>OW204000.1:22400000-23776741 GCA_934047225.1 Ypsolopha sequella | reverse complement strand
AATAATTTGCAATATTCCGCTAAACACTCTTACCATGCTATTCAAAATGCAGACTCAAGCACCGCCCGCCCTCCCGCATAAAACATGCACAAGCAAAGCAAGCAGTACGAGCACAAAATAAAGCAATCTTAAATAACAAGCAAGAAAACTTATCGACACGTGTTTCGCCTCTAAACGAGGCATCCTCGGGATGTGTAGTCCGCCCGACCGCTCGACAGCAAATGACGAGCTGCCGCCCGGAGCTCACCTTTTATACACCGGCCTGGCTAGTTGTTTGGTGGGAATAAATGGATGACGAAAACATACGTAAAAGGGGAGTACTTATAAAATTTGTTTGTTCGTTGAGTAAATCAGAGTTATTCTTGTTTTTCAATATCTCTAACTGTTCTAGCACACACATTCTTAAACCTTTCTTACAAATATGTTTTATATCAAATGAATGATTGTTAGGCAAACTATGACCGGACTCTAAAATATGTTTCGCAAAATGTGATTTTTCGGGATGATTATTTCTATAGGCTGAGATGTGTTCTTTATACCTAGTTTCAAAGCTACGACCCGTTTGACCGATGTAAACACCGTTACATTCACTGCAGCACAATTTGTAAATACCCGACTGTTGCTTTTTATCTAACTTATCCTTTCCATTGCAAAGCCGCTTGATCTTATTATTAGTTCTGAAAGCAACGCGAACACCAGAACGCCGAAAGATCTTCGCAACCCGTTCAGAAATCGGTCCTAGGTAAGTTAAGCTGGTTTTATATTTTTGAATACTTTCAGGCTGTAAAGCGGACAAACTACTTCTGATAATACTATTTTGTTTTTTATGGATTAATCGGTCAACCATTTTAGTACTATACCCGTTATTAAAAGCAATCTGATATATGATATTGAGCTCTTTTTTATAGTTGTCCGGACTTAAGGGCACCGTCATTAATCTGTGAACATAACAACGAAAAGCAGCAAGTTTATGTTCCCAAGGGTGACAAGATGAAGCGGGTATTACAGTATCGGTGTGTGTTGGCTTACGGTATATTTGAAATTCATGTTGATGTTGTGATCTTGTAATAGTTAAATCTAGAAAATTAAGGGAGTTTTCTTGTTCGACTTCTAATTTAAATTTTATTTTTGAGTGAATTTTGTTAAGTTTGTTGACAAATATATCTAGCTGCCTACTAGTACCCGTCCAGCAAAGAATGACGTCATCAACGAATCTATAATAATACAAAATATTAGAATTATTGACAATATGTTTGGTCTCGAAACTGTCCATGAAAATATCAGCCATCAACGGACTTAAGGGTGAACCCATTGCTAAACCTTCTTTTTGCATGTAGAAACTATTGTTGAATTTGAAATAGTTTTGTTGCATGCAAACTGATGTGAGGTTTAGGAGGTCATCAATTTCGCCAGTGTGAAGACGTTGTTTTTCTAACAAATTTCTAATTATAGTCAAACATTCGTCATAAGGAACATTGGTAAATAAGCTATCTACATCCAAAGATACTAACTTCGCATTAGAGGGTAAATGAACATTATGAATTTTCGATATTAAATCCTCTTTATTCTTAAGACAATAGATAGGCTTGAAAGAAGTTTTTTCTAACAAAATGTGATTTAACCGTTTTGACAAATCATAAGCTGGGGCACCGATGTAAGAGACAACTGGACGAACCGGAATGTTATCTTTGTGTATTTTTGGCAAACCGTACAAAGCTGGGGCCACGGGGTTCATAGGCAGTAATTTCGCTTTAGATTGAGTGTTATCTGGAAAAACAAAGGATGTGTTATTGACGGCCAATTTTAGCTCAGCTTGAAATTTCTTAGTTGGATCCGAATTAAGTGGAACAAACTCGTCACCCTGAATGACGTCATTCACTTTACTATTATATTCTTCGCGATTCATTATAACTACTGTATTACCTTTATCCGCTTTTGAAATTACTAGATCGTTATCATTAACCCTACACTGAATCGATTTAAATGTTGCTAGTTCCGGGTTGATTTGTTCTTTTGAGGAGACAGCAACTTTTTGTATTTCATTCGTAACTAAACTCTTAACAATATTATCTTTTTTAGAAACTATAGCAGTAATCTCAGCATCAACAGCTAAATTTTGCAATGAATTTTGGGACAAATTAGAAGGAATATTGTATTTTAAGCCCTTTTCCAAAAGTGACATCTCGCTAGTAGGAAAATCAATGTTAGTTAAATTTTTTACGCGAGGGTGGAATGGAAATGTTGACGAATTTTGCACGGGATGGTTAATTAAACGGTTATTACACTGTATTAATCTGTCCAACTTGCCCCTCTGGATGAGATATTTTTCGTGTACCACTTTCGACGCCAAATCTCTAGCCTTTCTGTCTAGGCTATCAAATTCACTGCTGTGTAAAGAAAAAGTTAATTCAGTATGGAGAACTTTTAGATGAGTTTTAAGATTATTTCTTACCGAGAACCAATACCTTATTTCATCATTCAACCACGCTAGTTGTGCTTTTTTGATAGCTAAAAACGATGACCTAGTGTGTATGTTACAACGGATATTTAATTTTATGTAGTTGGGGACAATTTGATTTTTCTTACATTGTTGATTAAACCAAACATTTTGTGAAGCAAGTCGATGTAATTTGGTAAGCTTAACATACAATTTCGCCTGTTCAGCTATGCTTGCTGACCGAATAAAATTTATTGAAAAAGGCGTTACTTTGCGGAAGTCCATCATAAATTTGTAGATATATTAATAATTTGCAATATTCCGCTAAACACTCTTACCATGCTATTCAAAATGCAGACTCAAGCACCGCCCGCCCTCCCGCATAAAACATGCACAAGCAAAGCAAGCAGTACGAGCACAAAATAAAGCAATCTTAAATAACAAGCAAGAAAACTTATCGACACGTGTTTCGCCTCTAAACGAGGCATCCTCGGGATGTGTAGTCCGCCCGACCGCTCGACAGCAAATTACGAGCTGCCGCCCGGAGCTCACCTTTTATACACCGGCCTGGCTAGTTGTTTGGTGGGAATAAATGGATGACGAAAACATACGTAAAAGGGGAGTACTTATAAAATTTGTTTGTTCGTTGAGTAAATCAGAGTTATTCTTGTTTTTCAATATCTCTAACTGTTCTAGCACACACATTCTTAAACCTTTCTTACAAATATGTTTTATATCAAATGAATGATTGTTAGGCAAACTATGACCGGACTCTAAAATATGTTTCGCAAAATGTGATTTTTCGGGATGATTATTTCTATAGGCTGAGATGTGTTCTTTATACCTAGTTTCAAAGCTACGACCCGTTTGACCGATGTAAACACCGTTACATTCACTGCAGCACAATTTGTAAATACCCGACTGTTGCTTTTTATCTAACTTATCCTTTCCATTGCAAAGCCGCTTGATCTTATTATTAGTTCTGAAAGCAACGCGAACACCAGAACGCCGAAAGATCTTCGCAACCCGTTCAGAAATCGGTCCTAGGTAAGTTAAGCTGGTTTTATATTTTTGAATACTTTCAGGCTGTAAAGCGGACAAACTACTTCTGATAATACTATTTTGTTTTTTATGGATTAATCGGTCAACCATTTTAGTACTATACCCGTTATTAAAAGCAATCTGATATATGATATTGAGCTCTTTTTTATAGTTGTCCGGACTTAAGGGCACCGTCATTAATCTGTGAACATAACAACGAAAAGCAGCAAGTTTATGTTCCCAAGGGTGACAAGATGAAGCGGGTATTACAGTATCGGTGTGTGTTGGCTTACGGTATATTTGAAATTCATGTTGATGTTGTGATCTTGTAATAGTTAAATCTAGAAAATTAAGGGAGTTTTCTTGTTCGACTTCTAATTTAAATTTTATTTTTGAGTGAATTTTGTTAAGTTTGTTGACAAATATATCTAGCTGCCTACTAGTACCCGTCCAGCAAAGAATGACGTCATCAACGAATCTATAATAATACAAAATATTAGAATTATTGACAATATGTTTGGTCTCGAAACTGTCCATGAAAATATCAGCCATCAACGGACTTAAGGGTGAACCCATTGCTAAACCTTCTTTTTGCATGTAGAAACTATTGTTGAATTTGAAATAGTTTTGTTGCATGCAAACTGATGTGAGGTTTAGGAGGTCATCAATTTCGCCAGTGTGAAGACGTTGTTTTTCTAACAAATTTCTAATTATAGTCAAACATTCGTCATAAGGAACATTGGTAAATAAGCTATCTACATCCAAAGATACTAACTTCGCATTAGAGGGTAAATGAACATTATGAATTTTCGATATTAAATCCTCTTTATTCTTAAGACAATAGATAGGCTTGAAAGAAGTTTTTTCTAACAAAATGTGATTTAACCGTTTTGACAAATCATAAGCTGGGGCACCGATGTAAGAGACAACTGGACGAACCGGAATGTTATCTTTGTGTATTTTTGGCAAACCGTACAAAGCTGGGGCCACGGGGTTCATAGGCAGTAATTTCGCTTTAGATTGAGTGTTATCTGGAAAAACAAAGGATGTGTTATTGACGGCCAATTTTAGCTCAGCTTGAAATTTCTTAGTTGGATCCGAATTAAGTGGAACAAACTCGTCACCCTGAATGACGTCATTCACTTCACTTTAGGGTGACGAGTTTGTTCCACTTAATTCGGATCCAACTAAGAAATTTCAAGCTGAGCTAAAATTGGCCGTCAATAACACATCCTTTGTTTTTCCAGATAACACTCAATCTAAAGCGAAATTACTGCCTATGAACCCCGTGGCCCCAGCTTTGTACGGTTTGCCAAAAATACACAAAGATAACATTCCGGTTCGTCCAGTTGTCTCTTACATCGGTGCCCCAGCTTATGATTTGTCAAAACGGTTAAATCACATTTTGTTAGAAAAAACTTCTTTAAAGCCTATCTATTGTCTTAAGAATAAAGAGGATTTAATATCGAAAATTCATAATGTTCATTTACCCTCTAATGCGAAGTTAGTATCTTTGGATGTAGATAGCTTATTTACCAATGTTCCTTATGACGAATGTTTGACTATAATTAGAAATTTGTTAGAAAAACAACGTCTTCACACTGGCGAAATTGATGACCTCCTAAACCTCACATCAGTTTGCATGCAACAAAACTATTTCAAATTCAACAATAGTTTCTACATGCAAAAAGAAGGTTTAGCAATGGGTTCACCCTTAAGTCCGTTGATGGCTGATATTTTCATGGACAGTTTCGAGACCAAACATATTGTCAATAATTCTAATATTTTGTATTATTATAGATTCGTTGATGACGTCATTCTTTGCTGGACGGGTACTAGTAGGCAGCTAGATATATTTGTCAACAAACTTAACAAAATTCACTCAAAAATAAAATTTAAATTAGAAGTCGAACAAGAAAACTCCCTTAATTTTCTAGATTTAACTATTACAAGATCACAACATCAACATGAATTTCAAATATACCGTAAGCCAACACACACCGATACTGTAATACCCGCTTCATCTTGTCACCCTTGGGAACATAAACTTGCTGCTTTTCGTTGTTATGTTCACAGATTAATGACGGTGCCCTTAAGTCCGGACAACTATAAAAAAGAGCTCAATATCATATATCAGATTGCTTTTAATAACGGGTATAGTACTAAAATGGTTGACCGATTAATCCATAAAAAACAAAATAGTATTATCAGAAGTAGTTTGTCCGCTTTACAGCCTGAAAGTATTCAAAAATATAAAACCAGCTTAACTTACCTAGGACCGATTTCTGAACGGGTTGCGAAGATCTTTCGGCGTTCTGGTGTTCGCGTTGCTTTCAGAACTAATAATAAGATCAAGCGGCTTTGCAATGGAAAGGATAAGTTAGATAAAAAGCAACAGTCGGGTATTTACAAATTGTGCTGCAGTGAATGTAACGGTGTTTACATCGGTCAAACGGGTCGTAGCTTTGAAACTAGGTATAAAGAACACATCTCAGCCTATAGAAATAATCATCCCGAAAAATCACATTTTGCGAAACATATTTTAGAGTCCGGTCATAGTTTGCCTAACAATCATTCATTTGATATAAAACATATTTGTAAGAAAGGTTTAAGAATGTGTGTGCTAGAACAGTTAGAGATATTGAAAAACAAGAATAACTCTGATTTACTCAACGAACAAACAAATTTTATAAGTACTCCCCTTTTACGTATGTTTTCGTCATCCATTTATTCCCACCAAACAACTAGCCAGGCCGGTGTATAAAAGGTGAGCTCCGGGCGGCAGCTCGTCATTTGCTGTCGAGCGGTCGGGCGGACTACACATCCCGAGGATGCCTCGTTTAGAGGCGAAACACGTGTCGATAAGTTTTCTTGCTTGTTATTTAAGATTGCTTTATTTTGTGCTCGTACTGCTTGCTTTGCTTGTGCATGTTTTATGCGGGAGGGCGGGCGGTGCTTGAGTCTGCATTTTGAATAGCATGGTAAGAGTGTTTAGCGGAATATTGCAAATTATTAATATATCTACAAATTTATGATGGACTTCCGCAAAGTAACGCCTTTTTCAATAAATTTTATTCGGTCAGCAAGCATAGCTGAACAGGCGAAATTGTATGTTAAGCTTACCAAATTACATCGACTTGCTTCACAAAATGTTTGGTTTAATCAACAATGTAAGAAAAATCAAATTGTCCCCAACTACATAAAATTAAATATCCGTTGTAACATACACACTAGGTCATCGTTTTTAGCTATCAAAAAAGCACAACTAGCGTGGTTGAATGATGAAATAAGGTATTGGTTCTCGGTAAGAAATAATCTTAAAACTCATCTAAAAGTTCTCCATACTGAATTAACTTTTTCTTTACACAGCAGTGAATTTGATAGCCTAGACAGAAAGGCTAGAGATTTGGCGTCGAAAGTGGTACACGAAAAATATCTCATCCAGAGGGGCAAGTTGGACAGATTAATACAGTGTAATAACCGTTTAATTAACCATCCCGTGCAAAATTCGTCAACATTTCCATTCCACCCTCGCGTAAAAAATTTAACTAACATTGATTTTCCTACTAGCGAGATGTCACTTTTGGAAAAGGGCTTAAAATACAATATTCCTTCTAATTTGTCCCAAAATTCATTGCAAAATTTAGCTGTTGATGCTGAGATTACTGCTATAGTTTCTAAAAAAGATAATATTGTTAAGAGTTTAGTTACGAATGAAATACAAAAAGTTGCTGTCTCCTCAAAAGAACAAATCAACCCGGAACTAGCAACATTTAAATCGATTCAGTGTAGGGTTAATGATAACGATCTAGTAATTTCAAAAGCGGATAAAGGTAATACAGTAGTTATAATGAATCGCGAAGAATATAATAGTAAAGTGAATGACGTCATTCAGGGTGACGAGTTTGTTCCACTTAATTCGGATCCAACTAAGAAATTTCAAGCTGAGCTAAAATTGGCCGTCAATAACACATCCTTTGTTTTTCCAGATAACACTCAATCTAAAGCGAAATTACTGCCTATGAACCCCGTGGCCCCAGCTTTGTACGGTTTGCCAAAAATACACAAAGATAACATTCCGGTTCGTCCAGTTGTCTCTTACATCGGTGCCCCAGCTTATGATTTGTCAAAACGGTTAAATCACATTTTGTTAGAAAAAACTTCTTTCAAGCCTATCTATTGTCTTAAGAATAAAGAGGATTTAATATCGAAAATTCATAATGTTCATTTACCCTCTAATGCGAAGTTAGTATCTTTGGATGTAGATAGCTTATTTACCAATGTTCCTTATGACGAATGTTTGACTATAATTAGAAATTTGTTAGAAAAACAACGTCTTCACACTGGCGAAATTGATGACCTCCTAAACCTCACATCAGTTTGCATGCAACAAAACTATTTCAAATTCAACAATAGTTTCTACATGCAAAAAGAAGGTTTAGCAATGGGTTCACCCTTAAGTCCGTTGATGGCTGATATTTTCATGGACAGTTTCGAGACCAAACATATTGTCAATAATTCTAATATTTTGTATTATTATAGATTCGTTGATGACGTCATTCTTTGCTGGACGGGTACTAGTAGGCAGCTAGATATATTTGTCAACAAACTTAACAAAATTCACTCAAAAATAAAATTTAAATTAGAAGTCGAACAAGAAAACTCCCTTAATTTTCTAGATTTAACTATTACAAGATCACAACATCAACATGAATTTCAAATATACCGTAAGCCAACACACACCGATACTGTAATACCCGCTTCATCTTGTCACCCTTGGGAACATAAACTTGCTGCTTTTCGTTGTTATGTTCACAGATTAATGACGGTGCCCTTAAGTCCGGACAACTATAAAAAAGAGCTCAATATCATATATCAGATTGCTTTTAATAACGGGTATAGTACTAAAATGGTTGACCGATTAATCCATAAAAAACAAAATAGTATTATCAGAAGTAGTTTGTCCGCTTTACAGCCTGAAAGTATTCAAAAATATAAAACCAGCTTAACTTACCTAGGACCGATTTCTGAACGGGTTGCGAAGATCTTTCGGCGTTCTGGTGTTCGCGTTGCTTTCAGAACTAATAATAAGATCAAGCGGCTTTGCAATGGAAAGGATAAGTTAGATAAAAAGCAACAGTCGGGTATTTACAAATTGTGCTGCAGTGAATGTAACGGTGTTTACATCGGTCAAACGGGTCGTAGCTTTGAAACTAGGTATAAAGAACACATCTCAGCCTATAGAAATAATCATCCCGAAAAATCACATTTTGCGAAACATATTTTAGAGTCCGGTCATAGTTTGCCTAACAATCATTCATTTGATATAAAACATATTTGTAAGAAAGGTTTAAGAATGTGTGTGCTAGAACAGTTAGAGATATTGAAAAACAAGAATAACTCTGATTTACTCAACGAACAAACAAATTTTATAAGTACTCCCCTTTTACGTATGTTTTCGTCATCCATTTATTCCCACCAAACAACTAGCCAGGCCGGTGTATAAAAGGTGAGCTCCGGGCGGCAGCTCGTCATTTGCTGTCGAGCGGTCGGGCGGACTACACATCCCGAGGATGCCTCGTTTAGAGGCGAAACACGTGTCGATAAGTTTTCTTGCTTGTTATTTAAGATTGCTTTATTTTGTGCTCGTACTGCTTGCTTTGCTTGTGCATGTTTTATGCGGGAGGGCGGGCGGTGCTTGAGTCTGCATTTTGAATAGCATGGTAAGAGTGTTTAGCGGAATATTGCAAATTATTAATATATCTACAAATTTATGATGGACTTCCGCAAAGTAACGCCTTTTTCAATAAATTTTATTCGGTCAGCAAGCATAGCTGAACAGGCGAAATTGTATGTTAAGCTTACCAAATTACATCGACTTGCTTCACAAAATGTTTGGTTTAATCAACAATGTAAGAAAAATCAAATTGTCCCCAACTACATAAAATTAAATATCCGTTGTAACATACACACTAGGTCATCGTTTTTAGCTATCAAAAAAGCACAACTAGCGTGGTTGAATGATGAAATAAGGTATTGGTTCTCGGTAAGAAATAATCTTAAAACTCATCTAAAAGTTCTCCATACTGAATTAACTTTTTCTTTACACAGCAGTGAATTTGATAGCCTAGACAGAAAGGCTAGAGATTTGGCGTCGAAAGTGGTACACGAAAAATATCTCATCCAGAGGGGCAAGTTGGACAGATTAATACAGTGTAATAACCGTTTAATTAACCATCCCGTGCAAAATTCGTCAACATTTCCATTCCACCCTCGCGTAAAAAATTTAACTAACATTGATTTTCCTACTAGCGAGATGTCACTTTTGGAAAAGGGCTTAAAATACAATATTCCTTCTAATTTGTCCCAAAATTCATTGCAAAATTTAGCTGTTGATGCTGAGATTACTGCTATAGTTTCTAAAAAAGATAATATTGTTAAGAGTTTAGTTACGAATGAAATACAAAAAGTTGCTGTCTCCTCAAAAGAACAAATCAACCCGGAACTAGCAACATTTAAATCGATTCAGTGTAGGGTTAATGATAACGATCTAGTAATTTCAAAAGCGGATAAAGGTAATACAGTAGTTATAATGAATCGCGAAGAATATAATAGTAAAGTGAATGACGTCATTCAGGGTGACGAGTTTGTTCCACTTAATTCGGATCCAACTAAGAAATTTCAAGCTGAGCTAAAATTGGCCGTCAATAACACATCCTTTGTTTTTCCAGATAACACTCAATCTAAAGCGAAATTACTGCCTATGAACCCCGTGGCCCCAGCTTTGTACGGTTTGCCAAAAATACACAAAGATAACATTCCGGTTCGTCCAGTTGTCTCTTACATCGGTGCCCCAGCTTATGATTTGTCAAAACGGTTAAATCACATTTTGTTAGAAAAAACTTCTTTCAAGCCTATCTATTGTCTTAAGAATAAAGAGGATTTAATATCGAAAATTCATAATGTTCATTTACCCTCTAATGCGAAGTTAGTATCTTTGGATGTAGATAGCTTATTTACCAATGTTCCTTATGACGAATGTTTGACTATAATTAGAAATTTGTTAGAAAAACAACGTCTTCACACTGGCGAAATTGATGACCTCCTAAACCTCACATCAGTTTGCATGCAACAAAACTATTTCAAATTCAACAATAGTTTCTACATGCAAAAAGAAGGTTTAGCAATGGGTTCACCCTTAAGTCCGTTGATGGCTGATATTTTCATGGACAGTTTCGAGACCAAACATATTGTCAATAATTCTAATATTTTGTATTATTATAGATTCGTTGATGACGTCATTCTTTGCTGGACGGGTACTAGTAGGCAGCTAGATATATTTGTCAACAAACTTAACAAAATTCACTCAAAAATAAAATTTAAATTAGAAGTCGAACAAGAAAACTCCCTTAATTTTCTAGATTTAACTATTACAAGATCACAACATCAACATGAATTTCAAATATACCGTAAGCCAACACACACCGATACTGTAATACCCGCTTCATCTTGTCACCCTTGGGAACATAAACTTGCTGCTTTTCGTTGTTATGTTCACAGATTAATGACGGTGCCCTTAAGTCCGGACAACTATAAAAAAGAGCTCAATATCATATATCAGATTGCTTTTAATAACGGGTATAGTACTAAAATGGTTGACCGATTAATCCATAAAAAACAAAATAGTATTATCAGAAGTAGTTTGTCCGCTTTACAGCCTGAAAGTATTCAAAAATATAAAACCAGCTTAACTTACCTAGGACCGATTTCTGAACGGGTTGCGAAGATCTTTCGGCGTTCTGGTGTTCGCGTTGCTTTCAGAACTAATAATAAGATCAAGCGGCTTTGCAATGGAAAGGATAAGTTAGATAAAAAGCAACAGTCGGGTATTTACAAATTGTGCTGCAGTGAATGTAACGGTGTTTACATCGGTCAAACGGGTCGTAGCTTTGAAACTAGGTATAAAGAACACATCTCAGCCTATAGAAATAATCATCCCGAAAAATCACATTTTGCGAAACATATTTTAGAGTCCGGTCATAGTTTGCCTAACAATCATTCATTTGATATAAAACATATTTGTAAGAAAGGTTTAAGAATGTGTGTGCTAGAACAGTTAGAGATATTGAAAAACAAGAATAACTCTGATTTACTCAACGAACAAACAAATTTTATAAGTACTCCCCTTTTACGTATGTTTTCGTCATCCATTTATTCCCACCAAACAACTAGCCAGGCCGGTGTATAAAAGGTGAGCTCCGGGCGGCAGCTCGTCATTTGCTGTCGAGCGGTCGGGCGGACTACACATCCCGAGGATGCCTCGTTTAGAGGCGAAACACGTGTCGATAAGTTTTCTTGCTTGTTATTTAAGATTGCTTTATTTTGTGCTCGTACTGCTTGCTTTGCTTGTGCATGTTTTATGCGGGAGGGCGGGCGGTGCTTGAGTCTGCATTTTGAATAGCATGGTAAGAGTGTTTAGCGGAATATTGCAAATTATTAATATATCTACAAATTTATGATGGACTTCCGCAAAGTAACGCCTTTTTCAATAAATTTTATTCGGTCAGCAAGCATAGCTGAACAGGCGAAATTGTATGTTAAGCTTACCAAATTACATCGACTTGCTTCACAAAATGTTTGGTTTAATCAACAATGTAAGAAAAATCAAACTGTCCCCAACTACATAAAATTAAATATCCGTTGTAACATACACACTAGGTCATCGTTTTTAGCTATCAAAAAAGCACAACTAGCGTGGTTGAATGATGAAATAAGGTATTGGTTCTCGGTAAGAAATAATCTTAAAACTCATCTAAAAGTTCTCCATACTGAATTAACTTTTTCTTTACACAGCAGTGAATTTGATAGCCTAGACAGAAAGGCTAGAGATTTGGCGTCGAAAGTGGTACACGAAAAATATCTCATCCAGAGGGGCAAGTTGGACAGATTAATACAGTGTAATAACCGTTTAATTAACCATCCCGTGCAAAATTCGTCAACATTTCCATTCCACCCTCGCGTAAAAAATTTAACTAACATTGATTTTCCTACTAGCGAGATGTCACTTTTGGAAAAGGGCTTAAAATACAATATTCCTTCTAATTTGTCCCAAAATTCATTGCAAAATTTAGCTGTTGATGCTGAGATTACTGCTATAGTTTCTAAAAAAGATAATATTGTTAAGAGTTTAGTTACGAATGAAATACAAAAAGTTGCTGTCTCCTCAAAAGAACAAATCAACCCGGAACTAGCAACATTTAAATCGATTCAGTGTAGGGTTAATGATAACGATCTAGTAATTTCAAAAGCGGATAAAGGTAATACAGTAGTTATAATGAATCGCGAAGAATATAATAGTAAAGTGAATGACGTCATTCAGGGTGACGAGTTTGTTCCACTTAATTCGGATCCAACTAAGAAATTTCAAGCTGAGCTAAAATTGGCCGTCAATAACACATCCTTTGTTTTTCCAGATAACACTCAATCTAAAGCGAAATTACTGCCTATGAACCCCGTGGCCCCAGCTTTGTACGGTTTGCCAAAAATACACAAAGATAACATTCCGGTTCGTCCAGTTGTCTCTTACATCGGTGCCCCAGCTTATGATTTGTCAAAACGGTTAAATCACATTTTGTTAGAAAAAACTTCTTTCAAGCCTATCTATTGTCTTAAGAATAAAGAGGATTTAATATCGAAAATTCATAATGTTCATTTACCCTCTAATGCGAAGTTAGTATCTTTGGATGTAGATAGCTTATTTACCAATGTTCCTTATGACGAATGTTTGACTATAATTAGAAATTTGTTAGAAAAACAACGTCTTCACACTGGCGAAATTGATGACCTCCTAAACCTCACATCAGTTTGCATGCAACAAAACTATTTCAAATTCAACAATAGTTTCTACATGCAAAAAGAAGGTTTAGCAATGGGTTCACCCTTAAGTCCGTTGATGGCTGATATTTTCATGGACAGTTTCGAGACCAAACATATTGTCAATAATTCTAATATTTTGTATTATTATAGATTCGTTGATGACGTCATTCTTTGCTGGACGGGTACTAGTAGGCAGCTAGATATATTTGTCAACAAACTTAACAAAATTCACTCAAAAATAAAATTTAAATTAGAAGTCGAACAAGAAAACTCCCTTAATTTTCTAGATTTAACTATTACAAGATCACAACATCAACATGAATTTCAAATATACCGTAAGCCAACACACACCGATACTGTAATACCCGCTTCATCTTGTCACCCTTGGGAACATAAACTTGCTGCTTTTCGTTGTTATGTTCACAGATTAATGACGGTGCCCTTAAGTCCGGACAACTATAAAAAAGAGCTCAATATCATATATCAGATTGCTTTTAATAACGGGTATAGTACTAAAATGGTTGACCGATTAATCCATAAAAAACAAAATAGTATTATCAGAAGTAGTTTGTCCGCTTTACAGCCTGAAAGTATTCAAAAATATAAAACCAGCTTAACTTACCTAGGACCGATTTCTGAACGGGTTGCGAAGATCTTTCGGCGTTCTGGTGTTCGCGTTGCTTTCAGAACTAATAATAAGATCAAGCGGCTTTGCAATGGAAAGGATAAGTTAGATAAAAAGCAACAGTCGGGTATTTACAAATTGTGCTGCAGTGAATGTAACGGTGTTTACATCGGTCAAACGGGTCGTAGCTTTGAAACTAGGTATAAAGAACACATCTCAGCCTATAGAAATAATCATCCCGAAAAATCACATTTTGCGAAACATATTTTAGAGTCCGGTCATAGTTTGCCTAACAATCATTCATTTGATATAAAACATATTTGTAAGAAAGGTTTAAGAATGTGTGTGCTAGAACAGTTAGAGATATTGAAAAACAAGAATAACTCTGATTTACTCAACGAACAAACAAATTTTATAAGTACTCCCCTTTTACGTATGTTTTCGTCATCCATTTATTCCCACCAAACAACTAGCCAGGCCGGTGTATAAAAGGTGAGCTCCGGGCGGCAGCTCGTCATTTGCTGTCGAGCGGTCGGGCGGACTACACATCCCGAGGATGCCTCGTTTAGAGGCGAAACACGTGTCGATAAGTTTTCTTGCTTGTTATTTAAGATTGCTTTATTTTGTGCTCGTACTGCTTGCTTTGCTTGTGCATGTTTTATGCGGGAGGGCGGGCGGTGCTTGAGTCTGCATTTTGAATAGCATGGTAAGAGTGTTTAGCGGAATATTGCAAATTATTAATATATCTACAAATTTATGATGGACTTCCGCAAAGTAACGCCTTTTTCAATAAATTTTATTCGGTCAGCAAGCATAGCTGAACAGGCGAAATTGTATGTTAAGCTTACCAAATTACATCGACTTGCTTCACAAAATGTTTGGTTTAATCAACAATGTAAGAAAAATCAAATTGTCCCCAACTACATAAAATTAAATATCCGTTGTAACATACACACTAGGTCATCGTTTTTAGCTATCAAAAAAGCACAACTAGCGTGGTTGAATGATGAAATAAGGTATTGGTTCTCGGTAAGAAATAATCTTAAAACTCATCTAAAAGTTCTCCATACTGAATTAACTTTTTCTTTACACAGCAGTGAATTTGATAGCCTAGACAGAAAGGCTAGAGATTTGGCGTCGAAAGTGGTACACGAAAAATATCTCATCCAGAGGGGCAAGTTGGACAGATTAATACAGTGTAATAACCGTTTAATTAACCATCCCGTGCAAAATTCGTCAACATTTCCATTCCACCCTCGCGTAAAAAATTTAACTAACATTGATTTTCCTACTAGCGAGATGTCACTTTTGGAAAAGGGCTTAAAATACAATATTCCTTCTAATTTGTCCCAAAATTCATTGCAAAATTTAGCTGTTGATGCTGAGATTACTGCTATAGTTTCTAAAAAAGATAATATTGTTAAGAGTTTAGTTACGAATGAAATACAAAAAGTTGCTGTCTCCTCAAAAGAACAAATCAACCCGGAACTAGCAACATTTAAATCGATTCAGTGTAGGGTTAATGATAACGATCTAGTAATTTCAAAAGCGGATAAAGGTAATACAGTAGTTATAATGAATCGCGAAGAATATAATAGTAAAGTGAATGACGTCATTCAGGGTGACGAGTTTGTTCCACTTAATTCGGATCCAACTAAGAAATTTCAAGCTGAGCTAAAATTGGCCGTCAATAACACATCCTTTGTTTTTCCAGATAACACTCAATCTAAAGCGAAATTACTGCCTATGAACCCCGTGGCCCCAGCTTTGTACGGTTTGCCAAAAATACACAAAGATAACATTCCGGTTCGTCCAGTTGTCTCTTACATCGGTGCCCCAGCTTATGATTTGTCAAAACGGTTAAATCACATTTTGTTAGAAAAAACTTCTTTCAAGCCTATCTATTGTCTTAAGAATAAAGAGGATTTAATATCGAAAATTCATAATGTTCATTTACCCTCTAATGCGAAGTTAGTATCTTTGGATGTAGATAGCTTATTTACCAATGTTCCTTATGACGAATGTTTGACTATAATTAGAAATTTGTTAGAAAAACAACGTCTTCACACTGGCGAAATTGATGACCTCCTAAACCTCACATCAGTTTGCATGCAACAAAACTATTTCAAATTCAACAATAGTTTCTACATGCAAAAAGAAGGTTTAGCAATGGGTTCACCCTTAAGTCCGTTGATGGCTGATATTTTCATGGACAGTTTCGAGACCAAACATATTGTCAATAATTCTAATATTTTGTATTATTATAGATTCGTTGATGACGTCATTCTTTGCTGGACGGGTACTAGTAGGCAGCTAGATATATTTGTCAACAAACTTAACAAAATTCACTCAAAAATAAAATTTAAATTAGAAGTCGAACAAGAAAACTCCCTTAATTTTCTAGATTTAACTATTACAAGATCACAACATCAACATGAATTTCAAATATACCGTAAGCCAACACACACCGATACTGTAATACCCGCTTCATCTTGTCACCCTTGGGAACATAAACTTGCTGCTTTTCGTTGTTATGTTCACAGATTAATGACGGTGCCCTTAAGTCCGGACAACTATAAAAAAGAGCTCAATATCATATATCAGATTGCTTTTAATAACGGGTATAGTACTAAAATGGTTGACCGATTAATCCATAAAAAACAAAATAGTATTATCAGAAGTAGTTTGTCCGCTTTACAGCCTGAAAGTATTCAAAAATATAAAACCAGCTTAACTTACCTAGGACCGATTTCTGAACGGGTTGCGAAGATCTTTCGGCGTTCTGGTGTTCGCGTTGCTTTCAGAACTAATAATAAGATCAAGCGGCTTTGCAATGGAAAGGATAAGTTAGATAAAAAGCAACAGTCGGGTATTTACAAATTGTGCTGCAGTGAATGTAACGGTGTTTACATCGGTCAAACGGGTCGTAGCTTTGAAACTAGGTATAAAGAACACATCTCAGCCTATAGAAATAATCATCCCGAAAAATCACATTTTGCGAAACATATTTTAGAGTCCGGTCATAGTTTGCCTAACAATCATTCATTTGATATAAAACATATTTGTAAGAAAGGTTTAAGAATGTGTGTGCTAGAACAGTTAGAGATATTGAAAAACAAGAATAACTCTGATTTACTCAACGAACAAACAAATTTTATAAGTACTCCCCTTTTACGTATGTTTTCGTCATCCATTTATTCCCACCAAACAACTAGCCAGGCCGGTGTATAAAAGGTGAGCTCCGGGCGGCAGCTCGTCATTTGCTGTCGAGCGGTCGGGCGGACTACACATCCCGAGGATGCCTCGTTTAGAGGCGAAACACGTGTCGATAAGTTTTCTTGCTTGTTATTTAAGATTGCTTTATTTTGTGCTCGTACTGCTTGCTTTGCTTGTGCATGTTTTATGCGGGAGGGCGGGCGGTGCTTGAGTCTGCATTTTGAATAGCATGGTAAGAGTGTTTAGCGGAATATTGCAAATTATTAATATATCTACAAATTTATGATGGACTTCCGCAAAGTAACGCCTTTTTCAATAAATTTTATTCGGTCAGCAAGCATAGCTGAACAGGCGAAATTGTATGTTAAGCTTACCAAATTACATCGACTTGCTTCACAAAATGTTTGGTTTAATCAACAATGTAAGAAAAATCAAATTGTCCCCAACTACATAAAATTAAATATCCGTTGTAACATACACACTAGGTCATCGTTTTTAGCTATCAAAAAAGCACAACTAGCGTGGTTGAATGATGAAATAAGGTATTGGTTCTCGGTAAGAAATAATCTTAAAACTCATCTAAAAGTTCTCCATACTGAATTAACTTTTTCTTTACACAGCAGTGAATTTGATAGCCTAGACAGAAAGGCTAGAGATTTGGCGTCGAAAGTGGTACACGAAAAATATCTCATCCAGAGGGGCAAGTTGGACAGATTAATACAGTGTAATAACCGTTTAATTAACCATCCCGTGCAAAATTCGTCAACATTTCCATTCCACCCTCGCGTAAAAAATTTAACTAACATTGATTTTCCTACTAGCGAGATGTCACTTTTGGAAAAGGGCTTAAAATACAATATTCCTTCTAATTTGTCCCAAAATTCATTGCAAAATTTAGCTGTTGATGCTGAGATTACTGCTATAGTTTCTAAAAAAGATAATATTGTTAAGAGTTTAGTTACGAATGAAATACAAAAAGTTGCTGTCTCCTCAAAAGAACAAATCAACCCGGAACTAGCAACATTTAAATCGATTCAGTGTAGGGTTAATGATAACGATCTAGTAATTTCAAAAGCGGATAAAGGTAATACAGTAGTTATAATGAATCGCGAAGAATATAATAGTAAAGTGAATGACGTCATTCAGGGTGACGAGTTTGTTCCACTTAATTCGGATCCAACTAAGAAATTTCAAGCTGAGCTAAAATTGGCCGTCAATAACACATCCTTTGTTTTTCCAGATAACACTCAATCTAAAGCGAAATTACTGCCTATGAACCCCGTGGCCCCAGCTTTGTACGGTTTGCCAAAAATACACAAAGATAACATTCCGGTTCGTCCAGTTGTCTCTTACATCGGTGCCCCAGCTTATGATTTGTCAAAACGGTTAAATCACATTTTGTTAGAAAAAACTTCTTTCAAGCCTATCTATTGTCTTAAGAATAAAGAGGATTTAATATCGAAAATTCATAATGTTCATTTACCCTCTAATGCGAAGTTAGTATCTTTGGATGTAGATAGCTTATTTACCAATGTTCCTTATGACGAATGTTTGACTATAATTAGAAATTTGTTAGAAAAACAACGTCTTCACACTGGCGAAATTGATGACCTCCTAAACCTCACATCAGTTTGCATGCAACAAAACTATTTCAAATTCAACAATAGTTTCTACATGCAAAAAGAAGGTTTAGCAATGGGTTCACCCTTAAGTCCGTTGATGGCTGATATTTTCATGGACAGTTTCGAGACCAAACATATTGTCAATAATTCTAATATTTTGTATTATTATAGATTCGTTGATGACGTCATTCTTTGCTGGACGGGTACTAGTAGGCAGCTAGATATATTTGTCAACAAACTTAACAAAATTCACTCAAAAATAAAATTTAAATTAGAAGTCGAACAAGAAAACTCCCTTAATTTTCTAGATTTAACTATTACAAGATCACAACATCAACATGAATTTCAAATATACCGTAAGCCAACACACACCGATACTGTAATACCCGCTTCATCTTGTCACCCTTGGGAACATAAACTTGCTGCTTTTCGTTGTTATGTTCACAGATTAATGACGGTGCCCTTAAGTCCGGACAACTATAAAAAAGAGCTCAATATCATATATCAGATTGCTTTTAATAACGGGTATAGTACTAAAATGGTTGACCGATTAATCCATAAAAAACAAAATAGTATTATCAGAAGTAGTTTGTCCGCTTTACAGCCTGAAAGTATTCAAAAATATAAAACCAGCTTAACTTACCTAGGACCGATTTCTGAACGGGTTGCGAAGATCTTTCGGCGTTCTGGTGTTCGCGTTGCTTTCAGAACTAATAATAAGATCAAGCGGCTTTGCAATGGAAAGGATAAGTTAGATAAAAAGCAACAGTCGGGTATTTACAAATTGTGCTGCAGTGAATGTAACGGTGTTTACATCGGTCAAACGGGTCGTAGCTTTGAAACTAGGTATAAAGAACACATCTCAGCCTATAGAAATAATCATCCCGAAAAATCACATTTTGCGAAACATATTTTAGAGTCCGGTCATAGTTTGCCTAACAATCATTCATTTGATATAAAACATATTTGTAAGAAAGGTTTAAGAATGTGTGTGCTAGAACAGTTAGAGATATTGAAAAACAAGAATAACTCTGATTTACTCAACGAACAAACAAATTTTATAAGTACTCCCCTTTTACGTATGTTTTCGTCATCCATTTATTCCCACCAAACAACTAGCCAGGCCGGTGTATAAAAGGTGAGCTCCGGGCGGCAGCTCGTCATTTGCTGTCGAGCGGTCGGGCGGACTACACATCCCGAGGATGCCTCGTTTAGAGGCGAAACACGTGTCGATAAGTTTTCTTGCTTGTTATTTAAGATTGCTTTATTTTGTGCTCGTACTGCTTGCTTTGCTTGTGCATGTTTTATGCGGGAGGGCGGGCGGTGCTTGAGTCTGCATTTTGAATAGCATGGTAAGAGTGTTTAGCGGAATATTGCAAATTATTAATATATCTACAAATTTATGATGGACTTCCGCAAAGTAACGCCTTTTTCAATAAATTTTATTCGGTCAGCAAGCATAGCTGAACAGGCGAAATTGTATGTTAAGCTTACCAAATTACATCGACTTGCTTCACAAAATGTTTGGTTTAATCAACAATGTAAGAAAAATCAAATTGTCCCCAACTACATAAAATTAAATATCCGTTGTAACATACACACTAGGTCATCGTTTTTAGCTATCAAAAAAGCACAACTAGCGTGGTTGAATGATGAAATAAGGTATTGGTTCTCGGTAAGAAATAATCTTAAAACTCATCTAAAAGTTCTCCATACTGAATTAACTTTTTCTTTACACAGCAGTGAATTTGATAGCCTAGACAGAAAGGCTAGAGATTTGGCGTCGAAAGTGGTACACGAAAAATATCTCATCCAGAGGGGCAAGTTGGACAGATTAATACAGTGTAATAACCGTTTAATTAACCATCCCGTGCAAAATTCGTCAACATTTCCATTCCACCCTCGCGTAAAAAATTTAACTAACATTGATTTTCCTACTAGCGAGATGTCACTTTTGGAAAAGGGCTTAAAATACAATATTCCTTCTAATTTGTCCCAAAATTCATTGCAAAATTTAGCTGCTGATGCTGAGATTACTGCTATAGTTTCTAAAAAAGATAATATTGTTAAGAGTTTAGTTACGAATGAAATACAAAAAGTTGCTGTCTCCTCAAAAGAACAAATCAACCCGGAACTAGCAACATTTAAATCGATTCAGTGTAGGGTTAATGATAACGATCTAGTAATTTCAAAAGCGGATAAAGGTAATACAGTAGTTATAATGAATCGCGAAGAATATAATAGTAAAGTGAATGACGTCATTCAGGGTGACGAGTTTGTTCCACTTAATTCGGATCCAACTAAGAAATTTCAAGCTGAGCTAAAATTGGCCGTCAATAACACATCCTTTGTTTTTCCAGATAACACTCAATCTAAAGCGAAATTACTGCCTATGAACCCCGTGGCCCCAGCTTTGTACGGTTTGCCAAAAATACACAAAGATAACATTCCGGTTCGTCCAGTTGTCTCTTACATCGGTGCCCCAGCTTATGATTTGTCAAAACGGTTAAATCACATTTTGTTAGAAAAAACTTCTTTCAAGCCTATCTATTGTCTTAAGAATAAAGAGGATTTAATATCGAAAATTCATAATGTTCATTTACCCTCTAATGCGAAGTTAGTATCTTTGGATGTAGATAGCTTATTTACCAATGTTCCTTATGACGAATGTTTGACTATAATTAGAAATTTGTTAGAAAAACAACGTCTTCACACTGGCGAAATTGATGACCTCCTAAACCTCACATCAGTTTGCATGCAACAAAACTATTTCAAATTCAACAATAGTTTCTACATGCAAAAAGAAGGTTTAGCAATGGGTTCACCCTTAAGTCCGTTGATGGCTGATATTTTCATGGACAGTTTCGAGACCAAACATATTGTCAATAATTCTAATATTTTGTATTATTATAGATTCGTTGATGACGTCATTCTTTGCTGGACGGGTACTAGTAGGCAGCTAGATATATTTGTCAACAAACTTAACAAAATTCACTCAAAAATAAAATTTAAATTAGAAGTCGAACAAGAAAACTCCCTTAATTTTCTAGATTTAACTATTACAAGATCACAACATCAACATGAATTTCAAATATACCGTAAGCCAACACACACCGATACTGTAATACCCGCTTCATCTTGTCACCCTTGGGAACATAAACTTGCTGCTTTTCGTTGTTATGTTCACAGATTAATGACGGTGCCCTTAAGTCCGGACAACTATAAAAAAGAGCTCAATATCATATATCAGATTGCTTTTAATAACGGGTATAGTACTAAAATGGTTGACCGATTAATCCATAAAAAACAAAATAGTATTATCAGAAGTAGTTTGTCCGCTTTACAGCCTGAAAGTATTCAAAAATATAAAACCAGCTTAACTTACCTAGGACCGATTTCTGAACGGGTTGCGAAGATCTTTCGGCGTTCTGGTGTTCGCGTTGCTTTCAGAACTAATAATAAGATCAAGCGGCTTTGCAATGGAAAGGATAAGTTAGATAAAAAGCAACAGTCGGGTATTTACAAATTGTGCTGCAGTGAATGTAACGGTGTTTACATCGGTCAAACGGGTCGTAGCTTTGAAACTAGGTATAAAGAACACATCTCAGCCTATAGAAATAATCATCCCGAAAAATCACATTTTGCGAAACATATTTTAGAGTCCGGTCATAGTTTGCCTAACAATCATTCATTTGATATAAAACATATTTGTAAGAAAGGTTTAAGAATGTGTGTGCTAGAACAGTTAGAGATATTGAAAAACAAGAATAACTCTGATTTACTCAACGAACAAACAAATTTTATAAGTACTCCCCTTTTACGTATGTTTTCGTCATCCATTTATTCCCACCAAACAACTAGCCAGGCCGGTGTATAAAAGGTGAGCTCCGGGCGGCAGCTCGTCATTTGCTGTCGAGCGGTCGGGCGGACTACACATCCCGAGGATGCCTCGTTTAGAGGCGAAACACGTGTCGATAAGTTTTCTTGCTTGTTATTTAAGATTGCTTTATTTTGTGCTCGTACTGCTTGCTTTGCTTGTGCATGTTTTATGCGGGAGGGCGGGCGGTGCTTGAGTCTGCATTTTGAATAGCATGGTAAGAGTGTTTAGCGGAATATTGCAAATTATTAATATATCTACAAATTTATGATGGACTTCCGCAAAGTAACGCCTTTTTCAATAAATTTTATTCGGTCAGCAAGCATAGCTGAACAGGCGAAATTGTATGTTAAGCTTACCAAATTACATCGACTTGCTTCACAAAATGTTTGGTTTAATCAACAATGTAAGAAAAATCAAATTGTCCCCAACTACATAAAATTAAATATCCGTTGTAACATACACACTAGGTCATCGTTTTTAGCTATCAAAAAAGCACAACTAGCGTGGTTGAATGATGAAATAAGGTATTGGTTCTCGGTAAGAAATAATCTTAAAACTCATCTAAAAGTTCTCCATACTGAATTAACTTTTTCTTTACACAGCAGTGAATTTGATAGCCTAGACAGAAAGGCTAGAGATTTGGCGTCGAAAGTGGTACACGAAAAATATCTCATCCAGAGGGGCAAGTTGGACAGATTAATACAGTGTAATAACCGTTTAATTAACCATCCCGTGCAAAATTCGTCAACATTTCCATTCCACCCTCGCGTAAAAAATTTAACTAACATTGATTTTCCTACTAGCGAGATGTCACTTTTGGAAAAGGGCTTAAAATACAATATTCCTTCTAATTTGTCCCAAAATTCATTGCAAAATTTAGCTGCTGATGCTGAGATTACTGCTATAGTTTCTAAAAAAGATAATATTGTTAAGAGTTTAGTTACGAATGAAATACAAAAAGTTGCTGTCTCCTCAAAAGAACAAATCAACCCGGAACTAGCAACATTTAAATCGATTCAGTGTAGGGTTAATGATAACGATCTAGTAATTTCAAAAGCGGATAAAGGTAATACAGTAGTTATAATGAATCGCGAAGAATATAATAGTAAAGTGAATGACGTCATTCAGGGTGACGAGTTTGTTCCACTTAATTCGGATCCAACTAAGAAATTTCAAGCTGAGCTAAAATTGGCCGTCAATAACACATCCTTTGTTTTTCCAGATAACACTCAATCTAAAGCGAAATTACTGCCTATGAACCCCGTGGCCCCAGCTTTGTACGGTTTGCCAAAAATACACAAAGATAACATTCCGGTTCGTCCAGTTGTCTCTTACATCGGTGCCCCAGCTTATGATTTGTCAAAACGGTTAAATCACATTTTGTTAGAAAAAACTTCTTTCAAGCCTATCTATTGTCTTAAGAATAAAGAGGATTTAATATCGAAAATTCATAATGTTCATTTACCCTCTAATGCGAAGTTAGTATCTTTGGATGTAGATAGCTTATTTACCAATGTTCCTTATGACGAATGTTTGACTATAATTAGAAATTTGTTAGAAAAACAACGTCTTCACACTGGCGAAATTGATGACCTCCTAAACCTCACATCAGTTTGCATGCAACAAAACTATTTCAAATTCAACAATAGTTTCTACATGCAAAAAGAAGGTTTAGCAATGGGTTCACCCTTAAGTCCGTTGATGGCTGATATTTTCATGGACAGTTTCGAGACCAAACATATTGTCAATAATTCTAATATTTTGTATTATTATAGATTCGTTGATGACGTCATTCTTTGCTGGACGGGTACTAGTAGGCAGCTAGATATATTTGTCAACAAACTTAACAAAATTCACTCAAAAATAAAATTTAAATTAGAAGTCGAACAAGAAAACTCCCTTAATTTTCTAGATTTAACTATTACAAGATCACAACATCAACATGAATTTCAAATATACCGTAAGCCAACACACACCGATACTGTAATACCCGCTTCATCTTGTCACCCTTGGGAACATAAACTTGCTGCTTTTCGTTGTTATGTTCACAGATTAATGACGGTGCCCTTAAGTCCGGACAACTATAAAAAAGAGCTCAATATCATATATCAGATTGCTTTTAATAACGGGTATAGTACTAAAATGGTTGACCGATTAATCCATAAAAAACAAAATAGTATTATCAGAAGTAGTTTGTCCGCTTTACAGCCTGAAAGTATTCAAAAATATAAAACCAGCTTAACTTACCTAGGACCGATTTCTGAACGGGTTGCGAAGATCTTTCGGCGTTCTGGTGTTCGCGTTGCTTTCAGAACTAATAATAAGATCAAGCGGCTTTGCAATGGAAAGGATAAGTTAGATAAAAAGCAACAGTCGGGTATTTACAAATTGTGCTGCAGTGAATGTAACGGTGTTTACATCGGTCAAACGGGTCGTAGCTTTGAAACTAGGTATAAAGAACACATCTCAGCCTATAGAAATAATCATCCCGAAAAATCACATTTTGCGAAACATATTTTAGAGTCCGGTCATAGTTTGCCTAACAATCATTCATTTGATATAAAACATATTTGTAAGAAAGGTTTAAGAATGTGTGTGCTAGAACAGTTAGAGATATTGAAAAACAAGAATAACTCTGATTTACTCAACGAACAAACAAATTTTATAAGTACTCCCCTTTTACGTATGTTTTCGTCATCCATTTATTCCCACCAAACAACTAGCCAGGCCGGTGTATAAAAGGTGAGCTCCGGGCGGCAGCTCGTCATTTGCTGTCGAGCGGTCGGGCGGACTACACATCCCGAGGATGCCTCGTTTAGAGGCGAAACACGTGTCGATAAGTTTTCTTGCTTGTTATTTAAGATTGCTTTATTTTGTGCTCGTACTGCTTGCTTTGCTTGTGCATGTTTTATGCGGGAGGGCGGGCGGTGCTTGAGTCTGCATTTTGAATAGCATGGTAAGAGTGTTTAGCGGAATATTGCAAATTATTAATATATCTACAAATTTATGATGGACTTCCGCAAAGTAACGCCTTTTTCAATAAATTTTATTCGGTCAGCAAGCATAGCTGAACAGGCGAAATTGTATGTTAAGCTTACCAAATTACATCGACTTGCTTCACAAAATGTTTGGTTTAATCAACAATGTAAGAAAAATCAAATTGTCCCCAACTACATAAAATTAAATATCCGTTGTAACATACACACTAGGTCATCGTTTTTAGCTATCAAAAAAGCACAACTAGCGTGGTTGAATGATGAAATAAGGTATTGGTTCTCGGTAAGAAATAATCTTAAAACTCATCTAAAAGTTCTCCATACTGAATTAACTTTTTCTTTACACAGCAGTGAATTTGATAGCCTAGACAGAAAGGCTAGAGATTTGGCGTCGAAAGTGGTACACGAAAAATATCTCATCCAGAGGGGCAAGTTGGACAGATTAATACAGTGTAATAACCGTTTAATTAACCATCCCGTGCAAAATTCGTCAACATTTCCATTCCACCCTCGCGTAAAAAATTTAACTAACATTGATTTTCCTACTAGCGAGATGTCACTTTTGGAAAAGGGCTTAAAATACAATATTCCTTCTAATTTGTCCCAAAATTCATTGCAAAATTTAGCTGCTGATGCTGAGATTACTGCTATAGTTTCTAAAAAAGATAATATTGTTAAGAGTTTAGTTACGAATGAAATACAAAAAGTTGCTGTCTCCTCAAAAGAACAAATCAACCCGGAACTAGCAACATTTAAATCGATTCAGTGTAGGGTTAATGATAACGATCTAGTAATTTCAAAAGCGGATAAAGGTAATACAGTAGTTATAATGAATCGCGAAGAATATAATAGTAAAGTGAATGACGTCATTCAGGGTGACGAGTTTGTTCCACTTAATTCGGATCCAACTAAGAAATTTCAAGCTGAGCTAAAATTGGCCGTCAATAACACATCCTTTGTTTTTCCAGATAACACTCAATCTAAAGCGAAATTACTGCCTATGAACCCCGTGGCCCCAGCTTTGTACGGTTTGCCAAAAATACACAAAGATAACATTCCGGTTCGTCCAGTTGTCTCTTACATCGGTGCCCCAGCTTATGATTTGTCAAAACGGTTAAATCACATTTTGTTAGAAAAAACTTCTTTCAAGCCTATCTATTGTCTTAAGAATAAAGAGGATTTAATATCGAAAATTCATAATGTTCATTTACCCTCTAATGCGAAGTTAGTATCTTTGGATGTAGATAGCTTATTTACCAATGTTCCTTATGACGAATGTTTGACTATAATTAGAAATTTGTTAGAAAAACAACGTCTTCACACTGGCGAAATTGATGACCTCCTAAACCTCACATCAGTTTGCATGCAACAAAACTATTTCAAATTCAACAATAGTTTCTACATGCAAAAAGAAGGTTTAGCAATGGGTTCACCCTTAAGTCCGTTGATGGCTGATATTTTCATGGACAGTTTCGAGACCAAACATATTGTCAATAATTCTAATATTTTGTATTATTATAGATTCGTTGATGACGTCATTCTTTGCTGGACGGGTACTAGTAGGCAGCTAGATATATTTGTCAACAAACTTAACAAAATTCACTCAAAAATAAAATTTAAATTAGAAGTCGAACAAGAAAACTCCCTTAATTTTCTAGATTTAACTATTACAAGATCACAACATCAACATGAATTTCAAATATACCGTAAGCCAACACACACCGATACTGTAATACCCGCTTCATCTTGTCACCCTTGGGAACATAAACTTGCTGCTTTTCGTTGTTATGTTCACAGATTAATGACGGTGCCCTTAAGTCCGGACAACTATAAAAAAGAGCTCAATATCATATATCAGATTGCTTTTAATAACGGGTATAGTACTAAAATGGTTGACCGATTAATCCATAAAAAACAAAATAGTATTATCAGAAGTAGTTTGTCCGCTTTACAGCCTGAAAGTATTCAAAAATATAAAACCAGCTTAACTTACCTAGGACCGATTTCTGAACGGGTTGCGAAGATCTTTCGGCGTTCTGGTGTTCGCGTTGCTTTCAGAACTAATAATAAGATCAAGCGGCTTTGCAATGGAAAGGATAAGTTAGATAAAAAGCAACAGTCGGGTATTTACAAATTGTGCTGCAGTGAATGTAACGGTGTTTACATCGGTCAAACGGGTCGTAGCTTTGAAACTAGGTATAAAGAACACATCTCAGCCTATAGAAATAATCATCCCGAAAAATCACATTTTGCGAAACATATTTTAGAGTCCGGTCATAGTTTGCCTAACAATCATTCATTTGATATAAAACATATTTGTAAGAAAGGTTTAAGAATGTGTGTGCTAGAACAGTTAGAGATATTGAAAAACAAGAATAACTCTGATTTACTCAACGAACAAACAAATTTTATAAGTACTCCCCTTTTACGTATGTTTTCGTCATCCATTTATTCCCACCAAACAACTAGCCAGGCCGGTGTATAAAAGGTGAGCTCCGGGCGGCAGCTCGTCATTTGCTGTCGAGCGGTCGGGCGGACTACACATCCCGAGGATGCCTCGTTTAGAGGCGAAACACGTGTCGATAAGTTTTCTTGCTTGTTATTTAAGATTGCTTTATTTTGTGCTCGTACTGCTTGCTTTGCTTGTGCATGTTTTATGCGGGAGGGCGGGCGGTGCTTGAGTCTGCATTTTGAATAGCATGGTAAGAGTGTTTAGCGGAATATTGCAAATTATTAATATATCTACAAATTTATGATGGACTTCCGCAAAGTAACGCCTTTTTCAATAAATTTTATTCGGTCAGCAAGCATAGCTGAACAGGCGAAATTGTATGTTAAGCTTACCAAATTACATCGACTTGCTTCACAAAATGTTTGGTTTAATCAACAATGTAAGAAAAATCAAATTGTCCCCAACTACATAAAATTAAATATCCGTTGTAACATACACACTAGGTCATCGTTTTTAGCTATCAAAAAAGCACAACTAGCGTGGTTGAATGATGAAATAAGGTATTGGTTCTCGGTAAGAAATAATCTTAAAACTCATCTAAAAGTTCTCCATACTGAATTAACTTTTTCTTTACACAGCAGTGAATTTGATAGCCTAGACAGAAAGGCTAGAGATTTGGCGTCGAAAGTGGTACACGAAAAATATCTCATCCAGAGGGGCAAGTTGGACAGATTAATACAGTGTAATAACCGTTTAATTAACCATCCCGTTCAAAATTCGTCAACATTTCCATTCCACCCTCGCGTAAAAAATTTAACTAACATTGATTTTCCTACTAGCGAGATGTCACTTTTGGAAAAGGGCTTAAAATACAATATTCCTTCTAATTTGTCCCAAAATTCATTGCAAAATTTAGCTGTTGATGCTGAGATTACTGCTATAGTTTCTAAAAAAGATAATATTGTTAAGAGTTTAGTTACGAATGAAATACAAAAAGTTGCTGTCTCCTCAAAAGAACAAATCAACCCGGAACTAGCAACATTTAAATCGATTCAGTGTAGGGTTAATGATAACGATCTAGTAATTTCAAAAGCGGATAAAGGTAATACAGTAGTTATAATGAATCGCGAAGAATATAATAGTAAAGTGAATGACGTCATTCAGGGTGACGAGTTTGTTCCACTTAATTCGGATCCAACTAAGAAATTTCAAGCTGAGCTAAAATTGGCCGTCAATAACACATCCTTTGTTTTTCCAGATAACACTCAATCTAAAGCGAAATTACTGCCTATGAACCCCGTGGCCCCAGCTTTGTACGGTTTGCCAAAAATACACAAAGATAACATTCCGGTTCGTCCAGTTGTCTCTTACATCGGTGCCCCAGCTTATGATTTGTCAAAACGGTTAAATCACATTTTGTTAGAAAAAACTTCTTTCAAGCCTATCTATTGTCTTAAGAATAAAGAGGATTTAATATCGAAAATTCATAATGTTCATTTACCCTCTAATGCGAAGTTAGTATCTTTGGATGTAGATAGCTTATTTACCAATGTTCCTTATGACGAATGTTTGACTATAATTAGAAATTTGTTAGAAAAACAACGTCTTCACACTGGCGAAATTGATGACCTCCTAAACCTCACATCAGTTTGCATGCAACAAAACTATTTCAAATTCAACAATAGTTTCTACATGCAAAAAGAAGGTTTAGCAATGGGTTCACCCTTAAGTCCGTTGATGGCTGATATTTTCATGGACAGTTTCGAGACCAAACATATTGTCAATAATTCTAATATTTTGTATTATTATAGATTCGTTGATGACGTCATTCTTTGCTGGACGGGTACTAGTAGGCAGCTAGATATATTTGTCAACAAACTTAACAAAATTCACTCAAAAATAAAATTTAAATTAGAAGTCGAACAAGAAAACTCCCTTAATTTTCTAGATTTAACTATTACAAGATCACAACATCAACATGAATTTCAAATATACCGTAAGCCAACACACACCGATACTGTAATACCCGCTTCATCTTGTCACCCTTGGGAACATAAACTTGCTGCTTTTCGTTGTTATGTTCACAGATTAATGACGGTGCCCTTAAGTCCGGACAACTATAAAAAAGAGCTCAATATCATATATCAGATTGCTTTTAATAACGGGTATAGTACTAAAATGGTTGACCGATTAATCCATAAAAAACAAAATAGTATTATCAGAAGTAGTTTGTCCGCTTTACAGCCTGAAAGTATTCAAAAATATAAAACCAGCTTAACTTACCTAGGACCGATTTCTGAACGGGTTGCGAAGATCTTTCGGCGTTCTGGTGTTCGCGTTGCTTTCAGAACTAATAATAAGATCAAGCGGCTTTGCAATGGAAAGGATAAGTTAGATAAAAAGCAACAGTCGGGTATTTACAAATTGTGCTGCAGTGAATGTAACGGTGTTTACATCGGTCAAACGGGTCGTAGCTTTGAAACTAGGTATAAAGAACACATCTCAGCCTATAGAAATAATCATCCCGAAAAATCACATTTTGCGAAACATATTTTAGAGTCCGGTCATAGTTTGCCTAACAATCATTCATTTGATATAAAACATATTTGTAAGAAAGGTTTAAGAATGTGTGTGCTAGAACAGTTAGAGATATTGAAAAACAAGAATAACTCTGATTTACTCAACGAACAAACAAATTTTATAAGTACTCCCCTTTTACGTATGTTTTCGTCATCCATTTATTCCCACCAAACAACTAGCCAGGCCGGTGTATAAAAGGTGAGCTCCGGGCGGCAGCTCGTCATTTGCTGTCGAGCGGTCGGGCGGACTACACATCCCGAGGATGCCTCGTTTAGAGGCGAAACACGTGTCGATAAGTTTTCTTGCTTGTTATTTAAGATTGCTTTATTTTGTGCTCGTACTGCTTGCTTTGCTTGTGCATGTTTTATGCGGGAGGGCGGGCGGTGCTTGAGTCTGCATTTTGAATAGCATGGTAAGAGTGTTTAGCGGAATATTGCAAATTATTAATATATCTACAAATTTATGATGGACTTCCGCAAAGTAACGCCTTTTTCAATAAATTTTATTCGGTCAGCAAGCATAGCTGAACAGGCGAAATTGTATGTTAAGCTTACCAAATTACATCGACTTGCTTCACAAAATGTTTGGTTTAATCAACAATGTAAGAAAAATCAAATTGTCCCCAACTACATAAAATTAAATATCCGTTGTAACATACACACTAGGTCATCGTTTTTAGCTATCAAAAAAGCACAACTAGCGTGGTTGAATGATGAAATAAGGTATTGGTTCTCGGTAAGAAATAATCTTAAAACTCATCTAAAAGTTCTCCATACTGAATTAACTTTTTCTTTACACAGCAGTGAATTTGATAGCCTAGACAGAAAGGCTAGAGATTTGGCGTCGAAAGTGGTACACGAAAAATATCTCATCCAGAGGGGCAAGTTGGACAGATTAATACAGTGTAATAACCGTTTAATTAACCATCCCGTGCAAAATTCGTCAACATTTCCATTCCACCCTCGCGTAAAAAATTTAACTAACATTGATTTTCCTACTAGCGAGATGTCACTTTTGGAAAAGGGCTTAAAATACAATATTCCTTCTAATTTGTCCCAAAATTCATTGCAAAATTTAGCTGTTGATGCTGAGATTACTGCTATAGTTTCTAAAAAAGATAATATTGTTAAGAGTTTAGTTACGAATGAAATACAAAAAGTTGCTGTCTCCTCAAAAGAACAAATCAACCCGGAACTAGCAACATTTAAATCGATTCAGTGTAGGGTTAATGATAACGATCTAGTAATTTCAAAAGCGGATAAAGGTAATACAGTAGTTATAATGAATCGCGAAGAATATAATAGTAAAGTGAATGACGTCATTCAGGGTGACGAGTTTGTTCCACTTAATTCGGATCCAACTAAGAAATTTCAAGCTGAGCTAAAATTGGCCGTCAATAACACATCCTTTGTTTTTCCAGATAACACTCAATCTAAAGCGAAATTACTGCCTATGAACCCCGTGGCCCCAGCTTTGTACGGTTTGCCAAAAATACACAAAGATAACATTCCGGTTCGTCCAGTTGTCTCTTACATCGGTGCCCCAGCTTATGATTTGTCAAAACGGTTAAATCACATTTTGTTAGAAAAAACTTCTTTCAAGCCTATCTATTGTCTTAAGAATAAAGAGGATTTAATATCGAAAATTCATAATGTTCATTTACCCTCTAATGCGAAGTTAGTATCTTTGGATGTAGATAGCTTATTTACCAATGTTCCTTATGACGAATGTTTGACTATAATTAGAAATTTGTTAGAAAAACAACGTCTTCACACTGGCGAAATTGATGACCTCCTAAACCTCACATCAGTTTGCATGCAACAAAACTATTTCAAATTCAACAATAGTTTCTACATGCAAAAAGAAGGTTTAGCAATGGGTTCACCCTTAAGTCCGTTGATGGCTGATATTTTCATGGACAGTTTCGAGACCAAACATATTGTCAATAATTCTAATATTTTGTATTATTATAGATTCGTTGATGACGTCATTCTTTGCTGGACGGGTACTAGTAGGCAGCTAGATATATTTGTCAACAAACTTAACAAAATTCACTCAAAAATAAAATTTAAATTAGAAGTCGAACAAGAAAACTCCCTTAATTTTCTAGATTTAACTATTACAAGATCACAACATCAACATGAATTTCAAATATACCGTAAGCCAACACACACCGATACTGTAATACCCGCTTCATCTTGTCACCCTTGGGAACATAAACTTGCTGCTTTTCGTTGTTATGTTCACAGATTAATGACGGTGCCCTTAAGTCCGGACAACTATAAAAAAGAGCTCAATATCATATATCAGATTGCTTTTAATAACGGGTATAGTACTAAAATGGTTGACCGATTAATCCATAAAAAACAAAATAGTATTATCAGAAGTAGTTTGTCCGCTTTACAGCCTGAAAGTATTCAAAAATATAAAACCAGCTTAACTTACCTAGGACCGATTTCTGAACGGGTTGCGAAGATCTTTCGGCGTTCTGGTGTTCGCGTTGCTTTCAGAACTAATAATAAGATCAAGCGGCTTTGCAATGGAAAGGATAAGTTAGATAAAAAGCAACAGTCGGGTATTTACAAATTGTGCTGCAGTGAATGTAACGGTGTTTACATCGGTCAAACGGGTCGTAGCTTTGAAACTAGGTATAAAGAACACATCTCAGCCTATAGAAATAATCATCCCGAAAAATCACATTTTGCGAAACATATTTTAGAGTCCGGTCATAGTTTGCCTAACAATCATTCATTTGATATAAAACATATTTGTAAGAAAGGTTTAAGAATGTGTGTGCTAGAACAGTTAGAGATATTGAAAAACAAGAATAACTCTGATTTACTCAACGAACAAACAAATTTTATAAGTACTCCCCTTTTACGTATGTTTTCGTCATCCATTTATTCCCACCAAACAACTAGCCAGGCCGGTGTATAAAAGGTGAGCTCCGGGCGGCAGCTCGTCATTTGCTGTCGAGCGGTCGGGCGGACTACACATCCCGAGGATGCCTCGTTTAGAGGCGAAACACGTGTCGATAAGTTTTCTTGCTTGTTATTTAAGATTGCTTTATTTTGTGCTCGTACTGCTTGCTTTGCTTGTGCATGTTTTATGCGGGAGGGCGGGCGGTGCTTGAGTCTGCATTTTGAATAGCATGGTAAGAGTGTTTAGCGGAATATTGCAAATTATTAATATATCTACAAATTTATGATGGACTTCCGCAAAGTAACGCCTTTTTCAATAAATTTTATTCGGTCAGCAAGCATAGCTGAACAGGCGAAATTGTATGTTAAGCTTACCAAATTACATCGACTTGCTTCACAAAATGTTTGGTTTAATCAACAATGTAAGAAAAATCAAATTGTCCCCAACTACATAAAATTAAATATCCGTTGTAACATACACACTAGGTCATCGTTTTTAGCTATCAAAAAAGCACAACTAGCGTGGTTGAATGATGAAATAAGGTATTGGTTCTCGGTAAGAAATAATCTTAAAACTCATCTAAAAGTTCTCCATACTGAATTAACTTTTTCTTTACACAGCAGTGAATTTGATAGCCTAGACAGAAAGGCTAGAGATTTGGCGTCGAAAGTGGTACACGAAAAATATCTCATCCAGAGGGGCAAGTTGGACAGATTAATACAGTGTAATAACCGTTTAATTAACCATCCCGTGCAAAATTCGTCAACATTTCCATTCCACCCTCGCGTAAAAAATTTAACTAACATTGATTTTCCTACTAGCGAGATGTCACTTTTGGAAAAGGGCTTAAAATACAATATTCCTTCTAATTTGTCCCAAAATTCATTGCAAAATTTAGCTGTTGATGCTGAGATTACTGCTATAGTTTCTAAAAAAGATAATATTGTTAAGAGTTTAGTTACGAATGAAATACAAAAAGTTGCTGTCTCCTCAAAAGAACAAATCAACCCGGAACTAGCAACATTTAAATCGATTCAGTGTAGGGTTAATGATAACGATCTAGTAATTTCAAAAGCGGATAAAGGTAATACAGTAGTTATAATGAATCGCGAAGAATATAATAGTAAAGTGAATGACGTCATTCAGGGTGACGAGTTTGTTCCACTTAATTCGGATCCAACTAAGAAATTTCAAGCTGAGCTAAAATTGGCCGTCAATAACACATCCTTTGTTTTTCCAGATAACACTCAATCTAAAGCGAAATTACTGCCTATGAACCCCGTGGCCCCAGCTTTGTACGGTTTGCCAAAAATACACAAAGATAACATTCCGGTTCGTCCAGTTGTCTCTTACATCGGTGCCCCAGCTTATGATTTGTCAAAACGGTTAAATCACATTTTGTTAGAAAAAACTTCTTTCAAGCCTATCTATTGTCTTAAGAATAAAGAGGATTTAATATCGAAAATTCATAATGTTCATTTACCCTCTAATGCGAAGTTAGTATCTTTGGATGTAGATAGCTTATTTACCAATGTTCCTTATGACGAATGTTTGACTATAATTAGAAATTTGTTAGAAAAACAACGTCTTCACACTGGCGAAATTGATGACCTCCTAAACCTCACATCAGTTTGCATGCAACAAAACTATTTCAAATTCAACAATAGTTTCTACATGCAAAAAGAAGGTTTAGCAATGGGTTCACCCTTAAGTCCGTTGATGGCTGATATTTTCATGGACAGTTTCGAGACCAAACATATTGTCAATAATTCTAATATTTTGTATTATTATAGATTCGTTGATGACGTCATTCTTTGCTGGACGGGTACTAGTAGGCAGCTAGATATATTTGTCAACAAACTTAACAAAATTCACTCAAAAATAAAATTTAAATTAGAAGTCGAACAAGAAAACTCCCTTAAATTTCTAGATTTAACTATTACAAGATCACAACATCAACATGAATTTCAAATATACCGTAAGCCAACACACACCGATACTGTAATACCCGCTTCATCTTGTCACCCTTGGGAACATAAACTTGCTGCTTTTCGTTGTTATGTTCACAGATTAATGACGGTGCCCTTAAGTCCGGACAACTATAAAAAAGAGCTCAATATCATATATCAGATTGCTTTTAATAACGGGTATAGTACTAAAATGGTTGACCGATTAATCCATAAAAAACAAAATAGTATTATCAGAAGTAGTTTGTCCGCTTTACAGCCTGAAAGTATTCAAAAATATAAAACCAGCTTAACTTACCTAGGACCGATTTCTGAACGGGTTGCGAAGATCTTTCGGCGTTCTGGTGTTCGCGTTGCTTTCAGAACTAATAATAAGATCAAGCGGCTTTGCAATGGAAAGGATAAGTTAGATAAAAAGCAACAGTCGGGTATTTACAAATTGTGCTGCAGTGAATGTAACGGTGTTTACATCGGTCAAACGGGTCGTAGCTTTGAAACTAGGTATAAAGAACACATCTCAGCCTATAGAAATAATCATCCCGAAAAATCACATTTTGCGAAACATATTTTAGAGTCCGGTCATAGTTTGCCTAACAATCATTCATTTGATATAAAACATATTTGTAAGAAAGGTTTAAGAATGTGTGTGCTAGAACAGTTAGAGATATTGAAAAACAAGAATAACTCTGATTTACTCAACGAACAAACAAATTTTATAAGTACTCCCCTTTTACGTATGTTTTCGTCATCCATTTATTCCCACCAAACAACTAGCCAGGCCGGTGTATAAAAGGTGAGCTCCGGGCGGCAGCTCGTCATTTGCTGTCGAGCGGTCGGGCGGACTACACATCCCGAGGATGCCTCGTTTAGAGGCGAAACACGTGTCGATAAGTTTTCTTGCTTGTTATTTAAGATTGCTTTATTTTGTGCTCGTACTGCTTGCTTTGCTTGTGCATGTTTTATGCGGGAGGGCGGGCGGTGCTTGAGTCTGCATTTTGAATAGCATGGTAAGAGTGTTTAGCGGAATATTGCAAATTATTAATATATCTACAAATTTATGATGGACTTCCGCAAAGTAACGCCTTTTTCAATAAATTTTTTTTTGATGTCATATTGTTTTCTCATCGAATCTGTATTGTCTTTGAAAATTGGTGATGTTCGAATCTATTTCAATATAAACAATGTCCCATATCATTCGCGTCAAATCAAAAAGGCGCCCAACATGAGGAAGGAGGCTATCCAAAACTGGTTGCGCGAAAAAGAAATCAAATTTCAAGAAACCGAAATCAAAGCGAATCTCATAGCTGAAGTAGACAAGCAAAAATATAAAAAAATGTATGTAGATGAGTTGGCGGCATTGAAAAATGTGACAGTTTTGCGCCTTCCACCATATTGCGAGCTTAACCCGATAGAGTTGCTATGGGCGCAAGTAAAAGGTTACGTTCATATTGCGAGCTTAACCCGATAGAGTTGCTATGGGCGCAAGTAAAAGGTTACGTTGGAAGGAACAACAAAACATTCAAAATGGACGATGTGAAGATTTTGATGGACCAAGGTTTGGCGCGGATCGGGCCAGAACAGTGGGCGAAATGTAGCTCATGTCCTAAAAGTAGAAGAAAAAATTAAAGAACTGGATGGGATAATAGATACGGCCAACGACGCTGTGACGGAACCATTTGTCATTAACGTGGGCGATTTGACTAGCGATTCATCAGAATATTTTAGCGATGAATCAAATAAAGAAAATTAATTAAGCACCTAACATTTTAATCACATACTTACCCATCTCTAGATAGTTCACCTATTCATAGACAAAGACAACATGGCGCTTTGTTTACATAGTCCACAATTTCTATTGACGGCTACTGTAAATACATACAACATTTTTTCACATTTCAGAGAACAGTGGTTTAGGTAAATTTTCTCCGCAACCAGATTTAGTGTGCGCATGGTGCGCGTCAAAGGCGCTTTTTCGCGCAAATTGGTCCTCCCGTGAGGCACCGTGAACAGAAGCGGCGTCCTGAGCCTGTGCACATAGTCATCCGGTACACACGGGGTGGACACGACGGTCGCGAAATGCCTATCTTGTCTCACAACAGAAAGATTAACACAATATATTTGCTATCGGGCGTAGCATAGAAAGAAGAATTTCAGACCGAAATCCATATCTTAGTTAGTAACACTATATGCTTAAAAACTATGTTAGTATCCTTATCTACACACAAAAATAAAAACACAGAAAGGCAGCAGAAGTCGCTGTTGCAGACATCACACAACTAAATAGAGTGATGCCTACAACAACATCCTCCTGGTGAAGCACTGTGACTCCACGTGAACCCTGTTCCAGAATACCAGAACGGGACTGTCCCAACAATCAACAATGCCCTCCAAGATGCTGTTGGAGCTGCCCCTTAAACGACTCATAAGGGAAGCCACACGTTTTCGGACTATTGCTGTGAAGCTATCAGTCTGTACCTCTGCGAACATTCCTGATGCGCTGCAGTATCGTGGCAGCCCCAACAGCACCCTGAACGCATTGTTGTATTGGACGCGGAGGGTACTGAATGATTTCTGCGTATATTATTCGATAGCATGGTATGGTTAAAATTCATCTGATCCTCTTATAATTTTTTTATATTTGCCGCGTTTTTTTGTAATCTTTCAAAAACATCGATAGCCACCATCCGCGGGGGCAGTAAGGTGCAAACATCACTGATTCAAGCAAGTCAATCTTTCTGAAACTATAATATAAATTTTGGGCCTTTGCCCAGCGGTGGGACTATATATGTATTTTTGACAGATGTACGAGCGTATAAATAAAAAAACAAGTTCAGTTACATATAGGAATAATATATTAATAAAAAACGAGAGATTTAATTTAAACAATAACATAATTGTAGCGAAGATCACTCTGTGACGCGACATCAAGTGGAGTCGAGTCGAGAGCTCAGTGATTTCAGTTGGTCTAGCCCCGATAGTAGTTCCCTGCAACGAAGGAATGAAGTGTGTAAAGTGTACGTCGTGCTGGTCCTCTAAAAAGGCCGTTTTGGATGAATTATATCATGATTCTGTTGTAATGCCGTCTCTTTTGCACGCGTGAAGAAACTCTGACTCTATCCTACTTTCAAATCATTTCATGATTCACCCAAGTTGGCCTTTTTAGGTCCTAGTATACGCGTTCTGTCAAAGTACATGTCATCTACAATCAAAATTTTGAAAAGTCAGCTCTGTAGTAAATAATGTATCCATAATTACGAAATTCCTACAACAAAATTAACCATTTGTATCAACGAAGGGATAGAGATTTTTTATTAAATCTTCGACGACAAATGCTGAGCATGCCATCTTTTGCCAATCAAGTTTTAATATTAACCATAAACTGAGTTAAGATTTTTTTTTATTAATTTTGTTAGGTAGTTTCCTTCCTGATTAAATAAATAGTTCGGAATTAAGTTAGTAAAATTTATATTTTAATTAATTTATTTTTTATTTATTGTTTAGCAGTAAATTCCGTTTCCTTTCTTTCATTTGTTTATAAATACGCTTCATTAGACACTTCATTAAGAATTTCCAGTGTGACGTCATAGGCAATTTTTCCGGGTCCCAGATTATTCTCCCTCCACTTGTCAAATAGCGCACATTACCGGGCTAGGCTGGCAAAAAGGCATTCCTTTTTTTAATTTTAGATTATATGAAATCGGTCGTTATTTTGCTGTCTACGTGATGGTACTATAGTAAAAGTAAAGTAAAAATTCCTTTATTTCCAGAAAAAGTCTTACACTTTATACGGCGGTTCTCAAACTAAGCTAAGGCTTGGTACTTGAGAGCCAGGTGACTCGTTTACCAGTATTTATGTACTGTTTGGCTCGACGCCCTTTGTGGTTGGAATAATTACATTTCACATATGTACTTGAAATTTTAAACTATAAAGGAAAATTAAATGAAATCTAATATTAACATGCAAGTATTTAAAAACAATTCTAAAAGACAATCTAAATATTTATACTACAAGATAAATAAATTGTTTAGTGTGTAATATATAACTTTAAACTCTCGCGTTTTGTACACATTATAACATATATAATCGGGTCTACCGCGATCAATTTTACCTTTTTACGAAAAGGGGACACCCGACGTTTCGAGACAGTTGCATGTCTCGTGGTCTACGGGAAACTGGCAAGTATGGCGAGGCGCAGTGATGAGATGCAGGTGACGACCGAAGTATTTTCCTTGTACCCGCAAAAACACTTTAGTTAACGCCTCTGCCTCCGCCTCGCCATATTTGCCAGTTTCCCGTAGACCACGAGACATGCAACTGTCTCGAAACGTCGGGTGTCTCCTTTTCGTAAAAAGGTAAAAATTGATCGCGGTAGACCCGATTATATATGTTATAATTGTTTAGTGTGTTAAATAAATTGTTTAGTGTATAGGTGAACAATTACCTGAGCGAGGTCTCCGCGACTCTGCTGGCGTGGCGCAAGTCCTGCGATGCGAGTAACTGGACGTTCCGTAGCGACCGCGTCTCTTCCTGCGATGCTGCGAGCTCCTCCTGAAATTAAACATTATCTATGTGTACAAAATTACACATTATCTAGCAGTGCAGGGACTTCGTCCGCTGACGACAGACCCTCGCTCACTTGACGACGAATTCGGAAGGAATTCGAAACATGTCGCGTATCGCGAAATAAATTCATATAAGTCGATCCGTCTTTATACTTAATTATGAATTCAACTTACAATAGTTATAAATCTAAAAACATTATCTATGTGTGCAAAAATAGAAAATCCAAATCAAATCCAATATGAAATTCGCTTTTGAGGTCCATTTGCAACAAGCAACTTATGAGTACCTAGCTCGGGTTGTTAGTTATTTACCGAGACGCTGCATAGCGGTTCATTCACTCGCTCAGTATCAATATATTTAGTTTTTTAAAACGATACTTCCGACGTTTATGACTTCTATTATAAAATGCAACGCCTGGCAAATTCGTACATGACAGTCCCATGGTTTGCGGGGGTCGGGGGACGGGTGACATCTCGCTAACCGCTACACACGATGTAAATTACGTAAGATATATCTGCAGATATCCCTATACATAATTCGCATACCATAACTTGATACTATGTGTAAGTAACAAAGTCGATTCTGAAGGCTTTAATTTTAGTGCTATCAATAGTTAAAATATTTCAAAGTTATTTAGCTTCTGTTCCTAACACCTAAAGACTTTTGATATGAGATATATTTAGTTTTGACAATACTAAAACTAATAATAACGTAATAATCGTCTGTGAAACGCGGATGAACCGAGTCTGGACTGTAACTTGCAGTTCAAAGTTCACACTCGGAACACCTCTGACACCCCTTCGGGGATTCATGTCGTAACGGTGTATTATTATTAAAACTAAAATTGAAGCGTTCAGAATCGGCTTTATTATAAACATATAGATATTTATTTTTCAAGGTTTGTTCTTTTATTTTCAACGATATTTTATGTAAAAAATATAAGTTATACTATAAAAATATTGATATAACATTATACACAATTTGTTTGGCCCGACGTCCAACTTTACGTAACGGCGGACTCATTTTTGAATACGATACCGTGTGCGTTTTGTGATGCGCGAAAAGACCTATGTACACAAGTGGCCGCCACAGCCGTTGCCACGCGACTGAAGTTCCTACTCCGCGGCCCCACCGCCCGCGCTCTTCTTTCCCGCCCCCGCAATCTTTCGTCCCCCGTCGCTCGCAGGTCATGCGACTGTCGTGTACGAATTTGCCAGGCTATACACATGGTTATGGTAGGTGGGTCAGGTCACGAGTGGTACGAGGACGGCGGTGTCTTTTATGTAGAGAGACGGCGGCATTTCCTTTTACTCGCCGGCAGCTGTCAGTTGAAGGAATGATCCACTTTGCAACGTCTCGGTTAACGTAGTATAGATAAATAATGAAAGGATAGATTGCTATCTCCTTGTACTGTTCGCAATACTAAAAATAACGTTGCTAGATGGCGTTACTTGTCTCACTGGAAATAACATTTGTCCGAAATCAACGAAATATAGCATTTTACTGTTCTGGTTCATCATATTTATGTATTTTATGAATAAAAACACAAACTTTTCATAACATCGCATCAGAAAATAGTGAATTCTTAATCAGGTGTTTTTAACATTTTTTTCATTAAACTTTCTGTGGTAAGCTGGCAATCTAACTAGGCGGGCAGATGGTTATTCTGGATTCCGGTAGATGGCGCACAACGATCAATTAAACAAAATATGTGCATCAAAATACGCTTTATTTACCCAACACACACTACTCATACACACCGGTATATAACTTTACTCTTTGACTCAACTGTCATGCACGGTTGAGCGATTTATCGTATGCCATGTGTCGCGTATTGTCGTATTCTAGCAAATTTTTGTTTTTGTGGGCGCAGTATAGTTGCTACACACACACACATCGAATTTCGTTTCATCAACTGTTCGATAGATGGCACTAGGTATGTCACAATTTATCTAGTATAGTAGATTAGAAGCGACATCAAAAATAATAAGTCGAACTACTAGGTACCGGCGAAAATAATAAGTTTTACGCGGGCTTTGTTCTAATGTATGGAGTGAGCAATCTATCCTTCCTTTATTTATCTATGACGTAGTATAGATAACTTTTTATGCTGTCCTTATCTCTATGGTTTCATGTGACAAGGACAGCATAAACAGTTTGTTAAAAGGGTTGCTTGATTGGGACACGAGTGCTTATTTACGAAACGAACAAAATGAGTGTCCCCAATGTCTAATTATGTTTAATTGCACACAATACTTTATCTACGACCATCAAAAATATCGTTTTTATTTATAATATCTTCAACTAGCAATTTCACGAAAAATGAGAAGAACAATCGTCCTTGACCCTCAGGTGCGTCGTCTCGATAATGCTGCCTTGACGGTCAATCATGATAAAACGCACGCCCCTTAAGAAATAATGTCGGAACTTATTTCTCGTCTCTATTGTTCATTGGGTCTCTAGCGGTTTTATAATAAATTGGGCCAATCGCGGGGTTATAATGTAATATTATAACATCGGATAAAAATCTAGGTACTTATAAAACTGCTTTTGATGTTGCAATTGCCTTATTGCAGTATGGGAGTAGATAAAATATCTTTTCTTACCTTTAACTTTTGGATTTGGTTCTTTAATTTATTGATTTTGAAGTCTGAATCCGGCGCCCGCGCCTGGAACATAACACACATTAAATATATTAATAATAAAATGTCTTGTTTAAAAATAATGTTGTGAATATTGTGAATATTTCAAATGAAGTTGGTTAGTTGTATTTTACCGAGGCCAAAACTACAGTTTTTGTCTGTCTGTCTGTTCCGTTTTAAGTCGAGAACCACTCAACAGATTTGGATGTGGTTTTTTATTATCATCGTAGTGACCCATAATGGCTATATAGAGGTGTTGATAAAATAACCGCCAAGCTAGTTAATAATATAAATAAAGTCTCAGCATCTGTGTGTCGTGCTTTGCATCCCGCTAAGAGGGTACCTGGACCCAGTACGACAATCTACGTAAGTCGGTAACGGACTTGCTTGCTTGCTTCCGGTACAGCTTCTCATGCCATAACACAAGTGGCTTAGCGGCACAAGTCACGTCCGAAGCCTGCCAGTTGAACAAAATGGATTTTTCTGTTAGCCTGGGGCCTTATTATCTAACTTCCACATCTGTCGCTATCGCTTTTAAAGGTATCGCTTAGCCGATCAGGGTGCGCCTGGCGTATTTGTTCTACATACTCATACTCATTTATTCATAATTTATCATTACATGTCTAACATTATTATTACATTTTTACAATATACATAATCAGTAGTTGTATTACGTCACTCAGGGAGGCTCTTTTCATGCTCTAAAATAGATAACATATTCTACAGTATAGTACAGTACTCCCAAAGTAATAATGCGCATACAAATCTTCGCCACTGTTCGGCAAAGTTCGTATTTCCTTACACTTTCTATACAATTAATACGGTCACGTGGTACGTCCGGTCGCTCGGCTATAGATTTGCGCATAGTATTATTACTTTGGGAGTACTGGGGATCTAAAAAGGCCGACTTGGGTGAATCATAAAATGATTTGAAAGTAGGATATAGTCAGTTTTTTCACGCGTGCAAAAGAGACGGCATTAGAACAGAATCATAATTCGGCCTTTTAAGAGGACCTGTAGATCGATGTATCATACACTTACAGCAGTATCCATCAAGATGGCGTCTACTGAGAGCGCAGTGACGTCAGCATCTGCGTGTCGGGGCTCGTGCAGCCTCGATCTAGCAGCTGCCTCGCTACTTCTAGCGGCTGCTTCGTTACTTCTAGCGGTTGCTAGTTCAGCCCGCAGCATGTCGCCCGCTTCGCGTGCAGCCGCTAACTCGCCTTCTAGTCGCGACCGACGACTGCGCTCGGTAAACAGTTCAGATCTGAAGGATGGGAGAGAAATTTTCTCTAAGAAAGGTCTGATGTATTTTGTACATAGAAGATGCTGGCAACTGAGCTGTGATCTGCTTGAAAACACTCGCGTGTCTTTTCATAATTTCCAAATTCTCGGTAGTACGGTTGGCAGAGCATTTGCCTTATGAGCAAGAGGTTGTAGGTTTAAAAGGATTTTTTTTAATACTCGTCTTGCTGTGAACTCTAATAGACTAATAATATTTCGAATTAACATATTCTTACAGTTATTTTCATTTTTCCGTATAGTTCAGGAAATATAATTTGGGCTGATGAATAGGGTCATTAAATCGGAACACCTGTTTACACAAAAAATGTAAATGGATTAAAAAAAAACACTTTTAATTCTTCAGAAATAACTCTAGTTAGAAGTATCAACATTTGTTCATAGATAGCCGTGATCGTGAGTCGTGATTTACCGGTACGTGCCTCTATTGTTCAATTGTTATCAAAAGTTAATTCGAATTGGCTCAAATTATAATTCCTAAACTATACCTATACCTACTTCTGCACTTTCAATTTTAGTTGAATCAATAGTATTTGAGTTACGTTATTCTACTTGCAGAAACAACGCGTTACTGTTTTTATGGCTCCATAAACTCCATAGGATTGGGACCATAATTTCAATTATACATTGTATTTTAGCATAGACAATACAGCCCAGAAAGACGTCTATTGTTCAACATCTTGCGTACAAATAATTCTGTCCACAATCGAAACGGGATACTGCAATCCTATTGGCTTAGCGCCACAAACTTATCTTTCCCGAAGACAAAGACTCTAACGTCACACCCCCGACACTTCATAGTCGAGGCTCAAGTTATTTACCTACACTCTCACGCGCGCATCTGGCTTGTCCGCACACGCTTGTGTGTGTGCGTGAGCTAGTCTAGGGCTGGCAGCAATCGTGTGAGCGTCGTCGCCCGAGAGGGACACAATATAAGTCAGCAACTTATGTGATTCTCTTCCTAAATTTTAGCGTAGTCCAATTTCTGGTTCCCCGTGGATTAATCAGTATTAAAAAAATATATGTATATATATATATATATATACAAGGTTAAATTCAATTAGTTGGCGAAATTTGAAACATATGTAGAACATGTCCATATGAATAACTTTTTTTAATAGGATAGTGAAAAATTCTTAAAATTCGTTTTCACCTTTCCATACTGGACGAGTCAGCTGATCGGAGCAATTTGTATAGGAGGAAGTGAAAAAAAGTTAAGAATTTCGCTTAGCTCCCAAACAAACAGTTGTCCATATAGACTAGTACTACCTTTGTTTTGAGTTTCGCCAAATAATGTTATTTAACCTTATATATGTATATAAATCGTTACGACCTGAATGCCCCGGGGGGTGTCGGATGTGTTCCGAGTGTGAACTTTGAAATGCAAGTCACAGTCCACCCACACTCGGTAAACCCGCGTTTCACCTGCAAATATTACGTCCCAACGTGATGGGTGGTGAGCCCTATCATCGTTCTTCGGGCACAAATACACTCTTTTTAGGGCATGCAGGTTTCCTTACTATGTTTTCCTTCACTGTTCACATAGTGGTAAGTACCTATTAGCAAATACTATGCACATTATGTAAATTCCGAAGAACTCATTGGTGCATGCCCGACCGGAAATCGAACCTTAATCTCAAGATTAAGAGGCCAGCGTTCTACCCCTGAGTTACCGCTGCTTTTTCGTTACTTTAAAAGTAAAATATATATAAATATATATATATAGTATGCCTAAGCTTAGTAGGTACCTACATAGTTTCGTATGCATAAATGATCATCATATAATTAACAACTACTCAAACATAAATTTTGGAAAAAAAATTAAAACTTGTCAAAACATGGAAAGTTATAAATACTGATTTTATTGTTCCAAATGCGTTACTGAACGAAATTGTAAGGTTTGATCACGCAATTCTAATTTTTGAAAAAAAGTTTTCCAGGCATCCATAAACACTGCAATAACGCACCATACTGATTAAAAATCAGTATCGTGATAAAACTTTGTAACAAAACACGCGCGCAGCAAAGGAGTGGTAATCGAGCTCTGCCTGACTCCAGATTTCCACTAACTTGCGGGGGACCGCGGGGTACGTTAAATTCGCGCGGGGAGGAGAGTGTCGCTTCTTTACGTAGTAATACTTTATATTCTCTGCTAACGTAATGAATATAGAAGCCATTTTGGTTTGGCCTACCCAAACATATAATTTTGGAGTGGCGAATTGTATCTGCTGATTCAGTCAGATGTGTTGACAGAAATCAATCGCCTGTTATGCGGAGTCTGTAGGCTGTATTCGTCTATGTATTTTAGGTTGTGACCTTTGGGCCTGTTTCACCACTTACTTTTAAGCAATATCCAGAACGTTTAAAAATAGAACACATTTTGTATGTAGGTACAACCGTGAAACAGGCCTTAAATCCTTTAATTACACCATGATATACCATATGTAGAGAATATGAATGAAAGAAGAGTGTCGAAAGAAATTTATAGTGCGCAAGTCGAAGGTAGACCTCGACCAGGCCGCCCTAGAAGGACGTATGCTGACCAAAATTGGCGACATATTGAAGAAGGGCAATGTCATAAGTACCCGGGATTGAAAAACTTGTCTGACTAGATTGATGGATGTGGAAGAGGCGAAAGAGGTATGTCCGGATCGTAGCAGTTAGAAATCTGTAGCTTCTGCCTATCCCTATGGGAGACAGGCGTGAGTATATGTATGTACGTATGTATACCATGAAGGGAAAAATTGTCGGAATAAATAAATTCCCATAGCTTAATTATTAAAAGATTTCATTTTTAATTTTTTTCGGAGAATTACGTCATTTTAGGACATGGTTTTCATTATTTTGCTATATATATATATTGACCATTATTTTTTTATGATTTTTTAAAGAATTGTCCGATGACCTTGTCACTTGAGAATTTTAGACATTATACTTGCCCTGCGTTCCGAAATAGAATTATATCGCTAAAATCGATTACGAAAGTATGAAGTGAATGGCTTATGATCCATTGTAAGTCTATTACGGACCGCAGGGTTTATTATACTGATTGTGATGTGTGATTGCTTATAAAAAAAGTGGTCTGTCTCTGTCTGTCTACTCATCTGTCATCTAGCTGTCAAATTAGTCAGAAGCAAATTATTATAAATTTATCTTGATAGCAAAGGACACATTTCTAAACAGCCATTAATCAAGTGACGTCACACAAGGGCAAATGTTAGTTGCAGCCTTTTCGTAAAAATATTCATCATCTTGAGGTTTTTTTAACCAAAACTTCGAAAATACGGCTTATTAAACCTAAATCTCGAAATGGTTTTCGAATTAACACACCTTAAAATAATTTAATCTATGCCAATTGTGGGAAAGGGAGTTTTCAAGAAGTATTCAAAGTTAACCGAGTGCCAACAAACAACGGTATTAATATTCTCGGACCTGGTCCTTTCTAGTTCAGATATGATCTGCTGCAGCTCTTCATCCTGATGCTCGGTCTCCGGGGAGGTGCGGCCCGGGTGCACCGGCAGGAAGTCCGGTAGACGCATCGACTCTGCTCCTGGAAATTATTTGTTGAGACTGTTAGCGTCTTTAGTCTCTCCAGCACTTGTAGCACAGTGTTTAATGGCGCCCGACGACCGCCACTTAGTTGAATCACTAGTACTAGGAGTGTGACACTATCGGTGTAACCACAAAACGGTGTTTAACTTTAGACAGTGTTTAAATCTGTTGCTGTCACTTTTTTACGATATGAAAGAAAAGGCGACAACAACAGATTTAAACACTGTTTAAAGTTAAACACCGTTTTGTAGTAACACAGTATGTTTTTGCGATTAAACAGTATGTCACGCTCCTTGCCCTTGTCATTCAAGTAGTGGCCGTCGCACGCGATTAAACACTATGTTAACCGCTCGTAGAAAATATTGTATTTATGATAGAACGTTGTATATATTTTTTTTTGTTAGAAAGATGATGGAATAGGCAATGACAAATAGGACTAAAGTATAGTAAAACGGGGACATTATTTTGAAAAAATTGACTTTACTGAAAAAAAAAAAGATTTTTAGGATATTATTTTTATGGTAATGGTAGTAGAATGTAAATTTATAAAACAAAGATTTTCTAAAAAAAAAAAAAAATTTTGTCGATAAAATAAGGTCTAGTTTCACCCTTTTTCGGATGTGCACTTGTACGAGGGACACACTGTATAGCAGTGGCTATTCCTAGTGTCTAGTCATAAGTTGGCTCGAGGCTATGGTTACATTTTTTTCTCAAGAAAAATACTGAAATGTGAATTATCAAGTCTTAACCTAAAAAAAGCACAAGTAATGATTTTAAACCAAAGATTTCAAAAGAAAAGATAAGCCCTTACCGTACTATAACATCACCAACATATTTCCACCTTTAAATGGGTGACGCTCACACATTTGTAATCAGTGCTCATCTGAACACAGTGATAGTTGGATGCCTTAAGTGCACTTAAAGTTAATCATTTTAACTACTTTAGTAGTCTGATCAGTTTGCTGACCGTAGGTAGACAGATTAGATTAGAGACTCATAAGTGTGCGCGCGTCGACATTATGTTAACGCACGCATTCAAAAACAATGCAATAGATTTTAGGTGCCAGGTCTCTGAACTGGTCCTCTAAACTTTTGAAATCTTTGTTTTAAACTGGATAATTTCGGGTACAGATGTCTATTTTCTACCAAACGTTTTTCGGCAAACGATCTCGTCAAGAAAGGTTTTTTTTCTAAAAGATCTTGTTTATAAAGGTTTCGCTTCTGAAAATGGTCCATCTTTTCATTAGAAATAACTAAAACTCAAAAACGTAACCCAAACAATCCAACACAATCACATATCTGCGAGAACAAACGTTTAGATAGTTGGCGCCACAGACGAATACAGCCTACAGACTCCTCATAATAGGCGACCGATTTCTGTCAACACATCTGACTGAACCAGCAGATACAATTAGCCACTCCAAAATTATACATTTCGATAGGCCAAACCAAAATGGCTTCTATATTCATTACGTTAGAGTCTTCGTCTTCGGGAAAGACAAGTTTGTGGCGTTATACGTAAGATTGGAAGAGCCAATAGGATTGCAGTATCCCGTTTCGATTGTTGACAGAATTATTTGTACGCAAGATGTTGAACAATAGACGTCTTTCTGGGCTGTATTGTCTATGGTTGGCGCCTTTCAAAAACAGGGTTGCCAACTGTAGATTTTTTTTCCTTGTACATAAGCAGCTCAAAATCTCGTCTTACGAACCTCGTACACTCATTAAGCATGTAAAATGTGAACAAACCAAAAATAAGACATATTAAACTATTGAATTTAGGGCCTTTTATATAATGAAATTAAGTTTTACAAGATTGCTACTAAATAAAACACCACTGTGTTAACTGATTTCAAGGAAGGTAAATAAAAAGTATGGTCCTTTAAAAAAGGATCTCTCATTCAAGGAGGTTCAAAGATTTTGGCCTTTACAGACGTACTGCCATTATATTTTTCAAAAGTGCGGTTTCTTCTTTTTATAAAACTATTGTTAACGTCGATACAAAGGAAAAATATTCTTTGACAAGAGCTTAAAAAGTTTCACGTTTCGAAGATATAAGGAACTAATTTTGTACTAGTAGTACCAGAAATAAAACCTTTTAAGAGCATGGCTCCACTGTTATAGCTCTACAGCTACACAATATGCAGAGGGCGTAATTTCGTTTCCATTAATGCTCCAGGTAAAATTTTGGTAGCTTGTAACTTTGAAATGTGACACTTTAAGAGCTTTTGTCAAAGAATATGTTTTATTTGTATTTATGTATAAATTTTTATAAGAATTATAAGAGGCCGCTATTTAAAAAAAAAATCAAGGCTGCGGCTCCATACCAAATACTTTTGTGAAACTGTACTTTTTGGGCTCTTTGCATAAACACAAATGCACAATTTATACATATTCCCTCAAATTTCTTTCCAGCTGTGTTCTCGCTGGCTGGCGTCTAATTTTTCGTAGATATTGAAATAAAGATTTTCGCGTACTTTATTGATATTCAAAAGTATAAAGTACAGAGACCCAAAATAACGTAAGATACTTTATTTTAAAGTACGGTTGGCAACCCTAGTTGTCACCCAAATAATCTAGTATTGGTTCTTGTCAATAGCGTATGCTACAGTCAACTAAAGAGAAAACATTTTTAGACCTACCAAATAGTTAGCATAGACCTAGTGCAAAAAATATACACTAGGAAGAGAAGCCAAAAGGATGGGGTTCAATGGAACTCCTTGTGGATGACAGAAGAGTTGCTTATTATAGCTGATAAACTACAGATTGCCATGGTGCACAAAATAAGAAAAAGTGAAAAAAAATGCAATTTCATTATAAGTTTTTTGTATGTCCGTGAGCCCCTATTTTCCTGTACACTTCTTATCATAACTATGATGGTGCGAAATTTAAAAATGCAATTAAAATTGATGCAATAGGTATATACCCGCTGGACTGACGATCTGAAGGACCGGGTGGCAGCTGGATGAGGATGACTGAGGAACGCCAAGAGTGGCGTAATATGGGGGAGGCCTATGTCCAGCAGTGGACGAATATGGGCCGATGGATGGATGGTATATACAGAACTTTTGATAAGGTGTGTGAAGGTTGGATGTATAGAATAGTTTTCATTGCTAATCTCATTCTTTGAATGTAATAGCTATTGGCTTATTGCATTGTAAAAGAATACAATGAACTGATGACCTTTAAGTATATTCAATTAACATACACACTTTGAGCTCATTATTACTGTATTGTTTCAAATGCAAATCAGAACCATATTTTAAATGAAATAAATAAGAAAATAAGGAAATGCAAACCTGCATTTGGGGGAAGATCCAACGGAAAGGTGCTTCTTGGGGAATTGTTTCTTCGATCTGCAGGGTTCACAGACTCGGTTAAGTCCAGGTTCAGGTGAGGAGGCAGGTCCAGCGGTAGAGGAGCCGCCGCTGCAAACTCTGCCCCTTCCGGCAGGTCCAGAGGCACGCTACGCCCGGATGGACCAGACCCAGATGTTGATGCACCCATATATGCATCATAATCATAATTTCTACTACCACTGTTATTTCGGCGACCCAAACTCGAGGAAGAAGCGGAATTGAAATTAGTATTAAATGTAAAATCTGGTAAATTGTCCAAATCAACCGAAATAGGACCGTTTGAGTTCAAGTAAGCTTGTTCCACTAGTATGTGATCTTGCACAAAGTCTGGTAATGACGGCATGCCTAATGGTTCCGATGCCAAGTTGGGCCTATGATAGAATGGCGTCTCGGAATTATCGATGAATAAATTATGCTTAGATTCAGAATTGTCCACTACACTAAACGGTATCTCTACAGAACTACTCGATGTGGTGTTGTCACTTAACTGATGGCTGTTGCCATCTCTTCGCTTCTCTTTGGTTTGTAACTCTGAGCGAGCTTTATCCCGTCTCGGCTCGGCGTGAATGTCTATTTTGTTCGGAGAGTGTTGCACTGTATTCGCGTAAACTTTGGGTCGCGCGCCAGTTTGCTCGTATGTAGAGTTGCTCGGCAACGACAGATCTCGCTTCAGAAAGTGCCGAAACGAAAATGGATTCTCATCCTTACGAGTGGCTCCAACCGGCTCTGAAAGAAAAAGGCAATCACGTCGAGGAATGTCTTTATATTTAGCTAACAAAAAACAACTTATTAAAAACACATACTGGCCGATGAACTTTTCGCTTCTTCGGACAACTTGTCCTCATTTTCGTTGGTATTGTATTTTGCTTCTTCTATTCCTAAGTCTGGTTTTGAAGTGATTTGCTCGGAATCCTCTGAAAGCGCCTCGTTGTTAGAATTTTTGGAAGATTTTTTATTTGAAACACCATCTTCATCCTCCGCCATGATAATCAAATTGACAATGACAGTTAAAGTTTTGTTCAGAAAATACCAACAATTGTAGATGTTTGTTCGGAAATAATTATACTTTTTATAGTAATATTATGTAACTTTAATGTAACTTTTATAAGAAAATTTTCTCATCGAATTTATTTTGTTTCTTAAGTTTCAGTTGTAATTGAAACATAACAGTAATTTTTTTTTACTTTTCACCTTCACTAGCTGTAGAAAAATAAGAAAGAAAAAAATTTTGGGGAATTTTGTATTAAAAAGGTTCTTGATTTAACAAATCAATACCATTTTAGTCGCACAAGCCAATATAATATTGCCAATATATTTAATATTTAATATAAAAACAGAAATATTTGAAAAAACAGTTTAATATCCATGGAATAATACAATCTTCTCATTTTTTTTGTAATGTCATTCGTTCTTTGTAAACATATTGTTTTAGTAGGCGATAAGAAAAATATTTAATGTTTTGTGTGTGAACACCTATGTAAGGCATATCTCAATGCTGTGTTGTATGAATTGTCGTTAGCTTGTTAGTTTAATTTAATGTACAGTGGAGACCGCATCAAGTAAGACACATTGGACTTTGTACCTATCTTATATTCTTCTCTGTAGGGGCTAATGTTGTACTGCAAGTGTATAGCTTGATGTGGTCTCCACTGTACCTATTTAAAACAAATTCAATTAGTTGCGAAAGAACAAGCAATTATTCTTAATTATAGTCTCTGTTGAGCGTCAGTGGTGGCACGACCTCGTCTCCGTACTGTGGGTAGTGCATCCCAATGACGTCTCCCCCCATGCTGTGCTCTCCGTTCTGGGTCATGTGGCATGAAAAGCTCTCACACTGTCGACAGAGAGGATAAACTTGAGTTACTTAAGCTGGTAATTCACAGACCCACGCCGTTCAACCCGCAGGACAGGCTTGGATCCAACGCCATATACGGTCATGAGTGGCGAAATATTTTCGGGGCTGAGTTCAGTTTGATCGCCCGCCAAAGCCCAGCAATCATGACATCTCATATGCACGAGTTGAATTACAAATGCTACCCTGCTGTCAGTGATGTGCGGGCGATCAAACTAAACGCAGCTCTGGATTGTCAGATTTTAACTCTGGCAGCAGGATATCTAGCGTTTAAAAACGGGATTAGAATCCACAGTTTCAGAACGCAAGCTTGCTGGAACGTGGCGCGCACCGTACAGTCATAGTAAAACTACTATGGTACAGTGATGAGCTTACATACTATTTTTGGAGCAAAACTGGAATTTTTTCTCAGTTTTATGCACGGGGATGGCGTGACACAAATTTTATTCGAAAACTTCTGTAGCCACTTTTTGGAATAACGTAGTATTACCTCGTTAGTAAACATACGCGGCGCACACATAGATTCACCCGTCTTCATACAGCCAAAATAACACCGTATTTCTATGAACCTTAGCTGTAAAATACCAAACACGTCATGGCACTGTGCCAATGTGTGTAAAGAGCCATGACCAGCGGCCGCACTATGACACAATTAAGTCCGTGTTGATAATGTTTGAAAATATATATATTGCGGCCACGTGTGACACTCTTTATAACCTGCAATGGACAAAATATTGTCTAATTTTAACGCTACTCCCTACAATGTTAAATATTTCATGGTAAGGTTGAAATTTTATTTACCGCAAGGTTTATTCTGTAAATATCACAGTAAATACATGTTTAAATTACTTACGAGTGAAATGAAATTCCTTTGGATGTCTTATTTGCGTTATTTGAAGAGTTAGAACAATTTGCCAAGCTGCAATACACCATTTTTACAATATGTTTGTTCTAACGCGTTCGGTTAAGAAATGAGAGGCCCGTGGGTTATGTCTTGACGTATTGATCATATCGGTGCGTCGCAGTCACGGCTTTCATGACCTTTATATTCCTATTAATAGTTCTGTGGTTTTATGTTAGGAACTTAGGTTAGGAATATATCTGGTGTATGCAAAAAATAAACAAATTCAGAAAAAAAGGCGTCTAAACGTTAAATGCCAACTATAAATGAACAAATTTTATGTATCTATTTAAATAATTCAAAATCGTGTAAAATGTTAGGAAGTGTGTCAGCTGCCGGATCCGATACTTGTAGCCGGCAGCTATCCCAAATATCGGCTCCGGCACCAGTCACAGGTATTTTGGACAGCTGCCGGAGGTAAGTTGTTTATGTTCGTTTGATTCGTCCTTTCAGATATCGAATCGTTAATCTAGTGGTATAGCACCAGGTTTTGATAATTAGGTGTATGTCTGTGTTTCAAATCCACGTCAGAGTGGATCATGGCAAGTGGCAGCCTGCCATTTTTTTTTGTTTAATTTCATGTTCAAGAAATCATTATACAAAGCGCAAAAAATTGTATCGTGGATAAAATATTATGATTTTTTTAAGTCTGGGAAAAAAGTAAGATTTCTGAAAAATTTATCCTACAAACTGTATTGAACATATGGAAGACTGCCATGTTGTCGACAGCTGTGAATGGACAATGATGTCGATTCGGTGTAACACAACTTAACTTATTTGACAGAACTTACCTTATTTTAAGGTCTTTTCGACACAGAAAGAAAAAGACAGCATGCTTAAATTAAGTTTAGTAATGTCAAATAAGTTAAATCGTGTTACATCGAATCGACACAAATGTTGAACTTTTTCGTTCCGTTTCGTATTACAACAACGACGTTTACTTACTATATTTTATTTAAGTGTAAAGTCTACACGCAGTTTAGCTGTGTAACTTTGTACAAGCTTTGTAAGCCTTTTGTACAGCATATTACAAAAAAGCAAATATCCCGTTTTTCCATACTTTTAGACATTTACGGTTTTGACACAGCTTTTATTTTGGCAGAATTACATTTAACTTGATTTAATTAATTGAACATAAAAAATTCTTAGAAATAAAACTGGGTCAATTTGCAGTACTAGACTGCCATTGCCCTTTATCTTTTCTTTATTGGAATTAATAAATTTCAACAAAATTTCAACCAAAAGTGAAAAATAGGTGCGATGACTAGCGAAGCGAGGAGTAACGTGCTAGGTTTACGTGTAAATAAATCAAGGGAGCCGAGCAAAGCGCAGTGGAGCGAGATGACCCCCAGAATTCATCATATACGCAACTATCCTTTTTATTTTTAAATTGTGCATCACCTCCGGCACCTGTCCCATTAATTCATGATTGCCGGCTCCGGCAGCTGAAGCACAGCCGAAAAGTTTTATTGTAAATAATTCATAGAGTGCGTTTCATGAAATAATTTCTGTCGTAATATGGCAAATATGGCATCAACGACGCACAGTGAGAATTCCGCGGAAATAGATAATTTTTGTGTTGTATCTTTTACAAAGAAAATTTTATTTTTTGTGAATGACCAATTAAACGCTGCTTCCAAATTTACCAAAAAAAATTTTTTGGGCTTGGTACTTTTTTTTCTACTGATTTTTAAAATTAATAAATTTTCGATTGTTTCAGTGTATTGCATTCAGAACCATTTATAGAAAGAATTTATTTAAATGTTTCGATTAAAAGTTTCCAATTATATACATATTTTTTTTTAGTGTCTATTTTCTTGTTTACATTATGCCGTACTCATAATGAAAAAAAATTAAAAAACTCAGGGTTACGGTTATATTTAAATTTAGTTTCAGAATAACTACGGTTTTTATTCAAACTCTTGGTCCTACACTTTTAGCTACATTTGCCTACATATAGTTATGTATGTCAGTGAATAGCTAGATATCTATACTATTAGTTGACAATAAATTCAGCTGCCCATACCTGCCCTCCCTAAAGAAATTTAAATTTTAAAAATTAAAAGAACAAAACTCAGTTACCTAGTACATCTTTTTTCTCAAGTTGGCGCCACGCGTAGTTACTTTTTTGCAATTTATGCTTGCGTTTAAGGCTGTATAGGCAATAAGTCCTTTGCCTAAAGGACTATAAAAAAAAGAAGTTTGTTTTTAATTAGAAATTGAATTCGCGGGAATAGCGGGGTTTTTAAATTAATAAAATATCGTCGCCAAAATCTTGTAGGATATTTAATTTTTTTTTTTTTTTTAGAGTGGGTAACACCAAAATGTAGCTTTGTAACCTACCTAGCACCTATACGCAAAAGTTAGTTGCCTGAAATCACTTGTGAAATATTTTTAGTCATTTATCAGTAGTAATTTCCGTGATTCCATACAAATGTTCCCACAGTGCGACGTTAGCACAGTTTTATTCTGTGTCTATGGTGCGACAAGGTTCCTTTGACGCGTGGATTGCGGCGAATCCACATAGATATGATATTTATGGGCGAATCGTTCGCTGGTGGATTGGTCGTGGTTAAAATTGGAACTAACGCACGTAGTATTTTATTCTGTGCTAACGCTGCCAAAAGCTTTTCTAGCTCTTTCCGTTGTTGTTATTATTTTCTTGTTTTTTGGCTTCTGATAATGTGCGTGACTATAACACATTTGATTCACCAATGATTTTGCTGCTAGCACTCTATACATATAATAGATATCGTATACCTACTAGTATTATTCTAACTCTATAGGTCTAGAACATTAACGCCTAGAAGCAGGTCCTCTAAAAAGGCCGCTTTGGATGAATCATATTATGATTCTGTTCTAATGCCGTCTCTTTTGCACGCGTGAAAAAACTCTGACTCTATCCTACTTTCAAATCATTTAATGAATCACCCAAGTCGGCCTTTTTATATCCCCTGTTCTTCTGTCCGAGAAAATTGCTAAGTTTTTGGCATATCACCCTGTGGCACTACAATAAACCAATGAGACTTTTTAACTTCGACCAAAATAATGTTGGTCGAAGCTTTTTAAGACATATTATGATACCAAGGCTTTTATCCCTAGCTATCCAATAAGTGGTACCTAATATGTAATAATTTAGTTCGTTTGCACGTAAATCACAGTCGCCACAAAGATATGAAGTCATCCCTAAATTTGCGGGTAGGTGAAATTTTATATTTATATTTTTCTTTTGTGTTGCCTCATCGAAAATATAAAAAACATTTAAGTAAAAAGAGTGATAAGTTTTTACCTAACATATTTAGGTAGCGCTCCTAAACGCCTGGGTACTAAAATTTAATTGAATTTTACATTTCTGACAAGGTTTATGTACACTCGGATGGTTGTAGAACGGTTGACAGTTAATTTTTACCTTTACCCGACGCTTAGGAACGCTACCTTAATAATATATATATTATAAATATAGGGGGACTATTTGTCGTCCATCGATCACAGAGCGAGCGACGACGCGACGCGACGGCGGCGCGGCGGCGGGGCGTGCGGGCTGCATGCAGTGCCGTTGCTCTCTAATGCTATTCTATTGGAGTACTAGACCGGGGGTACCTTCTTCATAGAAAACGTTTTAAAAGCGGATGTCATGATTAGTTTGCATGAGATCCGTTCGAATCACTGATTTTTATAGAATATGTAATCTTAATAATATTATTATTATGATTCTATGGTTCGAATTCTAATGCGTACGGGGCGAACTGGGTGATCGTTTAACTTGTAACTTACCGCGCGCCGTTGAATTGTTGATGATTCGGAGAGCAGAAATAAACAGACACAATTTAGAGGAACGCATAATGTGATTTTGATAAAAAATATATTATCCAAGAAAAAACTTACATTAGCTGTACAGTCTTTGCCTCGGCACTGAAAATTCATGTCAGGATTTTTATTAATACCATAGACTTAGGATGATTAATATGATTAATACCTACCAAAGTCTTATTTACTTCCGTTGGAATCTCAGAATAACCTTATTCTGAGATTAGAATGCTGCCAAAAAGCATCTACAGTAATGACCAGAACAGTAGTTTAACTCACGCCCCGTACGAGACTTAAATAGGTACCTACTTTTGCAGGGTTGTCCCTTCTTTTAGTTTCGTATCATTGTTCGTAGCTAATAAAAAATCAATACTTAAAATGTTTTGAAGCCGATTATGACAAATGAGCTATCAATCGACGATGTAGTGAAACATCCAAACATACATACATACTACAAACAAACATACATTCATATCATACATAATAAACATATAAACACTATAACTCATAAAGAAATCTTACTTGCTTATCTTAATTATTGTAAAAAAAATGTTGGCTCCTGAACTTTACTTTAAAAACATGGGCATCGTCAAAGGGGGGAAGGGGGTAGCTGTCCCCCTCTAGAGATTTGAAAAACTTTCGAGATTTTAATGATAAAGTAGTCAAAAAATTCGCGAGGATCACAAGAAGATTATCTTAAAAACTTAAAATTAGTTTATTTTTAAAATTTAAGTATCTAATCAAACATTGGCTCCTAGTCTAAAATTAAAAATCTTTGCGATTTCAACCATATCAGCTCCACGTTTAAAAACACCTTGAATAATTAACAAACATAGCACAGTTATGATCATAGGAACCTATGTTAAATGTGAACAAAGAAAATACGGTTTACATTTCACATTATTATTTATATATACCTTTCTTGTTGAGTAGGTATTGAGAAGAACGATAATTCTGGATTTGAGGAATTATTATTGAGGCATCCGAAGACAGAACATTGTTCGATTGCGTACTGTCGACATATTTGAATTGGTCGGTGACGCATGGCGCGGCGTGTCGGCTTGTTCGAGAGACTTGACTGAGCGCGACCGCGGCGTGACCCCGACTAGCGCCTTCCTTGTATACTAAGATATTGCTGTTGTGTGCGTACTGTAGTTCGTGCGTACTAGCACGCACACATGTTAGCCGCGCGATGTACCTTTGGTTGAAGATAAACTACTGTACTGTAATACTTACTGTTGTAACACAGGTGTTACCAGCGCACTGAAAATGTAAACAAAGTTTTATTATTGCTTCGAGCTTCTGTCAAGCTTCTGTAACATTTAATAGTGCTACGGCGTAGAATGGTTGTGTCCAAAATCGGAACTAACGCCGCTACCATACTCCTTGTTTTATAGCTGCGCCCCCTGTCACTGTCATTCACGCGCCATCAGATCGTTGTAGCACCAGTGTTGCCATCTTAGCTACTTTGTAGCTAGATCAAGCAACTTTTAGGGTCATTTAGCTACTAAAATTTTTGAAAGTTTCATACATTTGGCTACTTCTTGAGGACTAGAGTTCCATACATTCAGCTACTTTTGGTGGTAAAATTAACCAATCTGGCTACTTTTTGAGCTATATTTAGCTACAAGCGCTTGGCTGTAGATGGCAACACTGTGTACAGTGCGCGCCAATCTTTTAGTCGCCTCTGAAGCTAGCCCCAAGAATCGACGCATTAGCCGTTTTACGGTGTTAGGGGGACGTTACAGGAGCGAGGGCGCGGAGCACACCCGCCTGCATGCCGCACCACACCCCCCGCTCGCCGTTCAGCAGGTGTCAGTCAACACTATGCGTTAGTGTTAGTGCTACGTCCGTACACTACACACGCGCGCGTTGCATGAAAAGTACCCACGAGGAAAAAATTCTATGATTCGTTAAGTTTATCGTTGAATCTGTTTTTATTAAAGCATTGTTGATTTAGTTTGTTAAAGTTTATTGTTGTTGTTATGCCTCGCGGTCGTTATAGCGTTTTAAGGCGACAATGTAGGAAAATGGTGTTTATATTAATGCATTTTATTTATATAGTTACGATTGCACTAAAATAATAAATAAATAGGTAATTAAATAGGTATACGTACCTAAGTACACCTTCCCACTTATAGTAAACATATAATAATGAACCATTGATATTATTGTTTCCTTGACTGTACCTGCGCAAGCTTGCAATCGTTACTCACTCAGAGGCGACTAAAAGATTGGCACGCACTGTAGCACTCACTGATCTGAGCAAATAAAACAGTAGCACTGTACGAGTATGTAGGCGCTTTATATAATTATAACATTAATTATAAAAGTAGCCATAGCACGAATGCTAATTTACTACAAGTATTAACAAAGTCGCTCAGCGAGCTATGGAGCGGGCTATGCTTGGAGTTTCTTTGATGGATCATATATTATCAGAAATGAGGTGATTCGTCAAAGAACCAAAGTGATCGACTTTGATCTTGTCGGCTCTGGGTGCAACTCCTTCTGAGCCAATCGTTTTTATTATTTTCACTTTGTTGCTACTTCCTAATAAACATCCCAGGCCCATGTTTCTTTTTTTTTACCAACAATAGTGGAGATGAATGATGTACAATCATGCAGCAATATTGTTACCGATTGGTACCCTAGTGCTGGTATATATGTACCTATAAGGAGCACGCCCTAGTGCTGGTATATATGTACCTATAAGGAGCACGCCCTAGTGCTGGTATATATGTACCTATAAGGAGCACGCCCTAGTGCTGGTATATATGTACCTATAAGGAGCACGCCCTAATGCTGGTATATATGTACCTATAAGGAGCACGCCATAGTGCAGGTATATATGTACCTATAAGGAGCACGCCCTAGTGCTGGTATATATGTACCTATAAGGAGCACGCCCTAGTGCTGGTATATATGTACCTATAAGGAGCACGCCCTAGTGCTGGTATATATGTACCTATAAGGAGCACGCCCTAGTGCTGGTATATATGTACCTATAAGGAGCACGCCCTAATGCTGGTATATATGTACCTATAAGGAGCACGCCATAGTGCAGGTATATATGTACCTATAAGGAGCACGCCCTAGTGCTGGTATATATGTACCTATAAGGAGCACGCCCTAGTGCTGGTATATATGTACCTATAAGGAGCACGCCCTAGTACTGGTATATATGTACCTATAAGGAGCACGCCCTAGTGCTGGTATATATGTACCTATAAGGAGCACGCCCTAGTGCTGGTATATATGTACCTATAAGGAGCACGCCCTAGTGCTGGTATATATGTACCTATAAGGAGCACGCCATAGTGCAGGTATATATGTACCTATAAGGAGCACGCCCTAGTGCTGGTATATATGTACCTATAAGGAGCACGCCCTAGTGCTGGTATATATGTACCTATAAGGAGCACGCCCTAGTACTGGTATATATGTACCTATAAGGAGCACGCCCTAGTGCTGGTATATATGTACCTATAAGGAGCACGCCCTAGTGCTGGTATATATGTACCTATAAGGAGCACGCCCTAGTACTGGTATATATGTACCTATAAGGAGCACGCCCTAGTGCTGGTATATATGTACCTATAAGGAGCACGCCCTAGTGCTGGTATATATGTACCTATAAGGAGCACGCCCTAGTGCTGGTATATATGTACCTATAAGGAGCACGCCCTAGTGCTGATATATATGTACCTATAAGGAGCACGCCCTAGTGCTGGTATATATGTACCTATAAGGAGCACGCCCTAGTGCTGGTATATATGTACCTATAAGGAGCACGCCCTAGTGCTGGTATATATGTACCTATAAGGAGCACGCCCTAGTGCTGGTATATATGTACCTATAAGGAGCACGCCATAGTGCAGGTATATATGTACCTATAAGGAGCACGCCCTAGTGCTGGTATATATGTACCTATAAGGAGCACGCCCTAGTGCTGGTATATATGTACCTATAAGGAGCACGCCCTAGTACTGGTATATATGTACCTATAAGGAGCACGCCCTAGTGCTGATATATATGTACCTATAAGGAGCACGCCCTAGTGCTGGTATATATGTACCTATAAGGAGCACGCCCTAGTGCTGGTATATATGTACCTATAAGGAGCACGCCCTAGTGCTGGTATATATGTACCTATAAGGAGCACGCCCTAGTGCTGGTATATATGTACCTATAAAGGAGCACGCCCTAGTGCTGGTATATATGTACCTATAAGGAGCACGCCCTAGTGCTGGTATATATGTACCTATAAGGAGCACGCCCTAGTGCTGGTATATATGTACCTATAAGGAGCACGCCCTAGTGCTGGTATATATGTACCTATAAGGAGCACGCCCTAGTGCTGGTATATATGTACCTATAAGGAGCACGCCCTAGTGCTGGTATATATGTACCTATAAAGGAGCACGCCCTAGTGCTGGTATATATGTACCTATAAGGAGCACGCCCTAGTGCTGGTATATATGTACCTATAAGGAGCACGCCCTAGTGCTGGTATATATGTACCTATAAGGAGCACGCCCTAGTGCTGGTATATATGTACCTATAAGGAGCACGCCCTAGTGCTGGTATATATGTACCTATAAGGAGCACGCCCTAGTGCTGGTATATATGTACCTATAAGGAGCACTCCCTAGTGCTGGTATATATGTACCTATAAGGAGCACTCCCTAGTGCTGGTATATATGTACCTATAAAGAGCACGCCCTAGTGCTGGTATATATGTACCTATAAGGAGCACGCCCTAGTGCTGGTATATATGTACCTATAAGGAGCACGCCCTAGTGCTGGTATATATGTACCTATAAGGAGCACGCCCTAGTGCTGGTATATATGTACCTATAAGGAGCACGCCCTAGTGCTGGTATATATGTACCTATAAGGAGCATGCCCTAGTGCTGGTATATATGTACCTATAAGGAGCACGCCCTAGTGCTGGTATATATGTACCTATAAGGAGCACGCCCTAGTGCTGGTATATATGTACCTATAAGGAGCACGCCCTAGTGCTGGTATATATGTACCTATAAGGAGCACGGGAAGACAGCAAACGTCGACAGACAAGTTAAAATTACCGTAGGTCCTAACTGGAGTAAAGGTATATATTTTTACAATTAAGAGGCTTTATGAATTTTATTTTTGTCACTGTCACTCCAAGCGAAGAATCGCGCAGTGCGAGAGGTCCGGATTAAGGGCGAAAGCGAAAAATGTTAGTTTTATAATTTTTATAAAAAAACTTAAATAGCTAGCAAAATTTCAAATTTTAAATCTCTAGATATTGTTGAAACACACCTAATAAAATTTGTTTGAGTTCTGTATATGGTTCCTATTCGTCAAACGAGAAGAAAATGTGTGCTTGAAGACCTCATTTCAACAATTATTTCTATCGAGGAAAATTTATCCAAACATGTTTTCCAATTTCAAAACCCTAGATTATGTAGTCAAGATGCATATACCAGAAACTGATTATAATTTTCCGTGTATTTCATGAAATACACAGAAAAGAAACATCCGTATTTTTTTCGCATATCGCCTTAACTCTTTAATATCTACCATTAAATATCCATTTTGTGTTTAGGATAATATTTTTTACTTTTCTCTCTTTTGTTTTGGAAATATTATGATCAATTAAAAAAAATCAATCATATTTTTACACCCTATTATGTGAGCAAATTAATGATTATATTTGTGCCAAATTTCAAGTATTTATCTTTAACGGTGCTAAAGTTATGAGGCTGTGACATATGGACGGACGGACAACAGAGTCTTACGGTAAAGGTTCCTTTTGTACCTTTTAGTTACTACGGAATCCTAATAAGACGCAAACTTACATATAAAATATACGAACATACTTAAATAGCTATAAAATATATAAAAAGGTTATTCTTACATCAGCTGAGCAGCCTTCGCCGATACACTATAAACAAAATAGTAAATATAGGTACAAAGAATATATATAATATTATATGTTTTATGGCGACAACCATCGCTAAACAATTAATAAATGTGAGTGCTTGACCAAAAAGGGACCTCAAGGGAAAATAATTGATTTCGAGTAAATCGCGTTTGAAGTTTGAAGTATATAAGTAAGGTGTAATTTCTACAAAACATTCTCGGCTCACAAAAAAAAAAAACTACGGTACCTAAATATAATGCTGGTTAGACCAAAACAAAGCTAAAAGACCATAGATTCAAAAATTCCAAAAAAATAAAAGTTTCCAATCCCTCCCTTTTTGGTCAACCACTCACAAATAATAAAGAGTGCATTACGGGAATTATTTTAATCATATTTGTATCTAATTGCTTTCTTATCTAGTGGTGCTCTCTAACAAAAAAATTAGTACCTATTTAATCATTTTCATTAAAAACACACCATTTATACACTATATACTCGTAACTACATAAAATATAAATTTTACCATTGCGTTACATCCAGGTCCAGCACACTGTGAAACAATAACTTGTGGGTAGAAAAATCAAGATATTCATAAATTAATTTTGCTGATTACACAAAGAAAGGCAAAAGAGATAATCAAACATAGTGTACAAAGGTGGCACTTATTGCTAATAGCATTATTTATCTTTCATGCAACCTTTTGAAGCAAACAGAAAGATAAACAAAATAATATAAGAAAGGTGTAAATGCTAATACATAAACTTACAAATAAAATACATAGGTAAACATACTTATAAATGAATAGGTTCCTATAAAATATAAACATACTTATATAATACTGAAGGCTTTAATTTTAGTTAATATAATTTAAGTTAATAAAATAATTTAATAAGTTAATCAAATAAATTTTAGTTAATAAAATAATTTTTCTTCACTGCAAAATGGTCCTTAGTTCCTAGTTTTAGAAGCTAAATTACTTTGGTAAATTTCAAGTTTTGACAGCACCAAAACCAAAATAAAACCTTCAGAATCGGCTTTATTATCAAATAAAAAAACAAATTGTAATAAATACTAACATGGGCATTGCAATTTTGTCCAACGCACTAAAAAAAAATAAGCATGAGTATTTTGTTAAATTCTTTATTGTAATAAATGTTGAGTTTTTGTTTTACTTACTCCAGTTTTACAAGTGTCACCATTACACTAAGGCAAAAATTTACAATTAAGACATTTTTGTTTAATTTATTATTTATTGGGGATCAGTTATACAATACAAAACTTTTTAGTTATTATACAAAAAAATTCTTACCGATGTTTGACAATCTGGCGTTATACACTGGAATAAAAAAAAATATTGATTTTATCTTATCAAAATCATCACTACGAATTACAATGATCTTACTCTCGCTTGACATCCGTCGAATTCACACTGAAAATAACAGAAATTATTTTATAATGGAAATAATGTAGTGTTGGCGCCTACACTTATGTATGGTAGTGAATGTTGGGTATGGCAAGATAAACATCAAAACAGAGTGAATGCAGTGGAAATGCGTTCCTTACGTAGTATGTGTGGTTTAACATTGAATGATAGAATGAAAAATATCGACATACGGGATCATTGCGGCCTGAAGGAAGATATTGTGACTAGAATAGAAAAAAAATAATAATAAAAAAAGATCATACAGTCGAATTGAGAACCGCCTCTTTTTTGAAGTCGGTTAAAAAAGGAATGCTTCGGTGGTTTGGAGATGTGGAGAGGATGAATGAAAGTAGAGTGACGAAAGAAATTTTTATGGTGCGCAAGTCGTATTTGGAGCTCGACCAGGCCGCCCTAGAAGGATGTACGCTGATCAAATCGGCAACATGTTGAAGAAGGGCAATGTCAAAAGTACCTGGAATAGAAGAGCTTGTATGACTAGATTGATGGATGTGAAAGAGGTGTGTCAGGAACGAAGCAGATATTCGATATTCTATTTTGCGATATTCTACTAAACACTCTTATCATGCTTTTCAAAATGCAGACACAAGCCCCGTCCCGCCCCGCCCGCCCTCCAGCATAGAGCATAAACATGCCAGCAATAGGAGTATAAATAGGTATAAAGCAATTCTGAATAAGAAGCATAAAAACTCATGTTTTCGCCTTAATCTAGATGTGTTGCTCAGTCGGGATGTGTTGTTCGATCGGGGGTGGAGGGTATGGTGCGGTGACAGGTAATCCAAACTCCCCGCTACCCTTTCCTTCCGACCACACACTCTTGCAACCCCGCTGCGATCTCCCTTCGCATACTTCCTCGCATAACCATGAAGAATCTCTGTAAGTGAGACCTCAGCGCCAGTTGCCCATCAATTCCATCCTTAGCAGCGGTCGTCATGGTGAACTACTAACCACATCAACAGCCTGTACAGTACCAGCCACAACTTCGTACACCAACCAGCCCTATGTAGTGGCCGTCCTCATGTCCGAAAGTCATCAACACCTAGAAGTTAACATAATACTGAAAACTACTGACTATATCACCCTCTGCTGCAGCACCAGCTACCACCTCTTACGCCAGACAGTCATGTGGAGTGGCCGTTCTTAGCACAAAGGCTATTACCACCTAGAGGTCAAAGTCATCTGAAGACTCCAGTGCATCACGAGCTACAACGTCGTATGCCAGCCAGTCCTGAGGGTGGTCGTCCTCAGATCGAAGGTCATCACCACCTAAAGGTCAAGGTGAACTGAAAACTACTGACCACATCAACTGCCGGAGCACCACCAGCTACAACTTCGTACGCCAGCCAATCCTGCGAGGTGGCCATCCTCAGATCAAAGGTCATCACCACCTACAGGTCAAGGTCAACTAAGAACAACTGACCACATCAACTGCTGGTGCAGCACCAGCTACAACTTCATACGCCAGCCAGTCCTGCGGAGTGGCCGTCCTCAGGTCAAAGGTCATCATCACTTGCAGGATCACCGGGTCACTGGTAGAGATCAAAGTGCGAATTGTTGTTGTCGATGCCTGCTGTGGACGAATTATTTTATTTTACTTATTAAGTACGATTAAAAACGTCTGTAAAGTTTCAGTGTCACCGTGAACGGATTTTTCACTTCCCTACCTACAACACACAAAATTTAAAAATATTTTCCCTTACGTGGCGTTATTAAAGGTTTTTTTTTTCTACAGGTTTTTTTTTACAACAGAATTCGGTCTGCCGTTCAGGTCGAATATTCAAGTAGGACTAGAGGTTGTTGGTCCTTACTTACAGGTCTAAGAAACTAGTAAGGAAACAGCTAAGTTATTTATTTTTTCAATGATATACAAAAACATATAAGTTATATGGTGTATCAGAAACTCGTAAGCGTCTTATCTAAAAATGTAGAAGATTTAAGAAAAAATATTGAAAACGCCTTAAGATATCTTAGTGCACAAAATATGCCCGTTTTCACTACCCTTAAATATTTAAGAACTTTTATTTCTATTATTTAAAAAACTCTTAAATATTCAGGCATCCGATTTAGGCGCCACCTAAGGTTAGTGAAAACAAGCATCATTTTTTAAACATCATCAATCAACAGTGATTAAAGAGCCTAGCATCTTCAATCGTTCTCTGTCCAGAGCCAAATCCTTTGGCTCTTGGTAACGTGTGACTCCTGCCTTTTCCTTATGATAGTCGCTGAACTTGATCCTCGGTCTGCATCTGCCTCTTTCCCCCTCTATTTTCCCTCCGACGATGATTTTTATTAGAGGATCATGCCTAAGAAGATGCCCCAACATCTTCCCTCTTCTGTTTTCAATTACATTCATGATGTTTCTTTTCTTTTTAACTCGTTTCAGCACTTCTTCATTGGTTATTTTCTAAAAGTACCCAAAACATAGATATTACTTTAGGTACCTTTAGAAAATAACCAATGAGGTTACCTAGTTAGGGTAGTTACAAGTGTGTATACATATATATTGTATATTGTGTATATTATAACAATATACTTGTTGTACCAATTTTTATTAAATAAACTTTTATTTACGATGGCTAAGTTAACCAACACTTACAGGTAACCCCTCCAGCCACAAAGCATTGTTGTCCACAATGGGAACGTAAATTGAACCCTGAAAAATTTGGTTAAGAATTAGTGGTTATAATTAATTACCAAATTTCAGATACTTGACTAAGTTTATTTTTTTATTTGAGGTTGTCTATCGAAGAATTTCTAAGTTTAAGATTTATGATTTCAAATATAAACTAAAATCAGTTTTGTGATTTTTTTCAAGGACCTAATTAAGCATATAGCAAACAAAACAAAACAAAAAAAAATGTCAATGTCGCTGAGTAATTGATTAATTTTAAATATTAATTAAAGTAAGTTATATTATAAGAATTATAACGATAACGTATCACTACATAGTATAAAACAAAGTCGCTTCCTGCTGTCTGTCTGTCCCTATGTATGCTTATATATTTGAAACTACGCAACGGATTTTGATGCGGTTTTTTTAAATATATAGATTGATTCAAGAGGAAGGTTTGTATGTATAATACATGCATAATATATTAGAGAAACACTGATAATTTTAGAGGTTTCTAATGTGATGTCGTAAATAAACGCATTTTTACGCTTACATTACAAACGCTGGCTGAACCCTACGAGACAGATCAAAATAATGTACTACAGTGTTGTACACCTTAAAAAGGTCTATAAAAAGTCTGCGATAGTATTTAGTATCAGTATTGCACCCGTGCGAAGCCGGGGCGGGTCGCTAGTGTGTTACAAATGAATCTTGTAAAGGTTATATTTATAAATTGAGAATATACTCGTAGATACTAACGCCCATTGATATTTCGTAGTTTTTAAAAGTTTTCTTATCCTGTAAGAAAACAATAAATATTAATTGGCTTTCATTTTTGAACCCAAATTCGTACTGAAAATATAGCCCAAGTTGTTATAGCCTATTAATAAATAAATATTAATTGGCTTTCATTTTTGAACCCAAATTCGTACTGAAAATATAGCCCAAGTTGTTATAGCCTATTAATAAATAAATATTAATTGGCTTTCATTTTTGAACCCAAATTCGTACTGAAAATATAGCCCAAGTTGTTATAGCCTACTAATAAATAAATATTAATTGGCTTTCATTTTTGAACCCAAATTCGTACTGAAAATATAGCCCAAGTTGTTATAGCCTATTAATAAATAAATATTAATTGGCTTTCATTTTTGAACCCAAATTCGTACTGAAAATATAGCCCAAGTTGTTATAGCCTACTAATAAATAAATATTAATTGGCTTTCATTTTTGAACCCAAATTCGTACTGAAAATATAGCCCAAGTTGTTATAGCCTATTAATAAATAAATATTAATTGGCTTTCATTTTTGAACCCAAATTCGTACTGAAAATATAGCCCAAGTTGTTATAGCCTATTAATAAATAAATATTAATTGGCTTTCATTTTTGAACCCAAATTCGTACTGAAAATATAGCCCAAGTTGTTATAGCCTACTAATAAATAAATATTAATTGGCTTTCATTTTTGAACCCAAATTCGTACTGAAAATATAGCCCAAGTTGTTATAGCCTATTAATAAATAAATATTAATTGGCTTTCATTTTTGAACCCAAATTCGTACTGAAAATATAGCCCAAGTTGTTATAGCCTATTAATAAATAAATATTAATTGGCTTTCATTTTTGAACCCAAATTCGTACTGAAAATATAGCCCAAGTTGTTATAGCCTATTAATAAATAAATATTAATTGGCTTTCATTTTTGAACCCAAATTCGTACTGAAAATATAGCCCAAGTTGTTATAGCCTATTAATAAATAAATATTAATTGGCTTTCATTTTTGAACCCAAATTCGTACTGAAAATATAGCCCAAGTTGTTATAGCCTATTAGTAAATAAACTAATAAGCGTCACATAGACTAGTAATAAACTTAACTGTTACTTTTGCCAGACCATCCTCAATACTGTCCTGTTTATAAACACAATAAACGTAAGTACTTGAAAAATCAACAAAAAAACTCAATCATTCAAAGAAAAAATAACATTGTTTTATATCTACCGAATCCGATTTCACCCAACGAATAGGCGTACCAAAGTCATCCTAAAAAAATATATACATGGTGTTGAATTAAAATAGTCAACGTCTACAATACAGGGTGTTAAGATGAAGTTTCAGAAGCCGCAAACTGGCGATAGAACTCGTCAATACGAACACTCGTCACTTTTCGTGAAAATAAATTGAGAAATCGAGAAGAAAAAAAACAGTTGTCTCATACATTTTGGTCGGGTAGCTATGTATCTTTTCTATGGAACAGCTGTTTCTTTTCTCACGATTCGAAGGTTGGCTTCATAGTAAAAGTTGTTCGTATGGACGAGTACTATCACCAGTTTATGGTTTTGTTATTCACTCCTTTCTCCCTTCCCCCCCGCCGGCCCTCTTTTTTCGAGAGGAAATGTTGTAATATCCTTCCTTATATCTCAACATGACACATAAATAAGAATTTAAAGTACCTAACAAAAATTATAATAAAATATAAATATTATTTATGACATTTTAAATTGTATCAAATTCCACTGAAGCCGACTATTTGTCAAAATATATCTGGAAACTATTATTTTAATAAGTGTTTTTATATAAATATATAATATTAACTGAATAAAATATAAACAAACTTACCTGAAATTATAATAATAATCACATGTTTTTAAAGATTCAAGTAACACGTACGTGTACCCTGACGTATACAGGGTGCTCTGAAATTCGACCTATTCCTTGAAAGGGGTTATACTAGAGATAATCAACCAGGGGTCAAAAATGATAATTTTTTTTCAAGTAAAACACGTCGATATTTCAAAAATTACAAAATAAAAATTAGTTTTCTTTCCAATTAAGACCTTTTACTCCTGATATTATGGGAATTCTGGGCATGTGTATTTTTTATAAATGATCACTCATTTATTATTGATCAGAAAAATAACAAATAAGTGCCGAGAGAGTAAACATTATTTTTGAAAAACTTGTTTTTCGTTACCAGTCTAAAAGTTTGAAAAATATCTTAAAAACCTTCGTAACTCTGAGACCATTTATTTTCGATCCCTAGTTGATAGGGCTTCATCTGTTGAAAATGATCTCTAGTATAACTCCTTTCAAGGAATAGGTCGAATTTCTGAGCATCTTGTATACGCGTTACCTAAGCCTACGACGTAGCGGGTCTACAAAGTGGGAAAACTATGAGGTCGTAGCACTGACTAGCACTTGCTACGCCGCCGTAGCAAAAAAATAGTACACAAAGGTAATCCATGGACTTACCGCTCGCGGTATATCTATCCAAGACGTACTGTCAGTCGGCTCAATAGGCTGCAATAGCAAATAGGGTGAAAATTAAACAGAGCCAGAAAATGATTTTCTGCTCAAATTTTTTTTCTGTTTTTCCACTTTGTAAAGTATTTTATATTTTCATGCGTTCGATACATTACCAAGTATCAACAAAGATTATATGATTCATATCAAAATCCATTGTTTCGAAAATTCAACATATTATTAGAGTGCTGTTAGAACATAGAAAACTCACAAATTCTCTGAGGCAACCCTCTGCCAGAAACAAATTTACTTTGTCCATTCCTACTAGAATTCCTACCAACTCTCACAAGGGCGTTGTGTGCCTTTCACACCTTGGTCTAAGGAACAGAGATGACGCTTTCGTCGCTACAATGTGTTTCTACAGCTAAGAAATAGGCAGTTCTCACTAACAAGTAATCAACTCATCATCAACTCATCAACTCTATCAACTCATCCATCCATCCATCAGCCCGTATTCGTCCACTGCTGGACATAGGCCTCCCCAATATTACGCCACTCTTGGCGGTCCTCAGTCATCCTAATCCAGCCGCCACCCGTAACGTCCTTCAGATTGTCCGTCCAGCAGGCACGAGGGCGGCCTACGCTACGCTTTGCTGTACGTGGTCTCTTTTCCAATGCCTTGCGGCCCCAACGGTCATCACGCCGGCGACAAATATGGCCAGTCCACTGCAACTTACTGATTCGGCAGGCTATGTCGGTCACCTTCGATCTCTGACGGATATCTTCGTTTCGGATTCTATCCATCAGAGATATCCCAAGCATAGCCCGCTCCATAGTTTTTTGAGCGACCTTAAACCGGCGGATCAAGCCTTTGGTAAGAAGACCACGTCTCAGCGCCGTACGTCATCACTGGAAGGACGCACTGGTGGTATACTTTAGCCTTTAAGCACTGCGGTATTGGCAACGTAAATATGTGACGCAACTTCCCGAATGCTGCCCACCCCAAGCATCAACTAGTATCAACTAGACATACATTTTTTACATCATGACTGTTAAATTTGCCTAAGTATTTGTTCAGAAGGTAGTGGAATAGAGTGAGTAGATTAATTAATGATTAAACGAACCATAGACTAAGTCTATGAACGAACTTACCTGTACGTGCAGTTTTATCATATATGAGCGGTGTCTTCGCAAATGCAAAAGATGGCGGCGCGCGGCGCCGGGCAGGTACACAGTACCATTGCATTTTTATATAAATAAAAGATTTTATGTTTTATTCTCAATATTAGGTCTTTACATATGAAATTGCCGTTTTCTATAGAGATTTTAAAGGAGACTCAATTTTCAGTACTAACATTTTTGCTTTTTTTTAGGAATGGTAGATCTAAATTATGTAATTTCTTTTGTGTATGAATGAGACAGCATTAAGCTAACAGCAACATTAATTTAATTTTTGAAAAATGTCAGCTGTAACAAAATACTACGAATCTCACCATGGAAATGGATGGTATTTAGGATGAACTGTTTTTGGACATATAATCAAACTGAAAATAATAACAAAATTTTATACGTAGATGTAAAACCTTGAAATCAACTTTCAAACATAAAACAAATAATTGAAATAGCTATTCAATTACAGGAATTATGAACTCATGAATCTGTAAGAAAATTTCGGCAGTTTCATATGGAAAGACCTATTTTATTAGTGTAAGTAAGCCATTGCTATATGCAAGTACTACAAGTCAATATACCAAATGCGTTTGCGCAGACACCGTGAAATATAAACACGAAGCAGTAATAAAAAAAACTTACAAGACCTTTAGGAAGATTTGCGCGAACATCTGGTCCGTATGACATATTCATGTTCTACATAAATATAAAGTTACAATTATCCGGCTTATTTTTGCATTTTTATGTTTACAGTAAGCATTTCTGTGAGTTTTGTTGTGAGAATAATTAATTATACCTTGATTTTTTGCTTTGCCAAATTCATGATCTGTGCTTGCTCTAGCTGTAAAAAAAAAACACTGTTACTATTTGCTACGTATGTAGCGTATCTCTAATTTCTATTTTGAATTTTAATATATTTGTTATAATTCTTTTTTAAACAGTAAAAATCAAAATCCCAATCCCCGTTTGTCTGTATTAAAGGGTAATTGTAATTGTCCTATACAAGAATGGTCTGTATATTCGCTTATAACTTTTAAACTGCGAATGGATTTAATGTGGTTTTCACCATCACAGTGTTTCCTAGTCCAAGGTCCGCGGACCGGTGCCGGTCCACAGACATTTCCTGCCGGTCCGCGAAAAATTATCTGTTTACTCGCCACTTTCACTTATAAAAACAAAACAAAGAAACAGAATGGATGTCAATTTTAGTTGTAACTCATATTATGAAAAAAAGACATGATCTTGCTAAATTTGACTAATCGAAATGGCGGAGTTAGGCATATATTAATTATATGTACCTATTGCATATATTTATAATATTGTTTATTCCTTATTCCTATATTTTTGTTTTATTCAAGTTTAATTTTTTTTATTCAATTTAAGTAAACTCAACCTTAATTATTCCCCTGCATATTTCCCCATATTGTTATTTGTGGCATAAAACTATTACATATACACATAGATTATTTAATTACTAATAGCTGATATTTATTTAACAATATAAAACTTAAATAACATTAAGACTACCTATAAATTAATAGAAATATAAAAGATAAAATTATACCTAACTAAAAAATAAATTAAGAAAAACTTATATTACTTATATTACATTAAAACTGACCTGTAATAAGTGTATGTGTTATACCTACGTCCTACATACATTACATAAATTAATATATTTCATTTCAATCTTGATAAAAACACTTGTAATGTTTCACAATATCACTTTTTTATTAATCCAACCGGTTTCGCCTAATCAAGGAACACTGTTAAATATAATAAATAAACAATAAAGAAATGTGTACTGGTTGTTTACATTGCAGGTGGTGATATTGTGAAACAGTACAAGTGTTTTTATCAAGATTATGATGATGTTTCACCAAGTGCCGACAATCGCAATTATTAATCATATTTCATTTCATTTCATATTTTGGACGACTTGCAAGTTACTTGCGTTTCATAGTACCTACTCTAAAAACGTCGATGTATTTTCGTATTTTTTTTCACTTACTGGAATAGATTCAGTAGTCTCTTCTTGGGTCTCGGGCTAGGACAAGATAAAAAATATATTTTAATACAACTCTAGCTTTTGCTACTAGAATAAAAGTATTGATGAAACTATTAGAATTACCGTAGCTGGTGCTTCGGCTCCTGACTCCGGCTGTAAAAAAAACCCCATTTATTTATTCAAATTCAAATTTAAATAGTTTATTTTGCAAAGTACTTAGGTATATATAATACACCTTTTACACGTTAAATTTATTCATATTCATATTCATTTATTTCATAATATTCATTATATGTCACATTAATAAATACTTAAAATTAACTACAAACTAACAACTTATAATTAATTTCAATGTAATTAATTACAATTAAATTAATTAGATATATCTCTAAAGTTGTTCTTGTGAACAAGAAAGTCTTTAAAAGAATAGAACGCTTTCTCAAGAAGCCAGCACTTCAACCTGGATTTAAAAATAGTTAAGTTGGGTGACCCCAAAATGTTTTTTGGTAATAAATTGAACACTGTTGGACCCATGATATGTGTCAACAAACTCGATTTTCGTAGTTTATGTTTCACACCTAGTATCTTGTTGCCGGTTCGCTCTCTTATACGTATTTTGTACGAATCAATGTTTTCATAAACATACACCGATACCTGAAAGATGAGAAGACAGGGCAGCGTCATAATTCTCAATGACTTGAAATGAGGCAATGCTGAGTCTAATAAAAAGATAAGTAATAAAATAATAAATACACATGGACTAGATATAAGGTTTATTTAATTTATGTAGCAATATATATACGATTAAAACGATAGGTAAAATATATAGGTATATTATACAAGGTGAAATCCAATCAACCGCCCGAACCCATACCGGAGACCCGGCCAGGGACCAGGAACAAGGTTCAAGGAACAACCCTCTTTAGTTCTCATTATACTGAAACAACAGATCGCGATCCAGCGGCTCTGCCGCGTAATTCTGATTTGTATCAACTTCAAGCAAATGCATGCGAAATTCAACGCGTGCAAAAGAGATGCCATGTTAGGCGGGCGTCGTCGCACGCACGACAAATTTCAATCTCAAGTTGATGTTGATGAAAATCAGAATTACGCGGTAGACCCGCTGATCGCAGCTTGAATCCATCTCACAGATCAAGGGAATATATTAATTCAGTTTGCGCACAACTTTGTTTCAAAGCAAATTATTCTATTATGCCTCTATGAATCAACGTTCAAATATTTATATTCAAAGAAAAAATATTTGTACCTTGAGTATGGAATAAACACGCTTGCGGAAAGGTTTTTACTGTATTTTTCACAGTTTCACATTTAATTAAACTGTGATTTTACCCAAATCATATTTATTAAAACTCAGATCTACTCTTTCAAATAGTAATTCACCCTATGTTACGTACAGTACGTAATGAAAAAAATATTTATTTTAAAAGCGGTTTCGCAGCCGGATTGTGAAAAACCCGCCTTTTTCTAATTAATCGGAACAGAACACTTAAATTCAGAACTAACTCAATAGTTATTCAATAAAACCTTATTTCTTATGTATTACCATACTCCTTGTTTCACAGCTGCGCCCCCCTGCCATCAGATCGTTGTACAGTGCTACGGAAACAAGGAGTATGCGTTAGTTCCGATTTTGGACACAACCGATCTTTATAGCACTGTATGATGTTAATAAACATGATTTCTCTATATTTTCATGTGACCATATAATTTCCGGAAAATTTGTTTTCCGATTGATTTTATAACTTGTAATGCGATCTATTTCAAGAAGCTCGTTTGGCTGGGATAATGGTTTAAATTAATCGTTTTTAAATCGTAATTAGTAAGTGCATCCAGTTGTCGCTGTAAAAATATATTCCTATTTTCCAAAATACTGTTTAAACGAAACATCACAAATATTCTACTGTTTTTTTATTTTACCTCAGATATATCAGGGAAAAACTTTTTAGTAGAAAGTGAAATTAAAGGTTATTCATTCTTATTAGTCATAGAGAAACTTCCCCTATGTTCGATGTTATTAGTTATTTAACTTGAACTTTTCCTATGTTCGATATTATTAGTTATTTTAAAAAACTTACCAGACCCTCTGCAGCTACTATCATAGAAGCATGAAAACTTTCCTATAAAGAAATATGATTTTAGTGTACTGCGGTACCTAGGACTCAGGCGTAAATTATACGCCAACTAAAGAAAGGAAGAAAAAAAATAAGTTTATTTATAAATACAGTGCACACACAACACAAATCAGTACTGATATATACATAATTTTAAAAAATACATAATTCCAATAAAAAAGGGAATAAAAAAACCACTTGACTAATCTAGATAAAAATATATAAGCATGCACTGTAAATATAAAAATGGCCCTGGCTCAGCAATCGATAAAGCAATAATAAAGATTAATGCAAAAGGGATCTCTACATGGACACATACACCTGTAGACATCCATGTCCAACCATGTAAATAGAGTGTAACGAAATGTGTAGTAAATTTGAAAAGGAATCAAACAAACGAAACAAACAAAATTATTTATTTCTTTTCAAGTTATGAAATGTTTACAGATGGTTGGAGTCTCCTTTTGAGCAAAAGAATACCTGTAGTTAGTAGGAGACTTCGCTCTTCCATGATGGACAACAATTATTTTTATTGCGATAAACTTAAGGGTCGGTTACGCCAAACATGCTCTCGCGTTTGGACAATTTAGCATATTAAAACAAAATATTTTTAACATGTAAAATTTGTGTAAGTAGTTAAGAAGTTGAACTACATTATTATTTTTCAGATTTGACACAAGTATCAGAATCATCGAGAAAAAAAAATCGGAAATATCACTAAAATCACGAAAAACGTAATTTAACGTTGCAAACAGAAAAAAAATTTTTTTTGTTACAAATTGAATTTTTATTTTTACCTAAAGAGATCAAAGTACCTAATTTTATTAAATTATTTAAAAATAAAAATTTCATTTAATTTTTTTTCCTTTCTTTATTTAAAAAGAAATACACAAACATTCAAATTCTTTTTGCATAATTTTTCTGTACAGGAAAAATGTAGAATGTTTGAGTATTTCTTTTAAAATAATGAAAGGGAAATAAAAAATAATAAAAATCTGTAAAGGCTACTTTCTTTTCTTTACTCTATGAAAAAGTATTTTATTTTGTAGTTACATCAGTAGACTGATCATACTAGTTCCAAAGCCAAATTTCCGATTTTTTTGTCGATGATTGTGATACTTCTGCCAAATCTGAAAAATTATAATGTAGTTCAACTTCTTAACTACTTACACAAATTTTATTGGTAAAAAACATTTTGTTTTAATAAGCTGAATTGTCCAAACGCAAGAGCATGTTTGGCGCAATTGACCCTTAAGAAAAGAAAAGTTATTGACTTGAAAAAACAAACAAAAACTTATGCTAGTATGTGTGGTATATTGATTGGTGTGATTGGTGTTCCCTAGCACTACGACCAATGTCTTGGGATCAGTATACAAGAAACTACTAGGGATGGTGTGTACTTGTATGAGGGTGCGTGTTTTTTGTGAGAATGAGTTTGTGATTGTGGAAGGGAATGTATGTGTGATGCATGATAAAGTTAATATATGTGTATTTTTAGGAATAACTGTAAACAAACAACATTTTTTACAGAACATTTTTAGTATGACTGAGTTTTATTCCAAGTACTTACTTATACAACGTGTAACAGAAATGTGTGGTAATGTTTGAAGAGCTTATTCAGTCAATGGTATAAAACAACATTTACTATGGAAACAACCCTGAAATCATGTAAAAAAATTCAACTGTTCGCCCGAAATGTCTATAGAAAAGCAGTTTTTTTTTTGAGATTTTAGGTTTGGCTCCATAGTAAAAGATGTTCCATACCTCTAACTGAATAAACTCTACAAATATATCCACACCTTTCTGTTACACGTTGTATATACAAGGCGTTAAGGTGATAACCTTTTACCTTAAAACGGGGTGTTCTACCCATTAAAATGAACAACTTTTAATATGGGGTCAACCCTAAAATCGCAAAAAAAAAACATTTGTTTCATACATTTTGGTTGAGTCAGTATTTAACTTTTCTATGGACAAGCTGATTATTTTTTCGCGTTTTCAGGGTTGGGCCCTGGGTAAAAGATGTTCATATTCATGAGCAGCACAACCTGTTTGCAGGAAAAAGGTTATCATATTAACACCCAGGATAAAAGAGAAATAAACAAAACAAACAGTGAAGATAAGATATACACAAGGGTATTACATACCATCTCAGGAGACAATGGTTTTCCATCGTTACCCGCGAATAAAGCTTCAGTAATTATATTTTTCTGAAAAATATGACTCTAGGTTACTACTTCATCCATCCATCCATCAGCCCGTATTCATCCACTGCTGGACATAGGCCTCCCCAATATTACGCTACTCTTGGCGTCCTCAGTCATCCTCATCCAGCAGCCACCCGCAGCGTCCTTCAGACCGTCAGTCCAGCGGGCACGAGGGCGGCCTACGCTGCGCTTTGCGTGGTCTACATTCCAATGCCTTACGGCCCCAACGGTTATCACGTCGGCGACAAATATGGCCAGTCCACTGCCACTTACTGATTCGGCAGGCTATGTAGGTCACCTTCGATCTCTGACGGATATCTTCGTTTCGGATTTTATCTATCAGAGATTACTAGATCAGATCAGAGATCAGAGGTTACATTACTTAGTACTTTTAAAAATCATAACTTTGATTAACTAAAAATAAAACTGAACTAAAACTGACCATGTCAGGAGTTAGGTAGTTATGATCTTTGCTGGCTTTTTCACGACCAAGGTTTTCATTCTGAAATTAATATTTAATATTTGTTCAAGAATCGATATGTAGGATTATATGTTTTTATTGCGTAATCCATCGCTTTGAATACTCTAATTATTATTAGAGTGTATTACTAACTAGAAATCAATCTAGAACTCTGTTCAGAATGAGCAAGGTGTGAAATCACATAACGCCCTCGTGAGCGTTCAGTATGTGCATTACAAGCTGGTATTTCTAATAGTTACAAAAAATTCGGTGTGCAGACATGGTGAAAAATTCGTCGGCCCAGATACGAATCTCGGTAGCGCGGTTGGTACCGCACCTGTCGTGTAAGTAGGAGGTCGCAGGCTCAAATCCTGGCCCGAGGAATTTTTTCAAAAATATTTGTGCTTTTAAATTTGTCTCTGATTGATTTCTAGTTTGTAATACACTCTAATAATAAATAATCATTTTATTATGCACTATGCACTAAGGGAATAAAGCAGTGTCTTACGTCACGGGCGGCATATTGAACCCTGAGCGTAACGAGGGACTCTAGAGTTAACTCCTGAGCGTAGCGAGGGAGTTATATAGAGTCCTGAGTAAAGCGAGGGGTTCAAGCTGCCCAAGACAAGACAAAGATAGGCTTCGAGACAATAAAAAGCTCGACATTTTTTATCAACATTAATAATTCAATAAAATTCACTGACAATCACAGCACCAAACACCGTCTTTTGTTTCACATTCTTTGTAAACGCTTTTTTTCTTTTTGTTGAATTCTGCTTATGGTGGCCAGTTCGATTTTCGAACAAACCTCTTTACAATCCCATATGGGCAATTGTTTTCCACGAGTTTCCACACGAATTTGACGTTCCAAAATTAAATCACTTTAATCCCTAGGGATTTTCATATAACTTTATATCCCTTGAGATATAATGCGTTACTTTACGTTGAGGTTGCATGATATGTAATTGGACATTGTCGAGCAGGTGGTGTGAATAGTAGTTTATGCTACAAGGGCGCAAAGGAATAAATTACGAGGACGATTTAAAACACGAGCGTAGCGAGTGTTTTAAACGTAACCGAGTAATTTATTGCTCTTACGCCCGTGTATCATAGTACGTTTTTCAATGCATAGTATGAGGAAATAAAAAATATATAATTTTGCGAACTTTAAATTGTAATTGGCTCAAAAGGACTGTATCCAGAGCCGTTAAACAGTGGAAAAAAAAGTATGACATTTGTGGTACACAGGAAAGGCTGCAGGTTAGCCAACCATTGTAAATAAATTAAAAAAAATAATAATAATAAAGCCCTAGGGCAAAATAATCGACTTTCTGTTCGGTTTTGATGCATAAAAAGTAGGCCTTTATGAGCACATGCATTGAAAAAATTGTTATTAATCAAACCAACTTTAGGTAATATAATTCTAAATACTTACTATATTGTTATTAGTTGGACCTTTTCTTCCGATAGGTATCGGTCGATTAGTTATTTTATTTGGCTAGAAAGTAAAAAACACGTGGATATGTTACAAAATATTAAGAAATAATTACAACTGCAAAAATACAACGTTTTGATAAGAGCAATGTAACACAATAGTTTATTATATGATTAAACGTATTTAAAAAAAACGATCAACGTTCGTTCGTTTTTTTTCGTTCCGTATCGTGGATGGATGAAATATCCAATTTTCGTCAATTTGTTTTCATGAATTTCTCAACAGCTATATTTTTTCTGTAATCTTTTCGTAAGCATATATTACCATGATTTTTTCATATTTTTCAGTCCACCAGTTTTGGAGATAAGGGTTTTTTGTGGTTATTCGAGGATTTCTCGAAATAGATACTAGTAAATATAGCCAAATTATATTTTTTTATAATCAGCTCTTTAAAACCTACAATTGGATACCCAAATTACATTTTAATACAATATCATTTTTTTCATTTTATTATTTCTCACTTGTATTCATTTTTTTTAATCACTTAATTAGTTTTCCTGTTAATTGGCCAGTTATGGCCTATAATAGAAATGTTCGGTCCACCAGTTTCGGAGATAAGGGGCGGACATGCATTTTTGAGCGGTTTCTCGAAACCAGTGCCAGCAATTATAGTTTAGAATCAGCTCTTTAATATCTATTATTCGATACACATTGTATTTTTAAGATATTTTTCCTTCTCTCTTCTGTATTGGAAATATTTAGAATATTTTCAATTTTTTTTTAAATAATTTTATTACACCATCTTATGTGGGCAAATAAATGCTATTTTTGTACCAAATAGCATTAATTTATCTTACCAAATTATCTTAAACGATGCTAAAGTTATGAGGCTGTGACATACGGACGGACGGATGGACAACAGAGTCTCACCATAAAGATCCTTTTGTACCTTTTAAGTACTACGGAACCCTAATGATATTATGGTAGCTTCATGACCTAACACCTAAAAACGTAAAATGAATTAAATTAAATTAAATAATATAATTAAACCTTTCTTACCATTTTTTGATCCAAAAGTTGTTGAATAATATCCCCATTTAATTGACCCTGCAGAAAAGAGTTTGGAAAAATTAGGGCACTAATAAAATAACACACCATATATTGTGAGTATTGCGACTGATGGCGATCAAAATATTTAGTTCCACTTGTCATCGCATCAAATTCGTTTTTGTCATGCATTTTTAAGGGTCGGTTCCGCCAAACATGCTGTAGCGTTTGGACAAATCAGCATATTAAATCAGAATATTTTTAACAAATAAAATTTGGGTAATTAGTTAAGAAGTTAAATTACATTATTTATTTTTCAAATTTGATACTAGTATCACAATTATCAAGAAAAAAAATCTGAAAGATCACTAAAATCACGAAAAACGTAATTTGGCTTTGCACTAAAAAAAATGTTTTTGTTCCATATTGATTTTTTTTTTTTAGCCTGTATTGTGGGCTGTACTCGCAAATCGCTCAGTGCTCTGCGCGTCCAATATAATAATGGTTTGAGGATGTTGATGGGACTGCCTCGCTTTTGCAGCGCACAGGCATGTTTACCGAGGCTCGTATTGACAGCTGGGAGTCAATATTACGCAAGAGAGTGGCCTCCCTGATGCGGCGCGTGAGAGACAGTCCCAGCAGCCTTCTCAACACCATACTGGATCGGATGGATTGTCCGGTTGTGCGGCACTGGAACTTCTTACATATGGGGTCCAGAGCTGCAATGTTTAATATTAAATAAAGTTTTCAAGTGTACTAATATAGTTTTTAACCAATTCTGTTACTAACAAAATATGGACTTGGTCTGAAATAAAATTATATTATATTATTATATATTGATGAATGTACCGTATTAATTTAATATTTTAATGATTTTTTCCTTTCGTTATTTTAAAAGAAATACACACACAATTAAATTTTTTATTTAATTTTTCTGTTCAGGAAAAATGTTGAATGTTTGAGTTTTTCTTCTAAAAATAACGAAAGGAAATAAAAAACAATAAAAAACTGAAAAAGCTACTTTCATTTCTTTACTCTATAAAAAAATATTTATTTTCTACGTTAAGTTAGATCAGTACACTGATCATACCAGTTCCAACGTCAAATGACGGTTTCCGTGATTTTATTGATCTTTCCGATCTTTTTTCTCGATGATTGTGACACTTGTGTCAAATACATGATGTAGTTCAACTTCTTAACTAATTTTATTTGTTAAGAATATTCTGATTTTATATGCTAAATTTTCCAAACGAAAAAGCATGTTTAGCAGAACCGGTCTTTAAGGAAAGCTTTTCATTCAATAACAGTAACCTTATTAAATTAACATTATATCATTGCAGTATAGAAACGCAGAAATAAAAGTAAATCTGGATGTGAGGAGCTCTGAACCGGGAATCGAACCCGGGACCTCTCGCTTGCCGGGCGATTGCTCTAACCTCTGAGCTATCCAGGTCTCAACACAACTCGTGAATTTACCGATGTGCTTTCCCATACTGCAATGTTATTTATAGATACCCACTTTATAGTGAGCCACTTGGCGCCTAGAGGACGCTAGTGTATTCAAAGCTAGTCAAAGACCATTATGCCCTACCGTCACTTGTTACAGTATCGGGTAGTGAAGAATACACATTTCTCTTATCGAAACTATGACAGAAATAAATTTCTATGTTTGAACACTTGGCGATTTATCCATCGCAAGGAGATATAAATTAACATTATATCATTGCAGTATAGAAACGCAGAAATAAAAGTAAATCTGGATGTGAGGAGCTCTGAACCGGGAATCGAACCCGGGACCTCTCGCTTGCCGGGCGATTGCTCTAACCTCTGAGCTATCCAGGTCTCAACACAACTCGTGAATTTACCGATGTGCTTTCCCATACTGCAATGTTATTTATAGATACCCACTTTATAGTGAGCCACTTGGCGCCTAGAGGCCTCACAGGTTAGAGCTCCTCACATCCAGATTTACTTTTATTTCTGCGTTTCTATACTGCAATGATATAATGTTAATTTATATCTCCTTGCGATGGATAAATCGCCAAGTGTTCAAACATAGAAATTTATTTCTGTCATAGTAACCTTATTATTAAAGTATTAAAATATTTAGCTTAATTTATTTAATGGTTTCGAACAACAAAAACTTACTTTTCTCGCCATTTGCTTAATTTTAGCTGCTGCTAAATTAGCTAACGGTGGAGGCCCTCTTTGCTGCGAGAGGAAAAGTAACAATATAACTTGGTACAACTACACATAGGTTACAAAACATAAATCACGTATTTGATCATAATGAACCACTTCATCCTTCAACTTAGAAATTAAGTTAAAATTATGTTACTAAAATTTACTTGTAGTTATTGAGGAAGTGTTTTTTCTTCACTCAGCCTTCCCTTTATAAAATAGTTATGTCGTATTAAATGTTCTATTGTTACAATTTTCATTTCCTACGGCCATTATTAATACTTACCTACATATTAACCGGTGTATAACGTACGAGTTTAATTTGCTCTTGCTCCTTATTCTCGGAGTTATTTTACTCCAACACTGCTCAGCTTCCTTAAGGCTGCGCCGAGCGTAGAACGATTAGACACCTCGCTTGTTATCTCGTGGTAATTGTTTATCGTGGTCGGATTTATTAAATTTAGCAGAAAAAATCATATTTAATTTACCAGACAAATTTTTAAAAATGTGAAGCGGCCCAATTGTATTTTATAACGTTTGTGATTGACTTGAATTGTGGTTGAGACAAAATTCGACATTTAAGTTATTGAAATGACTAAAACCCCAATATATTTTTTAGATTTTGGGCCTACTTTAGATAGATTTGTTTCTTACACCATAAGTTATTTTAAATATTCGCTGCGGCGGAAGTGTAGATACATTCTCTGTGATAATAAATATATATTTTATTTATTTATCATTGAAATATTATTCAATAAATCAATTTAACAGTGACTGTCGTTTTAGATTATTTTGCTCGGCGCCCTCTTAAGTTAAAGCGCAATGACATTCTTGAAACATTTCCAACGAAACCTTTTAAGTAGGTACCAACGAAAACCGCATTAAAATCCCAACAAAAATGTTGTTAATTAGTAATTAACTACTACTTTCGTTAATTATTAATTACACTGTAGCTTCTAACAAAGTCGCTTCTTCAAAAATACACTGCTGATTTGAAAAGTTCCGAGCTTTTTTGTCAAATGGTCTCAAGTTGTTACTCAGTCATGTAGGGTTACCGACGAAACGCTCCCAGTCGATATGTTTATACCACATTACACATATTCACTTACGTATGGAGAATTGCCTGATGTTAACATACCATACCAAATACCGAAGGGGGTTGCTGTAAAAAAAAATTGAGTCTGTGTAATATCGATCTGAACCGCGATCTGGATTGCGATATATTTTACTAGCTTTAGTGTAAATGAGAATTAAGGGCTAAGGGCTATCGAAATACTAATCAACTTTTACCTATTTTTATTTTTTACCTATCGATAGAAATGTTTAATTATGTACTAATACAAATTTTGTAAAGAACGTGTGTTATAATGAGTCAGGGGACAAGAACGTGTGTTATAATGATAGTTTAACTTACATCGCCAGACAGCATTTTTGCTCCGAGAAAAGGATCTTCGTTTAAGTGTTTATAAGTTTTGTACATGTGTCTCTGAATTCCTGCAAATTCCGGTTTCTTGATTTCTTTATCTTTATCATTTTCGTTCGCCTATAATACGATCATTTAATTCATATGTTAGGAAATTTAAATTAAATTTGCAAGAAAACTATAAATATATCGATACTTACGAATATTTTTAGATAAGATTTAGTGATTTCATCCTAAAAGAAAGCAAACATTCTTAGAATTAAAAAACACATACATTAAATTAAAATATTATAAAATTTAAGCATCCTAGTGCAAATCAGTTTTTTTTGGCTAGCTTAGGCTTTATTTGTACAAACTGGATAAGAATCAAATGAAAACAACTTACAACTACTGGATTCAATTGTGTTTTTAAAGTCAAGAGTAACAAGGCTATATTTAAATCAAGCAACTTCGACGTAGCAGCTTTGTTTAATATATATAGCAAAGTCAGCAGAGGCATACCTCCGACACTCCGTACATTCCCGTCTATTTAATTACTTACAACTCTCACGCGTGTAATTAGCTTATCCGTACACGCTTGTGCACACACACACACACACCCTCACCCTCTCTCACACACCCTCTCACACACACCCTCCCCCCCTCACACACGCAGCAGACAAGCGATACTGAACCTTACTGAGCACTGCATACACACGATTTGGCAGGGGTATGTTAGTTATGCGAGTTTTCCTCAACAAAAGGAAAAATACTTGATATATAATTAATCTAACCTTTTCCTGATCAAGATCTGGTAGTTCAACGTCACCGGTGGTGTAATCTTGGCCCATCAACTTCGCTTGCTGTTTGTAATGTAAATATTTTCAATAAAGTTCTTTATAAGTATAAATTAACAAAGTATAAATTTTTTCGATATATATTTCGACCCACTTGTGATCGTTGTCAGCGAATGTCTGAATGGGTGGATAAAAATATATTATAGATATCGAAAAAATCAATACTTTTTTATTTATATAAAATATTGAATGAAAAAAAGTTCATAATTAATTGTTAGTTATGTACCTATATATATATATATTTTTTTAAATAATTAACTTTCTTCTTTTAAAATATGTTACAAGTATTTGAAATTTTTTACATCTTACCGCTCTTTCTCTGGCCATGTTCTTTTGCTAAATAAAGATTTCAGACTTAGTAAGTATCTAAAAATATTTTTAAAAACGCGCAGTAAATATATAATAAAATAATACACAACACTTACCTTGACTATATCCTGAAAAATTTTAAAAATAGTCAAATTAAAAATGTGGCCAGAAACCAGAAAAATTATTACGTTAAACATTCTGGTGATCACATGCTCAGAAAAACTAAAAAAAGAACAATCGGGGTTGTTAATGGGTACACATAAGGATTGTTGCGGCCCAATAGATAACAGAACTGGTCTCTTCACCCCCCGGTGCGGGGGCAGGGACAAGACGTCCGAGCGAACATTGACAGATCTATCTAGAACGACGAAGACACGACACTGTTCACCATATTCATCCAGTTTATTGTACCAAATTCAATCAGTTATCCAAATTATACATCATACGAGAGGAGCACCGCATTTTCATTACTATAATATTTCGGATCCTCGACATCTTGGCGACCGTGGCAGCACTTGAACAGCAATCGAAGAAAGAAAAATAGACGACCGACGCACGGAATTAGTGAGACCCGAGATCGTTGGAACAAAGGAAGTATCCGTTCCCATCCATTTTCTTCTTTAATCCCAAATTCCTGTATTACATTTCAGCTTGTGTTGACAGTGTTGGTGAAGCTTCAAGTGCTAAGTGTTTTAATTGTGCAACAAAAATCGAAAGCAAATAGCTAGGGCAAAGTCCACTCGCAGCCATTTTGCTTCATCATTTTTCTTTGTGTTTTAATTTTGTTTACAACAAAATTTGTTAGCTACCTAGCTAAATGAAAATACTTATTAAATTTAAAAAGCAAAGCTCATAAAATCATGTTCGTTAATTCGCTAAATTGGTAAATAATAATAATATAACCAAGCTATAAATTACAAAGTCAGCTTGCATTTTGTTTTCAACGCAATTTCATTTTCTAATTTTTCATTCAGCCGTACAGATCACATGCAATCTCATTTAATTGCTTAAAAGCAAAATAATATAATAAACAATAGTTTTAAACAATTAGTCAACTAGATTTGCCGACTTATTTCAGGGTTTGGTGTGTGAGCGAGCTGTGGAAAACTAAAGTGCGACATTTACCATCACTGCAACTTGCAACTGGAAGTCTACTCTAAACCGGTTTGCTATTACCGCTGGACGCAAACTGTAAGCATTTGTTTGTTCCTTATTCATAGAAATATTTGTAGTTTTAATCGTTTCTGATATTATCGTTGTTCGCACCTACGTACTATGGCTGATTTAAAATCGTTAATTAAACAAAGAGGGGTCATGAAAGGTCGTTTAACCCGATTTGGTAACTATTTGACTCCATTATTAAATATAGACCATGATAAATTCACGAAAGCGGAGTGTAATCAACTATGTTTGAAAATAAGTAACATGCAGGACATGTTTACGTCATTTGATCAAATTCATACACAAATTGAAACTTATGATGATTCTGAGGCGCAACTAGATGAGAGAGACTCATTCGAAAATGAGTATTTTTCGTTTATTGCTCAAGCGCAGGAACTTAGCGAGTCATTGACACGATTACATAGCAATGTGGAAGAAAACCAGTCTCAAACAAAATCAAAAAATATAAACAATGTTAAACTTCCCCCCATGCGTTTGTCTTCATTTGACGGTTTAAGTGAAAATTGGCTCGAATTTCGGGATACTTTTTTGTCGGTGATTCATAAAAACGATTCAATTGACGACGTAAATAAGTTTCAATGCTTATTGTCTTGCTTATCAGGGCCGGCCAGAGCAGTTATTCAATCGATTAATTTGTGCGCAAACAACTATGAACTCGCATGGACTTCACTTTGCGATAGATTTAATGATAAAAACATTTTGATTCATCATCATTTGAGAGCTTTATTTTCAATGGAAGCGTCTTCTAAGGAGTCAGCTGACAACCTATGCAACTTAGTTGACACCATAAAGAAACATCTGCACGCACTTAACCAAATGGGTGAATCTACAAATAATTGGGATACTCTTATAATTTTTATGGCATCCTCAAAGTTAGATTCCGCTACTTCTGGAAAATGGGAGGAGTATAAAAACGGTCTGCATGATTCACCATCATTGACAGAGTTTTATAATTTCCTTACCAAGAGGGCGGTTGTTTTAAAGACAATTAATGCAAACAATAGGGTTGATAATCATAATCTAAATACAAAAATTGATAGGCGTCATAGTCTTCCCAGTACAAAATCTTTTCATTCATCTCAAGATTCCTCATCAGGTTCACGTATGCAATCGCAATGTGCATTCTGTAAACAATCACATAAATTATATGAATGCACAAAATTCAAGGCTTTGTCTGTAGATGAAAGAATCCATAAAGTTCATCTATGGAAGCTATGTTCTAACTGCCTTCGAGGAGGCCATCAATCATACCAATGTCGACTGGGTGGCTGTCGCTTCTGTAAAAGAAAACATAATACTATTTTACATAAACAATATAAACTACAAAGTACCGATATTCCGGAACAAGCTTCTTCTTTTGTTCAACAATCTGAACAAATTAAACAAGTTAATGTCATTGACTTGCCTGCATCGTTACCTGTACAGTCAACATCTAATAATCTACCTTCTGTAAACATGTCTGCTGTATCTTCCGGCGAGGTTCTTCTGTCCACAGCCTTGGTCGAGGTTACAAACAATGACAAGAAATACACTTTAAGATGTTTACTGGACAATGCCAGTCAATCATCCTTCGTTACTCAGTCAGCTGTAAATAAAATTCAGTGTGAATTATCTACAAATGAATATCGCTGTATAACAGGCTTAAACAACAGCACAACAAACGTCAATAAGTCTTGCAATCTTACATTAAATTCATTAGCAACTTCCTTCAGTATTCCAGTTAAGTGTTTTGTTGTACCTGTTATTACTGATAAACTACCTCAAATGGAAATTAAAAAACAATTCCAGATTCCCAAGAACATTCTTCTGGCAGATCCAGAGTTCCATCATCCTTCTGATATTGATCTACTTCTCGGAGCAGACATCTTCTGGGAGCTGATTACTGCGGGTCAGGTCAAACTAGGGTGTAACAATCCCGTATTACAAAATACTCACTTTGGATGGATTGTGGCTGGCCCAACCAGCGGTAGTCACTCCTCCAGGTATTTACATTGCCATTTTTCTTCTGAAATAAACACGCAGCTTTCCAAATTCTGGGAGCTCGAGGAGTTACCTGTATCCAAGCCTAAACTATCCGTCGAGGATAACGTCTGTGAAGTTCTATTTGAACAAACCACAAATCGCCAACCAAATGGTCAATTTAGCGTCTCTATTCCTTTGAAAGAGTCACCAGACGTTTTGGGTGACTCATACACAATAGCCAAAAGCCGATTTATGAGTCTCGAACGTAAATTAAATAAAAATCCTGAATTAAAACAAAGTTATGTAAGCTTCATAAAGGAATATGAGAATTTAGGTCATCTTACACCTATTTCACAACCATCTTTTGGATGCTACTTGCCTCATCACGCCGTATTACGTGAAAAAAGCGAAACAACCAAGGTTCGTGTAATTTTCGATGCGTCGTGCAAAACAACGTCTGGAAAATCTTGGAACGACATTCAATACGTGGGTCCTGTCGTACAGGATGACTTACTGTCGATTCTCCTTAGATTTAGACAACATCGTTATGTAATATCTGGCGATATACAAAAAATGTATAGATGTATAGCTGTCAATCCAAGTCAGAGACATCTACAGTTGATATTGTGGAGAGATGACGTCACGAAATCATTAAGTGTTCTTCAATTAAACACAGTCACCTATGGCACAGCTTCAGCCCCATATTTAGCTACACGTTGCTTAGTAGAGCTTTCAAAAGAATGCACCGATGTTAATATTGCTGAAGTTATAAAACACGACTTTTATGTCGATGATTTTTTGAGCGGTGCTTCTACTATACAAGAACTAACCTACCTTTGTAAATCTGTCAAAGAGACATTAGACTCTGCCTGTTTTCCAATGCATAAATTCCGTACAAATGCACCAGAAATATTTGACAGCTTTGTAGATTCAAATACTCCAAAGGATCTCGATGTTACATCGCAATCAAATCTGCTAGGCTTAGTCTGGAATCCATCATCTGATGTGTTGCAATTTCCATCTCAGGTAGAGGCTGTGTCACCGGTAACGAAGCGTACAATTTTATCAAATTCAGCAAAAATATTTGATCCACTGGGTTTATTAAGTGCAACCACTATAATTCCTAAAATCATATTACAAAAGTTGTGGCAAACTAAATTGGAATGGGATGATCCAGTGCCCAATGAAATTAAATACAAATGGGTTACATTTTTACAAAATGTCAAAGAACTTTCGTTCATAGAAGAACCCAGATTTGCGTTGTGTGACTCACCACAAAAAATTGAACTTCATTCATTCTCTGACGCTTCTCAGGCAGCATATTCCGGTTTAATTTATTTACGCAGTATTGATGAAGACGAGAAGGTTACTGTAAGTTTGTTATGTGCCAAAGCAAAGGTTGCACCAATAAAACCGATTAGTATCCCACGTCTTGAGTTACTGGGTGCACTTTTATCCGTGCGACTTAGTACAAAAGTCTTATCTTCTCTTCGTTGTAAAATAAATCAAGTATACCACTGGACCGATTCATCAGTAGTCCTAGGTTGGCTCAAAACAGATCCACAAAAGTTAAAAACCTTCGTATCCAACAGAATTGGTGAGATCCAGGAGCTGTCTCCAGATGGTGTCTGGAGACATATTCCAGGCGATCAAAATCCAGCCGACCTGGCATCTAGAGGCGTTGACCCTCACAAACTACGCGATGCAGTAATTTGGTGGAAGGGTCCCTCTTTTTTATTAGACAATCAGTCACAATGGCCCCAGATGCATGGTCACAGTAATGAACTTCCCGAAATAAAAACTCATTTTAGTAGTGACATTGTATCAAATAGCACTACAAATAAAAGTGACTCGATTAATTCATTGAAACTCATAAACTTCAACAATTATTCGAATTTGGGTTCTTTAACAAGAAAGGTTGCCTTTGTTCTAAGGTTTATTTATAATCTTAGAAACTTGCAATCCAAAATGACTGAGCATTTGTCAGTAAGTGAGTACAACGCTTCTTTGAATTATTTAATACGACAATCTCAATCTGAATCCTTCTTTATTAATGAAATAAAATTGTTAAAAAATAAAAAAAACTTACCAAACAAATCTCGTCTTAGTGCGTTATCTCCATTCATTGATGAGAACGGTCTGCTGCGTGTTGGTGGCCGGCTCCAAAATTCATCTGAAACATATAATAAAAAGCACCCAATATTATTAGACAGCAAACATAGATTTACACTTCTTCTTTTTGAACAAGAACATTTGAAAAACTTACATGGCGGAGCTCAGTTGTTATTGAACTCTGTAAGACAAAAGTTCTGGCCTATAAACGGCAGAAAATTAGCTAGAAAGGTAGTTGATAACTGTAAGAAGTGTAGAATTATGAAAGGTCAAACAATAACTCCTTTAATGGGAAACTTACCTTCGTCTCGTGTCAATCCTAATCTTCCATTTGAAATCTGCGGAACAGATATGGCAGGTCCATTTTACATCACTGATCGCAAAGGACGCGGTTGTAAAATCACAAAATGCTATTTGTGTCTCTTCATTTGTTTTAGTACTAAAGCCATCCATCTGGAAGTAGCTAGTGATTTGACAACCGATGTCTTCATTTTATGCCTCAAGAGGTTCATATCACGCCGTGGAAAGCCAACCGAGATGTTTTGTGATAATGGTCTTAACTTCGTTGGTGCGAATAACGAGATAGGCAGATTTATTAAATCAGGGAACAAAGACATAGCTTCATTTGCTGCTGGCGAGGGTATCAAGTTTACGTTTTCCCCAGCTGGATCACCAAATTTTGGAGGGATTTGGGAAGCAGGCGTTAAATCGGCAAAGCATCATATACTACGTACCTTAGGAAATACTCATATGACATTTGAGGAGTTGTCGACACTGTTTTCTCAAGTTGAAGCAATCCTTAATTCCAGACCTTTGACCCCATTATCATCGAATCCCTGTGACCTTGAACCTCTCACTCCTGGACACTTCTTGATCGGCAGAGCACTCACATCAATTCCGTCTCCGTCTTTATTAGACATCAACCCGAATAGACTTAGCAGATACCAGTACATTGAACGAGTGAGGCAGCAATTTTGGAATCGTTGGCAGAGTGAATTCCTGTCTGAGTTACAGCAACGGACGAAGTGGCGCATCATTCAAGAAGGATTGCAAGTTAACGATTTGGTGGTCATCAAAGATCCAAATCTTCCATGCATGAAATGGAAACTAGGAAGAATCCAAAAACTTTATCCAGGATCTGACAACATTTCAAGAGTAGCAGATGTATATACTACCCAAGGCATTTATCGACGTGCTATTAACAAATTGTGCCCGCTGCCGAAACCTACAGAACTGAACAATCAACACGGAGCAGCAGCTTCAGATCCTCGAACCCCTACGTGTTCGAGGGCCGGGGATGATGTTGCGGCCCAATAGATAACAGAACTGGTCTCTTCACCCCCCGGTGCGGGGGCAGGGACAAGACGTCCGAGCGAGCATTGACAGATCTATCTAGAACGACGAAGACACGACACTGTTCACCATATTCATCCAGTTTATTGTACCAAATTCAATCAGTTATCCAAATTATACATCATACGAGAGGAGCACCGCATTTTCATTACTATAATATTTCGGATCCTCGACAAGGATTAATAATAACAAAAAACGTTTTGAAAAAATAACATACAGATAAAGGCATATTATTATGTTTGTAATGTATGATTAATTTTGTGTTATTTATAATGTGGTGTTTTGTTGTGTCGAAAGGTGTTATAAAAGGTGTTAAAAGCCTAAATATTTTTAGCGGTTTCACTTTTATTTCAAGTAAATATAAAGTAAACTCAGTATGTATTGAAAAGTAGAAAATATTATTATGTGCGAAAGGCACTGCTTTTTTGGGAAATATTTTAAGTATAATTAGTAAATAAATATTGAAAGTTGACCCTTAGTCTTTTAAATTATTATAATTACATAAGAAAACAGTTAAATTTAATTTTAGTGAGATATATTTCGGGCCACTCGGGCCCGGCATCAGTCACAATCACATGAAATATATCTCACTAAAATTTAATTTAACTGTTTTCTTATGTAATTATAATAATTTAAAAGTATAATTAGTAGAAGATGTGGTGTTAGGCTACTAATCAATTTAATTTCAGTTAATATATTGCATGTGTGTATATTTTACCGCCATGTTTTTATTCCAGTAAGGTCCATACTGAAAAAGAAAAGGGTTAATGATCAATATAGATCAATAACTGGTAAACCAAGATTTATAATTTATGCTATTACTTTCTTTTTCATACGAAATTAATTATAATATAGGAGAGCATGAATTTAAGGTCAACTTTAAACTAATTTTGGCTTCGTCCAACTAGAGGTCAGTTATATACCTGAAGCCGGTTTTACCAAAAATTTCACCTATACCTAAGCTTTTTGTGACCTTTTTAAAGGACCTATATTTTAAAAGATTACAATTTATATTTTACATTTTTTACATTTTACAATTTACATTTACATTTACATTTTACATTTTACAACAATTTACAGTAATGTTCATCTCAGTTTGTTTATTTTGATTTTTTTAAAACACATGCACACATAAATTTTGAGATTTATATTTGACTTATAAAATTGATGCCCCAGATAGCACCAAAAATCTTTCGTTTATACAAACTCTGCGCACTGTGTTTTAGTGTATATTCACTTGGGAAAGGTTCTTTTTTTAATAATATCGTATTAAGGACTCGGCACAGACAGTTCAGCTGCAACTTGACTATGGATTTGCCTGAACTTCAAAAGTTATCTAATACACCCATCCATCCATCCATCAGCCTAGTTCATCCACTGCTGGACACAATCCTTTCCAGGACTTTGCCACTCCCGGCGGTCGGAAGAATTGCCCATACTCACACACGCTGGGCAGGCGGGTTGGTAAGCGCTGTGCCGGAACTCTCGCACTAGTGACGCCGCTGCCCGTCACCAGTCTGTTCCATATAAGGCCCGGCTATTAGGGATGGATATACCGCCATCCATGGCCTCCTGGTTTCTTGCCTGTGAGCTATCTTCTTATTCTCCCCGATGTATCTCATACAGATGGAAGCAACAGCGACAAGACTTACGCCAAATAATTCAGGGTCCGGTGGTGGATCCTGTCAATAGGTAAGTACTCACGTTAATAAAGTATGCCAATCAATGTTCACAATGTTTAAAGAGTAGATTTGTTGTTTTTTAAATTTTTCAATTGTTTATCCTATTCCCTATTTTCTGATTTGGTCTACCGTTTTTCACTTTTAAAGATTTGATTTGTATGTAAACAACCCAATAGTAAGTCAATATTCAAACCGGAATATAAATGAAATAAAGAATTATTCGTTAATCTTATTATGTTGTTTGATGAATATTTTTCATGTTTAATTATACCTAATTGAAATTACAATATATTTCTATATCAATGTATTTCAACTATTATACAAAGTGAATTTTTGACCATCGTCCAAATTCATGCTGGCGGCTTGATAAGTGATCAGTATCATGGATCAATAAAATTTTTTGTGAAATTCGAAAAATGAAATTTCGACTTCCCATAGTAATTCACTCGGGACTGGAAGAGAATTACTATATGAATTCGAAATTTCATTTTACGAATTTCACAAAAATTGTTCTTGATCCAAGATACTAATCACTTATCAAGCGTCCAATATGAATTTGGACGATGATCAAAAAGTCACCTTGTATAACTACTTATCATCCACAATACGGAACCCTAGGTACGCGAGTGTTTGGCCGTTTTTTTTCTTATTTTAACGTGTTTGTTGATTGACGTGATACTCTTCCGTCAATAAAACTTTATCAAAAAAACACAATCTAAATTATTAAAAAAACATATATGTTGTTTTATACAGAATTCATAAAAAGATTTCTCCGTAATTTCAACAAATTATTGTAAAATGCAGGTTCATAAGGACATACATGTATTCTATATATAGATGTGTGCAAAGTACTGCAAAGTTTAATTGTAACCAAACCTATCAAGGCGTCACAATCACCTAAGGCTTTTTATACTGCAGTTGAAACAATACAAACATATCGTAGTCGTAGTTCTAGAAGGTTCAAGCGATGGTGATTGTATGATGGCTAAGTGGTCTGTAATTGTGTGTAAACATCTTACCTGTTTTAATTGTATGTAAACATCTTACCTGTTTTAATTGTATGTAAACATCTTACCTGTTTTAATTTCGGTGCACGCGTTGTAATCTTTTTATCTGGATGAACCTTCTCATACTCTTCTTGTTTAAGGCGCTCGTATGCCTTAAAATAAATTTAACATTTGAAAAATACCAAAGGGCATCAGAAACTTAGCCTCAATCAACCGCTCCTTGATGGACTGCAGCCGCTCGTATACGGTGAAATTTAAGTTGCTTTGGCGACGAAATAAAAACTGGTACACATGTATACGAACCACTTTTATTCTTTATTGCAAATATAAATATTCTAAAAATATATTTCTTCTAGCAAAACCATGAATACGTTAATAGAAAACAAAAATACATTTTAAACAGAGTAACCATACACCTGCATAAGAAAAGGTGCAAACAATCACAAAAAAATAGTAAAAAATAACAAATAAGTAAATTAATTAGAACTTGTCAAAAACGTACAAGTGTTTAATTTTTTTCTCGTAGCAGACCTAAAACTGTTACGTACACTGCTACACGGATCTTTTGGCGCGTGGATGATAGTGAAAAGAGTATGGTAGCGTCGTTAGTTCCGATTTTTGACACAACCAATACACGCGCCATCCATAAGATGTTTGTAGTACTGTATTTATTGGCTATAAAACAAAACGAAACATTTTTTCCGATCGCCTTTTGTTATAAAATCATAATTATCCTCAGAATTTCTGAGTAATTATCTAATGAAATAAGACTCATGCTGTTTTTGCCATCCTCAGAAACCTTCAAGTATTTAGGGACACATTGTTAACTACTTATTTGTCCAGGTCTTAACTATATATTTTAAGATACAGCCAATATAAAGAATTCTTACTAACCTCAGGCGTTATCTCTGGAAGTGAGTTTGCCACTTGCTACAATATACAAATAAATGAATGCTTACTTTGGTTATTATAAACAAAACATATTATAAACTAAGAGTCTTACTTCAACCATCTTATCGAATTCTTCAAGCTAAACAAAGGTAAAAAGATATTATTTATCTAAAGAATGTACAATGCCTTAAGTTAAATTTATGTGATAGGAGATTGTAATGGATTTAAATTGGGTTTTTATTGTCCAGTCAAGTAGTTTACGAATTACGAAGTATCCATCTTTTGTCCTGATTATTTATTTAGTCAGGGATATGTAGCAGCTTATATTTCACATTTTCAAAGACACATACTCGTAGCAGCTACGAAACTGTGACTCAGAGCGTCTACGAAACTGTAACGTAGAGCATCTACGAGACTGTGACGTATAGATACTCGTAGCGTCGACGAAACACAACAGTTACTACTAAATAGCTCGGGCGGCCGCTACAAGCAAACCTATCTCACAATATAACAGTACCAATCCACTTTGTAGGAACGGCCGTCCTTTAGTAGCTTCAAAAACATATTATCTGGTCGACCTCGGTGCAACTTGGCACGTTTAGCGTAATAACAATTCAAACTTTATTTCATACTAAATGTATGGGAATTTTATTTTGTATTTTCTGGGAATTCTAATACCTTGACCTCAGTTGAACTCATAGAGACTTATGTTGAGGCTCGATGAAGACGAAGTTATACGAGTAGACTCTACGACAGATAACAGCTTCTATAGGCAAACAGGATAAATCAGGTTTTACCCGCGTCGTTACTAGGACGCAGGGGCAGACAACAAAGCGAGTCACGTGGGGAACGGGCGGCAGGCTTGTGAGAGAGAGCGTGTGTCTCTCACACACTCTCTCTCAACACATAAGTTCGTTCTCTCGCCCTTGTAACATCACGGGCGAAGACGCATTTATCTGAGGTCTATAGACTCTACGGCGTAAATAGTTGAAGACAACTCGTAGTAGCTGCGCCGTAGAGCGTCTACGACACATGTGACAGCTAAAGACTCTACGGCGTAGAGAATTGGAGACAACCCGTAGTAGCTATGAGACTGCGCCGTAGAGCGTCTACGACACATATGACAGCTAAAGACTCTACGGCGTAGAGAATTTGAGACAACCCGTAGTAGCTATGAGACTGCGCCGTAGAGCGTCTACGACACATGTGACAACTAAAGACTCTACGGCGTAGAGAATTGGAGACAACCCGTAGTAGCTATGAGACTGCGCCGTAGAGCGTCTACGACACATGTGACAACTAAAGACTCTACGGCGTAGAGAATTGGAGACAACCCGTAGTAGCTATGAGACTGCGCCGTAGAGCGTCTACGACACATATGACAGCTAAAGACTCTACGGCGTAGGGAATTAGAGACAACTCGTAGTAGCTATGAGACTGCGCCGTAGAGCGTCTACGACACATAATATAACGGCTAAAGACTCTACGGCGTAGAGAGTTGGAGACAACACCTAGCAGCTAGACGTAGAGCGCATACGAGACATAACAGCTACGAGAGTCTACCTCGTAGAGCGAAGTTTAACTTTCTATTTGATAAAATGCATTTCAATATCCAAATTGATACAACTTAATAATATTTATATATCTTACCGTTATTTCACTAGTGCCGTCGTTCATAGCTGCCTGTAAAATTTAATACGACACACTTTTAACTAATGAATGTTTTTTGGTGTTGACAATTATTTAAATTATCAATATTATTGAAATTGTCAATATTATTGAAATTATCAATATTATTGAACAGCAGATTTTAAAGGGTAAAGTGAAAAAGAACTTCGACGTTTATTGCAATAATTTGTCTTGTCTTATCGTATGGTTCTTAAAGAAAATAACAAAAGTTAAGAAAAGAACAAGTTTTTTTTGCACGGTACTTATTTTCTTTTAATCTTACCAGCGTAATTTTTTAATCTTACCAGTGTAATTTTTTAATCTTACCAGTGTAATTTTTTAATCTTACCAGTGTAATTTTTTAATCTTACCAGTGTAATTTTTGCCCAGTTCGTGAAGTCTTCCTTCTTACCAGCGATCATTAGTTTTGTTTCCTGATTAAACAAAATATTGATCTTCATTTTTGGGCATCATAATAAATTCATTGCTATTTGTATGGTGAGGGATCCTACGACACACATAACAAAGTGTACGGGCACAATCTTTAAGAAGGTTTTTTACGATTTTGTCGCTTTTCTAACTCATTTAAAACCATGAAATAATGTCAATTTTTTTTTTTAATATAATTGTCATATTTCTTCACTTTTTGATCCGATACACGATTACTGAGCGGCCCGCTTCCACTGAGCAGGATAGACAAGTGTAAAATGAAAGCGTTAGAGCTGGAGCGATTTCTCCGAATATCCTCGCCTTATGAAAAAATTACATTACTTCTACTATGAATTCTATTTATGAACGGCTCTTCAGCCGTTCATAAATAATAAAAATGTATAAATTGACATGCACCAGTAAAATGGTAATATGAAAAACAAGTATTGACTTTTTTCCCTACATACCTGAAAGAGTCCAAAATTAAAAAACAAAATTTTCATTATTATTATTATAAAACACAATTACTTGCAAGTTAATGACGAGCTGTGATTGGCTGACGAGCTGTCAAAGTGTCAGATATCTGCTGCGATGTTTGTGTTACGAACACAACATAGCAAACCAAACACAATCGGTAGATAGTAAAAATTGAAAATCTTACCAATTCCTCAATATTTACTGGTCGCTTAGATAATTTTGGCCCTCCTTTGAACAGCGTGTCCCGCCAATCAGTCTAATGTAATAAAAAAAAAAGTTAGGTCTGTACGTTAACTTGAATATACATCGTCACGACATCCCCGAGCGGATGTCAGCAGTGTCTCCGAGTATGGACTGTGTATTATTATTATAAATATATATTTATCATATCTCAGGACTATGTAATCCCGGACCTTTGGGAGGCGTGCGTGGGGCCGAAGTCAACACGTAGAGGCCCTTTAGACAATTTAATCTAAATGTGATGTGACAGATTATCCTTGTACGTACTGTAGGAGTTTATTACTATTATGTAGGTACACTTTTCAGTCACAGGCCCATAGGGACCCGGTCATTTGAAAGGCATTCATGGGGCCGAAGCTAACATTGAAGAGGCCTTTGGTACGTGAGATGGCTGCATCCATGGAGGCTTCTCCCTCAACGTATCATTAAGATACACTAACGGACAGTCCCCCACAGTTGCCAAACTATTGCCAGGAAGGAACCGACTTGGAGTGGGCTATGTGGATGGGATGCTAAATGGAGTGAGATAACGGACATCTGCCTCGAAAATCTCTCACAAATTTTAGTATGGCAGATGGTGACTTGCTGCTTGATAACTATCCAGCAGGATAGCCGTTGTGGGCCCCCTATCTAGCCACCATGGGGCGGCAGGGGGCAACACTATGTAACTAGCTAAAGCTGTCGAGAGTGAGTGGCGGGGCGCAAGATCCTTATACAGTAAATTTATTTATTATTATTTATTTAAATTGTATGACATTACAGATAGTTTTATTTCTTAATACAATTGCATAAGGTTAAATCAAGTTAAATTCATACTTCATATAGGTAGATTAGATTGCAGTAATTATAGTAGATACTTCACAGGTTTAGGACAACTCTTTCAAGTACTTTCAACCATCACACTCGCAGTACTTCAAACAATCTTTTGCTACATTCACAATCCTATCAGCGAACAAATCACACTCTGGTACTGACGACAAGTGCAGTGTACACGCATGAGCGGAGACATCCTGCCTTTGCCATCCGACCTTGGCACATAAAGGAGGTTGTTTCCGAACTCGCAGGTACTTGTCCGACCCGAAGAGACTACAGACAGGGCAGTCGGATTCTCCTCGAATCATTCGGCTAACTGTCACCATCGGCGCATTTCTTACGCAAGCAAAATGGGTAATAACCATACCTCCTTTTGTATAGGGAGCGTAGAAACGCTTTTTGCACTCTTTCCAGTATCAGGCTGTATGCCTTTTCGTGAGGGTTCCAGACAGTGGCTTCGGCTTCGATCTTACTTCTCATCAAAGCTGTAAGTAGTGCAAGTCACTGTCCATTCTCGTACACCCAAGTTTCACAGACGTTTATTACGTCCCAGCGTAATGGGTGGTGCAGAGCCCCATCGCTGTACTCTATGCCAAATACGAGCGTGACCCCCGAAACAGGAGGAAATATTACTCGCAATATGAAACAAGCATCAAACTTCAGATTATTAACGTCGCGTGACTAGATGTGCCATTTCCCTCGCATTTTTAGAGCCCTCACCTTTGATTAATTTAGTGAAGATGCGGTATAACCACAACACGGTTGGATCTACAAATACAGGTCCAGCGGGCCTATCTTTGTTTAGTAGTACTCCAGGCGGCGTTTGTGTGAACGTATTTGAAAACACCTTTACCTGTGCTATAAAATCCAGAAAAAACCTGCAGGTATGTCTTCGTGTGCATTTATCGGGTGTACAAATCACTCAAGGACTAAAAACAAATTTCATAGCATCACCTTCCACTCGTAAGTACACCAAAACCAGAAAATTTCCTTAAAATACTTTCTGTTTGTTTACACTACGCCATTTGCAGAAAAGGACGGTAATATTCACATATTCAACATTAATATTCAACGTAACAAAACGGTAACACTAGACTTCACCGCTCGGCTCAGCCCGTTTTCTCTCGGCTTTGTAACGAACCGAGCCGACCAAGCAATATCCTGTCTTGCTCGCTCAAAAGTCTTGTTTCGTCAATCTATCTCTTTCGCTGATGGTAATTGCATATACATAGTACGAAATACCTGTTCCATTTCTCGAATCAGGGCGTTACGAATCTTCACTAAATTAATCAAAGGCCCTCACTTATGCTCGGGCTTCAAACCAACGCTCGCGCTATAACAAATCTCTTTCCGCCCGGTATAATAATCTACTATAACTAGACTCAAAGACCACTCAGCCATTAGACGTCGTAAGGAGGGCAAACTTTTTTCGGCAACACATCAGTGCAATAATAATAGCACTACCATAAAAATGTCATTCCATACTGCCCCATCTCTACTGCCTTGCTTAGTACCCTCCCCGCATTACCCCGCAACACCCCGGCAGTGGCGGAAAAAAATCTAACTTGTCCGTGGTTGATAAGATGTCTAATGGCTAATTGGTCTGTGACTAGATTATAAATTAAATATTATAACAGCTTACTTCCGCTTCTGGACCGTTTCTTCCCTGTAAATGAAAAGTAAAATAGTAAGTACTTACTTACAAAACTGTCACAGATATAATGCGCATAGATCATTATATAGCATGGAGCATCTTCGCCAGTTTTTGTATTCTCGAAAAGAGCCGAATCATAAATTGTACCATAAACATTGCACTAGCATGGAAACTTATTAGAGAGAAAATAGAACAAACAAGTCTTATCAGTAACGTCATCTAAACTTGTCATTAAGTTTATCTCTTTGTGGAAAATGTTATAGGGAGTACATTTTTGTACTTATCAACATTTGTTTTGTTTTTAGTGATAAATAAATAAATGAACTAACGGAACCGGAAGCAATTAAGGGTGTTATTTTGGTTGTCTACAGTAGACCGGATCTACATTATCTGTTATGGATTGTATAGATAGCGTTCGAAAATACGACCTTTATCAAAGAGTGGCGAAGATTTCTAAGCGCATTATTTTTATGGCACTAATGCGGTATAACCTAAATAAAAAATTACAAGTTAAATAAATGTAAATGTTCTACTAAACACTAAAAATAAATGAATCTTGTAAAACCAGTTGTAGAATTGTGTGAGAAACGTACAATTTCAATTGTCAAACTGGCTAATTTGCTTGGGCGAAGAGCAGTTTGACAATTAAAACCGTACGTATGAAGCTGTCTAATTAATACGGTTTTCTTACACAATTGTACTGGAGTTTTGTTAGCACTTACCTTGGAGCATGTACTTACCATGCCACCAAAGCTCTCCCACTTTTCTCTTCGAGCTACCTAAAGAAATTAAAAAGATTGTTACAAAAATCCTTGGCACATTTTGACTACTTCTGTAGTCTCGCAGTTTCGGAGGTCACGGGTACAAATCCCGTTGAGACACATTTGGCCCCAAAGTACGGCGATAGAGCCATCACTAGGGTTGCCAACTCTTGAAGGAACCAACCCGAGAGATTGGAACAAATCGGTGAACAATTGAATGAAAGTCGGTAATATTTTATTGCATCCCGGGACCACGGGAGCTTGAACAATATTTCCGGAGTCTCCCGGGCATTCCGGGAGGGTTGGTAACCCTAGCTACCACCCATCACGCTAAGACAAAATAATCGCCAGTGAAAAGAGAGTGTACTGTTCCTTCACACAACCCATACCCAAAATAACCACCGACTCGTTCACGGGGATTCATGTCGTATCGAGGTAAGCGTTTTTGATTGTGAGATGATATTCTCAGTCGAATATAGCAAAAATTTATTTAATAAATTTTATTAATATTAAATGGGCTTCACTTACAGGTTTCTCCCTCAGAGGCTGAAAAATAGCAGCTAGTTATGTTAGAGAAATGAAAATTACTTAGGCCGCCTCTTTCACATTCCGATCAAATAAGCATTAACTTATCATGAATAATAAATAAAAAATAATTAACGATTAAATTAAAATGTTTTCAGAAATCAAATAATCCTTCGTTAAAAACCGTCGTACCGGAAAAGTCGCACAAATTATGAACAGGCTCTCCTATACGAGATGCGTACAAAGAAGTACCCACTTCAAAAATACATAATCATAATCAATGTATTTAAAATGTTCATTACATGTCAATAAAAATATAAAATTAAAAATACAGATAGTGTTTACTTACAAAATAAAGAAATGTCAAAATACAATTTTTAACATGTAATTATTTTTAAAAGTTAAAACACAATAAGTGATTACGTCTAACACATACCGCGTCGTCGTGAGTGTATGGTCGTGTACCTAACAGTAATTGTTATATACTACACTCGGGAGTGTATGGTCGTGTACCTAACAGTAATTGTTATATACTACACTCGTGAGTGTATGGTCGTGTACCTAACAGTAATTGTTATATACTACACTCGGGAGTGTATGGTCGTGTACCTAACAGTAATTGTTATATACTACACTCGTGAGTGTATGGTAGTGTACCTAACAGTAATTGTTATATACTACACTCGTGAGTGTATGGTCGTGTACCTAACAGTAATTGTTATATACTACACTCGGGAGTGTATGGTCGTGTACCTAACAGTAATTGTTATATACTACACTCGTGAGTGTATGGTCGTGTACCTAACAGTAATTGTTATATACTACACTCGTGAGTGTATGGTCGTGTACCTAACAGTAATTGTTATATACTACACTCGTGAGTGTATGGTCGTGTACCTAACAGTAATTGTTATATACTACACTCGGGAGTGTATGGTCGTGTACCTAACAGTAATTGTTATATACTACACTCGTGAGTGTATGGTCGTGTACCTAACAGTTATTGTTATATACTACACTCCTGAGTGTATGGTCGTGTACCTAACAGTTATTGTTATATACTACGCTCGTGAGTGTATGGTCGTGTACCTAACAGTAATTGTTATATACTACACTCGTGAGTGTATGGTCGTGTACCTAACAGTAATTGTTATATACTACACTCGTGAGTGTATGGTCGTGTACCTAACAGTTATTGTTATATACTACACTCGTGAGTGTATGGTCGTGTACCTAACAGTAATTGTTATATACTACACTCGTGAGTGTATGGTCGTGTACCTAACAGTAATTGTTATATACTACACTCGTGAGTGTATGGTCGTGTACCTAACAGTTATTGTTATATACTACACTCGTGAGTGTATGGTCGTGTACCTAACAGTAATTGTTATATACTACACTCGGGAGTGTATGGTCGTGTACCTAACAGTAATTGTTATATACTACACTCGTGAGTGTATGGTCGTGTACCTAACAGTAATTGTTATATACTACACTCGGGAGTGTATGGTCGTGTACCTAACAGTAATTGTTATATACTACACTCGTGAGTGTATGGTCGTGTACCTAACAGTAATTGTTATATACTACACTCGTGAGTGTATGGTCGTGTACCTAACAGTAATTGTTATATACTACACTCGTGAGTGTATGGTCGTGTACCTAACAGTAATTGTTATATACTACACTCGTGAGTGTATGGTCGTGTACCTAACAGTAATTGTTATATACTACACTCGTGAGTGTATGGTCGTGTACCTAACAGTAATTGTTATATACTACACTCGTGAGTGTATGGTCGTGTACCTAACAGTAATTGTTATATACTACACTCGTGAGTGTATGGTCGTGTACCTAACAGTAATTGTTATATACTACACTCGTGAGTGTATGGTCGTGTACCTAACAGTAATTGTTATATACTACACTCGGGAGTGTATGGTCGTGTACCTAACAGTAATTGTTATATACTACACTCGTGAGTGTATGGTCGTGTACATAACAGTAATTGTTATATACTACACTCGTGAGTGTATGGTCGTGTACCTAACAGTAATTGTTATACACTACACTCGTGAGTGTATGGTCGTGTACCTAACAGTAACTGTTATATACTACACTCGTGAGTGTATGGTCGTGTACCTAACAGTAATTGTTATATACTACACTCGTGAGTGTATGGTCGTGTACCTAACAGTAATTGTTATATACTACACTCGGGAGTGTATGGTCGTGTACCTAACAGTAATTGTTATATACTACACTCGTGAGTGTATGGTCGTGTACATAACAGTAATTGTTATATACTACACTCGTGAGTGTATGGTCGTGTACCTAACAGTAATTGTTATATACTACACTCGTGAGTGTATGGTCGTGTACCTAACAGTAATTGTTATATACTACACTCGTGAGTGTATGGTCGTGTACCTAACAGTAATTGTTATATACTACACTCGTGAGTGTATGGTCGTGTACCTAACAGTTATTGTTATATACTACACTCCTGAGTGTATGGTCGTGTACCTAACAGTAAATATTATATACTACACTCGCTTTAAAAAATCATTAACAGAGTAGAACGCTTGCTCGAAGAGCCAACGTTTTAGCCTTGTTTTGAAAATTATCAAGTTGGGGGGCTTCGAAACATCATAATCTGGGAGAAGGTTAAACACTTGAGCACGCAAAACATATGTCAGCCTAGTTGATTTTGTAAGTCTATGCGTTACTCCGACAAGTTTTCTTATAAGACGTGCACTTTTACACGTACTATATATGTGTATATTTTCGCGGGCATATACCGCTACCTGAAATATCACCAGCGATGGCAACGTGAGGAGTGGCTTCGCTGTCTCAGTTTGTCATACCTGCATAACAGCGCGTACCGCGTGCTTTTGCATGCCGAAGGCCTTCGATTGATCACAGAATAGAACTGCAACATGCTGTTTGTTTTCACGAGCTAACATAACACGTTGTACGACATCTCGGGCCATGGCGGTTGTTGAGCGACATGGACGATATGCGTACAAAATGTAAAAAATACTGTACAGGTCTCTAACGAAATATCATAATAGGTTGGCTTGGTTTTGAGTGCAAGTTACCTTGTCGAGGGCACGTTTTGAGTGCAAGTTACCTAGTCGAGCGAGAGCACATCGAGGAAGGATTTCAGGTATTTGTACATTTAAATTACTTTTGGTTAGGAGTTACTGTTCCAAGAACAAGGGTTCGAAGCTCCCATCGCCCATTTACATGCGCTCATGGACCTCTTGTTAAATAAATAACAGATAAGTAGCTGACACCGCTGGTAAAGTTTTGTAATAAAAACGCAAAGATAGAAGCTTTTTAACATACCTGCTGTTTTTTAAGAGGTTGTACCTAAAAAAATGCGTTTTTTTATATTTCATAGGATTCATGAAATGTTTACCAAGTGCCGTCAATCGTAAGTAAGACAGTGGGCAAACTTGTATGGGAGTTGGTCAAAGCGCCGCCAAGATTAAGACGTATTTTAAATAAACGGACATAATGTTGTCCACAAGTAAGCAAAACCCCATCAAAAAAAATAAATGAAATAAAATAAAATGTCGGAGCCCCGTGTTAATTATAAGAACTGGGGATCTAAAATGGCAGACTTGGCAGTATCATAAAATGATTTGAAAGTAGGATAGAGTCAAGAGTTTTTCACGAGTGCAGAAGAGACGGCATTAGAACATAATCATAATAATGATTCATCCTAAGCGGCCTTTTTAGAGGACCTGAAGGTTGTCAAACATAATTAGTCCGTACTTACTGGAGGCTTTGTAGTCGGTCTCTTCTGAGCCACAGCGAACTGTAGAGAAGGATCTTTTCTAATGATCTGGAAAAGTGTACGCCGTCTATTAGAATGTTGTAGGGAGATACAGACAAGGGCGGATCCAGGATTTGATTTAGGGGGTGGAATTCTGACAAGATTTATCACAAGGTAAAAAAAAAGTTTTTAGACGCTTTAAGCTTTGAGGCTCTTTTGGCAAACCTATCTATACCTTATATACCTATCACAGAACATATTAATGCTGTGTCAAAATGCTGTGTCAAAATGCACAGCTAATGCTGTGTCAAAATGCACCCGAATTGAATCGAAAAGTTGAGTCAAACGTACGGAATCCTGGGTGTTTGGGGAGGGGGGGCATGGCTCCCATGGCCCTCCCCCTGTGTCCGCCAATGGATACAGAAGATTTCAAGACGAAGTTGAGGTGTATGAAAGGAGCCTCCCTGGTTGGCGTAACTTAGAAACTACCATTGAACTCAGTGGCATATTTACACTAGGGCCAAAAGGGCTATGGCCCGGGGCGTTGGGCTGCGAGGGGAAGCGCAAGCCGCACCTCGCGCTCAGCTTTGGGCGCCTTTCATAAAATCAATCGTTACCTATCTTTTAATTTTTACTGCTTTTTGACTTAATACGTTAATTTAAAAAAATTGTCCGTGAAAAAAAAATTATATTGAATAAATGGTGTTTATGTTTATATCATTGTATGGTCTTTTGAGTTTTTCATTACCATAATTCTCAGCCCAAATCAACACACTGCTGGGTTTAATTTAATTATTGGAATATTTTTGCTTTTTTCTCGTTCATTTATGGGGACGCAAACTTTAAAGGCCCAGGGCGTCATATCTTAAAATACGCCACTGCCTGAACTGTTATACTTCAACTGGTGATAGGTTTCGACCGTGTCACCTCTCAAGCAAGACAAAACCCTACCGCAAAGCGACTCTTCATTTAATATGACGCCATGATGAGAAGTAGTAGCGGGAGAGCGGTTACAGGCACAGACTGATTAACACCTCGCCTTCTTTCACTCTCTCACTTTTGAGGCGAGCGCCCTTTATCCTTGTCCCATCGGCACTAAAACTGTCCAAAACTATTCCAATATGTACGTATACTTACTCTGGCGTGATCTTCGTTGAAGAAGTGTGGAAGCCTCTGTCCCCCCACCGCGGCCACGGCACATATCAACACAAGCACACCTCTCATGGTCCAAGAGCGAGCCGTGACTGGATGAACAATATCTGTCAGATAGCGCGACTAACAAGTTGATTGGAAACTGATAGATAACCGATCTGTAGTTTGTCTGTACCAGAACGTTCATTTGGATTCCATTGTAGACGAGCACTGTTTAAGGCCCTTAATATCGCCAAATAGGTACTTTCTAAAGCCTACTCCTCTTTTATGGCCAAACCAAAAATATAAAAAAAAATGTATTATGGATTATCAACTCTAGCAAAACATATGCAACATTTTTCTTTTTCATACCACCAAAACTTCTATATGAAAAATTGTTTCAACTGAATGGTGTTTTTTGGCTTAAATTTCCTACTGCTCTTAAGCGGCTTAGGTGATTTAATTCATTTATGCTTTGATAAATAGATACACTTGATAGCTATAAATATAACATAGAATTATTCAATCGAACAATGACGCCCATGTGAAAAGTATTATTTTCTCCTATTTTGCCCTTTCAAGGACGCAGCGAGCGTCGTAACAGCCACCACGCATTGTGCACTGATTTGAACGTTATTTCAATGTCGTTTCCGTCGATATTCATACAGACAAACATCGAGCTGCTAATTTGGCGACGGTAATCGCCTTAAAGCAACGGTGGTTCAGTCGGTAGGACACTGGACTCACAATCTTAAGTTCCGGCTTTGACTTCTGCTCGGAATGCTATTGGTATACTTACAGGGAATGGGCACGGCCCCCCTGCCCCCCCATAAAAATCTCTCATATATACAGGGTGTCCCATAATAAGCGAATCAAATTGTTATGGGAGGTAGCTTAGTCTAATTCCTATCAAATAAAATAAACATAGGTGAAACAAAAGTTCGATGGTTTTTGAGTTAATTAACTTTTTCAAAAAAATTTGAAAACATCTTCCCGTCCCTGTTTTTTTTGCTGTCATTACTTTATTTTTCAGTTAAGAATTTTTTTATTTTCAGAATATTATTTAAAAATAACTATTTCATGAATTGGCTACCAAACATTTTAGAAGTTACACCAAATTTAAATGGCAAGACTTTGTTTTCACTTCTTGTGTAAATTCGAAAAAAATCTTTAAACTTTGGATCTCTGTGATGAAAAAAAAAAAGTATGGAGTGGGAATGATAAACTATTTTGAAAACTTGCTCATTTAATGTTATTTCCAAAAATTTATAACATTTGACCACTTTCATAAGGGCGAGACTAGTTATTGGCCTTGACCACCGGCTGGAATGGATTTTTAAAAATATTTACTTTCCATAATTTGAACTAAAATGCTATAAAAGTAAAAATTTTTGAGTTTTAATTAAAACAATGTGAAGAAGTGATTATTTTTTTTTATTATAAAAAAGTGTATACCGACAAGAAAAAGTGATACAATTTTTTTTAAGAATATCTCCTTATAACAAATGTTCGAACTGACGCCCGCCTGTGCGAATGCATAAACAACACCTTTTCAAAAAATTTCGTTTTAGTCGGCGCAGGCTGACTGCCGATATACTTCTGGCGGCTTGTGTCACTCGTTCGCGTAGTTCTCCCTCATTGTGAATGGGCTTTGCGTACACTCGATCCTTTAAACAGCCCCAGTAGAAGAAGTCGAGTGGATTAAGGTCTGGCGACCTTGGTGGCCACAGAATGGGGCCTAGTCTGCCAATCCAACGGCTGGGGTATGCTTCGTTGAGATGAGATCTTACTTGAACAGCATAATGAGCCGGACACCCGACATTTTGCAGCCACATTTGTGCTCGGGCTTGAAGTGACTCGTCTTCTAACAAAACTGGCAAAGTATTTTGCAGAAATTCCAAGTAATTTTGTCCATTCAGAACTGAGGGCAGTTCTACTGGGCCCACGATTCGACCGTTGTAAATTCCGGCCCACATGTTTATTTTAAATTGGTACTGTGAATGGTCTTCCTTCTTTTCATGCGGATTGACCATCCGCCAACTGTGGAGATTATGCAAATTGATGTAGCCATCTTTCCTGCAGGCGGACTCATCACTCCACAATACGTGATTAAAAAAATCCGGGTCTTCTTGGTGTTTGCGTAGCATTCGTTGGCAAAATACCACGCGCTTCGCATAATCGCGTGTCAGAAGTGCTTGTACACGCGTAACATGGTAAGGATGATATTGATATCGTTTGAGTACTCTATGCACAGTGGATTTCGGTATTCCCGTAGTTTGTTCGATGCGCCGACAAGAAGTTGATGGATCGTCTTCAATTTGTAAGAGAACTTCCTCATCGTCAACCTCTACAGGTCTACCCTCACCACCGTGTCTGCCTGGATTTCTTCCTTCTCTGAAGGCTTTGTCAACCCTTAAAAAAACTCCATATTGTGGGTGTTGTCGGTTTGGATAACGATCAGCATAAATCCTTGCAGCTTGTCTAGCAGAGTATGTGACACTTCCACGTATTTCGTCGAAATGTCTGGTTTCTCCATAAATCAAATGCATATCTGCATACTCATGATGGGTAAATGGATGGTCTTGATGATTTGCCATGATGCAACAAATCACAAACACAATGATCCAATTCACAAGCAAAACAAGTCCCGAGAAGCGCCAAGTCGTACACTTCACAAGATACCAAATCAAGAGCACAGCAAAGTCCAAATTAAAGCCAGGTTCGTTGGAATATCGCAATACGGAAGCAGTGATAGTACACGAGTGTAGCACAGTAGGTAAAGTGTTGCACTGAGCGACAAGTGAGTGCGCAAACAAACAACTATGGCAAATTAGTGGTGGCATGGCAGCTAGCTTCATGTTAAAACGAGACAGCTATACATCACGCTGTTGATGTCCTTGTTTATTTTTTAACTGTTCTTAGATAAATAGTCAAAAGAACGGTTAGAACGTCGATGCGATAGTGTAAATAAGATTTTTAGTTCAAATTATGGATAATATTTTTTAAATATCCATTCTTGCCGTTGATCAAGGTTAATAAATAGGCTTATTCTTATGAAAATTGTCACATATCTTACATTTCTAAAAAGAACATTAAATGAGCAAGTTTTTAAAATAGTTTATCATTCCCACTCCATACTTTTTTTTTTCATCACAGAGATCCAAAGTTTAAAGATTTTTTTCGAATTTACACAAGAAGTGAAAACAAAGTCTTGCCATTTAAATTTGGTGTAACTTTTCTAAAATGTTTGGTAGCCAATTCATGAAATAGTTATTTTTAAATAATATTCTGAAAATAAAAAAAATCTTAACTGAAAAATAAAGTAATGACAGCAAAAAAAACAGGGACGGGAAGATGTTTTCAAATTTTTTTGAAAAAGTTAATTAACTCAAAAACCATCGAACTTTTGTTTCACCTATGTTTATTTTATTTGATAGGAATTGGACTAAGCTACCTCCCATAACAATTTGATTCGCTTATTATGGGACACCCTGTATATTCAAGTTTCAACCAAGCAAGCATAAGCGTGACCGATACGTGTTAAGCGATTTTCGATTTCTATGGAAATTCCATTTTAATGAACAAAAATAAAAAGAAACTTTGTGTCAGGCTTGCCAATACTAGACCCCCCGTGCCCCTGTAACATAACCTTGGCTACGCCCATGGCCGACCATGGCTACGCCATGGAAACGCTGGAAGATAAACGCGTATGCCCTAAAAAGCAAAGACAATATAACCACTTGGTGTATTTATGCCCGAAGTACAGAGATAAGGAATATCACGTTGGGATGTCAACATCGTCAGTGAAAAGAGAGTTTTCCGAGTGTTAACGGACCAGCTTGGTAACCCCCTCGGGGATATTATGTCGTGAAAATACGTTTATATGTGGTATTATAGTAAGCACCCCCTACCTTTTAAACACAAATTAAAAGAGCACTTTCTTATGAGTAATATTGAGATTATATATTTGAAATTATTTATGTATTTATTAATAGATAACTGTATATATATACTTCCAGATTATTTATTTATGTCCATAATATTTGTGATGTTATCTATTTTATTAATTGTTTATACACAATATTGTGTTGTGTTAGTTAAAGTATATTATTTATTTAGTTGACAATTATATTTAAGTTGTACGCTTGCTGCCAACTTCTTTAATTTTCACCACAATACTGGTTGGCTGGAAGAAACCTCTTGCAGAGGTAAGCTTGCCTTTGTGCATATTATTTTCGATTTTGTAATTTTATCTTGAGTTTTTTATGTGTGTACAATAAAGGATATAACGATATAACATACCTCGTCGAAGCTCCGAGAATGCGCAAATGCGACGGCATCTGTGACTAACTTCACGTCCGCTTCCTGGTCCGATTAGGGACTTTGAGTATGGACATCAGATTCTATCGTTGGTAAGTCGGTTATGTAAAAAAGCAGTATAAACCAACCACCGTAGTACATTATACTATGGTGGTTTATAGCGGCCTGAAGTTAGCTGCACAATCACGTTTGACAGCCAATTTCCCCCCAGATTTTTGACGTTTATTGTAATCTGATGACCGTACTCCATGATGGCCCATGAAATAGTCATGAAGGGGACCAAGCTATTTGAGTAAAGGAGATAGACTCTATTGTATTTCGCTTTACTCATATAGCTTTGTCCCCTTCATTACGATTTCGTGGCTCACCATGGCCCATTGTGTACTGGGGCCTCTACACAAAGGTGTTATTAATAAAAATAAATAACAAAAAACTGATTTACTTTCATAAAGGGTTTATTTTACATCTATTTTAAGGCTTTTCAGTTTCGAATTGAGTACTTTTCATCGTAAAGAAAACTATTAACAATTAAGTTTCAAAACAAATAAACTATTCATACAAAATAACAGGAAAATAAATTCGTTACATAACAATAAATGCATTTTTTGTAACCGTGATTCTAACCTTACAGTCGATTTTATTTTACATTACTATAACTTATTTACAAAAACAGTGAAGTAGAAGATTAATGCGCGTAAAATTTAATTTGCACACTTAGGCCCACTTGCAGCATGTTCTTAACTCGGGTTAAGTCAAAAAAACAGAGGGTTAAGAAAAATGTCTCTTGCACCAATCAAAATCTCGGGTTAAACTAGGGTTAAACTAAGAGAAAGTCATCAGAAATTAACATGACTCTCACCTTGAGTTAATTCGGGTTAGCGAAGTAATGTTACCAGTTTGACTTAAATTGTGTTGTTTCCAATGACATCATATAGATACTACACCTCATTGGTTGCAACTAATTACTTTATGGTAACATTCTAAATAACTGGTATGTCAAACAATCGCTTAGCTCGAGATACTAACCCGCTTCGATATTATCATGGTACAATAGGACTGATGAAATGTTGGGTTAGTTAACTCTTCCCTTGGGTTAGTTAACCCGAGGGTTAAGGATTTTTTCTCGATCATGCTGCAAGTGGGCCTTATTTACCAAAATGTTAAAAGGACAATACAGTGAGAATTATAACTGTATTAAACTTGAAACTGGGTTTTACTGTAAATTTCCGTCATAAGATTTTTGATCGAAATGTTATTACGTGTTTAAAAGATTACAACACACAAGTTTAGGCAAAGCTACTGCACTCCAGGAAAATCTAACCTCAAATACTGCCATCTTTGTGTTTTTTTTTATAATTGATACACAGATAACCAATAAAATGTTCAATGTGGCAAAACAGAATCTCGGTGCAAAATGCTAAATTGATAACTTGATAATTGATACTTTTTATTCAAAAGTAACGAACACTATTAGGTAGTGTTCCTAAACGCCGCCCGGGGTAAAGATAAAAATTAACTGTCACCCGTTCCACTACCACCCGAGTGAAAACGAACTTCCTTATTCTGAGAAACAAACAGTTCAGAAATCTTGTCAAAAATGTAAAATTTAGCCAGATAGCCGTTCATAAATCAACAATTTCGTCTGGTTCCAACACAGACAGTAGAATAGGGTATACAATTTTCAACAAGTGCGACAGAGATGGCATTAGAACCCGTGTCGACCCCTAGTTTTTGAACCCGCCGCAGGTTGTTAATTTTGCACCGAGGTTGTTTCACCCCCTTACGATAAAATCATCTTGATAATATTATCGATATTGTTTTTTCAAATATTACATTGCTTAAAAAAAACACAAAAATACGATAATTAAGGCTAGATTAATAGTATATTACGATACGAGAGCGATGAAACGTTTTCTGACGAGTGTGAGTTTGCGGCACGAGCCGAAGGCGAGTGCTGCAATCACACGAGTCGAGAAAAAGTTTCTCGCACGAGTTTCGTATAATTTTTTATAGCACAAGTGCGGAAAATGCCGACTTTACGCAAGCGCAGCGTGCGTAAAGCGGTCATTTTACGCACAGTGTGCTATAAATTCAATTTCAATTCAAAATTATGATGGAAATTTTACAGAATTTAATTCCATACAGACTAGAGTTTATCATTATTGTAATTACATTAATTACATTAGTAAGTGTTATTTACATAGTAATAAGTAACATTCCGAGAATTCGTTTCGATAAATGAGAAAAATATTGTGATATTATTTACTTATATTACAAAAGAGAAAACATGCTATACAGATAGGAGTAATTTGGCACTTCCTTAGACTTCATTAATTACAGAATAGAAGTCGTTTTTGGAGACGAGAATGAAAGCATTGATAAAAAATATTATGTATTTACTTTTCAGACAATGTTATTATAATTATTATGTATACATAATAATATGGCACTAAATATTGAACTATGGACCCGCTGTAAAATAAGAATGGAAATGAAAATTATAAAAAGTCCAATAATTAAACGATTATTCACAAAATAAAATAAAAAACAGACAATAGCTCCTTGGAATATAACAAATCAGTCTTTAAATTTTAAAAGGAAGAACGATAGCTTTAGAGCCAAATGGGAACGACATAGAAAAGAAGCGAGAGCAAAAAAACTATGCTTAAAAAATTATACATAATAAATAAAGGATAATAATTTAATTTAAATCACAAATTCGATTGTTTATGACTATGAAATACACACATTTGCAATTCATATACAAGGTGACTTTTTGATCATCGTCCAAATTCATACCGTAGGCTTGGTAAGTAATCAGCATCATGAATCGGTAACATTTTTTGTGAAATTCGTATAATGAAATTTCGACTTTCCATAGTAATTCACTCTATGTCCTGAGTGAATCAGTATGGGGAGTCGAAATTTTATTTTTTGAATTTTACAAAAATCGGTATTGGTTCATGGTGCTAATTACTTACAAAGGCTCAAGTAGGAATTTGGACGATGTTTACAAATTCACCTTGTACATAACTTTAACCTGTCAACTTGACGAAGCCCCAATTGCATGTTTAATTGTTCCCCCACGTTTGTTATTTTTGCAATGAGACAACAGGTTAATAGCCAATGTGTATAATAATTATAATTTAATATATGTAGCATAACTCGTTTACATAATAATATTATTTTTGAGTGTAAATGCTATTTTACTTTAATATCACTTATTTTTAATACACAATTCACATAATATGTAAATCTTTTATGTTTGTATTCAAATTATATTCTTCTGTTGTGTTTAGTCTCAAATTCCTATCAATAAAAAAAATCATTTTTTATTGTGTCCAGTTTGTAGACATGTTTTACATGCATAGCTTACTAATTATTATAAATACAAGGCGTAAATAGACTGCTGACAACCTAAAATCATATTTTCTATAATAATTATAAGATTTAATGGATTCTTAAGCAAAGATTTCAAAAGTTTAGATGAACCCTGGCACTTAAAATCTGTTGCATTGTTTGTGTGCGTTAACATAATGCCGACGCGCGCACAATATGAGTGCGCTCTGTCTACCTACGGACAGCAAACTGATCAGACTACTAAAGTCGTAAAAAATTCGTTCAAAACTTTAAGTGCACTTAAGGCGTCCAACTATCACTGTGTTCAGATGAGCACTGATTCCAAACGTGTGAGCGTCACCCATTTAAAGGTGGAAACATTTTGGTGTTGTCATACTACGGTAAGGGTAAGCCCTTTTTTGGCGAAATTGCAGTCGCCATGGAAGCGGCTACACGGAATATGTCGCATAAACATCGTCTTAAGAAGTTTTTGTTTGAAGTCTTTGTTCTTAAGACGATGTTTATGCGACATATTCCGTGTAGCAGCTTCCATGGCGACTACAATTTCGCCAAAATATCGGGAGCTCTGAATAAACACAAATATCGTGGAAATAACAAGGAACAAACAAGGAAAATCGCAAGGAACTTGAACTTACAAAAATCACCAATTCATGTGTCAAGCTCTGGAGCTGCACAGACATTATGAACCCAGAAAGAAGACATTAAACTTTTGACTCATGTTTTTACTTGAGTATCTTGAGAAAACAAAAAACCGCGCACGTGACTGGTCAGACGAAATAAGTGCGACACTAAAGTGAGTGAATGAGATAAAAAAATTATTTGAATTGCATCTTGAAATGTTAGTTCTAGAGAAATGGTGGTATTCCATATTTGGTAACTTTCCTCTAATTACTTTTTTTGGTTTGTTTTTTTAGAAAGTTCGTTTAATATGTCAGCCATCTATTTACTCCTACGTAAGAAACACTTATTTAGCTTAGCTTGTATTCGACATTCTTTAAAACATATATATATTTTTTTTCAATGCATGTGCTCGTAAAGGCCCACTTTTTATGCATCAAAACCGAACAAAAAGTCGATTATTTTGCCCTAGGGCTTTATTATTATTATTCTTTTTTATTTGTTTACAACGGTTGGCTAACCTGCAGCCTTTCCTGTGTACCATAGACGTTATACTTTTTTTTCCACTGTTTAACGGCTCTGGATACAGTTCTTTTGAGCCAATTATAATTTAAAGTTCACAAGATTATATTTGTTTTCATTTCCTCACACTATGCATTGAAAAATGTAGTATGATACACGGGCGTAAAAGCAATAAATTACTCGGTTACGTTTAAAACACTCGCTACGCTCGTGTTTTAAATCGTCCTCGTAATTTATTCCTTTGCGCCCTTGTAGCATAAACTACTATTATGGTCTGGTTGCAAAGACCTTTAGGCCATCTTTGAAATAGGTCATCGCCTTGTGTTGCAAGCCTGTGCATTGGCATCAAAGAATTAAAAATACAATTTGGCAACAATTTCGAATAATACTATCACTTTGTAAACAGTCCGAGAAGAACGGGCTATCTTTCAATACTAATAAATGCGGAAAATTTTAATAAAATATATCTCCTAATCTACCGAGAATTCAATCCTACACATATTTAAGTATTTTACATCGGTAGTACATAATGGAGTTATAGACACGAAGAAACGAATACATAGGTACAAACGACATCATTCGCGTCGTTCAATTCCTCAAATAGTATGCAGTACAGCCGCACTCTATTTTTGATACTATGTGAAAATAAATAAGCGTGACGTGGTACAAATGAAAAAATAATTTTTTACTTCAATATACCGACAAATTGGGCACACCGACTCGTTCCGAAAGGGGGCGTCGGCTACTTCAAAGACGTGGCATGTGGTATACATCCACAAATCCGCTGTGCATCAGGCAGATATATTTTTTCATTCGATTCAGATGACTTTTATATATACAATACGTGCACTTTGTACCGAACGACTAACGTTTAACCTTAATGATGTACAAACCTATTTAATTATGTACTTATTTATTTTTACAAGGTCTTCAAAATAGCGTGGGGGTGTACTGCAAACTATTTGAGCAAACGAATCAATGCATTAAACGTCAGAGCCATCAACGAAGGACTAATGTAGTTTGAATTTGAATTCGAAAATTTGTAGCTTGATGAAGTTGCAATAGTTAATAATAATTATTGGTCTTGTTTTTTAAAGTGAAAAATCTGCATTCGGTTCGCTATTCGACATGAGGGCAGTATAGTACAATAAAAATATATATACCTACAATACATAGTAATTTATAAATATAAACAAGAAAACGAATTGCAGTCAATCTTTCATAAATTAGATATTAAACTAAAAACCTTCTTTTCCAACAGTGACCTTCATACTTTGAGTACGTCAATCATGAATTATTTATCTAGCTATCTATCTACGATAATGTGTGTACAGACTTAGATAAAGATTATCAGACATTGTGACGAGTTGCATGAGTTACAGTCCAATAAAAAGATTCCCTGGAACGGTTCCAAACATTATGATTCAGAAAAGTATAAACTATTTTTTCAGCGCAAAACAACATGTGGGTTTAAAACACGTTTATCATTGTGGAAAATAACATAATTAACGCATATAAGAAATGTATAAATAACTACAATGTTCTCCATACAATATACCTCGATTAGAATAGCAGGTTTTGATTTTGAAATGCCTCGCGTAGAGATGGGACATAAGTGATTAAATCGAGATTCTTTATTTTATCGACTGCGTTTTAATTTATGAAAACAATGAATCGATGATTTTATCAAAGTAATAACAAAAGTAGATGGTTCTAAAAAAAAAACAATATTTTGGTGTGCGTCAGAACGGCGGGTGAATTTCCTCGTTGAGGATTTTTCTCTCCTTAAGTTGTTAGTACGATTTATGTTTTATTTTGTACTAATGAAAAAAACATACTTTGTTAATACCAGAAGTTCGGGAAATTTTAATATCTCGGCATGATTTACACGTAGAAATAATTATCAAGTAAAACCCAATTTATTACAACTAAAAAAACATAGATAATGGAGCGCGTGTTAATCATAAATCGATGAAACAAATATAATCGATTGTCCCAACAATAAACTTTTTTCAAGGTGATGTGGCGTTGTGATAGCGTATAAAATGTGCGTAATTTTCCCAAATAGTTTCACATATGATTAAATTTTGGTTTTAATGCCTTGATTATGTGAACTTTTCTTACCTACATACAATTATAGTCTAAATTGTATATACTTTCAATAAAAACAGTAGTCATGTTTAAGATATTATTTAATTTTGCGACGCCTGAACAAGGTTGTGCAGATATAAATTTTGACACCTGCCAATGCCATTCTAATCAAGGTAAATTGTACGGAGTAAAACAAGCTGTTTGTAAAATGTTTATAAATTGTAAAATGCGTTTATTTAGAATTTATAATTTTTCCATAGTTTTTTGCATGATTAGTGGTTTACATTAAAATCGGAATAAGTCCTACTCTAAGGTTTTTATCTCAAACTAGCCCATGGAGATGTTTTGAGAGTACAAACTTTTTTCTTCGAGTTAATTGTTTGTTAGCAAGATATAATAAATTGTGAACTTAAATAGCACATATTTTGTTTCAGTAACCTTGTCAATGTTTGGAACAATCTTACTGCACAGACATATTAAGTTTACACACAACCAATACAAAGCCAATTTTAGCAATGTTATCTCTAACCGAGCATCATAATATCATATTGGATACTATCTGTCATCCATCACACTTGAAGACTTGAAGAGAGCCCTATAAAGTGATAACTATGACAGAAGTATTATGTTTAACCCGGCCAAGTTAACTAGAGCCCCGCTTTCCTTGTCCTGTCTGCGATCGCTCATACTACACATACTACGGTGTCATGTTAAATTAGGCGGTTTGTATTTAAAGATGACCATGTGTACTGTATATATATACCATAAGGTATATAAGAAGTTTGTGCGTCAATTGAAAGGTCAATAGAGAGGGGAACAAGCCGGTTTTGATCATACCAGTATATTTTTCTATCGCTTTTTTTGTACACAACTGTGAGGCTCAAGAAATAACCATGTAAAAAAAAAGTTTACAACAAATTTTTTGACATTATGCTAGCTACAAAATAATTGGCTTTTGCATAGCTTTAACGACTAAATCGTACAAAAACATCGGAAGTTCACGAATTTGAAAAACGATGATGTTTTGAAGCTACGGTATTCTCATAAAGTCTGATTTTGCTTATAGTACAGTCGCCTGCAGTTCAAGCTCCCTATTTGTAAACGATTTTGACGGCTATGACACCGCAATAAAAACTGCCAATAGGCAGCCTGTCATGCTGGGGCGTATGTACATAATTTTTATTTATTAGTTTTATTTCTATTTATCTTGATACCAAACTGAACAATCGTTCTTTATCTAAAACGTTTAAAACTGAGATAACGCAAAAAGTATGGTGTAAAATACATTTTGATTTTTATCGATTTGTAAGCCTTTGAATATAATAATATCTACTATGATTTAATGATAAACAAAGCGACCTTCCGTTTTGGGAACCCATTTTGAATTGAAATAAACGGTCTAAGCAACCTGCCATCTTGAATTAATTTCATGTATTGAACGAGCACGCGATTACGCTTTCATGAATCATATTTTTGGTATTTCCATAATAATCGGGAATTATACAGGACCAGTACAAAAAAGTTAAAATTTTCCTTCACCATTTTAAAAACTGACGTCATAGTTACCAACATAAGGTTCTTATACGTTTCTCATCACTGAAGATCTGGGTCCCACGTAAGTTTTCTCCATTGTCGTGTACCCTACGGAAAAAAACTCGAGTTTTTACAAACGTAATCAGAAAATCAAACCCTTCTCTTCGCATTGGCATACCAATTGAGCCAGCCCATTGTACACACATTAACTATCACTGGGTTCAAGTTTGCACCTTATTGCGTCACACGCACGTCTCGTTTTCGAACGCAGCGGGCGAGGGCTTTGTGAATCCTTGTAGGGTTAGCCACTAGCTGATCCCAGAGAGGCCCGAGTGTTCCTCGGAAACAGTATCGACTTCCGTGGAGCCGCGGGCAGTGGGCTAGCTGATAGTGGAGCTGCTGGATGAGGATATGGTCTCCCTACCTAACTCGGCCGCCATGATGGCCAGGGTAAGTTCTTTCCGCGCCTTCTGCACCACCCAGACCATTAGCGTGATGCCGATGAGGATCTGGAAGGAAAGAGAGGCTGCGTGTTAGTCTTGATAAAAATGTGGTACCTAGCGTTTTATAATATTACTAGATATAGGCATATTTTTGTGAACTATCGCTTAAAACGAGGCCGTTCAATTATATATGTCATCGATTTTTGCCGATTTTCGACCTGCCTCTCCTTACAATCATCCTATCGTCAATATCTAACCTTGTCACAAAACTGATGTCATTTTCATTATCTGTATTACAAAATCCATGACCCCCCCATTATCTAGGGGCACGGTAGTGTACCCGACAAGATGAGCTAAAGGAAGCAGGGCACTACGTACTTTTTCTCGAAGCATTTCGAACCCTCATAGCTTCGGTCTGGATAATACTAGAGAAGCCAAATTATTACGATAAAATGTAGTAAGCAGTAACTTTTATACTTTGGGTTTTACTGATACCTAAAATACGTCGATTTCGTCACCGACTCACTGACTCCAGAGTACTTCCTGAACTCCTAGAAAGCTGAAATTTGGCATACAGCCTAGGATTAGCACACAAACAACAAAAATTAAGAAATTTGTAACTTTTACCCTCCAACCCCTCACAAAGGGGCATCCGGTTCTGTATATATTAGGTTTACCAATGAAATTGCCGTTTTCTATGGAGAATTTGAAGGAAACTCAATTTTATGTACTAACATATTTGCATTTTTTTTTTTAGAAATGACAAATCCAATTTTTATAATTTATTTTGTGTATAAATGAGACAACAAGCTAACAGCAACATTCAGTTAATTTTTGTTAAGTGTGTGCTGTAAAAAATTATTACGAATCTTATCATAGAAACGGATGGCATTTAGGACGAACTGTTTTTGAAAATAAAATTTTAGTCATCAAATACATGACAATAAAAACAAAATGGAAACAGCTATTGAATTACAGAAATTATGAACTCATGAATTTGTAAGAAAGTTTCGGCAATTTACCTATTATAAAAAATAGTTATCAGATCTCATGTAGAGCCAAGCCCCTAACACTATAAAGGTCAAACTCTACTAACTCTGACACAATCCACAACTTTTTTAAGGCGTGTGACCACGCTAAATAAGCAACTCGATGCGTGTCGGTACAAATATCAACGGAAACGACATTGAAATAATGTTCATTTCAGCGTACCTTGAAAAGTGGCTGTTACGACAACCACTGCGTCTCCGGCTAGCGCAAAATACGAGAAAATAATACTTTTCACATGGACGCCATGAACGGAAAAAAAAATTTGAACCTAAATTTTTTAGATCTAAAATTTTCCTATAATTTGGTGAAATAATAATTAAAATCGCTTTAGGCGTTTGGAAGGAGTAAGAAAATTCTTGTGTTAATCATGTGAAACTTTCGAAGACTTTCGATTTTTTTTGTCAAAACTTACAATAGAAAAACAGTTTATGAAACTTGAAATTTATTTTGGACTCTATAATGCCTATCACATATTTTTATGAAAGTTTTTGGACCACCCGTGTGGGAGGAATAGGCCTTCAAAGACAGGTCCAAATTGCAGTTGGCGTTTCCATTCGCCTTAAAACGTAAAAGAGCATTACGGTTTCGTAATTCCGTAGTGGGAAGTGCAATGAACCAGGATCCCGACGCGACAACGTAGCTACCGTGAACGTGTGATCCTTTCATTTGTGGCCTGACCTTCTACTTATTGAATTATCAACGCTACAAATTAGATCAACCAACTGACGCGACTTTCAATACATATGTGTGTCGAAGTTGGATTGTAGAATCAGCTGTTTCTCAAAACCGCTAGCTGTTTTACAAAATAGCTCAGTTATTTAAAACACCCAAATTAGAATATTATTAAAACTCGCGTGAGCTGACATACTAAATTTATTATTACATACGGCTTGAACACTCACGTCCTAAGAACAACACTCGCCTTGATAATGCCGAAATTGTATCGGTGAAACGGTTGGCATATAGTCAACAACATTCACACGTGAGAGTTCAAGCCGTATGTAATAATAATTCACCTAATTTAGGTTCAGCTGGATTGTCATTGCGTTAAGTTCGACAATACTGATGCCCACTTTTAGACGACTTCAACTAAAAGTCAAAAATAGGTGCGACGACGAGCGAAGCGAAGGGAAGCGTGTTAGGTTTTCATGTACCGAGATAAAATAAGCGGAGCGTGGCGACTGCTGTAGTTTTTAACAAAATTTACAATCCAACGTTTAATTTGACGCTGTTTACAAAACCGCCTAAACGCTGCATTGAACGACGCAAAACGTTTATACAATCCTGCGTGTTAATGTTAAGCGGTTTTACATATCGGAGCTGTTTTGTAAAACATCTAGCGGCTTTGTAAAAGCGCGGATTTTACAATCGATCTGCGACATGTACATATACTCACTACAAAAAATATTAATCAAAATATACAAATATATATATTTATATATTAATTTATAAAAAGAGAAGACCTTTCAATGCGCATTTTCATACAAAAAATTCCACTCACTGACTGATCATCGAAACCTGTGTGATACCTCAAGGGGACCTACAATCTAGAGATACAAAGGGAGGTTTTCTGGCACAAGTAAAGCAGATAATCCGAAAATCATTAATTTCCAATTATATGTGGAATAAATAATAATACTTGACCAACCAAATTTCGCAGTTTTGGTTTTTATGTTTTATAAGTGGTTTATTTTTTGTAGAATTATTTAAGTCTATAACTTTGTCCTACTCGCACTTGAACGTTTTTTTATTTGCAGCTAATATTTTCGTCCTTATTTCTTTCGTGTTCAGAACTAGTTTTCTTGCAATTTAAAAGTTTCACAAGCAATACCAAAAATATCAACTAATTCAATCAGCGGGCCTATTATGTATCTCTAGTTGCCATCTGTACTGGGTGCCTATCATCGAAAACATAGATATACTATCGAATTCCGATTGTCTAAGGATATGTTCGCACTTGAAGTGACGACACGGTTCGTAAATAGTTCAACAACCACTAAAGGCAATTTTGAAATGTCTGTTTTTATCTATATTTTTGATGATCCGCATCCAGTTCAGTTGGCAACCAAAGATACAGAATAGAGGGGCAGGTCGCAAAAATTGTTACATTCAAAAATGCGCATCCAATTTACTTTTAAAAATACTTCGAAGAACACGATGTGAATATTTATTTGAATGAATGCATGCAGTTCTGATATTTATATCAGTCTGAAAATACATTTCAAACAAACTCCCACATACACGAGGTTTTATGTTCAAGGCGGTCGGCCGCACACGCAAGCCAGGACAAAAGCAAGCTCTGACAAGCCAGCAGCAAATGGCAAAGTGGCAAATCTATAAGTATAAAATACTTTGATTATAATTAAAAAAATATATAAACACAAATTAACAGTTTGATAGATAGGTGTTTGATGACGACCTCACTGAAGGGACTAAATTTAGCTTAAAACTGTTAATTTATACATTTTATTTATTTAAAATCACATTTGCTTTAAAATATTTAAAAAGCTATTAACTGGTAATTTATAAAAATATATTTGATCATAATATTGTATACATTATGTATAGCCTGACAGCGGCTCTCTGTACAATATTATATTATCTTAAATTTTATACACAAAAGCGCACTACAAATATAAAAATCAAGCAGAATATGGTCAGGTGGGGTTCGTACAAAAGCCCCTGCCTGGGGTGGCGAGTTGTACTAATTTATCTACCAAACGGCACCATTTCCCTGCAAATGTAGATCATACAGCGCTGTGGCTACCTTAAGTCGACCTGTGTCGGTACAAATATCGACAGAAACTATATTGAAATAACGTTCATATCAGCGCGCACTGCATTACGACGTCGCTGAGTCTCCGGATAGCGAAAATAGGAGAAAATAATACTTTTCACGTGGACGCGATGGACGGTAAAAGAGGCCGTAAATAATTTTTCGAAGCAATATTTGCCTTGTATTTGCGGTAACTGATCCCGTAAATATATTTTCAATGCATGTGCTCGTAAAGGCCCACTTTTTATGCATCAAAACCGAACAAAAAGTCGATTATTTTGCCCTAGGGCTTTATTATTATTATTTTTTTTATTTATTTACAATGGTTGGCTAACCTGCAGCCTTTCCTGTGTACCATAGACGTTATACCTTTTTTTCCACCGTTTAACGGCTCTGGATACAGTCCTTTTGAGCCAAGTATAATTTAAAGTTCACAAGATTATATTTGTTTTCATTTCCTCACACTATGCATTGAAAAATGTAGTATGATACACGGGCGTAAGAGCAATAAATTACTCGGTTACGTTTAAAACACTCGCTACGCTCGTGTTTTAAATCGTCCTCGTAATTTATTCCTTTGCGCCCTTGTAGCATAAACTACTATTAAAAGTTATGACATCTGTCTTAAACAAGCACGGACATGAGAGAGAGAATGGCGAGCCTTGGTCCGAGTTACTACAGTATTTTAGTGCAAATAACATTAGTGGTTTTAAATAAATAACCCATTTTACTTAGTTTTAGTCTAAAAACAGCTTGAGAAATAACTTTATCAATAGTCATTTTCGGATGACGCCGGGAAGAGGCGCCTTAACCCTTAAATGCATCCTCTTGCCAAATGGCAACATATAATTAAAAATTTCATTTTTTTGCTTTTTTTTTAATGTATACAAACATAATTTTGCAGTTGTAAAAAAAATGGTCCCAATCTGAAAATAAGAGGTCGCGAAAAAAAATCAAGAAAATTTTATGCTTTTGTTTTATTAAATAGAATTTTTGTAAACTAGTGTCAAATGACTGTACTAACTGATAAAAAACAAAAATGAAAAAGTAAACAATTTTTTACATCTACTAATTTGAAAAAAAATGTATTTATGATTTTATACCATTTTACCCCCTTAAAAACGAAAAAAAGTTTTTTTTTTTCTTTTTCTCATAATTCTGGACCACTTCTCTATCATAATATCCCACTTTCATTTAAAAAGAAAAAATCATGCATTTAAGGGTTAACTGACAAACGTGGCTTCATAAGTTTAGTGCACTGGCCTCGTGTGCGGCCTTCATGGTAATAAAACGTGAAGCTAATTTGACAGGAAATTGTCGAATTTTCTCTGGTCGAGGGAAACAACAGAAGCAATGAATTACTTGTTTTATTCCAAACAGTCGCATTCGAGCCGCACATATTTCACACGTACGCTTATTATAGATACTCTTATAGAGCAATGAACTACTCTAATGTATTTTTAGGGTTCCGTGCCAACAACGGAACCCTTATATGATCATTGTTTAAAAAAACACTTGTACTTTTCCACATATACAGTAAACTTTATTATGCCCGACCGGTTTCGCTGTAAAGCATTTTCTAGGGCCTTTTACAAATCGTAACTAACAAAGAAAATGATTTTATACTACAACCATGTCTAAAAATGACGTGCAATAAATGAAAACAACAAACAGAAGGGGAATTTCAAACCAAAAATGGTCGGTAAACGATGGAACTTAGTTGAGCCAAACGTTGTGGTGGAATTCTTTACAATATATTACAGATTATATGATCACTTTACTGTTTGTCTGTCTGTCCGTGTGTCGAGGCTTTTTTTCCCAGGTACGTTTTGAGGTATCAACTTAAAATTAATATCGAATACAAAGATCTTTAGTATAGGTAGAGTTGCATCGGATATACGGTTACTATTCGGTATTCGGCTTTACTAACGTAGTTGGTGAGCCCTACCGCTGTACTTCAGGCACAAATACAAGCTTCTTAGGGCATGCAGGTTTCCTCACGATGTTTTCCTTCACCGTTCAGCAAGTGGTAAGTAAGAACAAATACTACGCACACAAATTCCGAAAAACTCATTGGTGCATGCCCGACCGGAGATCGAACCTGGATCTCAAGTGAGAGGCCAGGGTTCTACCCCTGAGCTACCGCCGCTACGAAATATTGAATCACTATTTGGCCAATTACCGAATACCTAAAAAAACAAGAGTAAGAAATAACAAGAAAAGCTTCAAAAATCACAATCTATTTATTTAATCATGTCACTTTTATTAGTACTAAACATACATTCTAAGATCGAAAAAAATTCTTGGCCGAATATTCGACTCTATTTAGATTACTCTATTAGTATCCGAAGCGATGGATTTCTCTATAAAAAATCATCTTTATATTTTTGTCCAGTTACTTATCTAATAATACATTTTTCCTGCGGCTTCGCTCACGTGGAAGTGTCCTTCGATTATCTACAGTTTTTAGCTTGGAGGTTTTGTTATGGACAGCCATTTTAGCCTGTCTTGCCCAGGGTCACTACGATGATAATAAAGAAAATCAAATCCAAATCCGTTCAGTGGTTGTCGAGTTAAAACGGACAAACGAACTAAAATTCAAAAAATTTTAGTTTTGGCGTCAGTTCAATACTAATGTAATGATGATATATATTTGTTTCTGATTGACTTCTAGTTTGTTTAAATAATGATACATTTAATTGAAAATCTCGCAAAAATATTCAATGTACAGACAATAGATAACAGTATGAAACCCTCAGGCACGGATCCTATTCCTACTTGACCGGTTGTTGAGTTATTTAAATTTTGTAAAAATTGGCTATAATGACAACAAAAATTAGGAAGTGTATGCAGTGCCGTTATCGGTAATCTAGTACGTTCGGATGCTGTGCCGTCAATTGAAAAACAAAGATTTGATTTGTTCGGTCCGAAAAAAAAATCAATAAAAGGAAAACACCTCACCACTGCACCACCGATTTGATATCTGAAGTGACGAATCAAGCGAACGTATACAACTTAGTGACGTGATCTCGCGCGTATTTTGCGCTATCCGGAGACCCAGCGACGTCGTATTGCAGTGCGCGCTGATATGAACGTTATTTCAATATAGTTTCTGTCGATATTTGTACCGACACTGATCGACTCAAGGTCGTTGGCAACTGCCTGCCCGTTAATATTTGTTTAAGGTAGAAGAAAGTTGTCACAATCACAAACATTACACTCAAGCACAGACCCTCACACCCCCATACTAACACACACATTTTTAAACTTTCAAAATCCTATATTTCCCTGTTTAAATTCAACCTTAAGTACCTAAATAAGTTATGAAAGAGCGGAGCCTCCTAATTCTAATACAATTAATAAAGAAAATAAAGATAAAAAAGAAAATAAAAGAGATTATAACAGTTTCAGTCGAAGAAAAATTATTATTTTATAACTTTAAACTCTCGCGTTTCGTACACATTATAATAATATATACTTGCCAGTTTCCCGTAGACCACGAGACATGCAACTGTCTCGAAACGTCGGGTGTCCCCTTTTCGTAAAACGGTAAAAATTGATCGCGGTAGACCCGATTATATATGTTATAATTATTATTTTGTATTGTATTGTATTGTATTTGTATGTCTAGTGGTTCCGACAATCAACCCTCATTGTCTACCATTAGCTCTATGATCATTATTAGATTCATTAACATAAACATGATTTATAAATTCATCATTTAGATAGAAGCGGTTATCTGCAGTTCAAACCACAGAACACATTTACTCAGTTTAAACTGTACGTATAAAATAAATAAATAAATATATCGTCACGACATGAATCCCTGAGGGCGTATCAGAGGTGTTCCGAGTGTGAAATGTGAAATTCAAATACAATTTTCAATTACAAAACACTTTATTCCACCAAAAAAACAGAAAATGTTCAAGTACATACAACTTTTTCAAAGATAAAACAAATTCTCTCATTACACTTTTAAAATTAAATTAAGTGTAACCATGAGGTTTTAATCATTGATATCTAGCTTCACAAAAATAATGATAACTTTAGAAAAAACAAAAACCGGTGGAAGAGGAATACAGCACAGCGAGCGTGTGAATTCGAGAAGTCGCTGAATTTAAGCTGATCAATTAAAAAAAATTTAGAATAAACAAAAACAAATAATTATTGAATACCGTCATTATGTCATAGAAACAAAACAAAAACCTATACTTTACCCCTTCCTCCCCTGTGATTTTTATATAAATAACAATTTCTTAAATGTTTATATTAAATAACAAACATTATGTAATACATTGCAAGTAAAGTCCACACTGGGTACACCCGCGTTTCACCGACGATTATTTATTACTTCCTAACGTAGTTGGTGAGCCCTACAGCTGTACTTCAGGCACAAATACACGCTTCTTAGGGCATGCAGGTTTCCTTACGATGCTTTCCTTCACCGTTCAGCAAGTGGTAAGTAAGAACAAATACTATGCACACAAATTCCGAAAAACTCATAGGTGCATGCCCGACCGGGGATCGAACCTGGGTCTCAAGATTGAGAGCCCATCGTTCTACCCCTGAGTTAGACATCTGCTAAGACGGGATTTTAGGAAGTTCCCACGGGATCGACAATAATAAGAAGATTGATTGATGGATGTAGAAGATGCTAAAGAGATGTGTCAGGGTCGTAGCAGATGGAATTATGTAGTCTCTGCCTACCTCTCTGGGAGACAGGCGTGAGGATATGTATGTAGTATCGAGAGAAAGGGGATCTACGCGAGCAACACCGCGGGCGCCTGCTAGTTAAATATATTTCGGTCTAGAGTCTAGACAGCTATCGCTATGGCTGTCTGGTTTAGAGAATGACACTGTAAACTGAACTGATAAGCAAAGCAAACAAGATATACTAATTACTGAGCTAAAAGATGTGCAAAATGGCTTGACACTGCGTTGGGAAAATACTATTAAGGGGAACGAAAATACAAACAGAAATAAAATGTCAGCTTTCGGATGATTTTGTTGCAATAATTAGGTTACGTATAGCCATAAAAAAAATACATGTTTTTGGTTGAACTTTAAGGTATTCATTTTCCACAAACCACGTTAATCGATTCATATTTGTACTGTCAATGAATTTTTTTGTAACCCTCTATTGCACACTTCTTATCGATTTTGTTTCAGGTATCGCTTTCGCGATTTAGTTGGTTTTTTTTTAATAAAATTAGTGTGAATGATATCTATTCATTTTCCAAATACCACGTTATTCGGGTCAAAAAAAGTACTCCCTTTTTCCAAAAATACGTAAATCCACTGATGCAGTCAGCGGCAGCAAGATATTGTCAGTCTACGCCTAGCGTTGGCGCCCGTAAGACGTGGAATCTGTGCCCTTTTTTGCAAGCTATAAATATCTCCCAAAACTACTTCAAAACACATTGAAATTAATTTTATAAAGTAATATTTCGAGGAGCATCATATCATATTCATTATAGATATGCCATGAAAGCCGTGACTGCGACGCACTGATTTGATCAATACGTCAAGACATAATCCGCGGGCCTCTCATTTCTTAACTGAACGCGTTAGAACAAACATATTGTAAAAATGGTGTATTGCAGCGTGGCAAACTGTTCTAACTCTTCAAATAACGCAAATAAGACATCCAAAGGAATTTCATTTCACTCGTAAGTAATTTAAACATGTATTTACTGTGATATTTACAGAATAAAAATAAAATAAATGCGGTAAATAAAATTTCAACCTTACCATAAAATATTTATCGTTGTAGCAAGTAGCGTTGAAATTAGACGATATGTTGTCCATTGCAGGTTATAAAGAGTGTCACACATTGAGTTAGAATATTAACGCCGCAATGTATATTTTTTCAAACATTATCAACACGGACCTAACTGTGTCATAGTACGGCCGCTGGTCATGGCTTTTCCACATAATGTATAATAGCTTGGCACAGTACCATGACGTGTTTGGTATTTTACATCTAAGCTTCATAGAAATACGGTGTTATTTTGGCTGTATGAAGACGGGTGAATCTATGTGTGCGCCGCGTATGTTTACTAACTAAGTAATACTACGTTATTCCAAAAAGCGGCGACAGCGGTGCTCGTATAAAATTTGTGTAAGCCATCCCCGTGGAAAATACTGAAAATTTGGGCAAGTGCGTGTCGGACTAGCGAACAAAGGGTTCCGTAACACTACACAATACGGGTACGAAATCCTAAAAATTATACAGTCAATAACAACAATATACATGTCCTAGAAACATTAAGGTGACACAAACAAGCCGGTAAAATGTAAGCGCCTGGCAAAAAATTCGGCACCCTTTGAGTGCGGAACCCTAATAATATCTTAACCGCTATATATTTCTTGTAATCTTTGCGTAATTAATTACCTATAACCATGATTTTTTTATATTTTTCGGTCGTCTTCTTTCGGAGATAAGAGCGGGGTGACATGATAACGTTAAATAAAAACCGGCCAAGTGCGAGTCGGAATCTATAGGGTTCCGTACCGTTATCTATAAAAACGGCAAAAAAAACATGTCTGTTGTATGGGAGCCCCCTGAAATATTTATTTTATTCTATTTTTTTTAGTATTTGTTGTTATAGCGGCAACAGAAATACATGTATCATCTGTGAAAATATCAACTGTCTAACTATCACGGTTCATGAGATACAGCCTGATGACAGACGGACAGACAGACGGACAGCGGAGTCTTAGTAATAGGGTCCCGTTGGTAGCCCTTTGGGTACGGAACCCTAAAAACCTGCCAAGTGCGTGTTGGACCACGCGCAGTGTAGGGTTCCATAGTTACTACCTGTTTTACACAACTAACAACTTCATCTAAGTAATTTTCAATGGAATTGTACGAAACGTTAATTTTAAATTGGTTGACTATTACCTACTCGTTAACTTGTAAAGCCTACTTAGCTGTGATAGTTTTCCTTTTAACTTCGTTATATATACTACTGTCGTGAATTTTTCACATATCTAAAAATGACTCGTAACAAAAATATGTACTTTAAAGCTTAATTTCACAAACGGATCTCTGAATCGAAAAATGGTTTAACATACCCACAATATTTTTGAAAAATCCAACGACACCCCACACGATGGGATTACCGAGAAAAAAGTAATTCATCCCTACTTTACGGGTAGGGGAAGTAACCTAAAAAAAATTTTTTTCAATGTTTTTATTTTACCACTTTGTCGCCGTGGTTAATGTGTATACCCATGCTAAATTACAGCTTTCTAGTACTAAGAGTCTCTGAACTAAGCCGCGGACAGGCAGACAGACGGACGGACGGACATGGCGAAACTATAAGGGTTCCTTGTTGTCTACGGAACCCTAAAAACGCTACCTTTTCAATATTAACACGTGTTCTGTCAAAATTTGAACTGGCTACCACGTAGCCCGTAGCCCGATGGGCACGTAGCCGGTGACGTGATACTCGTGCAGCACGTCGTGCTTGGACCGCAGCGTGCTGCCCAGACACGTTGATCAGCTGAGCCGGCACAGGCCTGGGCATGTCAATAGTACCTGCAGCGCGAACACGATGTAGCCCGTGACGTGTGACTCGTGCAGCACGTCGTGCATGGACCGCAGCGTGCTGCCCAGGTACACGTTGATCAGCTGAGCCGGCAGGAGACCCAGGAACGTCGCCAAGTGGTACCCGCACCCGCGCACGTCGCTCACCTGCCGAACACAACACACATGTATTTATTGATATTTAGAGTTAGCAGCCATAGCTCAACAATTGGAGCTAACGAACAATTGGAACAATTAAAAGAATCAAGTGCATCCACAATCCCACCTCCTTCGACGACGCAGCCAACGCTAAGCGCACGAGCAATGCGTGCAGCTCGCTGATCTGACAATGACGGTGAACGCCGCGTCGTCGTCCTAAGAACGACACTCGCCTTGATAATGCCGAAATTGTATCGGTGAAACGGTTGGCATACAGTCAACAACAATCACACGTCAGTGTTCAAGCCATATGTAATAATAATTTAGTATGTCAGCTTGGAGACCCCTTCGAAGTTATTCGGGGGAGAGTAAGAGGACAGCTCACAGGCAAAAAACCAGGAGGCCCACCATGCCTGGGACCGATGGATGGCGGTATATCCATCCCTAATAGCCGGGCCATATATGGAACAGACTGGTGACGGGCAGCGGCGTCACTGGTGCGAGGGTTCCGGCACCGCGCTCAATAAACCCGCCTGCCCAGCGTGTGTGTGTATGGGCAATTCTTCCAGGATGACCGCCGGGAGTGGCAAAGTCCTGGAAAGGCTTATGTCCAGCAGTGGACGAACTAGGCTGATGGACGGATGATGTCTGCTCACGTGGGTTTTAATAATATTATAGCCATAGCTCAGTTGGTAGGACGTCGAACTCACAATCTTGAAGTTCGAATCCGCCGCCACGCGCCGGTCGAGCATGCACCAATGAGTTTTTCGGCATATAAGTGCGTTGTATTTGTTAGGTACTTACTTGCTGACGCTGAAGGCAATCACTGTTAGGTAAACCTGCGTGCCTTAAAAGCGAGCATTTGTACCCAAAGGCAAATCACGTTATGGCATTAAAATCGTCGGTGAAAAGAGGATACTACTAGTATTGACTGTTCAATTCCAGCCCAAACATGGAATCACCTGACACCCCTTCGGGAAGCCTATTGTATATTTTTTGTTACAGAATACATAAGCTACACATATATTTTCCTTTTAATGACTGAAATTATTATTATTTATTATATAACACTCGGGAAATAACATAAACAAGCATTAGTCAGAGAATACAATATAAATAGTTATATATAATTACTATGAGGTCATCGTGGCGAGTATACATGCAAATGGACAGGTATGAAGTGGACATACTGATTCTACTGAAAAACATACCCCAAGGAACATACTCGTATCACAAAATAACCACTTACAGAAGGTTCACTCCGCATAACTAGCGAAAACAGGCGCACGCACACATAGACGCGTACGTACGACGATCTCGGATGAAGTCGGTCGAATGCCAATACGAAATTCTGCCGAGATCATTATACGTACGCGTCTATGCATGTGTGCGTCTGTTTTCGCTCCGTCGTCAAGTCGGCCTTCTGGTAGTATCTATTTTGTGCTCGTGCAAAAGAATTCAATTTGCTTTTATCTACTCCCATACTGCAATAAGGTAATTACAACATTAAAAGCGGTTTTATAAGTACCTACATTGTTCGACCGATGTAATATAATATTACATCATAACACCGCAATTATGCGCTGTGATTGGCCAAATTAATTATAACACCGCTAGAGAACCACAAGCGATAAGGGCCTATACCAAAAAAAAATGGGGTTTTTTCGAATCCATTTGCTCCACTATAACTACGTATTTTATTTTTGGGTAAATGTTTATTGAGTATTTGATTAAGATTCTCACTGAAGGAAAACGCGATTGGATGAAATTTTCTCAATAGAATTAATTCCGAAAAGACCTCTAAATTGTTTTATTTTTTCCTGTAATTCTGGAATCCTAACTAATTTCATTGTGAAATTGCATTCAAAATGTGGATATTATGTATTTGTAGTCTCCTTGAAAATCTTTTTGACAAGCTTTTTGATCTAGCTTAGTACATTTTATATTAATAAAAAACCGCCTTTTTGCTACTTTTCCACGAATCCGTCCCACTCTCACTGAGGGTTTTTTCGCATATGGAGTAGCAGGGACGCTAAAACTTTTACATATCGCCTTAAGGAGAGGAGAACCCTTTATTTATTGATTAGGATTCAGCCACTATCACTCCCCGTTGAATTGCCTTAAAGGGCTTAGTATTGCCAAATGGGTACTTTCTGAAGCCCACTCCGCGTTTATAGTCAAACCAAAAATATTGAAAAAATGTATTATTAATTAACTCTAAGACAACATATGCAACATATTTTTTTTTCATACCACCAAAACTTTTATATGAAAAAAAAAAATTAAAGCGAATGGTGTTTATTGGCTTGAAATCCCTACTGCTCCTAATCGGCTTGGCCGATTTAATTCATTTATGCTTTAATAAATGGATAAACTTGATATCTATAAATATAACATAGGATTATTTAATCGAACAATTACGTCCATGTGAAAAGTATTATTTTCTTCTTTTTTGCCCTATCAAGGACGCAGCGAGCGACGTAACAGCCAGTATGCATTGCGCGCTGATATGAACGTTATTTCAATATTCGTACCGAAAAACATCGAGCTGCTAATTTGGCGACAGCGACACTTATCGCCTTAAGCTGTCGAACTCTTTAGTTTAAATAAAATAAGAAACTTTTTCTATAAAGAGCTTAGGGTGCCCGCCGAAACACGCCGACCTAACAAAATATTTATGTGCACCTCGGGAATTGAACCTACGACCTCTGGATTAGCAGGCGAGCCTTTATCACACGACCACAGAGGCGGTCAAAATGTATCGCATGATATTAGTGCAGTTGTGTCTAAATCTGCGAGATCAGGGACAGGCTGAAAAACAGCGCTGTGAAGATGATTCTCACTTCCAGAAAGAAGCTGAGCCTGACTCCTTTTTGTCGAAGTGTTTATAATTCTAATAGATTATAATATTCTGTAAAAATTTTTGTGAGACAAATAAATACAAGGTGACTTTTTGATCATCGTCCAAATTCATACTGGAGGCTTGATAAGTGATCAGTATCTTGGATCAGTAACAATTTTTGTGAAATTCGTAAAATGAAATTTCGGCTTCCCATATAAATTCAGTTCCAGTCCCGAGTGAATCACTATGGGGAGTCGAAATTTCATTTTACGAATTTCACCAAAATTGTTATTGATGCATGATACTAATCACATAACAAGCCACCAGTATAAATTTGGACGATGATGAAAAAGTCACCTTGTATATTCTATTGTATGATAGTTGTGGGCTCCTTCGAGTCCTCCTGGTGCTGGGCGTAGGGTGGTAAATAAGAAGCTTCTGAAGGGTTTCCGACTTCCGTTTCCGTATTTTGACGGAATCCTAAAAGTGCTATCTCGCTCTTAAATCTTATCTAGCAAGGCAACTAACTGGTTTAAGAGGCTATGCGAATTTAATTTATGTCACTGTCACTCCAAGCGAAAAATCGGGCAGTGCGAGAGGGGCGGATTCAGCGCAAAAGGGAAAAAAGTTGGTTTTCTATTTTTATTAAAAAAACTAAAAAAGCTAGCAAAATTTCAAATACCAAATCTCTAGATGTTGTTAAAACACACCTAATAAAATATGTTTGATTTCTCTATATGGTTCATATTCGTCAAACGAGGAGAAAAAGTGTGTTTGAAGACCTCATTTCAACAATTATTTCTATCGAGGAAAATTTATCCAAACATGTTTTCCAATTTCAAAACCTTAGATTATAGAGTCAAAATGCATATACCAGAAACTGATTATAATTTTCCGTGTATTTCATGAAATACACAGAAAAGAAACACCCGTATTTTTTTCGCATATCGCTTTAAAATAAATAGAAATGGAACGAGGCACTCCAGTTAGTTTATCATCAAGATCAAATGACGTGTGGAGGCCAAGGTACGGGAAATATCGCGATATGGACTTGCTAAATAACGCAGGATACCTCTTGGACTCTAAATACTTTACAATAAAGCCCACTTTCGAACCGAAAGAGAGTATGGATAACTTTGTACACCTTTAGCACCAATTAACTTTTTTTACACCACGTAACCCTCTCATGGCAATGGCGTCTACTCACGAAGTTTTTAAGCCTTTTTAGGGTTCCGCACCCAAAGGGTAACCAACGGGACCCTATTACTAAGACTCCGCTGTCCGTCTGTCACCAGGCTGTATCTCATGAACCGTGATAGTTAGACAGTTGAAATTTTCACAGATGATGTATTTCTGTTGCCGCTATAACAACAAATACTAAAAAACAGAATAAAATAAATATTTAAGGGGGCTCCCATACAACAGACATGGTTTTTTTTTGCCGTTTTATAGATAATGGTACGGAACCCTTCGTGCGCGAGTCCGACTCGCACTTGGCCGGTTTTTTATGAATATTAAAGAGCTAAGGAAACGAAGGCGCTTGCTAGGACCTATTTTTAAACTAAGTCGATGGGATTGCATGGGCAAAACCACGCCATGGGTCTGCGGAAAGAGATACAAATGTAGCTTCTATACTTTATTCAATGAACTAAACAATGACCGAAAATAAATAAGTATATAAAAATATTTTTAAGCCTTTTCTTTGGCCTTTTATTGTTTTAAATAGATTATAATATAAAAATAAAAAAGTATTAATTGGTTTCGAAATATACATATTTCTGCCAGCTTGTGGCCGTCGTCAGTTGAATAAGTAAATAAAAACGACATTTTACATCTTATATGTATTTATATCTTTTTTATTTACTTATTCAACTGACGACGGCCACAAGCTGGACGAAATATATTTCGAAACCAATTAATACTTTTTTATTTATATATTATAATCTATTTAAAACTATATAAAAATAGTGGCTTTGCAAAGCTTCTTTCTTTTATTTTTAAGAATATATATATATTTGTATATAATTAAATACAGTACATATGTATAAATCATCACAAACTCAAGATATAGTTCGTGTCTCTTCACGACCCGCCCTCAGTTGTGTATTTATATATTGGGGCGTCCACAAATTACGTGACACATATTCGGCTGAGTTTTGACCCCCTACCCCCTCTAGTGACATCTTGGTGACATTCAGAATATAGTACAAAGGCTGCTAGATTTAGAACATAGTAGAAAGGCTCCTAGATTTAGAACACAGTAGAAAGGCTTCTAGATTTAGAACATAGTAGAAGGGCTTCTAGATTTAGAACATAGTAGAAAGGCTCCTAGATTTAGAACACAGTAGAAAGGCTTCTAGATTTAGAACATAGTAGAAAGGCTCCTAGATTTAGAACACAGTAGAAAGGCTTCTAGATTTAGAACATAGTAGAAGGGCTTCTAGATTTAGAACATAGTAGAAAGGCTCCTAGATTTAGAACACAGTAGAAAGGCTTCTAGATTTAGAACATAGTAGAAAGGCTTCTAGATTTAGAACATAGTAGAAAGGGTTCTAGATTTAGAACATAGTAGAAAGGCTTCTAAATTTAGAACATAGTAGAAAGGCTTCTAGATTTAGAACATAGTAGAAAGGCTCCTAGATTTAGAACACAGTAGAAAGGCTTCTAGATTTAGAACATAGTAGAAAGTGTTCTAGATTTAGAACATAGTAGAAAGGGTTCTAGATTTAGAACACAGTAGAAAGGCTTCTAAATTTAGAACATAGTAGAAAGGCTTCTAGATTTAGAACATAGTAGAAAGGCTCCTAGATTTAGAACACAGTAGAAAGGCTTCTAGATTTAGAACATAGTAGAAAGTGTTCTAGATTTAGAACATAGTAGAAAGGGTTCTAGATTTAGAACACAGTAGAAAGGCTTCTAGATTTAGAACATAGTAGAAAGTGTTCTAGATTTAGAACAGCAGAAAGTCACTACGGACTACATCTACACACATTTATTTATCGGACGTGACCTTTTAATCTAAACTTTGCTTTCGAACTTCGAGCATCAGAATCTATTTCTGAAACAGTCCGCTCCACTTGAGAAGAAGCTTACTTTCAGGGTTATCTAAGATAAAATAAAATTATCTTATCTTTGTGTTGAAGGAACCTTGATCTATGATGAATTAGCTACTCTAAACTTCTTATTTTGGAATGTGAAAGTGGTGCTACGAGCCGTAATAATTGAGGAAACATACACATCTATCACTATCGCTTTCAAAGGTACGCGTGATTGGCTAGAAATGATATGTCACTTCATTCCAAGCCAATCACGATACCTTTGAAAGGGATAGTGACATATGTATATTAAACTGAGACAATAAGACGTTTTGTGTACTCTGCACTACTATTTTGTATTGAAATACCGCTGGGTAATCGGCACTGACCTCTAGTAGTACAACTATGCTGGACTGGCTGTGCCATACAAAATTTTTGTGCCGATTCAAAGTGCCCTTGCCAAAAGTAGGTACCGAAAATTAAAATTAACACCTTGTTACAATAGATAAAGTCAATGATGTCGATTCGGCGCAACACAACTTAACTTATTGACAGGACTAACCTTATATTGAGCGTCCTGTCTTTGTTTTTTCGATACAGAAAAAAAAAGACAGTTAGCTTAAATTAAATTTAGTCCTATTACACCGAATCGACACAATTGTTTCATCTCCAAAGTTCCGAGTACGCTCACGTCACTTACTGCTGCTATCAGCGCCATAATGGCGATAGTGAAATTGTTTCATTATCGCGTCATCAAGAGCCAGTCCATTGTACTTGTAATTACTAGAGTTCAGTGGTAATAGGCGAAGTAAAGCCGCCGATAATAATACGTGTGTGCCATGACGTAGTTATGTGCGTGATTTCATGCCGATGTGATCTGGAAAGCAATCAATAATAATTGCTATCGGGTTAGTACTTTTCCATGTGCCAGGTCAACATGTAACTATACAATATATACTAGGGTGTTATGATGTTGCGGAAGCCGGAAACTGGCGAAAGTACTCGTGCATACAAACAACTAGGGAATGCAATCTTGCACCTAAATGTTAATCTCGGTATTTGCAAGATTTAAAAACATCAATCTCGTAAGATCTCGGTATTAGCGAGATCTTGCACTAATAAAAATTCCTTCGAAAAGATATCGTTTTAACTACTGGTTAATAAAAAAATTAAAACAAGATATTAATCTAATTAAAGGGATGTATTTAAATATACTTATAATAGTTAATTATATAATTCTACTGACCATACTGAAAAGCTTTCCCTAAGAAACGTACCAGCGTAAATGAAAAAATATATTCTCCTTTACATAATAACTTTAAAAACCAACTGTAAATGTTGTATGGGCAATATGGGCATGTTTTTTTTTCATTTGCTTTATTATGTTTCTTTGGAACATTTGTTAAGTGTGAACAGTAAATACTCTACGTATATGATTTTATTTAAGGATAGCGTGTGTTTTTACTTTATGTAGCCTATAGGTTAGCCCAGCCGCAGACAAGGTTCTTTCTAATTCCATGTTTATAATAATCAATTTCCACAAAATGATGTCGATGATTTTATTATGCAAAATGCAGTTATTGTCTTCTCGACCCAGCAAATCCAAAGCTATATCTTTTTTTTAAAGTTATTCAAGTGTCGTCAATGCAATGCATCTGTAATATGCGATGTCGCTTGATCTCGCAATTGCGAGATCTCGCACTGATAACGATGCGTGATTGATCTTGCAATATATGTGCGAGATCTCGGTATTTCGAGATCTCGGTATACCGAGATTGCATTCCCTACAAACAACCTATGTAACGTTTATATGGAACAACTTATTTTTCTTTCGCGATTTTATTTATTTATTTATTTTATGGTTGATTCCACAGTAAAAGTTGTTCGTTTGGACAAGTACCAACTATAAGATAAAATAACTATATATATAGGTAGTTTTGTATTTTGATGATATACACATACAAATGAAATTTATTGAAAAAGGCGTTACTTTGCGGAAGTCCATCATGAATTTGTGGATATATTAATAATTTGCAATATTCCGCTAGACACTCTTACCATGCTATTCAAAATGCAGACTCAAGCACCGCCCGCCCTCCCGCATAAAACATGCACAAGCAAAGCAAGCAGTACGAGCACAAAATAAAGCAATCTTAAATAACAAGCAAGAAAACTTATCTACTATTGAGTCTGCATTTTGAATAGCATGGTAAGAGTTTTTGGCGGAATATTGCAAATTATTAATATATCCACAAATTAGTTTTTCTCTGAATAATTGTATCAATTTAGATCCCTTTTCGCGTGACCAATCACATTTACATATTTTCCGATGAACAATTTTTTTTAATGACGGTATTATAAAGCCAAAAGGCAATAAAATTAAAAGACTTGAACGAATAAACCAGATATGTACCTAACGATTGATAATGAAAACCGTCCAAAGCTGGCTTGCACCCCTCACAGCCTGTCGCCCCGGGCCATGGCCCTTTTGGCCCTAAGGTAAATACGCCACTGAGTTATAAGTAGATATAGTTAAAGTAGATAGATGAACCCAGTAATTTTTTGTTGTCTTGTTTTGTTCCTACGGAGGTAACTACTACATGTAAAAATAATAATACCTAGTATGATTTATTAGTGCTGTGTATTTTTAGGGTTCCGTAGTACTTAAAAGGTACAAAAAGAACCTTTATGGTGTTTTTTGTATTAGAATTAACCTCAGGATTAGAACTAGCCCCTGAAGCCCCATGTTTTATGGGACTATCAGGAACCATTGCATATCCAAGAGTAGACTGGGGGACACTGTAATGGTAGGGAAGACCCTGCCTTTAGGATGTGAATAGGATAGTAGAGAAAGCCAGTCCGGGTAATGTTTTATAATAGACAACATTAAATTTCCAGGTAATTCCCCGAAAATAATTTTTAATAATAAATAAGTGCTCGTAAAAGGCCACTTTTTATGCATCAAAACCGAACAGAAAGTCGATTATTTTGCCCTAGGGCTTTATTATTATTATTATTTTTTTATTTATTTACGAGAAGTTGGCTAACCTGCAACCTTTCCTGTATACCGTAAATATTATACTTTTTTTCCACTGATTAACGGTTCTGGATACAGGCTTTTTGAGCCAATCATTCAACTTGCAAAAGTGTAACAATGTAATTTTCAACTTTAATAATTAAATTGTTTTCTTTGATTATATTTGTTATATTTCCTCACACTATGCATTGAAAAACGTAGTATGATACACGGGCGTAAGAGCAATAAATTACTCGGTTACGTTTAAAACACTCGCTACGCTCGTGTTTAAATCGTCCTCGTAATTTATTCCTTTTCGCCCTTGTAGCATAAACTACTATTACTGTCATCCAATAAACTGTGACATTGAACGCGCATCGGTTGACTAGATGTGTACAGTGGAGACCGCATCAAGTAAGACACATTGGACTTTGCACCTATCTTATATTCTTTTCTGTAGGGGCTAATGTCGTACTGCAAGTGTATAGCTTGATGTGGTCTCCAGTGTACAAACAGCAGCTCTATTTCGAACATCTGAGCTATTCTAATAAAACTGACACGAAGCAGTTTCACGTAAACTGTAAACAAAACGGATAAATATAAATGTTTATGTGTTCACCGTCACATGTTGTGATCACTAATGTACACAGTCACTTGCAGCTCAAAACTCTTATTTGTTATATATACGATTTAATTTAAATTTTTGTCAATTCAATTTACTATACAACGTGTAACAGAAAGGGGTAACCATATTTGAAGAGCTTATTCAGTCAATAGTATATAACAACTTTTACTACAGAGCAAAATGCAATGCCGCTCGGCCGAAATGTATGAAAATATGAAAATATATTTATTTAACTTAGGGCCTGTTTCACCACTTCCAGATAAGTGCCTGATAGTTATATGTGACATATAACGCATACAAAATGTGTTCCATTTTTAAACTTATCTTCTGGATATCACTTATCTGGAAGTGGTGAAACAGGCCCTTACACGAATTTTTACAATACATGCGTATAAAACAGTGGTCCCCACGCTAAGCCTAACTTGTCCTGCGGGGACCGTGACGATATGGTTTACTAGAAGATAATTTCGTTTACTAACATGCATTTAACAAATAATGAAAACTTAAATAAAGTTATTATAAATTACAAAATGTGATATATATATATATATATATTATTCAATAAGTTTACATAAAAACATAAGAAAAAAAATATTAAAAATATATGGAAGGGCAGTTTTTTTGTTTGAGATTTTGGGTTTGGCTCCATAATGAAAATTGTTCTTTACCATTGACTGAATAAGCTCTTCAAATATGGTTACACATTGTATATACGATTTAATTTAATTTTTTTCAATTCAATTTATTATACAGTGTGTCCCTCGTACAAGTGCAAATCCGAAACTGGGTGAAACTAGATCTAAATATATCGACAAAACAAAGAAAACATTTTTTTTTTTAATTTTTGGCCGTTCCGCGTTTTTTTTGCGAGACTCGGCGGGGGCACTGCCGTGCCCCCAGATTTATGATAGAATGTTGTACTTTTTTTTGTTAGAGATAATGGAATAGGCAATGATAAATAGGAATAAAAGTATAGTAAAACGGGGACATTATTTTGAAAAAATTTACTATTACTGAAAAATTTAAAGAAATAATCTTATAAGATATTATTTTTTGGTAATGGTAGTTGATTATGTTTTGTTTTTGATTTGGTATGCAACGTCTATTCTTAAGGATTATAACAGTTTTATTTCATTGCATTACTTGCGATAGATCAAAAGTTATGACATATTTTATACATAGTCTCCATGGTAGGCAAAAAAATCAAAAAATCTAAATTTATAAAACAAAGATTTTCTAAAAAAAAAAAAAAACATTTTTTTGTCGATAAAATAAGGTCTAGTTTAACCCATTTTCGGATGTGCACTTGTACGAGGGACACACTGTACATACAAATGTAAAATATACTTATAAAAACACCAAAAACGTTACAAAGGCGGATCTAGGCAAATACAGACAAAAACTTTATCTAAATTATTATTGAGGTAAGTGATTTCTCATTCATACGTCTTTCTAGTATACGTCTTTTCTTCTTAGTCCAATGCAAGCAATATCTAAAGTACCCGGAATAGAAGACCTTTTATGACTAAATTAATAGATGTCGAAGAGGCGAAAGAAGCGTGTCGGGGTCGTAGCAAATGGAAATCTGTAGTCTTTACTGCCTACCCCTCTGGGAGACAGGCGTCAGTATATGATTATGTTTACGTACATGATTTAAGTGATGTATGTAACTAGTAACTAGCTTTTGACCGCGACTTGGTCGGCGTGTTTTGCACTGTCTTGTTGTTCATCACATAAATCGAATATAAGTAACATATATTGTAAAAGGTATCGTGATATTGACACCCGTAGCGCCACCATGTGGGGAAAGAAAGAACTATACCGCAGTCATCTTTTCAAAAAACATGTACCCTACGTTTAAGGTTGCCAGATGGAAAAATAAAAAAGAAGAACAAATCAGTGATACTAACTGAAAAAGGGAGGAAATATTTATATAAAGGTTAATTAACAGGTGGTAGAGCTGATGCCGGGCTCGACTGTGGAGGTACCACCATCTTACTTGGGGACCCCCTCGAAGTAATTCGGGGGAGAGTAAGTGGACAGCTCACAGGCAAAAAACCAGGAGGCCCACCATGCCTGGGACCGATGGATGGCGGTATATCCATCCCTAACTAATAGCCGGGGGCCTTATATGGAACAGACTGGTGACAGGCAGCGGCGTCACTGGTGCGAGGGTTCCGGCACCGCGCTCACCAACCCGCCTGCCCAGCGTGTGTGTGTATGGGCAATTATTCCAGGACGACCACCTGGAGTGGCAAAGTCCTGGAAAGGCTTATGTCCAGCAGTGGACGAACTAGGCTGATGGATGGATACTTATATAAAACGATACAAATATTTTCTTATGTTTAATTTGTTAGAAGTTTATTAGAACTACTATATCTAGCCAGTGTAACATGCATGGTTATGCGTGCAGCGCGAGTGCAATGCTTTAAATAACCGTTAATAACTTTAGTAACTTCCTAATGGTAGAAATTTCGTTTTCGTTTTTAACTTTAATATTGCCACCGGTTCTTAGCAATTGTTCACCTTATTTTGTATATTGCATAAGGTCGGTTTTGGAAACGGGCCTCAACTGAAAATCAGCGCAGTGGCTTGCCTCTGCATTATGCTGAGTTGAGGACCTTTTCCACTACCACAGCACTTTCATTATTTATTAGTTTTAGTTGTGTTTTTTTTTTCTTCTCTTTTTTAATTGTTTAATTGTAAAATGTGTATTTTTTGTTTTCTTTGTCGTGTAATGCTGTGGAAATGGAATAAAGAAGTCATCTATCTATCTATCTATCAATGGGTGAATGCGACAGCGATATCGCAACTCCACGCGAAAGAAATGGGAGAATGAACCGCCGCGCCGTGTGGGTTAACTTAGTGGTGTCGGTATGGCAAGTGGAAAATTTAAAAAAAGAGGACAATTGAGGGGTGTGGGGGGGACGGGTGAACAAATTGTGAAAAAGGAGGACAAGTCCTCCTTTAGGATACCATCTGGCAACCTTACCTTCGTTACATCCAGGACATTCAGCTACACAATACATACTAATTAATATAATCACATAATATTGACGGAACCCGCACAATTTAAGGCGATTACCGTCGCCAAATTAGCAGCTCAATGTTTGTCTGTATGAATATCGACGGAAATGACATTGAAATAATGTTCAAATCAGTGCACAATGCGTGGTGGCTGTTACGACGCTCGCTGCGTCCTTGAAAGGGCAAAATAGGAGAAAATAATACTTTTCACATGGGCGTCATTGTTCGATTGAATAATTCTATGTTATATTTATAGCTATCAAGTTTATCTATTTATCAAAGCATAAATGAATTAAACCACCTAAGTCGCTTAGGAGCAGTAGGAAATTCAAGCCAAAAAACACCATTCAGTTGAAACAATTTTTATATAGAAGTTTTGGTGGTACGAAAAAGAAAAATGTTGCATATGTTGTCCTAGAATTGGTAATCCATAATACATTTTTTCTATATTTTTGGGTTTGGCCATAAAAGAGGAGTAGGCTTTAGAAAGTACCCATTTGGCGGTATTAAGGGCCTTAAACGCGACATGCAATCAGCCGCCCCTGTCAAGGTCGATGTAACTAGATTACAGCGGTGTCCCCAGGGGTCGAGCCCTGGGCAATCACAATCAGGCTCGTGTATGAAACAATAACGAGGTAAGTTAACTTTATTCAACGATATTAATATAGTAGTTTATGCTACAAGGGCGAAAAGGAATAAATTACGAGAACGATTTAAAACACAAGCGTAGCGAGTGTTTTAAACGTAACCGAGTAATTTATTGCTCTTACGCCCGTGTATCATACTACGTTTTTCAATGCATAGTGTGAGGAAATAAAACAAATACTGTGTTACTACAAAAGGGTATTTAAGCGATGTTTAACTTTTGACAGTGTTTAAATCTGTTGCTTTCACTTTTTTACAATATGAAAGAAAAGGTGACAAAACAGATTTAAACACTGTCTAAAGTTAGACACCGTTTTGTAGTAACACCGATATAATCTTGTGAACTTTAAATTATGATTCGCTCAAAAGGACTGTATCCGGAGCCGTTAAACAGTGGAAAAAAGTATAACATTTATGGTACACAGGAAAGGCTGCAGGTTAGCCAACCAATGCAAATAAATAAAAAAAATTATAACAATAAAGCCCTAGGGCAAAATAATCGACTTTCTGTTCGGTTTTGATGCATAAAGTGGGCCTTTACGAGCACTTGCACTGAAAAATATATAATAATATCTTTATTGAAGCATAAACATTTACATATTGTTACATTGATCTCTATTCCCTACACCAGGATTTTCTTTTTGCTGTTTGTAAGTTGAAGTGGCAGTGGACTAGCCATATTTGTCGCCGACGTGATAACCGTTGGGGCCGTAAGGCATTGGAATGGAGACCACGAACAGCAAAGCGCAGCGTAGGCCGCCTTCGTGCCCGCTGGACTGACGATCTGAAGGACGTTGCGGGTGGCGGCTGGATTAGGATGACTGAGGACCGCCAAGAGTGGCGTAATATTGGGGAGGCCTATGTCCAGCAGTGGACGAATACGGGCTGATGAATGGATGTAGGGAACTAGTCTCTAACGCTCGGTACATTTTCTAATAAGTTTAGTTTGATTCAATACAATTTGGAATACACATTTAATATACAGGGTGCTCTGAAATTCGACCTATTCCTTGAAAGGAGTTATACTAGAGATCATTTACAACAGATTTAGCCCAATCAACTAGGGTTCGAAAATAAATGGTCTCCGAGTTACGAAGGTTTTTAAGATATTTTTCAAACTTTCAGACTGGTAACGAAAAACAAATGATTCAAAAATAATGATTCCTCTCTCGTCACTTATTTGTTTTTTTTTTTCAGATTAATGATAAATGAGTGATCATTTATATAAAAAATGCATATGCCCAGAATTCCCATAATCTCAGAAGTAAAAGGTCTTAAGTGGAAAGAAAACCATTTCTATTTTGTAATTTTTGAAATATCTACGTATTTTACTTGAAAAAAATTATATAATTTTCCACCCCTAGTTGACAGGCATTATTTGTTGGAAATGATCTCTAGTATAACCCCTTTCAAGGAATAGGTCGAATTTCAGAGCATCCTGTATATGATAGATTTTTCAATAAAAATAAAAACAAAAACTAGACACTTATTTACACTTTTCAACCTATCTAAGAAACAACTTATTCTATTATATGTATACTTATGTGGTGTATGTATGTGTGGTGGGTGTGTGAGATTGTGTGATTATGTGTGATTGTCTGTAGGGTGTATGGAAGAGGATGTGCGGGTATGCGTGGGTTTGGATGTAACCGGCCAAAACCGTTTTAAGGACAAACTAGTTTTAGCCAGGCCAAACTAGGCAGACTGTCCATAAGGGTAAGGGGGCACAAACTTCTGCACTGAAGGATTTCTGAGTAATAAAAAAATAGCCACGAAGGTTATGGAAGAGAGTCATCCCGACCTTCCAACCTAACTGGTTCACTTCTGCGCTGAAGAATTTCTCCCAGGAACTAGGCCTAGGCAAAACTAGTATATCCTAAAATCGGATTTGACGGATAACATAATATATAATATTCGACTTTGTTTTAAAGTATCCTCATCCATCCATCCATCAGCCTAGTTCGTCCACTGCTGGGCATAAGCCTTTCCAGGACTTTGCCACTCCCGGCGGTCATCCTGGAAGAATTGCCCATACTCACACACGCTGGGCAGGCGGTTTGGTGAGCGCGGTGCCGGAACCCTCGCACCAGTGACGCCGCTGCCTGTCACCAGTCTGTTCCATGTTCCCGGCTATTAGGGATGGATATACTGCCATCCATCGGTCCCAGGCATGGTGGGCCTCCTGGTTTTTTGCCTGTGAGCTGTCCTCTTACTCTCCCCCGAATTACTTCGAGGGGGTTTCCAAGTAAGATGGTGGTACCTTCACAGTCGAGCCCGGCATCAGCCCTACCGCCTTTTAAAGTATATCATGAGAATAATATTATTATTAGGCAAAATAAATTTAAATTATGTTCGAGATAAACAATTTTGTCCCGCTATGGAGCCAGCATTAGTTAAATGAATTATTAACATATGACATGAATATTGTATACAGTGCTGCAAGGATCTTTTTGCGCGTGGATGACAGTCACAGGGGGGCGCAGCTGTGAAACAAGGGATACACGGGATGGTCTGTGCAGCGTTAGTTCTATTATTGACCACGACCAATCTACTCGCCCTGGATGTGTCCAAAATCGGAACTAATTCAAATTCAAATATACTGGTGGACATAAAAATCGACTCAAACATTGTTGTCCTACATTCAAGGGAATAACCCAATCCTACAAACATAAACATATGAAATATATATCATTTTAAAGGTATAGGCCTCCACCTTTCAATAAATGCATTTTGGTTTAAAAGTATTCGCTATACAGGACGTGAAATTCATTTAATTTATTAAAAACTTATTAGGTCAATGAAGAAACGGCTGCAAGCAGTTATAAGGGCTAGAGGGGGGAACACGAAGTACTAATGTTAAACTTAATTAATGAATAAATGAATGATTTTGTAAAAGAAGGTTTTTTTTTTTAATTTTTAGCTATTTAATTATTTCAATATTTATTAATTCATCACTTAAAAAAAAATTACAGCCTGTATCGCAAATACTTTAAGACAAAGATGCATTTAATCAAAGGTGGAGGCCTATACCTTTAAAATGATATGTTATATATTTCATATGTTTATGTTTGTATGATTGGGTTATTTCCTTAAATGTAGAACAACAATGCTTGAGTCGATTTTTATGTCCACCAGTGTATTTTATTTTGCAAAGTAGGTTTTTACAAGTCAAATTTAATCTTATAAAAATATATGTAATTAAATAATAAATGTACAGTGGAGACCACATCAAGCTATACACTTGCAGTACGACATTAGCCCCTACAGACAAGAATATAAGATAGGTACAAAGTCCAATGTGTCTTACTTGATGAGGTCTCCACTGTACATGAACTAAATTAAAGGTTTATTTAATTTATGTAACAATATACATATATACGATACGATACGCCGCTACCATGCCCCTTGTCTCACAACTGAGCCCCCCTGTTACTGTCATCCACGCGCCAAAAGATTCTTGTAGGGATCCGTTTCGAAACGTGTGATCCCCGTGCCAAATTTCACTCGTTCAAAAAAAAGATGCATAGCTATGTACAGTGGAGGGAGACCGCATCAAGTAAGACACATTGGACTTTGTACCTATCTTATATTCTTCTCTGTAGGGGCTTATGTCGTACTGCAAATGTATAGCTTGATGTGGTCTCCACTGTACTAGAAAGAGAAAGAAAAATCTGGTTTTGAAACGCTTGCTAGTCATTTCCTTGTAGCGTCAAAATCAAATGAAATGAAATTCTATTCTTTATTGTACACATACAAATATAAACATATGCACTTAGAAATAACATATACACAGGCGAGCTTATCTCTTAGCAGAGATTTCTTCCAGCAAACCCCTTTTAAACAGTTCGGATACCTCGGTTTCACTCGTGTCGATTTTTGAACGCTGTATAGGATAAAATTCGCGTCACTCTGAAATTCATCCAGAGTCTGAATGATAATCGCTCGTTTTGAAACGAAACCTAGCACTGTACCTTTATTTTATGTCGTTTATGTCGAAAATCTTAATTGATTAGTTTCTCTTGTGGCGTAATAACATAGAGGATTTCCTTTATTCGTAATCTAATAACTTCATGGGTTATTTGTTCACCTTATATAATAACATAATAAAATTGAAACGATATTACTATAATTTCCTTTTATTTCAATTTCAATTTCTTTTAGTAGCTGAAACCTATAACCGATTTATTTTATGATGAAGCAGACAAATACCTTTTGTAATGAAAACCAAACACTGCAGCCGAGGATATAATCACTGACTATCTAACTATCTATACTAATCTGTTAACATTGATTGGCCTTTCAGAAACCGGGGGTAAGTGTGCTTGGCAGATAATATAATCTTTGATTAATTAAGTAAAGATTCGTAACGCCTTTACACGACTGATTCGAGAAATGGAACAGGTATTTCGTACTATGTATATGCAATTACCATCAGCGAAAGAGATAGATTGGCGATACAAGACTTTTGAGCGAGCAAGACAGGATATTGCTTGGTCGGCTCGGTTCGTTACAAAGCCGAGAGAAAGCGAGCCGAGCGGTGAAGTCTAGTGTGATTTCGTGACGCGGCATGCAAGCGAAAGACTGTCGCCGCTAGCGCAACTGAACTAGTCGCACACATTCATGTTGAATATTACCGTTCTTTTCTGCAAATGGCGAAGTGTAAACAAAACAAACACAAAGTAATTTAAGGAAATTTTCTGGTTTTGGTGTACTTACGAGTGGAAGGTGATGCCATGAAATTTGTTTTTTGTCCTTGAGTGATTTGTACACCTGATAAATGCACACTAAGGCATACCTGCAGTACAAACCTGCAGGTTTTTTTCTGAATTTTATAGCACAGGTAAAGGTGTTTTCAAATACGTGCACACAAACGCCGCCTGGAATACTACTAAACAAAGATAGGCCCGCTGGACCTGTATTTGTGGATCCAACCGCGTTGTTGTTATACCGCATCTTCACTAAATTAATCAAAGAATATACCTACAGTAGAGCCACTGAGTGATGGCGCCTATGACGTTTAAATGCCTACAAAGTATCGTAATTATTTATAAGCAAGTGTGAATTAAAAAATGTAATACTTCATTGTTGATAGTGATGTACTACTTGTTTCGGTTATTATTTTTCGATTTGAATGTTGCTTTATTGTGCAATAGAATTCGTATAGAAACAAAGATTTTTTTTTTAAAAGTTCCTCATTTTTTATAGGTCGTGTTTGAGGTCGCCAAATCACGCAATAATATTTATATTAAAAACAAAACAATGACGAAGTTAAACTAAACGAAAATAAATGATAGTAAAATACTTTTTTCGATTTAGATATTTAAACATCTCTTGGGGGCCCCGGGGCACTACACCGCATAGCCCTCCGATAGCTACGCCACTGGTTTTGGTACATTTTCCTTTTGTATCATTATGTTGAATGACGTGTCTAATGTTGAGTAAACTCACACTTGATTTTTATTTTTAACCGAAATTTGAAATGTACCTCATCACTAAATGCAGCTGACATAAGTGCCATCACTCAGTGGCCCTACCTTAATACTAGTAATAATTATACGCACTATAGGCAGAAATTAAATAAATGCTCGTAAACTTTATATTCGAGCCACATTGTCTGCTATCTAAAGTTTAACTATTGTTTTGAAAACTCAATAGATTAATACACAAATCACACAAAAGAATCAAATCAACCTGTTCCTAGTTCTAGTCACACAATTACCTTCACGCACAAGAAGGCTAACTGACCATAAAAAGTTAATTACTGTAAATGACGTAATTTCTGAGTTGATTGACTAAACTGCATTATTGGATTAATTGTTAATGGCTAAATGTGGGATAATTTTAATAAATGCCCTCAATTTGGTGTGTTAATTCGAAAACCATTTCGAGATTTTGGTTTAATAAGCCATATTTTGGAACTTGTGGCCTAAAAAACCTCACGATGATAAAATTATTTTTACGAAAAAGCTGCAACTTCCATTTTCCTTCGTGTGACGTCACTTGAGAAATGGCTGTTTAGAAATGTGCCCTTTGCTATCAAGATATATTCTTCTTCGGACTGATTTGACAGATGGATGACAGATGAGTAGACAAACAGAGACAGACCACTTTTTATAAGCAATCACACATCACAATCAGTATAGCCCAAAAATGCCCTAACTAGGGGATAGACGAGAAAAAAAATCATCCCCACTTTACGTGTAGGGGAGATACACTAAAAAAAAATTTTTTTCAACATTCTATACCATTTTTTTATGCATACCCATGCCAAATTACAGCTTTCTGGTACTAATAATCTCTAAGCTAAGCCGCGGACAGGCAGACTGACAGACGGACATGGCGAAACTATAAGGGTTCCTTGTTGTTGACTACGGAACCCTAAAAAAATATCTACATACATGTTCCAACATTAGGTAAATGATGAATATCACGAACGAGCAAAACAATAGTCGGTTGGGAAACCGTACAGACGGCAGCATGACAGGCTATCTATTGGCAGGTTTTATTGCGAAACCATAGCTGTTAAAATTAGTATTAGTTATCTTAAAAAACTTCTAGTCATTCCTAAGAAAAAGGGCCTTGGCACACAGGCAGACAGTCAAACAGACAAGAAAGTAATCCTTGGCATACCGACAGACAGTCAAACAGACGACAAATTAATCCTTGGCATACAGACAGACAGTCAAACAGACAACAAAGTAATCCTTGGCATACAGACAGACAGTCAAACAGACGACAAATTAATCCTTGGCATACAGACAGACAGTCAAACAGACAACAAAGTAATCCTTGGCATACCGACAGACATCAAACAGACAACAAAGTAATCCTTGGCATACAGACAGACAGTCAAACAGACAACAAAGTAATCCTTGGCATACAGACAGACAGTCAAACAGACAACAAAGTAATCCTTGGCATACCGACAGACAGTCAAACAGACGACAAATTAATCCTTGGCATACAGACAGACAGTCAAACAGACAACAAATTAATCCTTGGCATACAGACAGACAGTCAAACAGACAACAAAGTAATCCTTGGCATACCGACAGACAGTCAAACAGACGACAAATTAATCCTTGGCATACAGACAGACAGTCAAACAGACAACAAAGTAATCCTTGGCATACAGACAGACAGTCAAACAGACAACAAAGTAATCCTTGGCATACAGACAGACAGTCAAACAGACAACAAAGTAATCCTTGGCATACAGACAGACAGTCAAACAGACAACAAAGTAATCCTTGGCATACAGACAGACAGTCAAACAGACAACAAAGTAATCCTACAAGGGTTCAGCTATCCGTGATGAGGTACGAAACTCTAAAAGCATAGTTTTATCTCTTCTACATATACGAATAATGAAGTAGTAAAAAAGGCGTGTCTGTCTGTACATTAACATTTTTCCGAAATTTTTAAATGAAATTTGTTATTAGTGTTGTGCCGGAGCTAGGGCCCTATTTCGTTCATCGACTGAAGCTAAAACTACCATTTATAGAATTTTCGTCTGTCTGTATGTTTGGATACGGTTTTCTTTATTATCACCGTAGTGACCCTGGTCAACATAGGCTATAACGGGTGTTAAGAGCGGTTTCGCAGCAGGATTGTGGAAAACCTGCCTTTTTCTAATTAATCGAAACAGAACACTTAAATTTAAAGTTCACTGAATAGTTATTCAACAAAACCTTATTACCTATGTATTATGTATGATGCCATCGCAAAGTTTCTATTGGTTTTTGATTCCGGCTGCGAAACCGCTTTTCAGTAAATAACGCCAAAGCGGAAAACGGGGCGGAGATTGAATAAATTCGGGCAGAGCCGCGGGCGAAAAGCTAGTATAGAATAATGGAGGTGGGAAAGGAAGGACCGTCAAAGCGTATTCGTGCCTGGAATACGGCGATAAAGGCTCACGCTGGGACGTTAAAATAGTCAGTGAAAAGAAGGTGTTACGTCACTGAGTGTGTTGACATGTTCTAGTGCAACTAAACACCTCTGAAACACCTCTGACACCCCTCTGGGAATGTCATGTCGATATTACCTATTATGTCCATGCGTTGTCATAAAACTTTAAATAATCATAATTTTAAAATTATTTTCAATGCATGTGCTCGTAAAGGCCCACTTTTTATGCATCAAAACCGAACAGAAAGTCGATTATTTTGCCCTAGGGCTTTATTATTATTATTATTATTTTATTTGTTTGCAATGGTTGGCTAACCTGCAGCCTTTCCTGTGTACCATAGATGTTATACTTTTTTTCCACTGTTTAACGGCTCTGGATACAATCCTTTTGAGCCAATCATAATTTAAAGTTCACAAGATTATATTTGTTTTCATTTCCTCACACTATGCATTGAAAAACGTAGTATGATACACGGGCGTAAGAGCAATAAATTACTCGGTTACGTTTAAAACAATCGCTACGCTCGTGTTTTAAATCGTCCTCGTAATTTATTCCTTTGCGCCCTTGTAGCATAAACTACTATTATAATTCAGCCATAGTAGGTGTGTACACATCTTTAGGCGGTGACTTTCCTACAGTTATTAAAAGAACAAACATGGCATTTCAACGTCCTTGGGAAAGAAATGTAGGTAGCAGGCCTTTATCATGTTTATAAGGCTTACATACTTAAACAACCCCTCAAGTTTATTGCTTTCTTTCAGGTGATTGTTAGCTTTTGTATTTCTTTTCATAACCTAAAGAGATGTTTTTTTTACTCTTTTTTTATTTTGTAATACATATGGGAATTGATGAGTTAAAGTTGCAAAGAGGTTAGTAACTATACTATCCAGGAAATTTTGGAAAGTCCTGGCATTAATTACGAAAAATGTGTCTGCTACACACATTTTTCGCCATTAAGAGGCTATGCGAAAAATCGCGCAGTGCGAGAGGGGCGCATTCAGGGCAAAAGAGAAAAAAGTTGGTTTTATATATTTTTTTTTAAAACTAAAAGCTAGCTAGAAAAATTTCCAAAATCAAATATCTAGATATTGTTGAAACCTATCTAATAAAATTAAACTACTCGTTAAACGAGGAGAAAAAGTGTGTTAGAAGACCTCATTTCAACAATAATTATTTCTATCGAGGAAAGTTTATCCAAACATGTTTTCCAAAATCAAATCCCTAGATTATATAGTCAAAATGCAGATACCAGGAACTGATTATAATTTTCCGTGTATTTTATGAAATACACAGAAAAGAAACGCCCGTATTTTTTTCGCATATCGCCTTAAGACCGCTAGAGAACCAATTAGAAGCAAAGATGAGAAAAGAAGGTGGGGCTTAAGAAATAAGGGCGGGACCAGTGAACGAAAAAAACATTCTCCGGGCGGGACTTATTTCTCGTCATTGGTGTTATTTTAAATTGGCCCAATCACAGAGCCGAATCGCAGTGTTATAATGAAATATTGGACAAACAATTTAGGTACTTATAATATATAAAATTATTGTAGTATGGGAGTAGACAAAATCTATTTCGTAGTGAAGAAGTCATGTTTTATATTATTTATTACATGTGACTTTAACACTCGCCTTGAGGATGATGCCGAAATTGTATCGGTGAAACGGTTGGCATATATAGTCAACAACAATCACACGTGAGTGTTGAAGCCGTATGTAATAATAATTTAGTATGTCAGCTCACGTGAGTTTTAATAATATTAAACTTAAGTTTTAGTGCTGCCAGTGTAGTTTATACAATATCAGTTTTAATTTATTTTAAGAATCGAATATACGACCTAAAAACAGAAATAAATAAAAATGTATTTCTTGGCACATGTTGGTATTTTTTATTGATAAATGCCAACAGGTTTTTTCAATAATTAATTAAATGAATTATTTATCGCTGTTCTTGAAATAACTTACTGTTAGATCCATACCTGATAGTATTAAATTGTATTTTTAGAGTTTATATCAAAAAACAGACACCTTTATGAACAACGCTTCCATGTCTGTCTGTTCTAGGCATAACTCAAAAACCACTAGGTTAATGGAGCTGAAATTTGGCATGTAGAACTTAAACGATTTTGGGACCACTAGGGAAATTAACAACATTCTGAAGATATTTTAAAAATTCACTAAACAAAATTTATACTTGCGATTGTCGGCACTTGGTGAAACTTGAAACACATCTTGAATTAAAAACACTTGTACTTATAGTTTCACTTTATTTATGTTAACTCCCAACCGGTTTCGGATTTTAATCCATTTTCAAGGCACTTCATTGTTTACGTTGCTCAGAGCTAGTGCCTGGAGTCAGTGAAATATTTTAATTAACATCTTCCCTTGAAAATGGAGTAGAATCCGAAGCCGGTTGGGAGTTATAACTAAAGAAATAAATACTCAATAATATGAATTTTCAACATCTTGAATTAATGACACTTGATTGATTCAAGATGTTGAAAATTCATATTATTGAGTATTTATTTCTTTTCACATTAAACGAAAATTATAATACCTACTACATTATTTTTAGGAAATAAATGCGATTAAGACAAAGGGTGATAGACTTTGTTGCAGTCATGACCCTGACTTAAATGTCTGAAAGTCACGAGCCTGACTGAGGTTTAAGAGGCTTCATCACACACAAACCTCCTTACAAACGCTGTCACTACATCGTGGGGTGACTATGGAATATTATTATAATATTTTAAGCTGAGTCCATTAACATTATCTAGATCTATGTTTAGGTCGAACTAAAAATCCTGAAATTTGAGTAATATCTTAACAACAAACCCTTAAAATACGTAAATATAACGATTTTTTTACGAAAAGTGAAGCCGAATGTGCTTTTACTGTTTTAGATAAAATCAAAAAATGTATACGAGTTAAACATCGAAAATTTTATCTAGATTAATAATACCTAACCAAAAATAATATTTGAAAACCTACAAAGTCTTGCCAAAATCTGGTTTCTCTTGAAACAAGTTTTTAATTTTGCGCCCGCGGTGAAATGGGCTCGATTGCATAGTCCTCGCAAGTTTCATGGAGCGTGCACCTTATAGTGAAATGAAACTGCATTGTAACAGCATGTTAATTTTGGAATAAAGGAAAAATAAATGGAATGTTTTACTAATTGATCACGTGCCCTAGCTCGGTGGGAAAGTCGTAAGTCGTTTATTCAAATTAACTGACTAATTTTCAAATCAAATTTATTCAAATGGACTGTAATAATTTTTTGTCATTAAATTCTGAATAAGGCCAAACAAGTGGAGATATTTTTTTTCCGTTTTTGTTTCTATTGTTTTGCTATAGTTTAGTAATGATGAGAAATAGAGGAGAGTATTAATTTGCGTACCACTGGTCTGTACTTTACCCAATGGCTCATATAATATATAGCTTTCACAGCTATAACTTATATAATTTGTGTTAACTGTCTGTCTAGATTTTAAGCTTAGATTTAAGTTAGTTTATGTGTATGTTTAAATTGTTAATATTGACTAGTTTTTTGTAATTTCTCTTGATGCTAATGTTTTCTGATAATGCTGTGTTCACCTGTCATTGATGGCAACACCAGAACAAGGACCAATGTATATCTATTTATGTTGTTTGTGTTGACATTGTTGGTGTACCTTTTTTATAAATAAAAAAAATAAAAATAAAAAAACCAACAATACTGCAGTTAAAGAAATAGGTGCAAATATAAAGTGGACTTTAATCATTGACGATAGTAGGTCAATGACTATAATAGTCATCTCATGTTTATTTTGGTATGTTACTAATGTTTTGGATTTATTTTCCAATAAAACGGTATTTTATCATAAAAAGGCCAGTGTCATAACCGTCTCCAAGACGGCTATGCCAGTGTTCTTCGTATATCCATCTCGCTCACCTTTTGTCCTTATCGCGCGCAAATTCCTTGGGCTGCGTTCAGTTTGATAGTCAGAAGACCCTCGCCGTACACTGATAGCAGGATAGCAGATCCAAATTCTACAGTGCAAAAGAGATGGCAAGTAAGCGGGCGTCATCTGACGATCAAACGGAACGATGCCCTGACTGTGGCATGAATTTAACAGCGAACTGCGAGTTTAGTACATGTTTTATTTGCTCAGTGGTACTACAGACCCCGCTTTACGCGACCCCGTAAAACGCGGATTCGCTATAACGCGTGTTTTTAAATTTTCGGGCTAAATTGAGCCGCTTTACGCGAGGAGTATGGGCCGTGACGTGGATCGTGTTTCATCAGTTAGTCAAACAATAAGAAACAGTGTTGCAGTTTATGAAGAAATTTCGATGACGCGGAAGCAAAAAGCCACTCAGAAAACATTAGACTGTTATTTTAGAAAAAAATAGCACTTTATTATGTATTATTTTTAAGTAAAATGTTAATACATATTTCTTTGTACATACTAGTGGTTTTCTTCTAATAAAAGCGATTTGATTCTGAATTTGATGTTTTATTAAAACAGACTCAACAGACCCCGTTATACGCGAAACTCGCTTTACGCGATTTTCCCTGCATCGCTCGCGTAAAGCGGGTATTACTGTATATGTCTTTGTGGGGAGAGCTTTACAATACAATATACATATAGCTTTCTAGTCACACCACAAAAGAAAAGATTACAATCTTTTAAACTTAAAAATACGAGTACAAATAGGCGGTCCTATCGCTTAAAGCGATCTCTTCCAGACAACCTTAAGCTGGAAGAAATTGTATGATAGTAGGTATTGCTGAAAAGGCGGTGTACATGTAAAATAAGGCATATAATAAAATAGTAGTAAAGTTATATAAATAATAGTACATACATATATATACTTATACCTACATAAATAATTATATCAAATACAATATACATAATATATTTAAACAATAAAATATAAAAACTCTAAATACAAAATATGTGACAGAAGAATCAGAGTGACAAGTAATAATCCTTGACTGAATTTTTGAAGACAGGCAGTGATTGAGCTCTCCTTATTGGCAAAGAAAGATTGTTCCACCACCGAACAGCTTGGGCTGAAAAGGAATTACTGAAAAAGGATGACGAACGAGATGGTGTTGCCAAAAGGAGATTATGAGAGGAATGTAAGGAAGAAACTGAAAATAAGCCTTAAGATAAGATGGAATTGCATAATTGTGCAACACAGAAAACAATAGAGACAGGATGTGAGCATTACGTCGCTGGCAAATAGGGAGCCAGTTAACTCGAGAACGAAATTCAGAAACGTGATCTTACTTACGAAAATCAAAAATAAACTTTATACAAAAATTTTCAAGACGTTCAAGTTTGTCGAGTTGCGCTTCAGTGAGATCCTAATAACTGACATTAGCATAATAAGAGATATTGTGCAATTGCAATTTTAGTGGCAGTGGGTCGAAAATTTTGGCGCCTTCTCATAGCACCTGCAGCAGCAAACATTATCCTACTTACGTCATTGATTTGTGGATCCCATGTTAAACAATTATCAAAAAGGATTCCTAGATTTTTTACTGTATTGCTAAATGGGATAAGAGTTCCATCGAACAGGATATGAGAAAACTGTTGCTAATCAATCCTGTTAACGAACCATGGGCTATCTATTATTATGAGTCTTGGTGGGATTAACCTTTAACCCATAGTCTTTGCTCTATGCAGATATCTTTGTTAGGTCATTATTAGTCAAGGCAATGGCCTGCCTTGTTTTGTTTGAGTATAGATTTGGAGATCATCTGCATGAGGAAGAAATGAATTGTGAGATATTATTAATAAATATAGCGAACAGTAGAGTAAAGAGGATGCCTCCTTGAGGAACAATGGCAGAAATTTCACACCAATCAGAAAAGGAATCATCAATGCGGATGCGTTGCCAGCATCCATGTAGATAACTATGCAACCAGCCAATCACCGTTGGAGATATGTTTAGTGAACGAAGCACCTCCAGCTTCACCTTCTTGTTTTTTTCTTTCTTTCCTTAGAAAGATAGAAGGCAAGGAAGACAAAGGAAAACGTGGAAGGACGAACTAAAAGCAGCTGCTGGAACAAAATGGAGTAGGAAAGCCATGGACAAACAGCTTTGGAAAACTCTAGGGGAGGCCTTTGCCAAAGGACAATCAGATTAAGACTAAGATAAATAAATAAGTTAATGTTATTAGTATATAAGTATATTCTGAATAAAGGCTTATATTATTATCATCATAATAAACTGCTTTATATGGTAGCTAATAAAAAAACTGTCCCTTGAAGACACTTTAGTCTCACATTTGCTGTTGATACTTACATAAATTAGGAAGACATTTTCTTATTGTTAAAAGTTTGATAGTCAAGCAGGAAAGGCATACTTACAGCAAATATGGTATTCTGCAATCCAAAAGGAATTGGTGTAAGTCTTGCAAAGAACACAATCTTGAAAGCTTGAGGTCCTGATATCACTTTCAAAAGTGCTCTTGCTGTCTCATTCTTCAGTAGTTTGTCCAAGGGCAGATACTGTCTAAGTGCCTTCAAAGTGAAGTGAGCCACCGCCACACCAAAGTTTGCACTTACCAGCACTGTGCCCAAACCTTTCACAATACCAAACAAATATCCACTAGTTATTATTAACACTAAATACCCGATCGTCACTGGGAAACTAACTAACAGAAACAGCCCCATGAACAATAGAAATATAATCCACGGATCTTGGTTATTCACCCAGTACAAGATTGTTTTTAAATACTCCTTGAAGAAGTATAGCACTAAAACTAAACATGTGAGCAATAATATCGATATCACGATGTTGAATAAATAGCTGTAAGTCGTCCTATTGTTAATTTTAGACCATAAACTTTTCTTTCTTGTTGTCACGGTTGGGTCCGGTTGGCACTCTTCAACGTCTACAAGTTCCATGTTGTCGCTTTGAGGAACAATAAAACAACACTTATTTCACCACTCGCTACTTGAACTTAGAACATTTTACCACGGCCGCGTCCTAGTTTCATGGTCTTTTTTATTTATTTTCACCAGCACATAAACACCTTCCAATGAAGAAATTTTTGACTGATCAAAAAATGTTGCCAGACTGCCAAGTTGCCAGTTCAAATTTTTAACCGAAATTTTTCCCAAACCTTTTTACCCTTGCGTATATACCCTGCGTTCCGAAATAGAATTATATCGCTAAAATCGATTACGAAAGTATGAAGTGAATGGCTTATGATCCATTGTAATTCTATTTCGGACCGCAGGGTTAGACGTTCATAAACTCACACTCCCCGCGTTCCGAAATAGAATTATTTCGCTAAAATCGATTACGAATGAATGAGGTGAATGGCTAATAATCCATGAGTGAAGCAAATGCGTTCATTCATTCGTATGACTTTCGTGGCTCATGCGACGGAGGTGAGGCGATGTGAGCGTTGAACGGAATGGAATGTCAAAAATTGTTTTCGCTCTATTATTTCAGCAGTTCAGATCAGATAAACCATGGTATATGTTTTATTCGGTCATGAGAGAAACAAATGGAAAGTCGTGTGGAACTCTTCGTCGCAAAGGAAGAATTTATATTTAATAATTTTTTTTGTCACTATTTGAGTCCACGTTGAAGAACAGTGCTACAAACTCTTCTTGTTCCATCACGAATCACGGCACTTTGACGAAATAAAATAAAATAATCGTATTGTATTCTGTGGTAAGAGGTTATGGTTAAGATGTATCTTTTTTTAATGCGGTCCGAATCATAAGCTATCTTTCACATCGTTTGCTAGCTCACAAATTACGGACCAGTCATCGCTCATACTTTAATTCATTCATAGCTTTTATCTATGTAATTCTATTTCGGACCGCACGGACTGTAGGTTTCCTACATGGCTACAACACCAACCCGTTCAAAAATCAACTCGCGTCACAGTCACAACACCGACCGATCAAAAATGGCAGTGTCGCTAGTGTCGAAAATTTTCAACATCAACTCATAACAGAGTTCGCAAGGTTCGCATTGGTTCAATCCAATCCTAACGTCATTTGACAATTTTACGTTAAATTTATCAGGTGCACTTCAGAAGTCTACAGCAGTCATGTAGCAACACTCCAAACATCTTATACATACTTATATATACGCAAAAATTCTTCCTCCAATTGATTCGTGATTGCCGCCTTCGGCAGCTGAGCCATGGCCTTTTTAATATCCATGTAAACGTATAATACTCTATTTATTAGGCTTCTGACATTGGCCTATATTCATTGGCTTTAGACAGGAGGAGCAATATATTCGTGATGATTTTTGCCAAGATTCGATATGGGTCGAATCCTCTTCTCTTTGGTCGTATCAGTAGATAAAGTACTTTGGGTTTGGTCGTTCCAAAATTATCTTATTTTAGGTTTTGGAACCAGCATTGAGTTCAAAAAGCGTATAACCAGACTGGAGTGAGTGCTAACCTCTATAGAAAGCCACACACTAAAATAAATGACCTTTATGTGTCCCTATCTTTATAACTTATGAAACTTTTGAAGCGGATGCTTCTTTGTTCGCACCTTATAGAAGTTGTATGTCACTTACGATATCGACTTCAAGAATGAATTTCGCAGAATAAGGTATTTTTTTAAATAGTACATAATATGAAAAATAAATGACGCATTAAGGAAGGATAATTTGACTTTTTATTAAATATTATTGCGTATTTTAGTCGTTTATTATTTGTTACTAGTTAAATTACCCCAAAATGGATGTGCGCGCCACCATCAGGAATCATTTATTCTTTATGCTTTTCTCTGTGATTGAAAAATTATGTCAGCGTCTTTTTACTTATACTCAAGCAACTTTTTACCTAAACTTGAGCAACTTTTTACTTACAACTCGACATTGGCGGAACTATAAGTAATCTGCGGAGTCACATTATCAGAAGCCAAATAAAATGGCATTGTATGAGGGACTTTCTGACAGCTCATTTAAATAAACAAACGTTGGTTTCAAATTACTCGACAGATTGCTTTGACGAGACGTGATCTGATTGAGTGTTGCCAATGAGCGCTTTTGTAATTTTGCACGGTAACGGCACGGCACGATAGTTTGGTGACACTCCGGTAAATAATAACGCAAGCCCGGAAGTAACTAATTGTGCGGACGCCCTACTGGTTCGACCACCGATATCATCTGCATCGATGTCATCCCGAGCGTAACGTCATCGCGTAAACATCTTCACTCGCCCAGATGAAAGCAATCTAAATCTGCTGAAACTGATCGGCTTTCCCGATCATAACACGTATTGAGGTAAGCCGTTCTTCTATACATCAAACATGTTTTTGAGTTGGCAACTGTCGCCATGTTTCGTCAACGCCATCTATTGAGATATTTTGAACTATTTCTTTCTTTTTTATTACCTGTCAAAAAATCTATCTGTCAAATCCCTCATAGTATTGACATCAAATGGCACAACATCCGTGCGTCTGGAACCGAAATACTAGAAATAGTACAAAGAATACCACGAAATGCCGTCCCAAAGCTGAACATGTTGGCAAAAGGCACCACATGGCAAGAAGTATCCGCTTAAAATATAAACGGTTGTATCTCGGACACAACCGTGCTTTTTTTCTATTTGGTCGCTATCGATGACTCTTGAAAGAAAGAGAACTTGAGGGTACAATTTTTTGGCGTGGCCTTCTTACATGAAGTCAGCGCTTTAGTATGGTTGTCATATAAGCCTTCTATTGAGCTACTTTAATCTGACAAATATACATAACAATATTTTCTATTTCATCGGAAACATAAAACGTTTCGGAACGCCGTTAGGAGGCAACACAGACAATCCGTTGATTTCACTTGTATTGTTTGTTCGTAACGTAATCTGTGTAAACCATAAACTCTGTCATTCGTTAGAAAAAAGTAAATGTCATCACGATTTTCCATTTCCTTTCCACGATTTCTATGATTTCGTGGACAAAATTTGCCGAATTTTGCACAAATTTTCTTGAATTAGATAAGAATAAGCAGACAAATATCAGGATTACAACTTTCTCATGACAGGTCCAGCCTAGGTTTAGGTTATTTTTAAGTGTTGTGAAGTTTCCAGAACACTTATTCTAAGCGAGAACATAACCATGCCTCCCAAAAAGGCACCACCAGCGGCGCCGAGCAAGAAAAATGAGACGAAAAAGAAGGAGAAGGTCATTGAGGTAAGTAGAAAACCGTTGAAAATCATACAAATCAAACTATCTCCAAGTATAACATCAAGCATGACCTGTGCATGCATCGTAACGGATTTCCAGCTGACTTGCCAGGTGTATACAAATGACAAGATGGCAAGCCTCTATTTGAGCCATATAAATCTGTTTAAATGTATCCTATTGATGTACCTAAATAAATAAATAAATAATTTCATCAGCTTCCAACCTTCTCAATGCATTTTTTAGGACAAGACCTTTGGTCTTAAGAACAAAAAGGGAGCAAAACAGCAGAAGTTCATCCAGCAAGTAGAGAAGCAAGTGAAGAGTGGCGGCATCCATCCCGCTAAGCCTGTAGAAGATAAGAAGAAAGAAAGAGAGGAGAAGTTGAAGCGACAGGCAGAGTTGGCTGCTTTGTTCAAGCCGGTACAGACACAGAAGGTCGAAAAAGGTATCAAATTGAATTCTGTTTTGCCTCCAAGAAGTTAAAAAGCTAGAAAACTTAGTGAAACTAGTCAGGATTATACTAACTGCTTAATTTTCCAGGTACGGACCCCAAGTCGGTGGTGTGTGCGTTCTTCAAGCAGGGTCAGTGCGCTAAGGGTGACCGGTGCAAATTCTCCCACGATCTGACTATTGAAAGAAAGGTAAGACTTACAAGACCAACAAGTGGAAATTATGAGAAACATTCCTAGGGGCTGAACATTTATTAATTATGTAATACAGTGTTGGCCTTTCAGATTTTTTAAACTCACCCTCCCCATAAGGTTAAATTTTACAGGAAATATTAATAAAACCATTAATTTATTCATTTACCTAGCGTGCAAAATGAGACTATATAGGATCATGTGACATAATATTTTATTACATACATGGTGTTTGGGACATTGATGTAAATATTTTGAGGGTTGATAAAGAAGTGTTTTTGATCATTTCTGTCTGAATTTACTATTATGCAAAGTTTTGTACTTTTCCAGTTACAGACATTTTTTAGTTTTGTCTGCTTAAGATTAGGTAATTGCAATTAAAAAATAATAAAACATTATTTATGGCTAGAAATAATAATTTAAGTTTTAACTAAAATTAACTAAAAAAATCTGTTTCTTCGTACTTTATGTTTATTTTCACGGAAGGACTCTTATATACGTATATGTGCCAATGTATATGTTTAGGGGGGGCGATGGGGGGGGGAGGGGGGTATAAGCCCCCCCCTAAGGGGGGGGTACCGGAAATCAATAGTTTTTTTTTTATAATTTTTTTTCAAAATTAAAAGGTTATTTTATGTTTTATGTAGGATAAAATAACTCGAATATTAAGTATACGTATAGTGGGAGGGGGATCACTGGGGAGAGGGTGTAATGAAACTAGATTCTTGAAAAAAAAAAAAAAAAAAACTGAACATAACCTAACTTTAAAGACCCAATATGACTTCTGCAATTGCTTCGGCGTTGCGGAAAGTGCAGCCCCTTCGCCCTTGCGTAACAAAGCACAGTCACCCATGCTCACCTTCGCAGCTTCGGCTTGTTGGTCGCCTTCGGCGACCAGCCTCAGTCGCTACGGCTCGCACGGGTGCCTATGCTTTGTTACAGCAGGCGAGGGCTGCCCTTCCTCCACGCCTACGGCTTTTTATATACACTCTAGGGGTAGTACCCACAAGACTGTATAGAGTCGGGGTGCTCTGATTCGGTTTTGGAACTGGAATAAACCTATTTTTTGCATGGAGTCGGGTGCTCTGATTCAAATCACGAAGAAAACAAAATGTATGCATTGGTTTTTTTTATATCCTGGATACTAGTCCTTTGAGCCAATTTTTAGCGAAATACAAGAAAAAAAATTAAATTACGTCAATTTTAATGCGTCACTCACAGCAGTTTCAGAACACAACCAAAAAAAAAAAAAATGAAGTCATAAAATCAATTAAAATTGAACCTTAAGACAATTTTTGAGGTTATTTTACGAAAGTTGAAAATTTTTTTTGAGAAAACTATTGATTTCCGATAACTGAAATTTCGTGAGATTAATAACAATAACAAGAGCTATTCTGGAAAAAAAAATTAAGGTACCTTTGTATGTATACTCGTATAAGAGACGAGCCATTTTCACTTCTTTTCAAACACACCTATCTTGTTATTTTGTTTAATTGAAGTGTATTAAGAAATAATTAAAAATAAAATGTTACTTTTAGCCATAAATAGTGCTTTAAGTAGACAAAACTGAAAAATTTTAAAATGTTTAAAATCACTTCCTTTATCATCCCTGAAAATTTTTACATCGATGTCTCAAACAAATAAGAAAAAATAAGATTTTGTTTGACCCCCTCCCCCCAAAGGAGGAAGTTTGTGATAGTGGGAAATGTACTTTTAACTTCTATGGTCCATGAGCTATTTCAAATTGTCGCAAACTTTTAAATGTTGAATGTGAAATGGCTCATGCGTCATAAGAGTTAAAAGCGCATTTTCCACTATCACAAACTGTCGGTTTCCTCCTTCACGCAAAAAATATACTTTACAACTAGACAAATACAAAATTGCTTTTGAAATTTAATTATTATTAGACTGCATTATCAACTGCTGCTTTATTTTTTCATTTCACCTTTTGGTACTATAGCAAAATCTTTGAACTCCTTTTATAACCATCTAAAACGAGATTCTTATGTAGCACTAAACATGTTTTAATATTTTGAAGTGAATTAAAACATGAAGTGAACTCTTCCCATCTCCAGGCGGAGAAGCGGTCCCTGTACGTGGACATGCGAGATGATGAAGACACCATGGATAACTGGGACGAGGCGAAACTGATGGAAGTTGTTGAGAAGAAGCATGGGGAAGGGGAGAAGAACAGACCTTCCACTGAAATTGTAAGCTCTCTTTTATACTTAAAATATATGTGATACTCACGCCTGTCTCTCAGACATAAAGACTACATACAGATCCTGGTACGATCTTGAATCCTGATTCAAATGGTGAAATGCCTTTTCCCTTCTTTAAGTGTATTTTGTGTGTCTTTTATTCAATACTATTTAATTCAATTCAATTCAATTTATTTTCATTTAAATGATTAGTATTACAAAGAGGAAAAAAACTTAACCTAAGGTTAGTACAATACAGTAAAGAGCGTCAGTTTATATAAACACATCTTTGTAAAAACTAACAGTAAACACAATATAAATATGAATTATGTCGGCTCCCAGACTAGTCCTCCGTTGCATGGGATGCCTTTTGTTATTTTCGCCACAAGCGAATTATTTTCGCCTTTTGTTATTTAATGAGCAATATTTCATTTATTATGTATTTTTAATCGTGTTCTTAATAACAGCTCTATAGATTTCGATCAAATTTACAGTATAGTAGCTTCCAGGGGCAAAAAAATTGATCTAGCTAGGTCTCGTCTCTGTGAGAAGTAATTTCCTGCGAGTTTTCACGAGCAAATCAATTTGCCTTGATGATGATGTTGTTAAGCACGTCAGTAGATCGGTTTGTAAGAGTTTCTGCCTGGCACAGAAAATGTATTTTTCCTCAAAGTATTTCGATCAAGCAGACCTCGGTCACCCAGACACCTAATTTATGCTAGCGTCCTTGAAGCTGTTTGTGCCGGATAACTATCTTCGCGCGAGAAATCATAAGTTGTTTTGCGTGCCGCATGCGCGCACTAATGTTCTTAAAGAGTCACCTGTTGTAAAGGCACTCCATATTTTCAACAGAATCGACAACCTTACTGGTACCGATTTGTTTAGTTGTTCTCTGACTGAGTTCGCAAAAATTGCTTTAAATATAATTTGTTACCAATCGCATTAGGTTAGCCTGTAAAGATTGTGTAGGATAAATGTAAATAATAAATAAATAAATTTAAAAAAATTATGTAGGTAAATGTACTGAAAGTGCTCTAAATAAAAAATCCAAATAAACTTTTTTCCCAAATGTCACTTATTGTGCTAGATCGGCACAGCTTTATACATTTGTAAATTATTTGTTTTATGCTTGTATTCTATGCTGCTAGCAACAGATGAAAACTTTCCGCCCTCTACAGATCTGCAAACACTTCCTGGAAGCAGTCGAAAGATCCAAGTACGGGTGGTTCTGGGAATGTCCTTCTGGGACTAAGTGCATCTATCGACACGCGTTACCACCGGGCTTCGTGCTGAAACGGGACAAGAAGAAGATGGAAGAGAATAAGGTCCAGATCTCCTTGGTGGACCTTATTGAAAGAGAGAGAGCCGCGTTAGGATCCAACCAGACGAAGATAACGCTCGAGACCTTCCTGGCGTGGAAGAAAAAGAAGATTAAGGATAAGAATGTAAGTGGATAAATAAATAGTAGCCCAGTACAGAAGTACTGGGCTACTATTTATTAAGGCGGGCAGTTACTCACAAAGTCAGAGATGGCGTCGCTATTGCACATTCTCGAAGCTAACCTGACGTCAGAGTCGTTCAGGCCACCATATGGGCCGTCACGACATGCATTCCCGATGAGGGGTCAGGGGTTTGTCCGGTTATGAACTGTGAAATGCTAGTTACAGTCCACACTCGTACACCCAAGTTTCACCGATGGTTATATCGTCCCAAGTAGCGTGATGGTTGAATTCTAAGATTAAATGGGTATATTGGTGTTTTTTTAGGCCAAAGCTACATTATTTTTTCAATTTTTATCTGTCTGTATGTTCCGTTTTAACTTAAGAACCACTCAACGGATTAGGCTGCGGTTTTCTTTAATCATCGTGTTGACCCCAACATAGGCTGTCAATCAATCAATCAATCAATATATTTATTGCATTAAATTGCATGTCAGTTTTAGATGTTATAAGTATGTACATAATTATGGCTCAATGTAATTTTACCCATTGGGTGTAACAATATTCTTAATTTTAGTATTAAAATATAACTTTAAGTATAATAATTATTAAATAAGGTACTTATGTACAAATAATCTAATCTTTGCTATTTCCATGCATAAAACTTATTCTAATAGGTATATCGTACATTTTAATTCATATAGTCAATTAAATTTATTTATTCATGCAGTGGTTAACAATTTTACTTAACTTTTATTTTTAACAATTTTACCTTTTATACATTTTTATGGTGTATTTTCAAGAAATTCTTTGAAACTGTATGGACAAATCGTGATCAAGTACTGTTTTAATTTAATGAAAAACTTATTTCCCGGTAAGGATTTAATTTCTGTGGATAAAGTAACCGCCGAGCCGAAACTTGTCGATAACCAAGACATTTGCCGCGGGCAAAAGTTAATCCTGCAACAAAACCCCATCACCCAACAGTCATCAACATCATAAAATGTTTAATATTTAGTTTTAATTGAAAAACCAAACTACCCGCTCTACATGTAATATTTAGTGAGAACAGGGACATCTGAAAATCAGCGCTATGCAGATGTACGCACTCACAGCATTTTGCTGAGTTTCGTCCTTTTTGTCTGTTTAATGTTAAGTTTTTGTGTAATTAGTTTTTTTATTGACAAATAAATACATTTTGCTTTCTTTCTTTCTTTCAACAGGACCAACTCGCTAAAGCGGAAGACAGACGACGCAACGATTACGCGGCAGGCCGCGCGGTCGGGCTGTCGGGTCGTGAGATGTTCTCGTTCGACCCGGCGCTCGCGGCCGACGCGGACGGCGAGGAGGGCGACGAGGCGGTCGATCTTGGCGCGTACGGCCGAGAGGACGAGGAGGATAACACTCAGTACCGGGACATCGAGTTCGATCTGCTCGGGATGGAGGCTGAGGTAACGTGTATTATGTTACTTGATGTTAAACGTCAGTCGTTCGGTACAAAGTGTATACTTAACTTTGTTTTTTCTTGTTAGGGAGTTAAAAGTGAAAAAGATATTGGTCTGTGGCAATTCCCGTAGCTTGATTTTTACAAGATTTTTTTTCACAGAATATACGACATTTTAGGACATGGTTTTCATTATTTTGGTATATAAGTTAACCATTATTTTTCAATTTTTTTTTTTAAAGAATTGTCCGATGACCTCTTGAGAATTTTAGACATTATACTGACTGTGATGTGTGATTGCTTATAAAAAAAGTGGTCTGTCTCTGTCTGTCTACTCATCCGTCATCTAGTTATTAGTCAGAAGCAAATTATTATAAATTTATCTTGATAGCAAAGGACACATTTCTAAACAGCCATTACTCAAGTGACGTCACTTATTTTTTCGTATAAATATTCAAAATCATGAGGTTTTTTAGACCAAAACTTCGAAAATACGGCTAATTAAACCTAAATCTCGAAATGGTTTTCGAATTAACACACCTTAACATAATGTAATCTATGCTAATTCACGCTAATAGTTTAGTATAAGTTGGGTTTATAAATCAACTCATAAAGTTAAGCTCACTTTGATTGCCAATAACTTCGTCGTTTTTTTAGATATCGAAAAAATCATTTTATTACTGTTTTTAGCTTTTTAAACGCGATTGATTTTCATAAAAATCTTAATATAGGACAAGGGCTCATTGCCACAGACAAATATTTTTATACTATACCTGCTCGGAAAGTACCTTCTTACTTTTTTGAAAACGATGCAGAAAATGCGTCATTACTGTCATACAAATATGCGGGCGGAAAAAGTGTATGAAAATTCATTGTTAACGTGCTTGAGCGGGCAGAAAAAGTATATGCAAATCCATTGTTAACGTGCTGTTTTTTTTTTAAATAACATAAAGAATGAGCAGGTGGCCAAGTGGCCAGTATTATTTTGCGAACTCGTACATAAAACTCGAAAAATGATACTGGCCACTTGCTTTTCCTGCACATAATAAAAAATAAGAAGGAAATAAAAAGTGACAATCGCACACGAGTCAGTCGGTTTCTTTTATTGTATCTTGATTAAAAGTAAAATTATACTATTTCCTCGCAGGTGTAGTATAAAGCATTGTATCACTCGGGAGAAAGTGCGATTCCCAACCCGTGTGTATTGAGGCCCTTGGCTTCGCCTCGGGCCGCAAACTACACCCTCGTTGGTAATCTTCCCCTTTCTTCCCTCGGTGAACAATGTACTATTTTTACTTCTTAACAAGAAAAGGAAAGTTCAGTTGTGCACTTTGTACCGAGCGACTAATTTTTAACCTTAATCTAATATAATAAAAATGTATAAAAAAGAAAAAAAAGAGCTTTTATTCATAGATAAAATTAATGCTGACATGGTTACTGGCTCCCAAGGTAAAATAATTATTTTAGACTATTCACTAGACACAGTCTGTTCCCTGAATCATAAGTACCCTAGGGTCATACATAGTCATTAATTATATTTACGTGAGTCAAACCACGGACAACTCACGTTTAAAAATAAACTAAAGCAGTTCTTATTAGATAGGCGCTTGTACTCTGTTGATGACTTGTAAGCATTTTGAGGTTTTGTTCGTTTAGTTTAGTTAATATTGTTAGTTTTACTAAGAACGTGACATATTTTTTTATTGTTATTAGTATATTAGTATTGCAATTTTATAATTTTTATTCTGTGTTAGACTTTAAGTTCGTACCTAGTATATAAGAATAATTTCAAATGCAATTTTATTGTTAATGAATTAAATAAATGAAATGAAATGACAAAAAGGCGTGCGCCTGATTATTAAGAGCGGTATCGCATTTCAAAATTTTTGATATTCTAATTTACGGAAAGCAATGGAAACTTTGCGATATCAACATAGACAATACATAGGTAATAATGTTTTGTTGAATAACTATTGGGTGAATTTTGAATTTAAGTGTTCTATTTCGATTAATTAGAAAAAGGCAGGTTTTTCACAATCCGGCTGCTAAACGGGTCTTAATGGTGTAAACATGTCATAAAATCGGTTCTTTACCCAAAAAAAAAAACATGATAATAAGTTGAACGTGCTTCCAGACCTTCAGGGTATTCATAATATTTCCTTATATTTTCAGGTCGATGACACAGGCACGACGAAAGCCCAAGAAGACCGTTTCCAACAAATCAGCTCCGGCCTCACTAATGGAGAGAGTTCGCAAGACCCAGATTCGTCTCCCGCTGAAGACAGCGGGGGTGAGGGGGGCGCTGTGCCTATTAACGAGAACCTGTTCCTTGATGAAGACCTAGATGAAGAGTTGCAGGACTTGGATCTAGAAGATTAGGATGTAGAAGAATTTGTAGAGGTCGCGGTTGACGATACTGTGTAAGTTGTCGATCTTATCGAACTAACCATAGACAAATTTTGACAAAGTATCTGATTTTGGCCTTTATGTCGTCGCGGTGTTAGCGAACATCTACGATTTACAGATAACGTATAAAAACAATAAAATTTATTATTTTAACTAAAATTTTAAAATGTACAATCAAATATTTGTTTTAGAAATAATAGCAGGTTTTTGAGTACAAACAGACAATTCTGCTTCAGTTACAGTGAGGTTCATACTCATCTCTTCCTCTAGCTTCTTCTTCGTATTGTTTACTCTATGTTCATGTGTTGTGACCATTGCCCTGGGTGAGGGTAAAATATTTTGGTTAGCCAAATGAGACACAGGTAGTTTCTTTGCATTGGGCACGGGCACATCGACCAACTTCATCTTTTTAGCCATTTCATAGCCGACACATGGTATAAGAACATTTTCTTTGACGTTTGAATTACATTTTGACTGTTGTGTTGTTTTCAGTCTAACCAAAATATTTTACCCTCACCCAGGGCAATGATCACAACACATGAACATAGAGTAAACAATACGAAGAAGAAGCTAGAGGAAGAGATGAGTATGAACCTCACTGTAACTGAAGCAGAAATGTCTGTTTGTATAGTACGTTTCAAATACCAAGGCCCTATTGCACTAGAAACTTAACAATGGGGCTCATCATGTTTGCCTTTTGTTATCTAATTTGGAGCACTTCAAATTGGCACGCGTATCTGGCCAGGTATCTTTTGTTATCACTAATCCTATTGTTAACGCCTAATGACCGTCTAAAGTGCGATGGGGCCTTGGTATTTGAAACGTACTACTCAAAAACCTGCTATTTGGGAACCAGAAACCCTGTGAATTATTTAATGTAATAAAATCAGCGCCTGCAGCACAGTGTTTAAGGCGATTGCCATCGCCAAATTAGCAGCTCGATATTTTTCAGAACGAATATCAACGGAAACGACATTGAAATAACGTTCATATCAGCGCGCAATGCATAGTGGCTGTTACGAAGCTCGCTGCGTCCTTGAAAGGGCGAAATAGGAGAAAATTATACTTTTCACTTGGACGTGATTGTTCGATTGAATAATCCTATGTTATGTTTATAGCTATCAAGTTTATCTATTTATCAAAGCATAAATGAATTCAATCGGCCAAGCCACTTAGGAGCAGTAGGAAATTCAAGCCAAAAAACACCATTTAGTTAATACATTTTTTCATGTAGAAGTTTTGCTGGTATGAAATAGAAAAATGTTGCACATGTTGTCTAAGAGCTGATTATTCATAATACATTTTTTCATTATTTTTGGTTTGGTCGTAAACGAGGAGTAGGCTTTAGAAAGTACCCATTTGGCAATAGTAAGGCCCTTAATGGCGCGCGACGTGACTTAGATGAATCACAAGTTCGAGTAGCGGGGCATAATGTTTAATCGCATAAACATCGTGTCACGCTCCTCGCACTTGTGATTCAACTAAGTGGCGTCGCGCGCGATGACACACTGCTTCGGGTGCAGGAGCTTTTAATGAATTTTAGATTTGTTATTATTTTCCTAAGATTTTACTGGAAAATAAAAATGTTTATTATAATTATCTTAGAAATCTTGGAACTTAACTTGATTTGAGGCCAATAGTGATAAATAGATGAAAGTCGCTCAGGTCAACTAATAGGTTGATGTTTCACTTGAACAGCTAATTGCAAATAGTGGTTTCACCAAAGTCCCCAAATCCGTCACAGTACAGTTTTATCACGTTTATCAATTACATCTGAAACGTTAGTCAGCGCAGGAAACAATTGAAAAAACAGGTAATAAATCTCCAATGAAACGCTATCGAAAGGTTGACTTTATCACGCTACATTTTAAGTCGAAAATTGAGCGGTCAGGCAGAATGAGACAACAAAATTAAGGTGGCGAAATTCGGTCCTTACTATAGATATGTCGTGGCCATATCGTAGAATTGACTATTTCATGATCTGCGGGCCTATTATGTATCTCTAGTTGCCTTCTGTACTGGGTGCCTATCATCAAAAACATAGATATACTATCGAATTCCGATTTCCTAAGGATATATTCCCACTTCAAGTGACGACACAGATTGCTAATAGTCCAATATCCACTAAAGGCAATTTTGAAATTTCAGTTTTTATCTATGTTTTTGATGATAGGCACCTAGTACAGTTGGCAACTAAAGATACAGAATAGGGGGGCTGGTTGGCCATATCATATTTGTGTTAAAATTGGCAGGGTCGCCTCGCTCCGCTTTGCTTCGCATGTCGTCGCACCTATTTTTTACTTTTGGTGAAAAATTTTTGATTTCATACTTTACGATCTGCCCAACCAGCCCCCCTATTCTGTATCTTTAGTTGCCAACTGCACGAGGTGCCTATCATCAAAAACATAGCTAAAAACTGAAATTTCAAAATTGCCTTTAGTGGGTATTGAACTATTAACAATCTGTGTCGTCACTTCAAGTGCGAAAATATCCTTAGGACATCGGAATTCGATAGTATATCTATGTTTTTGATGATAGACACCCAGTCCAGAAGGCAACTAGAGATACACAATAGGCCCGCAGGTCATGAAATGGTCAATTCTACGATATGGTCATGACGGATACATTACTTAAACTCTCTTTTCCAAAATGTTCATAGTATAAGCGCTGGCGCAAATGAAAAAAATTGTAATAAATGGTTTAACTGTTTCAAATTAGTATAAAAACATAATACGAATTTGTGGATATGTTTCAGAGGATGTTCAGTAGAGCATAATATTATGATATTTATTGTCTTTTTACATTAGAACCGATATAGATAGTATATATATATGTACTGTACTTTGCTGTGTCTTGCACCGCGACCGCGTTTCGTGACATAATGTGATCTTTGTGTCTTTGTGATTTCAATTTAAACTTTAATTAAAACTATTATTTAAACTTTTTTATATATATAATATAATATCACACTGGAAAATTTAAATTATATTTAAAACGTGACGGTATAATTGAAATAACAAAGGTATAAAATTATGTACGATCATTTTTAATATAAATACTTCATTTATTTTTTTTCATCTTTTTTTTTGTCATTGAGTACGTATAATTGGGAAAATAACTAGATTTCCCTGAATGTAGTTCTGAAATATTTTTTATAAATTTATCTACCATCCATCATCCATGACGGTTGTAATCTTGTAAATATAAAATAGAAACATTTAATTATTTATTTTTATTTATCTCTTTCAAATTCCTAATACCAAGTAGCAATTTTTTTATCGACTAAGTGTTCATTGCGACTTAAAAGAAGATGCAGTATTGACCAAAGATTTCAAAAGTTTAAATGAGCCCTGGCACCTAAAATCTATTGCATTGTTTTTGAATGTGTGCGTTAACATAATGCCGACGCACGCACACTTATGAGTGCGCAATCTGTCTACCTACGGTAAGCAAACTGATCAGACTACTAAAGTCGTAAAAATTCAAAACTTTAAGTGCACTTAAGGCGTCCAACTATCACTGTGTTCAGATGAGCACTGATTCCAATAGTGAGCGTCACCTATTTAAAGGTGGAAACATTTTGATGCTCTCATAGTACGGAAAGGGCTTATCTTTACTTTTGAAATCTTTGGTAGTGACTAGAATAGAAAAATAATGCTATATAATATAAAGTGAAAAGTAGAGCTCGACCGGATCCACCTAAAAAGTCGTATAACAACCAAATTAGCGAAGTACAAAATAAACAGTACTGGCTACTATCTTTCTCACGATATGCTATTGGCAGTAAATAATGCACATCATCTTTGTCGTACGAGGCACTAACAGTCCGGTAGCAGAGACAGCGGTCTACGAAGCCGAAGATAGCCGATGTGTATTATTTACTGCCGGTTTCTGTAAATAGTAATCACCGGTTACGGTGTATCACGGTAGTACTTATTGCCCCTTCGTAAAGACTATATCTAAAAAAAAAAGTAGTTGTGGCTGTTACACCGTTGACTTTTTTGTGCATTTCCTAAACTCCCATTCTAGATTTGCTTCACCACACGAATGATAATAGTAGTTTATGCTACAAGGGCGCAAAGGAATAAATTACGAGGGCGATTTAAAACACGAGCGTAGCGAGTGTTTTAAACGTAACCGGGTAATTTATTGCTCTTACGCCTGTGTATCATACTACGTTTTTCAATGCATAGTGTGAGGAAATGAAAACAAATATAATCTTGTGAACTTTAAATTATGATTGGCTCAAAAGGATTGTATCCAGAGCCGTTAAACAGTGGAAAAAAAGTATAACATCTATGGTACACAGGAAAGGCTGCAGGTTAGCCAACCATTGCAAACAAATTAAAAAATAATAATAATAAAGCCCTAGGGCAAAATAATCGACTTTCTGTTCGGTTTTGATGCATAAAAAGTGGGCCTTTACGAGCACATGCATTGAAAAATTATTTTCAATCGCTACGCTCGTGTTTTAAATCGTCCTCGTAATTTATTCCTTTGCGCCCTAGTAGCATAAACTACTATTAACCCACTCATTAGGTGTCTTCCTAACTCACCGGTCCTGAATGGTCGCTTGGTGCCCATTACTGTCCAGTGTCAAGATCGTAGCATATACAGGGTGATAAGATAAAGTTGTGGAAGCCAGAAACTGGCGATAGAACTCGTCCATACGAACTACTTTTACATGAAAAAAAAAACAGTTTTCTCATACATTTTGGTCGGGTGGTAGCTATGTAACTTTTCTATGGAACAGATGATTTTTTTTTTCGCGATACTAGTGTGGTTACATAGTAAAAGTTATTCGTATGGACGAGTACTAATCTGAATAAGTAGCTCCTTTCATATTTGAAATACCTTTATTTTACAGATAGATCTCATAACATGTATAAATGCAAAAATATCTTCAAAATGCGAGCCAATCCGCGGGGTTTTTGATGGTAATCTTGTCTATGACTTCCTGGGAGAAACCTTTGATCTTCATTTTGGGCAAAATGTTGTTTATGACGTGCGAAAAACCGTGACCACCGAAATCCGTCTGAAAAAATATACTTATAGAATTAATTGAAACTTGAGAATTTAAGGCGATATGCGAAAAAAATACGGGTGTTTCTTTTCTGTGTATTTCATGAAATACACGGAAAATTATAATCAGTTTCTGGTATATGCATTTTGACTATATATTCTAGGGTTTGAAATTGGAAAACATGTTTGGATAAATTTCCCTCGATAGAAATAATTGTTGAAATGAGGTCTTCAAACACACTTTTTCTCCTTGTTTGACGAATAGGAACCATATACAGAACTCAAACATATTTTATTAGGGGTGTTTCAACAATATCTAGAGACTTGATATTTGAAATTTTGCTAGCTATTTTAGTTTTTTTTTAATAAAAATATAAAACCAACTTTTTTCCGGGCACCGGGATTCACTAAGAGAAAAATTCAAATAAATCAATATTATCGGTTCCTTGGGAATTTAGTTATTAGAAATGTCAGAAAAAATGTTGCCATTAAATATTTCTCGAGGCATACATTACTCTATAGAAACACGAAATAAACGTAAATTAGCCTTTTCCAAAAGTCAGACTTGCCAAAGTAGGAGATAAGATTTCACAGTAACCTTCCAAAGGAGGTCTTGGTTTGTCGGAGATTGAAGAATTGCCTTACATTTAAAATTTCTTTGTTTTTTTAAGAGTAATATCGATCTCTGAAAAGTACAATGTACCCAAAGGTTGCCCGGAAGATATTGTTATTAGCAAAATGAAATTTTTTAAATGTCCTGTGTAGTGCTTTTGTGTAAATGTACATTAGTAAGTGTAATAATTAAAAATAAATAAACAATTTTACAAATCAAAATATTTAATTTCGAATTTGAGAGGTGCAGATGAAAATCAGTTCTTTTAGTATGTGCGTATGATTAAAACTATGTTAGGTAAATTTGGTGTGTGTATAGTAAAAAGGTAGACCTATGGCCAGGGGGGTGTCATGACTCCCATGACCCCCCCTGGATCCACCCTTGGGGCGAGTGAATGAAGACGTTTATGCGACGACGATATTGCGCCTCACACTTGGCGTGGCCCAACTTTTCCGACCGCTCACGCCACCTGCACCAGCGCCCAGAAGAAGGCAGCCTGAATCTTATTCGGGGGAGAGTAAGAGGACAGCTCTCTAACAGGCATAACCAGATTGCGGCATATCCATCACCAATTGCCGGCCCTTATATAAAACAGACTGGTGAGAGGCAGCGATGTTACTAGTGCGAGGGTTCCGGCAACGCACTCACCAATCCGCCTACCCAGCGTGTGTGAGTATGGGCATTTCTTACAGAAGGACCGCCAATAGTGGCGAAATCTTGGAAAACACTAGTCCAGCAGTGGAAGAAGAAGGCTGATGGATAACTTTGTACAGTGCGCGCCAATTTTTTAGTCGCCTCTGAAGATAGATGCAAGAGGCGACGCAATAGCCGCACCACACCCCCCGCTCGCCATTTAGCAGGTGTCAACACTATGCGTTAGTGTTAGTGCTACGTCCGTACGTCCGCACACTACACACGCGCGCGTTGCATGAAAAGTACGTTGGAAAAAATTCTATGATTCGTTAAGTTAATCGTTGAATCTGTTTGTGTTGCCTTTATTTGTTGTTTTGTTGATTTAGTTTGTTAAAGATTATTGTTGTTGTTATGCCTCGCGGTCGTTATAGCGTTTTAAGGCGACAATGTAGGAAAATGGAGTTTAAATTAATTTGTTTTATTTAAACAGTTAAGATTGCACTAAAATAATAAATATATATTAAATAGGTAGGTACAACAAGTACTCCTTCCCACTTATAGTAAACATTTAATAATCAACCGTTCATATTTTTGTTTCCTTGACTGTACCTGCGCAAGCTTGCACTCGTAACTCAATCAGAGGCGACTAAAAGATTGGCGCGCACTATAAAGATCTCGCTTACCAATCTGTGCTTCGTATGTATGTCATGGGACATCAGTATCTTATCTTCGTACCCATCTTTCACCAACATACTGATCTTGTCAAGTCTTTGCGCGTCGGAAGGCATGTCGGTCGGTGTATGTAGTTGGTAATATGATACCTCGACGCCAAATAAATCAAACTGGCAGTAAGTGCCCAGTTTGGCAAACTCTAGTAGTCTATCGTCTTCTAGAATTGTGCCTGTAAAGTGATTAGAATTTATTTACTGAAATACCTAAATATCCAAAATAGTAGTTTATGCTACAAGGGCGAAAAGGAATAAATGACGAGGACGATTTAAAACACGAGCGTAGCGAGTGTTTTAAACGTAACCGAGTAATTTATTGCTCTTACGCCCGTGTATCATACTACGTTTTTCAATGCATAGTGTGAGGAAATAAAACAAATATAATCAAAGAAAACAATTTAATTAAATTAAAGTTGAAAGTTACATTGTTACAATTTTGCAAGTTAATGATTGGCTCAAAAGGACTGTATCCAGAGCCGTTAAACAGTGGAAAAAAGTATAACATTTATGGTACACAGGAAAGGCTGCACGTTAGCCAACCATTGTAAATAAATAAAAAAAAATAATAAACATAAAGCCCTAGGGCAAAATAATCGACTTTCTGTTCGGTTTTGATGCATAAAAAGTTGGCCTTTACGAGCACTTGCATTGAAAAATATGTATTATTTTCTTAGCCAACGTGGGCTAACACATGGTGGGATGGTTTTATACAAATAATACCGTCAATCTCCGCCAGCTATCTATGAAAATCTGATTTAACTGTCCATTCGGGAAAGTGGACCTTCTGTACCAAAGCCAGGTTTACTGGCCTAATAGTTAGTAGGAGCGGTTACTATTTATTCAACTAGTCTTTTTTTATCGCTTTTAACCATCCACGTACCCAGGTTACCCAGCTATAATTTTTAGTACCATCTTGTAATCATTAAAATTGCAACTTCTTGGTAGGACATCAACTTTTTCCTTCACTTGGTCATAGATAAATAAATAAATAAAAGAAGGATAGATTGCTCACTGCATACATTAGAACAAAGCCCGCGTAAAACTTATTATTTTCGCCGGTACCTAGTAGTTCGACTTATTATTTGTGATGTCGCTACTATACTAGATAAATTGTGACATACCTAGTGCCATCTATCGAACAGTTGATGAAACGAAATCCGATGTGTGTGTGTGTCTGTGTAGCAACTGTACAGCGCCCACAAAAACAAAAATTTGCTAGAACAGGATAATACGCGACACATGGCATACAATAAATCTGAGGATAAATTGCTCAACCGTGCATGACAGTTGAGTCAAAGAGTAAAGTTATATACTGGTATGTATGAGTAGTGTGTGTTAGGTAAATAAATAATGATCGTTGTGCGCCATGTACCGGAATTCAAAATAACCATCTGCACGCTTAGATTGCCAGCTTACCACCGAAAGTTTAATGAAAAAAATGTTAAAAACACCTGATTAAGAATTCACTATTTTCTGATGCGATGTTATGAAAATGTTGTGTTTTTATTCATAAAATAAATACATAATGATGCACCAGAACAGTAAAATGCTATTTTTCGTCGATTTCAGACAAATTTTATTTCCAGTGAGACAAGTAACGCCATCTAGCAACGTTATTTTTATTAGTATTGCGAACAGTACAAGGAGATAGCAATCTATCCTTCCTTTATTTATCTATGACTTGGTCTACGTAATTTCATCTAGGTATTTCTCTTTACCCGTACCATACATAATGTACAATCTAATAATTAATTATAAAATTCCTTGATGAGTGTACTCACGATCAAGATGGCTCATGATAGCCTTGTCCGCTTTCCCGCCAGCCTCCAGATAGAGGCGAATGATCTCAAACGGCGCGTCAGGATCACGCCCCGGATGGAAAGTAACACCGCAGCCGAGTTGCTCTTGTAGCTCTCCTGTCGCTGCTATGGCGGTGCGTTCGAAGTCTGCGGATAACTTGTATTTTTTGTTTCTGAATTTACTCATTTTTACCAAAAAATTATGGTGATGGTTTATTTATTTACACAAGAACCTTATACCTACTTACAGATTTATACCAACTCGCAGGTTAAGACAATACTACATAATAATATAATATAATTAAATTACATATATTTCTACTTATATAATTATCCTTACATAATTAACTAATTTAAAAAGTTACGCACACTTGCAGCAAATTTTGCTATTAATGTCTACTTCTTGACACTGAGCGATCAGCGGGTCTACCGCGTAATTTCGATTTGTATCAACTTTAAGCAAATGCATGCGAAATTCAACGCGTGCAAAAGAGATGGCATGTTAGGCGGGCGTCGTCGCACGCACGTCAAATTTCAATCTCAAGTTGATGTTGATGAAAATGAGAATTACGCGGTAGACCCACTGTTCGTTCAAAAGTGTACACGCATGGAAAGTGGGAGCGTAATGGTTGGCATCAAACTAAGTGTAAATAAAATGAACTTTTAACAAAAAAATAGTAACCGACTTCAATAGTAACAGCAGTCATTCACTAAAAAGTTAATAATAATTATATAAAGACCGATGGTACCGAAGCAAAACTGTTGCAGACTTCTTTCTTCCTGAAACGTTATGTTATCTAGAAGTCGGCGTTCTTATATTGGTTTTTATGTTGCTATATCGTAACAAATACGCCGACTTTTAAGTTTGTTCGATTCCCCGGGTGAGACAAGCAAATTTTATAAGATATTTGAATGCAGTTGTTTCTTTTAAAAAATAAAGCAATGTTTCCTTTCAGTAAAATGAGCTAACTAAAGGATTTAAGGTAGTTACCCTCCAGGGCCCTTGAATTTTTTCCACCCTGTATATGCGACGACAATAATCACGTGAGTGTTAAAGCCGCATTTAATAATAATTTAGTATGTCAGCTCACGCGATTTTTAATAATATTATAACACTCAGATATTAATTAACATACAGACAATACTCACGCTTGTCTCCCAGAGGTGTAGGCAGAAACTACAGATTTCCATCTGCTACGATCCAGACACACCTCTTTTGCCTCTTCCACATCCATCAATCTAGTCATACAAGCTCTTCTATTCCGGGTACTTTTAACATGTCCATATACATATGTTGATTTCTCGATGAATTCAAATTCAAATTCAAATAGTTTATTTTGCAAAGCAGGTATAGATATATACACTTTTTACACGTCAAATTTAATCTAATAAAGAAAATATATGTAATAGAATAATAAATGTACATGAACTAAATTAAAGGTTTATTTAATTTATGTAGCAATATATTTACGATTAAAATGATAGGTAAAATATATATTATACAAGGTAAAATCCAATCAGCCGCCCGAACCCATACCGGAGACCCGGCCAGGGACCAGGAACAAGGTTCAGTGATCACCAACCGAGCCCCCAGCACGAATCCAGGCGGCCGACCAAATCCCATCCTATATACTACATACTAATAGGTTACATATATAAATACATGCCTACCTCCGCCCATTCGATTAGTCTTGCTAAGAAGAAGGGCAAGAAACTTAGCAAGATCATGTCTTTTTTTCAACATAAAACTTATACTATACAATATATGACTTATATCTACTTTAACCAAGGGATAAGAAAATACAAGACAGTAGGAATTCAGGTTAATGAAAAAAAGAAAGAAAGAAAGAAAGAAAGAAAGAAAGAAGAGAAGAAGAAGAAGAAAAACATATATATCTTGATATGATTCATAGATACTCCCAGGTTTTAGAGTTTTATGACAATCAAAGTAGTTAAAACAATTATTCAAGATCTTACCTTTGATAGGCCAAACACTGGCAACCTCTCCCATAAACCCAGCTTTAATGGTTTTATCGTCAACACAACCTACAGTCAACTCTTCCTGCATGTGATTGTATAATTGCTCCTTATTACAATGCAATACGGTGCTATCTTGCATGTCAGCTATATAGAAGCCTGTACCAGCTACGATGTGGATACCAGTGTCTGTGGAGACGGTTTTCATGAACTCCAAGTCTCTTTTTAAGCCCTCTGTCGAATTTTCTACGATGGTGCCTGCAAATAAATAAGAAGCAGGTAACATTTAAATGAAAAATATACGAGATGTTGTGGGACACCCGTGGGTCTACCGCGTAATTCTCATTTTCATCAACATCAACTTGAGATTGAAATTTGACGTGCGTGCGACGACGCCCGCCTAACATGCCATCTCTTTTGCACGCGTTGTATTTCGCATGCATTTGCTTCAAGTTGATACAAATGAGAATTACGCGGTAGAGCCCCCGGTTGGAATGGAACAAACTTCCTTTCGCTACTAACGCGCACGCCTCACGTCTACACTGCAGTGTCATACCTATACATAGACATACACTTGTAAACACGCATACGAGTGTCGTGAGGGTCGAAGTCTTACACTTTTTTCGGCTTAGCTCTAATTCGCCAAGTGTCTGGAGTGTCACGTGCGATAAGGATCTTAGGATCATAATAGATTTATGGAACTTTACGGCGAGCTAATGGAGAAAGAAAAGCTTACCATTTTACTGGGGGACGCACCTTAAGGCGATACGTAAAAGTTTTAGCGTCCCTGTTACTCCATATGCGAAAAAACCCTTACTGCGAGTGGGACGGATTCGTGGAAAAGTAGCAAAAAGTCGGTTTTTTATTAATATAAAATGTACTAAGCTATTTTGTAAAGAAGATTTTCAAGGAGACTTTACTACAATACAGAATATCCATATTTTGAATGCAATTTCACAATGAAATTAATAAGGATTTCAGAATTACAGGAAAAAATAAAACAATTTAGAGGTCTTTTCGGAATTAAATTCTATCGAGAAAATTTCATCCAATCGCGTTTTCCTTCCAAGGGCGGATCCAGCCTGCGAGCCTGGGGGGGCAGGGTCACAGGGTCCAACAAAGGTATAATAATAAAATATTAATTTCGACTTATCACCAAAACGACTGATGCTACTAGACCCTGCACGCCCGGGTCCTAAAGTGCTAACTTTTTTATGTTTAAAATTTAAAAAAGAGGTGACCTAGGCCCTGAGGGGGGGTTGAGACGTGGATGACGTTATAGTGGAGTAAATGGATTCGAAAAAAAACCTTTTTTTTGGTATCGCCTTAAACTATAACAGTGGTAGAAGGGAGTCAATTATTTCCAAAGTAACTCACCGCCACCAAACTTCTTATAATTCCTCACATCATTCAGCAGCGCCACTCTCGAATCGCTATCACGCAGCACCAGGTTATACGGAGAACTGTACGGGTACTGCCTCAAGTAGCCCACCTCGTTCAGTTTAATTTGGTTACCGAACGCGAAGGCCAGCTGCTGTGGCGGCTGGTTGTAGAAGTGTATGAAGTCCATCGCCAGATGCTCGTGGGTCAGGGTTCTACCCAATGCTGCTGGGGAGACATCGCCCAGGACTGAAAGTCGGGGAGGAAACTTTAAATACAGTAGGGCTTCGATAATCCTAACAGTAGGTGAAGCGGCGGTAGCTAAGGGGTAGAACGCTGTCCTCTCAATTTTGAGATCCGGGTTCGATCCCCGGTTGGGCATGCACCAATGACTTTTTCGGAATTTTTGTGCATACCCAACGAGCAAAAACGTCATATGAAGGATACAGGGAAAAAACAAGGAATGTCACATCGTAAGGAAGGGCTAGAATAAGTATAAATAACTTTAATAGATCTTTTATTTTCGGGCTAAAATAAATGGGGGGATAATTTGTAGTTTTTTTTACTTGGTAAAAATAAGATTGTGTGTTCATTTTCGCTAAACTCTGTTTTAAAGAGCCTCCTAACAAAAATATATATTTTTTTTTATTAATTACACATTTTATTCTAGCCCTTCCTTACGATGTGACATTCCTTGTATACCCTTCATAGGGTTATTCCCAGGACTCCAAAATCTATTGTTCTCAAAATGATAAAATTTCATACAGAGATTCCCATGACTCCAAAAATTAATTTGTAGAAAATATTGATTTCTCACCGGCTCCAAAAGCTATCATGTACAGTCACATTGTACATAAATAACAAATTCAAGTAGAAGCATATAAACACACTACGAAGCGTTTCTTTTCTTCTACTCAATGAGGAAAAACGCAATGAGGGCGTCAATTACGACATAGTATACTGATGCACCGTCATAAAAAATATAAAAGCGTAGATCTATAAATAATTAAAAAATAAGGTGATTTGATATACTCTATATTAAAATATTTATAAAAGAATCACAGCTAAACACAGTTTTTATTGGTAAAAATAATAAATTATCACAATTTTAAAAATTAAACGCTTTCCAAAAAATTTCAACAGAACGCTTTAAGGGTTTCACTGACATGGGTCTAGCTTTTAGTAAAACCACAGTTTACACTGTAGTAAAAGAATGTGTTCGTCCTGTTCTGCATATATGTACAGTTAATCTTTTGGAGCCGACGAGAATAAAATTATGATAATAATAAATATTAAATTGAATTTTTGGAGCCGTGGGAAGAAATTTTTGGAGCTCTGGGAATAACCCCCTTCATATAGGCAAGATGCTATATAACGGCTTAGGTTTATAAGGGTTTCATAACAGTTTAGTAACAACCGAACAGTTTTATATTTAGTTTTTGTAGCCATTAAGTCATTTAAGTTAGTAATGAAAACGTTTTGACGACTACTTTATACGGCGATTATTTATATAGAAGTATCAGCGACGACGTTTACAGTTGTTCATTATAAAAACGTGAAAAAAAAATTTTTTTTCACGTTTTTCTCCACAAATACGGGATTAAATGCAGAATAACTAGGTAATCAATCACATAAGCAGATGTGGTTTATAAAAATCAAGAGTGCCATCTGAATATTTTTTCTTCGATTTATAGTTTTTATTTATTTCATTTATTATATAATTTTTTATTTATTTTAAGATGATTGAATTTGCATGTTATTTATTTTGAAAATTTATTATGAAAGGAAAGTGATTTAGGGCATTAAATTTTACTATTTTGCCGCCACTTTCACAGTGCTAGTCGCCTTAGTCAGAGTTCCGAGATTGGGCAAAACAGGGTTAGGGGTTATGGCTTGTCGCCTTAGTCAGAGTTCCGAGATTGGGCAAAACAGGGTTCGGGGTTATGGCTTGTCGCCTTAGTCAGAGTTCCGAGATTGGGCAAAACAGGGTTCGGGGTTATGGCTTGTCGCCTTAGTCAGAGTTCCGAGATTGGGCAAAACAGGGTTCGGGGTTATGGCTTGTCGCCTTAGTCAGAGTTCCGAGATTGGGCAAAACAGGGTTCGGGGTTATGACTTGTCGCCTTAGTCAGAGTTCCGAGATTGGGCAAAACAGGGTTCGGGGTTATGGCTTGTCGCCTTAGTCAGAGTTCCGAGATTGGGCAAAACAGGGTTCGGGGTTATGGCTTGTCGCCTTAGTCAGAGTTCCGAGATTGGGCAAAACAGGGTTCGGGGTTATGGCTTGTCGCCTTAGTCAGAGTTCCGAGATTGGGCAAAACAGGGTTCGGGGTTATGGCTTGTCGCCTTAGTCAGAGTTCCGAGATTGGGCAAAACAGGGTTCGGGGTTATGGCTTGTCGCCTTAGTCAGAGTTCCGAGATTGGGCAAAACAGGGTTCGGGGTTATGGCTTTTTAAGATAGTAAAATATTAATTTCTGAACAAAATAAATACCACTTGTTACCTTACAAGATGAAGTACAGGTTCATTAAAAAAAATCTTGGCACTAATGTATAGATTTCAGAAAAAAAAACAGGATTTTCAAGTTCAGGTTACACCCGTAGCGTTGCAATGCTATTCAAGAGATTTTCTTGAAATTCCTGTTTTTTTTCTGAAGTTACTATACATTATTGCCGTAATTTTTTTTAATGAACCTGCACTTCATCTTGTAAGGTAACAAGTGGTATTTATTTTGTTCAGAAATTTGAATTTTTAACGTCTTAATTACACTTAATTCGTTTTAGTAAAGTACCTCAAACAATATAGTAGCTGGTACCTACTACAGAAAAATTTAAAACCGGCCAAGTGCGAGTCGGACTCGCGCACGAAGGGTTCCGTACCATTATTTATAATAATACAGATCGCGCCAAACTTCTAGTCCGCTCGGAAGTTGCTCTTCCCAAGAACGGCCCATACATTTTCTACTATATAATCTGTGCTGCTGATGCGAATCGCCCCGTGTTTAGAGGGGACTAAAAGTTTGGCGCGATCTGTACTTGTTAACTTGTAAAGCCTTCTTAGCTGTGATAGTTTTCCTTTTAATTTCGTTATGTATACTACTGCCGTGATTTTACAACCGTTTCGCCGGCAGAGGGGGGGGGGGACGACACTTGACTCTAACAAAAATTAACACTTTTAAGTTTAATATTTCGCAAACGGAACCCCGGATCGAACAACGGTCTTCTCACACCCCTAACATTTTTAAATTATCTATCCAACGACACCCCACACTAGGGGATAGACGAGAAAAAAAAAATCATCTCCACTTAACATGTAGGGGAGGTAATCTAAAAAAAAAAAAATTTTTCAAAATTTTACTGTTACCACATTATCGGCGTAATATACAAGGTGACTTTTTGATCATCGTCCAAATTCATACTGGCGGCTTGATAAGTGATCAGTATCATGGATCAATAACAATTTTTGTAAAATATAATATTCGTAAAATGAAATGTCGACTCCCCATAGTGATTCACTCGGGACTGGAAGTGAATTACTATGGGAAGTCGAAATTTCATTTTACGAATTTCACAAAAATTGTTATTGATCCAAGATACTGACCACTTATCAAGCCTCCAGTATGAATTTGGACGATGATCAAAAAGTCACCTTGTATGTATAATGTATATGTATATCCATGCCAAATTACAGCTTTCTAGTACTAATAGTCTCTAAGCTAAGCCGCGGACAGACAGACAGACAGACATGGTGAAACTATAAGGGTTCCTTGTTGTTGACCACGGAACCCTAAAAACAGTAAAAAGTACTTACCCGTTTGAACCTTCTTTGAAGACATATCGTTTTTAACACCTAAAATTATCACAAACACTACTGAATGGAAGCGACCGCTCCGACAAATAATTCTCCTAAACAAGAAGGTGCCGTGTATTTTGTACCTTATCATCTAATTATCAGATGTTTACATAATTATACTTGTCATTTGTATATCTTTTGCATGTTGCTACGAAAATTATCTCATAAAGTTGAGAATACATTAAACACGCCTGTACTATACACAAGTCCTTGTTTGTATGACTTCACGAGCAACAAAGTCAACCAAGCTAGCAAACGGCACAGAGCCGACTGGCAGTGCTGCCGTTAAATTTTTTCTTCTTGAGGATAATTCATGATTTATATAAAAACGGCTCACCTCAATACGTGTTATGATCGGGAAAGCCGACCAGCGGGTCTACCGCGTAATTCTCATTTTCATCAACATCAACTTGAGATTGAAATTAGACGTGCGTGCGACGACGCCCGCCTAACATGCCATCTCTTTTGCACGCGTTGAATTTCGCTTGAAGTTGATACAAATGAGAATTACGCGGTAGAGCCCCAGTTTCAGCAGATTTAGACTGCCTTCATCTGGGCGAGTAAAGACGTTCACGTTACGCCCTGAAGTGTTCCGTGGTTACGCCTCAGTGTGAGGCGTAACGTCGTCGCGTAACACTTTTCTTTTTGCTAGATTTTTATATAAAAGTCACTAGATTAACTAAAATTTTATCAAAATGTCGCCAAATGTATGGAATACCCAGTAAGAAAAAAGTCGCTAAAATGTATGAATCGTCTCTTTTATTAAAGCCAATTCTGAAGGCTTTAATTTTAGTTATAGTGCTGTCAAAACTTAAAATTTTCCAAAGTAATTTAACTTCTGTTCCTTAAACTTAAGGACTATTTTGCGATAAAGAATATTTAGTTTTGACAGCACTAAAAATAAAATTAAAGCCTTCAGAATCGGCTTTAATAAGTGGCTAAATCGACTGAAATTCCGCTAGATTTAGCGACAAAGTCGCTAAGTCGGCAACACTGCCGACTCGTTAATAAAATAAGTACGGTACCATGAAGGTCGATGATGATAAAACGTACGTATCATAAACGGTATAGCATAATACCAGCTTTTGCCCACGGCTTCGCCCGTGCTGATGTCGTTTGCATTTTCCCGGGATAAAAAGTATCCTATGTCACTCTCTGGCTCATAAACTATCACTATGCAAAAAAAAAACCGGCCAAGTGCGTGTCGGGCCATGCGCTGTGTAGGGTTCCGTAGTTGCCCTGCACAATATGCGGACTTCTTCTCCAAGTACATTTTGTAAGTTTGTCGACTAATACAGATCGCGCCAAACTTCTAGTACCCTCGGAAGTTGCTCTTCCCAAGAACGGCCCATACATTTTGTTCCTACTGATGCGAATCGCCCCGTGTTTAGAGGGGACTAAAAGTTGGCGCGTTCTGTACTCGTTAACTTGTAAGGCCTACTTAGCTGTGATAGTTTTCCTTTTGATTTCGTTATGTATACTACTGCCGTGATTATTTTCACGTCTCCAAATATAACCGTTTCGCTGGCAGGGGAGGACATTTGACTCTAACAAAAATTAACACTTTTAAGCTTAAAATGTCGCAAACGGAACCCTGGATCGAACGGATCCTTTTTTACTACTTTATTAATAGTTTAGATTATACCTTCTATCTCTTACTTAATTTAAATATTTAGAGAAGTCCTGCCAGACTCACTCACAGCCAAAAATCTAGTTTGTACTTAGACAGCTGAGATTATGTACAGAGATTCCTTTATAATGTAGATGTCGAGGCCAGGGGCTCTACCGCGTAATTCTCATTTGTATCAACTTCAAGCAAATGCATGCGAAATTCAACGCGTTCAGAAGAGATGGCATGTTAGGCGGGCGTCGTCGCACGCACGTCAAATTTCAATCTCAAGTTGATGTTGATGAAAATGAGAATTACGCGGTAGACCCGCTGATCGTAAAATACAAAATCGAAAATCTTTCACTAAAAATAAAAAACAAGTGCGACGACAAACGGAGCTAGGATTTTACATGTAAATAAATTTTAGGAGCAGAGCGAGGTGACCCTCCTAGTTTGGACAGAAATATGATATGCCTAGGCAGGTCGTGATTAGAGATGAAACGGATAGTGATTTGGCCGGATACCGGATATCCGGCGAGGCACTAGGCCGGATAGCCGGATATCCGGCGGCCGGATATCCAGCTCAAGATATGCATTTCGCACTTATTGAGCAAGTCTAAATATTACGCACCAAGGTGCGTGCGGGTGCAAGTGGGCGAGATTATTCGTGCATTTTTTAAATGAAGATCATTTCTAAATGATCGTGTCACAATCATACAAATGCTGGTTTGCAAACGCGAAAAAATTTCCGATCCTAACTAAATTTGTAAATATGTATCTTTTGTCTCCTTGGAGTGGTGTATTGTATACTGTATATAAATGGACAGGTATCTTTAAATGAAACCGCGTAATATACTGTTCATACTGAACAAATTTTCCAAAGTAACATATTGAAAAAACAAAATTGAACCTGCTCGCCCAGTGCCCTTTCAAAATTTAAAGTAGGTTTTCATAATGAGTATTTTTTTCTTTGGATTCGGGTTACATTCGGCATATTGTGAGAGCAAAAGAAGCTGGTGTAATGTATGAAGAAAAGCATAAACGTTTATTCCCAACAATTGATGTATAGCTTGTCTTTATCTACCATAGCTCAATTCTTATTCACTTTATGTATTAGAATTTAGATTATTCAATCATTGATACAACTATTTTGTGATTTAAACGACTTTTTGTATGTTGAGTTAAGTATCCGGTATCCGGCCGGATACTGACTACTATCCGGCCGGATACCGGATACCAAAAATATGGCCGGATAGGCCGGATACCGGATAGTAACCGGATATCCGTTTCATCTCTAGTCGTGATATGTCCAGTTCTACGATGTGCCGACGACATAAAAAGTAATAAGGCCGGATTTGTCGAAATTCCCACGGGATATCGAAAGAAAGGATCATTGAATTCCTGATTACTAACCGAGTCTCCAGTATGAATTCGGGCGGGTGGTTAAATTTCACCTGTGATATTTATTAGAATCCTGAGAAGGTATCGTCTTTTATGCAGCGCGTATGGAATGCTAATCAACGTCCAACATGTCATTTTCGTAGGCGAAACTTGGTATAACATTATTCAATTTTTTTTATTAGTAACCATATAAAGAACGCCTTGCATGCCTAATTTCATAGTGCTAAAAATAAGTAGTTACCTTGATTTTTTAATAATTAAACATGGAGGGAGTGCTTTAAACGGTCAGTAACAAAAAATATTGAAATGTAAGTTTTTCCTATGAAAATCACATATTTGACGTTGATTAGCACTGCATACGCGCTGCGTCCATCTATTCGAAAAACGATGATTGGTTCTTCAATAAGTGCGAACAAAGTAGGTCTTTTCTGCAAGAGACTTTCATAGGGTAATAATGAGTTTTGAATTTGGAACATGAATGTTGTTCCTTATAGAGTGTTTCGTGACCAAAGAGTTCAAACGAAAATATTGTATAAAAAAGTTACTGGCCGGTTATCTGGGCAGCGCGGCCGGCTGTTATAAAAAAAAATGAAATGATAAACGCGCGAACTACGTGCTCGGTACGAATACCATTCATAGCATAATTTAAATTTTAACATAATTAAACAAAAATGGGTTCGTCAGTGAAAGTGTTACATTAACACCCGAAAATATAAGAAGAAACGCATGTAGTATGATAGAGAACCTATTACCATATAAATCCCAAAAAAATATATATCGAAAGTTTTATTTTTTATTTCAACCATAATATTCATAAAAATCTGTATATATATAATAAAACAGTAAAAAAATATTTGAAAGCGTATGATAATTTCCTCATATGGAAAAATGCAAACGGAGCTAAGACTTTTTCGGAATCTGTTTTCTTGGCCTATTTCCAAAAATCAGCCTTTTTCAAAGAAATAATTCTTTTCCGAATATCATTGTGTTACTAAATAAGTTCTAGATTTGTATCTAATGGAGCCTTTTATTTCTTTTCCTCATAGATGGGATGAAAAGTAGAGTGTCTCACACGGCCGCAAAATTATTTTTCCTCGGGCGACGTATTTTGAATCCTTCACTCTGCTCTGGATTCAAAATAACGCCCTCGACGTAAAAATATTATTTTGCTCCATTGTGATACAATCTACTATTTTATACCTTGTCGAAATTCTAACTTAGCTTTGGCTGGGTATGTAAATAATATTATTATGCTATCTTGTTAAGGTGGATGGTCCAAGGTAGTCTTTATAAAAACTTGTGAGAACCAATAACGACGACAGAAGTTTTATTATTTAATTATGTTACCTTTTTCACCACGTTCCATCAACTTTACACCCGCGAATATTCAGTTTTTCTTAGAAACGAAATGTTTTAACAGTCTAATTTTGCAATTTAAAACTTTCATACATTGGATTACAAAAGTTTTAAATAACAAAATTAGATTCTAAAGAAGTTTGTTTGTAAAAAAACTGATTATTCGCGGGTGTAAAGTTGATGGAACGTGTGGACAAAGGTAACAGAATTAAATAATAATACTTCTGTCGTCGTTATTGGTTCCCACAAGTTTGTATGAAGATTGCCTTGGACCATTCTCCTTAACAGCACCATGGAGACGGTCATCAACAATGTTAATCGCTATGACAACAACAAAATAAAGATTAACAGTTATCAAATATTTCAGAGTAAAAATGCCTATCGTTATCAAAGACTTTACCTGGACACAAACTGCTACTACAATCCATATCAGAGTACCCATCAGCCCGGTGAGCCATGAAAAAGTGGACCTTTTCACTACAGAGTCCTATATCAAAGCTAATTTCAGCCCGTTCTTACTAGAAATATTTCTACTTCATGATGTAGATAAAGATAAGAGTAAATGTATCGTCAAAGAGGATCTTCTACTTTTGGATTTAATTAAAAAGGAAGAAATTGAATGGGATGTGCTTGAAAAAGAACTTACTAAGCCAGAAAAGATGCAGTTAAAGCAGCAGAACCTAAATAAATGCCAAGAAGAGGCACAGAAGGAGGCAGAAGATAAGAGAGTTAAGAAAAGTGAGTTAGATAGGTTTGCGGTGCAACGAGCGATGGATATAGATTCAAAACAACATGCGATTATGGATTCCCGAAGAGATGCGCAAAGGAAGAAGGCTATGGACAATTTAGAGGAATGGAGACAAGTCACAGAAGATAAACATTGCAATAACACTGCACCAGAAGTCATAGAATCACAACTACAAAAAGCCAAGATTGTGGAGCTACCATCATCAGAAGATGAAAGTAATACGGAGCGGACTACTCAACCTGTTATTAAGCATAACAAAAATCATAATTCACCAAAACATTTCAAGACCCCAGTGAGATCAGAATATGTGGAGAAGAAGAAAGAAGAGGCAAATAAAAGAGTTCTGCCGAAGTTACGAGAAACAGGTCAATTGGAGATCACGCACACAAAAAGGACGTTTCCGACGCCAAGTAGGGAATCCATGGCTAATGAAGAAGAAACTTGGCTGAAGAATGTCACTATGGCTAGAAGAGCGACGGGTGAGTATCTAGCTACAATAATACTTCCGTATCGAATTAAGCTATTTGGCTAGGGCTCCAGAAAAAATATAGAAAATATTAGATGGAGAAATTCACTTTTAAAAATGTGCTGTTTGTTACCAATGAAGCATTGATTAAACATTACTCTGCGCACCCCGCTTTTGCCTAAGGCGAAGGAGCGTACTCGAAAGAGGTTTCAATATATAGGGCATTTTAATACGTAGGTACATGTTTGTTAAAGGGTTCGTCTCAGAGGACTTGAGACCAGAGGAACAAGATCCCCAGTGGTGTAAAGACAAAGGCGACGAATTCTTCCGCAATGGGAACTTTTTAGGCGCAATAAGCGCGTACACTCATGGTATAACTCTATCTGACAAACTGCCTAGCCTGTTCGCTAATAGAGCCGCTACTCATTTCGCTCTCGGGAATTTCAATAAGTGTGTAAGTACCTCGACCTTTAACAACATAAAATTTAATTAATGGTTTTACAATAGGTACTCGCTATTTTTCAGGTAAATGATTGTTCTACAGCTCTAGATCTCATGAAGCCAGAATGCGAAAGCAATAGGCGGAGTCGGGCGAAGTGCATAGCTCGACGCGCGGCTGCGTTAGCTCGCGTAGGGTTTCTAAACAAGGCAATAGATGAGATGAAGGCAGCGGCGAAACTGTTGCCAGATGACGAAGATATAAAGAAGGATATCCACGACATGGAAAGGGCTTGGGAACAGAACCCTGATTCGGATTAGAAGAGTTTAATGTTTTTGTTGAAACTATGTATTAACAGGAATAAAATTATAAATATACATTGCTATTTTAAATATATTCCACGCTATTCCTCTACTATCGTAGTGGAAAGTCCAAGGTTGTTCAGCAACGCCTGCGGGGAAGGGTCTCGGCCGCGGAACCTTCTAAAGACCTCGCTGGGTTGACAGCTGCCTCCCAAAGCCAAGAAGGTATCTCTATACCTTTTACCGACAGCCAGTATATCCTGCTCACCCTGCCTAGCCTCTTCAAACGCACTGTAAATATCCGCGGCGATCATGCGAGACCATATATTACTGTAGTAAGCTGCGCCCCACTCTTCGGAGAAAATTTTCGAGAACGAAAGTGGATGCGAGTCGTATTTGTCGAAGGGCAACGCGTGGTATTTCGGCCACATTTCTCTAACAAGGTCTCTCCAGAAAGTCTTTTTCGAATGCAGTTCCAAATCTAACCGAGACAGGTAAAGTTCCCGACACAAGTTGTAGCCTGCCATGTGGCATCTGACATTTTGTAGATTTGCCATTACTTCTTCTGGTAAAGAATCATCTGTCTTGTAGTGTCCGCTCACAGCCCGTATCGTGTGAGGATCGTACAGCCAGTGCATCATCACATGACCGCAGATGTCTGCAGCATCCCACTCGACGTTAGACAGACCAGCCACTTCAGAGTAGTTAGCCTTGGTTAGTAAATGTCTTAGCGAGTGTCCAAACCTTTGGAACAAGACTCCAACTTCATGGAAAGACAACAGGGACGGTTTATCTTGCTCTGGAGCTTGGAAGTTGAATATCAACGCTGACAATGGTGTCGTGTCAGCCATTGCACTTTTGTTTCGGATCGAAACATGCCAGCCAGCATCGTCATAAACTCTAATTTTCTCGTCTTGCCGTGCATATGGATCTAAGTAAAACCCAGCTATTGGCCTGTTACCGGATTCATCAAATATGTCAAAGAACTTGACATCCTTGTGCCAAGTGTGGACAGTGGGTTGCTCTACAATCTGAATCTTGAAGAGAGTGCTGCACAAATTAAAAAGGCTGTTGATAACTCTTGGTAGAGGAAAGTATTCTCGAATTTTGTCTTCATCAAACTTATAGAGTGACCACTTTTGCTTCCTCTGCCAATAAGGGACATCCCAGAACTCTAGTTTGTCATCAAAACCCCTTTCTTGAGCGAATTCTTGCAGCAGGTCCAGTTCTATGTCCTGCATTGGTCTTGCATTTTGAAGTAAACTATCTAAGTGATGGTAGATGTTTTCAATAGACCCTGCCATTTTAGTTTCCATGCTCATGTCAGCATATGTCTCAAACCCTAGTACAGATGCTTGCTCTTGCCTCAAGCCACGAATTTTCTCCAAATGAGTACTATTTTCTAAATCTTTGTTGCCATAACCAGAGCAACGTTGTGTATGTGCCGACCAAGTGTTCCAACGCATTTCTCTTGATGGGCAGTGTTGCATGAAAAGCTCATAGATGTGAGGCTGCAAAGTGACTCTCCATGGCCCTTTGCTAGCATTATTATGTATAGACATAGACTTCAGTAGGCTCTCAGGAAATTCTTTTACAATATCTGTGTTCTCAATCGTGCCATTAAAGATCTTAGTAGCTGTGTTGACTTTTTCACGAAATGTATGCCGCTCTTTTTGCAGCTCTCCTAGTATATTTTGCAATCTTTCTCTTTTGTTACCCGTGACATCTAGACCATTTAGTTTACCTTCCAGGACATACTTGTCCAGTAGTCTCTGCTCTTCATCTGTTACTTTCTTAAGGCGATTCTTTTCATCAACAGCTGCTTGAAATATGGGTGTGCTATTAAATTTGGTTGACCTGGCCTTTTGAGCCCTCTCATGAATCTTGATATATGATTTTGTAGGCATCAAGGAACTGTTTCCGAGGTAAAGAGTTTTAGCCATGCCCCATGTTAATTCCAATGGGCTGTCTAGCTTTTCTAAAGGCTGGAATACTTCAGTGAATGCATTTTTGCAATTAGGTGACTGTTTTTCAATCTGTCTAACGCCAGTTTCATATTCCAAGCTTTGTTTGCTGATGGCTGCTATGCATTTTTCAATAGTGAGATCATTAAACTCTGGCAAGCCATTGCTGGAGAGTAGTATGTTTTTGTCGGCATCTTCTCCTATTTCCGGGATCCTGAAAAAAAGCAAAACAAAAGTTAGTAAAAATTTTACTTTTAAGATATTCATTGAAATTAATATCAAAGATATTTTTGGCTGATTAGCTACACAACTAGTAAAGGAGTTGGGTAAGTGGCACAGTGGATGATTAGAGAGGGACATTTTTTCAGTTCAAAACTGTAGTCCAATTAAAAAAACAATGAATAAAGTAAAATAACAATAATAACAGTTTTAAACTTACAAATCCATTCTCTAAATCATAGCAATGAGCTTTTTATCAAAAAATTAATTGTGTTCAACAGCATTATCCAATATCATCTTGATTTACCGCACTACTCCAACTCGCACCTTTTCAGTTGGGGTGTAGATAAGGGGTTACTATAGGAAAAATGGGAAGGGCTTTGGAAAATGGTCCGTTGGTTTTTCTTAACAGATTTTGACCTGTACATTATACACCTTTTTGTGTTAGACTAGGAGACTCCTTGCTCAGCTCTGCTTTGCTTGGCTCTAACTTGTTTCATAATGTTGAAACATAACCTAACCTAGATTTTCAAAACAGATTTCAACCCAGTGGCGTGCACAGAACTTTTTTCCGGAAAAGCAATCAGAAGGTCAAGTACGACAATAAAAAAAATATGAAAATTTGTCAGAAATGTCAGAAACAAGTGCCAAAACAAATTAAATACAAAAAATTTTATCTGGAAGACTATTAAATTTCGTAGTGAGAAATTTCGTGTAGTAGCTCTATAAATGGAGACATTTATGTCAAAAAATTATGATTTTCCAAATCGACAGACCATATTCCAAAACTGAGCCAAAAATGTCCTGGACTCTTGGATCGTGCCCCATTATCGACACTCTGACTACTTTTTCAGATACGATTGTCTCTTTCGTTGTGCAATAGACCTATTGCACCTTAACCCATATGAATTGAATTGAATTCCGTCGGCGGATGTTTAGCCAGGTAAATGTTACGACTTCAATATGTTACATTATAGTTTGAACAGAATTCCCAATAATACTCACAGTACAACGTATCCAGCATTGCGTTTATTTTGGTACAAATGGCTTTTTACCTGCCGGGCCACGAACTTTGTGCGTAAAAATGACAAAGCCATACTTAATTGATTACTGCTACGCACAATTTTCACATAAATCTTATGATTTTAGAGGGATTTCATAATAATCTTGCTTGATGCTGTATTCAACAAAATCCTCAATTCCTCACATCCCAACCACAAAAAACGAGTTGACTTGACATGACAGACACATGACACATGACAGATTTGATGACTTTTTTTTTTATATTTTAACGGCTCTGGACTCTTGTCCTTTTGAGCACGTAGTTATTGTTTTCTTTTTAATTTTTTTTTTTTGTTTTACTTCTATCACTTTCACACAGGGGTTGCTAACGTTATTAAATCACACAAAAAATAACGTTATATAACGTTATTTCAGTAAAGGTAGCTCTGTAACGTTATCCATGGATAACGGTATTTTGCAGGAAAACGATAAATGAAACGTTATCTACTAACGTTAAAACTAACGTTATTTATAACGATATTTTATCCTACGTTGCCGCTTTGCTTTAAAATGGCGCGACGGCAAGGCCCCGCATGCTTTGTTTGGAGACCTTCTGTTATTGATCTGTAGTGTTCAACCCGTAACAATAAAAATAACGTCGTGCGATATTATTGTTTTTCTTTTACCATGATTTCTTTGGATTTTACAGAAATCTTTTAGTAGCTGTAAGAGCATTTCTGAAATTTATTTGCATTTCTGAAATTATTTTTAATAATATAATAAAATAATTCAGATCCAAGCTGGTGCAGTTCTGTGACAGAACTTCTGTTTAAGAGTTCCTAATGTAGCCCTTTTTAACTGAACTTGGCGTTTACTGACTACTGTTTCCCAATTCCTAGCATTAAATTATGCATTGAGAATAAGTGATATTATGTAAGTAATGCATCTTTGCTTGCGATACGCTTTATTGTGTAAGAATCGAAATACTTACTTACTTTTTTACTTTGCCTCTAAACACGATTAAATATTAATAAACTATATACAAAATACCGAAAAATTTCTTTTTGTATCAGTATCCTACACTGCAAGAAGTGACCGATAGACACAGTTCTATTACAGTTTTTAATAATATTTTAAATATTTAAATTATTTTACCTATTAAAATGTGATTGTAAAAAAATTAGTTTGGCCATATTATATTTAATTGCTTCTATTTCGAGAAATCCTTGAAAAACCATGAAAAATGTATGTCCCTCCTCCTTATCTCCAAAACAGGTGGACTAAAAAATATGAAAAAAATCATGGTAATATGTGTTAACGAAAAGATTCCAAAAAAAAAAAGTCCAATCCAATCCAATCCATCAGCCAATATCGGTCCACTGCTGGACATAGGTCTCTCCAAGGGCACGCCACATTTTTCATACCTCGGCCATCCTCATCCAGCCACTACAGGCAATCTTTTTTAGATCGTCAGTCCAGCAAGCTGGCGGGCGTCCTACACTGCGTCTGGCGGTTCGTGGTCTCAATCATGTTTCTGAAACCAGCTCATCATCCTTAACAATAAAGTCCAGTCACGACTTCCTTACTTTTCCTGGTTCCTAAGTTCCAGTACTGTTTCCAAGTTCTCATTCCATTTCCAGCTCATGACAAGAAGTAAGCAAAACTAGCTCATCGTCCCCAACAAATAGAGTCCAAACACGTCTGCTTTACTATTCCTTGTTCCTGAGTTCCAGTACTGTATCCAAGTCCTCATTCCATCACCAGCTCATGACACCAAGTTTTTGAAAACAACTCATCATTCTTAACAAATAAAAATCAAACACGACTTCCTTACTATTCCTGGTTCCTGTGTTCCAGTACTGTTTCCAAGTCCTCATTCCATCACCAGCTCAAGACATCAAGTTTCTAAAACCAGCTCATCATCCTTAACAAATAGAGTCCAAACACGACAGCCTTACTATTCCTGGTCCCCGAGTTCCAGTACTGTCTCCAAGTCCTCATTCCATCACCAACTCACGACACCAAGTTTCCGAAAACAACTCATCATTCTTAACAAATAAAAATCAAACACGACTTCCTTACTATTCCTGGTTCCTGAGTTCCAGTACTGTCTCCAAGTCTTCATTCCATCACCTGCTCATGACACGAAGTAAGCAAAACTAGCTCATCATCCTTAACAAATACAGTCCAAACATGACTGCCTTACCTTTCCTGGTTCCTAAGTTCCAGCACTGTCTCCAAGTCCTCATTCCACCACCAGCTCATGACACCAAGTTTGCAAACCAGCTTATCATTTTTTTCAGTATTAGTTCAAACACGACTGCTGTACGATCATTCTTCATACACTAAGGTACCAAGCTATTTTCAACGAGATAAACTGAATAAATAGAAGTGGGTAAAAACAACATAACAATGTAGCCGATTCTGAAGGCTTTAGTGTTAGTTTTAGTGCTGTCAAATATAAAATTATTCCAAAGTAATTTAGATTCTGTTCCTAACTTTTAAGGACTATTTCGCAATGAATGAAATTTAGTTTTGATAGCACTAAAACTAAAATTAAAGCGATAATTAGAATCGGTTATATTGTTTCACTTGGACGGAAAATGGATAGACGGACATACAAGTGGGTGAAGTTCAATACTTACTTTTGTAATTTTTTATCCCACGCAATTAAGCACCCACTAGTCACTATTTTTCGAAAAATACTGTGCAACCATAAAAATGTCCACTTTCGGTAAGTTGTCAGATTGGCCTTTGACAAATCCCTCATCCATTTTAAAACTATATGATTATAATACTAAATTATACACTAAACACACGTAATTTTATATTTTATAAAACTTCAATAGCCAAAATCGGTCTAAGAAGACATTAAGATTAAGAAATTATACCTAATAACAAATCAATTTTGCGTCTGCAAGCCGCAAGGTCGAACGGCCGACTGACTGCGAGACTAGCTATGACGTCATCATAGGCCTAGATGCCTTATGACAAATTTACAAATTGTTTTGGAAATGGCCGATATGTTTTTGGTCATAACTTCGGTAATACTGTGATTATTAGAACGAAACAAAAACTGGTGTAATGTCCAAAAATCTGGCTTTAATACCGAGTGCTTTTTTTGCAAAATTTCGACCCTTTAGCCTTATTCATTGACTACGTAAAGGACTAATGTTTGTGTACTAAAATTTGACACGTTACATACTTCTAACCAAAGCTTTCTAATTTTCTTTTAACACTCATTCATGACGTCTATAGGCCTTTAACGCTAGAAATTATTATTTGCTATGTAACTTCTAACAGTAAAAACCGAAATTCCTAGAATCGACAAATGACAATAACTTTTTTCCGTCGGTTGATTTTAATGAAATAAAAATTTTATTCTGTTCTAAATTAAGCCCCATCCATCTGTGAAAACTACATTAAAATCCGTTCAGTGGTTTCCGAGATGTGCGCGAACAAACAAACAGACAGACAGAAAAGAATTCTAAAAATCACTGATTTGTGTTCTATTACTCTAATTAAGTCACCCCCTTTCTATTTTTATTACTTTTCTCCAATGTACAGATACAGCGGGTTCTATTCTTTTATTATATGTATTGATATTCCACGTAAACGCCTACTAAAGTGAAACGAGAACCGAGCAATGAAGACTGGCTCACTCAACGTGCGCAGAATATAGACGAAAAATACCTGCCTCATAAGCAGCGTTGCCATATGCAATAATTACGCTGCATAAACAGAGATGCATGGTAGGGCTGTTGCGAGTGCGGATGAGACAGCGATATTACCATCTGGCAACGCTGCTCATAACGTTTAATAAATAACGGTAAAATTATCGTTAGTTTATTACTAACGTTATAATTTAATAACGTTAATAAGTCACTTTACTAACGTTATTTGGGATAACGTTACTTTTGGTAGTAACGTTAACTCCGTTTGACAGCGATAACGTTACCATCTTTATAACGTTAAGTGAAGCCCTGCTTTCACATCAATTTTATCAAAGTTTATTTACAGTGTTAATAATAAATTTGTACAGGGGCGTTAAGTATTTTGGATCAGCCAAAAGATCGTGTAGGAGGCGCGTTGTTGTTGCCGAGGAACTTAAAAGTTCCTTGGTTGTAGCAGATTCACAAATATCTTCGAGTTCTGTCACAAGAATTATAGCTTGACCGCCGTAAAGTTGGCCTTTCCTAGGTTCGCGGGACGTAGGAGGGGGAACACGCTGGATGCTTCCAATCTCGATCCACGACTTTCAACCCTCGAAAATTTTGTGGCGTGTTCATTTTATTGCCTAACATTATTGGGTAATTTATCTAGATAGTAATATTGGTAACAGATACCTGTATGCATTCTTGAATTTTTCAGTGATTCCCATACTAAGTTTAATAAGAAAACACAAAAATAAATAATTGATAAATATTTTTAGATTTTTTTTTGCTATCATTACTATCTCCATCAGCCGAAAGTGTAGAGATCGGAACGAATTTAGTCGAAGTTAGAAACAGAATAATTATTTTTGGTTGTGAGTACTTATGAGTCATGGGTTGAACATTTTATTACGAGTTCGGAAGTACCCAGCGCGTTTGCACGCGCATGTGCGTACGGATACACAAGGCATTTCAGTATCCGTTTCGTTGCTAAGCAACGCTTTGTTTTTAAATAAAGCTATGTGCCTGCCACACATTTTGTAAACATGGATTTACCGACTTTGCGTAATAAAAAGTTAAACCATCAAGCAAAAATAATGTTATTAAATGTAGCAAACTATTTTAAAAAGAAAAAAGAAGGAGGAGATGGCAAGTAATAATTTATTGGACATGGGCAAAAAATAGTACCTTGTAATTTATTTGTGAGACCTTTTTTAGTGTTCCGTACCCAAAGGGTAACCAATGGGACCCTATTACTAAGACTCTGCTGTCTGTCTGTCTGTCCGTCTGTCCGTCTGTCACCAGGCTGTATCTTATGAACCGTGATAGTTAGACAGTTGAAATTTTCACAGATGATGTATTTCTGTTGTTGCTATAACAAATACTAAAAAACACAATAAAATAAATATTTAAGGGGCTCCCATACAACAGACATGTTTTTTTACGTTTTTATAGATAATCGTACGGAACCCTTCGTGGGCGAGTCCGACTCGCACTTGACCGATCTTTTTTATTTTTTACCTCCTTGGAAGATGATTTTCTGAAACAAATCATTCTTAATGTCTTACTAAAAGGTTCAATAACAATTTCCATTGTTCTTTTTATTGTGTATATTTAAAAATATGTATACGTTTACTATTTATTATCAAACTCTCACACCGTAGTCATATTTCTTAAATTGGTCTTTAGACACATCATGACGTGGAAATACCGTGTGTACCCGCGCGCACCCGCCCCCTTGCGTCCCGCAAAACTAGGAAAGGCCAACTTTAGGACGGTCAAGCTATAGTCTGTGAATGCCAAACTGTTGACATTTGAATACTATGTGGTTCAAATCAGCGTTTTCCTCATCGCAGTAAATGCATTTGGAGTATTCAACCAGTTTAAGTCTGAATAGGTGAGTACGGGTTTGGCAATGACCGAATCGCATTCTGTTTAAAGTTGTAACATATTTTCTGGAATTCACTGCCTTGTTTCTGTGGTACCAAGGATGGGCGGGCGAGTTTTTTTTGGATCTCAGTGTACCATTCCCCTTTTTCTTTGCTAACTCCATTCCAGTAATTAACCACGAAGTGGTTATATTGTCTTTGAATTAACCCATAATCATAGAACACATATCATATACAATGATTTCAGGTTCTCTCTCTGTCAGATGAGATGACAGATAACCAGTGTTGCCAACTCAACTACCACAGAATATGCTAGAGTGGTGTAAAAAATATGCCAGAAATTTTCTTTTTAAAATGCCAAAAAATTTGCCAATATAATTTTGAGTTGTTACTAACAACTTGTTAGTATTTACTAAAAAATAAAATCAGCGAAATAAAATGTCATATCTTCATCAACAACAGCTGACGTGAAAGGCTACAAGCAAGAGTCGTAGGTAACTTTCTTTGGCACCGACACAGCGTAGTACAAGCGTAGTGTAAGAATAACAGCACTTTCCTGCTCTCTTCAGGCTAAATGTAACGTATAAAATGGCATTCAGGGTTCTCACCACCAAACGATTTCGAAGTTTTGTTTGACCAGACTCATTTAGCTAAATACACGTTCAGTATCCACGTTTGAATGCGGCAATGTTAAAAGAGATATTGAAAAAAAAAAACATAAACCTGCGAAGGGGTTATTATCAGCTGCAACTTTACTATATTGCATGACTTCATTCTAGAGCACGCTATCTAGTGAGCTGGGGAAATTGATGGAGTTATCAATATCAATTTTTATTAGAAGAAATATTGTGGTTTATATTATTTTCTTGTTTCATAAAAATATGCTAAGTAATTATGCTATATGCTAAACAAGAAGAATACATATGCTAAATTGGCAACACTGCAGATAACATGTTACCATGGAATTAATAGTACTACGTACAACTAGTACTATACTAATTCCATGCATGCCATTTGCTCCGTTCCGAGTCACGACATCACAAAACCACAATTTTCCACCAAAAACACCCAAAATTCGGTTACGACCGGCCCACGGCCGCCGCGGCCTTCAACAAATGTTAAAATTGTGATTGTGCAGCAACTTGGTCGTTGGTAGCAAAAATTTCAAAAGTAAAGATACCTATGCCCTTACCGTAGTATGACAGCACCAAAATGTTTCCACTTGGTGACGCTCACACGTTTGGAATCAGTGCTCATCTGAACACAGTGATAGTTTAATCATTTTAACAACTTTAGTAGTCGATCAGTTTGCTGACCGTATGTAGACAGATTGCGCACATATAAGTGTGCGCGCGTCGGCAATTTGTTAACGCACGCATTGCAAAAACTGTAGCAAAGTCCCATTAAAGCAAGCACTGGTGCATTATTTTAATACAAATTTTGTTAATTTATTATTATTTTTATTTCATATTAGGTACTTTAATTTGTTTTCATATCATATTACATAAATATATTAAATATAATATTCACTCATAAGTATTACACTCACATAAATATTATATAACCATTATATATCTTTACATACTATATTATTTAATTTCTTAATTAAGTTACACAAAATTAAAAGTTCAGCACGTCGCTCTTCCACGGTTCCGGCAGAATGATCAGTGCTGCATTGTAAATCTTTGCAGCAAATACTGAGTCGGAGCCCTTTTACTATTGTAATATGTCCATAATTAAGTATCTGTCTCGTTATTGTTATTGTTAAAACTTGTTCCGTGTCTTTTATTGCTAATGTAAAGATCCTAGAAATCTTGTTTTTATATTGACCGGCAAACACTCGGACCTCGGACCAGTCCGAGACTCGCACCTTGGTCCGAGGACAAACAGGAACATGTTCTAGCATTTGACACTGAAACGAAAAAAAAAAACGACCAAGTGCGAGTTAGACTCGTGTACATAGGGTTCCGTATTGTGGATAATAAATTAAATTTTGTTATTTTTTGTTCGTGAATTTCTCAACCGCTTTATTTCTCCTGTAATCTTTACGTAAATACATACTACCATGATTTTTTTAATTTTTTCAGTCCTAGTTTTGGAGATACTTAAAAGGGGGGGCATAAATTTTTTGTGGTTTTTCAAGGATTTATTAAAATAGATGCAATTAAATATAGCCCCAAACTATATATTTTTACCATTTGCTTTTTAATACCTATAATTTGATACCCATATAGTATTTTTATAAAATATTTTTTTTATTTATCTTTATTTTTTACTTTTACTATTTTTAAATCGCTAGTTTTCCTGTAATTGGCCAATTATGATCTATAATCGACGTTTTTTTTCATATTTTTCGGTCAGCCAGTTTCAGAGATAAAGGGGGGGATATACATATTTTTGTGGTTTTTTAAAGCTTTCTCGAAACCAGTTCTAGTAAATATCTACAATTTGATACCCTGTCACGTAGTGGCAAGTAAAACTACAGTGATTAGTGTATTTGAGCTATATTATAAACAAAAACAACTGTAGTTCACATTCACAGGGCGTGAGTTTAGCAGTGTCAAAAGGTCACCAAAAGCACTTCACTTCACTTGTACCGCACTCTCCTGGTCGTTTAGGCTCGCAGTAGGGTAGGTACTGGCCCCTATTGATAGCAGGAGCGTCGGATCTTTGCTGTCGCTGTAGGTGAGGATCAGCTGAGAGTTCTTACTCCGTAAGTAGTTCCTGGAAGGTTCCAGACAAGGAAATCGTTACCACAGGTCAAGGATATTAATAATTAGGCACTTAGAAACGGCTACATGATCTTTGCAAGTGGTAATTGTGAAATGGAAATGAAATCTAAGCACCATTACTTGAAAATGAAATGAACACAAAATGAAATGGTGAGACAAGCACTATTTACAGGAAATAAACCTAGTTAATATTTGTATGCAAAACAATGGAGCTTACCCAGTATGGGATATCACTTAGTTTACTGTTGATGCTGCAATTTTTACAACAGCCGTTATCCAAAATGGATGGCGATCTAGCAGAGATATAATACACCGGCACTCGGACAAGGGATCAGAGAGCGTGTACGAGTGCGAGGTCACGACGTATTAGCTATTCCATTGGTCAAGATTCGAATTCGACGCAGGCGCAATCGACTAAAATTCACTAAAGAGCCCTTTATTGGTTATGAGATTTAACTCGGCTCATGCGCAGAACTGCGCGTATGGAATACCATGAAATTGGCTAGTTTTTATCTACTAATAAAGTCTGTTTGTTTGTTGATTAATTTTATAGGTATAATTTAAGTTTACTTTATTAGTATTAAAGATTCATGTTTGTAAATAAATAAATTCTTATTGTTTAGTTACATAACTAGGTAGTTTCATGCCAAATTTCATGTCTTTATCTTTAACGGTGCTAAAGTTATGAGGCTGTGACATACGGACGGACGGACGGATGGACAATGGAGTCTCACCATAAAGGTTCCTTTTGTGTGTACCTTTTAGGTACTACGGAACCCTACAAAGACAAAACGAGTTGTGCGATTGCGACTTGCGAATATACCTATTAGTTACCACGGAACACTTCGTATTACAGTAAACAGAGAGTATTATATTCCTTGCAGTAAACAGACACAGTTGCGAAGGCCGAAGAATGCGAAGTGCAAGTGCTGCGTGAAGTCGCGATCGGAATTGAACCATAACGTGAGTAATAATTGATACAACTAATAGTGTTATACATTGAAATGACCGTTCAGAGACGTGTGACCTTATTCCAGAATAATATTGGTGAAATAACGAAAATTTTCCTTCATTGGCATTTCAATACCAAATAATATTCTGTTTGTGACACTTGTCTGCGGTCATTTTAGTGATATTTCTAGTAAATACTTATTTCTGAAGACGGAGCATTTAATACAGATCATTTTGGTATGCTAACATAGGGAAAAGGTGAAATTTCAGCTCGTTCGAACGATATTCTTGTTGCAAAAGTAAAATACGAAACGGCCGCGGCCATTTTACAACCATAAGGTCACAGAGCATGCATGCATAAGGTCGGCGGATACCGCTGCGACGAATTTTAGCGAAAATTCAAAGTAAAACAAATTATTGTGTTGGGGTCATGTTGGGGTGTAGTCAAAAATTAAAGTTATAAATTTTACCAAAAAAACAAAGGATGTGATTGAGTGAGGTGGTTATACTCGTATTGTCTTTGTGAGTAACTATCGATATGAGAAGACTTATTTAATTAATTAAGAAAATTAATTTTCGAAATTTTGGTCAAGCCCGATTTTTTTTTGGTTACTGACTATTGAATATTACCTCTTGAATTTAAAGGTAGGGAAGGTGGGAGGGGGAAGGGGTATAGTCCCGCTCCCTCACGATTACCTCACACCCCGCGGAAACTTACCATTAAAAAAAAATTTATAACCAAGATTATTCACCTTATCTCAAGAATGTTTTTCCTAGCCATGGTCTAACAAACTTGGCATTTTCTTTAAATATGAAATACGTGACAAAAAGCAAATTATTAAAGGTCAAGTCAATTTTGGTACCGTCAAAAAAAAAATTTTTTTTTTCATGAAATACCTACGTAGCAAAGAGGAAATAATTTAATTTCGAGCCAATCTCGGTACCGTTAACAAAAAAAATATTTGAACCCAATTTCGGAAAAGTCAAAAAAATATATATTTTTTTAATGTTATAATATTTTGTTAAAATTAAAAATTTCTGGGCCGGATAACGTTAATACGAAACCGGTAGCCTAATAAATTCAAAATAAATAATAATTGTTTAATGAAAGTACAAGAATAAAATTTGTGTATTATTTACTAAAAAAAGTCATCTTTTTGTAGGATAATCCTACTGTGCTGTCCTACTCAGCTGTGTTGTAAGATGTCCGGAAGATTGGGTGGTCGTGATGACCGAAAGGCCGTTCGTGTTGGCGGTCGCGGGCATGGACAACAGTGCACCAACAGGGAGACTCTCCTCGCAGGGCGCCCCTGCTGAACCTGCGACACGTCACCCTCGCCACCTGCCTGTGGAATGTTTTTGTCAACTGTACATAATTCGATTAAAACTTGAAAATACTGCCAACTACTAATACCAGTAATTAAAAATGTCTATTGGGATTTTTTAGATGTGGGCAATAAATGCATATAAAATGTTATTGCCAACCGTATCAAATTCGATAAAAACTTGTATTTTTGAAATCCTTGCATGTAAGCAAGCTTCGGCTTTTTATATACACTCTAGGAGTAGTAGCCACAAGACTGTATTGATTCGGGGCGCTCTGATTCGGTTTTGGAACAGATTCGACCTATTTTTACCATGAAGTGACCTCCTTCTGAGCAGTATTGCTAAATAAAAACAAATAAAACAATAATTTTTTTTCACGTTCTATTTCATCAATATTGCACAATATTTCACACCACATACCATAAACTAGGGCAGATTTGATTGCCATTTTACCGTTTCGTAAAATGGTTTGTAATTTCGCCTTTTACCTGATTTGGGGTTAGAAACAAATTTTATTAATTTCTCGATAAATGTGCATTACCTTGTAATAAGTGTGGAAGTGATATAATCGGGGAACGCACCTGTGCCAGCTTTAACTACTTTCAATCCCATCAACTGCCAAACGATACTAAATCCAACCCGCATTTTTTTTCTGAAGTTATAATCGTCGGTAAAAAGTTTGTAAAAAGCTCTCCAAAATTAAAATAAAGTTTCCATGACTTGAAATTTTTAGATATTCTGAAGCTGGCATTTAAAAACGTCAAATTGAAATTTTAACTAAATTTACGATGACAGCTCTAAAGCAATTCAACTTAAGGGTTTTGGGATTGGGTTGACAGCTCTGATATAGGAAAATTTAGGTTGCACCTATTTAGGTGCGCTCCTAAAAATTACTAAGTTTCATGCAAGTTTTCTCAGCTTTTTCACCAGTATTGGTAACTTTTTTTTGGTTTCTAGTTCGATAAGAACTATCAAAGGTTTGTGCAAGCACTTTATCTAATTATATAATCCAGCAGTTTAGCTAAAATATGTGTGAAAAAGCGACTATGATTTTATGTGAATTTTGTTTGTAGGTACCATTGCAATTCATCAAATACATTTGATGATTTTGTCATGTCAGTTTGTCATCTATCCATCAGCCTGTCTTCGTACACTGGTGGACATAGGCCTTTCTAAGATTTCGCCAATCTTGGTAGTCCTCTTTGAAGTGATGCTCATCATACTCATACACGCTGGGCAGGCGGGTTGGTGAGCGAGCACCAGTCTGTTTGGTTTAATGCCCGGCTATAACGGTCTTGGACATTGTGGGTTTTCTTTTGACATGTGTAATATAAGATTTCCATAATGTTTTCTAAATGTCTAATGTTTGTTTAATGAGCATGTTTAAAGTTGCATGTGTTTAATATTTGTATGCTATACTTTAAGGCAGAACATAGCGGTCAAACATAAAACAACCACCATCTTGTAAAAAATATGTTTCACAAATAAACGATGGATCCTGATTGCTGGTTGTACCTGTTTGAGAGCTGTCCTCTTACTCTACCTGAATAACTTAACTCGGGCGGGTTTTCCAGTAAGATGGTGGTAAAGTCGAGCCGCAGCAGTAAATAATATAAAAGGGAAAGTTTTTAGATTTATTATTAAAATTTCATGTTACAAAATAATACATTTTATTTCTTATTCTTGTTCTTTATTGTACATACACAGAAAAAGGTAAAAAAACAAGCATTACAATTTAAAGATGAATACAGTGGCGAGATTATATCTCTACCCCGCGTTCCGAAATAGAATTATTTCGCTAAAATCGATTACGAAAGTATGAAGTGAATGGCTTATGATCCATTGTAATTCTATTACGGACCGCAGGGCTAGATTGTTTAGAATGAATGAGTGATCATGTGTACCTACTTACTTAATAAAATGATTAAAAGTCAAAAATTCCTAGACGAGTATAATTTTTACAATCTGAATATCTATAATTATTATATATAAAGATAGCACTAAAACACTTATAACAAAAACATTCTACATTATTACTCTTGAAGTGTTTGCTCGAGTTACTTATGCACCATTTCACGGTGCAACCCCGCATTTTGTTCCTCCTTAAATAATTTTGTGCTCACTAGTGCGGACGGCGCACCGCGCAGCGCAAGACTGATCAACGCATGGTATTCGGCCATGGATCAACGCAATATACATAAATATAAGCCCTGCCTACCTGGGTACATAAATAGTTGCGTTCATTTTTAAGCGCGTTTACGCTTCCAAAAAATTTTAGTTCGTTGTATGTGAATTCTGTAAATGCAAAATGCACAGCCAAGAATGTTGATCCCGAACAAGCTCCGCCCACATATTTATAGCCGCTGGATTTTCAGTGGTGCCTGCAAAATATATGTTAACTATGATTATAGTGGGCAGTTTTAACTTTTTGGATAATAAACAGTTTTCTGTCAATTTCTGGCATCCTTCACTGGAGGATGTTCAGTACAAATTTTGTCAAACTCAGAAATTCTCCATAAAAAGTTTTGATTAAAACAGTCTGAACCACTGCCTCCAGCAGTGTCTGAAACGTAGAGAGAGTAAATATATTTATATATCGAAGAAAGTTAAACCCTAGTCGATCACAGGTAAAAATCATAGATTGACATCAATTATCTGCTCTATGAATTCAACTAAGAGCGCCCTAAAAACCATTTTAAATTAAATTTTGGTGCTTTTCAGAATTCCAAAATTTAGGGCGATGTCCTATAATGGGATTTTTAGGACGCTCATTTAAGTGTGTGATTCCTAGAATAGATGTCAGTTCCTACATACTTTATGGAAAAAAAATATATACTTACAAAACTATATTTGCAAAATTATTAATATAATCAACAGTATGTAGGTATGTACCTGTTTTATTGTCTTTAACCCTATCGCATTAAGTAAGCACTTACGAATGAAAGCTTATGTTGCGTTCTTTTCGCTCACTCTGGCTTTTGCAGCCTAAAATACTGCAATTCACCATCTTACGATGGTTATTTAACTTCATAGTACTTCACAGGAACACAAGTATTTAACACTTAAAGCACGGAAACATAAAAATCCTACTCAAATTGCTCGTTCAATAGTTTGTCTGCTACATATTTGATGTGGCAAACAAACAAAATCGCATACGCAAGACAGGGACAAAATTTGAAGATGCCTCTCGCTTACCCATAAGTGATTTCAAATGACTGCATCTCTTTCTAATGAAGTATTCTAATGACACATATTTTCTATCCTTCATCTACGTATTTTCTGGAATTCACAGCCTTGTTTCTGTGGTACCAAGGTTACGCTTACGCCCCTGTACAAATTTATTATTAATACATACTTTAAATGAACTTTGATAAAATTGATATGAAAGTGATAGAGATTTTACACGCGCAGTGTAGGGTTCCGTAGTTGCCCTGCACAATATGCGAACTTCTTCTCCAAATACATTTTATAAGTTTGTCGACTAATACAGATCGCGCCAAACTTCTAGTACGCTCGGAGATTGCTCTTCCCGAGAACGGCCCATACATTTTGTTCCTGCTGATGCGAATCGCCCCGTGTTTAGAGGGGACTAAAAGTTTGGCGCGATCTGTACTCGTTAACTTGTAAAGCCTACTTAGCTGTGATAGTTTTCCTTTTAATTTCTTCATGTTTACTACTGCTGTGATTTTTTTCACGTCTCCAAATACAACCGTTTCGCTGTCAGGGGGGGGGACACTTGACTCTAACAAAAATTAACACTTAAGCTTCATATTTCGCAAACGGAACCCTAGATTGAAAAATGGTCTTCTCACACCCCCAATATTTTTAAATTACCTATCCAGCGACACCCCACACTAGGGGATAGACGAGAAAAAAAATCATCCCCACTTTACGTTTAGGGGAGGCACCCTACAAATCTTTTTCAAAATTTTACTGTACCACTTTATCGGCGTGATAAATATGTATACCCATGCCAAATTACAGCTTTCTAGTATTAATAGTCTCTAAGCTAAGCCGCGGACAGACAGACGGACATGGCAAAAGTATAAGGGTTCCTTGTTGTTGACTACGGAACCCTAAAAAAAAGAATGCAATAACTATGGGCTTAAAAGGAGGAGAATCCAGAGCCGTTAAAATAGAAAACAGAAAATGCTTACTTTCATTTCATTCCGTTCCGGTCCACCACAAATTATAGACTGACTGAGCAAATAATACATTCCGGTCCTTTCATTGAATTACCTGCGTAAAATACTAGTACATTTGTTGTAAATTGCTTCACGAGATCCTCGCAGTCCAAGAAAGTTGCCAAAATGCTAAATTTCGATGATCCTTGGCCAGAAAACGACATTGACGATTGGAACGAAAGACAACAGCGACCGATGTATTTCCAGAATCCTCGGAATTACAGGTAAAATTTCATAGGTTTATGAGCCGACAAACATACTTTTAGTGATATCGCTGCTATGTTCCGATTATTGAGTGAGTAGTATTGATCTCAAACAATACTGGGAGTTCAGTGGTGAAGAAGCTGTGTGCCACTCGTAGATAAAAGAACCCGAAACAATTACGCGGTTGCCTCTTCTGATAGCCGTTCATAAATTGTCACTTTCGTCAGGATCCAATATTGACAGCAGGATAGCGTATACAATTTTCAATGCTTGCAACAAAGATGGCATTAGAACCATTGTCCAAATTATCTTGGTGTGAGCATGGATAGGACCCTTTCCTTCAAGCAACACTGTACAAAAACGACACAGAAGGTAGCCACACGAAAGAATCTCCTGCAACACATGACTGGCAGCTCGTGGGGAGCTAACACTTCGTACTACAGCCCTTGCACTCAGCATATCAGCAGCAGAATAAGAGAGCTCAGCATGGCAGAAATCATGCCATGGGGATTACGCTGTCGCCTCGTGACTGGCTGTCTCAAGTAGACTCCTGTGCTGAAACATACTGGAATCGCACCTCCACACGTGCGTAGAGAGGTCGCAGCTGCTGTGGAAAGGTAAAAACAGCTTCTTGATCACCGACACTCACTTCACACTCAAAGTGCTGTCCCGAGTCGCTTGAAATGTTGAAAATTTTTCTTGTGACCAACTCTGCTCATGAACTGAAAAATTCCTAAAAAGCATGTGGCCTGCACATCAGCAGTGGAGTGTATGGAGGACCCTAAACAGTGTTTGGGACGGTTCAAAGACAATCTTCAGAAATGGGGATTCCTGCCAGCAAGTATGGACATCAAACTCAAACTCAAACATTTATTGCAAACTAAGTGTACAAAAATGATGGAAATAATGGATCTTACAACTTAGTTGCCTTTTACTAGGCACAGCAAATAGGGAGGGTCAGTGACGTATTCTCCATAAGGTCATTCGGGCGATCGCCCGGGGCGGCCCTGTCCTAAGGGGTGGCCCTTCAGTTTCGTAATTTTGAATCTTTAGCAATTTTAACAAACTCACATTAAAAAAATACGTATTTGGCGGCTTACCCGTACGCACTCCCTTTTTTTCCCTCGCAAGTTGGTTAAGGGGGGCGGCCCAAACGTATTCGCCCGGGGCATAGAAAACCAAAATACGTCTCTGGGGAGGGTACACTTATATAATTAAATAGAGGAACTTTGAATTTTTATATTACATCTTACCTTATCTTACCTGATCTTATTTAATTTTAATTAGTTAAATATTCATTAATTGAATATGGGCATTTTTGTATTAAATATTTTTTAAGTTTATTAATGTAGCTGGTTAATTTATGTTCATTTTTACTTATTAAATATTTTTACTGCCATATAATATGGACTGCAGTTAAACATTTTTAATCTTGATTTGGGTAAATATAGGTAGTTTATTTTTGTTGCATGTCTTTTATTTGTAAAAATATCAACTGTGTCTGTGGCCATACACACACAACGTCCAACAATGCAGTGCGACTTTGGAATGAACTTCCGCAAACCCTCAGAAATCTTCCTTCTGTGTCCTCTTTTAGATTTAACCTGAAAAATTATTACCTTTCATCTCTCTGACTAGACTGACTATGCTACTTTATTTGTATGTATGTATTTATGTATTTGTGTATGTATTAGTATGTAGTGTATTATATTAAAATATTAGGCTTGAAGAAGATTATTTTTCTTTTTGCACAAATATACTTGTAAATTATTTTTTCTTTTCTCCACACCATCGGTTGACTGGAAGAAATTTCTTTAAGGAATAAGTCCGCCCTTGCCTTTTATTTTTCTGTATTCTGTGTTTTATTTTAATTTTTCTGTGCAATAAAGTGTTTATTCATTCATTCATTCATTCATTCATTCATTCATTCATTAACGTGCCTACAATTAGGATTTTTGTAATAAAATTACAATGTTTCAGGAATAGGCAATACATGCAAGCTTATGGTGACTACACTGGTGGGTATGCTGACGTTGGCGTGAGGCGTGATCGCTTCCATCCGTACGGCCAACCTCCACCTCCCCCTCCGCCTCCTCCCAGAAGACCTCCCAGGGGACCTCCGATGCAACAAGGGCCCCCTGGACCTCCACCAAATTTTATGATGGGTGAAGGCTTTGGTCCAACAGGACCACCGATGAGAACCAAAGTGACACCGGAACAGAGGGTGATCAACTATTTGACGCGTAAGTTTGTTTGATAGTTCAGTCAAGCTCCTAGGTTTTCTCTAAATAACTGTTGGGTAAAAGAAACTGACAGTACCTTGCCAAAAAGTCATAAAAGTAATTGAAAAAGTAAGTTTCTTTTTACTCAATTTGATTAATGTTTTAATGTTATCATTCCTAAAATAACATAATATCACACTTATTGAAAAGCCAATTATTTTGAAGCTACCATAATATCATTACAAATATGTTTATGCATATAGCAAACTTAACAATAAGTTGTCTTAAGAGGCCCCTTTACGTCTAGATTTTTCTGAAGATTCATACAGAAGGTAAAAACTGAATGTGAAGTCAACGGCTTATTTTCTTCATATTTTTTTTCATAAGTATTATCTAGCAACATCTAACTACATCTCTATACAGCCCAAAAAGCAAAATTTGATGAAACACTATCATAATATATGAATCATGATGAACATTGCCTCGATTTTATGGAAAATTTATTAAGTTGTATAATTTTTACCTGTACTAGAAATAAAGAAGAGAGAAATACAGTTGTTCATGTAAAGAAGGCTAACACTTTTCTTAAAATAAACAGTTACCGTTTCATGGAAAACAGTTTTTACCTTTTTTGGAATTCAGGTTCCAGCCTACCCTAATGGCCAGAGTTCCAATTATTCTGTGTACTTGTATTTTTTTTTGCGTCAATAAATATTTTTTTCATTTTTTCATTTGACAAATTCGGCGCTTTTTGTATATCTCGCCATCTTGCACCTCTTGAAGAGAGATGGGTCAGAGTGCGGTGTGGGGGGAAGGGTAACACATCCAAAGATGTGTGCAAAGTTTCATTGAGGTCAAAGCCATCAGAACGTCACAAACACCTAAGGCATTTATATGGCAGCTGAGCGGGATGGCTCACCTTAACTAAAAGTTGTATTTTGGCTGTTATCATTATTTCTTAATATTTTGTTACAAATCTGGAGAAGCGACCCTTAAGAGTGACCTTTATTAAAGCCAAAACAAGATTAAAGATTAATTTGACTGTTTGATATATTTTCAGGCTGTGGTATGGCTAAAGACATGTTAAAAAATTTGCCTCAACCGTTGCTGAATCTCATCCAGCCCGAACACTGCGGCATCTGCGGCATGGATTTTGATACCTTTGCTATTTGTAAGACTTCTTTTAACTCTATTTTATCTTATCCAAAAATAAGCACAGTTTGTAATATACAAGGTGACTTTTTGATCATCATCCAAATTCACACTGGTGGCTTGGTAAGTGATTAGTATCATGGATCAATAACAATTTTGGTGAAATTCGGAAAATGAAATTTTGACTCCCAATAGTGACTCACTCGGGACTGGAAGTGAATTTCTATGGGAAGCCGAAATTTCATTTTGGGAATTTCACAAAAATTTTTATTTATCCAAGATACTGATCACTTATCAAGCCTCCAGTATGAATTTGGATGATGATCAAAAAGTCACCTTGTATATCATAATGAAACCACTATGTGCATATTTGACCATAAACAAAAGATTTCGCTTCGCAATTTTAGGTCAGGGTATCAAAAGTTTATGGTTTTGAGACAAAATGTTGCACTGGGTTGTGTACAGTAGGACCATTCAAATAATGCGCGTAGGCAGGAATCTTTGCCACTCTTCGGTAACGGTATTTTCGTATTCCTACTTCCGCCTTCTATACAATTAATGACAGAATGTTCACTTTTGGTTGCCTATAGACAGACAAAATGATACTTACCCGTAATTGCTTCCGGTTCCAGTTTTTTGCACATGGTCTAAGATGACTTTGAGTCTTATTTCCTCTCCTATAAGTTTCCAAATACAACAATTTATGATTCGGCTTGTTTTCGAGAATACGAACAGTGGCGAAAATTTGTTGTTGACATTATATCTTTAGGATCAGAGGATCAAAAAAGGCCGACTCGGGTGAATCATTAAATGATTTTTCAATGCAAGTGCTCGTAAAGGCCCACTTTTTATGCATCAAAACCGAACAGAAAGTCGATTATTTTGCCCTAGGGCTTTATTATTATTTTTTTATTTTATTTATTTACAATGGTTGGCTAACCTGCAGCCTTTCCTGTGTACCATAAATGTCATACATTTTTTTTCCACTGTTAAACGGCTCTGGATACTGTCCTTTTGAGCCAATCATAATTTAAAGTTCACAAGATTATATTTGTTTTATTTCCTCACAGTATGCATTGAAAAACGTAGTATGATACACGGGCGTAAAAGCAATAAATTACTCGGTTACGTTTAAAACACTCGCTACGGAAAATAGCGTTTTTCTAAACATTTGAGTTGCATAATATAACATTTGAGTTGCATAATAGCTTGTATTCTTCGTGCTCGCACCGCCCGCGCGGTTGGAGGGTTGGGGCGGACGAGGGAGCACGGCCTCGGAGGAGGTGCGGGCAGAATGGCGGGAGGGTGGGCGAGCGCGACGTGTGCGACGGACCGCCAGTCGCCGGAGGTCACTCGCCACGGCTACTTGTGTATTGGGAACTCGTCGCATTTTGTAGAACGCACACGACATCACGATCCGAAGATGAGCAAACCGATTGGAAGACAGGCAAAAGAAATTGTGTATAAGGTATAAAACTTCTTTAAAGAGCGTAAAAAAGATAAATCAACGCAGGAATACCAGAATGATGTCAATTTAGCAAAAATTGTGTCTGAAGCAACAGGTATCTCGGAAAGAACTGTAAAGAAAATTGTCAGTGAAGGAACTACACAGGATGACCTGGATTCGTGCTGGGGGCTCGGTTGGTGATCATTGAACCTTGTTCCTGGTCCCTGGCCGGGTCTCCGGTATGGGTTCGGGCGGCTGATTGGATTTTACCTTGTATAATATATATTTTACCTATCATTTTAATCGTAAATATATTGCTACATAAATTAAATAAACCTTTAATTTAGTTCATGTACATTTATTATTTTATTACATATATTTTCTTTATTAGATTAAATTTGACGTGTAAAAAGTGTATATATCTATACCTGCTTTGCAAAATAAACTATTTGAATTTTAAATTTGAATTTGACTGCAGGGTCTTCCAAGTTCAAGTCTCCTAGGAAAAATTTATTTCCAAAAAAGCGAAAAGAAGTAGATAGTTTCACTTTAGGAGTAATAAGACGAAAAGTTTCCCAGTTCTATACTGTAAAAAAAATTATTCCAAGTCTAAGAAAACTTACAGTTTCATTAAAAGAAGAGAACATCATACAGTGCTCGCATGGTTATTTAGGAAAAACTCTGCGTGAATTGGGATTTAAATATCTCAGTTGCCAATCGAAAAGAAAATTAATAATTGGGCGGCATGATATTATGTCGCTGAGGTGGCATTATATTCGTGAAATAAGAAGATATCGAGCTGAGGGAAGGCCAATTTTTTTCATACCCACCTAAAGTAGCTAAAAAACTATCTTATACATTACAAAATACTTCGTAATAAATCTAAAGATATTTATATTAAGGGTCAATTCCGTAAAACAGGTGTTGGCGTAGTCTACTTTTCGTGTACTTAACATGAATAGATTTTAACATAATTCCAGGGTTATTCATAAAAAAATTAATCTCTAAAGATATATCTCGATAGCAAATCCCAACCCGTATAGCCATGCGCTCGGCCGTGCACATAAACGGCGTGCTCCCTCGTCCGCCCTAACTCTCCAACCGCGCGGGCGGCGCGAGCACGAAGAATACAAGCTATAACAAGCATGATTATCAAGGTGCACATTTAAAATATATTTACTTGACTGGTTTTTACTTCATTATAATATATATAATCGGGTCTACCGCGATCAATTTTTACCTTTTTACGAAAAGGGGACACCCGACGTTTCGAGACAGTTGCATGTCTCGTGGTCTACGGGAAACTGTAAAAAGGTAAAAATTGATCGCGGTAGACCCGATTATATATATTATAATGTTTTACTTCATGGTTTTTCAGCCCGGATCCACTACGTTTCGAAAAACCATTTGAAGAGCCACAAAAAATGGCTAGCGCAGTATGGGCAGGGCCGCATGCCTGGCCAACGTTCTAAGGAGGTAACGGACAATTTGACAATGTAATGTTTCAATAGGTATTTTGATGACCCTAGATATGTTCACATAATTTATCATTTAAGAACTTATTGTGTAATGGGCAAAGTGATTAATGGGAATTTTTCATATTGCCCGGGCACTTTTAAGGGTCAAAGTCGGTATTAAAATTAAGGTTAATCAATTACAAACTAAATTTATTTAAAAAAATTCGTAAGGCAGGCGGCTTAATGGGCCTGGGCAGTGTGGAAAATGTCATGTTAATCAATTGTCTATAACTAATGTGAGGACATAGAAACAGGCAGGACTACAAGGTTTTCAACCAGAAAAAGCGGATGTGACAAAAAGTTTGCAGGTTACTCTTGGAGTTTGGAACTAATTACTTGGAGAAATGTGTCCTATTAAGACAAATATAAGAATGGTATTCCCTTGTACTGTTGACAACAATGGCAAAACTGTAATAGAGAAAGACGCCAGAGCAGAAAACTTCTAATATTCTGTTGTGATGATTTTTGTAAAGTGTAGTTACACTAAAAGTTATAACATTCACATCTAACAAACCATTAAAATACTAAGACCTAAGTATTGAAAATGGAAGCTTGTTCTTTCTTTGATCAAAGTCGGTTTGCAAAGATAATGGTAAATTAACGTGATATTCTTTCCTTTTTATATTTGCCTGTAACTTGAAAGAATATAATATGGAAGATGAAGATAACAGAAAATACGTCAAAAAGTAAATTTGCTCCTTTACGGAAGCTGAATACTTGAATAGGTCTAGAAAAGATTGCTTTTCATCCCTTTCTCAGAAAAACGGAATTGACAAAGCGAAACTTGAATTTATTTGCTAAGAGCAAAAAAGAGGTATTAAAAATCCATTGATTTTTGTTATCATGATGCCATTACAAATACAAGTGGAATTTATGTGAACACTGTCCTCAAAATAGAAACTTGCATTGCGACAAATTGTCTGACTTTACGTTAAGTACAATTTAACGTGAAGTTTTAGATGTTCTTTTAAAAGGACTTTCCTTCTGAAAGGTAATTTAATTACCAATCAGAAGGAAAACAGTCCTTTTTTGTAATTTATTGAAAAATTGCATTTATATTTGCTTGTCTGCCAGGCAAATTATACCAAATCTTATTTCTGCAATTTTTTTTTTGTTGTATAATGGGGATCCACAGGCAAAGCTAATTGCAGATGGCGCTAGCATAGGTTCGGCCGAATATTAAATACTACGGTCCAGCTATGTCGAACTTTTTTGTTAAGTGTGCTCCGGTTTTCCTACAGTTTTTTTCAATATCTCGCATTATTTTCATTCCCTTTAACTTCGCTGTAACATGTTGGCATGCAGGTTTGCCAAGGGCGTAGCAATGATTTTTTTCTGGGGGCGCAGATTTAATTATCATATATTATAATTAAATCATATATCATAATCGTATGATGACGTCTGACCTCAACTGACCTCGTACCTCAGTGAGGGCGGGAATATTTCAAAATGACATCACAAGTTTCCAAGGCTTTTGTTTTACGTATATTGCTGATGTATTTTGGTTTTATTTGGGTGGGCCAGAAGGTTTCTGGGGTGGGCCGGGCCCACATGCCCCCCCCCCCCCCCCTTGCTACGCCTATGAGGTTTGCACGTTGTAGCACAGAGGTTAAATTTACGTTATTCAGGGCCTACTGCCACTCTTTCTACACGTGTTAATGATTTTTAATATGAGGATTTTCGGGAATAAATTAACACCTTTATTAGAGCAACCTGGTATGGCACATAAAGGGATTATTTCAAGAATTAATCCGAAAATAACAAAAATCAATGCAAAAATCGCAACAATGTCCTGAATGGGAAAGAAAACCAAAAGCTTTTACGGTAGAGGGCGCTGAGTGTTTGTGTTTTATCACGCTCTTGTAAAAGACGCTGATAGATGTTATTTTTGCATTCCACATTTCTAAAGACTTTTATGCCTTTTTTTGTTGGTGTGTTCGTCATGTATTCTACCTGGCGTATCGCTTAGTTGAAGTAGGAGCTAAAGAAAAGAGGTTTTTCGCTGCGAGGAAAGAAAGGAGACTGAGCACGCGATATGACGGCAGTGCTTTGTATCACCATAGGTTTTAAAAAATAGCGGGAAGTGAAGAGAAATAAATTACGAAGATGAAAGATCTGACCTTGGGAAGGAGCTGCATGCACCACAAACCACGCTTCGCCTGAGCCACCAAGTCTCTGGTGTTCTCCAAGATGGTTTTCTTCTTCCTCTTCGTGCCTGGTTGCGCTCTTCTCGGCTAGTCTTCTTCGTAATAGTAATAGATGAAAATGAGGCGCACAGCGGGTGCGATCTCAAAATGGCGGGCGGTAGGGTCGAGGTAGGACCTAGTCGAATGACAATCAGCGTAGACCTCCGGCGTGAAAGGCTTCTGATTGACGACTGCTTGATTTGCGTCCAAAACTAAGCGGGTGGAGATGCAGCGAAAATGACAGTTGAAAATATTAATTCACAACTACCCCGCAGTATGAGAGCCACAAGAAGTGGCGCGAACATTTGCCCCCGGCGTTAAAACCATTGGTTTTAAAATAAGAATAGAAAAGTAAAAATAAGACAGAGAATAACGAAATTTTGAAGCGGGGGCAAAGAAAGGAGTTATTGAGATGGGAGAGGGCAAAGACGCACGACAGGTCGTTTGTAAACACCTGTCGTCGTTTTGACAGAAGCTACCCTAATGACATTATCTTTGCCAGGGTATACAGCTACAATAACACCGAGCGGCCATTGAAGCGGTGGAGTGTTATCGGTAACTACAACGACAACAGATCCAATTTTGATTGGGTTGGAAGGTGTATTCCATTTTCCTCTAGACTGGAGAAGATGGAGATAATCATTCTTCCATCGCCTTGCGAACGATTCTACCATTTGATCAAGCAACGCGTAGCGACGTAATAAATTAACTGGCTCATCAGCCACCTTACAAGCGGGTAATTCTTTTAAAGGAGTTGACATCAGAAAATGTGCAGGAGTTAACGCGCTAAGTTCAGATGGATCTTCACTCAGCAGCGTAAGCGGACGAGAATTTATGACACATTCTATTTGCGTAACTACAGTTAATAATTCTTCGTAGGTCAACAGTTGAGTACCTACTACTCTATGCAAATGCGTCTTAAATCCTTTGACATATATCTCATAATGTCCCCCAAAATGTGGGCTACGTGGAATATTAAATTTCCATTGTATTCTATGATCGGCAAGTTCATTCGCGAAAGACGTTTTAAATTCTTCGGAGTTTGTCAAATTGTAAATTTCTGAGAGGGCATTTCTAGCGCCTACAAAGTTCGTAGCATTATCTGAATATGCGAAAGACACTGCTCCACGTCTAGATAAAAAACGTTTGAACGCGGAAAGAAAAGTGTTCGTGCTAAGATCAGTTGCCAATTCAACGTGAACTGCACGAGTCACCAGGCATACAAATATGCAGAGGTAACATTTGACGGGACGGACTCCACGTTTTCGATACGGAGTGATACTGATAGGACCACAATAATCCACAGCGCAGTGGACAAAAGCTTTAGCCTCATTAACGCGGCATGATGGTAAATCTGCCATGAAAGGGAAGGTTTGTCTCGGCTTCGCCTTAAAACAATAATTGCAGCTATGTATTACGCGACGAACAATATTTCGACAGGAAAGTATCCAAAATTTTTGGCGGATTATTGACATTAAAGCCACTGGTCCAGTGTGACAATTTTTGCGATGATAATGAATGATAATCAATTCGACAATATGATTTTTACGAGGTAACAACACAGGGTGTTGTTGATCGAACGTCATGTCTGTGTTGCGAAGTCGACCACCAACGCGTAACAATCCATTTTTATCTAAAAATGGCGATAGTCGATTTAAAGCGGGAGAACAAAGTTTATTTGACTTTAATCTTTTTATTTCATCAAGAAAATAAAATGCTTGAAGAGCTTTAATCAATGCAACTTCAGCGAAATCCATATCGGTAGCGGTAAAAATATTAGAGCGCGGTAAAATACGTAAAAATCGGTATATGTAAATGATTGTGTGTAAAAGCACAAGCCATGACGAAATTCTTTCCGAAAGAGAAAGAAGAGGATGCGGTTCTTCATTACTAAAAGCGGGAAGAGAAATTGTTTTTGATTCCGGCAAGTTTTCTTCAATAGAAGCTGATTCTATTGTTTTGATTGGCCACTCTTTAGCGTCCAGATAAAGCCAAGCAGGTCCAGTGAACCAGAGCGGGTGACTCATCAACTGCGTGGGAGTGAGACCACGGGAAAGACAGTCGCTCGGGTTTTGAGAACCAGCTGTATGGTAAAAACATTCAGCGGGAATAGCGGATATTATCTTTGTTATACGCGTCGCGACAAAGGTTTTAAACCTGTGCGGTGAGGAATGTATCCAGTGTAAAGTTACCATAGAATCGGTAAAACAGTAAATACGTTCAATATTGTGACGTATTTTATAAGCGTCAACTACACGACGAGTTAATTTCGACATGAGTAACGAGGCACAAAGCTCAAGGCGGGCGACACTGACGGTCTTGAGCGGACAGACTTTTGACTTTGCGCATACCAGCCGAATGCTAGTGCAAGTGTCTGAGTCATCTTGTACTCTAATATATACGACACATCCGTATCCACGTTCACTTGCGTCTGCAAATGATATTATCGAAATTTTCGAATTTTGGAACACGTCTAAGTGGCGTTTAATACGTAAATCCCGCAAAACAGGTAGCTCCTTCAAATAGTTTTGCCAAATCTGCGCAATATCAGAGGGTAGTGTTTCATCCCAGTCTAATTTTAAAATACAGATTTTCTGCAAGAGTAATTTTGCGTACAAGATCACAGGAGCGGTAAAGCCGAGGACGTCGTACTGACGTGCTATCACGGACAAAACATTGCGTTTAGTACATGGGCGACTATCTAGCGATACAGTAAAAGAGAACTCGTCAGAATCAGGCGACCACTGTAAGCCAAGAACTTTAAGAGTTTGAGTTTGTTCTTCAAAATTCTTACTAGAATTTAAGCGGTGAGTATCAGGCAGTGTATCAAGTAACTGTTGACAGTTACTAGACCACTTGACGAGCTCAAAGCCACCGGCCTTAAGCAATCCTACCAGCTCATCTCTGAGCTGTAAGGAGCCCTGCACGGTGGGCGTGCTATAGCAGATGTCGTCCATGTAACAGTTTCGTGCGGCTACAGTAGCGGCGAGCGGGTACGCTGAACTCCCATCCTCACAGAGTTTCCTGACTACTCTCATCGCAAGGAAAGGGCTACTACGTAGTCCAAAGCAGACGCGATTGAACTGATAAGCGATAAGCGGTGAACACGTGTCAAAGCGGTATAAAAACTTTTGAAATTTGCGATCATCGGCGTTAACCAAAACTTGTAAGAACATTTGTTTGATATCCGAGGTAAAAGCGATTTCATACAAGCGGAAGTCAAGTAAAATTAAAAACAAATCGTTTTGCAAATTAGCACCTGTGTGCAGCGTGTCATTTAATGAGACACGAGTACCATCAGCGGAGTCAGTCTTAGTACTGGCATTCATACAAATACGCACCTTTGTCGTTGATTTATCAACACGCACTACGGGATGATGCGGAATATAATAACCAAGAGATAATTGGTCATCATTATGAAGCGGGGATATGTAACCTTTAGTTAGGTATTCATTTATTATATTGTTATACTCGGAACGTAAATCTGCGTTAGAAACAAACCTACGCTCAAGAGACATAAAACACTTTTTTGCGTGATGGTACGAGTTTCCTAGTATGTTAGGATTCCGTGCGAACGGTAAAGAAACCGAATAGCGACCAGCGGGGTCACGTGACACATTGTTAATAAATAATTTTTCACATTCATCATTTGCGGGACTAGAAGCAGGTTCACAATGCACCTCTTCTAATTGCCAAAATTTTTGTAAAATAAAATCTATTGGCGGTTCAATCTCCATATAAGAGCATAACGAAATTGAACATGCGGTATTTTGGTAAACAGGCGTATTACCAATTAGCGTAAAACCGAAGATGGTCTGAAATCCCGTCGGCGTACCCGGGGGACCAGAGACGCGGCCTGATAACAAGATATCCGCGAATAAAGATGCACCGATAAGAATATCAATCTCACCCGGTAAGTAAAATGTTTCATCAGCAAGTGTGATATCTTTTAAATACGAAAGCGTAGACAAATCCACCTGCACCGATGGTAAGTTGTCGGTAATACGGTCGATTACATAAGTGTCAAGCGAAATTGAAACCGAATCATCAAATCGTGAAAACAATTTAAGGTTTGTCGCACCCTTAATTGGGTTTGATGAAGAGCCGATGCCCTTAACAAAAGCGCGGGGAATTTTCTCATATTTTAAGTTAAGCTTCTCACAACAGGAAACCGTCGAAAAACTGGATTGTGACGCAGGGTCGCAGAGCGCACGTAGACGGACAGACATACCGTTAGAATCTTTCACGATCACTTGAATTGTACCTAAAAGGCATGTTTCATTACGCTGCGAGTTAGGCTGTAAGTTACATAAAGAAATATTATTACTCGCAGTTGGTACGGATTGAGAATCATTAGTCATATGTTCTGTGTTAGTCGCCGATACGGCAGGATCCACCAACCTCGAAGATTGCGTATGTGTGCGTGGAGACACGGTAATATTTTGACCAAGCGCGGTGTGAGTATTTATCACATTTTGTTTGCGGCACAACATCGAATGGTGTTTACAATTACAATGGCGGCAATTATAAGACGATTTACAAGCGGAATTGTTATGCGTAATACTTAAACAATTGGTGCAACCGTTATTAGATTTGATGAACTGAAATCTTTTCTCGATATCTAGTTTCACAAATTCGGGACACTTATATAAATTATAGTGTTTTAATTGTTTACATAGCGGACAACAATTATTATTGGTCGAAGCGGAGACAAAAGCATGGGTTGACTTGGTACTGTACCCGGTTTTGTTGTTATTATTATTAACGGAGCGGTTCGGAGCGGGAGCGGTAATTGCGGGTGCAGTGCGGTTCAGTATCTTAGTTTGTTCCCGTAAAAATGATATTAATTCATCATAATGGGGTAAATCGGAACCACGTTTAAACATTTCAAATGAACGAGCGGTTTCAACATCAAGTTTTTTAAGGGCCAAATACATAAGGATAAAATCCGAAAGATCTTTAATATTCAGCGATTTTAAACACGAAACAGCGGAACAGAACTTGTCTAAAAACAAGTCCAAGTTTTTTGAACTAGCGGTAGTTAAAGGGCGAAATTCAAACATTTGATCCAAATAAGTAGTGGCTAAACTACGCGAGTCTTGAAAAGTAGAAACGAGTGTTTTCCAGATTATGTCGTAGTTAGTTGCGTTCGGTGTGATTCCAGAACAAATCGAAAGTGCCCGGCCAGAAAGTTTACCCATCAGGTATTGTACTCGTTCGTTGTCGGTCAAGTCCGGATTATCGTGAATCGTGGTTTTAAATGTTTCATAGAATGTTGGCCACATAGTAGCTTCACCAGAAAAACCAACGAGTTCCAGTTTTGGAAGCTTGATAGTAGGTTTTTTGGGACATTCCATGTCACGTGGAGCTTTAACTTTAGAGTCAGCCGATTTCGAAGAATGTGATAACTTCCGGTTGATGTATTTGCAATGGGAGTAAAGATCCTCAAAAGCTGACCAACTTTGATAATTTGGTTCAAAATTAGGATTTATCAATACCTCTGTGTCATTAATTTCATCTATGATTACATGAATTTCTGAGCGTACAGTATCCAAAGTTTCGACATTGGCCATAAACAATTCTGCCGAAGAAACATCCTCTAAAGCGGTTTTAGAAAAGTCATAAACTCTCTGAAGGCGATTAAACAATTCTTGCCTTTTATTTTTAAGCTTCTTTAAACTATACGACATCTTTAATTTTGCAGCTTCTGCGGAATTTGGCATGTTATATAGTACAAAGTTAGGCAAGTACCAGAACTATTGAAAGTTTTATACTGACTACAACATAGAATAATGCTAATGAGTTAGAGATAACACGGGCGGCGGACGAACCTGTGTACGAGTACCTCTCGATAATATTAAGAATTAGCAGGTAGGCAGATAATATTTTCTGTGAAATGATCAAATGGTATAATCGCAGCGGATAAATTAACAGAATGGCGTATTTCACTGTAGATAATTTATAATTTCCAGTATATAGGAAATGGAATCACTAATATTTTGACGAATGCGGGGTTTTAATGCATAGATAATGCAAATAAGAGCGGGAATGCGGGGTAATACTGCGGGCAGAGTGAAAATTAGAGCGGAATTCACGTGTTCTTTAGACAAAGAACATGAAGATAGCGGTTGGAAATACCAAAAAATGGTTATAGATCGCAGATCAAAGGGCCTAAAATGGATCTAGATCCGGCTCGAAGGACCAAAAAATGAGCACGCGATATGACGGCAGTGCTTTGTATCACCATAGGTTTTAAAAAATAGCGGGAAGTGAAGAGAAATAAATTACGAAGATGAAAGATCTGACCTTGGGAAGGAGCTGCATGCACCACAAACCACGCTTCGCCTGAGCCACCAAGTCTCTGGTGTTCTCCAAGATGGTTTTCTTCTTCCTCTTCGTGCCTGGTTGCGCTCTTCTCGGCTAGTCTTCTTCGTAATAGTAATAGATGAAAATGAGGCGCACAGCGGGTGCGATCTCAAAATGGCGGGCGGTAGGGTCGAGGTAGGACCTAGTCGAATGACAATCAGCGTAGACCTCCGGCGTGAAAGGCTTCTGATTGACGACTGCTTGATTTGCGTCCAAAACTAAGCGGGTGGAGATGCAGCGAAAATGACAGTTGAAAATATTAATTCACAACTACCCCGCAGTATGAGAGCCACAAGAAGTGGCGCGAACAGAGACCTTGTTGTTCAAGTTCCCTTTCCGTTACATCCAAAAGCCACACAAACACCCATTGCTTTAACTTTTCAATTAAAATAATAAATTATTCAATTATTTGTATGTGAACGGACAAGCTAACACACACAAACACACAGTGGCATCTATGCGGAACTAATTTGACAGTAAGCATCCCCATTGACAAATTTTAATGGCTGGATCGATAAGGCGCCATCTACAGGGATAATTTAGCAGTGTGGATCTTCATTAATTAACGTTAACACTAATTTATTATTGCATTTTTATTTACAGTACTTTTGATACTACCAGGCATGAAAATATGTATTTGTGTCCGAAGAACGGCAAAAGTCGATCTGTCGCGGGGATACGCGTCGGGCAGATATTTATTTTATTTTGATACAACATATGGCACTAATACTGCGATGGGACAAAATGCCTGTAGCAAGAAACTGATCACATATTAGTGGTGAAAGCCTTAGCCCAGCAGCGGTACACAAAAACGGCTTCATAAACATTTTGTTAATATACAAAATGTTAAAAAGTTCTACCAAGTGCCAACAATACACAAACAAAACCTTGTTTTTTAACTATACTCAGGATATCTAAAAAGGCCGACTTGGGTGAATCATAAAATCATTTAAAAGTAGGATGGAGTCAGAGTTTATACACGCGTGCAAAAGAGACGGCATTAGAACAGAATCATAACATGATTCATCCAAAGCGGCCTTTTTAGAGGACCTGGGGCTCTACCGCGTAATTCTCATTTGTATCAACTTCAAGCAAATGCATGCGAAATTCAACGCGTGCAAAAGAGATGGCATGTTAGGCGGGCGTCGTCGCGCGCACGTCAAATTTCAATCTCAAGTTGATGTTGATGAAAATGAGAATTACGCGGTAGACCCACTGTTCATTATAGCTTGATTAAAAGGACAGATGTCGTCAGTTCAGTGATTTACACGTACTGGGACTTTAAACCACAACTTTGGATTAAAAAACGTCGATATGTATGAACTGATGAGACATGTCAGAAATGAATGTCAGAATGTTCTTGGTTAGAAAACCAAGCTGTAATAAACAGAGTATAGCTAAAACCCGGCCAAGTGCGAGTCAGACTCGCGCACGAAGGGTTCCGTACCATTATCTTTAAAAACGGCAAAAAAACATGTCTGTTGTATGGGAGCCCCCTTAAATATTTATATTATTCAGTTTTTTAGTATTTGTTGTTATAGCGGCAACAGAAATACATCATCTGTGAAAATTTCAACTGTCTAACTATCACGGTTCATAAGATACAGCCTGGTGACAGGCGGACAGCGGAGTCTCAGTAATAGGGTCCCGTTGGTTACCTTTTGGGTACGGAACCCTAAAAACCATAGACAATAAAACGTAGCTCCAGCAAAGCATAATATTCCAGATACCGATGAAGTCGCGCGAGTTGTACTGCGAGCTCTGTGATGTCCACATCACGTCCAAAGTGAACGCAGAGTCTCACTACTCGGGCAAACAGCATCGCTCGTGAGTATTTTTTTATACCTAACTAGCTATATATATAAAAATAATGTTTCTTACATGGCCATAAAAATATTTAATAAACTGCCATTAGAATTTAAAAGTTTGCCCATAAAAACATTTAAAAAGAAGATACACAAATGGCTTCTAGAAAAATGTTATTACGACGTCAAACATTATTTGAATGAATATGGTTGTGAATGAATTTTATAATAATAATAATAAATATGATATACTACGAACTTCACGCTCGCGTGCTCGTTCTGAAAAATGTCAATTTGTATATTAGGTTACGTATGTATATGTTATTGCCGAGAAAAAAAAATCTAGTTAGAAAAAAACATAAAAACACTAATATAGAATACAAGCAGCACCTACAACCAAAAGGAAAAGTTCATATCGATACAAACTTACTTCCTACGTAAAATAATAATAATAATACATGATAAATAAATTTACTTCTGTTATAGCATGTTAGTTCTTAAGAGTCAATATTTGCATACTATATATTATGGTAAAATGTGCTGTATCCAATAATAAAAAGATGTAATAAGACCTATATGTATTTAAAACGCATGTTTAAGCAAACAAAATTTTACTTTACTTTACTTTCGCCCGCGTTGTTTAAGTTTTTATACTACACCTGCTCGGAAAGTACCTTCTTACTTTTTTGAAAACGATGTAGAAAATACGTCATTACTGTCATACAAATATGCGGGCGGAAAAAGTGTATGAAAATTCATTGTTAACGTGCTTGAGCGGGCAGAAAAAGTATATGCAAATCCATTGTTAACGTGCTGTTTTTTTTTTAAATAACATAAAGAATGAGCAAGTGGCCAAGTGGCCAGTATTATTTTCCGAACTCGTACATAAAACTGGAAAAATGATACTGGCCACTTGCTTTTCCTGTACATAATAAAAAATAAGAAGGAAATAAAAAGTGACAATCGCACGCGAGTCAGTCGGTTTCTTTTATTGTATCTTGATTAAGAGTAAAATTATACTATTTCCTCGCAGGTGTAGTATAAAGCACTATGTATCACTCGGGAGAAAGTGCGATTCCCAACCCGTGTGTATTGAAGCCCTTGGCTTCGCCTCGGGCCTCAAACTACACCCTCGTTGGTAATCTTCCCCTTTCTTCCTTCGGTGAACAATGTACTATTGTATAGTCGTGTGATATTACATGTATACATGTATTTTTTTGCCATTAGGAGGCTATGCGAATTTTATTTTTGTCACTGTCACTCCAAGCGAAAACACGCTCAGTGCGAGAGGGGCGGATTCAGGGCGAAAGCGAAAAATGTTAGTTTTATTCACTTTCACTCTTACATTCTAGCCCTGCGGTCCGTAATAGGATTACAATGGATCATAAGCCATTCACTTCATACTTTCGTAATCGATTTTAGCGATATAATTCTATTTCGGAACGCAGGGTAGGTGAGCGCGCTTCATAGTGCCCAAGCATTATCCCATCCCACTAATCACACTAATATTATAAATGCGAAAGTTTAGATGGATGGATGTTTGTTACTCCTTCACGCCGAAACTACTGAAACGATTAGGCTGAAAATTTGCACAAATGTAGTTCTAGACCTGGAATAGGACATAGGGTACTTTTTAAGGCAATAGGGTGTAAAGTTCCTATAGAAAAGTGATGTACAGTTACTTCTTCACGCCATTGAATATTAGTGGGATGGCATAGTGAGGATGGGATGGGATAGTCGCATTAGTGGGATGGGATGGGATTCGATATATAATCTAGGGTTTTGAAATTGGAAAACTTGTTTGGATAAATTTTCCTCGATAGAAATAATTGTTGAAATGAGGTCTACAAACACACTTTTTCTCCTCGTTTGACGAATAGGAACCATATATAGAACTCAAACATATTTTATTAGGTGTGTTTCAACAACATCTAGAGATTTGATATTTGAAATTTTGCTAGCTATTTTAGTTTTTTTATAAAAATAATAAAACTAACATTTTTCGCTTTCGCCCTGAATCCGCCCCTCTCGCACTGAGCGTGTTTTCGCTTGGAGTGACAGTGACAAAAATAAAATTCGCATAGCCTCCTAATGGCAAAAAAATACATGTACAAAAAAAAAAGAAACCATGAAAAAGTCTAGTAACTTAAAAAAATTTTTGCAGTCCTCTAATTGTGTCCGTGAGTTTTTATACGCGGTTCCTTTTGAGGAAAGATTTTCTGGATTGAAGATATCTGTTCCTTTTTTTTTTTTTGGCGATACACGAAAGCTTTCTTTAAAAGTTTTTTTTTTCCCCAGTGTTGTGGAGGGCCGTAAGATACCCAAGAATCCGTTCCTGCTGCAACCGGATATGCGGACACGGCTGTAAGTATTTATCATTCATTCGCGAAAAAAATATATACCACTAGCTTTTGCCCGTGTCTTGTTAATTCAAATTCAAATAGTTTATTTTGCAAAGTAGGTATATATACTATACAACGTGTAACAGAAAGGTGTAACCATATTTGAAGAGCTTATTCAGTCAATGGTATAAAACAACTTTTATTATGGAGACAAACCGTTATCTCGAAAAAAAAAATTTTCATAGAAAAATGCAATGCCACTCGGCTGAAATGTATGAAGGGGCAGATTTTTTTTTGAGATTTCAGGGTTGGCTCCATAGTAAAAGTTGTTCTATACCATTGACTGAATAAGCTCTTCAAATATGGTTACACCTTTCTGTTAGACGTTGTATATAATACACTTTTTATACGTGTAATTTAATCTAATAAAAATATATGTAATAATAAATGTACATGACTAGGTTTATTTTATTTATGTAGCAATAAGTATATATAAGCATGTAGTATATATACGATTAAAATGATAGGTAAAATATATATTATACAAGGTGAAATCCAACCAACCGCCCGAACCCACACCGGAGACACGCCAGCGACCAGGAACAAGGTTCAATGATCACCAACCGAGCCCCCAGCACGAATCCAGGCGGCCGACCAAATCACATCCTATATACTACATACTAATAGGTTACATATATACATGCCTACCTCCGCCCACTCGATTAGTCTTGCTAAGAAGAACGGGCAAGAAACTTAGCAAGATCATGTCTTTTTTTTTACATAAAACTTATACTATACAAATGGTTTATATGTACTTTAACTAAGGGATAAGAAAATACAAGACAGCAGGAATTGAAAAAAAGGAAAACATATATATCTTTGTCTACTTGTCTCATATAATTAATGTTAACTCCTTAGAGAAATCATAAATTAGGAAATTATACTAGCTACGTAAATAAATTACAAACTACTGTCATGACAAATATCATTATCACTGTAACACCATGCTTCACCATCATCCAAATATTCATTTATTCAATATGCCTTTTTCAGTAGGCCCTGCTTAATATACAGTTTAAACTTATTCTCTGACAAAGTAAGGACCTCCTTCGGAAGTTTATTGTAAAATCTTATACCATGTCCTAAGAAAGAGGTACTCACCTTGGCAAGTCTAATTTTGTTCCATGTCACTCTCCGGCCCATAAACTATCTCTATACTAATGCAAAACATCACGTCGATCCGTTGCTCCATTGCTGTGTGAAAGAAGGACAAACCAACAAACACACTCGCATTTATAATAGTACGGATTAAGTTATATGTTTCTATCTTCCACATCGTAATTTTGTTTGTTTTTTCTTTTCAATTTTACATACTAATATCATACATATTGTTTTTTTTTTTAATTATATATCATATAACATTAAACAGGTCTTGAAATAGCGTGATAAATTTTAAACACTATTTAAGATGAAGTATTTACCGCTATAACCACAGATCCCAGATATTTGCCTTATTACTCTCGACACACAACTCGTATTTCTCACGCACACTGATAGCACAAAATAACCACTTACAGAAGGTTCACTCCGAATAACTAGCGAAAATAGGCGCACGCACACATAGACGCGTACGTATGACGATCTCGGTCGAAGTCGGTCGAATGCCAATACGAAATTCTGCCGAGATGATCATACAATACGATTAAAATCAGTTAACGATTCACCTTTTCTCGGATATCATCGCCTAAATCGTGGCGGCGGCCACGGACCACTCAATTCATCACATCTCTACTGACATCGGGTCTCGAAATCAGGCCTATTGTCTTCATGTGTTCGCAAGCGTCACGCCCTCTTTCAATATCTCTTGATATCTGTGCTTACAATGTATCGGTGTGCAGTGAACAGCTGATCCGGCGTGAGAAGAAGTATTTGAAGCCGGTCGAGTTGGTGGTCACTGAGGAGATGACGAAAGAAGCGCCCCCGGCCAAGCCGGTGCCGCCGGAACTGTACTGTGACATTTGTAAGGTTGGTACTGCAGTGTCCGTTACTGAGGTATATTTCTAGGGCAAGTGGAAAAATAGGGATGATGACTATTAGTCAAATTAGCAACCTTTTATAAAACGTCAAAAACGATTTTTTGTATGAAAATACTTAGAAGTGACGTCATAACTTTGTACTTTGGCAGAAGGCAAATGAGTAACTTCTAAATTGTTTCATTGTATAAAAAAGTTTAAATTGAACTTTATGCAAAATTGGTGAAATAAGTAGGCATGATTTTTGTATATCAATTTTGCGTATACATGTTTTTAAATTTATTGACAACCCAGGCATCATCCCTATTGTACCCGTCAAAAGAAAATGATACGTATGTGTGTATGTATGTAAATACTTTTATGCACAAAATAAATTTACAATGCACAAAGGCGAACTTAATGCTAATTAGCATTCTCTGCCAGTTAACCTTTGGTGATGTGGAAAGTTTTTTAAGGGTAGTGCCCAGATAAGTTGATTACTATAATCAATTCGACCAAGAAATTATATTTCGTAGTTGCTATAAACTCCGGCCGTTCATTCGAGAGAATGGTGACGTTTGCAAATGTCAGGGGATAAAACCTTTTTTTTACTGTTTTGCATTTCAATATTTTATATTTATCATGATGATTTTAGGGTAGATTGTATATCTTTAAAAGGTCCCATTTGTTAATAAAAAGTATTTTTGTCGTATATATTTTCCACTTCCTAGTACAAAACTTAATGAATCAGCTGACTCAATTTCTACGTAAAAGTTAAAAAAAAGTGCAAAAAATATTATTTTTGGCGAAAAGTTGTCTATTACCGATACTATGTTCACTTGAATTTAAGAACCTTATATAGAGGTTGTCATTTTACTTATGTAGCGGAAATCATATTGAATTAAGACTCTGTATTTAAGTGATCAATGTTCTATTACCCTTTTTGTGAAACTCGTTAATTTGTTTTTATCGTTTTCCCCGAGTCCAGCTCCGAGTCAGTTACTATAGGAAGTCAACATTTTATTTGGTAAAATCAGAAAAAAGTATTACGATCCGTGTTGCTGATTTATTATTATTACTTGCCAATATGGTAGTTTGGCTGTATAAATAAATGTCACCTTTCAAAGAGCTCGTGCTATAACTAAAATTTCCTTCTGCTCATTATTTCTGTCAAATCAGCAATCATAATGCCTGCAGTATGAATCCTCGACTTTTTGAATCGACATTTCAGAAAAAGGTTTATAATATCTGCGGTGTAAGGCAGTGTTGTCGTATTATAAAACTGATATACCTTACCAAATAATAAGATCGTATATATATTCTATTCCAGGGTTTTTATTTATAAAAAAAGTTTAAATAATCAAGATTTGGATTTATTTCGTCCCATTTGTTGTACCGTTGATATTTTTTAACGTGCCTTTATTTATTTTTGTCGTGAAGAAGCTCTTGTTGACTTGTAGTATTTTTTCGAGATATCGCCACACTCCATCTGTCATCATTCTCTCGAATTAACGGCAGCAGTTTAGTCTATATTAAAATCTAATTAGATTTTAATAATTATTATATATAAGGTCTTTCATTTTAAATGGAAAGTAATTTATGTGGTGATTCAGTATCGTTAATACATCACATTCCACTGCAAAGTACTTTTTTTTGCGCGAACTTTTTCTTCACTTGTCCATACAAACTGAGTCAGCTGATCGGACCACTTTGTACTGAGAAGCGAACAAAAAGTTCGCGCAAAAAAAAGTGCTTTGCGGTGGAATGTGATGTATTAACGATACTGAATCACCTCCTAAATTACTTTCCATTTAAAATGAAAGACCTTATATAAATATATAATCCACTCATAAATACAATAATATACATATATTAAACATAACAATACATAGGTAATTACGAGAAGGACAATGGCTCAGGGGGATATGTGAAAATTACAATTTAATAACATAAAAATATCATAAAATTACAAATACGTCAATCTCGCCATGCAATCTTTATCGCTTAAAGGGATGCACAATGTTAAAATTCAGTCCTGCTCTATCGCTTTTATTTTTTAACTGTTGATCATGCTCTAATTAGACGCCGCGCACCCGAAACGTTAATTTAAACGTTATTTTGAAATCGCGGCCACATCCGGATTCTCACTATAATTTCTTGGTTGATGGTTTTTTCTAGTAAGTATCTGCGTGTGTTGGTTTCGTTTCAATCGGTTTTGAAGTATGGAAACTGAATGGCTTTTTTCGTGAATTTCATGCTTTTTTTAAAATATTATAAACAGAAGATTGAAAGTATATTTATTTATAAAGTGTAATTGATAAAAAAATTGTGTCGAGTCAAAAAACACGCCATTTTTTAATTTTTTTGTAGATACATTGATGGAACTGAATCCAATGCAAAACTGATATTTAGCTTTGTGGAGCCCCTTAACGCAATATGTACAAAATGTGCAAAGGTTACAAGGAAAACAGATATCAACACAATAGCTGTTGCACCGATGTACAGAGTAGGGCGTTGAGATGGGGAAAATCTAAACTATAGGGGATAGAAAAGTTCACTCAAAGGACTCGTGAATCAATTTTGTAGAATATAAAAACTGAATTCAAAGGTTTTTAAAAATGACTTATCGGGAATAGAATAGAATAGAACCAGCTCATTTTGCAAAAAAAATACATCCTTTACTATGCCATCGTTCGGTAGTATTGCTAGGGAGAACCAAGTCTTGCAAAGAAATGTGTGTCTAATTTATGTATTTTCTTTTTAGTAAGGTATGCTCACCGCAGCAAGAGTTCAGATTTGACTTATTAAAATAGCCTTGCTGCAGTTTCTCTATGCGTACTTGACGTAATTTTTCATGTATTTTCTTTTTGACATTTCCGGCGAACTATGAGCCGAGACCTCAGCCAGAAACCGTTAACTAACTGCTGTCGCTGCAAAACTGTATAATGAAACCTGTTCTGGGCGCTGTATCCGCAAAGGAGGTGTCGCAGGGATCTTACACCGCGTTCCGCATGACGCTAAAAGTGCCGACACTACCATCACACTTCTCACGCTCATCAAGTCATTCGGAATAGACAATGGCTGAACGCCATTCACTGCTTAAACTTATGATCCATTCGGAACGCTTTTGAACGCGACATGGACGTTGACACTTGAAAGTGACAGAATTTGTAGGAATTTGTTTTAGGTTACGTGAATACAAAGGGTATGTCTACTTTACTAGGTCCAAGAAGTGATTTCCTCTAACTTCAATTTGAAATCATGGTTTAAAGATAAACTCTTATGCTCCGAATAAATTATTTTTTAAAACTGCCGCCAGCCGGCTGTCACTTTTCATAGATCGCCCAAAATGCAAACGCTCTAAGCATGGACGATGATAGCACAACATGGCGTCGTTCATGATGTCAACTATGACGTCATAGCGACCATTGTAGGGCTGTCGTTATCGCGTTAACACTGATTCGGAATGACTATTGATTGACGCGATAAAATCGATTGTCGTCATTCGGAACGCGGTGTTAATTACTACCTTTGCACTCGAAATGCCGGAACAGCCTCTTGGCTCCTACTCGCCGGAATTGTCAAAAAGAAAAGACATGCAGCCTGCAGCCTTATTGTCTAACTTTAACATCTATCGCTATTGCTTTCAAAAGTACGCGTGATTGGCTAGAAGTTATGAGTCACGTCATTTCTAGCCAATCACGTTACATTTAAAGCAATGGCGATAGACGATTTCATGACTATTTCCTTACACAATCGCACCTCTGATCCGTTTTACGTCAAGCACGCATAAGTAGGATACGCCCACCGCAGCAAGGCGATTTTATTAAGTCAAATCACCCAACATTATACGAGCAGTATTCTGTATAATCTCGATGAATTTAATTTAAAAAAAGGGGTTACAATGTGCACCGTGGGGATTGAACCCATGACCTCTCGGTTAACAGGCGAGCGCTCTACCATACAGCCATAGACATTATACTTAAAATACCTGTATAATTCTAATCGTTTAAAAAGACAAAAAAGTCAATATTTAATATAGTAGATGCTAGTGATTGTTGGCACTTGGTGGAATTTATAAAACATTGTTTTAAAAAACACTTGTACTTATCCACATATTACATAGAACTTTATTATGCCCGACCGGTTTCGCTGTAAAGCATTTTCTAGGGCCTTCACATCCAAACTAACAAATAAATAATATACACTACAACCATGTCTAAAATGACGTGCAATGCAATCTTTGCAAACTTACAAATAAATAATATACACTACAACCGTGTCTAAAATGACGTGCAATGCAATCTTTGCAAAGTTACAAATAAATAATATACACTACAACCATGTCTAAAATGACGTGCAATGCAATCTTTGCAAACTTACAAATAAATAATATACACTACAACCGTGTCTAAAATGACGTGCAATGCAATCTTTGCAAACTTACAAATAAATAACATACACTACAACCATGTCTAAAATGACGTGCAATGCAATCTTTGCAAAGTTACAAATAAATAATATACACTACAACCATGTCTAAAATGACGTGCAATGCAATCTTTGCAAACTTACAAATAAATAATATACACTACAACCATGTCTAAAATGACGTGCAATGCAATCTTTGCACCGGTCGGGCATAATAAAGTTATATTAATATGTGGATAAGTACAAGTGTTTTTTAAAACAATGATCAATATTTAATATTTATTTGTATAATTAAATGTGATAATCGTTTGTTTCCAGACGTCAGTGACAAATACTGAGCAGATGACAATGCATCTGAACGGCAAGAGGCATCTCACCAAGGAGAAGCAGCATATCCTCAAGATGATGAAGGGAGAGACGAAGAACAGCGACGAAGAAGATAATGGTTGGATATAGAATTCTATTGTTGAAGTATAGATTTTAGTTGGTCTTGCTCACAGATTTTAGGAATACTCTTTCCTTTTGCCCCCCGCCTCGCCATGCGGCGCCTATGGCGAGGTTCTGCGGTTTCGGTCAAACTATACCTCTTTTAGTTTTTTATATAAAAATAAATTTATTTATTTTATTCATAAACAAAAATCCACAGCAAGTACATTCAGATTACTTGAATATGATATCATCTTATTGTGCCAATAACGGATTTCATTATGCTACTTAATAAGCTACTTTTTCTCCTTCGCCCTGAATCCGTCCCTCTCGCACTGCGCGTTTTTACGCTTGGAGTGACAGTGATCGTTGAAAAATTCACAAATCATCTTAATAGTCATCAACTCACCATCATCATCATCATCATCATCATCATCCCCGCGCACCACTGGAATAATAAGAAATCCACCCGGAATAGAATCGAACAAAAAAAAAGCTCTCAAAATTGTTCTTGTCTCTTGACGACCATATCATGACAGATCATATTTCTGTCAACTGCGGTGAGCGGTTGAATTCAAGATTTTTGGCATTTCAGTGGCCTCCTTGATCAGATTTAATAGCCTTATATCTTTGGGACTATTTAAAAGAAAAGTACGAGTATAATGCGCGCCAAACGTTATGACAAGAGTGAAATTAGTTCCGGCGAGAATAGAGAGAAATATACGAAAGAGAGAGATGGACAAAGACATAGAAGGACTCCAGATAGCCGGTTAAATTAACACTTTCATCAAGTTCCAACACTGACAGCAGGATAGCTGCTACTATACAATTTTCAACGCGTGCGACAGAGATGGTATTAGAACCTGTGTTGCGACCCCTAATTTATGAACGCGGCCCTGAGGCGTCATGGAGTTTGGTGCCGTTCATTAATATTTTTGCCGGCCATTGAGCAGCCCAAGGAGAAAATTGAATCAGAAATTTAATTATTATAAATTATTTCCTCGGGATAATATCAATATTTTACGCCTCATATTCTGAGGAAAGTTATGAGAAATGCTCTTGAAAGAGTCACCTCTTCGTCATTGTCTAACAGGAAATAAGGGTCATTTATGTGACGTCATATCGTCGCTTAAGTTCAAAGTTCGCGTATCTCAGGTTTCATTATTCTCTATCCTCCAAATTGTGAATTATGAATAAAACACAATACACTTTTTACACGTCAAATTTAATCTAATAAAAATATATGTAATAAAATAATAAATGTACATGAACTAAATTAAAGATTTATTCAATTTATGTAGAAATACATATATATATAAGATTAAAATGATAGGTAATAATTTATATTATACAAGGTGAAATCCAATCAACCGCCCAAACCCATACCAGGACTTCGGGGACATAAATAACATGTTGGCGGAGAACTCTTTCTTCAATCGTTTTACATATTCAACTTGTTTCTTTCAAATGCTCAGCTCCTTTTTATATACTAAAACCTTCAAGAAATTCTCAAGCTAATGGAATATAACATAACCGCATTTAATTGATTCGAAAATTCATAAAAAAGCATTGGTGGTTCCAGTGGCGTGCATACAACTTTTTTCCGGAAAAGCAATCAAAAGGTCAAGTTTGACAATAAAAAAATATGAAAAAATTTAAATAACAGTTTGAAAAAAAAAGTTTGTATGAAAACCCTGGCGTCATACAAACTTTCTTTTTTCAAAGTGTTATTCAAATTTTTTCATATTTTTTTTATTGTCAAACTTGACCTTCTTGTTGCTTTTCCGGAAAAAAGTTGTATGCACGCCACTGGGTGGTTCCATACCGTTATATTATCTGTAATACCGCCAATCAAGATATGACGCTGCTTACGCATTTCTACAGGAGCTCTGATTTTTTAAATCTTGCATTGTGAAATCGAATATGGAACATAGCGTAAAATACCCCAAGGAACTATCGACTTAAGATTTTCCTGTTCATTTTTTTCCACAGGATACCCGTCATAGAACTCAAATATCCAGTTTTATAATTTTTGTATGGTTATATATATATTTATTTTAAGTATGTTCATGTATTTCATATCTAATATGCCTATTTAGGTATGTATTTTCATCTTGATCTCCTTATTAGTTCCCTATTAGTATGTACCTTTCTTATGTTATTTCATTCATCTTTCTATTTGCTTCCAAAGGTTGGATTTGAAAGGTTCCAAAGGAAGATATTGCCATGAGCAATAAGTTCCGCCTTTGTACACCATGTTTAATTGTTTCTTTTGTATGTCTTTATTATTTGTGCCAAAAGTGTTGTAAATAAAAAGTGTTTTTTTTTTTGTTAAATTATCAAATTGAATTTTCACGTCATACCCATAATAGCTACTGATCATATTGCATTTGGGTGGCGTGTAGGTGACGCAAATCTAAAAGATTTTCCCCTACCAAAAATTGCCCAACGAGCCTAAAGTAGTTTTCACTTAAAAAAGAAACCCTTAACAAGAACTTATTGCTGATTTCCATTAAAAGAAGACATCTTTCTGAGGCAACAGAGTTTTACCGACTCGTGAAAGATAATATCAATAATGAAGAGACAGTATGAAAAATAAGAAATAATTCCACCGGTTATAATAAAGAAAATATTGAACGAATCTAAATGGTCGATAACACCATAAATTTGTTCATTTCAGATTCAGAAGAGAGTGCGGAAGAAATGCCACAAGTATATAAAACTTCAAAAAGAAACGCACTTCTCAAACCGTGGATCACAAAGAACATACTCAAATGTATCAAGAGGCGAGACGCGTTGCACTTGAAGCAAAAGAAAAACCCAATAAATAAAGATATTGCAGACACCTTTAAGAAATACCGGAACATGTGTAAAGAGGGCACAACGACTGCTAAAGCACTATATTTCGGTAATCAAATCACAAGAAACATGAATGATCTAAACCAATGTTGGGATCTGGTGAACGAATACTGCAGCAAGGCAAGTTCTGAAACTGACAAGACACAGATGAATGAGCTACTCGCTAAACTAGAAAGAGATTACCCTACTGAAGAAAAAGTAAACAAGTTAAACGAGTTCTTTCAAGAAACTATAAATGTAGGGCAAGAAACTACTAACTCTCTTTACTTACTTCCTGTTGATAAAGAATTTAAACCTTTATTGAACACTCTCAAAACCTCTCTTGGACCTTCTCCTGGTGAAGATGATAAATCATGTAAGGTTACCTAATCTTCTCGAGATTCGCTTTCCAGAACGTTTTTATATTTTTGCATCCTTAGAAATTTTGGCAATTTTCTTGAAAAGTTAAAAATGAATAATGATTTATTTTCTTTTTTCTTTTATTTTCTTTAGCTTGCTTAAACATTAAATACATTGAGTTTGAGTTTTCCTATTTAACCATTAAAGTGAATATATGTATATATTTGTATATAATATCTTACTTATATACCTATACAATTTAATTCACATCAAAATAATCTCGATCATCTAGAATCAATATTATTTCTAGCTTTGTGTAATTAATCTATATTGATTAATAGGGCATTATAAAAATATGTTTTTATTTTGACTTCAGCGCAGAAGAGAGCTGGTAGGTTGTGGTGCGACTCGCCATACATCAGTGGCGTGCATAGAACTTTTTTCCGGAAAAGCAATCAGAAGGTCAAGTACATCAATAAAAAAATATTAAAAAAATTAAATAACACTGAAAAAAAAAAGTTTGTATGAAAATGTTCACTCTGGGGGCACTGCCGTCAAACAAACTTTTTTTTTCAAAGTGTTATTTAAATTTTTTCATATTTTTTTATTGTCAATCTTGACCTTTTGATTGCTTTGCCGGAAAAAAGTTCTATGCACGTCACTGCCATACATAACCTTACTGGTTATCTTTTATGGTGTTAAATTGCGCGCGACGCAACTTAGTTTAATCACAAGTGCGAGGAGCGTGACACGATGTTTTTGCGATTAAATTCAACGAAGCCGCGTCGCGCGCGATTAAACACTGCCCTCTCGGGGCGTTACGTCCTATTACCGGAATGTCCAGTCGGTCAGTTAGGTCTATTTCCCTAAACGTCCACTTCCCTAAACATCCAGTTTCCTGAACGTCCATGCTACGGGGCCAGAACCACTTCGACCTAGACCGACCTAGTTTGTCCTAAAATTGGGTCTAACCCTCATCGATCTCAGTATAAATAATCAATAATTATATTACCCGATTTGAATTATCATTATTTATACTGCCCGGACATTGTAAATAATGACCTCATTTGTCATAGCAAAACTACCAACACGTTCCGTAAACAATAGGAGCTCTGTTAGAGGCGGTAAGATAATATCGTTGTCAAAATTAAATGTCTCATTTATTTTGACAAACATTTACCTATTCTATTTTTTATAAAAAAAAAAACCGTTCAAGTGCGAGACTTCAGACTCACGTACCTAGGGTTCCGTAATTCGACAGTTTCGGGAATTTTGTCATTTTGTTTTCGTGAATTTCTCAACCGCTATATTTTTCCTGTAATCTTTATTTAAGCACATATTACCATGATTTTTTTCTCATTTTTTGGTCCACCATTTTTGGAGATAAGTGGACATACATTTTTTGTGGTTTTTCGAGGATTTCTCGAAATAGATGCAAGTAAATATAGCCGTGCAAATCAACTCTTAAATACCTACAATTTGATACCCATATTGTATTTTTATAAAATATATATATATTGTTTTATCTTACATATTTTTATACTTCTCACTTGTGTTCAACTTTTTTTAAATCGCTGTAGTTTTCCAGTAATTGGCCAGTTATACCTATAATCGACATTTTCATATTTTTCGGTCCAACAGTTTCGGGATAAGGGGGGGACATACAATTTTTTGTGGTTTTTCAAAGATTTTTTGAAATCAGATAGTTAAGGTATATGTTACAATCAGCTCTTCAATATCTACAATTTGATACCCATTATGTATTTTTAGGATAATTTTCCTTTTTTTTCTATTTTGTATTGGAAATATTTTGAACAATTTCCGATTTTAACATTTTTTTTACACTTTGTTCTATGGGCTAATTAATTCTATTTTTGTGCCAAATTTCAAATCTTTATCATTAACGGTGCTAAAGTTATGAGGCTGTTACATACGGACGAACGGACAACGGAGTCTCACCATAAAAGTTCCTTTAAGTACTACTTTAACCCTAAAAAACTTTTACTTTCAGGTATTACAGAATTGACGGCTGAGGATGGCCCCGCCCAAGAGGGTAAGATACATTTTTTAGGGTTCGTAGCCCAGGCATTTTGGGGTTCCTTGAAACATTTGCAATTTTAAGTATCATTGACGAAGGAAAATTTTCCAAAGTTACGAATAAAGCGTCTCTCTCCCTCTTCATTACCAGCCAGTAATGAAAAAAGCGTCTCCCTCCCCCTTCAATTCCAGCCAGTGATGAAAAAAGCGTCTCTCTCTCCCCCTTCATTTCAGACAGTGATGTAAAAAGCGTCTCTCTCTCCCCCTTCATTTCAGACAGTGATGTAAAAAGCGTCTCTCTCTCCCCCTTCATTTCAGACAGTGATGTAAAAAGCGTCTCTCTCCCCCTTCATTTCAGACAGTGATGTAAAAAGCGCCTCTCTCCCCCTTCATTTTTTCAAAACAATAATTGCCTTTAGCGAAAAAAAAAAAACAATGAAGACGCGTTTTTAATGGGGATGCACAGGCAAAGCTATTTACAGATGGCGCTAGCATAGGTTCGGCCAATAAATACTACGATCCGGCTATGTCAAACTTTGTTGGTGTGTGTGTTCCGGTTTTCCTACTGTTTTTCTCCAATATCTCGCTGTTTTTTTACTTCCTCTTATCACCTGTATTCCAATATGTTATATATTTGTTATTGTTATTATGTTATTTATTTTTAATGCGGAGTTTTGCGGGAATAAATTAACACCATTATTATAGCAACCTGGTACGGCACACAAAGTCATGATTCCAAGAAATTCATCGAAAATCACAAAAAACTACGCAAAACCCATAACAATGTACTGAAATGACAGATTTTCATGGCCGGATCGACGATGCGCCGTGCGCCATCTATAGGGATAATTTGGCAGTGTCATTCGAGAACGGTACCAGACACTCAAGGACAAAAGGTTCATGATTGGTTCGTACCTTGCGTAATGAACTAGACACTGACACTGGTAATGGCCGATTGATAGTAAACAGTGGATATCTACGTCATACAATGAACCTACTGTCCAAATTTGATGTTCCTAGGTCCAGCTGTTTGGTCTGGGAGTTGATAAATCAGTCAGTCAGTCAGGGTATTCTTTTATACTGGGTGTTAATATGATGTTACGGATGCCGGAAACTGGCGATAGTAATCGTCCATACGAACAATTTTTACTAAGGAAGTAAACCACAAATCGTGAAAAAAAAATAGTAGTTGCATAGTAAAGCTACTTACAGTGCGCGCCAATCTTTTAGTCGCCTCTGAAAATAGCCGCAAGAGGCGACGCAATAGCCGTTTTACGGTGTCAGGGGGACGTTACAGGAGCGAGGGCGCGAAGCATACACGCCCGCGTGCCGCACCACACCCCCTGCTCACCATTTAGCAGGTGTCAACACTATGCGTTAGTGTTAGTGCTACGTCCGTACACTACACATGCGCGCGTTGCATGAAAAGTACCTTCGAGGAAAAAATTCTATGATTCGTTAAGTTTATCGTTGAATCAGTTTGTTATAGTTTATTGTTTTTGTTGCCTTTATTTGTTGATTTAGTTTGTTAAAGTTTATTGTTGTTGTTATGCCTCGCGGACTTTATAGCGTTTTAAGGCGACAATGTAGGAAAATGGTGTTTATTAATGCGTTTTATCTATATAGTTAAGATTGCACTAAAATAATAAATAAATAATATAAATATGTAGGTACAACAAGTACACCTATAGTAAACATTTAATAATCAACGGTTGATATTATTGTTTCCTTGACTGTATCTGCGCAAGCTTGCACTCGTAACTCATTCTGAGGCGACTAAAAGATTGGCGCGCACTGTACCTACCTACTCGACTAAAAATGTATGAAACAACAGATTTTTGTCACGAAATGTTATTCATGTAGACATCATCTTAACATCCTGTATATAGATGGATTAAGTTATTAGGTTTATGTTAAAAGTCACCTCTATTAGGTGATCTCTCATGATTAATACAGCCAAATTCGTACTGGAGACTCAAGTGGAAGTATCAATCAAAGTTACCTGACTCTAAAAAAACATTTTTTTTTTTCAGATGTCGCTGCCTTGACTGGGGATTCGCAGGAAGGCCAAAAAGGTAAGAGACTAGCTAAATGTTCTTTTGTTTTACCTTGAAATTCGTTTTTTTCGGTCTTTATAGGGTTCCGTAGTCAACAAGGAACCCTTATACTCGTAGTTTCTCCATGTTTATCCCGTGGTGCAGTGGCGTGCACAGAACTTTTTGACTCTAAAAAAACTTTTTTTTTTCAGATGTCGCTGCCTTGACTGGGGATTCGCAGGAAGGCCAAAAAGGTAAGAGACTAGCTAAATGTTCTTTTGTTTTACCTTGAAATTCGTTTTTTTCGGTCTTTATAGGGTTCCGTAGTCAACAAGGAACCCTTATACTCGTAGTTTCTCCATGTTTATCCCGTGGTGCAGTGGCGTGCACAGAACTTTTTGCTGGAAAAGCAAGCAATTGGTCAAGAATAACAATAAAAAAAATATGAAAAAATTTAAACATCACTTTGAAAAAAGAAGTTTGTATTGGAAATTTTCACTCTAGGGTAGACATTGTCTACAATTTTTTTTTCAAAGTGATATTTAAATTTTTTCATATTTGTTTTATTGTTATTCTTGACCAATTGCTTGCTTTTCCAGCAAAAAGTTCTGTGCAAGCCACTGCCATGGTGTGGGGTATCGTTGGACTTAGAGCTTAGTTCTTCTTAGCAAGACTAATCGAATGGGCGGAGGTAGGCATGTAGTATATAGGGTGGGATATGGTCGGCCGCCTGGATTCGTGCTGGGGGCTCGGTTGGTGATCATTGAACCTTGTTCCTGGTCGCTGGCCGGGTCTCCGGAATGGTTTCAGGCGGTTGATCCACACCTTGTATAATTATAGATTTTACTTATCATTTTAATCGTATATACAAATCAGTGCCATAGTTTCGGTTAAACGTCCGTCGCTTAGGGCAAAGTGCATAACTTAACTTTGTTTTTCTTGTTTAGAAGTTAAAAATTGAAAAACATTTTGGTATGTGGCAATTGACACCAATACTCGGTTACGTTAAAAACACTCGCTACGCTCGTGTTTTAAATCGTCCTCGTAATTTATTACTTTGCGCCCTTGTAACATAAACTACTATTATTATCACATGAGTGTATTTCGAGTAATAAAGCTACATGACTTCGCCAGTTCTGCCAGACAATGGTGACGGTAAGCAGCCTGCAGCCGGTACCGACTGGCCGGAAGGTCAGCAGACCGAGGGTTGGACTCAGGAGAATGCTGCTGATGACTGGAACGGAAGTGGCGAGGCGTGGTATGTAGCCTGTTCACTCTACCTTCTAGACTTTAGCATTTACAGCTTCATTTGTAAGGTGATATTTATTTATGCAGCCAAATTCATACCGACGACTCAGTTAGTAGTCATTATCAAGGTTCTATGACCGTTTTCTGGAAATTCGAAAACTTCTTTTTTGTTACCTACAGACGCAAACGCCCCGAGTCTATTTCGCAAAAATTGTTATTGATCCGTGATACTGATCACTTATCAAGCCTTCAGTATGAATTTGGCTGTATAAATAAATGTCACCTTGTATACTGGGTGTTATGGATAGGTGTCGGTGAATATACTGATCATACTGGAAGAATTTTCTTAAGGAACATACAGGCGAAAAAGTCATTTTTAAAATACCTGATACTGTCTGTATGGGCATTGGACAAGACCAAATTTCAGTATGATCAGTATAGTATGTTGTTTATAATGTAATCTATTTATGTAAATATTGTAATGGCAGACGATTTATTGTTAGTTTTTTACAGCGCCCTACGTGAAACCAATGCGCCCTTTAACAACCATAGACAACGAAAGGAAGAGCCCTTTGTATATACGAGTTCATATACTGGCACCAAATGAAAACTCAAACAGTTCATATACTGACACCAAATAAAAACTCAAACAGTTCATATACTGGCACCAAATGAAAACTCAAACAGTTCATATACTGGCACCAAATAAAAACTCAAACAGTTCATATACTGGCACCAAATAAAAACTCAAACAGTTCATATACTGGCACCAAATAAAAACTCAAACAGTTCATATACTGGCACCAAATAAAAACTCAAACAGTTCATATACTGACACCAAATAAAAACTCAAACAGTTCATATACTGACACCAAATAAAAACTCAAACAGTTCATATACTGACACCAAATAAAAACTCAAACAGTTCATATACTGACACCAAATAAAAACTCAAACAGTTCATATACTGACACCAAATAAAACCTCAAACAGTTCATATACTGACACCAAATAAAAACTCGAACAGTTCATATACTGGCACCAAATAAAACCTCAAACAGTTCATATACTGACACCAAATAAAAACTCAAACAGTTCATATACTGACACCAAATAAAAACTCAAACAGTTCATATACTGACACCAAATAAAAACTCAAACAGTTCATATACCGACACCAAATAAAAACTCAAACAGTTCATATACTGGCACCAAATAAAAACTCGAACAGTTCATATACTGACACCAAATAAAAACTCAAACAGTTCATATACTGACACCAAATAAAAACTCAAACAGTTCATATACTGACACCAAATAAAAACTCAAACAGTTCATATACTGACACCAAATAAAAACTCAAACAGTTCATATACTGACACCAAATAAAAACTCAAACAGTTCATATACTGACACCAAATAAAAACTCAAACAGTTCATATACTGACACCAAATAAAACCTCAAACAGTTCATATACTGACACCAAATAAAACCTCAAACAGTTCATATACTGACACCAAATAAAAACTCAAACAGTTCATATACTGACACCAAATAAAACCTCAAACAGTTCATATACTGACACCAAATAAAAACTCAAACAGTTCATATACTGACACCAAATAAAAACTCAAACAGTTCATATACTGACACCAAATAAAAACTCAAACAGTTCATATACTGACACCAAATAAAACCTCAAACAGTTCATATACTGACACCAAATAAAAACTCAAACAGTTCATATACTGGCACCAAATAAAAACTCAAACAGTTCATATACTGACACCAAATAAAAACTCAAACAGTTCATATACTGACACCAAATAAAACCTCAAACAGTTCATATACTGACACCAAATAAAAACTCAAACAGTTCATATACTGGCACCAAATAAAACCTCAAACAGTTCATATACTGGCACCAAATAAAAACTCAAACAGTTCATATACTGGCACCAAATAAAAACTCAAACAGTTCATATACTGGCACCAAATAAAACCTCAAACAGTTCATATACTGACACCAAATAAAAACTCGAACAGTTCATATACTGGCACCAAATAAAACCTCAAACAGTTCATATACTGACACCAAATAAAAACTCAAACAGTTCATATACTGACACCAAATAAAAACTCAAACAGTTCATATACTGACACCAAATAAAAACTCAAACAGTTCATATACTGACACCAAATAAAACCTCAAACAGTTCATATACTGACACCAAATAAAACCTCAAACAGTTCATATTCTGGCACCAAATAAAAACTCAAACAGTTCATATACTGACACCAAATAAAACCTCAAACAGTTCATATACTGACACCAAATAAAAACTCAAACAGTTCATATACTGGCACCAAATAAAACCTCAAACAGTTCATATACTGGCACCAAAAAAAAACTCAAACAGTTCATATACTGGCACCAAATAAAAACTCAAACAGTTCATATACTGGCACCAAATAAAAACTCAAACAGTTCATATACTGACACCAAATAAAAACTCAAACAGTTCATATACTGACACCAAATAAAACCTCAAACAGTTCATATACTGGCACCAAATAAAACCTCAAACAGTTCATATACTGGCACCAAATAAAAACTCAAACAGTTCATATACTAGCACCAAATAAAAACTCAAACAGTTCATATACTGGCACCGAATAAAACCTCAAACAGTTCATATACTGGCACCAAATAAAAACTCAAACAGTTCATATACTGGCACCAAATAAGAACTCAAACAGTTCATATACTGGCACCAAATAAAAACTCAAACAGTTCATATACTGGCACCGAATAAAAACTCAAACAGTTCATATACTGGCACCAAATAAAAACTCAAACAGTTCATATACTGGCACCGAATAAAAACTCAAACAGTTCATATACTGGCACCAAATTAAACCTCAAACAGTTCATATACTGGCACCAAATAAAAACTCAAACAGTTCATATACTGGCACCAAATAAAAACTCAAACAGTTCATATACTGGCACCGAATAAAAACTCAAACAGTTCATATACTGACACCAAATAAAAACTCAAACAGTTCATATACTGGCACCAAATAAAAACTCAAACAGTTCATATACTAGCACCAAATAAAAACTCAAACAGTTCATATACTGGCACCGAATAAAACCTCGAGCAGTTCAAATTGTGCTATACTTTTCAATACCTAGTGGTCGAATTACATTTTTAATTTTTTCAACCAGCCTTAGGTTACATTAAAATGTCTTTTTTGTAGGAAATTTTTGTTAAGTTTGATGAATCAGAAGAAAGGACACAAATAATCGTTTGGTGAGCAAATTAAATACAATTTAGCCCCTATTCTAGTAAATTGTAGCCGATTCTGACGACTTTTTGCACGGTCTCACTATCTCTAAGAGACCCCTAAATATTTAAGAGTTGTCTTAACTAGAGCAAGAAGTTTCACCGACTCTTAAGGCTCCGTACCAAGCTAAATGCACATTTTATTTATATATTATTGTCATATTTAAAATACAGTTTTTTTTATAATATAGGACAATCTGAAATAATGTGTAGATCTGAAAACGTGATTTCATTAACTGCGTTCAATAGAAAAAAATCGCAAAAGTCAGCTCAAAAAAAATCCTAAAATAGCGCTAATGATGTGTATTTTTAAAGCTTTAAATTTCTTTTCTTTATATATTAATAGTAAAACAATAAAAATAGGTACTCGATATATTTCGGCCCACGGTATGGGGCCGTCATCATCGTGGACCGAAATATTTCGAGTACCTATTTTGATTGTTTTTCTATTAATAAATAAACAAAAGAAATAAATAAAGCTTAAAAAAGCTCAATATAATATATTTATTAAAGCTATAAATCTCGTAAGATGTAAGCATTTTTAATTCCAAGTTCTAATGTAGTCGCAAACTCACAATAACTGAAGTGTTGCGTGCGCGGCAGTTGATTAAAGCAGGACAGATAATTCAGAAACATAAGCGTTGGTGCAGAATGGAATTTTAGCTTGATACTGGGCCTTAAGGTCGATTTATATCGAAAGAACATACAGTTAGAGCGGTAGCAAGAGCGGTCTTTCTTTTTATTTCAATGTTTCTTGCCTACAGTAAAAACTAACTATAAACCAAATTCTTATATTTGGCGAACCTGCGGGTCTACCACGTAATTCTGATTGTCATCAACATCAACTTGAGATTGAACTTTGACGTGCGTGCGACGATGCCCGCCTTACATGCCATCTCTTTTGCACGCGTTGAATTTCGCATGCATTTGCTTGAAGTTGATACAAATCAGAATTACGTGGTAGGGCCGCTGTAAAGCTTTTGATTGTTTATCTCAAAATGTTAATGTTATGGACTTATTCCATAGCAGTATCACTTCGATGAGACGTCTTCTTACTGACCCATTCTTTGCATAAGAGATATTTTTTGTGTAATCAACCTCCTTTTAATCTGTTTAATCTGTCATGGTTTGATTAAGTATTATTTAGTCTTAACACTAAAGCCGATTCTGAAGGCTTTAATTTTAGTTTTAATGCTGTCAAAACTAAATTTTCTTCGATACAAAATAGTCCTTAAGAGTTAGGATTAGAAGCTACATTTCTTTGGAAAATTTTAAGCTTTGACAGCACTAAAACTAAAAGTAAAGCCTTCGGAATTGGCTTTACTATATACGGAAACTTTAAATGACTAGCTAGAGGTAATTTAAGTTTTTTTACTATTTATTAAAATAGTCGCTAGTTTTACAAAATAAGTAATAAATAAATGAATGTAAACGCCAAATGTAAAATGGTTTTGCAATTTACATCAAAATAATACTAACGAACAAGAACAATAGAACAACAATTCTTGCACATGCTCTAAGGATGTTAAGTTCTGGTAGCCTTCCAATTATCTTGTAAAAAGTGTAGTGTGTATACCTACTTTACAAAATAAATTATTTGAATTTGAATTTGAATAAAATTTAATATGGTGTTGTCAAAACCTCCAATTCATTGAAAATTAAACGTTGATAAAACTCTGTCATTAATATTAAGCATTTAACGTTTTTAATTTAAGATATCTTGATCTACTTTTTTGTCCGAAAAAAAAACTGAGTAATTTAATGGAGAAGAAAGTTTTCGTAAAAAAAAAAAACTAAAATAGCGTTTGGATAATGCTGAAGATATGGCAAGCGCAAACAAAAATAGGATTTATCTTGTATTTAGATTCTCGCGTTGTAGTTTAACTTTTCTACGAACATTGTATTTCTTGTTACCATAATTGCCAGGTATTAACATTGCGCAATAACCTTGTCCCAGTGTTCTGGTCCTCTAAAAAGGCCGCTTTGGATGAATCACATTATGATTCTGTTCTAATGCCGTCTTTTTTGCACGCGTAAATAAACTCTGACTCCATCCTACTTTCAAATAATTTTTTAATTCACTTAATTCGGCCTTTTTAGATCCCCTGGTCCTCTAAAAAGGCCGCTTTGGATGAATCATATTATGATTCTGTTGTAGTGCCGTCTCTTTTGCACGCATGAAGAAACTCTGACTCTATCTTACTTTCAAATCATTTCATGATTCACCCAAGTTGGCCTTTTTAGGTCCCCTGCTCCAAATATAAGTATTTTACGTAAACTCTTCGTTTCTGATATTATGTAATTTGCTTTTTTTAGGGCTGAGTAACTCCTGGATAATTTGGGGTAAATTATTCCATACATACATACTCGTATATATCTATTTTATTTACATTAACAACGTAATGTAGGTTCTGTAATGCATTGTTTTGTATTTATATATGTAGACATTGGTATCGATTCGGCATAACACGTCTTAACTTATTTGACAGGACTAACCTTATTTTAAGCGTCCTGTCTTTTTCTTTCTTTATCGAAAACAAAGGACAGAACGCATAAATGAAGTTTAGTCCTGTCAAATAAGTTAAGATGTGCTTCACCGAATCGGTACCAATACAACTAATTCAAATTTAATGTATTACAGAGTTAAAAATGTAATAATCTTAATATTAATTACAGGTGAAACATGCGGCCACAACCGACCAATTACAGAACAGTTTATTTGAAATTGAATTAAGTTAAATTGAATTAAGATAAATAAGGTTTATAAGGTTAATAAGGCTCTGTTTAAATACAATATCTAATAAAACTTTATCATAGGAATAACAACGGATGTTTTATTTATTAAAATATACGAGCTAAAAAATTCCAAGTTTAGACAACAATAAATAAGTATTATCAAATTCGTTCCGAAATGCTGACGTTAAATTAACCTGAGAAGTACTTTATTTAGGGATGAGCCCCCAAAAGGGATTTGGGATGCGCCATTACCGGACTAGGCCGGCAAAAGCATTGCCGACCGCTAACTTTTCCCATTTTCATTTCAATTAGCTTACGACCTTGCGTTGAAACGAACTTACTGAACGAAAATGTCTTTACTATGCAAGATTATCAGATAAGGTTTAGAATAGAATATTATTTATTTGACTAACAACTATTTTTTACAGAATATTATAATCTATTAGATTAGCATTATAAACACTTCGACAAAAAGGAGTCAGGCTCAGCTTTTTGCTGGAAGTGAGAATCATCTTCACAGCGCTGTTTTTCAGCCTGTCCTTGATCTCGCAGATTTAGACACAACTGCAGCTGCAGGTTGTTTGATTACAAGACAAAAATATAATTAAAAAAGAATAGCATGCATTATGAAAAATAAGACATTGAATTAAATTTAATAACATACATATTGGATAAAATAAAATTTGACAACCAGTATAAAAAAATGTTTGTGAACTGTTTGCAAACAGTTTACACGAACTGTTTGCAAACATTCCGATTATGTCCGATCTAACATAGACATAGTCAATAGATCGGATTATAAGTAATTAAAAGCGGCGTTACTGATATTGAGATGTATATGTTATTATGTAATGGAAGCAATTTTAGAAAGATGTATTGTATGTGTTAAGAATCGGTGCAACCGCAAACCAGAGCAGCGGAGTTGCGACGAAATGTATGAAGAAAAGGAGGTACCCCGAAAAAACGGCTTGTCTTGAGTCGGCAGAGCTCGCTCACCCGTGAGGCGATACACTCAAATTTTTATACACGCATGACCAATCACCTAAAGAATTAGCAATATATTCATTGTTTCGTTGTAAAAGACGAATTCAGAGAGACGCCAGAGTCTCCTTCAGTATGTATAATCTAAACTTGGTTTATGGGCTGTTTAACGTATGGCATTTGCGTGTGTACACAAGAAGTGAAGAAAAGCCGGAAAGTAAATTTTATATAATTTGGTATGAAGTATCCCCTCGCTCCTTCCCTCTTTCTTATCGGCTTTCCAAAAATAAGTAATATTCAAGTACTAAAACCTGCCCAGGAAAATAAAAAACCTGCTCTAGGATCGCCACATTTGCTTTTATGATTGCAACACTCATATTCACACACACATGTAAAAAACAACACCACACTTTGACCGCACCTCAGAAGTGCGTTCATTAAATAACCCTGGGCTAGGTAGAAACACTGGGGTTCTAACGTTGAGTTTTTGAACGGGTTTCGTCGTGTAGCGACACTCCAAACGTCAGTTGTCATTTTTTCATTATATTTAGTATAACAACGTTGAGAGGACCCCCTCTGTACGAAATTTAACGTAAATATATCAACTATAACGTTGAGAAGACCCCCTCGGTACGAAAATTAACGTCATGTAATTTACGAAAATTAACGTGAATGTCAGGTGACGTTTGGAGCCTATACGAACCTTGCGAACCCTGCTCAGAGTTAATGTTGAAAAATTCGACACCAGTGTAGCGACACTGTCATTTTTGAACGGTCGGTGTTGAGACGCGAGTTCATTTTTGAACGGGTTAGTGTTGCGACCCGGGTGGGAAACCCAACTCGGTGTGAGTTTATGAACGACTATCTGAAGTGCGTTCATCAAATAACCTAGGGCTGGGTAGGAACACTGGGGTTGTAACGCTGAGTTTTTGAACGGGTTTCGTCGTGTAGCGACACTCCAAACGTCAGTTGTCATTTTTTCATTATATTTTGTATAATAACGTTGGGAGGACCCCCTCTGTACGAAATTTAAGGTAAATATATCAACTATAACGTTGAGAAGACCCCCTCGCTACGAAAATTAGCGTCATGTCATTTACGAAAATTAACGTGAATGTCAGGTGACGTTTGGAGCCTATACGAACCTTGCGAACCCTGCTCAGAGTTGATGTTGAAAAATTCGACACCAGTGTAGCGACACTGTCATTTTTGAACGGTCGGTGTTGAGACGCGAGTTCATTTTTGAACGGGTTAGTGTTGCGACCCGGGTAGGAAACCCAACTCGGTATGAGTTTATGAACGATTATCAGAATAAGGTTATTCTGAGGACCGCACACACGCACACACACGAAAAAACAACACTACACTTGGACAGCAGTCGACATAATGACGTTTTAAAGTCGGAAGTTGCCAGTCAGGGTTGGATTCAGACCCTCGGAAAAGTATTGTCTATGGGAATTAAAAATATACTACTTGGCTAAAATTGTACGTTTCGTTTTTCGTCGATTTTTGTTGTAAATTGAAATAAAATAGCCTATCTGTAGGTGAAATTTTTAAAAAATTTGTTAAAAATATTTATAATTTAATAAAATAGCCTATTTTTTAGTGAAATTAAAAAAAAAAAAATACTAAAATTATTCATAACGCACAGAAATTCCCTAAATTGTAGGGTAAATGTTAAAAAGCAAAACGTCTCAACCAATAAAACACGTCTGAAGATAAAATTATGGTATTTTTACGTAGTATAGTTCTATTACGATACTACATACTACATGTCATGAAAATATGGTACAAATAGTATAATTATATTATTATATAATTATACTACGAAATCCAACAACCCTGTTGCCAGTAGAAGAAATTAGTTCTACTTGTTTTCCGCAATATGGGGAGGTTTTTTATTTTCCTGGACAGTGTTAAATTGCGCGCGATGCCACTTAGTTGAATCCCAGGTGCGAGGAGCGTGACATTATGTTTAATCGCAAAAAACATCGCGTCACTCTCCTCGCACTTGTGATTCAACTGAGTGGCATCGCGCGCGATTAAACACTGTGCTACGAGTGCAGGTCAGACTTTAAAAAGATCTCTGGTTTTCGGTATAACGCACGGCAAAAAAACAACCGTTTAACTATCCCAAAATATTTATTTACAAACAATAAAATCATCTACATCTCTTTCAACAACCGCCGTCACATGTTCAACCAGCGCTACATTTACCATCTGACAAGTACACAACGCCTTGCAACCTATGCAATCCTTACTATCACCTTTATTGTCAGCCCGATTAGGTTTAGTTTCCTTCACGGGTGGGATGCAGCAGAAGTCCGTGTCTAGACCCATCTTCTCTCCATCCTCCAAGGTTTGCGGTAGATGCTGGTTCAAAGTCTCGGGTAGGAGTAAGCTGGCGATTCCACCGGCCACTAAAAGACCTCCCATTATGATCAGCGGTAGAACCATTATGTCTGAGCCCTGGAAACAAGTCTGTGAAGTGTATGTCGTACGTTGTACGAGTCTCGTCTCTATTGATGTGAGCTGCTACTATATACGATGACTTTGATTGATATAGCCAAATTCATACTGGCGACTCGGTTAGTGGTCAGGATCAAGGTTCGATGACCTTTATTGCAAAATATGAAAAATATCTGTGTGCCTCTATACATGTTCAAGAACAACCTCAACTCAATTAGTTTCAGGTGCGCTGTGAACAGATGTCGAAAGAAACGAAAGAAGTCTGTATTTGTTTTATCTCGAAAGGGGAAGCCACCAAGCTTTCCCAAGTTTTAGCCTGCCTGTCGTTAACCTTGCCGAATAGCGGACGAGGCTGCCAAATTGGGAGAGTAAATAGGTCAGACCATTGACTGGCAGCAGTGTCTTCGGTGCGATAGCCTAGCTCTGCGACCAACAACCCGCCTGTCCAACGTGGTTATTTTGGCAAGCACTTTGAAAGTGCGTTTTTACAAAAGCCAACACTGATTTAACACAGTCATATTCATAAGCGATGGGATAAATCTTACCAAATAATTGACGAGCGGTATGAATATCGGTCCCAGCATGCCCAATACGGAGCTCAGACTCATGCCGAGTCCTCGAACCACAGTCGGATACAGCTCCGAAGCCATCAGTGGAAGAACCACGAAGGATGATGAAATGCCCATCTTGCCAATGCAGTAGAGCGCTAAGGTCACGTAGGTTTCTGAAAAGAAGGATTAATTGGAGGAGATTAGTGTGAAGAAAGAAGAATGCTTCCTTAAACCGAGAAGATGGATAGAAGCATCGATATAATTATTTTATCAAAGCAAAATCGCAAGCAAATGGTGTGAAGACCATGGTATATGAAGAATAAAATTGTTTTCTCTTGAAAGTCAAAACAACCGAATCAGCCTAGTTCGTCCACTGCTGGACATAAGCCTTTCCAGGACTTTGCCACTCCCGGCGGTCATACTGGGCACACGCTGGGCAGACGGGTTGGTGAGCGCGATGCTGGAACCCTCGCACCAGTGACGCCGCTGCCCATTTATCACCAGTCTGTTCCATATAGGGCCCGACTATTACGGATGGATATACCGCCATCCATCGGTCCCAGGCATGGTGGGCCTTCTAGTTTTTTTGCCTGTGAGCTATCCTCTTACTCTCCCCCGAATTACTTCGAGGTGGTCTCCAAGTAATATTAGTGAATACCAAAATCCAATTTTAGTAAACCCTTGGAAACCAACTTTATATGCTTGTGATTGTGATTCATGCATGATTCTTAGTCCCAATGGTTTTTGACTTGCCAGCTGTAAAAGGATTAAATTGTAAATAAAATTGAATTTAAACTATGAAACTCACCATGCTGCACCAAAAAGGTAGTCAAACAAGCCACACCACCGACAACCATGCTCATACATAGCGTCCATCGTCGTCCTAATCTCTCCATAGACGGCCATAAAAACAAATATGTCGGTAACTCCACGACCCCGGCCAGAAAGAAGTTCAGAAACTCATCACCTCCGAGCACTGGAGCATAATACGACAGACCCACATATACGCTGGTATTCGTGAACCAAATGAAAGTGATAATAATGGTCTTCTTTCTCAAGTTGGGAGTTCTGAACAGGTCCAAAATGCCATACTTCCGCGTTTTCTCCATTTCAAGGTCCTTCTTAGCTTTGTCAGATTCGTATTTCCGTCTGAGGTGGACCATATAGTTTGCTGGAAGGGATTTTCCATTGATCCTGCAAATAAACGTAAGGAATACGCTCAACAGAGTTTGAAATAATCTTGGGGTACCATTGTGAAAGTACAAATATACCTTGCCATATTCTTCAATATAGCCTCAGCCTTTTCAAACTGCCCTCTCGCCAGCAGCCATCTTGGGCTTTCTGGCATGGGCCACAAGTAGAGAAAGAAGCAGACAAATGGTAAAGTCGTGGCCAAAGCCAGGTTCCGCCAATCTCTGATCAGGTAGACAACTCCAGCGAGCATGATCAGGCCCAATGAATAAGCTATGTTTGAGAGAATTGTGCAGAGGGTACGGTGTTTTGGACCTACGAGTTCAATAGCTGAAACAGTTAAATAAATTATCATATTCATAAAATTATTTAGTATACTGCATAGGTAGTTTTATCTTTAGAAATACGCGAGAAGTTCTTACCTAAAACGTAAGGTGTTGCCATGATAGCCGGCACAGTAAAACCGACGCCAAAACGGTAAATTAGCCAGACGTAGTAGTTTTGAGCGAAAGCCGTGGCGACTCCGAAGATACATTCAATCAATAGGTAGATGAAGAAGGAAGGCTTCCGTCCGATAGTGTCTTGGAGATAACCAAAGATGTAATTGCCGATAATGCCACCAACTGCTAAAAGTACCAAGCCCAGGGTTGGGAGGAAGTCGTTATCGCAAACTAGATTCCACTGGAAGATAAATAATAATGTAATGTGTGGATGACAAGAAAAATGTAAGGGTTTTATCCACCTGTCGAGATAAATTTTTACCTCGGCAATTTCGTATTACGAGGTTATTTGACGAAAAAAATAAAGATTGAACCATTTTCTTACCTCCGTAACCACAGTTTCCTTATAAACGCTTCTGTCGTACACCCACCCGTGCCTACATGGCATGATTTCACCAGGTGTCTCCTTACTGATGGCGTCTTCGAGTTTCTCGTAGTTCTTTATCAGTTCGCTATAGTTCAGTCGGAACATGTTGCATTGGGAGTATTGGAGCTGCTCGTTTCTCGTCTCTAAGGGGATGCTAGAAACAAAAAAAAAACATTTAGCTTAAACAAGATCGTGCGCAATGCTCTCGACGGTCTACAATTGAAGCCGTTTTGGTGGTTGGAGCCGACCAACTCGCGGCTTATGTAACTCTTTCAGAGCCTGTTTAAAGTTTGCGGATGACGTCATTTAAATTTGCAGGTGAGGTATCAAATCAAGAGCATTATTACGTATTACTTAACTCAACATTGACGTTACCCGTATGCCTACATTGTGTAGGACATACATACTCGTAGGTATAGTTGATACACGTTTCTTCCCTAATGTGTCAAACGATCTTCCGGACCTTCCTATTCAGGCATAATTTCAGGGTTCAAGAATTCAAGCGTACTTTTTGATTATACAAAACATTTAATTCCAGTCTATTGTTATAGTTTAGATGTAGGTGCTTTTACCTCAAATTCCTCACAAGCGTCTGATCAGGCGCTCGCTCCAAATCCGGCACCCGGCACCAATGCGCCGTTTCTCCAGCCATGAACAGCTGTACATACGCGTGGAACCCACAAGGAATCACTGCAGGTAACAGGATGAAGTAGATGACTAGTTTCTGGTACCGTCCGAAAGTACCCACGTCTTCGAGGATTGCGTCGAAGTCCATTGTTCTATATGGACCACAAAGTGATTGAAGATCTGAAATGTAAACAATCGATGTTAAAGTTTGGATATTCACTGGTAAAAATGTCATTACAGGATTAGATGCTATTTGCAGTTTAGGTGATGGTCCTACTTCAACACTATTAATTCGTTTTGGGAAACATTCGCCAGAATATACAAAAAGAAAGAAGCCATGTCTTAAGAGTGTCTTCGAATCCTGCTGGTCGCACTTGCACCGACGAGTTTTTCGGAATTTATCTGTATAGCATTTGTATGCTTACCACTTGCAGATGACAGAAACACTTAGGAACAAAAAACCGTGTTGAGTAATGCCTGAACTACGGCGAAAAGGCTCACCCTTAGCTAATTGTAAATTAAAAATCTTCGATGAAACGAGGGTACACGAGCTAACTGTTTCAGTGACAGTCTACACTCGTAAAGGCCTCTGACACCTCGGGGATGTTCGTCGTTGACTTTCGTTAAGTAAGGGAACATTACCTTACCAAATTCACTAAATGAACCAACAGCACCGTAAGGTGAAATCTAAAAGAAGACGCGTATTGTGTCGCACGCGACCATCGACATGGCGCTGACAAATGTCCCAAGTGCACGGACTCACCTGGCTACACAGCTCTAAATGATGTCCAATGTAAATACAGCGTGCTCCAGTATGTTTCGGTTGACAGAACATAAATTTTTCTAGGCGGGTTGTATGAAATTTGTAGCCTATAGGAGAAAATGGAAAACAACTATGATTCATGTAAACGGGTATGGGGGATCACTTAAAATTTTAAATAATTATCCTGTGCGTCAAAAGAAAAAAAAAAAAACAGAAGATAGGTAGGTATTATGGTAAAAAGTTGGACTATACAGCGGATAGTAACTACCTACTTCGGAGAGAAGGACAGAGCAAAAGCGATAGCTTCATTTTACTGTTATTTAGATCTCACTGCGACTGCCCATATCTACCTCTTCTTCTTTTCTTCTGTCTTCTTTTCTGTTACGCTTTCGAAAAAAACCTCCGTTCATCCGTTCTATATGATATATTTCCATAATTTCACAAATCACCCTTTACACACAAAGGGAAGCGGCCATACAATTATCCCATTCGTTCAGTCATTCAATTCGATTAACGGTCTAATTGGAGTGGCGAAAGGACAGTTCCCTGATTGATGCCGAGCCAAGGTCAGGATTGGACAAGTACGAAGTCCCTCTTGCTGTAGCTTGATGCTGTGACATGACACTTTTGCCTGGCTCTGGTAGGACACCAGCGATGTATGTCGAACACATCGAATTGTTGATGATCGTCGTTCGGGATTGTATAAAAGAAACATTGTCATGGTCAGATTTGGGACCGTTTTTATTGTAAAGGTCTGTGTTTTGATTGATTAATGTGTGTACGGATGTTACTACAAGTGGATGGGGGATTATTTATGGCTTTTAAACAGTTTTATAGCAGGTTGAGTCGACTTAACGTCTTCAACTGCGCTTTGTCATGTGTAGGCGGATATTTCACGGGACGAGTTATTGTGGCTAAATAGTAGGTAGCACTAAAAGTTAGGTACACGTCCTAAAAAGTAAACTACAGTAGTAATAAATGATAACTAAGGTGCATTAGGTGCAATTGTAGGTGGTAGAGCTAACTGAAAAGAACTGAATGTGAAGGTACCACCATATTACTTGTAAACCTCAAAGTTATCCGGAGGACAGAACAGTCGTTTAGGCACAACCAGGTAGCCCACCATGCCTGGGACCGATTGATGGCGGTATATCCATCCCCAATTGCTGGGCCTCATATAAATTAACTAGCGACCCGCCCCGGCTTCGCATGGGCATGTATTATACATATAAACCTTCCTCTTGAATTACTCTATCTATTAAAAAAAAACGCATCAAAATCCGTTGCCTAGTTTTAAAGATCTAAGCATAGACAGACAGCGGGAAGCGACTTTGTTTTATACTATGTAGTGATATTAATAGTTAACCTGTTATTGGAGTTACACTCTATTCCTACTGTACGCTAGTTTAATTGTATGTTGTAAAGTGTATCATCTGTTGGTAGACCTAATAAATAAATAAATCCTCCTGGAAGAAATGCCCATACCCATACACACTAGGTTGGTGAGCGCATTGCTGGAACAGTGACGCCGCTGCCGTAACAAGTTTGTTTTATTAACAAACTGGGGCTCTACCGCGTAATTCTCATTTGTATCAACTTCAAGCAAATGCATGCGAAATTCAACGCGTGCAAAAGAGATGGCATGTCAGGCGGGCGTCGTCGCACGCACGACAAATTTCAATCTCAAGTTGATGTTGATGAAAATGAGAATTACGCGGTAGACCCACTGGTTACGATAGCGGCGTCACTGTATATATACAGTATATATATATATTTAATGTGTACATATGTAATTTTATATAATGAAATAAAAAAAATATATATGTTTAATAAACAAGAGCAAACTTATAATCAATATACATTTACATTATAATTAAGAAAATATTGAAACAATGTAATAATTTCGAAACACAACGAAAGAAAAAAAAAAGGATCGCAAAGAGTGGCGAAATCTTGGAAATGCCTATGTCCAGCAGTAGACAAACCAGGCTGAGGGATGGAAGGTGCAAGTCAAAAAAATACCTGATAAAAAATATAAATAATATTTATTGTCATAAAAGTTTTATAAGTTCGAGTAGCGCGTAGCTTCTAAGATTCTTGGAACAAATCGCCATCTAGTTCAAAGTTTATGGCACATCTTCCTGTACCATTCGGGGTCAGACTTGGCAGCGGACTCAGGCCTCCCGTCTTTGTGACGGTAATGGAACTCGGAGACACCTCGCGCGGGGACGCCGTTTACCACGAATTTGCAGAACCGTTCCACCATTCGTGCGTCCCAATCTGAAGACACGTAGTGGACCGACTCGTATTCTACGAGGACCTGGAAATGAGATTTGGTTTTGATTCGGAAATAAATGCATACATACGCCAATTGGGAGACGTTCAGATACTTTGGTTATTATATTATTTGTGCTTTGGCAAAAACACTTGGTGGATTACGTATGTGATGGAAACCGAGATGACATACATTGTCGGAAGGTGTGGCGCGACGCGGAAGCCTTTGGGCTGCACGAACCGATACGAAGGCTAAATGTAAGGGCGAATATGATAAATTATTTACAATGTGTAAGATTCTCCCAGTACACTATAAAGTCAAATACCTCATAGGTTTGCAAATTTACTACACTAAAGACTTTAAAGTTCCTAAACCAAATAGACATTTCACTAGAGCAGTAAAAAGTGGCAAACTATCATAGCCATCATCCAAAAACTATTATGGAGATAGAACTAGGGAGTACCTAACTCCCAAGTTATGTAATAACTGTCCTCTAACTGGAAGAAAATAAGTAAAAAATTGGTACCCTAAAGAATAAATTAAAGAGTTGTTGTCTTTTCTAAATAATTAAAACTTTAAACGCATAGATACAATTCTACAAAATATACAGGATGAAAAAAATTCAAGGCCCTGGTTGGGCCTTCCCGGGTGAGACAAGCGAATTTTAGAAGATTTTTGAATGCAGTTTTGTTTCTTTTAAAAAATAAAGGAATGTTTCCTTTCAGTAAAATAAGCTAACTAAAGGATTTAAGGTAGCTCCCCTCCAGGGCCCTTAAATTTTTTCCACCCTGTATATATTTTTTTGAGACTCCATAATATTGTTTACTGAAACTTGTGTAAAATAAAAAAAAATAAAAAATCAACTAGCGGTAGGCTTCGGCCGTGGCTCCTCTCACCCTCATGACGAAACCATGACGCCAAGCGACTCATCATGTTTCGGCATAACGTCATGAGAATCCGAACCGGGAAAGTAGTTACGCTTTCCATCATACGCGATAGTGGCCAAGCGTAAGCGAATAAAGAAAAGAAAAACTTTCGCGCCTGGAGTAGCGCCGCAGCGAGATGCGGAGGCAGCCTACCCCATCCTTTCGCCTCTCTCATCTACGGGCGGATCCAGGATTTGATTTGGGGGGGGGGGGTGCATTCTAACAAAGCTTAACAATAATAAAACCAGCGGGTCTACCGCGTAATTCTCATTTTCATCAACATCAACTTGAGATTGAAATTTGACGTGCGTGCGACGACACCCGCCTAACATGCCATCTCTTTTGCACGTGTTGAATTTCGCATGCATTTGCTTGAAGTTGATACAAATGAGAATTACACGGTAGAGCCCCAGTTTGTTTTTGGGCACCTTAAGCCTTGAGGCTCTTTTAGCAAACATATCTATATCTTATAAATTTTACGGTGTAAAAGTGCACCCGAATCGAATCTAAAAGTCGAATCAAATGTATGGAGTTCCTGGGTGTTTGGGGGGCGGGGGTGGGGCATGGCGCCCATGCCTCCCCCTTGTATCCGCCAATGCCCTAACTAATCTATAGTTTGGTTAACGGTCTGAAACTTTGCACATAGTTTCTAGGGCCTATAAGAAAAAAAAAAAATGTTTTCGAAAAAAAAAAAAGTAGGCGCTATGGTAGGTGTACGTCGACCAGATTCTGTTGGCAAATTTAGTAGGAAACGATAAGGAATAACGTATTGTAACATATAGCTAGGCAATATGTTAGGTTTAGGTAAGGCTAGGTTTTATAGGTAGGTTAAAGGACTATTTGTTCGTGTTTAGTTGGCAATCGATAACCTTTATGGATCATGATACGTCGCATTGACTGAATTATTTCGTGTTTTCCAAAAATAAATACAGATCCAGTATAAAAGATCTTTCAGACAAAACACGAGCAAGATTCCTTAGAGAGTCCTATCGGTGCGAAGGTGGTTCTCCATCTATAAATATTCCTTCAAGAGTTTTGAAGAAATACGACAAGCGAGTGCTCTACGAGATTCAGAGCTCCCCTCCCTTAATGTATGTGTGAAAATTAGGAAGAAAATAGAAAAAAATAAACAATACAAGAAAAACAAAGTGGTATAATTCAGCAAAATCCCTACGAGATCCCGAGTAGACTGTGTGCATATAACAGTACATTACGTACTGCGATCTGACATGTTGAGTCTGCCACAGTGGCGGATACAGATAAGGGCGCGCGCCCCCTCTTGGAGCGTGCCTTACATACACAATGAATTCCTTTTACTTAATACATAAGTGAATTTCACGATGACAATAATAGAGATTAGTCTCTGTTTTCTTTTTATTCCATCCATCCATCCATCCATCAGCCTAGTTCGTCCACTGCAGGACATAAGCCTTTCCAGGACTTTTACACTACCGGCGGTCATCCTGGAAGAATTGCTCATACTCACACACGCTGGGCAGGTGGGTTGGTGAGCGTGGTGCCGGAACCCTCGCACCAGAGACGCCGCTGCCCGTCACCAGTCTGTTCCATATAGGGCCCGGCTATTAGGGATGGATATACCGCCATTCATCGATCCCAGGCATGGTGGGCCTCCTGGTTTTTTGCCTGTGAGCTGTCCTCTTACTCTCCCCCGAATTACTTCGAGGAGGTCCCCAAGTAAGATGGTGGTACCTCCACAGTCGAGCCCGGCATCAGCTCTACCACCTGACCTGTTTTCTTTTTATTACTTTTAATAAAACATAACACTGCTGGTATTTTATTTCCACGCCCACAGATAGCTCAAGATGACTTATGACTATCAGCACCACCCTTGATTTTTTTCCGTATCCGCCAATGGTCTGCCATGAAAAAAAAAATGCCATTCGTTGCCATTTTACCTCTTACAACGGAAAATATATAAAATTTCATCAAACCTGAACAGTGTAAACAGTGTCGCCAGCTTTAAACCTGAAGGCGTAGTCTCTAGGCGCCAGGCCACCTTCTCCGTGCTGCCACAGGTTCAAGTCCACCCACTTGACGGGAATGACGTCACCGCTCGGTAACGCCATCTCGCCGGCTTCAAAACTATAATAAGAAGACGAGGGATTGTTCTGTCAGAGTTGAGGCACAAAATAGATATTACCAGAAGGCCGACTCGACGACGACGGAGCGAAAACAGACGCACACATGCATAGACGCGTACGTATGATGATCTCGGCAGAATTTCGTTTTGGCATTCACCCGAGTATCTCCGAGATCGTCGTACGTACGCGTCTATGTGTGCGTGCGCCTGTTTTCGCTAGTTACAGGTCAACGCATGTAAAAAGAGCCCCAGACGCCCTGTGGTGGGGATACGTCTGCGCATGTGGTATACTCGCGGAAAAAAGTTATTTTATCTATTATACTGATTAATTATGTAACTAAATTTTTATCTGAGAATAGCGTCACTAATGTCTGTTTTGTAACAGGTTAGTAATAAGAAATCTAAATATTTATCCATGATTTCTATTAAATATTTATAATTTATGATAATGGTTTCACGCCTTCCTTAAATTATGTACTTTGCCTACATCAGCTTCCTTCCACATAAAACAATAAACGTCGTAAATCATTTTTTTTTCCTTTCTATGTAAAACCACCGTGATACAATACAAGAAAATTATTTCCGTGTCTGTACTTTGCGGACCGACGAAACGTGGACACTGCGCTGCGATGCAAAGACGACTGACGAGCCAATCGCGTGGCAGTAAAGCCAGGCCGCGCGAAATTCCCCCGTCCCATCGCACCTCATAACCGCCAAATTGACCGATAATTCGCCTACCGCGCAGGTACATCTTTCGGAGCTCTTTTAACATGCGTCGACCTGTATGCGGAGTGAACCTTCTGTAAGTGGTTATTTTGTGGTTGAGGCGAGCACCATCGATTTAGCCAGGACGGAAGACAGTGTACTTTTGCATTTATGAAACAAAGCAACTCATGGGCAACCAACATGACTATGGTAGGATCTGGGGGTCTATATATTTACTAGCGGACGCAGTGGCGTATTGTAAGATTTGGCGCCCTGGGCCTGTAAGGTTTGTCGCCCCATAAACTAACGAGAAAAAAGTAAAAATATTTCAATTATAAATTTAAATCCAGCAGTGTTTTGATGTGGGCTGTGATGATAATGAATGAAAAAACTAAAAATACCTTACAAACAAATAAACACCATTTATTCAATATTTACATATTTTCGAATGAATTTTTTTTTAGTGACAGTATTAATGTAAAAAGGCAATACATTTAAAAGACTTGGACGAATAAACCAGATAGGTACCTAACGATTGATAATAAAAAGAGCCCAAAGCTAAGCGCGAGGTGCAGCTTGCGCCGCCCCTCGCAGCCTGCCGCCCCGGGCCTTGGCCCTTTTGGCCCTAGGGTAAATACGCCACTGACGGGCGCATGTGCATGCGTGAATTCCATTTCTCGTCGGAATTTCGAAAGTAACTTTTTAGCGGGTGTCTACATCATACAAGATACAAGAAACCTAAAGTCCAAACACGTTCCTAGGCCCAGAAGTTTGGTTTAGGCGTTGATAATTTATATAATGGTGTAGTGCTCAAAAAATTAAACGACTGATCATACTGAACCACTTCCATAGAAACTTTGGAAACAAAGCGAATTAATAATTCATTTTATTTTCTTATCCCTTAGTTAAAGTAGATATAAGTCATTTGTATAGTATAAGTTTTATGTAAAAAAAAAGGCATGCTCTTGCTAAGTTTCTTGCCCTTCTTCTTAGCAAGACTAAACAAATGGGCGGAGGTAGGCATGTATTTATGTATGTAACCTATTAGTATGTAGTATGGGATTTGGTCGGCCGCCTGGATTCGTGCTGGGCCCTCGGTTAGTGATCATTGAACCTTGTTCCTGGTCCCTGGCCGGGTGTGGCAGAAGATGTGGTGGAACGCGTACCTGTGCATCAGGGTCCAATCTCCCTTGTCATCTGGATACATATATCAAAGAAGAACTTACACAGAACCAGTGCACGGCTGACAGATGACTCCCACGCTGACACTAGAACCGTCTTCCATGAAGATGTGGTGGAACGCGTATCTGTGCATCAGGGTCCAATCTCTCTTGTCACCTGGATTGATACATATATGGAAGGACGTATAATTATGTAATGAAACCTTACTGCATTTATCTGTATAGAAAACTAAAAGCGAGCTAGGCCTAAAGCCATGTACCTACTTGGTATTGAGCGCGTCATTTTGCATCAAGTAGAACTGAACTGTATGAAGTTTCGTTATTGTGTAAAAAAATCGGCCAAGTGCGTGTCGGTCCACGCGCAGTTAAGGGTTTCGTAGTTGCCCTGCACAATATGCGGACTTCTTCTTCAAGATTTGTCGACTAATACAGATCGCGCCAAACTTCTAGTACGCTCGGAAGTTGCTCTTCCCAAGAACTGCCTATACCTACATTTTGTTCCTGCTGATGCGAGTCGCCCCCGTGTTTAGAGGGGACTAAAAGTTTGGCGCGATCTGTACTCGTTAACTTGTAAAGCCTACTTAGCTGTGATAGTTTTCCTTTTAATTTCGTTATGTATACTACTGCCGTGATTTTTTTCACGTCTCCAAATTCAACCGTTTCGCTGGCAGGGGGGGGGGGCTCTAACAAAAATGAACACTTTTAAGCTTAACATTTCGCAAACGGAACCCTGGATCGAAAAATGGTTTTCTCACACCCTCAATATTTTTAAATTACCTATCTAACGACACCCCACACTAGGGGATAGAGGAGAAAAAAAAAATCATTCCCACTTTACGTGAAGGGGAGGTACGCTAAAAAAAAAACTTTTTCAAAATTTTACTGTACCACTTTATCGGCGTGATAAATACGTATACCCAAGCCAAATTACAGCTTTCTAGTACTAATAGTCTCTAAGCTAAGCCGCGGGCAGACAGACGGACATGGCGAAACTACTTATAAGGGTTCCTTGTTGTTGAGTACGGAACTTTAAAAAAGAGCGCGTTTAATATAAAATCATATTTTTATAGTGGAAATATAGGGTTATTTGTAAAATGCGAAACATTCTGGGCGTGGTTTATATTCAGATTAGTTATGATGCAAAGTTTCATTATCTAATTTAAATTATTAATTGAATAAAAGCGGTTTATTGTATCGGTTTGAAGGTAATTTTGCACCTTTTAAGTTAGAGAATAAGTGGAAGCAATAGGCAGGAGACACTCACCAAAACTATGATCTCTGAACGATGGCAGTTGAAACTCTAAAGTATCATTTTCGATTTTAAGCTTGCAATTCATAACGCCAAACTGTTCGTAGTGAGATTGATGTGCGCTGGAAATGTGAAAATTGTATTATTGTATATGTGAAAATTACACACATTAAGGCGATATGTAAAAGTTTTAGCGTCCCTGTTACTCCATATGCGAAAAAACCCTCAGTGCGAGTGGGACGGATTCGTGGAAAAGTAGCAAAAAGTCAGTTTTTTATTAATATAAAATGTACTAAAGTTGCTATCAAAATTTCTTTTACCCAGGTCCTAGATACCGTTAAAACCTATCTTATAAAATATAGTTGCAGTCCATATGTCATTCTAAACTGTCAAACCAGGAGAATTAGTGTCGAAAAGGACCTCATTTCAATAAATATTTCTATCGAGCCGAATTTCTCCAATCGCGTTTCTGTTTTAACAGATCCCTAGAAAAAGAATCTAAAAATAATATACTTTTTTATTAAAATAATACATTATATACTGAAGTAGATATGCAAGTCCTTAAAGTGTCGATTTTTTTTCCGTAGCGCCTTAAGGCGATATACGAAAAACGTACGGGTGTTTCTTTTCTGTGTAATTCATGAAATATACGGAAAATTTCAATACATTTCTGGTATATGCATTTTGACTATATAATCTAGGGTTTTGAAATTGGAAAACATGTTTCGATAAATTTTCCTCGATAGAAATAATTGTTGAAATGAGGTCTTCAAACACACTTTTTCTCCTCGTTTGACGAATAGGAACCATATACAGAACTCAAACATATTTTATTAGGTGTGTTTCAACAATATCTAGAGATTTTATATTTGAAATTTTGCTAGCTATTTTAGTTTTTTTAATAAAAATATAAAACCAACTTTTTTTCCTTTTACCCTGAATCCGCCCCTCTCGCACTGCGCGATTTTTCGCTTGGAGTGACAGTGACAAAAATAAAATTCGCATAGCCTCTTAACATATCGTCACTACATGACATGTGTCTCCGAGGGTTGTTAGAGGAACTGGAATAGTTAACACTCGTACAGAGGGTTCTCGACGGTTTTTACGTCCCAATGTGAGGTGTGGGATGAGTCGCCGTACTTCGCTTACACTTTTTTTGAGCATGCAGGTTTACTTCATGGTGTTTACCTTCACCAACAGCAGGCGGTAAGTATAAAAATATACAAGGTTAAATTAAATTAGTTGGCGAAATTGGAAACATATGTAGGTCATGTCCAAATGAACAACTTTTTCTATTATGATTGTGCAAAATTCTTAAAATTTGTTTTCACGTTTCCATACTGGACTAGTCAGCTGATCGGGGCAATTCGTATGGGGGAAGTGAAAAAAAGTTACGAATTTCGCTTAGCTCCCATACAAATATTGTTCATATAGACTAGTACTACCTATGTTTTGAGTTTCGCCAACTAATATTAGGTAACCTTATATATAATACATGCACATAAATTCTGAAAAACCCTTTTGTGCATGCTAGACGGGCAGAACTCGAACCTGGGTCTTCAAGATTGAGAGAGCTAAAAATAATAGGTCTTTCCCTATGAAATGGCCGAAATTTTCTTACAGATTCATGAGTTCATAATTCCTGTAATTCAATAGCTATTTCAATTATTTGTTTTATGTTTGAAAGTTGATTTCAAGGTATTCAATTTTGATTTAATTTTCAGTTTGATTATAAACTTTAAAAACAGTTCGTCCTAAATGCCATCCATTTCCATGATAAGATTCGTAATAACTTTTTACAGCTGACACTTTTCAAAAATTCAATTAATGTTGATGTTAGCTTGATGTTGTATTTTTCATTCACATAAGAGATTATATAATTTGGATTTGTCATTCCTAAAAAAATGCAAAAATCTTAGTACTGAAAATTGAGTTTCCTTCAAATTCTCTATGCACAACAGCAATTTTATATGTAAAGACCAAATATTAATATGACGCAAGACACAGTAGCAAGCGTCAGTTTGGAGGGGGGGGGGGGAGGGGGACAATTGTAAAATACTAAAAATCCTATCTGAAAGGGAAACGCAAAAAAACAAAGATTTTTGATATTCTTGAAAGGACAATTCCATTCTCCGTTTTTACAAAAAAATGTTAAACTTATTTGACCAACTAAGATAGCTGTGCAATAAAGTGTTACGATTCTGACTATCAAAGACTTACTTTTTAAGGTATTCGAAGTACTCCTTCGACCATTTCTCCCTGGCTATTGATCTGATGACTGCTGGAGGGTGCAGCTCTGAATCAAAGTCGAAATGCTTCGTTGTGGCAGTCCATTCCCCTTGGAATTCTACATCTACTACTTTGGATGGGTCGTTTTGATACCTAAAGTAATACGAAAATGAAAATTCTTGTGCATATATGATAAAAACCACCTGAATCAAAAACCTTAACTTTATCTTTATCAACTGCCAATAAGTCCTCGAGTTCTTTGACCAATCAGTGGTACAGCAAGTTTCACCTTACCTCCAAAATGGTTATTAGTCAAAACTGGTACAGCAAGTTTCACCTTACCTCCAAAATGGTTATTAGTTAAAGTCAAAACTGTAGAAAAATACGTGACTAATTGTAAAAGTAATCATTAGATTACATAGGTGTACTTCTTCGGAATCACCATCAAACCAAAAATTCTCAATCGACCCAATTAGGATGACTTTAAAAGTCTGTGTCTCAAAAATTCCAAAAATTATCTTATAGTTGTTCTTACCACATCGGTCCCTTGTACTGGACGGCCCACTTCTTCATGGGTTCCAATGGTTTCATCGTGATGCCCTCGGCACCAAACTCCCCGATCTCGGCTCCAAACAGCACGGTGTCCGGAATCTTCTTGCTGCAGAGGAGACCTCTGTCTGGCAACTGGAATTTTGTAATCTTGATATTATATAATTGCGGTATATAAACAAGAAAAGGGTACCTAATACCAGATTCCAAAAATACCAAAGGATCAATGCGCGAGTTGTGTTGAGACTCAGTTGGTAGAGCTGAATAGCTCAGTTGGTAGAGCAACCTGGTAAACGAGAAGTCTTGGTTTCGAATCCAATGGATAAATGGTAAAGTGTTAAAAATACCTAAATTTATTTAAATAGTTTTTATTTTATTTATTATTAGATACCTCAATTTGATTACTGATCGTAAAGTATTCCGGGTGTAAATAGACTGCTACCTGTAAATGAAACAACATATTCTACGAGTCACACTGTACCACTTTTCCCAAGAAACATACACGCGCAAACCATTAGTGTAACAAATATTTGAGTACCAAATAAAAATGTGTGAACCCTAACGCACCGAGATACGGGCGTTTTTTAAGGCAGCGTCGTCGGTGAAACAACTGATCGCGCGCAGCGTTCTAAAATAGACCTTGTTCCTCCGAGATAAAGTGTTTAAGTAATAGTTGAATATCTTTTTCTCTGAAGGTTTGCGCGTGTATTTTTCTTCAGAAAATTGTTCAGTATGATCTGTAGAGTATGTGGTTTTATTTAAATGTCTATTTATAACCTGTATAATCGAAAATATTTTACTAAAAGTCAAAAAATTTAGGTGCCACGACGAGCGCAGTGAGAAGGAGCGCGTTAGGTTTACATGTAAATAAATTTGGGGAGCCGAGCGATTTTTTCAACAGAAATATGATATACTCAGGTAGATCATGATATGTCCAATTCTACGATGTGCCGACGACAGATACACAAAATTATACTGGAAATTCAGGTAAGTGGCCAACAAGAAGGTTTTAACTAATTTTCAAGGTTCAACTTCGAGTCAGTAAATGGAAAGACAAAGGGCTTGAGCAAAATTGCAGTCGTTTTATTTCGTGGCACACATTTTGCTATTTTTACTTACATTTTTGTAATCAACGATTTTCTTAGTGTTATGTGCAAAATTCATATAGGTACAGTGCTCCCAAAGTAATAATGCGCATAGAAATCTATAGCCGAGCGACCGGACGTACCACGTGATTTTATTGCTTGTATAGAAAGTGTAAGGAAATACGAACTTTGCCGAACATTGGCGAAGATTTGTATGCGCATTATTACTTTGGGAGCACTGTATCAGAGAATATAAAGTATACTGTATAGTGTTTTATTAACTCACTATTTTGTCGTCGATGGTAACATTTAAATATATTTTCAATGCATGTGCTCGTAAAGGCCCACTTTTTATGCATCAAAACCGAACAGAAAGTCGATTATTTTGCCCTAGGGCTTTATTATATATATATTTTTTATTTATTTGCAATGGTTGCCTAACCTGCAGCCTTTCCTGTGTACTATAGATGTTATACTTTTTTTTCCACTGTTTAACGGCTCTGGATACCTAGTCCTTTTGAGCCAATTACAATTTAAAGTTCACAAAATTATATTTGTTTTATTTCCTCACACTATGCATTGAAAAACGTAGTATGATACACGGGCGTAAGAGCAATAAATTACTCGGTTACGTTTAAAACACTCGCTACGCTCGTGTTTTAAATCGTCCTCGTAATTTATTCCTTTGCGCCCTTGTAGCATAAACTACTATTATTTTTATTACTTTAGGGACCTCCCTGTCGATGTTAAGATTACGTTCAAGTTACATATTACTATAAGACTGTTTGTGTCCTAAATAGATAAAAATAAATAAAATAAAAAAATAAATTAAGGTAGGTACTTATTACGATATAGGTCTGAGGGTCGTCGTTCACTTACTCCAATATAGAAGAGTCCATTGCACATGCCCATCGGCCTCCGCTCGCAGCCCGCTATCACATAAACACCTTTATCCTTCTCTCCTTTGGTCGCTGATATGAAGAAGATTGCATCAAATGCCTGTAAAGTGGAATGTTATTATTTTTATCTCGTACGTATCTGAAGTTAGCAGCCAAAGTGTCTGCATAATTTGGCGGTATTCATTTTCCTTTTTACCGCACTTATTATACAAATTAGTAGGGATGTCAAAATAACTATGATGGCTTTCTCAAAGCGGTAGCTAATAGAAAACATGATGGCGTCATAATTTTTTTGTATGGACTTTTTAAATGATTTTTTTCTGAAACCTATCGTGTGGAGTATCAAATGAAAGGGCTTCACACGCACACGTCTCACACGCATATAAACTTCACACACAACACATGATATGGTATTTGAGGGGGGGGGGGGGGGCGGAGTCATTTTCGCTCAAGTACTTTTCCAGGCATTTTTTATTATTTTATTTAAATCTTTTTAGTCTTTTCTACTTTTCGGCTATATCTTATTTCATTTGCTTAGAATTTAGCAATTAATAATCTATTAAAAATGTTCCTTTACCAACAAGTTTTAGGAAATTACTATGATTAGATTAATGATTTCCTGAAAAAGCTCGATGAAACCTAACCTCGACCCCCAAAAATATGTTTCTGGATTCACCATTGCATAGACATACTAAATATCTCTAGTTTTCGGCTCTTCAGCGACAAAAATCCACACCCTATGTGTACCTTTGTTTTATCAAGACAATAAAGCCGATTCTGAAGGTTTTAATATTAGTTTTAGTGCTGTCGAAACTTAAAAATTTTCAAAGTAATTTAACTTCTAACCCTAACAGTTAAGGACTATTTTGCAATGAAGAAAAATTAGTTTTGACAGCGCTAAAACTAAAATTAAAGCCTTCAGAATCGACTATAGTATGAATGTAAATAGATACCTAAGTAATAATTAGTTAATTAGAATACACAGGACACCTGACACACCTAAAATGCCGGCGTAGCATATGAGCGCAAGTAGTGATTTTTGAATGATGGTTTATTATATCACCCAAAAACTTTAGTAGATAGATTCTAATTAATCCGTCAGTATCCCCCGGTTTCTGAAAGGCCAATCAATGTTAACAGTAGATTAAAAAATAATTATCTGCGGATTAAGCCAGAAAAAGTGGGAATTTTACATTGAAATCAAAAATTAACTAAGTTAATTATTGATTGATCACTATTCAGACTTCATATATGCTTTATTTTCACCGTTATTTGCGGTTAAAGTTTTTTTAATCTACTGTTAACTTTGATTGGCCTTTCAGAAACCGGGGGTAAGATTATCAGAAAATATTGGACACGTATTTTTTTTTTGTCAATTAAACAAAAAAATATGAAGATATAACCCGCTAAAGTTCTGCGTGACGTCACGCCTAAGTACACTTTTTACTTAGGCGTGACGTCACCAGCCCCTACTCCCAAACTTTGACGCGCTTTATCTCTGTCACTATTTGTTTGATTGACAAAAGAAAAAATACGTCTCCAATATTTTTTGATAATCTAAATGACGGACTAAACAGACTAATATTTTGTTTACTCTGTCATCTCCCCTATTGTCGAATACTTTATGCAACATGTGTTCTTGCAGCTTGTCTAGATAAACAGACTTATGATAGGTAATTAGTTTCTATGTAAGATTATAATTATCACCACCGGTAGTGCCGGTAATTGATAACGACGTGCCGTAGGAATGCTGTTATATAGAGAAGGCTGTGTGTTATATCATTAAGACTCAGTGGCGTGCACAGGACTTTTTTCCGGAAAAGCAATCAGAAGGTCAAGTATGACAATAAAAAAAATATGAAACAATTTAAATAACACTTTGAAAAAAAAAAGTTTGTATGAAAATTTTCACTCTAGGGTAGGCAGTGCCTACCCTGGCGTCATACAAACTTTTTTTTTTCAAAGTGTTATTTAAATTTTTTCATATTTTTTTTATTGTCGTACTTGACCTTCTGATTGCTTTTCCGGAAAAAAGTCCTGTGCACGCCACTGTTAAGACTACATGAGCCTAGAACATTAACAACGACAGACTTTCGAGAATTCGTTTGATGAAATTCGGAATCTCCTTGTATTGGAAAAAATATGTTTGTTTTACTAATATTTTATCTGGGGATTCTACTTATAGAGGTAAACGTTGTAAAGGATGGTCCAACCATAATGCACGATGTTAATTGTAAATAAAACAAAAAGCTTTCAGAGAATTATCTTAATATTTTTTATTATGATAGAAGGATCTATGACAATTGTGTGTGAAATTTATTGAAAAAGGCGTTACTTTGCGGAAGTCCATCATAAATTTGTGGATATATTAATAATTTGCAATATTCCGCTAAACACTCTTACCATGCTATTCAAAATGCAGACTCAAGCACCGCCCGCCCTCCCGCATAAAACATGCACAAGCAAAGCAAGCAGTACGAGCACAAAATAAAGCAATCTTAAATAACAAGCAAGAAAACTTATCGACACGTGTTTCGCCAGCAAATTTGCTGTGGAGCGGTCGGGCGGACTACACATCCCGAGGATGCCTCGTTAGAGGCGAAACACGTGTCGATAAGTTTTCTTGCTTGTTATTTAAGATTGCTTTATTTTGTGCTCGTACTGCTTGCTTTGATTGTGCATGTTTTATGCGGGAGGGCGGGCGGTGCTTGAGTCTGCATTTTGAATAGCATGGTAAGAGTGTTTAGCGGAATATTGCAAATTATTAATATATCCACAAATTTTATTATGTGTGAAACAAAATATCGGCCAAACGCTCGCCATGGCTTCGGTGGCATACCTCTATCCTATAGTCGATATTTTCAATGACTCTGAGACATAATTGAGGTTCAATGTCGCTAATGTGCCGAATTATCTCATCCTATCGGCCTATCGGTGCTTCATTGTCAATGCTGTACATCGTTAAAGTAGATAACCATATTAGGATGGTTTATCGATGTTCATTCAGCGGGAGATAAACATGGCAAAAGTTAAGTATTAATAAGTAAATGAAAATCGGTGACTTACCTTGGCATTGTCGGAGAGCGGCTGGGCACGATCCATGTCTTCAGACTTAGCTATAGCCTTCACACCCTGACCCGCTCGCCCACCCTTGCCGGCGGCTTTGTTTCTGTTGCTGTACTGGAAAAGACAATGACTAAAACTTAAGTCACTACAAGTATTGTTTACGGTTGTATGTGAGTAAATAGTGTTTCATAAACTAAACAATTTTTTTGGCAGCAGATGAGCTTAGATTTTGATGGAACTATTAGACAGGGAGGTACCACCTATAGTTTTATTATACACTAGCGGACGCTAGATCTCGCTTCCCCGATCTCGTGTAAATTTCGGGAACGTGCGAATTTCTGTGTACAATTTAAGATTTATAATTATAACCTAATTAGTATTTTATGATAAAATGTACTCTCATTACATTCATATTGGACCCCCTAAACTCCCCCATGAACTGATCCCTATCGCACGGAGATAAGTGTTTATTATTATATAGGTATTTACACCATTTATATTACCTAGCGGTAGATATAATATGACTATATAGAAAGAAAGAAAATATTTATTTCAGACCGAAATCCATATCTTAGTTAGTAACACTATATGCTTAAAAACTATGTTAGTATCCTTATCTACACACAAAAATAAAAACACAGAAAGGCAGCAGAAGTCGCTGTTGCAGACATCACACAACTAAATTGAGTGATGCCTACAACATCCTCCTGGGGAAGTACTGTGACTCCACGTATACTAACAACAAAGTTTTTAATGAAAAACAATCTTTGAAATAGGTGAGTGGGAACACAATTGAACTGAATTTTAGTGTCGCTTACCTTTCTAAAATAAAACAAACAAGCAAATACACAATATTTTACATAATACCACTTCCCAGGCACTGCGTAGACGCCGAAGATCGGCTTAGGATCTTTTTTTAACCCATAAATTATTAAAATAATAATAAAGCCGATTACAAAGCTGAGTGTGATCGACATTTTGGATCGAATTCGAATCGAACACTGGCAATAATTACATGTATTCACTTAATTATTATCTTGGGTAGTTAGCGATAATAGCGTACCGGTTGATAAATGTTGACGTCTGGTTTTAGTTGTGATTGTGATAAATAATTAAGTATATCATGTAGGTACTTGCATTCTACTCATTTCTCTGGAACCACTAAACCTAAATTTGTTTTTTTTATGTTTGTTTCAACTTACGTCAGGCTGAAAAAAAAATCTTTTAAGGTGTGTTAATTCGAAAACCATTTCGAGATATAAGGTGATGAATATTTTTACGAAAAAGCTTTAACTTGAGAAATGGCAGTTTAGAAATGAGTCCTTTGCTATGAAGATAAATTTATAAAAATTTGCTTCACACTGATTTGACAGACCACTTTTTTATAAGCAATCACAAATCACAATCAGTATAATGTCTAAAATTCTCAAGTGACGTCATATCGGAAAATTCTTTAAAAAATCATAAAAAGGTACTAAAATAATGAAAACTATGTCCTAACATGGCGTATATTCCTTGAAAAAAAACTTATGGAAATTATTAAAATATCGGTTAAGTAGTTTTAAGTTATTGTTAAGTCCTAACTGCATTTTTATAGTTGATGAAACTTAGTTATCAAGTAACTTAGGAGCGAAATGAGACAAATTAATTTGGCAGGCAGGGCAGGGTAGGGTTGTAAAAAAACACAGTAAGGTAATATCGATAATTATTTTTATTTTCTTACTAAGTAACACCTTATGGATACGAGTTTCACCTAAGTTAGTGGAACAGTAGATAATATCAAATATCTAAGTATAGGAAAAAGTAATTACTTAAAGAAAAAAAAACACAATATTTGAATTATAAAAACCAAATCTAATACACATAATAAAGAATAAACAGAATCGGAATTTGGAATTTTACATAATAACACAAAATTACAATTGGAACCTCATACCAAAGAAATAAAAATAATAGTACCTACTTGCATCATACAAGTCAATTTAACTTTTAAAATTCAATTTAAATATAAATCTGAATATTATAGTTTCCAATGACAAACCATATAAGGAACATTTCATTTTAACACAAATACAAATTTTAAAGCGATGTATAACAGGTATTATTTAAACGAACATGTTTAAAACACCCAGTAATATAATGTAATTACTAATAATAATAACTAAAAGAGAGCATCGAAACAAATAATAGAGAGAATATATTTCTAACTACACCCCAGTTTTTAATACCACAATCATAATAACTACACTTTTACTTAATTAACATTTAAAAATAGTTCATATCGAGTACACTTAGAAAAATACAAGATGTTTTATTAATCACAGCCATACTGGAGACTGTAAGTGATTAAAAACAAGGCCAACGAATATCTAACGTCCTTTTGCATTATACCTAAAACACTGGATAAGTGGCCACAATTTTTACATTTTATTTTCTATGAATTTCGTCTCCATGCTTCGTTTTTCATCAATTACATCAGCGTTTCTTAACCTGTGGTCCGCGAACATATGTATGGGGGTCCGCAGCCTAATCTAGTAATAGATTAAGCTATTACTAGATTATAATCTCAGTAGTAATATAAACCCAAATATCACTAATTTAGTTGCAAAAAAGCAGCACCAACCTTCTCATTAACGTATTTTATACGAAAAAGTATATTTTTTTGTAATTTGTAGAACTAAAATAAATGGTCCGAAATTTATTGCTGCTTTTTTATTAAGGGGGTCCTTAAAATTGTGCTTGATTTCCTAAGGGGTCCGTGGACAAAAAAGGTTAAGAAACGCTGAATTAATTTATAAGCATTAAGTCTTTAGGCTGTATTAAATAAGACACCTTTTTCGCCGTTTGAACAGAGTGTAAACTTAACTCCTAACTACACTTCCTTTTGAGTGCATACTTAGTGCCTGTCTTGTAAAAAGGCCACTCGTTTGAATAAGTTTGTAATAGAAATGATTTTCGTCGTTCTCCTGTGACCGTGGAACCAAAAAAGCTAAGAAATGACGAACCAAGTATACATTCTGTACAAACGACTCAATAAAAATGCATTTCAACTGTATCAATCACATTGATTTATCCGTCTTTTTGTTCTCTCTCTCTGACCCCCGGTTTCTGAAAGGCCAATCAATGTTAACAGTAGATTAAAAAATAATTATTTGCGGATTAAGCCAGAAAAAGTGGGAATTTTACATTGAAATCAAAAATTAACTAAGTTAATTATTTATTCATCATTATTCAGACTTTATTTTCACCGTTATTTGTGGTTAAAGTTTTTTAAATCTACTGTTAACTTTGATTGGCCTTTCAGAAACCGGGGGTCAGTAATTCAAATGTCAAGTCTAAGTTTACTTAGAAGTCCTCCGTTTTTGTGATGCCATTAAATCGCAACACATTTCCGTCTTCTAATATTTCATTTAATGCACACTTAACATTTTATTTCAGTTCTGACGAGATTCTACAACTGGGGATCTAAAAAGGCCGACTTGGGTGAATCATAAAATTATTTGAAAGTAGGATAGAGTCAGAGTTTTTTCACGCGTGCAAAAGAGACGGCATTAGAACTGAATCATGATATAATTCATCCAAAGCGACCTTTTTAGAGGGCCTGAGCTATAATATCACAATATTTTTTTGTGCAACTGTAAGATAATGCGAGACATTGGGACACGAGTGCTTGTTTACGAAAAGAACGAAGCGAGTTCATGAGTTTCGTAATAGTTTTGCAGGAGTGTCCCAATGTCCCGCATTATGTTACAGTCGGACAGTGATATCTTGTGAAAATCTTTTTTTTAGAAAAACCCCGACCAAAAGTCAAATCTTGGATCCGTCCCTGCGACATAACCCAATAAACATGGGCGTAGTTACGATTCCATTTAAAGTGGGCATTGGCATTTACTTCACTAATAGGTGCACATAGTACATACAAGCATAGTCTAAGTATCACTACGTATAGACAGACAACTCCCATACATCAAGGCGTAGCTAATTTTTTACGCGCTCTTACGACTCTAGGTGTCGCCAAGTGTTGCAATTTGTTTAATTGGCTGCAAGTAAACTCTCATGGTTACCAAGTAAACATGTGGCTATAATAGTTTTGCTTGGAAAAACTAGATGGCGCTAAGTGGACAACACTAACAGTGAATATTTCAGCGCCATCTATTATCTAAGTAGGAATTATTTTCATGTTACGTGACATCGCTGTGCCACTAGCGTCACCAATCGGTCTTTTTTGGCATCGTGTTCGTTAGGGCATTTAGCAACGCCATCTAGATTTGCACCTTTTTTGTGGCTACAAATTGATGTACGGGAACTGCTTGTCTATACGTTGTAATACTTAGTCTATGATACAAGGAAGTTACCCACTAGAAATGAGGGTATAAACATCACATATATGTTATTTGGGAGCAATTTCAACTGTACCCTGCTCGCTGCAGTTCAAGCCATTATAGAAGGCGGACGAGAAGATAGCCACAACTCGGAGATTCGACGAGGAAAGAGGTGCGCGGGGTGTACTCACGCGCGTCTTCTCTGCTGGTCTAAACTCTAAGTAAGTTGTATAAAAAAATAACTGAGATTCCACATTGGGTTGAGATGTTTCCAGAAAAATAAGGAAATTACCTGAAGTTTTCCAAATGGAGCCCCATAAGCCCGAAGCAAAATGTTTGGCCAACTCGAAACACATAAGCAGGTGACACTGTTTTAGATGCTGCAATTTTGGTAATTAAAAACGTCTATACGAACAACTTTTACTACGAAGCGGAAAAAATCTGTCATTCGATACATTTTCCGCACGTTCTTTTCTATGGAACAACGACTTCTTTGCGATTTTGGTATTGAATCGATAGTAACAATTGCTTGCATAGACGAGTACAATCACAAGTTTTCGTCTTTTCAACAACCAAAAGCCTAATCTGCTAGTCTAGCATAGCAAACCATATCGAGCTCGATAGCGCGCGATACAGTGCTCTCTATCACTCTGTTGATCTACCTCGAGAGTGATAGATATGTTGTATCGAGCGGTTTATGCTCGATATGGTCTGCTATGCTGGACCCTGAACCGGGAAACTCGATCTTTTAATCAAAATAGCTAAACCCGCGTTGACACGATCTGAGTACAGGTCTGATCAAAGCGCAAAGTGCATTTCTCTCTCTCTCTACGGTCACTTCTCAGAGCGCTATTTCACCGCAGATCAATTAAAGATTATGTCAAAAGAAAGTGTAGTAAAGCCATCACAGTATTGGATGATAATTTAGATGATATTTGTTGAGTTGAATTACTATGATTGATCGGGTCAACGCGGCTTGGTCACAAACTCTCCTGATTTTCCAGGAGATTACATGATTTTTAGCATTGTCTCCTTCCTTCCATCTTTTGTTAGATAATCTTAAAAATATACTGGATTTACTGGTATAGAAAAAAAATATTATCATGCTGCGTAGAATGGAACGCACCATTCGTATTCCAACCAAACAAAGAGATCCTTAAAAGAAATCAGTGAATTAAAAATAAGATAACTCGAACATAGATGAGCGAATGAGACACAGCATAATAGATTTTGGTATGTGTGTGACAACATTAGTTACAAGGATAAAAGCTTGACTAACAAACTTTCTTTTAAAGTCGCCGTCAATAGAAATTGTGGACTATGTAAACAAACCGTTTTCTCAATTTTTCTCAAGGTTCTGTCACGGAGTCTCATTGAACATTATTCCAAATCATGAAGCATCAAGTCTTACCAGTCATTCACTGTATTTCATCATGAAATATTCAATAATCACCAGTTAATTACGGAAAATCATAGAATCAATAGTCAATTCTGTACTGCGTCGAGATTGCTGTCATATTTTTTTCTCATCGAATCTGTATTGTCTTTGAAAATTGGTGATGTACGAATCTATTTGAATATTAACCTATTTTATTCGTGATGTTATTTTATTCCGTCATTTTTTTTTAACAGCGTTACTTCATAATCTTTGACATAAACGTGTGTGTGATTCTATCGAGAGCTGTGTGATCTTCCAGCGTTGCTCTAAAATGTGTAGCTCATGTCCTAAAAGTAGAAGAAAAAATTAAAGAACTGGATGGGATAATAGATACGGCCAACGACGCTGTGACGAAACCATTTGTAATTAACGTGGGCGATTTGACTAGCGATTCATCAGAATATTTTAGCGATGAATCAAATAAAGAAAACTAATTAAGCACCTAACATATTTTAATCACATACTTACCCATCTCTAGGTAGTTCACCTATTCATAGACAAAGACAACATGGCGCTTTGTTTACATAGTCCACAATTTCTATTGACGGCTACTGTACATGTTATGTTCCTAAACGCCTGAGTGAATGTAAAATTTAAACTGTCAATGTGAATTTTACATTACTGACAAGGTTTATGTAGGTACTGTACATTTTCACTCGGGTGGTTGTGGAACGGTTGACATGGTAAATTTTACATTTACCCAGGCGTTTAGGAACGCAACCTTATGTGAGTAATATTTGACGTAAGTAACTGATAATAATAAAAATTCTTCTTCTTTTTTTGGGAGTCTCTTGGATTTTTTGGATCAAATATTCTTCTTTTTTGATTAAATATACTTCTTTTGTGATCAAATATACTTTTTTTGCAGGTTGGGGTTTTCAGCACTGACGGAACGCGTTCCCAATGGCAAAACTTATTTTCTTTCTTATTTTTTATTTATGTCAGCGACAATATTTTAATATCAACTCTGCTTTTCTAACAATGTTGTTTTCTTTTATGCATTACGTTGTAAATGATCCTGTTTAACAACTATAAACACGCTTTAAAGTTGTTGTGGAGGATCATTAACAAAGTGATGCATAAAATTACACAACTGCTAGAAAAGCCTAATTGAATTTAACTATTGTCACGTGGTGCCTTGAACCAAAAATAAAAACATCACTGGTGCGAGGGTTCCGGCACCGCGCTCACCAACCCGCCTGCCCAGCGTGTGTGAGTATGGGCAATTCTTCCAGGATGACCGCCGGTAGTGGCAAAGTCCTGGAAAGGCTTATGTCCAGCAGTGGACGAACTAGGTTGATGGATGGATGATCCAAAAATAAGAAAAACAATCATAAGTTTTGCGTTTACGAACGCGATCCGTCACAACCTACAACTTAACCCCTCATCAACCTGAGCACCCTGATGAAGATATTGATAATGTCCAGGTAAATGCACAAGGCGGCGAACACGTACTCCTCGGGCGATATCTTGTACTTGTGAGTGCCGCTGATGATCAGCTGGGTATCGTACACCAGGAATATGGAGAAGAGTAGCACTCCGAGACCACAGTACAGGAGGTGGAGAGTTGCTGACCTAGTTATAGCTGCTATGACACCTGTAACGAATACATGGATCCTCTATATATCGGTTGAAAATGTATGAGTACAGATATTCTATCTTACGAAGTGCGTTTGGCTATGGTTGTAGCATAGACTAAGTATTACTACGTATAGACCGACAACTCCCATACATCAAGTCAAGACGTAGCAAACTTTTTACGCGCTCTTACAACACTAGGTGTCGCCAAGTGTTACAAATAAGCATAATTTGTTCAATTGGCTGCAAGTAAACTGTCATGGTTACAAAGTAAACATGTGGCTGTAATAGCTTTGCGTAGAAAAACTAGATGGCGCTAAGTTGGCAACACTAACGGTGAATATTTTAGCACCATCTATTATCGAAGTGGGAATTATTTTTATGTTACGTGATATCCCTGTACCACTAGCGTCACCAATCGATCTTTTTTAGCATCGCATTCGCTAGAGGATTTAGTAACGCCATCTAGATTTCGTTCGAATTTTACACCTTTTTTTGTGGCTACAAATTGATGTACGGGAACTGCTAGTCTATACGTAGTAATACTTAGTCTATGGTTGTAGTACTGAGTGCATGCACACGCATTTTTTCTAGTGTACGTAACCTCGGGAGCGCTACAAAACGTGCAACACACACAAAACGTACTATCTGTACACGTCACTATTACAACCGTAGCCAAACGGACTTCGTGAGATAGAATTTTTAAATTGAGAATGATCGTCATATCATAAGCGCAGCAATTCAGTTGTTGACGTGACCAACTACAAATATGTAATGCTATTTCATTTTGTTATACCTACACGAAACCGGAAACTAAGTCGAGGCTATCATTGAGTACCCAAAGCAGCTGACGCGATTTCTAAGAATGGGGTCGTCCATTAATGAGGTCGAAAGGGGGAGGGGGTTCGGAAAAAATCACCAAATATCACTAGCGGGGAGGGGAGAGGGGTGTAGAGAGACATCACGTGTATTTATTTTTTCTTTGAACGCGCAATTTTTAAACCGAAACTTTTTAGTCGAAAAACGGTGCGTGACCTTATAACATCAAAACTTGGATCGTAATTTAATTTAAAGATAATATTCTGAATTTTTAAATATACCTACTCTGTACCAAAAAATATACGTGATTTTGGGTAGGGGGGGAGGGGTAGTCTAAAACCTCACCACGTATCACCATGGGGTAGCGCCTCCGTTAAAAAAGTTGCTAAAAAAGAGTTAAAAATTTGCTAAAAAACATCACGTGATTAATGGACGGCCCCAATGTTGAATTCTTACAAAACGCATCTACCAAACGCAGTCGTGTAGCAGGCGGAACGAACAAGAGGGACAAAACAAAAATTCAGTGGAATGAAAAGGTAGAGCTAGCGCTCGAACAATGTAAAATAAGTCTAAAAAACGCCGTTACATTGTTTCATCCGTTAGCTTACACGCAGTTATCACTAACGACAGATTGCGAAAAAAAGGTTGGTACAGACTGGAAATCACTAGGGTATTTTTCAGCGAAGCTATCAGCAGCAGGGTTCGAAAGTATCAAGATAATTACGCTGCTTGATACTTATGGGATGTTTGCCCGATCATTATGAGATATTAATCGGACTATCACCAGTGTAAGAAATTAATTTGTTATATTGTTTCATAAACAATGCATTATAATTTGGGCAATTCTAACAAAAACAAATAAATTTTATGATTTTTATTTAAAATTCAACACAAATTAACATTTATTAAAGTAACAATCATTTCAGTATTATATTTTAAATTAATTAAAGTAGCGCTTTAAAGCGCTGAAGAAACGCGCGAAAGCACTCTAAATTCGAACTGAATTTGTATGGTACGGGGAATCCCTACGGCGGCGGCGGGGCGCGGGCGCGGCGCGTTGACAATTCGTGCGTTCGGTTATATGCAAGTGCGGAAATACACGTTGGAATACAGTTCACTTTCATGAACGCAATTTTTGTTATTATCAATTGATAATTGTCGAGCTATTTTTATCATGATAATGCTCAAGATAAGTATCACGGATAAATATCCTTTCGTACCCTGATCAGCAGCTCAGGAAAAGTACAGTAGATACGACAGAGAGCTACTGGCAATGTAGGTATATGGCCGTAGTTTGTTTCAGAAAAATGTTAGAAGGTGGATATTTATAGATCATAAGCCTCGAACATACACTTTCACTAAAGCAGGTAGTGATAAAAGCTATTGCCAGGAGAATATCACCGAATTGCCTAGCGACAATGCATGTGCAAGGAAACATAGATCCAGTTGCTGATGCCTTGTCGAGAGTTGATTCTAATAATTGTCCGTCAGCACTAGATTATAAACAAATCGCTCATGCACTGGAAAGCGACGCACACATTGAACAAATGCTGACAGCATGTAACAGGATACAGTAAAAGCGACGCACACATTGAACAAATGCTGACAGCATGTAACAGGATACAGTGAAAGCAACTACGATTTCCAGACAGCGATAAGTTTGTTTATTATATAAAAAAAAATTGCGAATACCAGACCATATTTAAGGCAATATGTAAAAGTTTTAGCGTCCCTGTTACTCCATTTGCGAAAAAACCCTCAGTGCGAGAGGGACGGATTCGTAAAAAAGTTGCAGTCGGTTTTTTATTAATATAAAATGTACTAAACTTGCTATCAAAATTTCGTTTAACCAGGTCCTAGATACTGTTAAAACAAACCCATCTAATAATATATAATTGCAGTCAATATGTCATTCCAAATTGTCAAACCAGGAGAATTGGTGTTGAAAAAAATCTCATTTCGATAAGTGCACAATTTCGTAAATAAGCATGATCAATTTAGCATACTTTTTTATTGTGTCCATCATGATTCAACGAGTTAAGTACTATTTATGTTGTTAAGTTTTATGTAGGCGAATATAGCCTGGTTAAAACAATTCTAGTATAAGGGTTTAGACTGGCAACTTGTGTTTGTTATGATTATGTTTATTTTGGGAAATCCATCGATATGAATACTCTAAATATTATTAGAGTGCAATACAAACTAGAAAATATCAATCAGAAACAAATCCAAAGACAAGAATTTGAAAAAATTCCCCGGGCCAGGATTCGAACCTGCGACCTCTTGTTATCAAGACAAGCGCGCTACCAATTGCGCCACCGAGGTTCCTACCTAGACCGGCGAATTCTCCCATCATACTTGTCCACTGTTATTTTTGCATCTGCTTGATATACTAGCTTGTACTGCACATACAGAACGCTCACGAGGGCGTTATGTGATTTCACGCCTTGTTCTTGAATTTTTTCAAATTCTTGTCTTTGGATTTGTTTCTGATTGATATTTTCTAGTTTGTATTGCACTCTAATAATACTTTTCTTATGTATATGAAAATAAAGAACTTTTGAAATTGAAAGAAAAAATTGAGAGCATCATATTGCATCAGCCGAGCACAGGAATGTTATCAAAACAAAGAGTCATATTCGATAATTTCATTGTTCCAACATTGTGTCAAAGTACAATCAGGCCAATGTGTTTCAAGTAGACAATATACAATCAGTGAAATGTGTTTGTCATCACTAATGCTCTGAAAGTAAGTCGTATTTAACTCGAAATGCGGGATGTCATTATTCGATTTACATTTACAGCCCTAAGGAGTTAAGTAAATTTACAATTTGGTATTTTTATTTCCGACAATAGTTTTGTCCGCTAACTAGATAATAAAGCCGATTCTGAAGGCTTTAATTTTAGTTTTAGTGCTGTCAAAACTGAAATTTTTCCAAAATAATTTAGCTTCTAAGTCTAGCACTGAAGGAGAGGCTTGTGATTTTTTTTGCGATGAAGAAAATTTAGTTTTGAAAGCACTTAAACTAAAATTAAAACCTTCAGAATCGGCTATAATATCGTAACATTTCAAAATAAAAAAATATTCAGAATTCTCTGTAATTCTTTACTTTATGGTAACTCAGTGGACGAGTTTGTCCCCGAGTTACTAAATTCAAAATTCAAAAAGTTTATTTTGCAAAGTAGGCATATATAATACACGTTTCACAAGTCAAAATTTAATCTTATAAAAATATATGTAATAAAATATTAAATGTACATGAACTACAATTAGATTAAAGGTTAATTTTATTTATGTAGCAATACATATACGATTAAAATGATAGGTAAAATAGATATTATACGAGGTGAAATCCAACCAAAAATTACGTACAGCATCTAGCACTATTTAGCAGTCATACAAGACCTACCTCACGTACGAAATTCCCAAAGATATTCTTAAAAAATAGGGAAACAAGATACATAATCTATATCAAAATACTTGTCTTACTTGAAAATTGTTTCTGATTGATGTTTTCTAGTTTGTAATGCATTCTAGATATTGTTTAGAGAATCCAAAGCAATGGATTTCGATGTAAATCATATAAAAATATTTTGATTTGATAGAACCTGGGGTCTGGCAAAAAAAAAAAAACGTGGAACGGCCGTACCATCCTTTTCTCGAAGCAACTCACGGCACTTTCAACCCCCCTGTATCTTTGTTGTGAGTAAAGCTAGAAGTCTGAAATTTCAGTCACCAAGAGTACTTACTGATCCTACTTCTGATCCCAAATTACAACTTTGTACCTATATTTGATTACGAAATATCTCAAGTCAAAGTTCCCTTATTTTGTTACTGACTGACTGACCTATCATCAAAACTCTAAAGGTGTTCTAGCAGACGTACGAACTTGAAATTTTGTATGCGGTTAGTTTATTTCATTACCAATTTAGCACTATTTTTGGAAATTCATAGCAATATGTATACCAGTATGAATTTGCTCATGGCTCAATAACAATTTTGGTGAAATTAGTAAAATGAAATTTCGACTCCCCATAGTGATTCTGATTCACTGGGGACTGGAACTGAATTTCTATGGGAAGCCGAAATTTCATTTTACGAATTTCACAAAAATTGTTACTGATCCAAGATACTGATCACTTATCAAGCCTCCAGTATGAATTTGGACGATGATCAAAAAGTCACCTTGTATATATATATATAAATAATAATCATTTTCTAATCGACTAGCAAAAATCTATATAAAAACCATAATTCTAGTAAATTTTTCAATAAATTCCCATGACAGACAATTTGAAACCTTTTTTCCGCTCCTGTAAAATTTCATTGTTATTAGATAGAATGTATTCACATATCGCCGTCGATGTGACCAGAGCCTTATAAAGTGTAACAATATATACTTACCAAACAATATGAGCACCAGTAACGCGACAAAGAGACTTCCGTTGAGCAAGGTAAAGTCGTATTTCGTCTGGCACGCGAATATTGTCAGAGCCACCACGATCACCATCGTGATGCCGAAAGCTTTGAGGATCTGGAACATAATTTATAAAATTCAAGAATAGAATACAATAAGTCTTTATTTGCAATAGTCAAGTGCGAGTCGGACTCGCGCACGAAGGGTTCCGTACCATTATCTATAATAATACAGATCGCGCCAAACTTCTAGTCCGCTCGGAAGTTGCTCTTCCCAAGAACGGCCCATACATTTTGTTCCTGCTGATGCGAATCGCCCCGTGTTTAGAGGGGACAAAAAGTTTGGCGCGATCTGTACTCGTTAACTTGTAAAGCCTACTTAGCTGTGATAGTTTTCTTTTTAATTTCGTTATATATACTACTGCCGTGATTTTTTTTACGTCTCCAAAAACAACCGTTTCGCCGGCAGGGGGGGGGACACTTGACTCTAACAAAAATTAACACTTTTAAGTTTAATATTTCGCAAACGGAACCCTGGATCGAAAAATGATCTTCTCACACCCCTAATATTTTTAAATTACCTATCCAACGACACCCCACACTAGGGGATAGACGAGAAAAAAAATAATCATCCCCACTTTACGTGTAAGGGAGGTACCCTAAAAAAAATCTTTTTCAAAATTTTACTGTACCACTTTATCGGCGTGATAAATACGTATACCCGTGCCAAATTACAGCTTTCTAGTACTAATAGTCTCTAAGCTAAGCCGCGGACAGACAGACAGACAGACGGACATGGCGAAACTATAAGGGTTCCTTGTTGTTGACTACGGAACCCTAAAAATGAGCGCCTTAATTTGCTAATACTAATTTAGCATACAAATATGTTGGTTAATAAAGTTAAGACCGTAATATATTTAATTAATTTAGCATGCATGTCAAATCTCAAATGGGGTCTTGAAAAAAGGAAAAAATTAACAAATTACATTCACACAATGTCACATCCTACAAATTATATACGAGTACCTAAATGTTTTAATTTAAGTCTTTTTTATTCATTTGGTTCGAAACCAATCACTCAATTTTGTACTTGAAGTGTCCATAGCTCATAAGGCGGCCAAGATATGCAATGGGTATCTGAGAATAAGGATAAAGTATTAAGAACCCGATGCAGGAAGCGAGACGTATCGCGACAATAAAGCACATATTTGTCTGGCTGATCTAAACAAGCGCCTCACGCTTTGCCCCACGCCGTTCGAACTGTGCTGAGCGAGTCTCGCCCTTTGCGTTCGAAATAAAAATTATTTCCGAATACCTTAATTGTGCCTCGTTTACTTGTTATTTTTTATTCTGTTTTAATTAATTAAAATATTGATGATACTTCCAAGTGGTGTATGTGCTTACTTTGCTTGTTAAATGTTCACAAGTCACTTAACGAAGCCTTGTAAAAGTACTCTTATTTAGGGCGAAAAGCCATTATTTTAAATATTTTTCTGGTCATTAACGTGATGTTTGTGAAAAAATCAGGGACATATACCACTTCATATTGACCGTCTAAATGAAAGCCTAAAATTTATTTGATTGAATTGTTCCACTTTCGCGAGTTATTATGGTTTTTAGATATGTATGAAGTACGATTCGGAGCGGGTTCTTAAGGACCATATTTTCTTCAATAGGTTTCATTTCGAATATGGTTGAATTTTCGACTAGAAACCAATATTTCAACTATTAACCTTGAAGTGCCTCTAGCTCCAAAAGTCGCAAAGATATAGAAATGGTGCCTGGGGATCAACTATGGAAGATAATGCCCTCTATAATTATTTCCAGGTTTCATTTTAACCACGCGGCGATTATGGAAAAATCGGCAAAAAATAATTTTGCTCCATACAAAAAAAAAATACAATATTTTTTTAGCGTGTTAGAGCGATAATATGAATAAAAATGCATCTGTAAAAGTTGTTCAGAATCAAAGTACCTGTCAATGTCATATTAAAAAAAAATCATGCTGATTTACTAATCTTACTTACTAATCTTGGACCCAAGTCCCACATTTTCCAGAATGGAACCAGTGTGAGCTGGGAGTATCTAGAGAGGCCTCGCTAGCTTTGTTTGGGATATTGTCAGTTTGTATATTCAACTGAGAGGGAGTGAGAGCCATAATAATACGAGTATGTTAGTTACTGAAAAAAAAAAATGTCATTCGTTTCCTGTAAGCCACGCGGGCCAAGCCGCGGGCAGAATTCGTTTCCTGTAAGCCACGCGGGCCAAGCCGCGGGCTGAAGCTAGTGATAAAATATAACAGATAACGTAAAAAAATATTCTATATTTGGGGCTAAATCTCGCTTAGTACATACTCGTTCCGCCGCCAACGGAAACAATCCAACAGGTGGGGCATGATACAACAAATACTTGAAAACCTGCAGAGCACTTCAGGGCCGTAGTCAGAACTAAATTTAAGATAAGGAAAAGGACGTTTCAGGTAGGGTGCTAAAATTGAAGCACAAGTCTCAAGGCGGGCTATGGTAGAGCCACTGAGTAATGGCGCCTATGACGTTTAAATGCCTACAAAGTATGGTAACTATTTATAAGCAAGTGTGAATTAAAAAATGTAATACACTTCATTGTTGATAGTGATGTACTACTTGTTTCGGTTATTATTTTTCGATTTGAATGTTGCTTTATTGCGCAATAGAATTCGTATAGAAACCAAGGTTTTTTTTTAAAGTTTCTCATTTTTTATAGGTCGTGTTTGAGATCGCCAAGTTACGCAATAATATTTAATTAAAAAAAAAAAACAATGACGAAGTTAAACTAAACGAAAATAAATGATACTAAAATACTTTTTTCGATTTAGATATTTAAACATCTCTTGGGGGCCCCGGGGCACTACGCCGCATAGCCCTCCGATAGCTACGCCACTGGTTTTGGCACATTTTCCTTTTGTATCATTATTTTGAATGTTGAATGACGTGTCTAATGTTGAGTAAACTCACACTTGATTTTTATTTTTAACTGAAATTAGAAATGTACCTCATCACTAAATGCAGCTGTCATAAGTGCCATCATTCAGTGGCCCTACTTTAGTAGTAGTTCACCGGCACCTTCCTGCGTGCCGGCTCGCAGCATATCAAGCACTTACCTCCATAGCGTCAAACCTGGTGCAGGCGGCTCCCACCAACACTGACAGCGCCACCGTGAACACAAACAGGAACACGTAGTTGATCGGCACCTTCCTGCGTGCCGGCTCGCAGCATATCATCACTATGAACGACGAGAGGTAGAACACGAGGGCAGTTAAGCTGAAATTGTTCAAATTTAATACATTTATTTAAACTACAGTACTCTCTCGCTAGTCCGCCGCTTGATAATCCGACAACTACTATAATCCGCCCATTTTTTGCAAGTCGATGTCTCTCTGTAATCATGTTATTACGAAGATTTATTCTGGTAAAAAACAAGCCAAATTAGAGCAGTATTTTTCAAAACCTGAGTAATCAGTTAATGTGTCAGTTCATTTTTAAATTTTAATACAAATGTACATATCATAAGTACTAATACAAAATTACTATGTTTTTTTGTTGTTTTCCTCAATTTGATGTTCCTGTACATTATAATCTGCCGTTTTCCGTAATCCGCCGGTAGTCCAGATTTTTTGGTGGCGGATTAGCGAGAGGGTACTGTACTAGCATTTGCCCGCGGCTTCGCCCGCGTTGATTAAGTTTTCGTATAGTCGTATCGAATCTGTAAATATTTTTAATGTGTCTTTGGAGGTCTTTGATAACTGATTTAATACTCTAGCTGTATGTTTCGAGAGGCTGAAGGTCAAGCCGCGTCTCTGAACGACACTATTTCTTGTTCCCATGGGAACTGATTTATGAGACGAAAAGTAGCCTATGTCCTATTCCAGGTCTAGAACTACATTTGTGCAAAATTTCAGCTCAATCGGTTAAGTAGTTACGGCGTGAAGAAGTAACAAACATCCATCCAAACTTTCGCATTTATAATATTAGTGGGATGGGATGGGATAGTGGGATTTGTACAGGTTTATTTTTTTATCTATACCTAGTCCTGGCATAAGTTCTGTTACTGCTTTTAAGGAGAATTGCAAGGTTCCAACCCTAGTTCATCGATCTTTATCCATAGGATCAGGATAAGGTTACAAACTACAATAAACAATTAACTTTTGAGCGAGTCTCAAAGTTGCAGATTTTGGTTGTAAAAACACGAATGTATTTTGGGTTTATGATATTCCATTGATGAAAATGTGATAAAAAAGTTTGATCTTGATGCTTGTGATAATATAAAAATGTATTTTTCTTTTTTAATGTATGTAATAAATCTTAAAATTCATTTAAAAACCCGATAGGAAATAAAAAATGCTTTTGAGACATCCATTGTACCGATTGGGCGTGATTTGTTCATATTGATGGTGCTGTAAAATTGTCTCCCAAAAATTTTCAAGGCCATGTTTTTGTTTTCTCACATCGTTTGTCTAAGAGACAATATAGTCAGCTTTAAACCTCAACACAAATTCTAATTGTAAAATTTAGGATTAAAAAAGATGTAAGGCCAAAATCCCAAATCATGTCGCGTATTTTAAGATATCAGCTTCGGACTGCTTCAAGGATATTTTTGTTAAAATGGTAATTTGCTTTAAGCAGCTACAATATTTTTATACTGACTATCCAACAAAAGAAAAATATCCAATTTGATGTGAGTCACAGAACTTTTGGCAGGACTAGGTAAAGGTATATAAAATAATACCCAGACTGAATGATTTATCAACTCCCAGACCAAACGACTGTACCTAGGAACATCAAATTTGGACAGTAGGTTCATTGTATGACGTATACATCCGCAAAGCATAGGGTTGCCATTCGTCCCGGTACACCATGACATTGCACCGGTTTGGAAGTCCGGTCCCGGTCGTCCCAGTTGACCTTCCAAATGTCCCGGTAAATAATTACTTAGTATGCGTTAATATTGTAATATTTAAACAATTATGAAAGTAAAAGAAAATGATGATGATGATGATGATTCATCCGACCGAGTTCGGTCACGGCGACTGTTGCGGCTGTGGAGAGCGTCGGTCATGTGCCCTCATGTGACTTATGTAGCCTATCTTGTTTGTGAAAGTTATGTTACTTAACAATAGTTACTTCAGACACTTGTTTTAAATAAATATTATACCTCGGACTTTATGGAAAAAAGAAAGACGATGAAGTTTGGAGGTAATAAAAGGTAATAAAGATAAAAATTACAGTAAATATTTCATTTAAAAAAATCTTATACATATATTCGTATTTTTGAGCTCATAACAAATGTCCCGGTCAGTACTTAAGACTTTTATGGCAACCCTAGCTAAGAAGGAATTTTGAAAATTGAAAAATTCCCCCGGAACCGGGAGAAATGGGATCCACGCGGCGTCCACCTATAGAAAGATACACATTATTTTAATATACTTAAAGAATAAAGCAGATTCTGAAGGCTTTAATTTTAGTTTTAGGGCTGTCAAAACTTTCTTCGATACAAAATAGTCCTTAAGATTTAGGATTAGAAGCTAAATTTCTTCGGAAAATTTTAAGCTTTAACATCACTAAAACTAAAATTAAAGCCTTCAGAATTGGCTTTATTGTCTATCTTAAATAAATGTAAATAACTTACAAAACCCAGAGGTTCTCTGTGACATACAGCTTGGTGGGATAGTGGCAAGTGAACCAGGCTATGAATGTCGCCGTGATGATCAACTGGGTCATGATAATACCGTACACCTGCAAAAGGGATAAGCTTATCAGTTTTCTTAAGAGAACTTTAATCTCCAGCACGACCTATAGCCCTATCGTCGTAATGTATTATTTTACACAAAATTATTTTATTATTATTATATTAAAAAATTCTTTATTGCACAAATAAAAACATGTACATAGGCGAGCTTAATGCTAATTAGCATTTTCTTCCAGCTAACCTTTGGCGATGTAGAACTTGTCAAGGGTAGTGCTTCGATGAGAAAAAAGTATTATGACTAGGTATATTAATTTTAACTAAAATTATTATATAGGTTAAATACATAAATAGGTAACTTATAATCAAATACATATACTACCTACTTATATCCTAATAATACATACACTGATACATATAAATATATAAACACATATAGTATTTACGAGAGGTTAAACAAAGATTATAACCTTAAACACGTATTTAGAGTTGACCCATTTGTTTATTTTGTAGATCAAGGAAATGTTATATAGGTTAAATACATAAATAGGTAATTTATAATCAAATACATATACTACATCTATATCCTAATAATACATACACTGATACATATAAATATATAAAAACAAATAGTATTTACGAGAGGTTAAACAAAGATTATAACCTTAAACACGTATTTAGAGTTGACCCATTTGTTTATTTTGTAGATCAAGGTAATGTTGATATACCAAGTAGCACCGATGTAGCCTCACGTATATGAAGTGGAAGATTATTCCAAAGTCGAATGTATTTTAAAGAACATTTTGACCTAATGTAGGAAATATAAAGAAGAAAGAAAGAAAATATATTTATATGTCAATAAACAACCAATTACACAAAAAGACAAAAAGGACGCAGCTCAGCAAAATGCTGTGAGTGCGTACATCTGTACAGCGCTGATTTTCAGCTGCCCTGTTCTCACTAAATATTACATGTAGAGCGGGTAGCTACAATGGTTTTTTAATTAAGAGGCTATGCGATTTTTATTTTTGTCACTGTCACTCAAAGCGAAAAATCGCGCAAATGCGAGAGGGGCGGATTCAGGGCAAAGGAGAAAAAAGTTGGTTTCATATTTTTATTAAAAAAACTAAACTAGCAAGCAAAATTTCCAAAATAAAATGTCTAGATATTGTTGAAACACACCTAATAAAATATGTTCGAGTTCTGTACATGGCTGCTACTCGTTAAACGAGGAGAAAAAGTGTGTTAGAAGACCTCATTCCAACAATTATTTCTATCGAGGAAAGTTTATCCAAACATGTTTTCCAAAATCAAATCCCTAGATTATATAGTCAAAATGCATATACCAGAAACTGATTATAATTTTCCGTGTATTTCATGAAATACACAGGAAAGAAATACACGTATTTTTTTCGCATATCGCCTTAAAGCTAAATATTAAAAATTTGATAAACATGCATTATTAAAGAAATTCAAATAACAAAAAATGTGATAAAACAAATAGCCTAATATAGTCGTTCTTTTCTTACATTTCAATGCTTACAAGATCTCCATGCCAATATGATCAAAATATAATTACTAAACCTTGGCCGCGTGTGTTCGTATTTGATTCACGAAATCACAAGCATGCTGCGATCGCGATTATGCTACGGTGACACGGACAAAACACAAGGCCCGCAATAATTAGACACTATTTTTTTTTTTCTAAAACCGTTGCTGCTCGGATTCCTTGGGTCATAGCGCCACAAAGTATAGCCTATATGTTAGTCTAGGACAGGGATGGGAAAACTGCGGCCTGCAGGCGATCACCGGCCCGCGAAGCGTTCAAATCCGGCCCGCGACCATCAAACAAAAATCAAGTGAAAATTGTCGTATTTTCAGAAATTCCGCAGCTAACTTGAAAGTTTAATTTAATTGCAATTTGCAATTTCTTCCTTATTTCAATAGTTTTTTTTTGTAATATTGCACAATAAATTAGTGTTTCAGAAAATAGATACTAATATTTTTATTTCCGTAAATAATATAGCCAAAAATGCAACAACCTGGCCGGCCATATATTTCGTTAGTAAATATTGGCACGCGAAGGAAAAAGTTTCCCTGGTCTCGGACCTACTTTTTAAGATAGTGAAAGTTTCGTGTAGATCCATCAAGTGGTTTTGGAGATCTTAGATAACGACCCAATAAACATTCATTTTAATATATTAGTAGGATAGGAATTGATAGGATAGGAAGTAGAAAGTAGGATAGTAGGAAATAAGATAGAACAGGATTTCATGTTATGGCACATAACATAAATAATAATAATAACAATAACATTCTTTATTGCACAAATTGAATTTTTGTACATAGGCGTGCTTAATACTATTTAGTATTTTTTACCAACTGACCTCTGGCAATGGGGAAGTGGTTGGAGTAGTGCCATGATTTTAAAATGTTTACGAGAGCATGAATTATACTTAAATAAATTATATTATACTACATGATATTTACCTAATAAGTCATAAATAACAGTCACAAGACGAAATTAAGAAAGAAAGACTGACATGGACGAAGCTTCACGGTTGTGTAGCGGCAAACCGTTCCACGAGCGTATTGCACTCACGGTGAAAGAATTTGAATACATGCATGAACTATGCGCAGGTGTGCGAAGAAGCCACGCTTTGTTTGCTGGGGACGTCGAAAAAAAAACGTTTTTTTCTTCTTTAATCTTCTTCTTTTTTATATTTGTGTTAAAGTTTTTAAGATAAGTTCACCAATTATCCTGCAATATTTGTGTAATTTTTTTATATGCTTTTAATCCGTTATCCGGAGTTAAAGCATGGAAAATAAAGTATTTATTGATGCTGGGACCATTGACATACAAACCATGGACCTCGGGTCTAGTACAAGATTTACGAAAAACGTGTCCTTAGTGAAGTGTCAAAATATTAAGAAACAAAACATTTTAATTTGAGTCGTATGTCATTGCTGCATGGCTCAATTTTGATTGACGTGCGATTGACACGTTTTTTAGTTTTCAATGGTTTTGAGACTCTTTTGGTTCGGACACTGTTGAGCGCAGATCCGATGTCTATTTGTCAGTACTTCAATGGCTGGGACGTTGAAAAGGCTAGAGTTGTGTCATACTAAGAACTAAAGGAGTTGACAATGAACGAAACTCAATGGCAAGAGCTACACAGACAAGAGACAAGCTCTTAAATATACGACGAACATACAGAAATCCCAAATTCCTAACTAGTTGGAAATGAACGAAACTCAATGGCAAGAGCTACACAGACAAGAGCCAAGCTCTTAAATATACGACGAACATACAGAAATCCCAAATTCCTAACTAGTTGGAAATGAACGAAACTCAATGGCAAGAGCTACACAGACAAGAGCCAAGCCCTTAAATATACGACGAACTTACAGAAATCCCAAATTCATAACTAGTTGGCAATGAACGAATCTCAATGGCAAGAGCTACACAGACAAGACCCAAGCTCTTAAATATACGACGAACATACAGAAATCCCAAATTCCTAACTAGTTGGCAATGAACGAAACTCAATGGCGAGAGCTACACAGACAAGAGCCAAGCTCTTAAATATACGACGAACATACAGAAATCCCAAATTCCTAACTAGTTGGAAATGAACGAAACTCAATGGCAAGAGCTACACAGACAAGAGCCAACCTCTTAAATATACGACGAACATACAGAAATCCCAAATTCATAACTAGTTGGCAATGAACGAAACTCAATGGCGAGAGCTACACAGACAAGAGCCAAGCCCTTAAATATACGACGAACTTACAGAAATCCCAAATTCATAACTAGTTGGCAATTAACGAAACTCAATGGCGAGAGCTACACAGACAAGAGCCAAGCTCTTAAATATACGACGAACATACAGAAATCCCAAATTCCTAACTAGTTGGCAATGAACGAAACTCAATGGCGAGAGCTACACAGACAAGAGCCAAGCTCTTAAATATACGACGAACATACAGAAATCCCAAATTCCTAACTAGTTGGAAATGAACGAAACTCAATGGCAAGAGCTACACAGACAAGAGCCAAGCCCTTAAATATACGACGAACTTACAGAAATCCCAAATTCATAACTAGTTGGCAATTAACGAAACTCAATGGCGAGAGCTACACAGACAAGAGCCAAGCTCTTAAATATACGACGAACATACAGAAATCCCAAATTCCTAACTAGTTGGCAATTAACGAAACTCAATGGCGAGAGCTACACAGACAAGAGCCAAGCTCTTAAATATACGACGAACATACAGAAATCCCAAATTCCTAACTAGTTGGCAATGAACGAATCTCAATGGCAAGAGCTACACAGACAAGACCCAAGCTCTTAAATATACGACGAACATACAGAAATCCCAAATTCCTAACTAGTTGGCAATGAACGAATCTCAATGGCAAGAGCTACACAGACAAGAGCCAAGCTCTTAAATATACGATGAACATACAGAAATCCCAAATTCCTAACTAGTTTTTGCGATAGACCTCGTAACAAAAATGGTCTAAAACTAACAACTTTGACAGCCTCGCCCCAGTTCTTTATTTTTGAAGAAAAAAACATTTTTTTGTTCTACTTAGTGAACTCCAGACAATGACACGCCCTAACTCCTTTTCATATATGGGACACCCCAGAAAAAAATATTTAAATTAATTTCTAATTCAATATTCGGTTTTGGGTCAACAATCTACATAAAATACCCAAATTTCAGGTCTGTAACTCATTCCGAGTAACTTATACGAGCTAGCGACCTGTGACATGAGACAGGCTCCGTTTTGCCCTTTGTCCTTTTTACTTACCTGACTTCATGAAAGTTGTTCAGTATGAACAAGTTGTTCAGTATGAACAGCAGAACACTGTCATATTGTCATGCAGTAATAATTTAAAATGTCAGCAGCCTGTTTAGACGCCGCGCCGGTGCCGTATGGACAATATTCCCGGAATATGGTTATCTATCAATATCTATATCTATACTATTTCCATAATAAATAAAGAAGGACAAGTCATGTCCGAATATTTTTGCGATATTTTAAAGAAATAGGTTAGAAATTAACTACATTTTTACAATTTTTGTCTGTCTGTCGATTTCGATGTGGTTTTTTTAATTATCACTAGAGGCTGGATTATATGCATAATGCATATTTAGCTCCTTTTCTCCGGTTATTGCATATTTTAACTAAAGAACTATTGATGATGCATATTTTCGCGTTATTTTACTATATTTTGCCAGAAATAATAAGTGCCAACATACTACCAAAATTCGAATACTACCCAGTTACCTCAGTGGATGTAAAACTGTTTTTTTCGTTAAGAGTGATCGAAGACAATCTTACCACCAAATAGTTGTAACAGTACCTGATTATTTTCTGTTTACAATAGTAGCAAAATGTAAATATAATTTGTGAACAATACTTTCGTCCGATCATATTAATAATATGTTATTTAAAAATTACTGATTTTATGTTGTTTTTGAAATGAAATAACTAAAAATTTTGCAAATTTTTGTCCATTTTCATGCATATTTTCAAGCATTTTTCGAGGTTTTTATGTTGCATATAACGTATTATATTATATCTCTAATTATCACTGTAGTGACCCTGGTCGGTCGCTGTTGATAAAATAACCACCAAGCCGAAAACAGTCGATAATTGAGAGACGGAGCCGCGAGCAAAAGCTAGTCTATTATATTGCGTACAGATGTTCTATCCTACGAAGTACTTAAATGAAACACATTTATTTACAGGTCACAAAAAGAAAATAAAAAACATTAAATAAACATCTGCCGAACCTTCCTGTTTGTAGGCAGAATAGCCCCTGTTTACACGCATAAGTTACAGCTTCTAAACTTGCATACCAATGAAATAAATACTAGAGATGAAACGGATAGTGATTTGGCCGGATACCGGATATCCGGCGACGCACTAGGCCGGATAGCCGGATATCTGGCGGCCGAATATCCGGCTCAAGATATGGTTTTCGCAGTAATTGATCAAGTCTAAACATTACGCACCAGGGTGCATGCGGGTGCAACTGGGCGAGATTATTTGTGCATTTTCTAAATGACGATCATTTTTTAATGTATACAGTATATAAATTGACAGGTGTCTTTAAATGAAACCGCGAAATTTACGGTTCATACTGAACAAATTTCCTAAAATAACATATTGAAAAAAAAACATTTAACCTGCCCGTCCAGTGCCCTTTCAAAATTCACAGTAGGTTTTCAAAATGAGTAAGGAAACATGAAAATATTTTTTTAATACAGTTGCTCAAAAAGTGGCGTATTGCAGGGACGTATAGCGTTCGGGATGTGGGATATTACATACTCGAGCTTTTTCTTTACCTTTTCCGAACTCGTGCGTTCTCTTTCCCAACTGTCAAAATATTGTCTATTAAAAAGAAAAAAACCAACCACGAAGTTTTTACAAAAAAAAAATCAAAGAAGGTTTTATGATTCATGCAAATATTTCTAAAAGGAAGCTACTATTTTGTTTCAATATCAGATTTAATGATTTGATTCAATGAGTTAGGTTAGGTTTCATTTCATTTCATCTCATTAAATTTCATTTTCATTTCATATCAATAAAAAAAATCTACTGAATACTTGGCTGTATGGGCATAGTTCTCTTTGCCTAGCCAGAATGGGGGAAGAAAACAAAAAAAAATCTCTGCTTATATTCTTTTACGGTTGGCGCCATTTTCCAAAAATTTTCTTTGCGGGTTTAGTTGTTTGTTGCACAAAATGAGTAATTTCGACGATATTTTATTTGAATTGACACCACCGGAACTCAGTATAATTGCACAAAATGCTTCGGAGAAGTCAAAAAGTCGCTACATATCTACATACGACGAATTTATTGCGTGGAGTATTAGTTGAGTTTATTGTGTTTTTGTTATTTTATTAAATTGCTTCATTTTTTCGCAACTGTATTAAAAATAGTTGTTCAGTACACGTGCGGAACCGTCATTGCAACTTGTTCCGACTGTCAACCCTCACCTTCGGCTGCGCCTCGGCTCGGGTAGACATTTGTCGGAACTCTTTGCAATGACAGGCTTTCCGCACTCGTAATGAAATATACTATTTTAATTTCCACAAGTATTTTTCTTTGGAAAAGTTGTTCATCTTAGACCATGTGTTTTTATTAAAATATACCTGTTGAGTTACATCCGGTATATTGTGAGAGCAAAAGAAGCTGGTGTAATGTATGAAGAGAAGCACAAACGTTTATTCCCAACAATTGCTGTAATTAAAGCTTGTCATTGTCTACCATAGCTCAACTCTTATTCACTTTATGTATTAGAATTTAGATTATTCAATCATCGATACAATCAATTTATTTTGTGATTTAAACGACTGTTTGTATGCTGAGTTAAGTATCCGGTATCCGGCCGGATAATGGCAACTATCCGGCCGGATACCGGATAGTAACCGGATATCCGTTTCATCTCTAATAAATACACAGCACTAATAACTATACTAGGTTATATGTAGTAATTACCTCCCTTCTTATCATTTATTTATATACGCATTCAGATAAGTTAATAGTAACAAAACTAGTATTTTATGCAATATCTAGGGTAATTTAGATAGGTAATACATTTTTTTGGCTAATACTTGGCTATGGTTGTAGTAGTGACGTGTGCAGATACGCGTGTTTTGTGTGTGTTCCGCGTTTTGTAAGCGCTCCCGAGGTCACGCACACTAGAAAAACCGGCCAAAATCGAGTCGGACTCGCGCACGAAGGGTTCCGTACCATAATCTATAAAAACGACGAAAAAAACATGTCTGTTGTATGGGAGCCCCCTTAAATATGATATTTAATCTGTTTTTTAGTATGTGTTGTTATAGCGGCAACAGAAATACATCATCTGGGAAAATTTCAACTGTCTATCACGGTTCATGAGATACAGCCTGGTGACAGACGGACAGACAGACGGACAGCGGATTCTTAGTAATAGAGTCCCGTTGGTTACCCTTTGGGTACGGAAACCAAAAAAATGCGTGTGCATGCACTATTATAACCGTAGGTAAATAGACTTCGTAGAATAAAACATATGTACGAGTAACATAATGAAAGATCAGTTTTCTGACGCATGCTTACAAGGAAATATGATAACACAATTCAAATAAGCATCGAGATCAGGCAGAAACTTGTTTTACAATCACCAACAAACTGGGTTTAATGTGGTTTTTCCTGATCCAAGCTTCAACTCAGAAAAGGTGCAAAAAAACTACATACGACAACAAACGACGACATACATATTATATGTTTTTATTGCGAAATCCATCGCTTTGAATACTCTAATTATTATTAGAGTGCATTACAAACTTGCAATCAATCAGAAACAAATTTAAAAGCACAAATATTTTGAAATAATATCTCGGGCCAGGATTTGAACCTGCGACCTCCTGCTTACATGATACGGGCTACCGACTGTGCTACCGAGGTTCGTATCTGGAACGACGAATTTTTCCACCATATCTGTACACTGAATTTAGGTAACTACTTGATATACCAGCTTGTAATGCACATACTGAACGCTCACGAGGGCGTTATGTGATTTATATGTTTCTGATTGATTGCAAGTTTGTAATGCACTCTTATAATAATAAGACATACATATTAACATAATAATAACAAAAAAGAAATCTAAATAATTAATATTGCGATCCGGGGGATGAAATACGCCAAGGAGTATTTTGGCGTGATGAAGATAAATTTCAATAAATAGGTGTTCAGCGAAACCGCAATACTCCCTAGGGGATTGTCTGACCACTTTGCACGGAATATCGAAACGCAAAAAAAATTGCTACGCCACCACATCCTCTACCTATTCAAAATATTTCTCTAAATATTCCTCTAATTCAGCGTTTCTTAACCTGTGGTCCGCGGACCCGTGGGGGTCCCCGAGCACATGTATGGGGGTCCGCAGCCTAATCTATGGACCATTTAACAATCATAAATAAATGCCACTAAAAGCCTCGTAAATACTACGCACGTGAACGTGAGCCAACACGCGTTTTCTCAACGACATACCTCTGTGAAAAGGCATTCTCTGCTCTTGTGTGTACTAAAAACAAATACAGAAATAGATTAAAAGTGGAATCCGATTTGAGACTACAACTCAGTACTAATATAAACCCAAATATCACTAATTTAGTTGCAATAAAGCAGCACCAACCTTCTCATTAACGTATTTTATATGAAAAAGTATATATTTTTTGTAATTTGTAGAACTAAAATAAATGGTCCGAAATTTATTGCTGTTTTTTTATTAAGGGGGTCTTTAAAATTGTGCTTGATTTCCTAAGGGGTCCGTGGACAAAAAAAGTTAAGAAACTCTGCTCTAATTGTTCAAAATATTTACCAATACAAAACATAGAAAAAAAAAGTCCTAAATATACAATATGGGTATCAATTTGTATTTGCATATGTACCTAACTTGTATAACTAGAATTTAAAGGATTTTTCATTGGGACTTTGACCTAAGGGAATTTTATACTGATATTAAGGTGCTGTGACTAAAGGGAGCAGGCAGTAAACATTTAAGTGAAGCAAATCTTTAAGGCGATATGTAAAAGTTTTAGCGTCTCTGTTACTCCATATGCGAAAAAACACTCAGTGCGAAAAGGACGGATTCGTGGAAAAGTAGCTAAAAGTCGGTTTTTTATTAATATAAAATGTACTAAAAATGCTATCAAAATTTCGTTTAACCAGCCCCCCTATTCTGTATCTTTAGTTGCCAACTGTACTAGGTGCCTATCATCAAAAACATAGATAAAAACTGAAATTTCAAAATTGCCTTTAGTGCGTATTGAACTATTAACGAACTGTGTCGCCACTTCAAGTGCGAACATATCCTTGGGAAATCGGAATTCGATGGTATATCTATGTTTTTGATGATAGGCACCCCGTACAGAAGGCAACTAGAGATACATAATAGGCCCGCTGGTCCTAGATACTGTTAAAACCCATATAAAATATAATTGCAGTCCATATGTCATTGTAAATTGTCAAACCAGGAAAATTGGTGTCGATAAAGACCTCATTTCAATAAATATTTCTATCGAGCGGAAATTCTCCAATCGCGTTTCTGTTTTAACAGATCCCTAGAGAAAGATTCCAAAAATTATATAATATTTCATCAAAATTATACATTATTTACCGAAGTAGATACAGAAGTTCTAAAAGTGTCGATTTTTTTCCGTAGCGCCTAAGTCCGTAAGTCCAGGCACGTAACAAGGGGGCGATTGGGTCCAAATCCTCCTAAAATACTATTCTGCATTTCGATTCTTTGGAAAATGTAAACGTTACGTATACATACATATGTATACTCGCACCTGTCTCCCAGAGGGGTACCAGAGACTGCAAATTTTCATCTGCTACGATCCAGGCGGACTTCTTTCACCGCTTCCACATCCATCATTCTAGTCATACAAGCTCTTCTATGCAGAGTATTTTTGACATTGCCCTTCTTCAGTATGTCGCCAATTTGGTCAGCATACGTCCTTCTATGGTGGTCTGGTTAAGGCGACATGTAAAAGTTTTAGCGTCCCTGTTACTCCATATGCGAAAAAAACCCTCAGTGCGAGAGGGACGGATTCGTGTAAAAGTAGCAAAAAGTCGGTTTTTTATTGATATAAAATGTACTAAAGTTGCTATCAAAATTTCGTTTAACCAGGTCCTAGATATCGTTACAACCCATCTAATAAAATATAATTGCAGTCCATATGTCATTCTAAATTGTCAAACCAGGAGAATTGGTGCCGAAAAAGATCTCACTTCAATAAATATTTCTATAGAGCCGAATTTCTTCAATCGCGTTTCTGTTTTAACAGATCCCTAGAAAAAGAATCGAAAAAGAATATCATTTTTTTTCAAGATAATAAATTATTTACTGAAGTAGATATGCACATTCTTAAAGTGTCGATTTTTTTTCGTAGCGCCTTCCACTTTCATAAATTTTTTCATTAAGTTTCTTTCGTCACTCTACTTTCATTCATCCTCTCTACATTTCCAAACCACCGAAGCATTCCTTTTTCTATTCTAGTCACTACATCTTCTTTCAGGCTGCAACAATCCTGTATGTTGATTTTTTCACTCACACATACTCCGTTAGTAATGCATATCTACTGCATTATCTCTGCTTCAATACCATATTAAGAGCCAACATTCTATTATGAAATGTAAAAGTTGTTTGATAAGATCATCCTACCGAAGTTTGTCAACCATAAAAATTGTCTTCATTATGATATTTATATTTAAAAAAAAACGTTATTAATTGCTACATTTGTCTTTAAATGTAGTTTATATCATATATATATATTATTGAGTAAAATATCATGAAATGAATGTGAGATATATTTCGGGCCCTATCATGGGTCCTGCATCAGTCACAATGAAGTTGACAAATAAATAAAAAAAAAAAAAATCTAAACTAATAAAAAAGTATGTATAGGTGGGTGCTATCGAAGAAGTCGCCGCTCACCCGCTCATCACTCCTGTTACCATCATAGGGTCAAAAAGATATCTCACATTCATTTCATGTTATTATTTATTTAAAAATATAGCAAAGCATTTTTGGAATTGATTAGGCATTTTTATTGAACCCCATAAATCCAAATCCTGGATATGTGCCTGTTAGAAGCTGCCGATATATCTACCATACAAAGTTATCAATACAGTTCGTTTATTTGCCAGGTGCATAAATATTAATTTCAAGTTGAAAATTTTAACCACAAGTTCAACAGATTATAATGAAGAAATTTAGATCTAAGACGGTTCAGCACACCTTTTTCGAAATTCAGTAATAGGTTTTTCATGTTCCTTTCAGTATGATCAGTATCAATAGGTAAAGTTTTGTAGCACATCACAGATACACATGGTAGGTACACAGCGAAACTAAAAAAAACATTACGAACTTATTACCTTGGAAATGAAGGCGCGTCGAATAGACTTGGTGTTGAACTCGAAGCTTTTGAAAGTGTCATCTGTCTCATTGCCGGCATAGACCCCTGGGTTTTCAACGTGATCTGGCATATTGATCACGAGGATATTGCCACCCTGAAAAATATTTTATTAAATATATTTTTGTTAATATTCAAGCCTCCAAGCACTAACCAGGATTGTCAAAATCCTAAACCTCTACTTTTTACGACTTTGCTATTAAAATGCTGGTACCAAATTTTACAATCACAGTTGGGATGTAATTAATGATCATTAGTGAAAAGCAGGTGTAACAAGTGTGGACTGCGACTTGCATTTCACAGTTTACACTTGGGAACACCTCTGCCCCTGACAACCCCTTGGGGATTAATTTTGTGACAATATGTTCTGTGGGCCACTGATCGATAAAATAAAAAAACAGCCCAATAAAAATAGTACTCATAAAATGCTACACACAAAAGAATTATTTGCTGTTGATGACCCTTGTGGTACAGTCGGTTGTAACTCTTCTTGTTTATCATTGATATTTAAAGCCTTTGATTCTTGTCCACTTCGGGATTTTTTCTCTTCCAGAGGCGCATGTTCTGAATAGGTATCCATGTTATTTTTTTCTCTGATTTCTTTCTGTTTGGACTGAATGGCTGGAGATCTGAAAACAGAGTGACCAACTATTTAGGATTAGGCATTCTAGTTTATGGCCTGCTTCACCACTTGCTGAGAATCAAGAAACTTTCCCCGTAGAAAGTATGTTCATGTGTGACAAAGTAGCATTCCTAAACGCCTGGGTAAATGTAAAATTTAAACTGCCAAAGTGAATTTTACATTTCTGAGAAGGTTTATGACCTGTTTGTTTTCACTCGGGTGGTTGTGAAACAGTCTACAGTTAATTTTTACCTTTACCCTGGTTGGTATTTAGGAACGCTACTAGAGGTCAGTCAGTGGCATATTTTAAGATTTGGCGCCCAGGGCCTGTAAGGTTTGTCACCCCATAAATTAACGAGAAAAAAGTAAACAATTTTCAATTATAAAATAAAATCCAGCAGTGTCCATGAAGGCTGCAATGATAATGAATGAAAAAACTAAAAATACATTACACACAAATTAACGCCATTTATTCAATACATATTTTCGGATGAACAATTTTTTTAATGGCAATATTAGGTCAAAAAGCAATGTAACTTGAAAGATTTGACGAATAAACCAGAGAGGCAACTAACATTTGATAATGAATGGCGCCCAAAGCTGAGCGCGAGTTGCAGCTTGCGCCGCCCCCTGCAGCCTGCCGCCATGGGCCGTGGCCCTTTTGGACCTAGGGTAAATACGCCATCAGTGGCGTATTTACCCTAGGTCCAAAAGGGTCAAGACCTCAGGGTCAGTGTCGATGAGGGGGCACATTCTATGTTCCGGATAACGGTTAAAACAATCGGCTTAAAAGAAAGTGGTGAAACATGCCTTGGAATAGTAACGTAACCAATGATATGGTGTATTAGAAGGGCATGATGATATATACGTAACTAAAGAAAAGTCAAAGACATCCGAAATAGGCCGCAGGCTGAGCACAACCATACTCAACCTATGATGAACGTTCATCATAACATATCGTTTCATATGTTGTAGTAGTGTTTTATTAATTAAAGGGGGTCGAAAATTAATCAAAAAATATTACCTATTATATCAACGCACGATTTCCTTTTTTAGCTGAACACTTTATTCTTCCTCGATCAGTTTAGGAATTTACGCCAGGGAATTCCCGCAAACAACACTAAAGAAATTCGCAATCGCAATCAGTCAAGTAAAGTTCGCCGAACCGAACTATAAATTGATTGACAGTGAAAGTGTTGCCAGAATTGGAAAAAAGATAATAGTGTCTATAACGATATTTATCGTAGCGTCACGTACATATTGGTGCTGCTGAGTCTGTAACAATTTAGTTTGTTTATTTCTTTGTATGTTATTTAATGAAAATGCCACAAACAAAAAACATTTTCCTTGTAAAAATACGATTATAAAAAAAAATAGTCGATTAGAACGAAGTAGGAGCAAAATAACATTATGATTTACCATTTATTTGCAGGAAGCCAATTCCGGAGGTATGGAGATGATCTCCACGGTCGAAATATCTGGCGAGAAAGTGCTTATCTCCGTCGAAAAACAAAAAATGCTATTCTAACGATCTCCATCCGTAGATTTTTCGATCGCAAATCAGCGAGATGTCTCGACTGGTCATAAGCTGGGGAGATAGACATCTCCGTTGCAGTAACTGCCAAATTATCAAAATAAATAACATAAACTTCAACATTTTGACGGCTTTTGTGTGGTTATTTTTGATAAAATTTGACTCGGCTACGTTTTACGGACTTTTATAAGCAGGTAAGGTAATTGTTTGGCTACCCATTGTGAATTTCCTGCAACCGATTGGATACCTACCAACGATTATTATGAATTCTTGGCCCAGAGCTAGTTTACAGAAGCTGAGGCTGCTGAAAGTAGAAGAAAATACCAGACTTCAAGATGGAAGTACACTATTAGGAAATCACACATAACGGCTAGCAATTTTCAGTGTGTCATTGTAGTGTAGAGACTAATAAAAACATCTGGTTACAAAAAATCATGTCAACGAAGCATTTTCACTCTAAAGCTACTATGCATGGAAAGATACAGGAGCCCTTTGCTATCAAACGATTTGAAGAAATGTTTACCATAAGAAGTGTAGTTAAGTGGGGCATATTTCTATTGGAAACTCACCCATTTCTTGGTGCTTCAGCAGATGGTATTTTAGGTGCCAATGGTGTATTGGAAGTGAAATGTCCATATAGTGCTAAATATCGAGAGATAAACCCTACAAACGTTCCATTTTTTGGATATGTGGATGGAGAAATTACATTAAAGAAAATTCATTCACATTACAGACAATAAACTTTTAACAAAAAAATAGCAACCGACTTCAATAGTAACAGCAGTCATTCACTAAAAAGTTAATAATAATTCTATAAAGACCGATGGTACCGAAGCAACACTTTTGCCGACTTCTTTCTTCCTGAAACGTTATGTTATCTAGAAGTCGGCGTTCTTATATTGGTTTTTATGTTGCTATATCGTAGGAAATACGCCGACTTCTAGATAACATAATGTTTCAGGAAGAAAGAAGTCGGCAAAAGTGTTGCTTCGGTACCATCGGTCTTTATAGAATTATTATTAACTTTTTAGTGAATGACTGCTGTTACTATTGAAGTCGGTTGCTATTTTTTTGTTAAAAGTTTATTTTATTTCACATTTTTTAGTGTTGCTGGGTTAAATTTTGAGGTATAGGTAGTTCTTGCAAACGTGGTGTTAATATGAAACGAAGTTCAAGTGAGTATAAGTAGCCATGTTTGAGTAGCTTCCTGCTATCAGCACCCTAACACAACATGATTACCGCAATCTCGAGTTATGTGCTGTCATCCGTTGAAGAGTTCTACGGTGATGAAGCCAAGATCGAAATTCAGGTGGGTACACTGGCAATTTTCAGCAATGCCCTGCAATGTGCACCCTAACACAAACTGGTTGCCGCAATCTAAAGTTATGTGCTGTCATCCGTTGAGGAGTTCTATGGTGATGAAGCCAGGATCGAAGGTCATGTGGGTATTCTGATAATCTCCAAGTAATACCCTTGAATCAGCACCCTAACGCAGTGATTGCCGCAATCTCGAGTTATGTGCTCTGATCCGTTGAAGAGTTCTATGGTGAATATGTTGATGAAGCCAGGATCGAAGGTCAGGTGGAAGAATGTCGATTTTCAAGTAATACCTTGTAATCAGCACCCAAGTACATAGCGATTACCTCAATTTCGAGAGATATGCTGTCATTTTCTGAGGAGTTCCACTGCCTATCTCTGAAGACCTTCATCAGATCATGACCAAACCCAAAATGGGACCTACCTGGAAGTACACTCTTTCAAACAAAAAAAGAATTGTTCAAATCGGTTCAGAAATGACGGAGTTATGGAGTAACAACGCCAAAAAAAAAAAATAAAAAAAAAAAAAAAAAACATACAGTCGAATTGAGAACCGCCTCCTTTTTGAAGTCGGTTAAAAACAGGATAAACTATTTTGTACCAAACGGCAATATTGTATAGTGTTGGGTGTATACACTTTCACATTTGGCTGTAATTGAGATAAAAAGAAATGATAAATTTATTGAGGCCATGGTGGATAGTGTTGAGTGCTTTTTATAATCATTATTTTAAACCCATCATTTTAGATACATATTTGTATAAAAATTATGACATAATCATTAAAAATTGAACCACAATACAGTGCTTTACTTATTTATTTATTAATGTTAACAAAAATTATGACATAATCAATAAAAATTAAACAACAATCCAGTGTTTTACTCATTTATTTATTAATGTTAAGGTTAAACACTAGTGCCTGATTCTAAGTTTCCTGTCAATAGATGGCGCTGCGGTACTATAATTACTATAATTTGGTTTTTGTATTTAAAAATAGTAAACAAACAAAATATTTCGCTCCGTTGTATGATGCGACAGTTTTAATGTGTTAATTATTTTATAAAGGCAGAATTGTGTCATTTTCTGTTGTATGTTTCTACATCGGGCCCAAACAATCTTAAAATTTGCTGTTTTGTCGTAGCTATGCACGCACACATACACAATGAAATTATATATAAAGTAATTGTTAATTTCAAGGTGCCGTGTAGAGATTGATTGGTCTAATGGTTACACCTGTGGAATTTCGATCTGCTCGCGCAAGGATCGATCCCACATCACTACAAATGTTTTCTTTTTCCATTTTTGTGAACTAATGGTTACACCTGTGGAATTTCGATCTGCTCGAGCAAGGATCGATCCCACATCACTACAAATGTTTTCTTTTTCCATTTTTGTGAAATATTTCAAAATTACCTACTTGTTTTTTTATTTGATCCATCAAAATGATTATTTTCCATCAAATTCAAGAAAATTATTCGATGATGTGACTTTCTGAAGAATCATGTAAGGTGTACTTACAATTACATCCTTTCAAGCAAACTACTTTTAGATTGGAAAAAACATTGAATTATGGGAGAAACCCGCGAATTGAGAGAGATGATGTACCAAACTTTTTTTTTTTAATTCATAATATTTACAGGTAATAAACAAATTATTTTACATAAATAATGCTGTTGATATATGCAATGATATAAGCATAACAAGAGTATAATCACATTTTTATCCATTATAAAATCATACAAAAATAAAAAAGCTCTAATGAAGCTCTAATAAATTTTACGAACGAATGCTGCAATTTTTTAAAAAATACTAAATAAACTAGCGCCATCTGTTAGAACCTATCATAACTTCGTCGTAACTGGGACGACTCCATCTCGCTAAATAAGGTGACTGATTGATATTTGAGTAGCCAAATTCATACTGGAGACTCTCGGGGTTGTTCTTGAACAACATAAACATAACATAATGCACTCTAATTTTCATAATACAATGCGTAAAAGTACATAGACCGGATTGTAAGTAATCAGTATTACGGATCAATAACATATGCGAAATTTAAAAAAAAAGTTCGTGGCGGTATCTAGGGGCAGAAAGAACGCTGTCCTCTCAGTCTTGCTTGATATCAATAATCCGTCCAAGACAATTAGACAAATGGGCCAACTAATAATCGCCTCTGTCAAAAGGTAATAAAGTCTTCGCCATTCGTCTAATTAGTTTAGACGTTAGTAGATTCAATCCCCGGTCGGACGACATATATGTATGTGCATAGTATTTGTTCTTACTTACCACTTGCTGAACGGTGAAGGAAAACACTGTGAGGTAAACCGGCATGCCCTCAAACATGTGTTTTTGTCCCCGAAATACGGCAATATCTTTAAACTGCCCAAGCTAATGAGACGAATAGACTTTATTGCCTTGTTACAGAGGTGATTATTGGTTGGCCAGTTCATCTAATTGTTTTGGAGTTTATGTGTCTATCTATATACTTAAAAGTATAAAATAATGTTCGATGAAATGCGGGTAAGGTGTATTGGGGTAATTCCGAACGATTTTTGATCAAATTTCAGGAGGTTTATATTTTAGTCAATAATTCTAAAGTTGTACATTTTTGTTTCGAGCTTATGTTGCTTCTGTATAGTCGACTAAACGACCTCTCATTTTATATACATACATTTCTAAAATATGGTTGGGTTTCGTAAATACAAGTTATTTAAAACATGGATAATTTATTTTTCACAGGGGGGAATTCCGAAGTATGTCGGGGTAATTCCGAATAACATTCAAAAGTAATCTGTATTGAATGAGACTCAAGGAGCAAATGTCTTTTTTGTCATATTTTATTCCTCTCACAAAGATTCTCTTGATTTCCTTCTATGGAGTGAGTAATCTCATTTTTTCAATTTTTTACTTCGGAATTACCCCGCGAGTAATCAGTGATTCTCAACATTTCAGTTACTAGTTTTTCTAACTGTGTAGTAAAGGGGTTTAAAATTAATATTTGAAGCAAAAAAGTACCGTTTTATGAATTATTATTTAAAAAGGAAAAATTAAATGAAAACCAAGTTAATTATATTAAGTCTATCTATTGAAACTGCAGTTTTATATTTAGTCTTTCTACAAATATTCAGTGGGTCTTAAAATTATACCGTGTCCTTATTACTAAAGTGAGAACAAAAAATGGAAAACACGTTATAATATATATTTAAGTATAAACTTTTTTTTATTTCTTCGGTTGCTTTATCTAAATCTTCAGGCGTGTAAGATTTTTTTCAATACCTATATATTTTCGCGGCATAATTATCCTGAAATATGTAAAAAAAATGTTCAGTATGTAAAAATAATTTTTAAAAACTAAATATGTGCTTTTAAGATAAGTCCTTTACTGACTGCATACAAATTTGAGATGAGTTTTAATAAAAAAAACTGGCCAAGTGCGTGCAATGTAGGGTTCCATAGTTCATAGAAGAAGTTCCATAGTAGAAGGTTCATAAACTTATATTTACCTCTTGTTTTACACAACAAAAAATTTCATTTAAGTAATTTTGAACAGAATTAGTCCTAAATTTTCATTTTAGATTGGTCGACTATTACTCGTTAACTTGGAAATCCTACTTAGCTGTGACAGTTTTTCTTTTAATAGGATTACAAGATGATACAACTTATTAAAAATTAATTAAGTGCGTCTCTAGATACACTTTAAATATTAACGTCATTAATGTTTGAGAACCAGAGATCATTACTATGGAAAACAAAAATGGGATAATACCGAATCGGAATTACCCCAGAGGGGAAATTACGAAAAATTAAAACATAGCTAGCGCATTTTGGTCTACATTGCAATACGCTAAAAACGACAATCTATCGTAAAAACTAACAATAATTGAATTAACTTACCAAGTTTCCGAGATATGGAAGTTGGGGTAAACCCGAAAGTCGAAAAATGGCGCAAAAACGGGTGGTGTAGCAAAATGTCGTCTAGCACACGTCACAACCACGTGGTGACCACCGTTGACTGATGCGCGTGGAGCGAAAGAAATTGGCGTCTGAATGAATGTTGCCAGTGTATGAAATTCTCATGCGTTACGGAGAAATTTGTCACTTTCGGGATTTCCCCATTTTCGGAATTACCCCAATACACCTTATACCGAGTGTGTTCTGTGATTTGCAATTCATAGTTCACACTCGGGAACACCTCTGACACCCCCTCGGGGATTCATGTCGTGACGATATGTTGTTGTTGTATAAATCGCTGAAGTTACCGGGTCTTCATTATGAATTTGCCTGTATAATAAGGTGAATAGGTGACTTTGTTTTATATGACCAAATGCATACTGGAGACTTTATAAGTGATCAGATCAGTAACAAGGTTCGATTACTTACCCTACTTTCTGTGAAATACAGAAAATACAATTTAGGCTTTCTATACTGAGTCGGGGACTCGGGACTCGGGGTAGACCATGAATTTGTATAGGAAAACAAAAAATATTTTTCGTATTTCGTAAAACGGGTCATTGAACCTTGATCTTGACGACTTATCGTGTCTCCAACAGCGATATGAATAAAAAAAATATTTATGATAGGTACTTTACATCACTGGTCTCCAATATGAATTTGGTCATATAAATCATAGTTACTTTATATATATTTATAATATAAAATAATATATAAATTAATACTCGAGGCTTGGTAAGTAAGTAATCAGTATGACGAATTTTGAAAAATAAAATGTTAGTAGGGATTCGGTCTGTGTAGGGTCCGTGCTGAAAGATAGTAACTAACTACCTACCTACTTACTTACTAGCCAAAATGTGGTACCTAAAACCTTTGAATCGGAAACAAAAACGAACAAACGTAGCGAAAGCGTACGAAGTTAGTGTTGCCATACTCATACTCATTTATTGGTAAAAAACAAACTTATTAATCGAAAAACTTATTAATCTGACTGACCTAAAAATTCTGTACCATAGAAACAATATTTATACGAGTAAATAACTATGAAATCTATCAAGATTAGCGATTATTTTTAACAAAAAAACTGAAAATAATGTTGAAAATTCTACATTTAGGTACAAAAAGGATAATTAAAGTCCCTACCTCTATGAAGCGTCCGAATCTCTTCCAAAACTTTTAGCGCTAAATAAAAAAACCTCCGTACAAACTCGTTTCTCCGTACATAACTGGTCCAATCTGTTTTCTGTAAATGTTCCTAAATCCCTACAAGTACAGATAAATCTATGTTTATGGCAACACAGAGTCGTCGCCGGCCGCGCGTGCCGTCCCTTTGATATTTGCCGACATTGCTCAATAATGGCGGCTTGAATGAAAGACGATTGTCCCTGCTGCATGTAACCAGGCTCACCGCTACCTATTTGAACACCCGTGTGGATACCGATTTGCCGCCCTGTTTATCTGCGAATACCCTTCTCCCTGTTACGATATACCTAGGATATAAATGCGAAATAAAGCGTGATAAGTAAGTATTTATCCTGATGAGAGAATACCTAGTGAACGTTATTTTCAGCTAGGAACGAAAAGCGTTCGTTTAGGACGCAAGAAGCCGGAAGTTCTAATCTCCGAGGACAACGTCACTTTTTGTGTTTTTTTTATTTTATTTTATTTATTCATAAAATAAAGCCAAAGCCGAAAATGGGGAAGAGTTGAATAAACGTGGGCGGAGCTACGGGCAAAAGGCTAGTGATAAAATAAAATATAAATCACAATAATAGATTATTTTGCAAAGATTGCAGGAAAAATGTAGCGGTAAAGAAATTCACAAAAAACATTTTTTCTTTTATTACCTATATATTTTTTTATTATTTAAAAACTTAGCCGCGGTTTTTTTTCTTTTGTAAATATAATTGGTAGGTATGTACTTGCAATCAATTATTTTTTTTGTCTTCATAATCAGTTACTAGCAAAACTTTAACTACCTACCTACTATTTTCAATACGGAACCCTAGGTACACGAGTCTGACCTGCACATGACCGTTTTTTTAAGGTTCATTATTTCATCACGAAAAACTGAACCCTTATATGTAAAATCACTTTGTTGTTCATCTGTCGGTTTTTAATTAGGCACGAACAGCGCCTGGGCACGAAGGAATTTATTTTGGCACAAGTGAAGGAATAAATCCAATAAATAATTTTTATTTATATTTACAATTCTGGAATCAATAATAATAGACAAAACAAAAACAAAATAAATACATGTGACAGGAATCGAACTCTGAACCATATGATTTGTAGTCAGACAGTATATCACTTATGCTATTGAAGTATTTTTTATTGGTGTGAAATTTAAGTACAATTTAGTACGCAATCTAATCATGCGAAACCGCCATGTAGTTAAACCGCACACACGTAAAGCATATTCACACACATCTAACAGTTTTATAGTATGACATCCACAACTACACACGTAAAATGATGGACATTTAACTGAACTTTAAAAGCTAAAATAACCCAATTATTGTTGTAAAATATAACTTTTATTTAAATTCGCGATATTCTTGTATTAAAATGTAATAAAATACAGTGATAAATACAAGCTAAAATTTGTACTTCAGCTGATCTTGGTTAATTAATTTTGTATGGAAATTGGCACTACCGTTTAACCTTAACTATGCATTCTCTAAAATTACAGCACAAGAAACAAACAAAAAATATTTTACTTGCTAAATGAATATAACTATAGTCAGGTCACTCTTTAAAATCTTGTACGTCTTAGTAAGACTAATCAACCTTTCGATGTGAACTCGTTTACTAGCAAGTTTTCTGTCATGGAGTACAGTTAAGCCTTTTAACTGACTTTTACCTTTCAGGAATGCAGGTATGTTAACTGTCACAATGATTGTTTGCAACGAAGATGTCTTGCATGTTAAATCCACCCACGGTCAGCCAGAATAGTTTCTCCTGATTCACATTTTACAAGTAGGTCACTGCGTTCTATTGTCCGTCTGTCACTTGTAGATCCACCGTATGCAGGAGAGCAGTATGACAACAACCCTCCGGTTGTAGCTCCAACTAGTACTTTCAAAGTATTACTGTGCTTGTATGTGCTCCATGAAGCCTGCTGAGCCAATGTATTAATTGGTTTTTGTACAGGAAACTCTGTGCCAGCACAATCCGTATTTACTTCGACAGTTGCTTCAATTACTATTTCTAAAGAGATGTCAGAACCATCAAAAATAATTTGTTCTTGGTTAGATGGATTCCAGTCTGTTGCTACTTCGTTTTTCGCACATCATGCATCATACCTAAGTTTTCGTTTCGAGGTTGGACTTGCAGGTTTTGTAAACAGCACCTTTCTTCAAGTTCTTACGTTCCCGTTTCAAACCTAAAACAATGCAAAACAAAACTAATGAAGCACACTTATCTGAGTACTGAAGAAAATTTATTAACATAATATCATTGCAGTATAGAAACGCAGAATAAAATGTGACGAGCTCTGAACCGGGATAGGTTTAGCTTGAGGTTCAGCTAGTTGTCATATAGATATTGAAATCATTTACCTACATGCTTCAAAATGTATAATTAAAAGCATTAGTCCATGACAGCCTTAATTTATAGATGCGCGAATAAAAAAGGTGAGCAAGTTAATGCATGTATTACGCCACCCCAAAAGGAACTCGTGTCAAGGGGAGGTAGGTACAATGATGGTTCTCCCAAGAAGTTTAATTATTTAACTTATTTATGTAATTATTTAAAGTTTAACAATATTAGTAGGAGTAACTTACCAGTATGTTTACCTTCATCATAATAATCATCCGGTTTAAAGTGATTCCGACATAACCTGGCAGATGAACCAGGATTCCAATTTTTGAGACGTAATGCCTTGACCCACAGCTTTTTTAATTTTTCGTCAGTATTCCTTGGTTTTTACAACTAAACGCCGGACATTCGAGGCATTCTTGTAAAATTATGAATTTAAGTATTTCTACTTTAAAATAATAAAATGTAGGAGATTTGACAGAACGCTAAGGAGTCTATGTACAACAGCAGCGCTGAAAGCGCTTTATTTAAAAGTATGCTGTAGCGGGTAACACTGGTGCGAGACACGCGCGCCCCCTACGGGCAACGAGAGGCATTCGGCCGACGGGATACATGTCATAGACTTTTGCGCTAACTAACAAATTTAATAATATTATTGTTTTTGTAACCATCTTAAAAATTATAAGAGTTTACTACAACAGATAGTTTGTTTTAAAAAGGTATCCAAACGAATCCCCGCTAAACTGGCTGCCCAACGTGGATTGAGTGGGATATTTTCTTCTTCACGTGTGCTACTCAAGAAAGTGTCGTGTCGTGGCCGTGAAAATAAGAACAAACTTGTTGTTGTGCTCGAGTGATTTCGGTGATTATATACATAAACAATGACTCGTCGTAAAAAGACGACAAACTTGAACAATTCATCTGATTCAGACGCGGCTCCTACAGGAAGCGTCACTATACAAAATGGCGATTTTGCCGCGCTCATCAACACTCTGCAACAAACTCAAGCCGAGTTTTGCTCACGACTGCTGTCTGAGGTTCGATCATCGACACCCCTGGAAACTCGCATGACTGCTGTTGACGCTGCTCGCGCCAATTTCACGAGTTGTGCCGCTCGTTTCAGTGGGTCTGCATCCGAATCCGTCGACAACTTCATCGATGCCGTAGAGGTGTACAAAAATGTCACCAACGTATCCGATGAGAACGCGCTTCGAGGCTTATCGTTGTTGCTGAGTCACGGGGCAGCTGTATGGTGGCAAGGCGTAAAGAATAACGTCAGCTCCTGGGACGACGCCGTCAATCAAATTCGTTCGGCGTTTGGTGATCGTCAGCCTCCATTTCGGGTGTATCAAGAGATATTCAACATGTGTCAAGGGACAGAAAATACAGACATTTTCGTATCAAAAATCCGTGCCCTTTTTGCCAAACTTCCAAAGGGCGATCTTAGCGAAAATGCACAATTAGACATGACGTTTGGTTTGTTAGACAGACGATTAAGGAAGAGGATGGACAGAGAATCGCTGCACTCATTCCAAGAGCTTCTGAAGAAAGCTAGGAGCATCGAAGATGCGTCGAAGGAAGCCAAGAAGTTGCCAGCACCAAGGATGCCAGCAGCTGCGACTTCATCGCCTCCTGCGCCGCCTGGGCCACAATCAGGTGGGCGCTTGCCTCAGGCTCGGTCGTCTCAGCAGATGCGTCGCTCTCCCCTTGTCGACAGTGTGGGAGCATCCGCCGCCACTGCTTCATCTCCACCTCTGCAACCAGTGCATGAGCCAGAGCGTGGTTTTGACTCAGGTACTTCGTCAACGGCAACGTTAAAACGTATGTATTGTGTTTATTGTAAAAAAAACAATCATTACAAAGCAGACTGTCCAAAACTAAAGTCAAAAAGTGAACCAGTGTTGTCACAAGCTCCGTTAGCTTGTTATGGTTGTGGTGAAATTGGAGTAATTAGATCAAATTGTCCTAAATGTACTTCAACGCAAGCGTCTTTTTATGCACTTGATAATGTTAATAACCAGGGGGAGCCTATTGACAAACAAAGTCGTCCATTATTACACATTAGTATACTGGGTGAATCTGGAACGGCTTTGGTTGACACGGCTGCTAAGGGTTGCATAGCTGGTAGCACCCTATATGCGTACCTTGTTAAGAAAAATCATCCTATGCACAAAGACTACTTAAATGTAAAGCTTGCCGATGGTAACATAAAAACTGTAGAAGTTCTATTAACTGACCTACAAGTTAAACTTGTAAATAAGGTCATACCTACCAGGTTTATAATATTTCCCGAAGCAAAAGGTAACGAATCACTGTTGGGTATTGACTTTATCAACAAAGCTAACTTGTTATTTGATTTTGGTCGATCAGTATGGTGTTTTTCAAACAGTCCTGATGTTAATTATGAGCTAACTTATGAATCAGTTCCTAAACCAGTGTGTGCCACCTCCCTCGAAAACACAAATGATCACGTGATACTTACCAAACTCTTGGACAGTTACAGTGATATCTTCAATACTACTGGGCCCGCCACTGGTTATGCTGATCATCGAATTGATACGGGTGAGCACCCACCAATCTTCGTGCCACCTTACCACATGACCCCAGCAAAGAAGGAGATAATGCAACAGGAAGTAGACAAGATGCTGGCGGAAGGAATTATCGAGGAATGTGAGTCACCGTGGGGATCACCAGCACTGTTGGTACCTAAGAAGCAAGCAGGTGAGTTTCGGTTCTGCGTGGATTATAGGAAACTTAACTCAATAACGAAAAGTGACAAATATCCAATGCCTACAATTGAAGAGCTCTTGCAGTCCACCAAGGCTGGTTGTGTCATGAGTACTATTGACCTGAAATCAGGATTTTGGCAGGTTGGAATACAGAATGAGGAAGACAGAGACAAAACAGCCTTCTCTATTCCAACTTTGGGTACATTCCGTTTTACTCGCATGCCCTTTGGTTTAAAAAATGGACCGGCAACGTTCCAACGTCTAATTGATAGATTCAGAGCAAGTACTACACTGAAGGATGTGACTCTTCTGGGGTATCAAGATGACCTGCTGATTATATCTTCAGATTTCACCAAGCATGTACAGGATTTACGTGCAGTATTCGAACGTCTCCGTACATTCAGACTTAGAGCCAATCGTGAGAAGTGTAGGTTTGCATGTGATGAAATTAAATACCTAGGGCATGTCATTTCATCATCAGGCATCGCCCCTGATAATGAGAAAATTAAAGCTATTCTGGAGTTGAAAAAGCCTACTTCTTTAAAGCATCTTAGAAGTTTTGTACAAACCTGTTCATGGTTCAGAAAATTTATTCCTGGTTTTTCCCAGATTGCAGAACCACTCACACGGCTCACCAGGAAGAATCAGCCATGGCAATGGGGCAAAGAGCAAAATGAAGCATTTGAGAATTTAAAAAGAAAACTTACCTCCGCCCCGATTCTTGTTCAAGCAGACTACTCCAAGCCGTTCATAATTAGAACGGATAGTAGCAGTTACGCATTAGGTGCTGTACTCCTACAAGGAGAAGAGAAGAAAGAACAACCTATTGAGTATGCTAGCCGCTTACTCTTGCCTGCAGAACGGAATTATTCAACAACCGAACGCGAGGCCCTGGCTGTTGTCTGGGCTGTGGAGCGTTTTCGTGGTTACATAGATGGGCATACTGTAATAGTAGGAACAGACCACCAGCCTTTGAAATGGCTCTTAACACTAAAATCTCCATCAGGACGTCTTGTCAGGTGGGCGCTCAAGCTACAAGCTTTTGATCTACGATTCGAGTATACACCTGGAAAGGCGAACGTAGTCGCTGATGCTCTTAGCCGCCCCAACTGCGATGAAGAGACGGTTGACACTTGTGGAATTTGTTCTGTCGTTTTAGACTTACCAGCAAGGCGTCCCTCCGAGTTGCGACAAAGCCAGCTTGCTGATCCTGAGCTCCAGAGCATTATCCAAGCTTTAGAAGGCGAAGAGGAAGTGAATGCTCACCGCTGGACCAACAGAGGGTATATTATGGAACAGGGAGTCCTTTACCGATATAACCCAGACTTAGATTGTGAGGATGCACAGCTTGTAATACCTGTAAACATGAGGAAGGAAATATTAATGGAATGTCATGACTCTGCCCTCGCAGGCCACCCTGGCGTCGAACGTACATTTCAGAGAATCGCAAGATGTTTTTATTTCCCGAAAATGCGGCAAGCTGTAGTTGACTATGTAAAGACATGTACTACCTGTCAGCGTTATAAGTCTGATAATAGAAAGCCGCCAGGATTACTGCAGACTCCAGTTCTTAGTCAGCGTGGTGAAGTGTTAGCCATTGACCTATTTGGTCCACTTCCACAAGGTGAAAATGGAGAAAAGTGGATCCTGCTTATAGAAGACACAGCGACTAGATGGATTGAGATTTATGCACTTAGAGAAGCAACGTCGGAAGCGTGTGCTCGGGCTCTCATTGAAGAGTATTTTCTCAGATACGGTTTTCCACGTCGCATTATAAGTGACAATGGCGTTCAATTCATCTCCGCGGTCATGCAGCAATGTATGTTCTTACTAAAGATTAAACAAGATTTAATACCGCTTTTTCATCCGGAGGCAAATCCTGCTGAAAGAAAAAACAGAGACCTCAAGGCACATCTAGCTGTCTTGGTTGGAATGGACCATCCTTCATGGCCTAAGTTTTTACCCTTTGTTCGTTTCGCTTTGAATAGTTCTGAATGTCAAACGGGTAACATGTAGCGGGTAACACTGGTGCGAGACACGCGCGCCCCCTACGGGCAACGAGAGGCATTCGGCCGACGGGATACATGTCATAGACTTTTGCGCTAACTAACAAATTTAATAATATTATTGTTTTTGTAACCATCTTAAAAATTATAAGAGTTTACTACAACAGATAGTTTGTTTTAAAAAGGTATCCAAACGAATCCCCGCTAAAATGCTGTGATGTGAACTTGTTCAACACATATTTGCATAAAGCAAACTAGCGCTTCAGGTTAAAATAAACACAAACTCACGCGCAATGCGTTTCGATTCACGCTAATTTGTATTTACTGTTTTCAGTTATTATTAAAAAAAAGACAGTTATAGAACCACAATATGCAAAAATATTCTTGATCGTAATGTGTTTACTTAGATTTGTTAAATGAAACACGTATTATTTTTACTTAAAAAAAGAAAAATAAGACAATCGATTATATTCAAAATGAATCGGTAAAAACGGAACGTCTATAAGACGAAATTATCTTCTCCGTTGCTAATACATCTCCATGGTCTACAAGAATAGGGTTTTTTCGTAGTCTTGAGATTTCGAGCGGACATTGATGCGGAGATTTGAAACGGAGATTCATCTCCATAGTCGGGATTTTTCCTTCGAGCCCGGAATTGAGGCCCTGGACTTAATTAGGGACATCAAATTAGTAAGTACAGTCGAGTTTTTAATTCGGCGAACACTGTTGACAAACTTCATTTAAATATTCTGTCCTTATCTTTTTGATAGAGGAAGAAAAAGACAGGACGCTTAAAATAAGGTTAGTGCTGTCAAATAAGTTAACTCGTGTTACGCTAAATCTACATCAGTGTCAAACACAAATTTTAAAGGGATAGTGTCAAATTGAAATCACAATGAGATGTCATGCCAGTCCATCCGATTTCGCAACACTTCTGTGTTTTCGCATAGATGGGTTAATATCTGAGCATGATGATCGCAAACAGTAGGTACCAACCAGAAACTGAATCTGTACGTATCTCATTTCTGTATTAAATGTCTATGATGCGTACGTGTATGCAAATGCCAAAATTTCACAATTTCTGTCATTAAATCAAAATGAGCTACCTCCTGCTCTATAAAATGGTGTGGAAGGTCCAGCTTTAAAAACGATGGAATTACCTCCCAGTGGTAAGTAAAATTATCGATAAAATGAATGTAGGTATGTACCTGAATTTCTTTACAGGTCAAGTTATACTGGACAGAATAAAAGTCTTGTATGTATGCATCTCTCTTCCACTTAGTGTATTTCTCTAATGCCGTCCTAGTCCTTCGCTTTCCTGGTGTTGGGCTTCGATGGTATTTTATCGACATTGGCAAATGACAATAATAACTACTCGTAAAGTATATGCACACATGAATGATTATTTTGAACTCCCGACGCGATAGATAGACCGATTCCAATGAGTTTGTTTATAAGAAAGCTAATATACTTAGGGCCTGTTTCACCACTTCCAGATAAGTGATATCCAGAAGATAAGTTTAAAAATGGAACACATTTTGTATGCGTTATATGTCACATATAACTATCAGGCACTTATCTGGAAGTGGTGAAACAGGCCCTTAGGATAGTTCTTAGTTCATGGCCACCATCACCATCATCATCATCATCACCACAGCTGCTTAGGCTGCAAGGCTCACGTGTGATATTTATGAATAAGTTCGACGATTCGGTCAAACTTCATCTTTTCGTAATTTTTTCCTAGTTTTCAAAAGTTTTTTTTCTGTAGAATATACGCCATTTTAGGACATAGTTTTCATTATTTTGGTATATAAATTAACCATTATATTTTTATGATTTTTCAAAGAATTGTCCTATGACCTTGTCACTTGAAAAATTTTAGCCATTATACACTTCAGTCCAAACAACTAGATAGGCCTGAAGTTGGCGCGCTGCGCGTGGCACTTATGTACGGTGGGGCAAATTGCAATGCGCGGCAACATCAGGCCTATCTAGTTGTTTGGACCGACACGTACTATTGTGATTGCTTATAAAAAAAGTGGTCTGTCTCTGTCTGACTAATGAACAGAAAATCACTTGTACTATACTACAAAATTTGTGGGATAGTACAAGTGATTTTCTGTTCATTATGTATTCCAAGTTCCACCAAGTGCCAACAATCAACAGTGTAAACATTCTGAAGCAAATCATTATAAATTTATCTTGATAGCAAAGACACAGATAATATATTTTTAAACAGCCATTACTCAAGTGACGGTACACGAGGGCAAATGGAAGTTGCAGCCTTTTCGTAAAAATATTCATCATCATGAGGTTTTTTAGAACAAAATTTCGAAAATACGGCTTATTAAACCTAAATCTCGAAATGGTTTTTGAATTAACACACATTAACATAAGAGGAGGCTCTCAATTAGACTGTTTTTTTTAGTTATGCACTTCAGTGCCCCGCCAAGACGAGCCAAAGGAAGCTAGGCACTACGTACATTTTCTCGAAGCGTTTTGTCGTATTTTTTAACCTCATAGCTAAGGTCTGAATTATGATCCAGACCGTAGAGTGCCAAAATTATCACGATAAAATGTAGTTAGCAGACTTATGAAATACGCTTAGCTTCATTTGTCTAGCTTTCATCGATTTCGTCACTGATTCACTTACTGACTGACTCATGATCATCAAAACCTCCAAGGCCAAAACTCTGAAGGCCTAGAAAGCTGAAATTTGGTATACAGGCTCGGATGTGCATACAAAATACGAAAAAATGATTGTTTCCAATGCTAAGCTTTAACATTAATTAAAGACAGGTATTATAAAAGGATAAAATGTCACTTCGTGTGATACCTATACTATTTCCTATCACTATCAAGCAAAATTGGTTTTCAACTAACCAGCGGGCCTATTATGTATCTCTAGTTGCCTATCATCAAAAACATAGATATACCATCGAATTCCGATTTCCTAAGGATATGTTCGCACTTGAAGTGACGACACAGATTGTTAATAGTTCAATACCCACTAAAGGCAATTTTGAAATTTCAGTTTTTATCTATGTTTTTGGTGATAGGCACCTAGTACAGTTGGCAACTAAAGATACAGAATAGGGGGGGGACCCTAGGACGATCCTAGGAAAATCCTAGGACGGTTGCGTACTGGTCTATGCAACCGTCCTAGGATTTTCGGAAAGATCCGTATTTCTGATTATACCTACTGCAACATTTATATGTACTACTTGTGGACTTTATCTAAATAAAGAACGGTCAAATAAAAGTAATAAAACATTTTCTGAAAGTGACACTAACTTGGGGAATAAAATTAATTGAAAAAGTACTTTGCCGAAGTCCATCATGAATTTGTGGATAAATTAATAATTTGCAATATTCCGCTAAACAATCTTACCATGCTATTCAAAATGCAGACTCAAGGCAGAGAATATAAAGTATTACTACTCAAGGTGCAACCTTGGGCATTTGCTGTTGAGCGTCCCTCTATAATTTGTGCTGTTGAGCGTTTGGGCGGACAACACATCCCGAGGATGCTTCGTTTAGAGGCGAAATACGTGTCGATAAGTTTTCTTGCTTGTTATTTAAGATCGCTTTATTTTGTGCTCGTACTGATTGCTTTGCTTGTGCATGTTTTCTGCGGGAAGGCGGGCGGTGCTTGAGTCTGCATTTTAAATAGCATGGTAAGAGTGTTTAGAGGAATATTGCAAATTATTAATATATCCACAAATCCACTAATTTGGGAATCTTGGGATCAGACAATATTAGAAAAATCATAAATATATACCTAAACTGCTGCCGTTAATTCGAGAGAATGATGACAGATGGAGTGTGGCGATATCTCGAAAAAAATACTACAAGTCAACAAGAGCTTCTTCACGACAAAAATAAATAAAGGCACGTTAAAAAAATATCAACGGTACAACAAATGGGACGAAATAAATCCAAATCATGATTATTTAAACTTTTTTTATAAATAAAAACCCTGGAATAGAATATATATACGATCTTATTATTTGGTAAGGTATATCAGTTTTATAATACGACAACGCTGCCTTACACCGCAGATATTATAAACCTTTTTCTGAAATGTCGATTCAAAAAGTCGAGGGTTCATACTGCAGGCATTATGATTGCTGATTTGACAGAAATAATGAGCAGAAGGAAATTTTAGTTATAGCACGAGCTCTTTGAAAGGTGACATTTATTTATACAGCCAAACTACCATATTGGCAAGTAATAATAATAAATCAGCAACACGGATCGTAATACTTTTTGCTAATTTTGCCAAATAAAATGTTGACTTCCTATAGTAACTGACTCGGAGCTGAACTCGGGAAAATGATAAAAACAAATTTAACGACTTTCACAAAAAGGGTAATAGAACATTGATCACTTAGATACAGAGTCTTAATTCAATATGATTTCCGCTATATAAATAAAATGACAACCTCTATATAAGGTTCTTAAATTCAAGTGAACACAGTATCGCTAATAGACAACTTTTCGCCAAAAATTATATTTTTTGCGCTTTTTTTTTTAACTTTTACGTAGAAATTGAGTCAGCTGATTCATTAAGTTTTGAACTAGGAAGTGGAAAATATATACGACAAAAATACTTTTTATTAACAAATGGGACCTTTTAACTATATACAATATACCCTAAAATCATCATGATAAATATAAAATATTGAAATGCAAAACAGTAAAAAAAAGGTTTTATCCCCTGACATTTGCAAACGTCACCATTCTCTCGAATGAACGGCCGGAGTTTAGGTACTAAACAAAATACTCGACAGCGATGCTAACAGAACTATAAGCGTCAGAAAATAAATGACATCCGAGCGCATTAGCAATAATTTACGGGGATTATAAATTCGGGAGTGGGACACAGGGTAACGGCATTCTTGGAACAGACGTAGAACAGACAACCCCTTCGGAGAAGGGAACAAAGGAAGGTATATGTACTCATTTTTATTAAAATATTAACAAGATCGGTACATTAAACTCTTTTATTCAAATTAAAAACTGTTATTGAACATAAATGGTCTATGGTATTCAGCTAAACACTAAATAAAACTAGAAAATTAATAAACAATAAGTAGGTAGTCTGAAAAACGAGCAAATAAATAAATGTATCTAGCACTAAATATGTACCTAGTACAATAAATTGTTTACCAATGGATATAGGTTGTTAAATATTTTTCTTCTATTTAAATTTTTGCGGTCAGTCAAAGGATGCGTAAGTATCGCTATTAATTTGTTACTATATTTTGATCAAATGAATGGATAATTTGTTTATGCAAACGTTTTAGTGGCAAAAAAATGAACTAAATTCAAATAAAGCGGCGGCTTTGGGTCGTCGCTTTCCGTTTCAACAGGACCAGCTTTTGGGCAGACAACACATTTGACTTATACAACCAACAGCCTAGCCCTTCATTTGGATGACGCCATTTAATTAACGACCTGGGCGTCCCATCAGGAGTCTGATTTAATCATTCGGCGGCGATATATACATACCTAACGAACTGTCAAACGTATGATATCATATGACAGCAGTGTTAGATCTACTTATAGCCACGTTCATTATTTTAGATAATGGTTGCACATGATAAAAAGAGTACCTTTGTGGAGGAAAGTAGAAACTAAAGTTTGCACAAACAACAGTAGCGACATCTACGATAGCTTAACGGAGGCACCACCATAAGTGAAACAAAAATATTGACTGGAATGTACATTTGACAAGTAATCAGGGACTAGGCAAATAATTCGTTCTTATTTAACAAGGTGATAGTTCAATCAACGAAGGTTTTTAATCTTTGCTGTGTGATAAAATACATATAATTATTTTAAACAGATTATAAATATAAATAAAAACGTATTGATTATTTTCGAGATGTATTTCGATCAACATCAGTCGAATTAATTTTTTTTTTTAATTTATAGTCTGTTTAAGTAATTAAAAGCTAAAAAAAGGCTGTAAAATAATAATATAAATTACAGTTGGGAAAAATCGAAGGTTTTTTTTTTCATTATATCCATGTATTTTCCAACTCTATAATACTATCATTACATAATGTGCTTTATCACACCACACTGTGTTTGTCAGTCTCCACACATAAAATGCCTTGTTAATTGGACTATAATCGTACGGCAAACCAACTAAAATAAATATTGTGATGTATTAGACACTAACTGAATGGAGGTCGCACCCCGTCGTAATTTCAAAATAATGATTTCTATATATAAGTCTTGCCATACAGAGAGGTAATTGTGGCAAGTATTTTGAGCACTCTCCCGCAGGGCAGTGATTTAGAGGCAATTTTCTTTTTATAATTATTTTTTTTGGATTATTTTTGTTCTGTTATTTTAACCCCTTTAGTTATGTAATTCATGATTTCTATTACTTATTTATTATTTTGTAATTTTTCTAAATGTGCTGCTGGCTAAACTTTTGTTTTGACAGTTCTAAAGTTATGATTTGCAGCATAGGAAATTCATACTAGAGGTCATTTCTCCTCTCAAGTTGCCTACTTTCTAGAGGTAACAAATTAAATAAACAAAATAATGGTATCGATTCGGCGCAACACAACTCATTTGACAGAACTAAACTTAATTTGAGCCTTCTGTCTTTTTCTTTCCGTATCGAAAAGACAAAGACAGAACGCTTAAAATAAGGTTAGTCCTGTCAAATTAGTTAAATTGTGTTTAGCCGAATCGACACCGTTGTGTATATTTCAAAATCGTGTCCTTCATAGCACCAATTTTGTACTCAAATTAAAATGCAAACTCGCAGAATTTAGTTGGATCAAATTTGAAATTTCATGGTTTAAAGTTCAATTGCGAAATGAAATAAATAAATTTTAAATTTCAAGGTGGTTATGCGAATTATGTACATGTAGAATCCAATATCTTTAATTTAAAGTAGGTAATTTAAGAAACTCATCTGAAATTACGTCGTGATGCCCTCATTCTCCTCAACATATCTACTTGAATAAAATTAACGTTCATTCGAGGAATGGGTAAATTTTTTTTTCTTTCCGTTTTGCCGAAGGAAAATCATTATATTATCGCTAAATACCTGGTTTTTGCGTAATTTAACATGATTTATATCAAATAATAGAAAAAATAACATTTTCAGCAACTTTAGAGCGTCATTCAGGGGACGCCATGGTTTTTTCATAGTTCGAGGGACAAACTTGTCCCCTGCGTTACCAAAATTCATTAAAAAGTTACAAAAAAAAACTTGAATACTATTTATTTAAAAAAATCCGTCTGATCTAATTAATCTTATTTTATGTAAGAAAATTAAAATAAGTGGCTGAATTATGTTCTAAGGCCCCAAAAAGAATGGACAAAAAAATAATATTGACTGACCCAAACATTTAATAACAATCTTATTATTTTCGAACTACAAACTTCCATTTGTACATTAAATCCCACAAAAAATATAATTAACGGTTACATTCTAAATATGTAGGTTTAAGATTAAGCACTTTGATTTTTCAATTAAAATAAAAAAGTTTTAGGTATTTATTCAAGGTTTATTTGAATTTTTTAGTGAGTATACATATTTTAGTGAACTGCTTGTCCCTTTCAGTCTAATGTAAAACGTGATTTGGCTGTGAATATGACTGATGTCGGCTCAAAATTTTAAGGTTATGAAGAATTATAGAATTAAATGAGACTATTATTTCATGATTTATATAAAAACGGCTCACCTCAATACGTGTTATGATGTGAAGCGTAACGTCGTCGCGTAAACGTCTTCACTCGCCCAGATGAAGGCAGTCTAAATCTGCTGAAACTGGTCGGCTTTCCCGATCTTAACACGTATTGAGGTGAGCCGTTTTTATATAAATCACGTTATGAAGAATTAATAAAGAATATGGTTTTTTATTTAATTATAATTGTAGTATTGTCTAGGTCAAGAAGTTTATAACTATACTGAAGCATTTACTATAACAACTTCCCCATTAGTAAAGGTAAGCTGGTAGAGAAGTATTAAGTAGTAGTAGTATTAAGCTCAAATATTTACAAAATATTTATCGTGTGCATTAAAGAATTTTATCATTATTATTATAACAAAGCCACGCACAAAAGTTTGACCTTCAAATTCTTTACCCTTTACGAGTAACAGAGATAGAATCACATTTGAAGAGAATACAGTTTCATGAGTAAAAGAGACCTAGTAACCTTGCAGAGAATGAAGGTCATTTATTCTAGCGTGCGCGTTTCAATAGATAGATAGATAAAAACTTTATTCAATGCCTCTTACAAAAAAAAAAACACAAAGAGCTTGAAAAATAGAGGTAAACACTCCAGTTAGGTTATAAACTGCTAGTCTAAGATACATATGGAATGACAAGCACAAATACACGGATACATTTAAATGGATGATTCTATAGACATAGAGAATCAGAATTACAGCTGATTAATACGTTATGTATGTAAGTTTATTTTGTAAAGTTATGAAAAAGAAAATATTATAAATAAACTTACATTTATTCAATAGGACTTATTATTTCGTAATATTCTACACATAAATAAATATCTTTAAGTTAATTAGCTGTAGATTTTAAAGAATTTATTATTACATTTTCGTTCCATGTTCTATTAAAAAAAAAAAGTACAAACGCGTGGCTTGTAAAAGGTACTCATTATATGTACACACCTTAAAATAATTATTTAAGCTGGCTTCACACTCTTGTCGAATGAAGGCATTCAAGTGGTTCGGGCACTTGCCAAGCTCGGAGTCGGTATTTCGTCCCAAATCAAGGCATTGCATCATCCACATTCTCATAAACTATCATAGTAACTTCTAACATAGATAAATGCCGAATACGGCCGGCTGTGCTTGACAAGAGTGTAGATGCCTGCATTTTACAAACATTTGGACGAGCTACCAAGCAAGAGTGTGGAGACAGATAGCTTTACAATCTCAAAATTGTGTCGGGTCACGAATTATACACATACACAAACCAAACTATACAAATTACATAATTATCATAATATTATACTTTGTAACTACGACAAGAAATATAATTTTAACACCTCTTTTATAGCTTAAGCTAATTTATGTCAATAAGGGTTATATTATATCATTGAAATTATAGTCATCAGCTGACATCGTAAATGTTAGATAAAAGGATAAGTTACTTTTTTATCGACCAGTGCCTTAAATAATCCGATTTAGAAGTGACTTTATCCGTGAATCTAACATTGAAGGGCTTTATTGCTTTAGCTACTTCATACAAGAGTGTATCAAACAAAACAATTACGCCACACGTTTGAAATCACAGTTTTTGCCGCAAGACGAGAAAATACCAAATTAATACTTTGAACATTAAATCAAACTAACAAGGCTTTTTTGTCAATTTAAATAAACGCATCTTTACTTCCATTTCTATTAATTCTGACAATGACATGCCCCTTTCGCTCCAATAGGTCATGAAAACAAGACTTTAAAACGCAAAGAATAAAGCTTTAAATTCCTCTTCAAATCCTTAAAGAAATTAAACCACAGACAATCGTTCCAAATTCAAAAACCCGTCTTGCGGCTTCCCACACAAACAAAAATATATTGCAACTTAAAAAGAAAATTCTACCAGCCAGTAGCGTTTTTAATCTCGAGACGCGCCGATAATGGCCAGAATGTACATGAAGATGTTCACAATGTCGAGGTACAGATTGAGAGCGGCGAAGATGTATTCCTCGGGCGAAATGCTGTACTTGTGTTTCCCGCCAAGCATCAGTTGCGTGTCATAGACAAGGTAGAGCGAAAACAGCAGGGCTCCGATCGAGGCATACACTAGAGTCACGATTTTGTTGCTCGGGATGAAAATGCAGATTATACCTGAAATAAGGTTGATTTTTAAGAATATACATCATGACGCAACCAACTCAGTTGTGGGCGTGGCCAAATGTCATGTTGTTTCATTTCGCTATAAGGTGTACGCTCCATGAAACTTGTAAGGACAATATAATCGTGGAGATTTCGTTGCGGGCGCAAAATTGAACGTTGCATGACATACTATTGTTTCTTAGCAATATAGTAGTTTATGCTACAAGGGCGAAAAGGAATAAATTACGAGGACGATTTTTTTTAAACGTAACCGAGGAATTTATTGCTCTTACACCAGTGTATCATACTACGTTTTTCAATGCATGGTGAGGACTGTAACCAGAGCCGTTAAACAGTGGAAAAAAAGTATAAAATTTATGGTACACAGGAAAGGTTGCAGGTTAGCCAAATTCTCGTTTATAAATAAAATAATAATAATAATAATAAAGCCCTAGGGCAAAATAATCGACTTTCTGTTCGGTTTTGATACATAAAAGTGGGCCTTTACGAGCACTTGCATTGAAAAATCCTTTATATTGCTTAAACTTCGGTGATAGGACAATCATCTACTACGAGCTAACAATATTTTACGAGTTACAAATTAACATTTATCATTGCGGTATAGAAACGCAGCAGGATGTGAGGACCTTTAAACCGGGATTAGAACGCGGGACCGGTAACCGGGCGAATGCTCTACCAACTGAGCTATACAGGTTTCAATACAACTCGCGAATTTGCTTAATGTTCCTTCCCATACCGCAAATGTTGTATTAAACTTCATACGTGTTACTCGTCCCCATTTCAGTTGAAATGCATCTATGCTTTAGAGCGAGAAAGATAGTAATTTTTTGACATTGTTTTATTATGTTTTTGGTCTTTGACCTTTAAAAACTTTGCCATGGAGAGGCGGAACAGGTAGTTCCTGCCTGAAATAAAGATAGTCAAGCGGACCAATTACAGCGCCACATTTACCCCCGCGCTTTCCCTATTGGTTTATGTCTCTTAGCTTCAAAACTACTCAAAAGCGTACTTTATTCCCAAAGAATAAGTTCCAAATTGGCTTACCGAAGAGCATCAAAACGACAGTAGCACAAAGCAGGAACCCTCCCATCATAGTGAAGTCCCATTTAGTTTGTAGTGCGAATATTGTGAGAGCCAAGCAGACTCCTGCCGTTATCCCGACTGCCATCATTACCTGAATAAACAGAATAAACACGCTCAGCTATCGTGGGTAAGTCGGTTATGTAAACAGAATAAACCAAATAAATCCATACGGACCTCGTGACCGACTACTGAAATGTCAAACCACCACCAACCACCATAGTACATACCATGGTGGTTTATAGTGGCCTGAAGTTAGCTGCACAAACACGTTTTACAGTAAATTTTCCCCCACGATTTTTGACGTTTGTTTTCATTCATTCATTCATTTCATTTCATTTATTTAATTCATTTGACAATAAATATTGCATTTGAATATTAAATTCTTAGAAACTAAAAAACTGTGTACAAAATAATGACAAAAAAATTACATTAAAAAAACATGTTGTTAAATACAAAAATAAATATAAAGCAAAAATAAAATGTTGAGGATAATGACCGAATCGTGGGTGTTTATAATGGAAAATAGTAGTTTATTGTAATCAGCGGCTCTACCGCGTAATTCTGATTTGTATCAACTTCAAGCAAATGCATGCGAAATTCAACGCGTGCAAAAGAGATGGCATGTTAGGCGGGCGTCGTCGCACGCACGACAAATTTCAATCTCAAGTTGATGTTGATGAAAATCAGAATTATGACCATACTTTTTGTTACGTGTTTAGGGTGGAAAGGGGTTTGAGTAAAATTGGCTTAGTTTTTAAAAATCTAACTAAACATTTTAAGCTATTCCTATAGCTTAATTTCTAAAAGATAATCTTGTAATTTTTCTTTTCAAAGAAATTAAGCCATTTTAGATCATAGTTTTCATTATTATGGTATATGATTTGATCATTATTTTTTGATGTACGATTGCTTATAAAAAATGTGGTCTGTCTCCTGTCTTCTCATCTGTCATCCTGTTATGATTTTCATACGAATTTGCTGGACACTTATTGAGACACTTACTGGACTTGAAATAGCTCTCCAGGATACTTACTAGCTTGTCTTTACGGTATGAGATGAGAACATTAAATTTACTGGGGTGAATGTTCTTGGTGCTCCCTACTTTTGTCCGGTAAAGTTGCTTTATTGTCTTTAAATGTTTAAATATACGAATAGTCTAAATTCGGAGTAACGAATTAGTTAAGTTTTGATTATTATTTTTAACAGTAGGGGAAAGGAGACGGTCAGAATCGGCCTTAACCGCGTACATTAAATAAATGTATAATATAATTTTTGTTAGATTTATTCGTAGCTAGTTTCACTTTTATAATAACACGGACACAGATATTAAAATAAATAAGTAATGTCGCAGCCGGTCATGAGAGCGAACACCGAACGAAACGAAAGCGCGCGCCATCTACCAAGTAGTCCACAAACTACGCTTCCAGCCTGCTTTGATATTTGATAAGAGTCATGCGAGACGCAATCGGCAGTCCCTCTTTTTATTTCACGATTCATGCTTTTCTTCTCGATTTTGATAGAGATTACATTACGACTGACATTCGAGCATGACCCTTTTAAATATACCAGAATCATCGTGAAACATTGTTACAACTATGAACGTTTCAAACGCGCTTTCGCAATGCCATAAAAATAACCTCAAAATAAAAACGATTTATCGCAAAAAGTAATTAAAAGATGGTGTCCGTTTTAAATGGATAGTCAAACCGTGTTATTTTGAATTTGTTCTTTATCATTGACCACAATATATTTGTGTACTCTCTTAAGGCATTTTGCTTATGGGGAACTGACCGTCTCCTTTGTTATTGGCCTTAGTTTAAGTTTTGAAATATTGTTTAGAGTAAAAATATATTGCTGTTATTTTCCTGAATAAACTAAATAAATAAACGATATGAAAATCACATGAAAATGGGAAAAAGGATCTACTGTCAACATACCTCACTCCGGGAGTACATGCTCGAAGAGATGCCCAGTAAGAAGCTCTGCGCCAACGTGAATATCCCCAAGAAGATGAAGTTGGTCGGGAATGAGCGACGCACGTTGCCACAACACGCCATTGCGATCAGACAAACGAACAGAGCGATAAACGCTACCCAACTGGAATGTTATACACCGATATAACTAAATATAACCTATGAAATTGCTGAACTTTTCTTACATATTCATGAGTTCATAATTCCTGTAATTCAATAGCTACTTCAATTATTTGTTTTTTGTTTAAAAGTTGATTTCAAGGTTTTACATCTACGAATAAAAAAATATTTTTATTTTCAGTTTGATTATAAAAATTAAATCTTCAAAAACAGTTCGTCCTAAATGCTATCCATTTCCATGATAAGATTCGTAATTAATTTTTACAGCTGACAATTTTCAAGAATTAAATTAATGTTGCTGTTAGCTTAATGTTCATACACAAAAGAAATTACATAATTTGGACTTGTCATTCCTAAAAAAATGTAAAAATGTTAGTACTGAAAATTGAGTTTCCTTCTAATTCTCTATAGAAAACGGCAATTTCATATGTAATTTTATGATTATACTGGGTGTTAAGATGAAGTTGCGAAAGCTGGAAACTGGTGATAGTACTCGTCTATACGAACTTTTACTATACAGAACCCTCAAATTGCGAAAAAAAATCAGCTGTACCATCGAAAAGTTACATAGCTATTGCCCAAAATGTATGAGACAACTTTTTTTTTTCTCGATTTCGCAATTTTCTTTCACGCAAACTTGTTGGTATTGGCGAGTTATATCGCCAGTTTCTGGCTTCTGCAACCTCATATTAACTCCCTGTATATTACAGGATAAAAGTTCAATGAACCTTTTTGCAAAAAACGAAAAATATTATTTAAGCCCCTATAGCTGTGTATGAACAACTCAGAGGCAATTACTATGTAAGGTTAAATAGTATTAGTTTGCGAAACTCAAAACATAGGTAGTACTAGTCTATATGAACAACTGTTTGTATGGGAGCTAAGCGAAATTCGCAACTTTTTTTCACTTCTTCCCATACAAATTGCCCCGATCAGCTGACTGGTCCAGTATGGAAAGGTGAAAACAAAACTTGAGAATTTTGCACAATCCTCATAGAAAAAGTTGTTCATATGGACAAGTACTACATATGTTTCAAACTTATTTAATTTAACCTTGTAGAAAGCTTTTTTATTTTGCGATTTTCACAGAAAGTGTAATTGAGCCTTGAGGCTGATCACTTACAAAGCAGTGACGTGCATTGAACTTTTTTCCGGAAGAGCAATCAGAAGATCAAGTTTGACAATAAAAAAAATATGAAAAATTTAAATAACACTTTGAAAAAAAAAGTTTGTATGAAAATATTCACTCTAGTGTAGGCAGTGCCTACCCTGGCGTTATACAAACATTTTTTTTTTCAAAGTGTTATTTAATTTTTTTCACATTTTTTTTATTGTCAAACTTGACCTTCTGATTGCTTTTCCGGAAAAAGTTCAATGCACGCCACTGTTACAAAGTCTTCAGTATGAATTTGTTGCATAAATTAATGTGACCTTATACAACGTGTAACAGAAAGGTGTAACCATATTTGAAGGGCTTATTCAGTCAATGGTATAGAACAACTTTTACTATGGAGCCAACCCTGAAATCTCAAAAAAAATCTGCCCTTCCGTACATTTCGGCCGAGCGGCATTGCATTTTTCTATGAAACAGTTACATTTTTTTTCGCCATATAGTTTTTGTTCCATAGTAAAAGTTGTTCTATACCATTGACTAAATAAGCTCTTCAAATATGGTTTAGTACATTGTTCACCGAGGGAAGAAAGGGGAAGATTACCAACGAGGGTGTAGTTTGAGGCCCGAGGCGAAGCCAAGGGCCTCAATACACACGGGTTGGGAATCGCACTTTCTCCCGAGTGATACATAGTGCTTTATACTACACCTGCGAGGAAATAGTATAATTTTACTTTTAATCAAGATACAATAAAAGAAACCGACTGACTCACGTGCGATTGTCACTTTTTATTTCCTTCTTATTTTTTATTATTTACAGGAAAAGCAAGTGGCCAGTATCATTTTTCGAGTTTTATGTACGAGTTCGCAAAATAATACTGGCCACTTGGCCACTTGCTCATTCTTTGTTATTTAAAAAAAACAGCACGTTAACAATGGATTTGCATATACTTTTTCTGCCCGCTCAAGCACGTTAACAATGAATTTTCATACACTTTTTCCGCCCGCATATTTGTATGACAGTAATGACGTATTTTCTGCATCGTTTTCAAAAAAGTAAGAAGGTACTTTCCGAGCAGGTGTAGTATAAACACCTTATAAACAACCTTAGCCCTTTTCGGGCTAGATCTAGCACTTTTTACTGTAGTTGAACTCGTTTTTTGATGATTTAGCCCGAAAAGAGCAATCTAGCCCTTTTCGTTATGTGTATATTTATAGTTCTGTGAACCTAATTAAAACTAAAACCAGAAACAAAATAGGGCTAAAAACAATGATATCCATACTACGTATACGATGGGGTTTAAAACGACTAAGAGAGTCTTGCTGTGCACACAAGGTGTCAACTGAAATAATAAAAACTGTAGGATTAATTTAAAATTTTCGTTCAAATCCGCAAAAAACGCAGATGTCTGCTTCAGCAGGTACGATTTTTAACAATTCAATAACTTAGTTTTAATTACTCTGTTGCATTTTCTGAAATTACTTACTACATTTCAAATAAACAATTTTTAGCACTTCTTGATGGCAAAATTTGCTAAATCTAGCCCTTTCTAGTTTGTCCAACTGCTCTTTTTCAAAAACCAAGGTGGCAACACTGCCTTTCTGTTACACGTTGTATACAATTTATACGTACAACATGAATGGGTTCTTCTGCACCCAGAGCTTGGTCGGCTCGTGGAATAGGAACAGAGCAATGAACGACATCGTGATCAGCAGCTGGACGCTCAGGATCGAGTACACCTGCAAGTCACATTCGTATCGTCACGACATCAAGCACGGAGGGCGTGTCAGAGGTCTCCGGGTGTGGAGTAGGGTTGCCAGATAGAAAACCAAAATATCTGGGCAACATTTAAAAAAGTCGGGATTTTGGGAACATTTATACTAAATAATGTAAAAATAGACTATAATTTCGTTATTATATTTGGCACAATTGTTTCTTTTTTACATTAAAATTGACGTGTAATAAACGTGTTTCTTGTACATATATTGCATAAAATAGTAGTTTCTGCAACAAGGGCGAAAAGGAATAAAATACGAGGACGATTTAAAACACGAGCGTAGCGAGTGTTTTAAACGTAACCGAGTAATTTATTGCTCTTACGCCCGTATATCATACTACGTTTTTCAATGCATAGTGTGAGGAAATAAAACAAATATAATTTTGTGAACTTTAAATTATGATTGGCTCAAAAGGACTATATCCAGAGCCGTTAAACAGTGGAAAAAAGGTATTACATTTATGGTACACAGGAAAGGTTGCAGGTTAGCCAACCATTGTAAATAAATGTATATTTCATAAAGAAACCATTTCAGAAGTTAAAATGTAATCGTAAACGGGCTCCATTGTTAGCTGAATTTTTTTTTTTTAAATTGTAACTACCAGTAGTTTAAAACAATTTTTTCCGGCCATTAATCCTGAAAAGCCTTTTATTGTCATTTCATTGTTCTTACATTCCTATTACAGTTTTTGAAATACACGAGGAAATATCTGTTTTACCTAGGCTGGCCAACTCTGAAAATGAATTTATCGGGACCTGAAGAAAAAAAAATCGGGACCGGTAAGAAAAAATCGGGACTTCTTAAAAAAAAAACGTTTTTAATCATTTGTTAATTAATCAAACAAAATAAAAATATCTGAAATTTCCACTATTATGATTAATGATATACATTATGTATAGGTAAAACTGAAAATTAACTACTCGTACAATACAAACTGAATTTAATGTTTGTTTTTAAATTAATATTTAATTTGCGATTTTGCGCATTTTAGAATATTTTTATTTTTTACCACATAACCGAAAAATTCAGAACATGTTTCGCTAAAATTAACTTTAATTTGTAATTCATTCTAATTTGTAATTTAACATGTTCAATTGTTCAGGAGTCAGTCTGTTTCTATCATCAGTCCAAGTTTTACAACAGAGAGAAAACAATGTCTCTGCATGTGCGTTTGACGCCGGAATAAGCAAGAATGGCGGGAATAATTGAATGAAAAATAGGTTGATGTTAAAAATCGGGACGATTAGCGTCACGCAGCCGCTTCATCGGGACACGGGACACAGGAGGCTGAAATCGGGACAGTTGGCAACCCTAGTCTACCTGTAGTAAGGGGTTTACTTTGTCTCTTTTAAAATTTATTTTAAATGGTGAAATTGTGATAATTAAATGTTGAATTTCGGCCGTTTAATACACAATTACTTGCATTCTCCTGAATCCAATAAAATCGTAAAGTTAGGCCCGAACTATGAGCTAAATCTCATTTCATTTGAGTTAATATTAGGTTTTGGTTTGGACAATAAAACGTATACCCAAATAAACTTTGTAAAACATGAGATATAAAACGGCCGCCATATTTAAAACCTATCTCTCTCTAATTCCAAAATATAAGATAAAACCACCTCGAATTCACATGTTTTTTGAGCGGCCAGCTTCAACTGAGCAGGATAAGACGGGTGTAATAATAATAATAAAATTCTTTATTGCACTAAAAATTGTACAGAAGGCGAACTTAATGCTATCTAGCATTGTCTTCCAGTTAACCTTTGGTTCTGTGGATCGTTATTGGGTAGTGCCGGGAAAGGTATCGTAGAAACAATACTAAATGCCTTAATGACAAAGGGATAGTAAAATGAAAGCGTTGAAAGCTAGAGATATATCTTTGAACACCCTTTCGCCGTAAGTCGTGTACATGCACGTTACGCTAGTGTGCGTGCCTGTTCGAGCGTGTCGCACACACGCAAACACACAACTGATAAGTCGTCGTAGATTGCAAGAAGTATAGCCCACTCACCTTTCTAATAAAAGACTTGCGGACCGATTGCTCGGTAAAGTCAAAACCTTTAACCTCCCCATCTTCACCGACGCCCACGCCGCCAGGAGGTCCATAGCCTGCCGGCTGAAATGCAGAAAAACCAAGATTAAAAAAACAATATTATGATAAACTAGCCTTTTGCTCGCGGCTCCGCCCGCGTTTATTCAATTCTGCCCCGTTTCCGGCTTGGCCATTATTTTATTAACACCCCGTATACCCTATATGTTGACAGGCTCACTACGATGACAATAAGGAAAACCGCATTCAAATCCGTTCAGTGGTTTCGGAGATGTGCGCGAACTAACAGAGAGACAAACAGACAGACAGAAAAGAATTTAAAAAATAGCTGATTTGTTCTACTACTCTTCTTTAGTCACCCACTTTATATTTTTATTACTTTTCTTCAATGTACAGACACACCGGGTTTTACTCTTTTATTACATGTAGTATAGACAAATACTAGTAACACACGCCCCGCACCGTTGCTCTCGTGGATCCCGTTCCTCTCGATCCCGGGGGAATTTCCTTAAATCCCTTCTTAGCTGATGTCTGCGTCATACAAGGAACCTACAGTACAAATTTCATGTTCCTAGATCGAGTGGTTTGGTCTAGGGCAAGGGTCTTCAACCCGCGGCCCTCGGGCCGCATGCGGCCCGCCGGGAATTTTTTTGCGGCCCTCGGAGGCTACGGAAATTTTCATCTATTGTATATGAATTCACGGGCAACACTTCTAAAATCAAATGCATGCGAGCAGCTATTTTCAAGGATAAAAAATTTAAAATCCAAAACCAGGACAAGGATTACGAATGGACATCTGGAAGGTAGTCTGCAGATTGCGAGCACAAAAATAGAAGCAAATATCGACCATCTGGTGAAAAGTAAACAATGTCAATCCTAACATTAATCTGTATCTTATTATTTTTGACCAAATAAAGACATTTTTTTGTTTTAAATTATTGTTGAGGTGGTATGTTTACGTGCGCCAATGTGCGGCCCTTTGACAGACCTGGAATAGATTATTGGCCGTCCAGCTAAAAAAGGTTGAAGACCCCTGGTCTAGGGCATTGATAGATCTGTCAGTAAGTCAAGAGTATCTTCATCTTACAAGGTAGTCTCTTATTCATTTTATACTTTTATTCTAAATATTTATTATTTTTTTTATTTATTATAACACATTTATTTATATATTATAGTCTATTTACACATGTTTTGATATATATGTACATATTATGTATATATATTTATATCATATATATATATATATATATATGTAAATATCATGATTTTGTTAAGCGATGAAACCTAAATCTCTAGATTAAGTCACCCGTGTATGTTTTTGTTTGATTTATTATTGTTAACTGTATTTACTGTACTCCTTTTTTCTGTATTATCATTAAAACTGTATGTGCTGTTGAAGTCCCAAATAAAAAAATAAAAAAAACGAGAAATATAAATCTTAGACCAAACCCGTACTGCCTTCACAAGCCAGCGATATATCCAGTTTGTTCACAGAGCTCTTCTACATTTGTCCAATTTTGTAATTACTTGATACACCAGCGAGTAATGTACATATGAACTCTCACGAGGGCGTTATGTGCACACTTCCATAGACCGCGCAGGGCGTGGTGCGCAAGCGTTCGAACAAACAGCGAAAGCAAAGTCACTTGTCCGCGAGAAACAGTATTAAAACTCTATAATATAGCTAATGGGAGCTAAGCAGTGATTGTAGTCTCCAAATTTAGAACCACTGAACTTATTTTGATATTGTTCTCACGGTTAGATAGGGGTTTTCTCAAGAAAGGTTTGTATCATTGCGCTATAGGTAAAGGGAGATGAACATTGAGCTTCCAAGCGCGCGTGAATACCAAAGCCAAAAGGCTAGTCTATACTTAAAATAAAGTACTAATAAACACGGGCGGAGGCGCGTGCGAAAGGCTAGTCGAAAAATAAATAAAGAATGCAACACACCGCTGCTGACATGTTCGTGCGATACAATATCAGAACAAGCACTGAGTAATCTACAATCTACGTTACATACTGATAACGACAAATAAATACTGATAAAATATCGATCACAAATAGACGGAGAGCTAGCGACCAAATCGGTCATGTGGCTTCAGCTGTATTGAAACTCCGTTAGCTACTTCCCCGAAACAACCTTTTCCGATAATCTTCGTGCTGGCAGGCCGCGGGGCGGTGGGTGCGGGTGTAGTGGGGTGGGGAAAAAAAAGAAAAAAAAAATGTGGGCTCAGCGACTTTAATTTTTTTTCAAACAGTTGCACAAAATTTTCTGTAAATTAAAATTTCAAAACTTTTTGTATTCAAAATATTTGAAACTCTAATTTACAGAAACCAATGGAATCTTTGCGATGGCTAGATACACAATACATAGGTAATAAGGTTTTGTTGAATTTTGAATTTAAGTGTTCTGTTTCGATTAATTAGAAAAAGGTCGGTTTTTCACAATCAGGCTGCGAAACCGCTCTTAACCCTTTTCAAACTCATTATCGGTTAAATAACAGTAAAACAATAGATATTGTTTCGGATCATCTATACCATTTTAAGTATTATATAAATATTTATGTAGGTTTGTTATACAGTAGGTTATTTTACATTAAGAATGGTATCGCAGCCGGATTGTGAAATACCCACCTTTTTCTAATTAATCGAAGACTTGACTTAAAATTCGTTTATATAATGTTTGTAAATGTTTATTTTCCATGTACAATCAAAGATTTCAAAAAAGTTTATATGAGCCCTGGCACCTAAAATCTATTGCATTGTTTTTGAATGTGTTTTAAATGTGAAATGTCACACTTTTGGCTTTATTCGTATTTATTGAAATGTTAGTGCACTTTAAAATGCACACAACGCTATATTGAGACCCCTTTTCTCGTCAAAATTCATTAAGGCGTTCAACTATCACTGTGTTCAGATGAGTACTGATTCCAAACGTGTGAGCGTCACCCATTTAAAGGCGAAAACATTTTTTTTTATTAATTATTTACATTTATACTACACAATCTTTACAGGCTAACCTAATGCAATTGGTAACAAATTATATTTAAAGCAGTTTTTGCGAACTCCGTCAAAGAACAACTAAACAAATCGGTACCAGTAAGGTTGTCGATTCTGTTGAAAAGATGGAGTACCTTTACAACAGGTGACTCTTTAAGAACATTAGTGCGCGCATGCGGCTCGCAAAACAACTTATGATTTCTCGCGCGAAGATAGTTATCCGGCACAAACAGCTTCAAGGACGCTAGCAACCGCGGATTGAACAATATACCTCGCAAAACTTTAAAAAGATACATTAGTAGCACCAGGTCTCTCCTCACTTCCAACTTATTATATCCAACCATACCTATAACAAATAGGGTTGGATACATAAGTGGATAGTATGGATAAACACCATAATTTTTTAAATACAGCCAGCGAACAAACTTGTTTTGAATCTTTTCCACCATGTGACTATATTTAGTCTCATGGGGATTCCAGATTATTGCACTACTTTCTAAATTACTGCGTACTAAGGCATTATAATATTTTTCAATGCAAGTGCTCGTAAAGGCCCATTTTTTATGCATCAAAACCGAACAGAAAGTCGATTATTTTGCCCTAGGGCTTTATTATTATTATTTTTTTAAATTTATTTACAATGGTTGGCTAACCTGCAGCCTTTCCTGTGTACCATAGACGTTATACTTTTTCTTCCACTGTTTAACGGCTCTGCATACAGTCCCTTTGAGCCAATTATAATTTAAAGTTCACAAGATTATATTTGTTTTCATTTCCTCACACTATGCATTGAAAAATGTAGTATGATACACGGGCGTAAAAGTAATAAATTACTCAGTTACGTTTAAAACACTCGCTACGCTCGTGTTTTTAATCGTCCTCGTAATTTATTCCTTTGCGCCCTTTTAGCATAAAATACTATTGGTGTCGTCATACTACGGTAAGGGCCTATCTTTACTTTATTTATTCTTTATTTTTGAAATCTTTGTGTACAATAAAGTATAAGTTAATTGCACTTACTTTGAAAATATTGCCAACAAAATTCATTATGTTCATATCCATATTGACTCTTCACATTATAAACAACTAAAACAATATTATTGTTAGTATACTAACATATAGTTACTATTTATGTCCAGTTTAATAACATGGAAGTAAATATTGAGTCACTTTAGTGTATTGATTTGTTATTTTTCATCGTCAATGAAAATATTTCAGAACCCACTAGTTCAATAAACATGGATGCTGCCCTTGAACTTGTCAACTTATTTGATTGTGTTTTCCGTTCACGATCAGAAAGGGACAAAACCTTGTCAAAGCTATTATGATAATCTGTGGTCAAAACAGGTGGTAGAGCTGATGCCGGGCTCGACTGTGGAGGTACCACCATCTTACTTGGAGACCCCCTCGAAGTAATTCGGGGGAGAGTAAGAGGACAGCTCACAGGCAAAAAACCAGGAGGCCCACCATGCCTGGGACCGATGGATGGCGGTATATCCATCCCTAATAGCCGGGCCTTATATGGAACAGACTGGTGACGGGCAGCGGCGTCACTGGTGCGAGGGTTCCAGCACCGCGCTCACCAACCCGCCTGCCCAGCGTGTATGAGTATGGGAAATTCTTCCAGGATGACCGCCGAGAGTGGCAAAGTCCTGGAAAGGGTTATGTCCAGCAGTGGACGAACTAGGCTGATGGATGGATGGTGGTCAAATCAAAGTAAGATTGGGCTGCCCGCTCATTGGCTGATATGTGACGTTTGCATTTGCAGCACAAGTGACTAAGCCGTGAAGAAAATCTACGAGATCTCATTTTAGCCAAAAGAACTGATAGCAGGCAAGATCGTGTCTTGCACCTTCTTGGGTGCATTATAAAGGTATACTGGTTATCAAAATAAACAGATTCACCACGCTCAGCTATCGCTGGTAAGTCGGCTATGTAAACAAACCGAATAAACTGACTTCGTGATCGATCATTGAAGTACCACCAACCGCCATAGTCCATGCTATCGAATCGTAGTGGCCTGAAGTTAGCTGCATAATCACGTTTGACAGCCAATTTTTCCCAACGATCTGATGACCACTTCCAAAGTTAGATTGAGCACCTCATTTTGCATCAATCAGAACTGAACTCTATGACGTTTCCTTTTAGTTTAAAATAAACGCTTTGAGCCGTGTCTGCTAAGACGACCAAGAAACACGCGCTTACAAAAATCTGAGTTTTTACTTAATAACTCGGCTTCTAGATAAAATTATTAAAATATTCTAAGATACACATTTGTACAAATTTCAAGGTTGTGTGATTTGAGGAAGCCCCTTAACACTTGGAAAACATAAAATTTAGAGGTAACTTCGTATTTTTTTTCTATAGAGCTATTGCGTTTTTGCCAAGAGATGCCTATCACAACACAAGTATAGGCTTCTATCTACCTAATATTTTTATGAAACTGATTAACAAAGTTCTGTTACGCAATGTGAAATGGTCATTTGAAGTTGTGCATTTGACATTATACGGACCAAAGAAGAAAAACTTACTTCTCCATAGCCTGCCCCTCCGTACGGTCCTGGTGGCTGGAACCCTGGTTGTGGAGGGTAGCCTCCTTGAGGTGGATAACCGCCCTGAGGTGGATAACCCCCTTGAGGCGGGTAACCCCCTTGAGGGTAGCCACCTTGAGCTGGGTAACCTCCTTGTGGGTAGCCCCCTTGTGGTGGTGGGTAGCCGCCTTGTGGATAGCCACCTTGTGGATATCCGCCTTGATTTTGATCTGAAAAATTACACAGGAATAATAAGTTTTTGGCTTTAACGATTCTTCGTATCTGTTTCAAAATATTAAGAAATAATTATAACGGACAAAGTACAAATTTTAGCTACGACAACTTATTGTTAAAAGTTACGATAGCTTCAAATATTATGATAGCTTCCTAATAACTGGATTTTCCATAAGCGTGATATCAGATTATTTTACGAATTTACGGCTATGGCAAAGCAAATTGTTTTTAGCTATTGTAATATCGTTAAAAATATGTTTATGAATATAGCAAACTTTTAATAATAAGTTTTTTTTAGCTAAAAGTTGTGTTTTAGCCATTATAATTATTTCTTAATATTTTGTTACAAATCAAGAGAAATAACCCTCAAAATGGTATCGAAAGATGGGGTCTATGTTTTTTGTGCGGGTTATGAGGTAAGTAATTTGAAATGTTTTGAACCATACAGTCGTATTTGAGTTTAGTTCAAAATGTTCTTATGAAAAACGGTGTAAAGGTGATTTATCATTTTAACGTCCTAAGAAAACTACTATAACTATTTTATTTCTATTAATTGTCGGTATCACAAATTTATTAAACCATACGATATACAGAGTGGAAATAGACTGCGAGCTTTAAATAAAGCCACATACTCAACTGATCATACCGAACAACTCTCTACAGAAAAATACCCGCGCAAATCTTCAGAAAAGAAGATATCCAACTGTAACTTAAAGACTTTATCTCGCAGGATGAAGGTTTATTTTAGAACGCTGCGCGCGAACAGCTGTTTCACGGAGGGCGCTGCTTCAAAAAACGTCTGTATCTCAGTGTGTTATCTGTATCTCAGTATCTCAGTGGGTTCACGCATTTTTGCTTGAAACACAAATATTTCCCAAACTAATGGTTCGCGCGGGTATGTTTCTTGGGAAAAGTGGTTCAGTATGATCGATAGAATATGTAGTTTCATTTAAAGGTAGCATTTTATTTCTACATAACCATATATTTATAAATAGAGGACGCCCCCAATTTTGTCCGTGTGGATTTGGGATATAAATAACCCGTTGTGAACGCATTTTCGATACAAAATTTTAAACCCCGTTTCAGGGTGAATTTCCAAAAATCCTATCTTAGTACACCTCTACCATGTACCATATTTAATGTTACTATCTTCAGCGGTTTTGACTGCGTTGTCTGTCTGTCAGTCAGATAGAACTGTTTTTATAGATTTATTCAGCCAGCATTTCTTTGATAATTTCAGGCAAGGGCAACAAAATTCGCAAATCTTTTCCATATACTTTGGATAGAAGAACCCTGAATCTAAATGACAATTTTTGACAAACTGATTGGGGTCTTGAATTGGTTTCAGAGGGCGGTATTGATATGCCTTTCTGACCTACTTACCGCTACAAATGCGGTTTCCACAAAAGAGCAAGACAGAAAGACATATCCATGTCATGCAAGAGACACAATATTCTTTTCAATGCAAGTGCTCGTAAAGGCCCACTTTTTATGCATCAAAACCGAACAGAAAGTCGATTATTTTGCCCTAGGGCTTTATTTTTTTTATTTACCATGGTTGGCTAACCTGCAGCCTTTCCTGTGTACCATAAAAGTTATACTTTTTTTTTTACTGTTTAACGGCTCTGGATACAGTCCTTTTGAGCCAATCATAATTTAAAGTTCACAAGATTATATTTGTTTTATTTCCTCACACTATGCATTGAAAAACGTAGTATGATACACGGGCGTAAGAGCAATAAATTACTCGGTTACGTTTAAAACACTCGCTACGCTCGTGTTTTAAATCGTCCTCGTAATTTATTTCTTTTCGCCCTTGTAGCATAAACTACTATTGTAAACTTATTGATAAAGAAAACAATGACATAATTATTGAATAAAGAACCTGCATTGTTCCCACAGCACATTCACTTGGTACGATAATGACACATATACACACACACACACACACACACACCAACAGTAAGACACATACGTTATTTACAGGTAGCATACATACGGATTTGACAATATATACAGCCACAAGTAAGTCTTAAAAAGGTATTAAGAGCATAGGTTTCTGTAGTAAAGAAACCAGTGGTTTTTACAGAGCTTAGTATAAGTATAATATCTAATATTGTATCTTTTGCACGAGTTAAAAATGGTATATTCATCATATCATCACCATCATCATCATCATCATCATCATCATCATCACTGCTGTCAGTGTAGAAACCTTACAATGTTGTGAATTTTAATTAGGGTTTCTTCTTATAGATATGAATGTCTAAGTCTGTATACAACGTGAAATTTAAGTCATTTTGTTAACGAAAACTGGTGATAGTATTCGTCCATATGAACAACTTTTACTATGGAGCCAACACTGAAATCGTGAAAAAAAATCTGCTGTTGGGTCGAGTAGGTATTTAACTTTTCTATGGAACAGCTGCTATTTTTTTTACGATTTCAGGGTTGGCTCCATAGTAAAAGTTGTTTATATGGACAAGTACTATCACCAGTTTTCGTTAACAAAATGACTTAAATTTCATGTTGTATACAGACTTAGACATTCATATCTATAAGACGAAACCCTAATTAAAATTCAAAACATTGTAAGGTTTCTACACTGACAGCAGTGATGATGATGATGATGATGATGATGATAAATATACCATTTTTAACTCGTGCAAAAGATACAATATTAGAACTAAGCTCTGTAAAAACCACTGGTTTCTTTACTACAGACACTGGCAGAAAATGTCAACACAACAATGGTGATAAATAAATTGCTTTTTCAGTGAATATATTTGTTTAATACTCGTACCTATATTCATTGCACCCTTCGCGCTCTGTTATTTAGCACAGACTGCTGTTTAACATATCACGTATTCGTATTAGTCGGAGAGCTGACGACCAAAAACGGCCAGGTAATTAGTTCGTTTTCGTACGAACCGCAACATTTTTTTTTTTTCGTTATCATACCACCAACATTTTTGTCTGGTGTTTTTCTGTAATGAATAAACGATTGGCAGAAAAAAAGCCAGCGATGATACAAATACCTGAAAACATATAGTTTTTCCTAATTATAATTAAGGCTGGCGGCATCGTTCCACCAACCAATTGAATCTAAATTTTTTTTGGGGGTATTGGGGACATAGCCAAACAGTTTGTTACAAAAACGAATGATGATACTTTTACCTAATTTTTTTTCCCCACCACCAGGTGCGGCCTGCCAGATCGACGGTTTTCATAAAAGGGACCCTCAGGTAAGTTAAATCCTGAGTTTTATCTATGATAAAATTACCTGGCCATTTTGGTCGTCAGATCTTAGACTATATAACATCACGCAATCGATAAGCAAGATAATTATCAATGAAGTGTTATTTATGATGAGCTTATGGCTGGTAATACTTTTGAGTAACTCTTATTTTCAGTGGAGAAGAGCTGAAGATTGTTTGGCGTTCATGCAGTGTGCTGTTTGCATGTATGTGTACTTCTTTCTACATCGTTTATTTGAATGTGATAAAAACTATTTTAAGCGTACTTTTGGTGCCACCTAAAAACAAAGAAACTATGACAGAAATAAATGTCTATGTTTGAACACTTGGCGATTTATCCATCGCAAGGAGATATAAATTAACATTATATCATTGCAGTATAGAAATAGAACCCGGTTCAGAGCTCCTCGCATCCAGATTTACTTTTCTTTCTGCACTTCTATACTGCAATGAAATAACAAAAACAAAGATACTGTCATTGCTGTAGGATAACAAAGTTTAATTTCAAATACAATATCATCCATTATTGACGTCATACATACGTTCATTTCTTTCGAAAAGGAGATGACTTATTGTCGTTATAAAAATACGTCACAAAGATCTAGATACGTCACAAATATGACGTCATCGTTGCGCCATTCCATGATGAGTCATAGAAAGTTGATTGTTGAGCTGGCAGCGACTTTCCCAGCTATGTGGGGAGGAAGTTATTGATTTCCCTTCCATCACTAGCCTCGATGTCGTGCCAATTTCATTACGTGTGGTTTTTCTTGGACAGAACATGACATTTCAAGTTATTTCAACACACATTTGTTGTGTCAAAGTTTGAAGGGCAAAACGGCCTACCTACATAGTAAGTATTCCTTATAATATACAAGGTGACTTTTTGATTATCGTCCAAATTCATACTGGAGGCTTGATAAGTGATCAGTATCTTGGATCAGTAACATTTTTTGTGAAATTCGTAAAATGAAATTTCGGCTTCCTATATAAATTCAGTTCCAGTCCCGAGTGAATCACTATGGGGAGTCGAAATTTCATTTTACGAATTTCACCAAAATTGTTATTGATCCAAGATACTGATCACTTACCAAGCCACCAGTATGAATTTGGACGATGATCAAAAAGTCACCTTGTATATGTCGTGACCATATCGTAGAATTGACCATTTCATGATCTGGTTGAGCAGATCGTAAAGTATGAAATCAAAAATCTTTCACCAAAAGTAAAAAATTGGTGCGAAGACGAGCGAAGCGAAGCGGAGCGAGTAGGAGCGTGTTAGGTTTACATGTAAGATAAAATAAGGAACCGAGCGAAGCGGAGAGGAGCGAGGTGACCCTCCCAATTTTAACAGAAATACGATATGGCCAACCAGATCATGAAATGGTCAATTCTACGATATGGCCACGACATATACATTGTGTAGTCTTCATTGGACGTGATATAGTCACTCGACTTTACATCGCTTGGTATTTACCACGTGATAAATCTAAGTAGAACATAAGTCGAATGAAAGATATTACAAGTAAAAAAAAACCGGCCAAGTGCGAGTTACACTCGCGTACCTAGGGTTCCGAATTGTGGATGACAAATTTATTTTTGTAATTTTTATCGTGAATTTCTCAACCGCTTTATTTTTCCTATTATCTTTACGTAAACACATATTACCATGGTTTTTTAAATAATTTTCGGTCCACCAGTTTTGGAGATGAAGAGGGGGGGGGGGGGACATACATATTTTTGTGTGTTTTTTTAATATTTCTCGAATCCAGTTCCAGAAAATACAGTACAAGTATATATTTTTACAATGAGCTTTTTAATATCTACAATTTGGTACCAATATTGTATTTTTACAATAATATTTTTTATTTTTCTCACTTTTGTTTTGGAAATATTTTGAACGATTTCAAATTGTTCATATTTTTTTACACCGTGATATGTTAATCCTATTTTTGTGCCAAATTTCATCATCTTTAACGGTGCTAAAGTTAGGACGTACGGACGGACAACGAAGTGTCCCCATAAAGGTTCCTTTTGTACCTTTTAGGTACTACGGAACCCTGATACAACGAGAATAGCCGTAGCTGGGCGAAGAAGGTTGACGTTGTTTGTTTTGGATTTCTATTTTCCAGGAAAATAATGTTGTGACTTATCTTTCTGATCTCGGGGTGAAGGCAGTTAAGAAAAGTATCAATTTAGCTAAACGAATCGATATGTAAACAGCAAAATCTTCTTTAAGGCGCTACGTAAAAGTTTCAGCCTCCCTATTACTCCATATGCGAAAAAACCCTCAGTGCAAGTGGGATGGATTTGTGAAAAAGTAGCAAAAGGTCGGTTTTTTATTAATATAAAATGTACTACGCTATTTTGTCAAAAATATTTTCAAGGAAACTTTACAAATACATAATATCCACATTTTGAATGCAATTTCACAATGAAATTAGTTAGGATTTCAGAATTACAGGAAAAAATAAAACAATTTAGAGGTCTTTTCGGAATTAAATTCTATCGAGAAAATTTCATCCAATCGCGTTTTCCTTCAGTGATAATCTTAATCAAATACTTAATTAATAAACATTTACCCAAAAATGAAATACGTAGATGACGTTATAGTGGAGTAAATGGATTCAAAAAACCCTAATCTTTGGAAGTAAAAAATTTTTTTACTTGCAAGAATAATTATTAAAAATCTGCTAAAGTAATCTGCTCATATATTTTTTCGCGGTGATATGTCTTTAAGAGAGCACCTAAAACTATTTTAGTTTTTTGACTTGTATACGGGCCTGGACATTAACGCAAAGAGAGAGAAAAGTTGGAGGCGTTTGAAATGTGGTGTTGGAGGAAGGTCCAGAGAATTAGCTGGACGGAGAAGAAGACCAAAAATGGCTGCAAATCGCAATTCATGCAACAAGATTTCAAAAAATTTTTTTATTTAACAAATTGCTTACAGACCTTGAGATAATAACCAGACATGCCTTGTTTAAAATTAAGCTAAAACAGTTCTTGTTGGACAAATGTTTTTATACAGTGAGTGAAATGTAACTTGTAACGTAATATAACTAAGATTGTTGTTTTATTTAATATATTTTTCAATGCAAGTGCTCGTAAAGGCCCACTTTTTATGCATCAAAACCGAACAGAAAGTCGATTATTTTGCCCTAGGGCTTTATTATTATTATTATTTTTTTATTTATTTACAATGGTTGGCTAACCTGCAGCCTTTCCTGTGTACCATAAATGTAATACTTTTTTTTCCATTGTTTAACGGTTCTGGATACAGTCCTTTTGAGCCAATCATAATTTAAAGTTCACAAGATTAATTTGTTTTATTTCCTCACAATATGCATTGAAAAACGTAGTATAATACACGGGCGTAAGAGCAATAAATTACTCGGTTACGTTTAAAACACTCGCTACGCTCGTGTTTTAAATCGTCCTCGTAATTTATTCCTTTTCGCCCTTGTAGCATAAACTACTATTATATCTGTAAATAGAATTATGAACAAGTTGTAATTTAGCTCATAAGTACGTATTATTAAGTATAATTTAAATATTCAAATGCAATATATTTTTGTTATTGAATTAAATAAATGAAATGAAATGAAATGAAAAATGACCAATGAGGAAGTACTGAGAATTGTAGAGGAAAAAAGATGTTTGTTAAAAACCATTGAAAATAGAAGAGGAAAGATGATAGGACACATGTCTTGATTCAACATGACAAAGTCTTGAAAATATCATAGAAGGAAAGGTCGAGGGGAAAAAAGGAAGAGGAAGATTCAGACGCACCTACTTTACTGAAGTGAAGGAGATAGTTGATGTAATGTCATATCAAGAGGTCAAATCATTAGCTGAAGATAAACAGGAATGGCGGTTACTGCACCGACAAGAGCGTAGCTCTTAAGGCGATATGCGAAAAAAATACGGGTGTTTCTTTTCTGTGTATTTCATGAAATACACAGAAAATTATAATCAGTTTCTGGTAAATGCATCTTTACTATATAATCTGGGGTTTTGAAATTGGAAAACATGTTTGGATAAATTTTCCTCGATAGAAATTATTGGTGAAATGAGGTCTTCAAACACACTTTTTCTCCTCGATTGACGAATAGGAAGGAACCATATACAGAACTCAAACATATTTTATTAGGTGTGTTTCAACAATATCTAGAGATTTGATATTTGAAATTTTGCTAGCTATTTTGTTTTTTTTTTTATAAAAATTATAAAACTAACATTTTTCGCTTTCGCCCTGAATCCGCCCCTCTCGCACTGCGCGATTTTTCGCTTGGAGTGACAGTGACAAAAATAAAATTCGCATAAAGTTATAGATAAGACGGGCCTACATAATAGTGGGTGCGATTGCTGAAGGCTCGAAATAATCTACCTTAGTTTTAGGTATTAGGAGGGGAACAGGAAAGTCATGTTTCGTCACCATGACACAGATGGTGATACTTGTTCAGTACTTCCGATAGTATATAATAGGTCTTTACATATGAAATTGCCGAAATGTTCTTACAGATTTATGAGTTCATAATTCCTGTAATTGAATAGCTATTTCAATTATTTGTTTTAAAGTTGATTTCAAGGTTTTACATCTACGTATTAAATTTCGTTTTTATTTTCAGTTTTATTATAAAAATTAATTCTTCCATGATAAGATTCGTAATAATTTTTTACAGTTGAAACTTTTCAAAAATTTTATTAATGTTGCTGTTAGCTTAATGCTGTCTCATTCATACACATAAGAAATTACATTATTTGGATTTGTCATTCCTAAAAAAAAATGCAAAAATGATAGTACTGAAGATTTAGTTTCTTTTAAATTTTCTATAGAAAACGGCAATTTCATAGGTAAAGACCTAATATGTAAATCTAAAATTAACAAAATAACTAAAATAATAATAAAATTAACAAACATTCGATAATTTAACCAACAACATTTTTGTAAGGCCGTCTGTCTTTATACCCATGAAGGTCACAAAAAATTGACGAGCGAAGTGATACAGCAATAACTGCAGTACAATTTCTGCGCATGAGTCATTTTATTTCACCACAAATATTGAGCGGGATTGTAGCACTTATTACAATGGCATATGGACAATGGACGTATGACGTGAATCATGACATGATGTACTAACAACTAAGGAGGTTGGATACATCACTACTTTATATTGAAGTCTAAGGTAGTCTATGCATCTTTAAATGAATTTGGTTATGGTGTCGATTCGGTGTAGCACATCCTTAACTTATTTGACAGGACTAAACTTAATTTAAGCGTTCTGCCCTTGTCTTTTCGATAAAGAAAGAAAAAGACAGGATGCTTAAAAAAAGGTTAGTGCAGTCAAATATGTTAAGTCGTGTTACACCGAATCGACACTTATATCTATTTAAATCACCTGCCCGTTAACTTTTCTGATAGCAGTTTTCATGTCGTTGTCATATCCGTGAAAATCACAGAACATATTAAGGCGCTCTTATCCCAAAATCAGTAATTTCAAAGTCAAATATAACTTTCAAATATCGTCTAAAACTTCCAAAAAAAAATACGCAACATAGCTCGAACCTTTATCTAGGTCTTCCACGTATGTGTTACACGATCAGATAAACTTTGCTCGATAGAAATAATTCACGAACACAGCATGTAATAAGACCTTTCAAATCATGCCATCTCCATAATTCCACTCTTTTATTAATTAACGAAATAACGAAATTTATTATTTTAAATTCATTTTAATTATTATTTTAATTATATATTCAATTTAATATTTATTATAGTATTAATTTAAATTCAAACAATATAAACAAATTTGGTTACACTTTCGGTGAAACCCTGTTCATTTTACGTTTTTTAGGGGTTTATTAAAGCCGATTCTGAAGGCTAAAATATGTATGTCGATTTTTTCACTCTGTCATTCAATGTTAAACCACACAGCATACTCCGTAAGGAACGCATTTCCACTGCTTTCACTCTACTTTGATGTTTATTTTGCCGTACCCAACATTCACTAACTTACATAAGTATACTGACCAAAGCCAAAACTCCATTATGAACCGCCAATTTCACTTGAGCAGTAAAAAGTGGCAAACTATCACAGCCATCATCCAAAAACTATTATGGAGAGAGAACTAGGGAACACCTAACTCCCAAGTTATGTAATAACTGTCCTCTCCTACTGGAAGAAAATAAGTTAAAAATTGGTAACCTAAAGAATAAATTAAAGAGCACATTGTTATCTTTTCTGAATAATTAAAACTTTAAACGCATAGCTACAATCCTACAAAACTATAATATTATTATTTTTTTCTCTCAAGACTCCATAAGTATTAGATTTTAAGTTAGTGCCTAAAATGCTTATTTAAGGAACAAAATTTGTAAGAGCGTATCGCCAACAAACTGTTTAGCAGTTTGGCGAATATTGTTTACTGAAATTTGTGTAAAATATAATTAAAAAAAAAATAAAAAAATCATGCCTTTGCAGTCACATTTTGGCTGCCCATAATAAAGGAGTGTAGGGCTCCATTCACTCTTCTATCAATGTCATAATATTTTCCATCGTGCGTAAATAGACATTCATTTCGAATTTTATGACACACCTAATGATACAAGACCAAGGCATTTTAAAGTTCAAGCACAAAATAGATACTGCCAGAAGGCCGACTCGACGACGGCGCGAATACAGGCGCACACACGCATAGACGCGTACGTATGATGATCTTTTCGTATTGGCATTCACCCGAATATTTCCGAGATCGTCGTACGTATGCGTCTATGTGTGCGTGCGCCTGTTTTCGCTTATGCGGAGTAAACATTCTGTAAGTAGTTGTTTTGTGGTTCAAGAGTTGTCAGGTGACTAACGGTGACTAGTGGTTACATAACAAGCAGGTTTTTGTTTGTGATGGCTCCATTAATTAATTGACAAATGTAATTTTCATGTTTCATTTAAATTATTTTTCTGTTGTCGAGCACTTAAGGATTGTGGAGCTTGTCTTCGGGTAATTTTATGACACGTCTTAACTCTGTCTGGAAATGAAGCATATTATGTAACATTGCCCATACACCGACTTATGTAAATCATTTTGAATGTATTCAAGAGTACTACACATATCAATAAGACCTTGGGATTCAAAATAGCTGCCTGCTCTGGTTGTACCGTTAACATAGATCAACCACACACCCAACAAATTAGGAGGTCTTTACATATGAAATTGCCGTTTTCTATAGAGAATTTAAAGTCGTATTTGATGAGATAAACATTTAACTTATGCTAAAAGCGACCGTTTTAGACGGTTTAGCTCAACAAAGATGTTGTCTATGTTAAACTATGCTATTTAAAAATACTTCATTGCTATATCTAAGTAAATAATTATTTTTTTTCTAAAGTGGCAGCACTTGTGCAGCACATAGTGCCTTAAGCTAACAGCAACATTAATTTAATTTTTGAAAAGAGTCAGCTGTAAAAAATTATTACGAATATTATCATGGAAATGGCTGGCATTTAGGAAGAACGGATTTTGAAGATTTAATTTTTATAATCAAACTGAAAATAAAAACAAAATTTAATACGTAGATGTAAAACCTTGAAATCCACATTCAAACAAAAAACAAATAATTGAAATAGCTATTGAATTACAGGAATTATGAACTCGTGAATCTGTAAGAAAATTTCGACAATTTCATATGTAAAGACCTATTTATTACTTCACATTATGCAATGCGAGTGATTGACAATATTGACATTGATTGATCTTGTTTTTTTGTTATCTGTATTGCTATGTGCGAATATAGACTATAAATAAATGAAATACATAGTGTTTTGTAAGTGAGAGGGGAGAGAACAGCTGTCATATTTAATGTAAGTGAGAGGAGAGAGAACAGCTGTCATGTTTAATGTAAGTGAGAGGAGAGAGTACAACTGTCATGTTTAATGTAAGTGAGAGGAGAGAGAGCAGCTGTCATGTTTAATGTTAGTGAGAGGAGAGAGAACAGCTGTCATGTTTAATGTAAGTGAGAGGAGAGAGAACAGCTGTCATATTTAATGTAAGTGAGAGGGGAGAGAACAGCTGTCATATTTAATGTAAGTGAGAGGAGAGAGAACAGCTGTCATACTTAATGTAAGTGATAGGAGAGAGAACAGCTGTCATATTTAATGTAAGTGAGAGGGGAGAGAACAGCTGTCATGTTTAATGTAAGTGAGAGGAGAGAGAACAGCTGTCATGTTTAATGTAAGTGAGAGGAGAGAGAACAGCTGTCATGTTTAATGTAAGTGAGAGGAGAGAGAACAGCTGTCATGTTTAATGTAAGTGAGAGGAGAGAGAACAGCTGTCATGTTTAATGTAAGTGAGAGGAGAGAGAACAGCTGTCATGTTTAATGTAAGTGAGAGGAGAGAGAACAGCTGTCATATTTAATGTAAGTGAGAGGGGAGAGAACAGCTGTCATATTTAATGTAAGTGAGAGGAGAGAGAACAGCTGTCATACTTAATGTAAGTGATAGGAGAGAGAACAGCTGTCATATTTAATGTAAGTGAGAGGGGAGATAACAGTTGTCATGTTTAATGTAAGTGATAGGAGAGAGAACAGCTGTCATATTTAATGTAAGTGATAGGAGAGAGAACAGCTGTCATATTTAATGTAAGTGAGAGGGGAGAGAACAGCTGTCATATTTAATGTAAGTGAGAGGAGAGAGAACAGCTGTCATACTTAATGTAAGTGATAGGAGAGAGAACAGCTGTCATATTTAATGTAAGTGAGAGGGGAGAGAACAGCTGTTATATTTAATGTAAGTGATAGGAGAGAGAACAGCTGTCATATTTAATGTAAGTGATAGGAGAGAGAACAGCTGTCATATTTAATGTAAGTGAGAGGGGAGAGAACAGCTGTCATATTTAATGTAAGTGAGAGGAGAGAGAACAGCTGTCATACTTAATGTAAGTGATAGGAGAGAGAACAGCTGTCATATTTAATGTAAGTGAGAGGGGAGAGAACAGCTGTTATATTTAATGTAAGTGATAGGAGAGAGAACAGCTGTCATATTTAATGTAAGTGATAGGAGAGAGAACAGCTGTCATATTTAATGTAAGTGAGAGGGGAGACAACAGCTGTCATGTTTAAACCCGAGGTCAATCAATATGGGTAACAAGAAAAATTACGAATATTTACAAAAAAATTGGTCAAGTGCGAATCGGACTAGGGCACAAAGGGTTCCATACCTCCACACAATACGGGTACGGAACCCTAAAAACTTTGTGGTAAATAACAACAATATACGTATAGCAACATTGAGGCGACAAAAAGCCGCTAAAATGGTAGGGCCTGGCTCCCACTGAGTACGGAACCCTAATATCTTAACCGCTATATTTTTCCTGTAATGTTTACATCACCACCTGATGGAGGCCACAATAATACATATTCTGAGAAAATTTCAACTCGCTACCTATAACGGCTGAAGCTGCAGACCCTTTGACAGACGGACGGACAGACATATAGACAGACATACAGATAGCCAGACAGACAGATAGACAAACAGGCAGACAGACAAACGGACATACGGGAGGCTTAGTAACAGGATCCCGTTTGGCACCCTTCAAGTACGGAACCCTAAAAATAATAAGTCTGAGTAATTTGTTGACTATACTCATACTACGTTTAGCGAGACGATGCAAAGCGGGCCATTCATACAACTGGCACCTGCTGGCGCATCAAAGGAAATACCACTATCTCGACTCTCGACACTAAAGAAACTGCCAGCCCCTAACTGCTTGTGACCTGACCCTTACACTATGAAAATCATTTTATAACGCAAGTCATATATTGTCATATATTATGTCGGAAGTATCATATCCAAAAATTAAGTATCATAACATAATACTGAGCAGTGAATAGACCGCTTTGCATCTTCTTGTTAGATATCGTATTGGAACTTTATTAAATAAGTCATTGACCACTCATGGATGTTTATTCAATTGACAAGGGCAGGCGGGGAATACCACTTGTCTGTTTATGAAGATAACGAGTTATAGTTTGTTTATAGTACTCGTGGTTATTTTGTGATACAGGGGATCTAAAAAGGTAGACTTGGATGAATCATAAAGTGATTTGAAAGTAGGATAGAGTCAGAGTTTTTTCACGTGTGCAAAAGAGACGGCATTAGAACAGAATCACAATGTGATTCATGCAAAATGGCTTTTTTAGAGAACCATCCTCTAGAGGAGCTCTCCCTGGTCGAGTAAGTTTCAAAAGTCAGATAAATAATTTTAAAAATAAATAATAATATATAATTTTTTAAATAAAATAGCTATTATTGTTCAAAAACAGAGCATCCACACAGGTTGCAAGGATATACAGGACCTAAAAGATCTGATTTACGTGTATAAAAGGTCAAACAGCCTAAAGTGTGGTTGAAACAGTATATTGAAGGTATAACTGAAGCCAAACAAGTGTAATTTTGTGTGTCACATATTTTGAGTTGCGCAGTTTGCAGACAGCACAAACCAAACTGTTATATGAAATCAAACACAAATATGTGACTCACACTCGTTTGGCTTCAGCTTTATGCTGAAAAAATAATGGATTTCAATCCATAATTAAAAACCATCTATCTGATATCACTAAACTGATATGATAACACTGGGACAATGTTTTCATGAAAAGAGGTGCAGGTCATATATCACAACAGACAAGCAACAGTTTGTGGTGTGAGGTACAACGAGGTGCAACGGACAGGCATACATAATTCCATTATGATAACATTAAATACACTTAAAACATTTACAGACTGCAACTTGAAAACAAATGACTGTAAGTCCAGCTTGAATTTCATGGATTTAAAATTCCAAGACTTAACATTTTTTGATAACTAAGCTTTAATTTTAGTTCGTATTTGTATTTTTTTATTTATTTTTAAGTGTTGTCAAAATAATCTACATTGCAAAATAGTCCTTAAGTGTTAGGTAACAGAAGCTAAATTACTTTGGAAAATATCCAATTCTTGATACATTAAAACTAAAATTAAAGCCTTCAGATATGTCGCATTTAACACCACGCATTGCCCACAGGGATGAACTGTGCAGCGGGGTGCAGCAATGGATGTGTGATAAACAACCATTTTATACCTATTAAAATGACAGATAACATACAGGGCCACCAACTTATCAGTTCTGGTGGGCCAAACTAAAATGGCTTCTATATCCACTGTGTGCCAGTCTTCACGAGACTGTGAGAACAGATAAGTTTGTGGCTTGTATACGAATACATGCAGAGAGCATCGGAAATTATTTGCAATGCTCAATGCTCTTCAAAGTCATGAGAAATGGTTTGTAACGCATAGCACACTTCATCGGTGCGGGCGATGCGTGGTATTAAATGCGACAAATCTGCTCTATTTAAAAAATGTACAAAAATGTTGACCAAGTTTTGCATTGATCTGTAAATGTTCTTCAGAATCAGAATGGAATATAGACATTGTGATAGATAACATTGATAAGAAAATCTGTTCAATAAAGACCTCCCGGATACACTCCTGGATTCTGCCACATTTTTCAAGCTAATCCGGCTGCGGAAACAAAAATGATTGCCTTTAGAAAGAGTTAAAAATAGTGATACATACACATGGTGTTGTAATTTGGTTGCTCTTTGGTGTTTATCTTTTCGGAAGCCGTCTTGACAGTTTCTCAACACTTACACGGTGAATCAGGTGCCAATCTGGAACAAAGCAGTTTGTTTTGCTGATAAGATTAGAGATTATGACATTGATATCTTACTGTACAATAGCCAATTCTAGAAAGGATTAAAGACTTTAGAAGGAACATATTTTAAATTTTTATATAATTTATACCATCAATAGAACAATAAAGCTTTTGAACATTGTTAATTATTAGGTAGCATTCCAATACGCCTGGGTAAACGTAAAACTTTAAACTGTCAAAGTGAGTTTCACATTTCTGACAAGGTTTACTGTTTGTTTTCACTCGGGTGGTTGTGGAATGGGTGTCAGTTCATTTTCACCTTTACCTTGGCGTTTAGCAATGCTAATTTTGTAGGTAGGTAATATGCTAGGTGGATACATTTCTTCAGCAACCCTTTATTATTGCCCTAATCTGTTTTATTACTGACTCCTCATCAGCGCATAGACCCAAAGTGGAAGAAATTATGATGAAATCGTTATTTTAGTGCTTGTATTGTTGACAGGTGTTGAGAATTTTCTTTTCATGGAGGTTTGAGCGTAACAGTAAAACCATATTACTGATTTTATAATGGAATGAATAAGCCACTATTCCTTCGTATTTCTAGAAAGGCCCAGAGGAAATGGCGCAATAGACCATCGATCTGTTTTTCCAAGAATATAGTAAACAAATTGTGACCTGCCTGTTTATTGTCGCAAAAACTTCGGTTGACAATCTGTATTTTCCACTATGCAAGATCACTGATAATAACCAATTCACAAGAAAATATCCACACAAGAAAGAAAATAAATATGTAGATATTTTACACACATTCACTTCTTTTGCTTTTTGATGAATGAATGAAGAATGAATGGTGAATGAATGATGATGACATTTTCATTTGTCTGCAATAAACGTCAAAGTTTAGTAGCAGTCTATTGGTGAAAACCAGAAAACGCTTCGTTTTTATTGGTCATTGTAAAATTAACCAATCTTAGAGTCTAACTACGTTTTCATAGCGCATTTTTGTATTTTCCTCTATGTAACGCAGTTCAATCATAAATATCAGTATTGGTTTAATAAATTTGGTTTAAATCCGGAACGGGACGACTTAGTTTGAACTATTTTACTACCAAATAGGTCTGGAGTGGAGAGCAAGTTACGCGCCACGCCAAGGGTTCGAAGCAGCAATTTCACATCGATCGAGCATAGAAGACCATACTGGGGCGCGTTCATAAACTAAAGGTCGCGACACGGGTTCTATTACCATCTCTGTCAGACGCGTTGAAAATTGTATACATTATCCTGCTGTCAGTGTTGGAACCTGACGAAAGTGTTAATTAATGAACGGGGGCTCAGAATAAGGAATACAAATAGAAACCTGGCTAAAATAAGAACTGGGCATTAGCCATTGTACTCATCTAACATAAATTACTCCTGTGTACGAGTGAATGAAACGACGGACCGCACTTACTTTATATTTTTTCCTGGTGTGTCACTAGATTGAACCAAACAAATGTCAGATGGATGTAATTTGGATGTATTTTAAAAATTATAATACCATCAAATTAAATATGTCTCATCATTGTATCGTTGTGTTGTAATATCGTTCGTTGCGTGCATCACATCTTAATTTGGTGGCATCGAAATGTCTAATGCATTTTGCGAAAGTTTACAGCTTCACCGAGAGAAATTAAATATTTTGATGCTCTTCCTCTCAAAATTCGTAAAAGTGTGATTTATTATTGTTTGTGTTGATTGTTTTTTTAACATTGTAATAAAATGTCTTGTGCGATTGAAGGCTGTAAATCGCATAAAGGAAGAAAAGAAAACAACAATGAAGCAATATCATTTCATCGGTGAGTTCTGATAGTTTTTATGTTAATAAGTTGCAGGATCATACCTAAAACTCAGTAACAATAATGGTAGTTCTTGTAAATCATACTCGTGTTCAATTCTACACCGATATTTGCCTGTTTTATATGGATTTTCTGCCGACTATTAGAGGTTATGTTTTTTTGCATAGTGATGTACTAAAGTCTGTGTGGCAAACTATCGAACATTGGTTCCCGCGGCAGCCGTGCATAAAGGATAATACCGCAGATTAATTGCAGCGCGAGTTAAAAGAAAAATAATGCCGAATAAATATCGCTATATTTTTTTGTTACAGATTTCCAAAAAGGGAAGAATTAAAAAGTGAACGGCTTATTAAAAAAGCAGTCATATTTGTTTGAAACACTTTACGCCGGATTCTTTTGGACCAAACGGAAATTTAAAATGGAGACAGTTAAAAGCAGATGCTTTACCGACGTTATATTTACAGACACATTGGTAACCTTTAAATAATTATGTATAATTGCATTATCAATCTCGTTTGTAGGTACGTGCTAGTACTATACTATAGTATATTAACTCGATAATTTTTCAATTTTAGGCAACAGAACCAGTACCTATGGATGTCTGTGGTGTAGAAAAGTGCATACTTCTATGTTCGCAAATCGTTCTGAAAGGCCTGTTCAGAACTTGTACGTTACTTCCGTGATCGACTTCACGAAGAAATTCCGCAGATCAAGACATTTTCGTACTTAGTGGTTGACAATAAAAGTGACAGGGTAGTTCTATCGTGAAATGAATTTTGGGAATGCTTATTGACTTGAACTGCGCATAATTTGATTTCCTATTACAGGTTATTAGGTATTTTAATCGTTCATTATTAATTTGTTATTATTTATTATTCAAGATAAGTTGATGTTTATTTGATAGAAATAATAAAAAAATTGAAATTACCTCTGTAGTAATTGCGCTGTCATCGCTCATCATTGACTTATGTCTAAGTCTATGATTATTATGATTTCTATTGTTGCGATTAATTCCTTCCTCCTTGATTAAACAAAGATGCGACATCAACGAACATCTATTTGATTGAGTTAAGAGGCGATTTAAAAAGTATTCACTTAAATAGTTTACGGTTGTATCTCTGATACAAGCTACATCATTTTTGTACTAGAAACAGGCTTAATTTTGGACTTAACTTATGTATCTACCTGCCTACGATATAGTAATTTGTACTTAATAAAAAATATTATGCTAAACGAAAGATATCCTTTCATTAACTCCTTATTTACACAATATAACATTGTGTCCCACTGGGGTAGACAGAGACTACTTTGCTATTAATTCTCTTGGCCCCTAATGTGTGGTAGGCAGATTGGTCGTGGTTCATTTCGATTTGGTTTATTTATCGTAGTCAAAATTCGACATTGTTACATCACTAGCAAAGCAACGAACTAGTGACAACCTACCTAATTAAGAAAAAACTAATACATATCCATCTTTCTCTAACGCACTAGAAAGTCGTAAGAAAATCAAGGACAGGTGTCTTTCTCCGCGTATTATTTTAGCCAGGCTTCTATTTGTATTCCTTATTCTGAGAACGGGGGTCTGCGGCGTAAAAACGCGAATTTTATTCATCGATGAATGTTTTGAGGGTACCTACCTCAGAACATTTAAATAGTTAGAAAGGCCTTGGAGTTGTATGCGTACCAGAACCTTTGTCGCCTCACACCCACAGGCACACACCTTGTCGTAATTGAAATACTATCAAAACTTTAATCCAAGTGGTTGTTCTTTCTACGCACAACAAATGACTTATATCGAAAACTTATCAAATGAAAAAACTACCGTATCTCTGTGTAAAACGGTGTATTTTTCAAACAAACGATTTCATTTACGACGTTTTAGTTTTGATACCATGTGACCATTATAAACCTACCGGCTTTAGGTGGTTGATAACTTGACCGGAGCGGTATTGCGAACTTAATATTAAACACAGTCTGATTATATGACGTGATGATTTATTGCTAGGGATGGGAACAGATGTATTTTCTTAACGTAAAACTTCGACTAACTTTTTTTATAATCAATCGAGAAACCAATTTGCTCTGAGACAATTTGTGTGTTGTTTTTTTTTCTATTTTTATTATCTTGTTTTACACATTTTAGAAAAATGGTTTTAACGTGTATTAGGTGTATATAAGGTGATTTCATTGATATAGCCAAATTCATACTTAAAACTTTGTAAGTGATCAGTAATAATGATAATATATGGTCACGACATGAATCCCCGAGGGGGTATCAGAGGTATTCCGAGTGTGAACTGTGAAATGCAAGTTACAGTCCACACTCGGTACAACCGCGTTTCACCGACGAATATATTAAGATTTAACGTATTTTAAATTATATTATGGTAGCTTCAAAATAATTGGATTTTTCATAAACACTCTTATGGAAAATCCCATTTCAAAGGAGAATGGGCGTTTTGGTCCATACCACCAATACACTTGTGTTAGGTGACATAAATAGGTGTTATAATAACATTCGAGAAACCGTTAACAGTTACTCCAAAATCGATCGGGTAACTGTACAATCAAGGAGAAAAGTTTTCATATAAAATGTATGAGAAAATATTTAAAACCGTACAAGTGTGTGTTTATTTACTCTACGGTGTAATTCTAAGCTATGCATAAGTGTAAATACTTATTTTTCAATATCTATCAAATATTTGTACAGTCGAGAACAAAATTTTTCGGGTGAAATGTATGAAAAAACATTTGAAAGTGTAAAAGTGTATTTTATTTACTCTACAACGTAATTCTAAGCTATGCACATGTATGTCTAAAAAGTGTATAAGTGTCTGTTTATTTACTCTATATGGTAATTCTAAGCTATGCATATGATTAAATACTTATTTATCAACATATAAGAGGCATCTGCACAGTCTTGACTGTCTTCCTTGGAAGTGTGGGTTTAGTAAGTCTTCAGTGTAATTCCAAGCTTTTTTTTCTATATATTTTGTAAAAACCTTTAGTATATTATACCAACTCTGATACTGTAACTACTGAAAATATATATTCAAGATATGCATGCATAGCTTAGAATTACCTGTTGGATAATTAAACACACATTTATATACTTTTAAATATTTTAGCAAAATCTTTATTCCTTGACTATACAGATTCCCTATATCTTGATAAATAATCAATTGGACATGTGCATAGCTTAGAATTACCCTATATATTAAATAATCACACACTCATACATTTTTAAATATTTTATCCCAAAGCTTTTGACCTCGTTTGTACATTTTACCCTATATATTTTGATAAATGTTTTCAGACATACATATACGTAGCTTAGAATTACATTGTAGAGTAATTAAAACACGCTTTAACACTTTTTATTTTTTTTTTCATACATTTCACACGAATACTTTTGTTCTCGACTGTACAAATATCTCATCTATTTTGAAAAATATGTATTTATGCATAGCCAAGAATTACACCGTAGAGGAAATAAACACACACTTATTCACTTTTAAATATTTTCTCATACATTTTATATAAAAAAAAATTTCCTTGCTTGTACAGTTATCCGGTCGATTTTGGGGTAACTGACAACGGTTTCTCGAATGTTATAAAAGTTTTATCTTAAATCTTAATTTAAGAATATCGCTCAAGGAATAAAAAACGTCTATCGATTGTGTGACACGACGATACGGCACAACACTAGCGAGCAAGTTTGATAAGTAGGGAGAGCATACATTACTTGTTTATTACATCTTAGCCAAAATTGTGAGCGTACATTGCCGGTAATGTATATTTTTGTTGTCACCATGAGTAAATTAGTTATTTATCTAAAATTCTCAAATTATACAAAGTTTTTATAATTACAGGTGAAAGAAAATATCTCAATTTTTCCGGTTTGCTTTCTTATTCGTGATTCTGCAAGTAATTATTGCACAAGACGGCATTTCTCTTTAGATTAGGCAGAGCTGTTCACAGAGTCACGGTTCGCGTGTGACTATGAGCAGCGATCGCGTGTTTCGGTTTAAGTATTGATGTTCAACAGTAGTTGTGGCGCGCGTGACACGCCCACTTAGCCTTTCTATTTGATTTAAATGTTCTGTGGTACCTACCTACCTAACTAAGACAGGATGAGATTAAAATTATTTATAAATACTGTAATAGGCACTGTATATATAATATATGATATAATGTAATTTTTTTCACGCAGTTAGATATACCTATCTAGGAAAAAGACTTGTAAAGTCCCTTGAAATTAATTTAATGATCCAGTTACTTAATTTATGGTGGTGTTAGATTGGTGGTTACTTAATAATTTGTTTCATTTTTAGTTGTCCTTTTGAACGAGCCCCAGTCCAACTAACCCGACAAAGTTTTGATACGGCAACATTGGGTGTGGTCATCAGATCAAACAAAATAAACACACCCAGCTATCGTGGGTAAGTCGGTAATAAGCAGAATAAACCAATCGCCATATTACCTGAAGTTAGCTGCACAATCACGTTTGACAGCAGTTTGACAACCAATTTTTCCCCACGACTTTTGACGTTTGTTGAGGGTCATGACTCATTACCGAATAGTGAATGTTTATAGTGGAAAAAAGTACTTTATTGTGATTTGGTGACCGTACCCATTGTTTAGAAAAGACCCTCTCTTCCTATGCTCTCTTCACATTGTTCAGATGATCCTCAAGAGGTCAGCGTCTCAGTTTAGTTTGATCTTCAGGTGTCACACGTAACTCGTATAATATGCCACTTTTTTGCACGCATTGGTTGTGTTTGTGTTCTATCCTCGTATGCGGTTGTAGCCGGGCATAGAAGATAGCCGGGCATAGAGGAAAATCTCCTCTATGTAGCCGGCCGATCAAACTGGACGCAGCCCTGAATATTTACAAATATTACAAAATATATCACCGTAATACCTGCAAGGGTGGATCCAGTCTGCGAGACAGAGGGGAGGGGTCACAGGCTCCAAAATTACAATAAAAACAAATTTATTTCGGCTATAGCTCCGGAATGGCTGGTGCTAGAACCTTCATGTATGGACCTAAAGTGTCAAAAAAAGTATTTGGAACGATGTTCTTTATCGCAGGTTATATCCTAGACGCTTAGTGGGTAATGGCTAGGCCGAAAAAAGTGTAACATTTCAACCTTAACATTTTCATCGCATCGCTTTCACACATTTATTTATCGCTAAAGCTTTTTACCGCGTTCATAGTACGAGGTCGCGGTCAAATCAACAATATGATGCAGTCAATTTTCTACCAAATAAAAAAATTATAATCACTGAGCTGAGCTAAGTCGACACTTTAACGGTTCATAATTCCGGAACGGCTGATACTAGACCCTGTACGCATGGGTCCTGGGGTGTAAAAAAAATTTTTTTTTTAGCTTTCATAACTTTAATTGCCTATATTTTCTAAACAGAAAAGAAAAAAACCGAAAAGAAATATATAAATTTGATCGGCCATATTTCTGGAACAATAGCTGCGGATATAATTCCATGTTGCTCGGAATGAGTTTACGGAACAGCGTTGTTTGTACTGTTCTTGTACTGTTCATTGTAGAATTATTTTAATTGTTATTTATAAGTTTTGTAGTAGGTAATATTTGTGTTTGTAAATATACTACTAAAATGAACGATTTGACAGGGGCTACATGATGAAAAATAAATTGACATTTGACAGGTTTTGACAACAAAAGTCACGACGTCACACATGAAAGTCGGTATCGGAGGCCTCTTCGGGTCAATGATTACGATGCCGTTATCAAAGTATAATATATATATTAGCAAAAGTTCGATTCGCATAAAACCCAGTTTCCACACGTTATTAACTTCGCAAATCAATGACTAGCGCAGTCAAGGTCAGACCTTATAAGTCGTATGTATCACTACCTGTAACTTGCGTTTGCTGTGTTCAGTTTGATCGCCCGGCTACGCCCGTAGGATAGAAAAGCAATCATTGCTAAAACCACAAGAGTTTGTGGCTAAAAAACCTCAAATATGTCTGTATAGGCTAAGTTCCCTTTGCCTCCCTCCCCGAAAACCGAAAAGAAAAACAAAGTCAAAATAAACAACCTAAAATTTAAAATCTTGATTTTCTTTCAAAGTTATTCTTTTTATCTGCTCAGTGAAAGTTATAAACTAAACGGTACGATTTTAAGGACTAAGAATCATGAGTTTATTCATAAAGAAATGTTTGAACACGTCTAATTATGTTACAGGTACGTACAAATTCAATTGTAAATATTTAGGTTATGAATTCCGTTTTAAAGTTCATCTGTAAAAAACCCTTCAAAACCTGTTGAATTTCGTGTTCGCTTATCGACACTTTTTTACCCAAATATTGTTTCTACCCTAAGCCAAACATTGACTTGATCAAAAATTTATCACACACTCATTTTGCTTATCTAATTCTCGCAGTGGTTCGCACATTCAGTTGCTCCCCAGCCTTGTGCATGAAGAGATGGCGGGAACAGAGGGGTCTACCTATCAACAGGAACGCTGAAGGGGTCCTCACTGATGCTCCAGATTTCACCTATTTGGATGGACGGCCAACACCTTTGCTTGTTAGTACCTATCTATTTTTTACAACTCAATGGACCTGACGCACTGAAACGTCCATACTAGAGACTAGAGGATAGAATGTGAATGAAACCTAGATAGTTTTAGTTGGTGCAATTTGCTTAGATTAAATTATGTTAAGGTGTGATCATTCGAAAACCATTTCGAGTTATAGGTTTAAACTTGTGGCCTAAAAAACCTAATTTTACTGGTTAAATGTAATCAAATATGACAACTTTCACAATTCAGGTATTTCTTTCACTCATTGGAGTAAGCCTCTAACACCTAGGAACAGAATCTCAAATAAAGTTTGCATCCATGAGAAAAATATGACATGGTAAATTTTTGTGCTTTATTACGTAACTGTGATGTTTTAATAGGTACCATTTTGTTCCCTTAGAAAGACATGAGGTAATAATTTTAAAGTAATACCTAAATTAAAGTAAATTCAAAGTAAGTTAAAAATATTTCCCTTCTCCAAGAATACCTATCTTTTACAACTTTTTACACACATTATTTTCAAATCTTTTTTCAGCACAAACAAAAGAAAAGAATGCTAAAACATCAAGAATATGCATCCAAAATAGTTGAGCTCACCGCAGAACTTGAATTTGCTCAAGAAAGATATCAAAAGATGAAAGCAGCCAAAAATGAAGAGAGACAGCAGATTGTTAGTAACAGGTTGAAACCAAAAGGCGTCAATTTATTGAAGAAACATTGATTTACTAATGTATTACATTATTTATTGCTAAGTTGTAGTTGGTGTAAGTAGTTTGTAAATACATTATTTTACTCATTACATTACTACGAGCTACGGAAGCTACGAGTTCTGTACCACTCGCCTGCTACGCTACCTGACTACGCTACGGAGCGTCATCACATCACTATACAATAAAGTGAGCTAAGTTTTCCTTCTTTAGTGCTACATCTACACATAATTATGTCAAAATCACCAAATAAATCATATTCTGAGTCAGACATGACCTTAGTTGGTCAGCAGGATAAAACGCCTCCTACTTATGACTATGTGACAGCTCGAAACAAAAGAAAACGAAATGAGGACATTGATTATGACGCCTTCAAGGAAGAAATAAGAAATATGTTTCAATCCTTCATTAAAAAACAAGAACATGAAGCTGCGTCAGTGGGCCCATCCATAAAGGACATACGACAGTCTATAGGTAACATTGAAAGCGCAATGACACTTATAAGTGCCCACAATGAGGAACTGAAGAACAAACTAGATGTGTTGGAATCCGAAAGAAAGAAGGACCGCGAGTACATTGCCATGTTGGAAGATAAATTGGAGGACATGAACAGACAAAACAAAAAGACGCTCATCGAAATTAGGAACGTTCCATACAAGCCGAATGAAACCCAACAGGATTTGCTGAACATGGCAGTGAAACTTGCCAAGACAGTTAACTACACAGAATTCTCTAAGAATCATGTAAAAGATATCTTTCGAGTGAAAAAGAAGGAAAACAACAATACTTTGGTGGTGGAGCTACAGTCAACCATGTTAAAGAGAGACATCCTGGCGGCCACTAAAAGCTATAACTACAAGAATAAGACGTCAAAACTCTGTGCTAGACACCTAGGTATTACAGAGAAAGGAGATACGCCAGTTTACATCTCAGAGCAACTGACACCCAAGGCGGCGCGACTCTACTTTCTGGCTCGTGACCTTGCTAAATCACAAGCTTATAAGTTCTGCTGGACTGCTTTCGGCAAGGTCAACGTGAGGAAGGATGAGAAATCACCGATCATACACATCACCAGTGAGGTGCAGGTTCAACGTCTTCTGAACACTTCCCAAAAGTGACTAGCCAGAGCTCGATTGTATATAGTGCACCCTAGCCTATTACTAAGTATACTATGGTTTAAACATGCCCTACCACACACACACATACATTTTAACAAACAATCTTTGAACATATTGATCTTCATATACACACTTACATACATATATTTACATACACATATCTACTCAAAAAATCTTGCCCTAGGATTAATGGTTCTCTGCTTCTACACACAAAACACTATTAGGAAATATCTAATAACCACTAAGCTACGTCCACTATGTACTAGAATCTTATTATAATGAGTAATACACTTACTAACACATTGCACGATATAGACAATATTGAAATTGCCAGTTCTGTTCTATGTGAAATTGAAGATCTGACTCGACTTATACCCGTCAAACAAAATGACTTAAAAATTCTTTGCCAAAATATAAGAAGTGTATATAAAAATATCGATGATCTAAATCTTACCGTTCATTCCTTTGATTTTATACCAGATGTAATTGTTTTAACAGAATGTCGCTTAAATGCAGATAAACCAACCCCGTCTTTAGAAAACTATACAACGTGTGAATCTACCCGACATCTGAACCAGAATGACGGCGTTGTGATATACATCAAAAATGATATTGTTATCACTAAGATTCGAGAAATCAAATTGGAGCATGCATCGTGTATGCAAATAGATACGCACAATACTGCTTTGTTAGGGATATATCGTTCTCCATCAAACACAAATGCTGATCCATTCATAAACTCACTTAGTGCCCACTTAGAAACTATAAAAACATATAAAAACATCGTAATAATGGGAGATATTAATATAAATTTAATTTCTAAAGAAAATGAACAAAATTATGAACGTACTAATAGAGAAAATTACTTAAATATGGTTTGTATGCATGGCTTGATGCCAGGTCATACTATACCGACTAGAGAAGTTGGCTGCCTTGACCATGTCCTACTGAAGATCGATAAGACTAAAATGTCAGCACAAATTGCAGTTCTTGAAACGACTATTACTGACCATTCTATGGTATTCCTTAATTTATCTGGTCAAAAGGTCAGCAATACATGCACAAAGGTTAAAAATGTTACCGACTTTAATAAAGCGCTAGTTAGTCTCGCGGAAAGGAGCTTATCACAGCTTCTAAATTCTGATGATCCTAATTACATAGTGCAGCGCTTGGTTGAAGGAATTTCTGAGTCTTTACGTGAGAACACGAGAGCAGTAAATATACCTAAATGTAGACGGATCTTAAAACCGTGGATGACTATTGGGGTCTTAAAGTGCATAAGAAATCGAAATAAACTCCAAAAACAACTCCGACTAAATCCTGATAACGAAATTGCTAAAATCACTTATAGAAGGTATCGTAACTACTGTAATAATCTTATAAAAAAACTAAAGAGAATATATGAGAGCAACAAACTGGCAGAATCAACAAAAAACCCAAAATCTCTATGGCAAAACATAAAATCACTAACTTATCTTAAAGGAAACAAAACTGATAATTTAAAACTTCTTAACATCAAAAATACTCAAAGTGAATCTGTAGACTATGTAAATAATTTCTTTTCTAAAATTGGTAAAGAACTGGCTGAGGACATATTGGATAATAATTCACTGATTACATATCAATCAACAAACAATGAACAAGAAAACCAGGATAATTCATTCGTACTATTGGAAACTGATATAGATGAGGTACATTATGTTCTCATGAACCTTAAGTCGGAGAGTGCTCCTGGATATGATAGTGTACCCACTAATTTTCTGAAGATGGCCAAGCACGAACTAGTACCTATTCTTTGTCACTTAACAAATCTATGTTTTTCAAAGGGCATTTTTCCATACATGCTGAAAAAATCCATCATAACACCGGTGTACAAGAGCGGGGAGAAGGACGATGTCAATAATTATAGACCAATATCGATACTGCCATCCATTTCTAAAATTCTAGAAAAGCTTTTGAATACGAGACTTATTAAGTACCTAAACAAATACAATTTACTATCCGATGCCCAGTATGGTTTTAGAAATGGTAGGTCCACAGAAGATGCCGTAACAGCTATAACCACACACATTGTAGAAAAGGTAGATGATGGTAAAAAATGTCTCGCTGTATTTTTAGACTTGAAAAAGGCTTTCGACACCGTCTGTATTCCCATTCTTGTGCAAAAGTTGGAGAAAATTGGTATTAGGGACACTGCACTAAAACTATTTAAAGACTACCTGAGTGACAGGAGACAAAAAGTCAAAGTAGGTCAATTTATCAGCAATGATACAGAAATAACTTTCGGTGTCCCACAAGGGAGCGTGTTGGGCCCTACATTATTCCTTGTGTACATAAATCAATTGTGCAGTATGAACATTAAGAACGCAAAAGTAATCTCCTACGCTGATGATACAGCAGTAGTATTTTCAGACACAACCTGGAACTCAACTCTAAAGAGTGCAGAAGCTGGACTTTCTATAGTGTCACATTGGCTTAACTTTAACTTGCTCACTCTTAACGCTCTGAAGACCAACTTTATCTGTTTTACCAAATATAATCGAACCCAGCCCCCCGATAACACTAAAATCAAAATTCATAATTGTACAAATGACTATCAAAACTGTAATTGCCCTACCATTGATAAGGTTTCCAAAACTAAATACTTAGGCGTAATGATAGACCAGCGACTATCATGGTTCCCACAAATTGAAATACTGAGTGCTCGAGTAAGAAGGTTAATTTGGATCTTTAAAATGCTTAGACATATAGCTACCCCTTTACTACTCAATAAAATATACATAGCCCTCGTCCAATCTGTACTTAATTATTGCATACCTGTTTGGGGAGGAGCTGCAAAATCTAAATTTATTGAATTAGAAAGAGCCCAAAGAGCATTGCTAAAGGTCATGTATTTTAAGCCCTATAGATACCCAACAGATAATTTATATTCTTTTTGGGAGCTATTGTCCGTAAGAAAATTATATATTGCAAATACAGTCCTAAAAAAGCATAAAATTTCTAATTTAGACCCACATTTTTCAAATAAGAGAAAAAGAGACAACATAATTAAACTTCCATTTTACAAATCTACTTTTGCACGCAGACAATATAACTATCAGTCAGCTTATATGTACAATCAAATAAGCAGAATTCTAGATATATGTACAAAAAATAATTATGAATGCAAAAAGCAAACAACTTTATTATTAAAAACAAAGAGCTACGAAGAGGCTGAAAACCTAATTTACCAAATTACTTAGAAAGAAACTAAACTAGTATGTAGATAAATAAATATAGAGCATACAAATAAACATACGCATACACCCTCCCTCACCTTCACACACTCACACACACCCTCTCACACACCCTCTCACACACACACATGCACCCTCTCTCACACACATGCACCCCCTCATATTTAGCTACTTCATAATATGGACGCATGCAGGATGTTATCTTTCTTTTATTATATACATATCTGTTTTGTGTTCTTATTATTACTTTAATTGTGTTCTTTATTATTACTTTAATTAATTTTTGTAAATTTAAAATTCTAAGCAAATTTTTGAAACTGTTTCGTAAAACCAAAGCTGCGGACTGAAGGAGCGGAGTCTTCTGATACAGGTATTTTTACTTAAAAGAAGGCTCCAGCTGTAATTGTAATTATGTAAATATTTGGTTAACACAATAAACATTTTTGATTTGATTGATTTTGACATTAGAAATATGAAATACATGTTTTAGAATCTAAAATTAAGATCCTTAGACTAATGTGTCAACTATTTAAATCAACAAGAGAAAACAGAAAAAAGGGAACCATAGAAACTATTAGGTGCAAACCTATAAAATGTCCATTTTATTAACTCAATTTTCAATACTTACTAATATTTTTGCATTTTTTTATAGGAAAGACAAGTCCAATTTTTTTTTGTACTGATGAGACAATAAAATAGCTGACAGAAACAACGTAATTTCTGAAAAGTGTCAGCTGTAAAAAAATATTACAAATCTTATCATGGAAATGGATGACATTTAGGACGAACTGTATTTGAAGATTTAATTTTAGTTATCAAACTGACAATAAAAACGAAATTTAAAACAGATGTAAAACCTTGAAACCAAAACAAAAAGCAAATAATGGAAATAGCTATTCAATTATAGGAATTATGAACTCATGAATCTGGAAGAAAATTTCGGCAATTTCATAGGCTTGCATGCAATATAACTTTGCAGACTTTTATAGGAACGGCTATATAAATATATAGCAGTTCCTGTAAAAGTCTGAAAAGTTATAAAAGTTAGGCCCTGGAGGGGAACTACCTTAAATCCTTTAGTTAGCTCATTTTACTGAAAGGAAACATTCCTTTATTTTTTAAAAGAAACAACCCTGCATTCAAATATATTCTGAAATTCGCTTGTCTCATCCGGGAATCGAACCAACTAAAAATTAAAAAAATAAACCCTCGCTATTTTATTATACGAATCGGTAGCATTATTGTTCAGGATAAAATTTGTCTAATAAACATTTGGTCTTACACTCATCTATTGTACGAGATACCCATGAAATTCAATATTTATTACAAGTTCTTTATTAACGTATGTATGTATTGGTATGTATGTTTATATATTCATTTCGTTATTTCCCGACTTATTTATGTATGTAGTGTATCATTATTCTGTAACATTGTGTGTTTAATTAATTATAATCAAAAATTGTACATTTAGTTAAGTTAGGTTTAGATTTAGATTTAGGTCTTTTCTGTAGCGTCACCAAATTTTATATTTCTTCTTTTTATCTCTCTGAGGAAAATGTTGAAGGGAGTAGATTTAAATATTTATAAAAAAAAATTTGTTAGTTCCTTTTAGTTATATCTGTAGTTTACTTCTGTTGTTTTTCCCTAAATAAATAAATAAATAAATAAATAAATAAATAAACAATACCATTCTCAAGGGTTTTGAGCTATTACAAAATATTAACAATTATAGATTGTTTACATGTTTAACCGTAGATTTCGGGAATGCTTATAAGCGAAACCGGTTGGGTTTAGTTTAATAAAGTGAATAGAATCTGTAGACAAGTAGAAGAGGTTAATTTTCAACAAAGATGTTTCATAAGTTCCACCAAGTGCCGACAATCAGAAGTGCTTTCATTAAATAACCCTGGGCTGGGTAGGAACACTGGGGTTGTAACGCTGAGTTTTTGAACGGGTTTCGTCGTGTAGCGACACTTCAAACGTCAGTTGTCATTTTTGCATTATATTTAGTATAATAACGTCGAGAGGACCCCCTCTGTACGAAATTTAACGTAAATATATCAACTATAACGTTGAGAAGACCCCCTCGGTAAGAAAATTAACGTCATGTCATTTACGAAAATTAACGTGAATGTCAGGTGACGTTTGGAGCCTATACGAACCTTGCGAACCCTGCTCAGAGTTGATGTTGAAAAATTCGAAACCAATGTAGCGACACTGTCATTTTTGAACGGTCGGTGTTGAGACGCGAGTTCATTATTGAACGGGTTAGTGTTGCGACCCGGGTAGGAAACCCAACTCTGTGTGAGTTTATGAACGACTATCAGGACCATCAGCATTTTATCTCTATACATTACATGTATAGAGGAGCATAAAACCAGTGGCGTATTTTAAGATATGACGCCCTGGGCCTTTAAGGTTTGTCGCCCCATAAATGAACGAGAAAAAAGCAAAAATATTACAATAATTAAATTAAATTAAACCCAGCAGTGTGTTGATTTGGGCTGAGAATTATGATAATGACAAGCTCAAAATTCCATACAAAGACATAAACACAATTTTTTGAAATAAAAGTATAAAGTCAAAAAGGAATATAAATTAAAAGACAGGTAACGATTGTTTATGAAAGGCGCCCAAAGCTGAGCGCGAGGTGCGGCTTGCGCCCCGCCCCTCCCAGCCTGCCGCCGCCCCGGGTCATGGCTCCATTTGGTCCTAGGGTAAATACGCCACTGCATAAAACCGTATCATAGTCATTGGCGCAGCCAGGATTTTGTTACGGGGGGACTAGTAAGGGCCAGCCTGAGACAAAATCGTGGTTTATTTAAATGGTATTTCTATAGGAATCGAAATATATTTAACACATAAAATATTAAATTTCCTTTGATCACACGTTATGCCTTCTTGGTTAAAACTTAAACATATTATTGATTGAACTAATTTTTCTGGTCTTCGGATTTTTTGGCGGGACCAATTTAGATTAAAGTGCACGGTACGGACACGGAAGCCTCGGTGCGAGCGCGGTTTGTTTGGGAGTGTTACATCACTGAATCCATTATAAATAGGGTCGGTTACAAAACTGCGTAGGAAGTGCGCCCTGTTTAGCTAAAGTACAGCTTCAACACAATTACGATGATCCGCCGCTCCAATTAACTGAAAAGCTCCGTGATAAGCTTTATTAACGTTAAACCGGCCGGAATTAAGGGAACTTAGGCCACAAAGATAGTAGGACAATCGTTGTCCTACTAGTAGGACGAAATAGTAGGACAACCGGGAAACACAGTTCGCGAAATATTATTTGCATCGATAAATAATTGTGCTACAATAAAGCAGATTCAGAAGGCTTTAATTTAAGTTTATAAGTACCTGTCAAAACTAAATTTTCTTCAGTGCAAAATAGTTCTCGACTGTTAGGAACAGAAGCTAAATTACTTTGAAAAAAAAATGTTTTGACAGAACTTTAACTAAAATTGCTTATGCTAACCTTGAATCCCGTTTTTTAAGAGTTCCATAATCGAAGGGTGCCAGGCGAGACTCTATTACTAAGCCTTCGCTGTCCGTCTGTCTGTCCTGACTATGGCATCGTTCACGGCAAATAATAAAAGAAAAAAAAAATTGAAAACCAAGGGGGTCCCCATACAAAAAATACTCGAAAAAATAGCATTTTTAACGTTGTCATGTCCCCCCTTATTTCCGGAAGGAGAGGAGTGAAAAAAAGAGATGATGTAAATATTACAGGCAAATATAGCGGTTAAGATATTAGGGTTCCGTACACAGTGGGAGCCGCGAATTGTCAGCCAGGCGCTACCATTTTAGCGGCTTGTTTTTGTCGCCTCAATGATGCTATGTCATATACAACGTGTAACAGAAAGGTGTAACCATATTTGAAGAGCTTATTCAGTCAATGGTATAGAACAACTTTTACTACGGAGCCAAACATGAAATCTTAAAAAAAATCTGTCCTTCCATACATTTCGGCCGAGCGGCATTGCATTTTTCTATGAAATTGTCGAATTTTTTCTCGAGATACAGGGTTTGTTCCATAGTAAAAGTTGTTCTACACTATTGACTGAATAAGCTCTTCAAATATGGTTACACCTTTCTGTTACACGTTGTATACATATTGTACTCACCGTTCTGGATGGAGGCTCACCGTTCAAAAGGTGTTTGAATTTGAAGAAGAACGTAAAGCTGTTCTCGACGCCAAACGTGATGAGATCCACGCAAGACCATCTGCGGCCATCCCGTATAATTATGTAACTGGGCTTTTGACATGTAGCCTGTGCAATCGCACTTTCAAGGCCAAAATAGGCTATGTCAGCCATTGGAGGGATCACCAGCGAAGCTCATAGCCTTGATCAGTCATTATGACCGAAAACGGCCAGGAGGCATCAACATCATCATCAATATTGTTGTTATTTACTATAAAGTTTTTAGGATTCCGGTACCGGTATTGTATGGTGAATGGTGGTACGGAACAATTTGTGCGCGAGTCCGACTTGCAGTTGCCCAAATTATAAATCTGGTCTGCATGGTCACTCTTTGCGTACCCTACACACATGTCAGTATTTATACAACGTGTAACAGAAAGGTGTAACCATATTTGAAGATATAATGAACAGAAAATCACTTGTACTATCCCACAAATTTATTTAATACTTCCTGACCGGTTTCGCCTTTATGGCATTATCAAAGGAATTAATATAAGATCTTAATTACACAGTGAAACCGGTCAGGAAGTATTAAATAAATTTGTGGGATAGTACAAGTGATTTTCTGTTCATTATGTATTCCAGTTCCACCAAGTGCCAACAATCAACAGTGTAAATATTTGAAGAGCTTATTCAGTCAATGATATAGAACAACTTTTACTATGAAACAAATCCTGTGTCTCGAAAAAAAAAAAATCATAGAAAAATGCAATGCCGCTCGGCTGAAATGTATGGAAGGGCATATCTTTTTTTTGAGATTTCAAGTTCTTCTCTTCAAATATGGTTACACCTTTCTGTTACACGTTGTATGTAGACTCAGACGCGGTCTCAGCCTACGTTTGTGGCGACTTATCTTGCCTAAAGTAATTCCACGCCTTTTTTATTATTTTTAAAGATAAACTAAAAAATTCGTTTTTTTTAACTTTTACCATAATAAGTAGAGGCTAAAGAAAAAAAATCGCATTAAAAAAATTATGACGTCATACACCGGCTAAGACAAACCATGAGACAAAACACCCTTTTTTATCATTTTTCTACAATATTATAATATTTGAATTGAGATATACAAGGTGACTTTTTGATCATCGTCCAAATTCATACTGGTGGCTTGGTAAGTGATCAGTATCATGCATCAATAACAATTTTGGTGAAATTCGTAAAATGAAATTTCGACTCCCCATAGTGATTCACTCGAGACTGGAACTGAATTTATATGGGAAGCCGAAATTTCATTATACGAATTTCACAAAAATTGTTACTGATCCAAGATTCTGATCACTCATCAAGCCTCCAGTATGAATTTGGACAATGATCAAAAAGTCACCTTGTATATATAGTATATAAATATATACATGTTTGTGCCGTTTGGCGTTGATACGTTCGGGCCTTGGGGGTCCGGTGCTCGACAGCTCTACAAACAAATAGCATCGCGTCTGGTGGATGCCTCAGGGGACCCTAGGGCTGGAGCTTACCTCGGACAACGCATTAGTCTTGCTATCCAACGAGGTAATGCTGCCAGTGTCTTGGGCACCCTGCCCAGTGATAGCGATGACTTTTATTTAGTGTAAATTTATTTTTATTTAGTTTAGTTTGTAATATATCTATTTTTAGCAGTAAAAAAAAAAGAAATAATATATATACAAGGTGACTTTTTGATCATCGTCCAAATTCATACTGTAAGCTTGGTAAGTGATCAGCTTCATAAATCGATAACAATAATTGTGAATTTCGTATTATGAAATTTCGACTTCCCATAGTAATTCACTCGCAGTCCTGAGTGAATCACTACGGGGAGTCGAAATTTCATTTTATGAATTTTACAAAAATCGTTATTGATCCATGACGATGTATACAAGGTGAATTTGTGAACATCGTCCAAATTCATACTTGAGCCTTGGTAAGTGATCAGCGTCATGGACCAATAACGATTTTTGTAAAATTCATGAAATGAAATTTCGACTCCCCATAGTGACTCACTCAGGAGTCAGGACTAGGAGAGAATTACTATAGGAAGTCGAGATTTCATTATACGAATTTCATAAAAGTTGTTATCGATTCATGATGCTGATCACTTACCAAGCTTCCAGTATGAATTTGGACGATAATCAAAAAGTCACCTTGTATATGTATATACATAAAAAAATAACTTTCGCGGTTTTTATTATTTCAAAAATTTAATCTAATTTTAGAAAAAAAAAAACCGCATTGGATTCTGACAACTACTTTTAGAGATATAGCCAAAAACAGAATTGGCGGGAAATTAAAAATCGTCAATAATTCTACAGGTTAAATAGCCGCTTTACAACTTATTTTATTTTATCCATAAACATACTTATATATCCATGATGATGTTTCACCAAGAGCCGACAATCGCAAGTATTAACTTTAAAAACACTGAAAGTTTAACTAATAGAGTAGGTTTTTGTTTCTAATTAGAAACAAAAACCTAATCTCTTTAACTCAAGAAATTCAAGGGTTATATAAAAAAGCCGCCATTATAATATAAATATTTTTTCAATGCATGTGCTCGTAAAGGCCCACTTTTTATGCATCAAAACCGAACAGAAAGTCGATTATTTTGCCCTAGGGCTTTATTATTATTATTTTTTTTATTTGTTTGCAATGGTTGGCTAACCTGCAGCCTTTCCTGTGTACCATAGACGTTATACTTTTTCTTCCACTGTTTAACGGCTCTGGATACAGTCCTTTTGAGCCAATTATAATTTAAAGTTCACAAGATTATATTTATTTTCATTTCCTCACACTATGCATTGAAAAATGTAGTATGATACACGGGCGTAAAAGCAATAAATTACTCGGTTACGTTTAAAACACTCGCTAGGCTCGTGTTTTAAATCGTCCTCGTAATTTATTCCTTTGCGCCCTTGTAGCATAAACTACTATTTCAATGCATGTGCTTGTAAAGGCCCACTTTTTATGCATCAAAACCGAACAGAAAATCGATTATTTTGAGCTAGGGCTTTATTATTATTATTTTTTTTATTTATTTACAATGGTTGGCTAACCTGCAGCCTTTCCTGTGTACCATAAATGTCATACTTTTTTTTCCACTGTTTAACGGCTCTCGATACAGTCCTTTTGAGCCAATTATAATTTAAAGTTCACAAAATTATATTTGTTTTATTTCCTCACACTATGCATTGAAAAACGTAGTATGATACACGGGCGTAAGAGCAATAAATTACTCGGTTACGTTTAAAACAGTCGCTACGCTCGTGTTTTAAATCGTCCTCGTGATTTATTCCTTTGCGCCCTTGTAGCATAAACTACTATATAAGCCAGCACATTTTGAAAATCGTTTGTGTATTTAAATAAAGCGTCTTTTCAAGCAAATCAGCCTCTATGTTGCTAAAACCCATTTATTGTGTACGATGTACCGTTGATCGTGTTTATTTATTGACAGCTATTGTGTTCAGGAGTGGTTCAGTACCTAAACATAGACCGTTCGCCGCCCGCCCGCCCGAGTGGAGACACTAATTTGATTACTTTCGAAATGGAGCAGGTATCAATGATTTCACGCGACAGGGAGCTCGGAGACTTATGACTTGCATCTCACAGTTCACACTCAGAACACCTCTTGACACCCCTTCGGTAAAAATCTGCAAATAATTGCATGACCTATAAAATGTATTGTGTCTAAATACTAATCACTCTTACTGCTACTAATAAGCCATCTATTCCAGGTAGATTTACTTTTGTTTATTTTGCTTTTGCAAATTCATTTTGTTTGTTCCGATAAACAAACCAAACTTTGTAAATTACCGTTACTTGAATAATTAATAATCTTCACATGTCAAATTTTAAGTAATCGTACACTCATTTAACGAAGTAGAGCAACATTCAGGTGCGGTCTCTAACATCTTAATGCAGCGGGGGGAGCGCTACTTCTAAAGCCTCAGGTAAGATGAAAGCGAAATGTTGCAAAGAGAGTCTGGGGCCTTAAGGCGAATGGATACGCCAACTGCAATTTGGACTTGTCTTTGAAGGCTTACTCCTCCCACACGGGTGGTCCAAAAACTTTCATAAAAATATATGATAGGCATTATAGAGTCAACAATAAATTTTAAGTTTCATAAAGTATTTTTCTATTGTGGGTTTTGACAAAAAAAATCGAAAGTCATCGAAAGTTTCACATGATTAACACAAGAATTCTCTTACTCCTTCCAAACGCCTAAAGCGATTTTAATAATTATTTCACCACATTATAGGAAATTTTTAGATCTAAAAATTCAAGTTCAAAATTTTTTTTTCGTTCATGGCGTCCATGTGAAAAGTATTATTTTCTCTTATTTTGCGCTAGTCGGAGACGCAGTGGTTGTCATAACAGCCACTTTTCAAGGCACGCTGATATGAACATTATTTCAATGTCGTTTCCGTTAATATTTATCGAAATAAGTATCTTGTTGCTTAAGGCGCTACGGAAAAAAAATCGACACTTTTAGAACTTGCATATCTACATCAATAAATAATGTATTATTTTGATAAAATAGTATGTTATTTTTGGAATCTTTTTCTAGGGATCTGTTAAAACAGAAACGCGATTGGAGAAATTCGCCTCGATAGAAATATTTATTGTCTTTTTCGACACCAATTCTCCTGGTTTGACAATTCAGAATGACTTATGGACTGCTATTATATTTTGTTAGATGGGTTTTAACGGAATCTAGGAGATTAAACGAAATTTTGATAGCAACTTTAGTACAGTTTATATTAATAAAAAACCAACTTTTTGCTACTTTTCCACGAATTCGTCCCTCTCGCACTGAGGATTTTTTCGCATATGGTGTAACAGTGACGCTAAAACTTTTACATATCGCGTTAAGAGCGGTTTCGCAGCCGTATTTTGAAAACCCCGCCTTTTTCTAATTAATCGAAACAGAACACTCAAATTCAAAATTCAGTCGATAGTTATTCAACAAAACCTTATTACCTATGTATTGTGCCATCGCAAAGTTTCCAATGGTTTCTGTAAATTAGAATGTCAAAAATTTTGAATTTAAATATTTTTGAAATTCTAATTTACAGAAACCAATGGAAACTGCGAATGCAGTATACATACACAATACATAGGTAATTAGGTTTTGTTGAATAACTATTGAGTCAATTTTGAATGTAAGTCTTCTGTTTCGATGAACTAGAAAAAGGCGGGTTTTTTACCGCTCATAAACAAAAGGAACCGACTTCAAATATAGCAGCATCATCGAAATTTCGATGAGCAGCAGTCATTCTAGTAGATTATGCACTAAGGGAATAAAGCAGTGTCTTACGTCACGGGCGGCATATTGAACCCTGAGCGTAACGAGGGACTCTAGAGTTAACTCCTGAGCGTAGCGAGGGAGTTATAGTATAGAGTCCTGAGTAAAGCGAGGGGTTCAAGCTGCCCAAGACAAAGACAGGCTTTATTCCAGAGGAGCATACTCTACTTTTCACACCTTCTGCGAGACAATAAAAAGCTCGACATTTTTTATCAACATTAATAATTCAATAAAATTCACTGACAATCACAGCACCAAACACCGTCTTTTGTTTCACATTCTTTGTAAACGCTTTTTTTCACACGAATTTGACGTTCCAAATTTAAATCACTTTAATCCCTAGGGATTTTCATATAACTTTATATCCCTTGAGATATAATGCGTTACTTTAAGTTGAGGTTGCATGATATGTAATTGGACATTGTCGAGCAGGTGGTGTGAAAAAATAATTATATACTGACCGATGGGACCGAAACAACACTTTTGCCGACTTGTTTCTTCCAGAAACATGTGTTATATTCATATTCTTTATTGTACACAAAAAACATAAAATTTACACATTGTTCTTAGAGATATCATGTACATGGGCGAGCTTATCTCTAAAAAGAGATTTCTTCCAGCAAACCTAGATTGATAAATAGAAATCATAACTAAAAAGTAGACATACGAGGGTCATGCCAAATGAAACTAGATATTCAAAAACTATATTATTTATTCTTTATTGTAGATATCAGACTTCTCAAAGTATTCACCCTGAGCACGTTTCCATACGTCTAAACCATTTAGAAAATACATCTGCCCACTCTTCTTTAGACACATCTGAAATCTCGAAATTGTATGCTTTGCTTTCAAACCTCTTGCCTTATAATTTTTCTTTTATTTTTGGAAACAGGTAAAAATCCCAAGGTGCTAGGTCAGGGGAATATGGCGGGTGAGGTAGGATAGGCACATTTTTCGTATTGAAAAAGTCGAGTGTTCTGGCAGACGTGTGCGCCGAGGCATTGTCGTGATGCCAGAGAAGCTGCCGGTTTCCTGACTTCAGCCGCTTGTCACTCCAAGCTGACAGTACCTTTGGGGCGCAAACTGTCACGTACCATTCAGGGTTAACGGTTTTTTGATCCTCTAACACCACAGTAGCAATATGACCTGTCTTGCAGAAAAATGAGGCGACCATTTGTTTCTGCATGCTTCGTGCACGGCGACATTTCGTGGGAGTTGGCTCATCATCAAAGCACCATACCGTCGGCTGGCACTTTGTTTCAGGATCGTAGTTATATAACTATGTTTCATCACCAGTCAGTATATCATAAACGTTTTTTTTCTTGCCACCGTTGAATTTATCTATCATAAATTTACACCAACCCACGCGACGCTCTTTCTGCTGATTGGTGAGTTTGTGCGGCACCCATCTGAACAACGCTTACGGAGAGAAAGGTGGTCGTGTATGATGGTCTGCATTGCTGCTGATCCAATGCCCACTTCTCGTTCAAGCTCTACATATGTAATTTGCCGATTTTCACGAACAAGTTTTTCGATTGCTCGAACATTTTCTTGAGTGACCGCTGTTGGCGGCCGACCAGTCTTCGCCTCATCTTCAAAGCTTTCGCGTCCTCTTCTGAATTCAGCAAACCAATTATAAACTGTTGCATGTGAACAAGCAGATTCACCAAAAGTAATAACCAAAAGTTCAAAACATTCTTGAGGCTTTAAACCTTTTTTATAGTCATAATAAATCATTGTCCGAAAATCTCTTCGAGTAAGCTCCATTGCTACGAACGAATTCCCGCCAGATTCTCTCGGAAAAACAAAATTTCAAAAAAAAAAAAATTGAATTAACGAATGTTCTATATTCAAAATTATTAGCTGATAACCGGCCTATACGTAAAGTTCTAACGTGCCAGTGACAACCAATGAGTAAGAGTATCTGACTTCTTTTGGCATGCCCCTCGTATACGTGTAAACTAAAACAATAATTACATCCTATGATTATAAATAACTACAATATACTTACATAATAGTAGTTTATGCTACTAGGGCGCAAAGGAATAAATTACGAGGACGATTTAAGAAGATGGCATACTCTAGCAACTTTTTCTATTACCCGTCCAGCACAATAAGTCTAATGGCAAAGACTTTATTTGCTTTTCATAGAGGCGATTATATGTTGGCTCTTTGGCCTCTTTTTCTTAGACGCGTTATACTAGTGATCACGCAGCGAAACAACAAATTGGTGTGTTTTTAGCTAATATTGAAATATTTTGTAGGGAAAAAAATATTGAATTTAGGTGATATACCTTCATATTTCTATTACCTATTTTATGAAAAAAAAAAATAAGTTGATCACTTATCCGCGTTCTTCAAGCGAACGTTTGAAAACCAAAAAAAGAGAAGGTGCAAAACTTTTTTTTGTGACAAAAGTATAAATTTTAGTACATTGTTTATACGTAAGATCCCTAGAGAAAAGATTAATAAAGGAAATATATTTTTTGCAATACAAGGAGAGTCCGAATTTCTTCAAACGAATCCTAGATATACTGGAGTTGGTCATGCTCTAGGCTCAGGTACAGTCTTAAAACACGAGCGTAGCGAGTGTTTTAAACGTAACCGAGTAATTTATTGCTCTTACGCCCGTGTATCATGCTACGTTTTTCAATGCATAGTGTGAGGAAATAAAACAAATATAATTTTGTGAACTTTAAATTATAATTGGCTCAAAAGGACTGTATCCAGAGCCGTTAAAAAGTTGAAAAAAACTATGACATTTATGGTACACAGGAAAAGCTGCAGGTTAGCCAACCATTGTAAAAAAATAAAAAAAAAATAATAATAAAGCCCTAGGGCAAAATAATCGACTTTCTGTTCGGTTTTGATGCATAAAAAGTGGGCCTTTACGAGCACATGCATTGAAAATAATAATTATGTAAGTATTTAAACAATAAACATAAAAAAATATAGTACTAATAAAAATAAAGTTAGGATATCTACATTTGTCAAAAAATCATGTTTTAACCCTTTTTTTTGTTGGTCTAAAAATGTTCCTTACGGCTACGCGGTTACAGGATTGTCCTGTTTTTTAAATAAAATAAGTGATACAAAATTATGAAGTGAATCTTCTCCAATGTTATTTAGCTAAAAACCCACCAATCTGTTGTTTCGCTTCGTGATTATTAGTATTACCCATTCAAGACAAATAAGCCAAGTCTTTGCCATTTGCATTATTGTGTTGGACGGGTAGTCACGGTTTTTTTCCCTAGCCTATGCCATACCCTTAATAGTCGTGGGTGAAATATGGGTGTACGAAAGTGGACTGTGACTTACTCTTAGTCCATACTCGGAAACAACTCTGACAACCCTCGGGGACTTATGTAGTGACGATGTGTATACAAGGTGACTTCTTGATCATCGTCCAAATTCATACTGGTGGCTTGGTAAGTGATCAGTATCATGGATCAATAACAATTTTTGTAAAATTAGTAAAATACAATGTTGACTCCCCATAGTGATTCACTCGCAACTGGAAGTGAATTTCTATGGGAAGCCGAAATTTCATTTTACAAATTTCACAAAAATTGTTATTGATCCAACATACTGATCACTTATCAAGCCTCCAGTATGAATTTCGACGATGATCAAAAAGTCACCTTGTATATGCCATGTACATTGTACATATATCATTGAGGTTATATAGGTATACCTATAATATTATACTTACATACAAACCTTTTCACACCTAAAATTTAGTAAATTCCGTAATGTGAAAATGGTAAATTTATAAATTGTATTCGGCTGAATCAGATAAAAGCGAGCACCCGTGTGTGAACGAATTTAAAGCGATAATTAAAAACAGATTCACAGTTAAACATTTAAAAAATTCAACTGAGTCGATTTAAAGTATCGAGAAATTGAATAATATCGCCTCTGTGGCCTCGGTTCGGTAACTAACCCGGAGGTCGAGTTCAAATCCACTTTATGTCCGGAAGACAATAGTTATTTCTAAAACATTCATTTTTTTCAGAGAATTTACCTCAAGATTTATATAAAAACGGCTCACCTCAATACGTGTTATGATCGGGAAAGCCGACCAGTTTCAGCAGATTTAGACTGCCTTCATCTGGGCGAGTAAAGACGTTACGCCTCACACTTTCCTTTACTCGCCCAGATGAAGGCAGTCTAAATCTGCTGAAACTGGTCGGCTTTCCCGATCATAACACGTATTGAGGTGAGCCGTTTTTATATAAATCATGAATTATCCTCAAGTCTCATTTAATTCTATAATTTACCTCAATTTAGGACATTATTTTGGTATATATAAATTAACCATTATTTTTTCATGATTTTTTAAAGAATTGACAGTTATGACTTCACTTGAGAATTTTAGACGTTGTACTGGTTGTACGATTGCTTATTTAAAAAAAAAAACTGTCTCTGTCTGTCTACTCATCTGTCATCCAGCTGTCAATTCAGTCGGAGCAAATTATTATAAATTTATCTTGATAGCAAAGGACACATTTCTAAATAGCCATTTCTCACACGGAGGCAGATGGAAGTTGCAGCTTTTTCGTAAAAATATTTATCATCATGAGGTTTTTTAGACCACAAGTTCTAAAATATGGCTTGTCAAACTTAAATCTCGAAATGGTTTTCGAACTAACACACGTTAACATAGTTATTATTAGAATGCATTACAAACAAGAAAACAATCAGAAACAAATTTACAAGCACAAATATATATATTTTTCAAATTCCTCGGGCAAGTATTATATATATATATACAAAAGTTATTGGTCCAAAACAGTAATTTTCAAGAATACTTATCTCCTGGTGAGGGGAGTGGCAACCGGGGGAAGCCCCCCTACTGCACCGCTGCCCCACTCCTCAAAGCTTGCGGCTGGATTCTAAGTAAATCCCCACCTGCTTTTCACTGACAATGATTACGTTCCAAAAGCAATAGGTGGTGAGCCATATAGCTGCACCTCAACCAACACAATAGGTGGTGAACCATATAGCCGCACCTCAACCAACACAATAGGTGGTGAACCATATAGCCGCACCTCAACCAACACAATAGGTGGTGAACCATATAGCCGCACCTCAACCAACACAATAGGTGGTGAACCATATAGCCGCACCTCAACCAACACAATAGGTGGTGAACCATATAGCCGCACCTCAACCAACACAATAGGTGGTGAACCATATAGCCGCACCTCAACCAACACAATAGGTGGTGAACCATATAGCAGCACCTCAAACAACACAATAGGTGGTGAGCCATATAGCCGCACCTCAACCAACACAATAGGTGGTGAACCATATAGCCGCACCTCAAACAACACAATAGGTGGTGAGCCATATAGCCGCACCTCAACCAACACAATAGGTGGTGAACCATATAGCCGCACCTCAACCAACACAATAGGTGGTGAACCATATAGCCGCACCTCAAACAACACAATAGGTGGTGAGCCATATAGCCGCACCTCAACCAACACCTGTCCCGTCATCCGAAGAACAGTTACAGTAAAACATCTAGGCGTTGTATTAGACGAGAAACTGACATTCTCCGTGTAGGAGAGTGAAACATATAGGTCCCATACACCCTCTCACCCACATACTCACACACTCACACACCACACCATCTAACACACACATCACACCCTCAACATCTTACTTCCTACATATACGAGTATATACGCACATAATATACCTATTTTTCTTTTTTGCATGCTATTCTATAATTTAATAATAAAATACAAAATCTATGAATTAAATAATTTTTATAATTCTTAATTTTTTGATTGTAATACTGGTGTCATTTAACATTAGCTAATATAAAATCTATTTCATGTTGAATCTTAATCTAATTTTTTTGTAATGTAATTTAAATGTATTCAAATTATTATATTTTTTGTAAAAAACATTAGCCGGTACATAATTAAGTTTTTAAATGTGTAAACTTATACGGAGAGCGCTGGCCGTTGGAATTCAGGTTCCAGCCTACCCTAATGACCAGAGTTCCAATTATTCTGTGTACTTGTATTTTTTTTTTGCGTCAATAAAGATTTTTTCATTTCATTTCATTTCATTTAAACCTCACACAGATGCTCTGTCTGCACGGATCAGAAAAATAATTCCAGTGACGAAGCGGCTTCGTCAAGGAGCACCCATAGATGTGCTCAAAATGGTTTACACATCCCTATGCCAGTCCTTACTACTTTACTGTATGGGGAAGTGCGGGAAAATCTTTTATTATCACTGTAGAAAGAGCACAGCGATCTTAAAAGACCATATCAGTATCCCACAGCAGATTTATTTAGGGAAACTAACATTTTAACGGTGAGACAACTTAATATTTTACGAGCATCACTTTTTTATCACAAGCATATATTTAGCTCCCCACAATACTCATCTTTGCTCAGTAGGAGAATATACAGAGTTGCTCTTCCGGAAATTAAAACATCATTTGCAAAACGTTTTTCCTCATTTGCTTTTCCGTTTATATATAACACTGCCTGCAGATACAACGATATAAAAACGTTACCAACTAAAGAAGCTAAAGCTATTATAAAGAAATGGTTAATAACATTAAATTATGAAGAAACAGAGGTATTATTGCTAACAGTGTCCTAAATCAGCCCTTAAACAAAAATATACTTGCTACTGTTTATGTATTATTTTACATTCTATTAAGTTTAATAGCTAGAATTTTGTAACAATAATTAGAGTTTTCAGTTCACACTTATATTTATATTAGTTTAGATTTAAGCCTTGCGCTAATTTAAAAATGTCCAATTCTTTTTTATTATTCTTAGTGTTAAATATCTTTCTTCTTGTTTTAATTGGATTAATTGATTAATTTTGATAATCAGTCCTGGATTCCACCGGACAAGTTAGACTTAGCGTGGGATCCACAGTTATTCTCATTACTATGCATGCACACTAATTTTAGTTCGTAATTAAGTAAGTTACCTTAAGCATGTAAAAAAATAGTGTAAGCTTTTTGGTAAATAAAGATATTGTATTGCCTTGCAAAGCCGAAGATTTCTACCTCTGGGTTACCATAGGTGAAGTACACGGCAAGTCGGCAACATAGGTGCAGTGGCGTAGCTAGGTAGGCAAAGGCCCCGGTGCATAGAGAAAAAATCGGGCCCTCACCTCCTCTTTCACGGTAGCTTCAACTTATATTGGCCTTCAAAATTATAGATAGGAATAAGAATAGGATACAGGATACAGTAGTTGAATTTATCATTAGTAGGCTTAATCCATACGTCATCTCTATGAGTGGTAAAATCTCTGTGTTTATGTAAAAGAAAATGGGAATAAATAAGCAACGACGCATTATAAACTCTTTATTATACAGATGAGATCAATAGATGACAAAGAAAAACGATTTTTAACAGAGTTCCCTGTCCAATTCACAACCTCTTGCGCGCTTTAATTTTTGCAAATTCGTCTATAACTTCACTTGAAAATTCTTGTGAGCAGGGTCGAGGTTTTCTAGCTTCAGGAGCTGGCGAATTGGCTGACCCGCTCTTTTCAAAGCTTAGGTTGGAGGGCCCCCTGAGCTCCGGGGCCCTGGTGCACTGCACCAGCTGGCCCTATGATAGCTACGCCACTGCATAGGTGAACTACATGGCAACATAGGCAGTCAACTCGGATGGACTAACCTAAAATAATTATAAGACGGTTAAACTGTGTTTGTACCGTATTTTTAACCTCAAACTCTAGCTAAGAACTTCAAAAAAACGTTTATGGTAAAACTAGAATGTTTCTGTTTTCAGCAATGGACCTCTATTATCAATCAGTCACATCAGAGATGTGTGTGGTGATCATTTTGATAAAGATCATGCTAGTGCATATCTGAGACTAAAAATTAATGCTTTCCCAATGCTGAACACGATGGCAAAAGGTACCACATGGCAAGAAGTATCTGCTTAAATATAATACGGTTGTAACTCCGACATGACCTGCTGCGTTTTATTATTGCGTTCTAATAAACTTCAATTTATCATGAATGATGGTAACTAATAACAAATAATAAACGATTAAAAAACTTATTTACTGGTTTGTAATAAGAAATTAATTAATCCCTCGTCTAAAATAAAAGGTTATACTAAACTTTTTTTTGACGAAAGAAGTACCCTGTCTAAATACTCTTATTGTCAAGCACTAAATACGAAAACGCCTTGATCTGCGGAATTCTTTCCCGAAGTCGATCACTGAATACAAGCTATGAATTGGACCCCCTATCTGTCTGAGGCACGAACAAAGAAGTATTCGCTTCAAAAAATTATTGATGAAAACTCCTTGGTGATATTAACTTCCTGGATTTGCCCATCCATCTATCAGCCTAGTTCGTTGTGACGTTGTCTACATAATAAACGTTATTGTTAAAAAATATGCATTAAAATAAAAACAAAATTAACTAAAGCAAATACTAAACGCTGCTTCGTAAATGATCGGACAAACTCGTGCCAACTCGTATTTCAAATTCAAATCTCGAGAACGTTTCGGAGCCGCGAGAGGAGAACGCATTCGTCCATTGACCTTTACGGAACGGTCTAATACTTTGTGGCTGATTTATCAAATTATTTTTTATTTGTCTTTTGCTACGTATATTTGTGAATACTATTATAGTGTCTTATCCCAACTTTGGGTTTCACGAACCGGAACAAAAAACCTACTGACCGGAATCTACGAATTCTACGGCTGAGTTCATCCAGTGACTACTCACATCTAGTGCCTGCCTGGAGACCTACTGAGCAACTTCATCTCACGAACCGGAACAGTCGTGCCAACCCTACTGCACGACTTGTTCAACTACATCTACGAGGGAAGTGCGGTATAGTGCCAGTGCGGGTAAACCCAGAAGGACTTAAGACTGAAACCACCCTCACCCTGAGAAACTATTTTTTACCGTCTCACATCTTGTTTTTTTTAAAATTACATATTAACCTAATTTAAATATTCTTTTTTTTTTTTTTAATAAATTCATATTTAATTGTTTGCGTGTGTATTCATACTTTCTCACCTACACACGTGACAAATGGCGCCCAAACTTAGATGGTTCTTGGTCTTTCTGGTTTTAGCTTAACTTTTTTTTGATTTGTTTTCTTTGGTGATGGTCTGCATGGTTTATTTTTGTAAACGATCACGTGTTTTCCTCAACTGAAGCGTAGTAATTTTGTTCTAACTTCTCTAATTTTATATTGTGTACCTACCTACCTACTGTATTTAATTTTATATTGTGTACCTACCTACATTATACAAATTTTTCTGTATACTACGCATCAGTTGAAAGCTGATTCATTTTCACATTTTTATTTGGTTTTCATCAACTTTCATGAAAAGAAAAACACTTTCGTTCTGTTAAATCTGATATTTGTAACAGAACTGGACCGCTTGCTACTAGGTTTATACCAAAATTTTATTAATATCAAAAACAATTATTTATTGTATTCTAATATCTACACAACTTACCTAAATTTGGTGACGATTTTATAATTGGAAATAAAATAACCTTAATTTTTCAATATGGCGTACCCTATTAAATATTTTCTCCTACAAAAATCTGAGCTTTTGTATGAAGTGGCTATAAGAGGAGAGGTTCCATCTGAGACAGTCATGGAGTTGCGACGTCAGGTTAATAAAACGACTCAAAAATTTCCTGCAGAGGAAATTCTTGACTCATGTTACGAGTTTACGGACGATCTGGTAGGAATAAAGGAATGTCTAACAAAAGTTGCGTTGAATTTAGAATTGTTAAAATCAGGTTTATCTGATAGTCTTATCAACAGAACTCGGGCAATTTTGAATCACCTTTATCATCGGATACCTAGAGTGGTTAAGCCATTAACTACTGAACATAGTTCATCACTAGAAAAAGCAACGAAGTCATTTAACGATTCCTATAGCGTTTTCTTGGAATTAACTTCTTCTCAATCTCAGGAGACAAGCGAGTCCTCTTCGCATACTAGCGTCAAACCTGGCTTCACCCCCGATAATATTACAATTTCAGTCAATTGTGACAGGAGCATTAACTCTGACATCCAAAAACTAAAATATGATGGTAAAACTTGCGTTCGCTCGTTCATTCAACGCATCAAGGAGTTTCAGGAGGCTAAAAATGTGTCTGAAGCTAAAATGTTTTCTACGGCCTATGACATTTTTACTGAAGACGCACTCCATTGGTTCAGAGGTATTAAGGACGAAGTCGACAATTGGGATGATTTGCTAATTCGTCTTGAACAAGATTTCGACGTGGTCGATTATGATTACCGTATGTCCCTTGAAATACGCAATCGTACTCAGGGTGAATCTGAAAACATTAATATCTACCTTTCAATAATGCATGGTATGTTCTCCCGCCTTTCGAAACCTATTTCAGAGCAGGATAAATTAGAAATATTGCTACACAATATAAGACCGTGTTACGCTAATACATTAGCTTGCTGTGGTGAGATTAAATCCATTGATGGACTACGTTCCCTGTGCCGGAATTACGAAAACTACCAATCCCGATTTTCTCAATTTCGAGAACCTCCCAAAGTTCATTCGGACACCCTTGCTCCTGAGTTCGCGTACAACAGGCCTTCCACGAGTAACTATTCTAATAAATATAATAATTACACACCACAGAACAGTCAAAATAGTAAACAAAACTTCGGCTATAAATACAACTATCCTAATAAAAACAGTGAGAGCTATGCCTTTAAAAAACCCCTACCTGCAGTAAACGCTATTGAGAATGATCATAACTCTATACCGATTAGACCGAAATATTGTCCCAGGTGTCGTTCCGATGGACACAAACTGAAAGAGTGCAAAGAGCCACGTTTTCCTCTCTGCTTCAACTGTGGTAAAAAGGACGTCACTTACCCAAATTGTCCTGATTGTCAGAAACCTCCTAATTACCCAAATCATAGGGACTCAAAAAACTAGTAGGTGATTGTAGCAAACATTTTGACCAATCGGAATGGCAACAATGGCTTAATTTTATAACCAATTTTTTTAAAACCTACTCTGTTGCTACAATCTTACACTCTAAGCCTATTGATGATCCGCGTCCCTTTGTGAAAGTAAATATTAATAACTGCGAGTCATTAAACATGTATGGATTATTAGATTCTGGTGCTGTTGTTTCAATATTAGGAAATAACTCGCATAAAGAACTAGTTAATTACGGACTTACTCTTTGCACTGATCAGACTATCTTTGTTACTGCTGCCGATGGACAAAGGATTTCTTCAATCGGATATATTCTTCTACCCGTTCTGTTTGAATGTAACCTTAGAGTAATTAAAGCTCATGTGATTCCAGAGATTAACACATCTCTTATTCTGGGTGTTGACTTCTGGAATGAATTCAATATTTGTCCGAAATATTTGAATTGTGTAAGTTATTTGTCTTCTTGGGACTCTAAATTATCCGAAATTGCTGACAAATCTTCTAAATTTATTCAAAACTATGATAATTTAGAAGAATCTCAAAAACTTATCGCTGACAGCGTAATAAGCCAGTTCGAAGAAATCTCTTTTGATCGAAAAGGTCTAGGCAGAACTGACTTGATTACACATCGTATCGATACCGGTGACGCTCATCCGATTCGACAGCGTTATTACCGCATGTCTCCGGAAAAACAGCGGATTTTAACTGAACAAGTTGACGAAATGCTGGGTCTTGATGTTATTGAGCCATGTGAAAGTGCTTGGTCGTCACCAGTTCTTATTGTATACAAGAGCAACGGTCAACCCAGATTCTGTCTTGATAGCAGAAAACTCAACTCTGTGACGAAAAAGGATGCTTACAACTTACCTTATATGTCAGAGATCCTAGATAACCTTAGGGATGCTAAATATCTATCAAGCGTAGACCTCTCTAAAGCATTCTGGCAAATTCCTATTGCTGAGGAGGATCGAGATAAGACCGCATTTTACATTCCAGGTCGTGGTTCACTCCGTTTCAAAACTACCCCGTTCGGATTGACAAATGCACCTGCAACTCAACAACGTCTTGTTGACCAACTGTTTGGTAATTTCGACCTAAAGGCATTCGCGTACCTTGATGACATCGTTGTGATTAGTAGTTCCTTTGAAGAACACGTTTCTTTACTTCTGCGTGTCCTGGACAAGTTACGTCAAGCCAATTTGACTATAGGTCTTGACAAATGTCAGTTTTTCAGGAGTGAACTTCACTATCTTGGTTATGTCGTTGATGGCAGAGGTCTTCGCACCGACCCTAAAAAGGTTGAAGCCATTTTAAACTACCCTACACCCACTTCCAAGAAGGAGCTGAAACGTTTTTTAGGCACGGCATCGTGGTACAGACGCTTTATTCCTAATTTCAGTACTTTGGCAGGTCCACTAAACATTCTCACTTCTACTAAAAAGAATGCCCCTCCATTTGCCTGGACTGTTGAGGCTGATAAAGCTTTTCTCGAATTAAAGTCACTTCTAGTCCAATCCCCTGTATTAGCTTGTCCAAACTATGACCATCCATTTGAGGTACACACTGACGCGAGTAATTACGGCGTCGGTGCCTTACTTTCCCAAACGATTGACGGAGTCGAACACCCCGTTGCTTTTATGAGCAAATCCTTGACTGGAGCTGAAAGAAACTACAGCGTGACGGAGCGGGAAGCATTAGCTGTGCTAACTGCATTAGAGCACTGGAGATGTTATCTAGATAACGGTAAAACGTTCTCCGTCTACACCGATCACTCGGCTCTAAAGTGGTTTCTTTCACTAACAAACCCAACAGGTCGTCTCGCTAGGTGGGGTGTTCGCTTATCTTCGTTCAATTTCAATATAATGCACCGCCGTGGAAAAGACAATATCGTACCTGATGCCCTATCAAGAGCTGTCCCAGTTGCTGTGGTTTCTTCCTCTTCCCCAACTTCTGTATCTTCTCATGCTCCAACATCTTCTCCCGCTTCATCACCCAAGACTTCTGATACTTGGTATCTCAACATCTACAACGGCTGTGTAAACTCGCCAGCTAGCTTTCCAGATTACCGGGTTGAGGGTAACGTTCTCTATAAATACGTTAAAAATAAGAACGCTCTAACCACAGAGTTCAACTGGAAGGAGGTGATTCCTAAAGAATCACGTCATAACATAATATCTAAAAATCACTCTGAAATCATTTCAGCACATTTCGGTGTTTTTAAAACACATAAACGCTTAGCACTTAAATTCTTCTGGCCCGGAATGTATGCTGACGTAGTAAAGTATGTAACCAGCTGTGAGACATGTCTAGCCTACAAACATGCCACACACGGTACGCTGGGTAAGATGGGTAGACCTAAGGATTGTTCTCGTCCCTTTCAGACCATATCAGTTGATCTAGTTGGCCCATTGCCCAACAGCAGAAAACAGCATTGCTATATTCTAGTAGTAGTGTGTTGTTTTTCTAAATACTGCCTATTGTTTCCCTTGCGTCGAGCAACAGCTGAAACTGTGTCTAAGATACTAGAAGACAATGTTTTTATGGTTCATGGCATTCCCCAGACTGTTATAATGGACAATGGATGTCAATTCGTTAGTCGAGAACTGAATAATGTTCTTTCTAAGTATAAGATACCAAATGTTCATCTGACTCCCAAATATACTCCCCAAGTTAATACAGTAGAAAGATACAATAAAACTGTGATCACTGCTATCGCTACTTTTGTGCAGGATGACCACAGATCCTGGGATATAAACTTGCCTAAAATTCAATTTGCAATGAATAACTCTGTAAATGAAGTCACAGGCTATACTCCGTCCTTTCTAGTTCATGGACGTGAATTGGTGACGTGTGGATCACATTACCTAGAAAATGATGTTCCGAATGAGCTCACATTTCTACCACGTGATGCTTATGCGGAAAACTTAGGGCACCTAGCCAACGTTTTTAACAAAGTCCAAACTACCCTCTGGGACAGTCATCAGAAAACAGCTCAACGTTACAACCTAAGACGAAAGCATGTTGAATTTCAGAACGGTGATATCGTTTGGAAAAGGTGTTTCTTTCAAAGTGATAAAGAAGCCTTCTTTACTAAAAAGCTCGCACCTAAGTTTGAAAAGTGCCGCGTGAAACGCAAATTGTCTCCGTTAGTCTATGTTTTAGAGACCATGACTGGCCGTGATTTAGGAGCCTGGCATATCAAAGATATAAAATTTCAAAATTATAAAGAATAGCATACTTTTACCCTTTAACACTGACTGAAACCATTTTTGTCTCGAGGCCGTACCTGTTTAAAGGTCGTTAGACATTATTCAATTTTCATCTTTGTTTGAGTTACAGCGAGTGATCGAAAGATAACTTATTTCGATGACTCAATAATAAAAGATGCAAACTTAATGTTAACTTTATATTTATGTTTGCTTGCAATGATTATGACGTATGAAAGGTTTTTTAAGCGAGGAAGTATGTTGAGGAAGAAGGAATGTGTGCTGTTACTCAAGCAGGTTACTAAGTCAGACGTATTTTACGTAGGTAAAATCCTAACCTATGAGAGGGGGTACTGTGACGTTGTCTACATAATAAACGTTATTGTTAAAAAATATGCATTAAAATAAAAACAAAATTAACTAAAGCAAATACTAAACGCTGCTTCGTAAATGATCGGACAAACTCGTGCCAACTCGTATTTCAAATTCAAATCTCGAGAACGTTTCGGAGCCGCGAGAGGAGAACGCATTCGTCCATTGACCTTTACGGAACGGTCTAATACTTTGTGGCTGATTTATCAAATTATTTTTTATTTGTCTTTTGCTACGTATATTTGTGAATACTATTATAGTGTCTTATCCCAACTTTGGGTTTCACGAACCGGAACAAAAAACCTACTGACCGGAATCTACGAATTCTACGGCTGAGTTCATCCAGTGACTACTCACATCTAGTGCCTGCCTGGAGACCTACTGAGCAACTTCATCTCACGAACCGGAACAGTCGTGCCAACCCTACTGCACGACTTGTTCAACTACATCTACGAGGGAAGTGCGGTATAGTGCCAGTGCGGGTAAACCCAGAAGGACTTAAGACTGAAACCACCCTCACCCTGAGAAACTATTTTTTACCGTCTCACATCTTGTTTTTTTTAAAATTACATATTAACCTAATTTAAATATTCTTTTTTTTTTTTAATAAATTCATATTTAATTGTTTGCGTGTGTATTCATACTTTCTCACCTACACACGTGACATCGTCCACTGCTGGACATAAGCCTTTCCAGGACTCCCGGCGGTCATCCGGGAAGAATTGCCCATACACACGCTGGGCAGGCAGGGTTGGTGAGCGCGGTGCCGCCGCTGTCCGTCACCAGTCTGTTTCATATAAAGCCCGGCTATTAGGGATGGATATACCGCCATCCATCGGTCCCAGGCATGGTGGGCCCCCTGGTTTTTTGCCTGTGAGCTGTCCTCTTACTCTCCCCCGAATTACTTCGAGGGGGTCTCCAAGTAAGATGGACCTCCATAGGAGAGCCCGGCATCAGCTCTACCACCTGTTAGAGGTAATATTTGCCCTGTATCGTAAAAAAATATTGTTTTATAACATTATTTTGTAAGAGAAAGTGTTGAAATATGATTTAAACTCGTTTTGAAGTTTATAATTCGAATTTTACGATATGAGAGTAAACAATATACAGTGAGACACGTATTATGTACTCAGACTGGATGAAGTCGCGTGCAAAAGATAGGATTGATAATATTAAAATTGTTTTGTTTGAAAATCATATAAAATTGGTTCCGTTAGTATGTAATGTAATAATTCAAATAACTACACATATTATATTGTTTTAATATACATATTATAATTTACTTGTATCGCAGAAACGAGAAATATGTTGTGATAATAAAATTGTGACATTGTAATTTGTTGTAAGTGTAAATAGTTGGTGTGACGATTGTCAGTATAAATACCGAACAGAGTGGTACTGGCAACAAGTCATCACCCAGCTCCTGGCACCATGTGGACACTCACCAAGCTGCTCCTGCTGGCGTCTGGTCTGATAAGTATACTTGCCGTATGTATGTATTGATATTGACTCAGTCCAGTTTACATTATTATAAACAGAATACTTATATTTTATTTTTTATTTATTACGCTTTTTGTACCTTTACAAACATAATTTACAACACATTTTTACATAAAAGACAGGCACAAGGCGGCACTTATTGCTAATAGCAATATCTTCCCGGCAACCTTTGGGTGGAATGAAAAAGATGTTATCGATAAAAAGGGTAGCGTTAATGCTAACAAAAAAACAACGTGCTAATTTTAACCAAAATGTAATATTAATTAACATAATAATCTAATATATATTTTATATTTGACATAAAAATAATACTTATATTCAAAATTTACTCAACAAAACATTGTTACCTGTGTATTGTGTATGCTGCGATAGCAAAGTTTCCATTGGTTTCTTCGCAGAAAATTCGCATTAAAATTTTCAAAACTTTAAATTATAATAAAAAATATTACTTCATAGACATCTTTAAAGTAAAAATATGTTTCAAAAATAAATTTTAAGTATCGTGACAGAACTGATTTCTTTTATGGCTAAATTTAAAGGTAAGTCGTAATCGGTATTCTTGTTGTCGAATTAAATAATATTTAATATTATAAACCTTTCTAAATAAATAAAAAAATATAAAAAAAGATTAATCAACTTAAAATATTTGACTTGTCCAAAATATAATAACGAACAGACTAACAGAACAAGTTAAAAAAAGTCTTGAAAATAAAAATAGTTTTTTATTCTTACATAATAAGATTGAAATTTTACCTTATTGACAGGCCCCGCTACATCCTTTGAAAGTGAAAGTGAAATAAAATTATTTGCCAATAAAAAAACACATAAAAAGAAAAAAGAGTACAACATAATGCAAAAGCAAATACTACAAGTTGAAGCAACTTGCAGCGCTGATTTTCAGTTTGCCCCTTTTTAAAACGTTTTTTTATTTTTATTTATTTATTACATTACAGAAACCCATTTCGTAATTAATTGCATCACTTAAAACTATATACAGTGTGTCCCTCGTAGAAGTGCACATCCGAAAAGGGATGAAACTAGACCTTATTTTATCGACAAAAAAATGTTTTTTTTCTTTTAATTTTTTTTTTATAAATTTACATTTAAAATTTTTTTTTGCCTATCATGGAGACTATGTATAAAATATGTCATAACTTTTGACCTATCACGAGTAATGCAATGAAATAAAACTGTTATAATCCTTAGGAATAGACGTTGCATACCAAATCAAAAACAAAACATAATCAACTACCATTACCATAAAAATAATATCCTAAAAGATGATTTCTTTAATTTTTCTGTCTTTTTTTTCAGTAATAGTAAATTTTTTCAAAATAATGTCCCCATTTTACTATAATTTTATTCCTCTTTATCATTGCCTATTCCATTATCTATCTAACAAAAAAAAAATACAACGTTCTATCATAATATCATATACAATATTTTCTACGAGCAGTTAACCAAAGGCACTGCGTTCGCGTCCCATAGGTAGGTCCTCAGAACATTTAAATATGTTCTGTGGGTAGGTCATTCCAAATTTTTGCGGCTGCGTATTTGAAGCCTCCTTTGTAACCTGTAGTTTTGTGCTTCCGTATGACCATTCTATCCGTAGTTTGATCGCGTGTCGACTGTGAGTATCTCGGGTCCATGTGAATTTATCATAAAGGTAGATAGGTCTCAATGCAATTGTCTACGGCCATTCATTTTTAGTATTTTTTTTTATGCAGTTGCATCAATTTACGTTTGCATCTAGTTAATACAGGCTCCCGAATTCCATTAACTTTAACCCACACATCGCAGATCTTGGTGCGGTAAAGGAAGCTATCCCCACACATGTCTTCCTTGGTACACTGCTCGAAGCAAATATTGTTTCAACGTATCCTTAGTCGCAGTCGGTGGTAGGTTATCAATGCTCCGATCTTTCTTTGTAAATAATTGAAGAGTGTTTTGGAAAAACAACCAATATCACTTTTCTGACATTTTACAGGAAGTAAATATCAAAATCAATCAGCCAACATCTACCAACCGTTAGGTATAGGTCAATAAAACCTTATAAAATTAGTTACATGGAAAAATCCTTATTTATGTTTTTTTATTAAACATGGATATTTGAAAATATTTAATTTTGTATATAAAAAGTAAAAAAAATTTTGCTTATTTATTGGCTATTCTTTATAAAAACGTTACTGACGTTGGTGGTTTTTCCGGAAGCATTCTGTTTTTGTAGCTACATTTTGAATGTACTTTGGTTGTTTTTGCTGATTCTAATATTAACAGATTATTGTATGCACAATAGAGAATCCATAGAGCAAAAAAAAACAACTTCGAAAAAATTGGACATTGGTTATTTTTCCAAAACAGTCTTCAATTGTTTTCTACAGTTATTAATTTCAGTGCAAGAGCTCGATTTAAAAGAAACAATTAAACATTGATAATATGCACAAGTAAAATCACCAACTGCGATTTATGTTTAGCTAAATAAATTTACTATTATATGGTTCAAAGTTAGATAAATTAAATATTAACTAGATCCAAGTAGCAGAAACCTATCTTAAAAATTAAAACTTTTTATTAAAATATATAGGATCCCAACTCACTTACTGATAGGTTTCTGTTCTTTCTATAATGATAATAATATGGAAAGTGCTAAGTTTACTTATAAAACAATTACACAACGTGTAACATAAAGATGTAACCATATTCGAAGAGCTTATTCAGTCAATGGTATAGAACAACTTTTACTATGGAACAAATCCTGTAACTCGAAAAAAAATACCTCTGTCTCATAGAAAAATGCAATGCTGCTCCGCCGAAATGTATGAAAGGGCAGATTTTTTTTTTGAGATTTCATTGTGAGCTCCGTAATAAAAGTTGTTCTATACCATTGACCGAATAAGCTCTTCAAATATGGTTCCACCTTTCTGTTACACGTTGTATATAGACTTTAAAATGAAATAATATAGGAACTTTGGTTTACATCAGTTCTAGTTTTCTGATATCTTTTTTTTACTTACTTGTCATACATAGCAATGACAAATGTTTCCAGTATTGGGATTGCGTAACTACGTAGTATTACTGTATATTCTCTTACATCACTAATTTGAAACCTTCAGTAGCAGTCGGATATGCACTTCAGGTTTCAAAGGCACTCTTCTTTTCTTTACCACAAAAACAAAATGTTTTATCATAACCTGTTAACATTGAAAGTACTTCTGTTTTCTCTGGTTCTAGGGAATAAAATACAAGTACAATAAGAATGTACCTACTTGTAGGTAATCAATAGATATATAATGTTTTTCTTATCAGAATATAAATTAAAAAATATATATCTTTGTCTACCAGTCTCATATAGTCTATTTCCTTTTACAGTCTGTAATTAATGAATAACGACTACACATGTGTCCACTTTTCGCAGCATAATTTTCGTGTAGCCCTGGGCTACAGCATCGGCAACATGGACTCTCATATGCGTGTCAGCTTCTTCATGGTTGCACGATTTTAAGCCCTTATGGTCTCTGTTGCTGTTGCTGAGAACTGCTGGTCCTACCGTTGCATATAATTCTTTGTCAACTAGGACATCAGCAGAGTGAGAATGGGCATGAGAGGTTAATAACTCAAACAATTCCACTTTATTGGAATCATCCCGGAGGAAGGTGGCCCATTCTTTGGGTATTTTGGTAAACGCAGTGAGACGTGTTCTTCATCCAGTGTCACGTTTTTCCCTAGTTGAGTTTTTCAGGCTGTCCTTTTCGTATCCATCCCAAACCAAGTCCAGACGTGAGACATTTTTAGAATATTTTCGGCATACTCAAGAAATAATCTACCATTTCCAGGGTTCAACATATGGACCATAGCAGGACCATCTAAAATTTAAACCGACACAAGTGGTGTACTCGGTGCACTCGGTACAGTCGTTGAATCTGACAGATTTGTTAAGGATTTTAGTAGGTCTGCTCTAGTCTCTGATCACAATTTTGCCATGGCTTATAGCGATGGTGGGTTTGCTTGGTTTTTATAAGCAAAAAAGGAATCCAGATATTTCTGTTCTATGCTCGCAAGTGGCTATATATAATTTGCTAAATAAGCTGTAATTATCCTTTAATCCTGTAATTTTGGCTTTCGTTTTGCTCACAGATTTACTTGCACTTGTATTAAAAAGAGCATATTTATTTTGCTTGATTGGCTCGTGTAGCCTTTTTCCAGTACATAGTCTTTCTTTACAGAAGTTTATATACTGCTCCTCACCACATTTTTTTATATTCCTGTTAGTGTTTATCACTTCCGGCGAAGTAACAGCTATTGTGTCAATAGTACGCAGTTCGACCATCGAAATTATTTCGATGAGTTCGACAGTCTCTTTAAGAAAAGTACTACCTAGATCAGGTAGATCAGATTTGCCTGATGACGACCCCACTGAGGGGTCGAAATAATAGCACCTAAAACCATTTAATTAAGTATTTATATTTAAGTGGAATATAACATGTAAAAATAAAAGGGCGTGAAAGGTATTTTATAAAATAAAAAATATAAATATTTTATATACTCACTACCTAGATCACTTATTATTGTTTCCAGTGACTTCACAGCAGATATGAATCCTATACCTGTTGATTTTTTATGTAATAACATTTTATACGCTTCATAATTCTAACCAAACAATCGTTCGTGATGTTATAGTATACATACCGTGGTGACGTCTATAGACAGGCCTTCATCGCCAGGAATTATTAATTATTATTATCATATAATTGTTAAAACTACAAATATTCATCTTGATTTTGAACTTAAACACTTGTACTAGTTGTTTCATAACACAATTATATTTGTTGCACACTTCCCGTTGCACACTTCCCAACCGGTTTCGGAAATTAATGCTTGTAATAAATAACAACTTGGGAAGTGTGCAACGGGAAGTGTGCAACAAATGTAATTGTGTTATGAAACAACTAGTACAAGTGTTTAAGTTCAAAATCAAGATGCTTTCTATGTTTCATCAAGTGCCGACAATCGCAAGTATAAATCACTACAAATATTATTATCATATAATTGCTAAAACTACAAATATTATTATCATATAATTGTTAAAACTACAAATAAAAAGCTAATACAGCTAAAATTATATTTATTCATATTTTAATCGCACATGCGAACATATATCTAAAAAGATACCTTTTGTCTATAATACGACATTCAAGCTTGAAAGAGACATTGTTTTACGAACAACCTTATCAAGCATCAGAGACTGTCTCTCTTCTAACCGCTGCAACCAAGACCAGCAGTTTCAACTGTGCTTCAAGTGCCAACACAGGATCAAGGCCACACTATCTCAAAGAGGCCACACCATCTCAAAGAAGCCACACCATCTCAAAGAAGCCACACCATCTCAAAGAGGCCACACCATCTCAAAGAGGCCACACCATCTCAAAGAAGCCACACCATCTCAAAGAGGCCACACCATCTCAAAGAAGCCACACCATCTCAAAGAGGCCACACCATCTCAAAGAAGCTTAAGTTGATAGAAATTTCTTCGATATCCGGTCCCGCAATCAAGTGGAATAACACCGCATGTTGAATGCATGTTATCAACACAGGATCCACACCAACGACGAAGAACAGAACCAAACTTCCACATCTTTCCAGATATCTCTTTTCAACTTTGTACCAAGAAGTCTAGAACCTGGTGACCGAGAGGTTTGCCGACACTTCTTTACAATTGACTCTCGCAGATGATGATCATCTCTTTTTTATTTTTATGGCAAATCTAAACTTTAATTTAGTAACCTATAAATATTTTTAAAGTTCTGAACCTCTGTCAAACTCATACCATCACATAGACAAACTCTTTAACAACCTTTATGTGTACCTTCCCATAACTTATAATAACTACAAAGCAACCAACCTCTATGAAAGAAATACTAAACAAAAGAAAAAATGATGCCAACAAACTATGCCAATATTATACACACTTGCAATATCTTGGAAAATGTCTAGAAATTGGCGCAGCACCAAAAGGATTAATCCCCAAAATTGGACTACAAGCCATTCCTCCGATACTTAGACCTAATATAATAGCAACAAACTATTTAAACGCTCTCTATACGACTCATGTACTTTATAACGAATACTTTCAACTTTGCACCCACCATAAAAACAATTTTGATGATCTTCTAAAGATAAGCCTTATCGCCTACCCACATTTATTTATCAAAATTCAAAACATTCTGTTAAATGCAAGAACCAAACTCTTTTCTGATAACCACAGGCTATCTACGAAACTAACTGAACTAAACAATTTTTATAGACAAAACAATATAAGCTTACCTATTAAATTTCACAAAAGCAGTCCACCAGCAGACCTCAACTTAACACCAACAAATCTATCAAACATCTTTGGTATACCTCCCCGACCTCAAATACAACAAGAACAAAATGGTTCACCCAATACCATTGTCAACCTATCCGATTTGCAACTATCTCCTTCTGATAAATCAATACTCAATAAAGGATTATCATTTTGCCCTACACAAAAATTAGACCGAATTAAATTAATCAATGATTTTGTCCACTTCGCCCGAAAAATAAAATGGAAACATTTTTGGGAAAAACATCAACATCAAAATAGCATTACAACCCATCCGGCTCTACAACAATTTAAACCGAATTCACAAAATGAACCACCACCGCTCCCTCCAAATCACCCTATAGAAATATTCATCAACAACATTCTAGCTAAACTAAACTTAGCTAAAATTATAATATTTAAATAAGATTATAAGTTCTATTAACTACTTTGTTTTAGTCAGCCCCTTTCTATTTTTAATATGTCAATGCACAGACGTTTTAATTCGTGGTACAGACACATCGAGTTCTACTCTTTTATTATATGTATTGATGATAGGTCTGTAGTGAAGAGTGTAGGTACCATAAAACTTAACGCCAGGGCCACAGCTTCAGGCTTCTGGCGGCGCTTCTTGCTGCGCTTCCAGGCGGTTTTTGCGACGGGCTTTGCCCTGCCACGACACCCATTGTCGCCTCGACCGCATCGGATGTATAGCGCGCTCGCTCGTTTAAAGCGCTCGACACTAGGTTCATCCTGTGCGCTCGATCACTGGCGCGGCTCTCAGCCTCCCCGCACACCGCCGTAGCGAGAGCGCAAGTCACTCGAAGCCGGACAAGACGTGCGAGCGCCGCACTGTGGAGCGAGTCTATGGAGACGTTTGGACTTAGGGATAAAAAAAGTAAACAATTAAATTAAGTCATTTTGATAATGCCATCTAGTGCAGTTAGTGACTGGCTCTCAAAGTTGTTGATTGACATTTTTGTATAACGTTTTTATCTGTGAAGATATTTAATAAAACCCATTTTTTTTCCATGGAGACAACCACGTCATGGGACATATCTCATATATTAATAAATATCTTCACAGATAAAAATGTTATACAAAAATTTCAATCAACAACTTTGAGAGCCAGTCACTAAGTGCACTAGATGGCATTATTTAAATTACTTAATTAAATTATTTACTTTTTTTAATCCCTAAGTCCAAACGTCTCCATAGACTCGCTCCACAGTGCGGCGCTCGCACGTCTTGTCCGGCTTCGAGTGACTTGCGCTCTCGCTACGGCGGTGTGCGGGGAGGCTGAGAGCCGCGCCAGTGATCGAGCGCACAGGATGAACCTAGTGTCGAGCGCTTTAAACGAGCGAGCGCGCTATACTCGCTCCACAGTGCCACCATGGCCCATGGCCGCCTCTATACAACTTCATACATTTGTTCTCTCCGCCGGCGCCGTCGCAAGAAGAACCGCTTGGCGCGCCTTTTGAAGCCTGAAGCTGTGGCCGACTGGTAAGGTTTCTTTCTTAACTTATACAAAAAAGTGTTTTTGTTTAAATATTTTCAGGTCGTACAGGCTTCACCACAACATCGACCGCTATTTATTTTGGATCAATCTTTACGCGATGTAAGTCGGATCAGTCTTCACTTCAGTTTAGTTTTATGTAATTTTGATGATTAAAGTGGCCCATACTTAAAGGATACATTGCAAGATACTAAGGGCACACTTCTTTATTTCTTACCGCATTTATTTATTTAATATTAAATCCTGGTTTTTCTTAAAAAGTAAAAATTTGGCGCACCAAGTTTGTTTCGACCATTCGTTGAATTTTATAAGATAATTTCAATAAAAAATACCACATCTTGAAACAAGGCCGGAATCAGGAGATATGTCCCATGACGTGGTTGTCTCCATAGTAAAAAAATGGTTTTTATTAATTATCTTCACAGATAAAAATGTTATAAAAAATTGTCAATCAACAACTTTGAGAGCCAGTCACTAAGTGCACTAAATGGCATTATCAAAATGACTTAATTAAATTGTTTACTTTTTTTAATCCCTAAGTCCAAACGTCTCCATAGACTCGCTCCACAGTGCGCCGACTCATGGCCGCCTCTATACAACTTCATACATTTGTTCTCTCCGCCGGCGCCGTCACGAGAAGAACCGCTTGGCACGCCTCTTGAACCCTGAAGCTGTGGCCGACCGGTAAGGTTTCTTTCTTAACTTATACAAAAAAGTGTTTTTTTTTATATTTTCAGGTCGCACGGACTTCACCAACACATTCACCATTGTGGGATCCATCTTTTGGCGATGTAAGTCGGATTAGTCTTCACTTCAGTTTAGTTTTATGTAATTTTGATAATTAAAGCATTATATTCTCTGATTAAAGTGGCACACACTTAGAGGATACATTGCAAGATACTAAGGGCATACTTGTTTACTTCTTACCGCATTTATTGGGAGGTAATACTTTTGGCACTAGTAGTTCGCCCCGGACTGTGAACTAGTAGTTCGCCCCGGACTGTGAACTAGTAGTTCGCCCCGGACTGTGAACTAGTAGTTCGCCCCGGACTGTGAACTAGTAGTTCGCCCCGGACTGTGAACTAGTAGTTCGCCCCGGACTGTGAACTAGTAGTTCGCCCCGGACTGTGAACTAGTAGTTCGCCCCGGGCTGTGAACTAGTAGTTCGCCCCGGACTGTGAACTAGTAGTTCGCCCCGGACTGTGAACTAGTAGTTCGCCCCGGACTGTGAACTAGTAGTTCGCCCCGGACTGTGAACTAGTAGTTCGCCCCGGACTGTGAACTAGTAGTTCGCCCCGGACTGTGAACTAGTAGTTCGCCCCGGACTGTGAACTAGTAGTTCGCCCCGGACTGTGAACTAGTAGTTCGCCCCGGACTGTGAACTAGTAGTTCGCCCCGGACTGTGAACTAGTAGTTCGCCCCGGACTGTGAACTAGTTCGAGTTACACTGTGACTGGTTTCGGTGTAACTCGTTGGGACCAAAGGGTCTCCACCCCCTTATTTCCAAAATTGGTGGATTGAAAAATATGAAAAAAATCATGGTAATATGTGCTTACGTAAAGATTACAGGAAAGCGGTTGTGAAATCACGAAAACAAAATGAAAACATTAAATTTGTCATCCACGATACGGAACCTTAGGTCCACGAGTCTGACTCGCACTGGACCGATTTTTGTGTGATAAAGAATCTCACTAAAAACATAAATGTGACAAAAGGGCCGGGTTCAGTACAAAAAAGAATTGTGATCAAATTGGGTGCCGAGGTTTCTTCAGTCATAACTGCAATAATGTAAATTGGTACAATGTTCATCGCTTGCTTAAAAAAAAGTTTGTTAGGGTCCTTTCTACTGAACATGAAGAACTTGGCAAATTCTCACAGCTAAAGTTTAATTAAACGGACACATCATACATGCAAATAATTGACTGTGAAAACTTGCCAAGTTCTATACAAGGTGACTTTTTGATCATCGTCCAAATGCATACTGGAGGCTTGATAAGTGATCGGTATCTTGGATCAGTAACAATTTTTGTGAAATTCGTAAAATGAAATTTCGGCTTCCCATATAAATTCAGTTCCAGTCCCGAGTGAATCACTATGGGGAGTCGAAATTTCATTTTACGAATTTCACCAAAATTTTTATTGATCCATGATACTGATCACTTACCAAGCCACCAGTATGAATTTGGACGATGATCAAAAAGTCACCTTGTATATTCAGTAGCAAGGACGCTAACAAACTTTCTTTTAAATAAAGTATAGGAAGTTGTACATTATCAGTTATGACTGAAGCAACCTCCATAAACCTCTGCACCCAATTTGATCTCAATTATTTTTTCGAAAAAGCCTGCATCGTCTTTGTACTGAATTCGGCCCCTTTTTCCTTTTTCACATTTATGTTTTTGGTGAGATCATTGAATTTTGTGAAGTTATAATTCAACGTATTTTAATAGCCTTTTCCCACGGTTTCTCACGGACTCGTGCCTTGAGAGTCCCGTACATACCTTGAGTTGAGAGCCCCGTACATACCTTGAGAGTCCCGTACGTACCTTGACAGTCCCGTACATACCTTGAGTTGAGAGTCCCGTACATACCTTGAGAGTCCCGTACATACCTTGAGAGTCCCGTACATACCTTGACAGTCCCGTACATACCTTGAGTTGAGAGTCCCGTACATACCTTGAGAGTCCCGTACATACCTTGAGAGTCCCGTACATACCTTGAGAGTCCCGCACATACCTTGAGAGTCCCGTACATACCTTGAGAGTCCCGTACATACCTTGAGAGTCCCGTACATACCTTGAGAGTCCCGTACATACCTTGAGAGTCCCGTACGTACCTTGAGAGTCCCGTACATACCTTGAGAGTCCCGTACATACCTTGAGTTGAGAGTCCCGTACATACCGTTTAAAACACAAATTTTATTCCACGTGCAGTTGACTATTGATCAAGACCAACTTAACTTGACACTTACTATCCATTACACTCCATGTATCCAAAGGGTCTAATTAAATTGGATTTTTAAACTTCTGTAATGATTAAATATAACTAATTATCTGAATTTTTCCTTTGTATACGCTCAATACGTAGGTATACCATTATGCCGAATTTCAAATTTTCAAGACACTGGAAGTTGTTTAAGTTTTATATGAGTGAGTGAATCAGTCAGTCATTAATGAATGAATGAATCAGTTAGTCATTGATGAATGAATGAATCAGTTAGTCATTGATGAAAACAGTGATTTTTGGACGTGAATATCTAAGGCACTGTTAAAGTTAAATTTATGAAATTAAGGATTATAGGTACTTTAGGGAACTGTAACATGTACGTAGAATTCCCCTTAATGAGTTATGGGGTTGTTAAAAGTAGCTCGAAATGGTTCGTGTATGTACCTACCTATATATGTAGGTACACGGCTAGTGCGCCCAGCGTATTCTTCTTCGAACTCGCTGCTGCGTGTCTATAGGTAAAATAATAATAGATTGTTCATACAACATTCAACATATTATATCATCTGTCAATTTTGATATCTTCCACGTGACATTATTTGTCACTTTTGACAAATGCCACTTTTGAAATCTCATTTCGGAATATTTGCCATAAAAACGATATGCAAGCGAACGAAGCCGTGGATAAAAGCTGGCACATTATGTATCAATGGATTCGTTGGAAGACTGACGATCGCTAAACATTAATGTTTTCTGTTCCAGAATCATTTTACGGGGTGGCGCTCACCTCGACCTCCTAAATATGATGGCCACGATGATTTCCCGAGACCTTACAATTAAGTGTAAGGGGAGGTCGATGTGTGGTCGATACGATCGTATCCCAAGACCTTTTCAGTGAAATAAAATAATGTTTTTTAAAAATTATATGGTCGTCTCTTTTGTGACTTGTCTCCTGACACTTGGAGTCCCGTTGTCATTGTCAGGGGCAGTGATGAGAAAAATAAACTGCCACTGCCAGCGAAACAGTTGTATTTGGAGACGTGAAAAAAAATCACAGCAGTAGTATACATAACGAAATTAAAAGGAAAACTATCACAGCTAAGTAGGCTTTACAAGTGTACAGATGGCGCCAAACTTTTAGTCCCCTCTAAACACGAGGCGATTCACATCAGCAGGAACAAAATGTATGCGCCGTTCTTGGGAAGAGCAACTTCCGAGCGTACTAGAAGTTTGGCGCGATCTGTATTAGTCGACAAACTTATAAAATGTACTTGGAGAAGAAGTCCGCATATTGTGCAGGGCAATTACGGAACCCTACACTGCGCGTGGCCCGACACGCACTTCGCCTGTTTTATTTATGAGCAATCACACATCACAATTAATATAATGTCTGTAATTCTCAAGTGACGTCATATCGGACAATACTTTAAAAATCATTAAAAAAAAATGGTTAATTTAGAAAAAAAAATGAAATTAAACTATGTGAGTTTGGCTGGCCCATGTACTTTTAGAGGTGGTTGTATTGTATCAGTCATTGGTCCGTTATCGACTTACGTAGTTTAGCTTCACCCTAGGTTCCATCGACGGTTCCATCGACGGTTCCATCGACGGTTCCATCGACGGTTCCATCGACGGTTCCATCGACGGTTCCATCGACGGTTCCATCGACGGTTCCATCGACGGTTCCATCGACGGTTCCATCGACGGTTCCATCGACGGTTCCATCGACGGTTCCATCGACGGTTCCATCGACGGTTCCATCGACGGTTCCATCGACGGTTCCATCGACGGTTCCATCGACGGTTCCATCGACGGTTCCATCGACGGTTCCATCGACGGTTCCATCGACGGTTCCATCGACGGTTCCATCGACGGTTCCATCGACGGTTCCATCGACGGTTCCATCGACGGTTCCATCGACGGTTCCATCGACGGTTCCATCGACGGTTCCATCGACGGTTCCATCGACGGTTCCATCGACGGTTCCATCGACGGTTCCATCGACGGTTCCATCGACGGTTCCATCGACGGTTCCATCGACGGTTCCATCGACGGTTCCATCGACGGTTCCATCGACGGTTCCATCGACGGTTCCATCGACGGTTCCATCGACGGTTCCATCGACGGTTCCATCGACGGTTCCATCGACGGTTCCATCGACGGTTCCAGGCGCGGTACTGGCCAAGCATTAAACCCAATATTAATAAAAATACGGAGTTTTCCTTTAGATTACAGACATGTTCCTTTTGGTTTAGGACTTAAGACTAATAAAAATACAAAATTATAATAGTACATTACTGCCGCGGTCTGTAATGACTGCGTTGCTGGCAGCACTGATGATGGCCGAAAGCGAAGCTCCAAGCCCACACTGCGTGGTCAGCATTGCAGTCCTTGATGGACAATGTAAAATAAAGGCCGAGACCGAAGGTCGAGTCCTTTATAACTCGGACAGCAAGGGCTGCAATGATGACCAAGCTTGAAGGCCGAGAGCGTAACTAAGCTGAGCTCGAGGCCATGATTGCATGGTCAGCAACACAGTCATTGCGGACCAAGGCTTGTATAATGCTTTACTCAAAAATACTTGTAATTTGGTCATTTGCACCTGACTATTTTTGAAACAGAGGCGAAAGAGGTGTGCCTGGATCGTAGCAGATGGAAATCTGTGGAAATATGAAAATACTCCTCTCAGAGAAAAGCGTGAGTATATGCATGTATGTATGTAGTTTTAAACCAAAACTCAACAGTAATGGATTTTCGAAGGAAATTGCTGGTGGCTAAAACTTACCAGCAATGAAATTCCACAAAAAGTCAAAAATGCTTGTAATGTGGTCATTTGCACCTGACTATTTTTGAAACAAAACTCGACAATAATGGATTTTCAAAAGAAATTGCTGGTGGCTAAAACTCACCAGCAATGAAATTTCATACAACTTTGCTGGCGCCTATTCAAGACAAAAATGCTTGGAATGTGGTCATTTGCTTCTGCCTATTTTTGAAACAAAACTTGACAATAATGTATTTTTAAAGGAAATTGCTGCCTAAATAGCAAAAAACCCTTATAAGTGATGAATCGTATAATATGTGGTGCAACAGACGTAAATGTAAATAAGTTTTTTGCAAAAGTTATTGGTCCAAAACAGTAATTTTCAAGAATACTTATCTCCTGGTGAGGGGAGTGGCAACCGCGGGAAGCCCCCCTACTGCACCGCTGCCCCACTCCTCAAAGCTTGCGGCTGGATTCTAAGTAAATCCCCACCTGCTTTTCACTGACAATGATTACGTCCCAAACGCGATAGGTGGTGAGCCCTATAACCGTACTTCAACCAACAGCTCGACGTGTCTTGCAAAGCCGAAGATTTCTACCTCTGGGTTAGCATAGGTGAACTACACGGCAGCATATGTGAACTACACGGCAACATAGGTGAACTACACGGCAACATGACGGCAACATAGGTGAACTACACGGCAACATAGGCAGTCAACTCGGATGGACTAACCTAAAATAATTATGAAACGGTTAAACTGTGTTTGTAGCGTATTTTAACCTCAAACTCTAGCTAAGAACCTCAAAAAAACGTTTGTGGTAAACCTAGAATAATTCTGTTTTCAGCACACGATGGCTAAAGGTAACACATGGCAAGAAGTATCTGCTTAAATATTATACGGTTTTATAACTGCTGCGTTTTATTATTGCGATCTAATAAACTTTAATTTACTAATAACAAATAATAAACAATTAAAAAACTTACTTACTACCTTATAATAAGAAATTAATTTATCCCTCGTCTAAAATAAAAGGTTATCCTAAACTTTTTTTGACGAAAGAAGTACCCTGTCTAAATACTCTTATTGTGAAGCACTAAATACGAAAACGCCTTGATCTGCGGAATTCTTTCCCGAAGTCGACCACGGAAGTGACGTACACGTTATGAATTATGAATCCCCTATCTGTCTAAGGCACGAACAAACAAGCATTCGCTTCAAAAAATTATTGATAAAAACTCCTTGGTGATATTAACCTTAGAACCCTACACTATCCGGCGTACTTGTCATTCCTACACAGGGGTGCTGGAATACCCCATAATAAATTAATTTAACCTATAAATTTTAAAATACAAACCAATTATTGAGACTATTTTTCTTATTAAGAAATAGAACTTGATATTACAAATCAGTCGAAAAATCTAAATTTAATATTAATTTGAGTATTTTTCCAACAAATTGGTATTTTACGTTTATGGCATGTCATCTTGCTTTTTCTGTCCTTATTTTGTAGGCAAAAGTCACAGACTCCCTGTGTATGATGTACAGAAACAGAACATTGACTAGCCATAGGTTTTTTTGAGGATCGCTGCAAAAGACTTAAAAAATTAGACTTATGGTATTTTTAAACTGGGGTACTGAGGTACCCCCTGCAACTCGTAGAGACGTTTACACAGTGCAACTGTTGCCGTTAGCCTGGTTAATTAGTAGCGGGTAGCACTAAACTAAAATACACGGACTATGGGGGTATAGAATACGAAATGTGTGGGTATAGCATCAACAAGATGAATTATTTATTATTTATTTATTAATTAATTTATTTATTAATTTATTAATTTATTTACAATCCCCTATCATCTATCTTTACAGGATGCATCCTAATGCGATAGAGAAGGTAACATTAATACTCGTAACAACATTATACAATACTATAAGATACAAATACACAATTTTTAAACTTATAACTATTACTTAAGATTAATACTTAGTATGGCCTTTGTGAACTCGCTCACGCTACAATTAAACAAATCAACCCGTCCGGATCCAGCCACCGCGTTTAGGGACTGCAAGGCGTGCGTGAGCGGCGCCCTCTGCAGCAGGTTGGTGCGAGCGCGCGGCACCGCCAGCAGTGCCGGCATCCGCCGCCGCGCCACCAGTCCATCCGGTACGCACAGTCGAAGCTGCTCGAGGATGGCTGGATTGTGTACCTCGCCTCGCAGTACGCGGAATAAGTACGTGGCGAGAGATGTTTCTCTCCTCAATTCTAGTTTGCTGTATCCTACCATGCCTTACACAAATGGTGTAGGATACAGCCAAGGGGATCCCGGTTACACAGCATACATCTTTAAATACATAAATCTTATAAACTTGTTTTGGATACGTTCTAACATTGCTTTATATTTAGCTTCACTCGGAGACCACACCATCGAGCTACCTTCCAAGTGGCTCTTCACGATACCTTCCAGTCAACTTCCAGCGATCAGGAAACTGAGCAGCTGCTATACAAACGTTGAACACGTGTAATAGAGGTTCTTCTAACACCATCAGACAGTCTCTAAAAACAAAGGGTGGTATGCCATCTGGTCCCTGGGAGCGCTTGGGCGGTAGGCGGGCGAGCGCGCGACGCACCGCCGCGCCAGCTCCAGGCTCGCGAGGTGTGCACGCGCACTGCCCGCTTCCGACGCCGCTGACACTGCCCCGGAAACGCTCAGTGCTGGATACTCCGGGTTATAAATTGACTGAAAGTACTGTGCAAACTCCTCAGCACATTCTCGATCTGACAGGTATCGTCCGTTCTTTTTTAATTTCTGCTGGCTCGAGTTATCTTTTTTTGATCTCATGTAGCTCCAGAATGCCTTTGGATCACTGTCTAGATGATTTTGCGCGCGATCTCGGTGACGGTCGTGAGCGAGTACCGTATTCGCCTTGACCCTCGCCCTGCACTGAGCGAACGCTTCGTAATCACTATGCGATTTACTTATTTTGTATTTCTTATGGAGGACGTATTTTAATTTAATATCTTTGGTTATATCCGAAGTATACCAAACAGGGTAAGTGTATATAGTGTTCGACTTTCCTGTTTTTTTTCGAGGAACACACACATCTAAAACGCCATCTATCTTATCATAAAAACAATCTAAAACTAAATTTGGTTCTCGTAAACTGTACATTTCTCTCCAATCAACATTCATCAATAAATAGTATAATTTATGAAAGTCAGACTTATTAAAATTCCATAGTTTATATTGTACTTGGGTTTGTTGTTGGTCTGTATTTCTGAGTGCCTCAGAACGTCAGAACAAAACGTCCTTTGGGTGTTTCGGCACCACATGTCGGGTTCTAGGGTTAACTTCCTGGATTTGCCCTGTATCGTTAAAGAAAAAAAAATTTAATAACATTATTTTGTTAGAGAAAGTGTTGAAATATGATTTTAACTCGTTTTGCAGTTTAAAATTCGAATTTGACGATATAAGAGTAAATAAAATACAGTGAGACACGTATTATGTACTCAGAGTGGATGAAATCACGAGCAAAAGCTAAGCTTGATAATCATAAAACTGTTTTGTTTGAAAATCATATAAAATTGGTTCCGTTAGTATGTAATGTAATAACTCAATTAACTACACATATTATAATTTACTTGTATCGCAGTAACGAGAAAAATGTTGTGATAATTGTGACATTGTAATTTGTAAGTGTAAATAGTTGCTGCGACGATTTTAAGTATAAATACCGAACTGAGTGGTACTGGCGACAAGTCATCACCCAACTCCTGGCACCATGTGGACACTCACCAAGCTGCTCCTGCTGGCGTCTGGTCTGATAAGTATACTTGCCGTATGTATGTATTGATATTGACTCAGTCCAGTTTACATTATTATAAACAGAATACTTATATTCAAAATTTACTCAATAGTTCCTCAACAAAACATTTTTACCTCCTATGTATTGTGTATGCTGCGATAGCAAAGTTTCCATAGGTTTCTGCAAATTAGAATTTTCCAAACTTTAAATTATAATAAAAATATTACTTCATCGACATCTTTAAAATAAAAATATGTTTAAAAAATAAATTTTGAGTATCATGGCAGAACTGATTTCTTTACGCAGAATTCAGTATGAGTTTTGAAATATGCCTAAATTTAAAGGTAGGTCGGAATCGGTATTCTTGTTGTTGAATTAAATATTATTTAATATTATAAACCTTTCTAAAAACACAATGGCAGGTATGGGTAAAAAAAATAATGAAGAACAAATTGTACCTATTTACATTAAACTATGTAGTAGAATCATTCATAATTAAAATATAACAAAGAATTATTAATTTAACAAATAATAAATTGATCAAAAGTCCACAAAAAAAAAGTTCTGATAAAGTATCCTAATCAAATCAAAACACAATCAAATAAAATAACAACATGCAATACAATAATTATAAAAAAAGAAAAGAAGCAGCTTAAATAACGAAGCAGCATTAATTACATATTATTGCTTGCTGAGAATACATAGTCTGATGTGTTTTTTAAAGGTAACAGAACTCATGAATTTACGCAAAGGTGGTGGTAGGTCATTCCAAATTTTTGCGGCTGCGTATTTGAAGCCTCCTTTGTAACCTGTAGTTTTGTGCTTCCGTATGACCATTCTACCCGTAGTTCGATCGCGTGTAAATTGGCCGTGAGTATCTCGGGTCCATGTGAATTTATCATGAAGGTAGATAGGTCTCTGCGTGTGAACTATTTTGTGAACAAAAGTAGCAAGCTGCAATAGTCTACGGCCATTAATTTTTAGTATTTTTTATGCAGTTGCATCTATTTACGTTTGCACCTAGTTAATAAGGCTCCCGATCATTAACTTTAACCACCCCCAATTAGAAGGACATGGCAGATCTTGGTGCGGTAAAAGAAGTTATCCCCACACATGTCCTCCTTGGTACACTGCTCGAAGCAAATATTGTTTGAACGCATCCTTAGTCGCAGTCGGTGGTAGGTTATCAATGCTTCGATCTTTCTTTGTAAATAATTGTTATCTACAGTTATTAATTTCAGTGCAAGAGCTCGATCTAAAAGAAACAATTAAACATTGATAATATGCACAAGTAAAATCACCAACTGCGATTTATGTTTAGCTAAATAAATAGTTACAATTTTATGGTTCAAAGTTAGATTAATTAAATATTAACTAGATCCAAGTAGTAGAAACCTATCTTAAAATCAAAACTTTTTACTAAAAGATATAGGATCCCAACTCACTCATTGATAGGTTTTTCTCACAGAACATTACAATTTAAATGTTCTGAGGTTTTTCTGTTCTTTCTGTAATGATAATAATATGGAAAGTGCTGAGTTTACTTATAAAATTTTTATGTATAGACTTTGAAATGAAATAATACGAGAACTCTGGTTTACATCAGTTCTAGTTTTCTGATATCTTTTTTTTACTTACTTGTCATACATTGCAATGACAAATGTTTCCAGTATTGGGATTGCATTACTACGTATACTTTATATCCGAGAAGGCAAGCGCAAACAGGGAGGCCAGTTTCTTCGTTTCAAGGACGTGTTGAAGAGACATATGAAGAGTTGCGATATACCCCATGAGACCTGGGAGGAACACGCAGCTCAAAGACCAGAGTGGAGACATCTTGTGCAAACAAATGTTTTTAGCTTTGAAGCACAAAGACGAGCAGATCTCGACTCCAAGCGTGACCAACTCAAGGCCCGACCACCTGTGGCTATTGACTACAACTACGAGAACGGAATACTCAAATGTGGTATATGCGGACGAACATTTAAAGCCAAGATTGGTTACGTCAGCCACATTCGGGCACACCAGCGAAGCCCATCACACCCTCGCCAATAGCAGTCGCCGTAGCCGTGTCGGCTTGGAGACCATCATCATCATCATCATCATACTTTATATTCTCTGGCATTACTAATTTGAGACCTTCAGTCCCAGTCGGATATGCACTTCAGGTTTCAAAGGCAAAGGCAGTTTCATAGCCCGTAAAGGCGTGAAACATTGAAATTACTTTTGCCTTCTCTGGTTCTATGGAATAAAATATGAGTACAGGATAAGCATGTACCTACTTGTAGGTAATAATCAATAATTAAACAATGTTTTTCTTATTAGAATTGAAATTAAAAATATAAATATCTTTGTCTACCTGTCTCATATAGTCTATTTCCTTTTACCGTCTGTAATTAATGAATAACGACTACACCTGAGTCCACTTTTCGCAGCATAATTTTCGTGTAGCACTGGGCCACAGCATCGGCAACATGGACTCTCATATGCGTGTCAGCTTCTTCATGGTTGCACGGTTCTAAGCCCTTATGGTCTCTGTTGCTGTTGCTGAGAACGGCTGATTCTTCCGTTGCATATAATTCTTTGCCAACTACGACATCGGCAGAGTGAGAAGTTTAATAACTCAAACAATTCCACTTTATTGGAATCATCCCGGAGGAAGGTGGCCCATGTTTGGGTATTTTGGTAGTCGCAGTGAGACGTGTTCTTCATCCAGTGCCATGTTTTTCCCTAGTTGAGTTTTTCAGGCTGTCCTTTTCGTATCCATCCCAAACCAAGTCCAGACGTGAGACATTTTCTAGAATATTTTCGGCATACTCCAGAAATATTCTACCATTTCCAGGGTTCAACATATGGACCATAGCAGGACCATCTAAAATTTAAACCGACACAAGTGGTGTACTCGGTGCACTCGGTACAGTCGTTTAATCTGACAGATTTGTTAAGGATTTTAGTAGGTCTGCTCTAGTCTCTGATCGCAATTTTGTCATGGCTTATAGCGATGGTGGGTTTGCTTGGTTTTCATAAGCAAAAAAGGAATCCAGATATTTCTGTTCTATGCTCGCAAGTGGCTTTATATATGATTTGCTAAATAAGCTGTAATTATCCTTTAATCCTGTAATTTTAGCTTTCGTTTTGCTCACAGATTTACTTGCACTTGTATTAAAAAGAGCATATTTATTTTGCTTGATTGGCTCGTGTAAAGTTTTTCCAGTACATATTCTTTCTTTACAGAAGTTTATATACTGCTCCTCACCACATTTTTTTATATTCCTGTTAGTGTTTATCACTTCCGGCGAAGTAACAGCTATTGTGTCAATAGTACGCAGTTCGACCATCGAAATTATTTCGATGAGTTCGACAGTCTCTTTAAGAAAAGTACTACCTAGATCAGGTAGATCAGATTTGCCTGATGACGACCCCACTGAGGGGTCGAAATAATAGCACCTAAAACCATTTAATTAAGTATTTATATTTAAGTAGAATATAACATATAAAAATAAAAGGGCGTGGAAGGTATTATTTATATACTCACTACCTAGATCACGGTAGATACCTAGTGCCCGGAATAAGGGTATATTCAATACAAAAAAATCAACACGCTGTTTTTAACGGAAAAAGGGTCTATATCGCAATATGGTCAGAAGATGATGAAAAAAATATTTTTTTTTTTTCAAATAGACCCTTATTCCGGACACACAATTGACTCCAGTGACTTCACAGCAGATATGAATCGTATACCTGTTGATTTTCTATGTAATAACATTTTATACGCTTCATAATTCTAACCAAACAATCGTTCGTGATGTTATAGTATACATACCGTGGTGACGTCTATAGACAGGCCTTCATCGCCATGAATTATTATTTGCTATGTAACTTCTACAAGTAAAGAAGTAAATTCCAAAAATCTTTAAACGACGTTTTTTTTTGACGCCCGATTTTAATAAGCAAAGCCTATATCCTAATCTAAATTAAGTTCTGTTCACCTGTGAAAACAACATGAAGATACGTTCAAGGTTTTGGAGATTTAAGTTAACAAACATACAGACAGACAGACAGAGAAGAGTTCTAAAAATCGCTGATACAAATATTATAATATTTAATAAAGATTATAAGTTCTATTACTTTGGTTTAGTCAGCCCCTTTCTACTTTTAATATGTCAATGCACAGACGTTTTAATCCGTGGGACAGAAACATCGAGTTCTACTCTTTTATTATATGTATTTATATGTATATAAAGTGTAGGTACCATCAAGTTTAACGCCAGGGCCACAGCTTCAGACTTCTGGCCGCGCTTCTTGCTGCGCTTCCAGGCGGTTTTTGCGACGGGCTTTGCCCTGCCACGACACCCATCGGCACCTCGACCGCATCGGATGTATAGCGCGCTCGCTCGTTTAAAGCGCTCGACACTAGGTTCATCCTGTGCGCTCGATCACTGGCGCGGCTCCCAGCCTCCCCGCACACCGCTGTAGCGAGAGCGCAAGTCACTCGAAGCCGGACGTTTTTTTTTTACTGGTTATGTATCATCACTCCTATTAAGTACTGCTTAGAAGCTAACCAACCAAATCGCTTACATACACACCCTAAGATTGTTAGAAAGAAAAACAAAATACCGTATATAATATTAAATCCCGGTTTTTCTTAAAAAGTGTACGTTTGGCGCACCAAGTTTGTTTTGAGCATTCGTTGCATTTTATAAGATTATTTCAATAAAAAATGACACATCTTGAAACAAGGCCGGAATCAGGAGATATGTCCCATGACTTGGTTGTCTCCATAGTAAAAAAATGGTTTTTATTAAATATCTTCACAGATAAAAATTTTATACAAAAATGTCACTCAACAACTTTGAGAGCCAGTCACTAACTGCACTAGATGGCATTATCAAAATGACTTAATTAAATTGTTTACTTTTTTTAATCCCTAAGTCCAAACGTCTCCATAGACTCGCTCCACAGTGCGCCGACCCATGGCCGCCTCTATACAACTTCATACATTTGTTCTCTCTGCCGGCGCCATCGCAAGAAGAACCACTTGGAGCGCCTCTTGAAGCCTGAAGCTGTGGCCGACCGGTAAGGTTTCTTTCTTAACTTATACAAAAAAGTGTTTTTTTTAATATTTTCAGGTTCCACGGACTTCAGTAACACATTCACCACGTATGTTGTGGGCTCGATCTTTTGACGATGTAAGTCGGATTAGTCTTCAGTTCAGTTTAGTTTTATGTAATTTTGATAATTAAAGTGGCACACACTTAGAAGATACATTGCAAGATACTAAGGGCACACTTGTTTACTTCTTACCGCATTTATTGGGAGGTAATACTTTTGGCACTAGTAGTTCGCCCCGGACTGTGGACTAGTAGTTCGCCCCGGACTGTGAACTAGTAGTTCGCCCCGGACTGTGAACTAGTAGTTCGCCCCGGACTGTGAACTAGTAGTTGGCCCCGGACTGTGAACTAGTAGTTCGCCCCGGACTGTGAACTAGTAGTTCGCCCCGGACTGTGAACTAGTAGTTCGCCCCGGACTGTGAACTAGTAGTTCGCCCCGGACTGTGAACTAGTAGTTCGCCCCGGACTGTGAACTAGTAGTTCGCCCCGGACTGGGAACTAGTAGTTCGCCCCGAAATGTGAACTAGTAGTTTGCCCCGGACTGTGAAATAGTAGTTCGCCCCGGACTGTGAACTAGTAGTTCGCCCCGGACTGTGAACTAGTAGTTCGCCCCGGACTGTGAACTAGTAGTTTGCCCCGTACTGTGAACTAGTAGTTCACCCCGGACTGTGAACTAGTTCGAGTTACACTGTGACTGGTTTCGGTGTAACTCGTTGGGACCAAAGGGTCTCCACCCCCTTATTTCCAAAATTGGTGGATTGAAAAATATGAAAAAAATCATGGTAATATGTGCTTACGTAAAGATTACAGGAAAGCGGTTGAGAAATTTACGAAAACAAAATGACAACATTAAATTTGTCATCCACGATACGGAACCCAAGGTCCACGAGTCTGACTCGCACTGGACCGATTTATGTGTGATAAAGAATCTCACTAAAAACATAAATGTGACAAAAGGGCCGGGTTCAGTACAAAAAAGAATTGTGATCAAATTGGGTGCCGAGGTTTCTTCAGTCATAACTGCAATAATCTAAATTTGTACAATGTTCATCACTTGCTTAAAAAAAGTTTGTTAGGGTCCTTTCTACTGAACATTAAGAACGTGGCAAATTCTCACAGCTAAAGTTTATTTAAACGGACACATCATACATGCAAATAATTGACTGAAAACTTGCCAAGTTCTATATATTCAGTAGCAAGGACGCTAACAAACTTTCTTTTAAATAAAGTATAGGAAGTTGTACATTATCAGTTATGACTGAAGCAACCTCCATAAACCTCTGCACCCAATTTGATCTCAATTATTTTTTCGAAAAAGCCTGCATCGTCTTTGTACTGAATTCAACCCCTTTTTCCTTTTTCACATTTATGTTTTTGGGGAGATCATTGAATTTTGTGAAGTTATAATTCAACGTATTTTAATAGCCTTTTCCCACGGTTTCTCACGGACTCGTGCCTTGAGAGTCCCGTACATACCTTGAGTTGAGAGTCCCGTACATACCTTGAGAGTCCCGTACATACCTTTAGAGTCCCGTACATACCTTGAGAGTCCCGTACATACCTTGAGAGTCCCGTACATACCTTGAGAGTCCCGTACATACCTTGAGAGTCCCGTACATACCTTGAGAGTCCCGTACATACCTTGAGAGTCCCGTACATACCTTGAGAGTCCCGTACATACCTTGAGAGTCTCGTACATACCTTGAGACTCCCGTACATACCTTGAGAGTCCCGTACATACCTTGAGAGTCCCGTACATACCTTGAGAGTCTCGTACATACCTTGAGAGTCCCGTACATACCTTGAGAGTCCCGTACATACCTTGAGAGTCTCGTACATACCTTGAGTTAAGAGTCCCGTACATACCTTGAGAGTCCCGTACATACCTTGAGAGTCCCGTACATACCTTGTAATCCCTTGTAGGGTTTTTAGTGTTTTATAAAAACAAGATTTTATTTTATACACTTAGTTTTTAATGAGAGAAATTGCACACGCACAGTACCTAAGTTTTATTTTAGAGAACAACAAACATTGGAAGACGGAACCAGAGAGATCCAGCACCATAGACAAATATTTTTTTTAAATAAAGGTACAAACACACATAGCATAGTAGATTATTTTAACATGCCCCTGTAATCTACTTATCATATCATTATACATATTTATTTACGAAACTTAAATTTTAAAATGTAGGTGCATTCTTAAGTTGTTAATTAACAACAAACAGATTTCTTACATTATTAGGTACTAAGCATAGCAGGAAAAAAGAACACAAGCTTATTAAAAAGTTAACAGTTTTGTAGCAAAATAGTTAAATTTAATTTTCTTAAGAGGTTTGGTAAACATGTCAGCTAACTGATGATCAGTTTGACAATAAGAGATTTTTATATCATCGCAAGACACTTTCTCGTGTATAAATTTGTATCTTACGTCTATATGTTTAGACCTTCTATTAAATGTACCATTTTCAATAAGTTTCATAGCACTTTGGTTGTCAATATTGAGTTTAGCAGTTACTTTGACATTCAACAGTTCTTCTATTAATCCTTTTAAATATAACACTTCTTTAGTACAGTCCGCAGCTGAAATATATTCCGCTTCACAGCTGGAGAGAGCCACGATAGGCTGTTTTCTTGTGCTCCATTGGACTGGACCTCCACAATATATCAGGACAAAACCACTTGTACTTCTTCTTGTCTCTTTGTCGTTGGCGAAATCAGCATCACAGAAAGCTTCAATCTTTGTACAGTCCATGTTCTTCTTAAACACTAATTTTGCAGAAGTCTTGCCTCTGAGATATTTGAATGTCTTCTTGATATTGTTAACATCCTGGTTTGTAGGATTTTCCATGTGTCTACTTTCTGTGTTTACGGCATATGTTATATCTGGTCTTGTTTTGTTACTAATGTACAAAAGTTGTCCAATAGCTTGTCTATATGGGTAGTTTACATTTGGTGAGTCTTGCTCTGCATTGTAGTCACTTGCATCAATGGGTGTTGAACTTGGTTTTGCATTTGACATATTAAAATTTTCAAGTATCTTCTCCACCTGAATATTTTGATTTAGTTCAATGCCAATGTCTGTCTTTTCTATTTTTATTCCTAGAAAATTGTCTGGATTCTTTGTATAAGTCATCAATCTTGTTTTAGGTTATTTATGAGCTCTGACAGTTTTTCTTCATCTTTTCCAATAAGGATTCCGTCGTCAACATATATTCCTGGAATAATTGTGCTATCTTCATTTTTGAATAAACATTTGTCACATTTTAGTTGCGTTAAACCATATTTTAGTAAAGTTGAAGAAAATGTCTTGTTCTAATTTAATGGTGATTGTTTTAAACCATATAAGCTCTTTTTTAGTTTGCAGACTTTCTTTGTCGGATCATAGTCATACCCTTCAGGAATACTCATGTAAATGTCTTCTTTTAGCGGACCATAAAGAAAAGCAGTCTTTATGTCCAATGTCATTATATGAAAATCTTTAGATGCAGCAATAGCTAAGATCGTTCTTAAAGAAACATTATTCATTACAGGACTGAATGTCTCTTGATAATCAATTCCTTGAATTTGTTGGCAACCTTTAGCTACCAGTCTAGCTTTGTATTTGCTGTCATTTTTCACTTTTAGGACCCACATGTTAGATATAATTTTTCTTCCCTTGGCTTCTTCTCTGTTCACTATTTCCCATACATTATTTTTATTTAATGATTGTTTTTCTGAATTTATAGCTTTTATCCATTCATTCTTATCAGGGCTAGTAATAGCTTCTTTGTAAGTTAGCATAGCGTAGTCTAAAAACTTTATAGGTAGTTTCCTTGTTCTTTTCGGTCTTTCCATTTCTACTTCTCTTTTTTCTTCGTCTTCTTCAGTCTTTGAACTTTCTGAATCAGAATCTATATAATCTTCATAGATAAGTGTTGCATTTTTAACTTCTTTATTAATGATTTTTCCTTTTTCTTCTATCTCTGTATCTTTCTTTGAGTTTTCTTTGTCATTTTCTGATTTTTCCTCATCTTTCTATGACTTTTCTTTTCCCAGGTTTTCTTTATTATTTTCAGAATTTTCTTCTTTGTCTTCTTCATTCTTTTTATTTTTTATTTCTGTCACGATTGTGATTTCTTTTTCTCCTTGTGATGATTTTTCTTCTTTCTCATATTTAAAAATTACATCTCTTCGAATTAGTATTGTTTTATTTTCTTCATCGAATAAACGATAACCAGTATTAGCATAACCAACCATTATGTATGTGTCTGTTCGTGGTTCTAGTTTTTGTAAACGGCTTAACTTTTTGCTGTAAGCCATAGAACCAAATACTTGGATATTATTCAGATCAGGTTTCTTGTCAAACCATTTTTCATATGGTGTTATGTTTGCAATTGATTCGGACGGTGTTCGATTTAGCAAGTAGGTTGCTGTTCTTGTAGCTTCTCCCCACAAATAATCTTAAGTCTTAGTTTCGAACATCAAAGCTCGTACTTTTTCTTGTAAAGTTCTATTAAGCCTTTCAGCTTTCCCATTTAGTTGAGGTGAGTAGGGAATCGTGTAATCGAGCATGATACCTTTCTTGTAACACCAGTCTTTGAAGTCATTGCTAGTGTATTCTCCGCCATTATCACAGCGTATTTTGCTTACTTTTAGATTCTTTTCTCTTTCTGTTTCTTCGATGTAATTTTTAATGCAACTAGGTGCTTCGCTTTTCTTTTCAAGGAGGTAAATTTTTGTGAAGTGGCTGTAGTCATCCAGTACAGTAAGTATATATTTTTTATTATCAAATGTAGGTGTTAAGGGGCCACATATATCACTGTGTAGAATTTGAAGTGGTCGAGTAGCTCGTTCTCTTACTGAATTGAACGGTTTTCTTGTTTGTTTTGATAATATACAAACTTCACACGTTTTGTCTAAATTTTTTATTTGTTCCTCATTTATTTTCAGGTCAACAGATTTGGAGAGTTTTAACAATGAATCTTTGCTTGGATGTCCTAATTTGACATGCCATTCATGAGCTTCATTCTTATTCGTTGTTAATAAACTTGTTTCTTTTTCTTTCTTGTCAACTTTCACAGTATATAGATTATTTTCTTCCTTTTTGCCTATTAATATAGTTTCACCATCTTTGCAAATATTAACCTCATCATTTTTGAAAAATACTGTACCTCCATTATTTGTTATTGCACTTACTGACATTAGATTCTGTGTGAGGTCAGGTACATATAGGGTTTCTTTTAAAATGCATTGTTCGAGTTCAATTTTTCCTACACCTTGAGATGTCATTCCGGTGCCTTGTTTTGCTACACCAACAGAAGATGGCATACACTTCAGATCTTTCAATAAATTTGGATCATTTGTCATATGACTGGAGTATCCAGAGTCAATCACAAAAGTGGTAGTATTATTTTCTGAGTTCTTGTTTTCATATGTCACGAACGCCACATTATTATTTTTCTTTGAACTTGTTGTATTGTTCTTTTTAAAATAGCACTTTTCAGTTGGATGGTTCGTTTTTTTACAGATACACCTGTTTTTATTTTGTTTCAAGAAAAGGCAGTCTTTCTCGACATGATTGTTCTTTTTACAATTGTTGCAGAACAATTTTTTGTTTTTATTTGAGTAACTTGCTTTAAATGCAACATTTTGTTCCTCTTGTGGTTTTATTTCACGCTGTTCTTCAGCTATTAATCTTGATGTGAGGTTGTTGAGTGTTTTTTCATGATTTGGACATGAGTTCCATGCAGTGATGAAACTTTTAAACTTTTCAGGTAATATCGCCAAGATTTTTGAAATCAACATATTGTCATTGATTTTCTCATCTATCATCGACAGTTTGTAGGCATAGTTTTGGAGAGCGCCAACATTGTAGGCTACATCTTTACTTACGTCATAATCAAACTTGAAGAATTTTTGCATTAGATCACACTTTTCATGTTCATTGTTTCGCCGATATAAAAAACACAGTTTTTGGTACATTTCTTTCGCATTTTCACAAGGCATAATGTGAATCATGAGAGATTTGTCGATTGTCATCATGATGATCCGTTGTGCTTTGGCATCACGGGTTTGAAAATCGGAAGTTTGACCCTGTGCGAGCGGTATGGTTTCACTTGGAAAAACAATGTCTTGTAGGTTAGAACTTTTAAAAAGAATGTCCACTTGAAATTTCCACAGCATAAAGTCTTTTTCACCAGTGAGCACTTGTATTTTGGAATACATATTTAGGTTGTCCTCCATTTTGTTTGATTTTTAGGTTTTTACTTTTGTTTTTTGCTTGTTTTGTTTATTACCGGATAGCGCCTTGAAACTTAACTTGGGCCATAACCTAATCCCTTGTAGGGTTTTTAGTGTTTTATAAAAACAAGATTTTATTTTATACACTTAGTTTTTAATGAGAGAAATTGCACACGCACAGTACCTAAGTTTTATTTTAGAGAACAACAAACATTGGAATCCAGGACCAGGACCATAGACAAATATTTTTTTTAAATAAAGGTACAAACACACATAGCATAGTAGATTATTTTAACACCTTGAGAGTCCCGTACATACCTTGAGAGTCCCGTACATACCTTCAGAGTCCCGTACATACTTTGAGAGTCTCGTACATACCTTGAGAGTCCCGTACATACCTTGAGAGTCCCGTACATACCTTGAGAGTCCCGTACATACCTTGAGAGTCTCGTACATACCTTGAGAGTCCCGTACATACCTTGAGAGTCCCGTACATACCTTGAGAGTCCCGTACATACCTTGAGAGTCCCGTACATACCTTGAGAGTCCCGTACATACCTTGAGAGTCCCGTACATACCTTGAGAGTCCCGTACATACCTTCAGAGTCCCGTACATACCTTGAGAGTCTCGTACATACCTTGAGAGTCCTGTACATACCTTGAGAGTCCCGTACATACCTTGAGAGTCCCGTACATACCTTGAGAGTCCCGTACATACCTTGAGAGTCCCGTACATACCTTGAGAGTCTCGTACATACCTTGAGAGTCCCGTACATAAATTGAGAGTCCCGTACATATCTTGAGAGTCCCGTACATACCTTGAGAGTCTCGTACATACCTTGAGAGTCCCGTACATACCTTGAGAGTCCCGTACATACCTTGAGAGTCCCGTACATACCTTGAGAGTCCCGTACATACCTTGAGAGTCCCGTACATACCTTGAGAGTCCCGTACATACCTTGAGAGTCTCGTACATACCTTGAGAGTCCCGTACATACCTTGAGAGCCCCGTACATACCTTGAGAGTCCCGTACATACCTTGAGAGTCTCGTACATACCTTGAGAGTCCCGTACATACCTTGAGAGTCCCGTACATACCTTGAGAGTCCCGTACATACCTTGAGAGTCCCGTACATACCTTAAGAGTCCCGTACATACCGTTTAAAACACAAATTTTATTCCACGTGCAGTTGACCATTGATCAATGAATAACTTAACTTGACATTTACTATCCATTACACTTCATGTATCCACAGGGTCTAATTAAATTGGTCACCGATAACTTCTGTAATCATACGAGTATATATAAAAAGAGAAGTCCTGACTGACTCATTCACTGACTCATCAACGCACAGCCCAAACCCTTGGACCTAGAAAGCTGAAATTTTGCACAGAGTTTTCTTTTGTAATGTAAACAAGGAATAAGAAGGGATTTTTTGAAATTCCACCCCTAATATAAAAAGAGAAGTCCTGACTGACTCATTCACTGACTCATCAACGCACAGCCCAAACCCTTGGACCTAGAAAGCTGAAATTTTGCACAGAGTTTTCCTTAGTAATGTGAACAAGGAATAAGAAAGAATTTTTCGAAATTCCACCCCTACAGGGGTGAAACGGGGGTCCAAAGTTTGTATGGGGAAACAAGATTAGTTAGACTATTTTATTCGAGACTTCACAGGAGTACTCCTATTCATCAATGAGTAAACACATGTTTCAGTTTTTTCAGAATTCAACCCCTAAAAGGGGGAAATGGGGTGACAAAGTCTGAAAAATCAACATGGGTATCGTTTGTATGGATTATCGGGTTGCTGATTACGAAAACAACAACGATTTTAAAATCCAACGTGGTGGACGTAAAAAAGGGCTTTTCCAGAATTCAACCCCTAAAAGGGAGAAATGGGGTGACCAAGTCTGAAAACCAACATGGGTATCGTTTGTATGGTTTATCGGGTCGCTGATTACGAAAACAACAACGATTTCTAAATCCAACGTAGTGAACGTGAAATAACATCATTTCCTGTTGGGGTGCGATGGGGTTGAAATTTTGAAATGTTTAAATATCAATATGGGTGTCGTTTTTATGGTTTTCTTGGACGTTAATTACGAAAATGGCATCGATTGTGAAATTAAATATAGTGGACATGAAAATCTTCGAAAGTATGTGTGCCAGAGCAAATCGGCTGTAACAGACGGACAGACAGACAACCACACAAGTGATCCTATTAGGGTTCCATTTTTTCCTTTTGAGGTATCTATCTATTTATATATCCACAATTTATCTGTCTATCTATCTATCTATCTATATCCCAGCAAAATATCTTTGGAACCGAAGGTGGTCCATCCCTAGGGGTTGGACCACGGGGGCCAAAAAAAGTTTTTTTTAAATGTTCAAACTTTGACGGCCTGTATCTCCCAAACGGCTGGAGATAGACCCATGTTCCTGGTACTCTAAGAAAAGGGCTCGGCGAGATCTAGACGACGGAAAAAAACGAAAAAAAAAATTGCCAAAATTTTGATCGGTTACCGAACAGCTAACCGTACGGAGTTCGGGTTTCTACTATAGTGATCGGTCAAGCTGGGGCTACATCACCGAAAAAAAATATATATATTTGACAGGTTTTGACAGCTTTTTGACAGGTCCAAAAAAGTATTCCGATTTGCATGAAACTCGATATCAAGGGGCATTCGAGGTTGCCAATTACGCTGCCGTATTCAAATTTGACATTTTTTGACAACTGATAGGGATTTTGACACCTTTACGGAAAAACTGATTGGTGAGTTCCCGTGTTTGGCACTCTGGTTCGGCCGAGCACTACACCTTGACTCCTAGAGGGAGTGAGAGCACTTATAATGTTTGTTTCTGAAAAAAAAATTATTTGTTTCCTGTATAAAACTGATTGGTGAGTTCCCGTGTTTGGCACTCTGGTTCGGCCGAGCACTACACCTTGACTCCTAGAGGGAGTGAGAGCACTTATAATGTTTGTTTCTGAAAAAAAAATTATTTGTTTCCTGTAGCGCGGGCGTAGCCGCGGGCAGAAGCTAGTAATTAAATATAAGTAATTTCTATGTCAACAAAAGTCAAACAGGTACATCTTTTTCTAAAATTTTTAAAATCAGTAAAACCACGCAAAAGCAAATAATTTTTAGCGGAATCTATCTTAGAAACATTTAAATTCATCGATAGCATGGAAGCTATTAGTTGACGTGAGGAAGGTGGAAGAAACATACCAAAAACAGAGCGAATGTTGAACTGCATCAACCTCTGGACCGTTTTTCAAGATTTTATAGAGAAGTCAGTTTCAAAGATTGCTGGTGAAATTCATGTTATGCCGTGATCAAGAAAGACATGAAGGCTTTTTGGTGTGCAAAAATCATTACGAAAGAGATCTATACGCAACTCTTTTATACGGACACATTCTATCGTGCTGTGCTGAGTGCGCTAGCGATTAGACGCGTCTCACTGCACCGATACGAATATTTATTTGCGATCCACGCGGCTTTGACAGCTGCCCGCTTCGACCGCCATGGGCACGAAAAAATGTTTGGCTAACGATCTCCTGGCATTTCTTCAAAACCGAATAGATGTCATGGACAAAGCCAGTATCGCGCAAATCATCAAGTCCAGTTTTTCCGAGGATGAGATCCGATCTGCGAAGACGCTGCTGTTTGTGTCTACAAACATGACCGTGCCGTCCCACCGTACCGACGACGACGGGGGAGAAAAGAGTCTCGACGAGATAGTCGCCTTCCTGGAAGAGACCGATCCGGACGACGTGCCAGACTTCGTTGCGACGGGACGCAAAGTTCTTCCGACTAATTTTGGTCACGTCGATGTAAGCAGGCTGCTCAAGGACATAACGTCTATGAAGGCAAGTTTGGCTGAGATGCAGTTAAAGTTCGAGAGATCTCAAAATATCATTGGTGAACTTCGTGTCGCGGTAGCATTGTTACGTAATGCTATAGCGGTGAGTCGTTCACCCGGTACCTCGTACGTAAATTGTCGTCGTGAAGCGCAAACCGTATCTGTAGGCAGTTTTGAGTCAGTGAAATTGGGTGCCTCGTTGCCGGCCGCTGACTTTGCTACTGCACGTGATGCCCTGCGCCCCGCCCACCCCACTTCCTCCCCAGAAGAGTCGCCACGTGCGCTAGAGTGTACCCCCCCACCCCACGCCTACGCCGCTGCCGCCGCCGTTGCCCCCTCTAGACAACCTGCTGCCCAGCAACACGGTCAGCAAGTAACAAAGGGAAGGGAGCAGACCAAGAACCCTAGAAAAGACCCATTCGATGAGGAGGGCTTCACCCTGGTGGAGCGTAAGAAGAGGAAGCCCCCTGGCCGCAATCGATGTGGAACCGCACCGACCGGACCGAACCATCTACTTCGACCGGCTGTTCCCGTGACGCTGCTGTATGTGTCCCGTTTGAACTTCTCCACGAAGGCTGATGACGTCATGAAATATGTCATGCTGAAAACTAAACTCCAACTGAGGGTCCAGCGATTGGAGTCACGCCACAATACCAATTTTAATTCATTTGTGCTGCGTGTCCCAACTGAACATCTCTCGACCTTCATGAATGAAGAGTTTTGGCCAAAAAGTGTCGTGTTTCGTCGATTCCGTGGAAGAATTCCAGACACTGAAACTCCACAAGGGCGTTGTACGTTGCAGGCTATACGTACATAGTGTTTATTTTTAGTTTAATTTTTATTTTTGTTTGAATTGTATAGCGAATTGGTGTTAACTGTAATGCTGAACAATTTATTTTAATAAATAAATCGTTTTGTTCAGTTACTTTCTTTTCTCCTCTTTTATTGAATGCCCGTGTTGTTTTTATAGTATTTCAGAGGTAAATCTTTTGATAGGCTTAGAATTTCATAGGTAAGTTTATTTGTACGTCAGTTTTAATTATTTTATTATTATATCTTTTCTTTTTATAATTTGATTATGCTCCTACCTCAACGTGTATCCTTCTAGATTTAATTTACCGTATTTTATAGTTTTATTTATAAGTTATTTGGATTATGTCCCAGTCGCAGACCGCCATCGCATCCACGAGTGCCGACCGACTTAGCCAGGGAACGTCGGCTGGAGATCACATACAGTGTCCACATTGCCCACACACCAATCTGTTTAAGAGTACAAGAGATTTTAAAATCCACATTGGCAGAAAACATAAGCCAAACACGAGCAATGACAATAGCAGTACCGCCCTAATTTCATCCTCACATTCTTCAGCAAGTATATCTATACAACCTTTTTGGAAATTATTAAGTTCTTATAAGAAAAACCTACCGCTAGTAAAGCGTATTCCTCGAGGTGCGCGCAACACAGTCGCTGCGTCTCTTTCTACCTGCATCCGTAATACAATAAACAATAATGACAAGTCCAGCTGGGAAAATCTTCTATCATTCCCTTATCAGACACTGCATGTGACAAAAGACAAAGACAGCGGCTCATTGACATATACAATCAAGCAGAATTGTACCAATCGTTGTAAGCCAAATATACATATTAAAGAAAAAAAAGGCTCATCATAACCCCCCAGATAATATATGCAAGAAAGTGGAAACGAAAGTTGGGGAGGGTGATATCAGAGGAGCCGCTCAGCTCTTATTCTCCACCGACGTAATAGCCACCGAAACACCGGAAACCCTTTCGGCCCTTCAGTCAAAACATCCATCTCCAGCATCAACAACACGGCTCCCTGATCCACCCCATCCTTCAGATCCTACACCTCAGGCAACTGTTGATGACACACTGGCTGCGATCATGTCTTTTAAGAAAGGCTCGGCCGGTGGCCTCGACGGTCTATCGCCGCAACACTTAAAAGACCTTGTCTGTGGCACCATAGGCGATACCGCCGAGCTCGCTTGGCAGACCTGACGGAACTTGTAAATTTAATGTTATCAGGAAAGGTTTGTGAAACTATTATTAACACCCTATATGGCGCAAATCTCTGCGCACTAAGAAAGAAGGATGGGGGAATCAGGCCCATAGCCGTTGGCAACACCATCCGCCGTATTGCTTCGAAAATCTGCTGCCGGCACTTATTACCTATATTTACAAATACATTTCAGCCTATTCAACTAGGCTACGGCAGCAGTGGAGGCTGTGAGGCTGCTGTTCATGCAGCCCGCACATTCCTTGAACACGGCGGTGGTGAAGTGATGCTGAAGGTAGACGTGAGGAATGCATTCAACTCGATCAACAGGGGCGCCTTGTTAGCCCAAGTCAAAGAAATTACCCCCCAAATTTACAATTATGTACATCAGTGTTATAGCACCCCATCAAATCTGCTATATCACGAACATCTTATTCATTCTGCCGTTGGATGTCAGCAGGGTGACCCTCTTGGCCCGGCGATTTTCAGTTTGGCCATACACCCAAATATTTTGACCCTAAATTCGAAATTCAACTTTTGGTACCTGGATGATGGCACGATTGGAGGCGAAGCGGCTACGGTTCTAAAAGATCTCAATATTTTTATTACCAAATTCGAATCCATCGGTTTATCACAAAATTTTTCCAAGTGTGAACTTTATGTTAATGAATCTATTCAGGCCCAAGAAAAAAAAAATATCTTATCTAAATTTAACAGTATAGCCGCTAATATAAAAAATGTAAACAGAGAAACGCTACGCCTCTTAGGAGCGCCCATTTTTAACGAATCAATCTCTGAATATGTGGAGGACCAAGTAAAAAAATTAAAAGAGTCATCCAGGCGCCTGACTGAGATCTGTCCACATATGGCGCTCTTCATAATCAGATACTGCTTATTTGTACCAAAATTTACTTACGTTCCCCGATGTGCCCCTCTACCGAAAATCTGACGAACAGTTTGGACGAACTAATAAAAGACACATTATCCAAAATTCTAAATTGCACATTGGATGAGCGTACCTGGATCCAGGTCACCCTACCAGTCAGGATGGGAGGCCTAGGTATACGTAAAATTTCTAGTGTTGCACACCCGGCCTTCCTGTCCTCGGCTCATAGCACTCGCAACCTCTACGGTACTATAATAAACCCGTCACTTGGTGACGTTGAGGTCACAGGCTTGGCCGAGGCCAGGAATGCCTGGATGAATTGCTCACCAAATCTAATTCCTCCAGCTAATCCAAAATTGCAAAGGTTATGGGTAAGCCCTTGTGCAAACAAGTTCAAACACGGCTCCTTGAAACTTCTCCCAACACCGCTGACAGGGCTCGTCTCTTAGCCACTAGCACACCAGAGTCGGGTTACTGGCTGAATGCGTTGCCTTCGCCAAACATCGGCACCCTGTTGGATAGGACAACTATAACTTTGGCCGTAAGCCTGCGACTGGGTACAAAAACGAACCAACCTCATCGCTGCCGCTGTGGGGAGAGCGTCGACCCACTTGGTCATCACGGTCTGTCTCGCCAATTTAGCGCCGGCCGCCTCGCGCGTCACGCTAATTTGAACGACATCATCCGCCGGGCCCTTGCCAGCTGTAGCGTCCCAGCTACTACAGAACCGTACGGGCTCTCCCGGGACGACGGGAAGAGGCCCGACGGAATGACATTGATGCCGTGGAAATGTGGCAGGTCGTTGGTGTGGGATGCGATTTGTGTTGATACACTAGCCTCATCCTACTTACCAATGACCTGCACCAAGGCGGGCGCCGCGGCGGCGGAAGGAGCTGAAAAAGAAGCGGCGCAGATATGTAGCCCTGAGTACGGACTACATGTTTGCGCCCTTCGGCGTTGAGACACTCGGACCGTGGGGACCGAGTGCACATTCTTTATATAAAGATCTATCAAAACGCCTGGTCAATGCCTCCGGGGACCCTCGGGCTGGGACTTACCTCGGCCAGAGAATTAGTCTGGCCATACAATGAGGTAACGCTGCCGGCCTGCTAGGTACTCTCCCACACGACGGCAGCGACCTTGATAGAATTTTTTATTTAGTTTAATTGAAAATATTATACAGTTTTAATTTTTTTTGTTATGTTTTTGTTTTGTTGAGTAATAAATATGTACAATATAAGTAATTATCTGAATTTTTCCTTTGTATACGCTCAATACGTATAACATTATGCCAAATTTCAAAATTTCAAGACACTGGAAGTTGTTTAAGTTTTATATGAGTGAGTGAATCAGTCAGTCATTGATGAATGAGTGAATTAGTTAGTCATTGATGAAAATAGTGATTTTTGGATGTGAATATCTTTCAATCAATCAATCAATCAGTAATGTTTATTGCGTTCCACAAATGGTAGTACATGGTCTAAGATTTATGTAAATATGTAGCTTTAAAACATTTGTAGACCCTGTTGGGCACAGCAATCTGGCGTAGGAGAGGTGAAGAAATTCATATTATTTAATTAGTAGGCAATTTATAACAATATAATTTATTCCTGTAACTTAGTCAAGGTTTCATTAAAATAATATACAAGTTAAACAGGAAACTTAACTAAAAACTTAAATAACATTCAAAACCTAAAGATGACGTAAAATAGTAAAAATTGTATATTAGAAATAAATTAATTAAGTCAAAATTTTTAATACCTACAATTTTAAAAGAAAAACTATAAATAAAAATCTGGATCCAGATCGCTGTCCCTCGGTAGGGTGCCCTTAAATATTAAGTATGTAATATAGGTATGTATTAGATTTGTTTATTGAAATGAATTAGTTAGTTTTGTCAGACAGTTTTAAGAAGGAAGGTTATCTGTAAGGTATTCGTTTATATTATAATAACTTTTTGTAATAAGTAGAGATTACAAGCTTGTGTTGTTTTCTTCCTCGATGATATATTTTGGTAGTTTATTATAAATTTTTATAGCAATTTTTAATGGACTTGAGGAATGTAAACTTAATTTTGAAAAAGGCGGGATCAGTTTATTTTTATGTCGACTAGCATATCTTCTGGGTATATCATTATTTGAGGTAAAAAGGGATGTATTGTTTCGCACGAATTTACATAGTTCTAAAAAGTATAGTTTTATCTAACCCTCCGGAACCATCGGTCTACTTTCCCCATCGGTCTATTTTCGCTATTGGTCTATTTTACCAAATCGTAGACTTGTTTTTCCTAATCCGTCTATTTCTCATTGCGTCTAATATTCACATCGGTCTATTTTCCTATTTATACAGATTTTTTTACAGATGTCAAAGGAAAGTTTACTCTTTATAAGCCACTGTTAAAGTTTAATTTATCAAATTAAGGATTCTAGGTACTTTAGGGACCTGTAAAATGTACGTAGAATTCCCCTAAATGAGTTATGAGTAGCTCGAAATGGTTCGTGTATGTACATACACGGCTGGTACGCCCAGCGTATTCTTCTTCGACATGAAGCATTGTTGCTTCATGTTCTTCGAACTCGGTGCTGCGTGTCTATAGATAAAATAAAATAATAGATTGTTTATACAACATTCAACATATAATAATAATTCATTTTATTTCGGCCACCATAAAGCCATATAACACACACAGTATCTACAATAGTGTTAGTAAGAAAAATAAAACTGCTTAACCTATTGTTAGTAACATAAACCTATATTTACATATTTTTATTTTTCAGTACATGAATCATCGTACAATGGTTCATGTACTGAAAATCAAACCTGCTCGCGAACATGCTCAGGATGCCATTGGTACTGGCCCGAACTCTGCCTACCAGGGATAAGCACCGTTTGCGCATGGTCGCGTAGAAGCAATCTACTCGCCCTTCCGCGAACATTCCCGACGCACTGCAGAACCGGGGAAGCCCCATCAGCATCCTGAACGCGTTGTTATATTGAACGCGCAGAGCGCTGTACTGTCTTTGCGTATAGTCGACCCACAGACTGCTCGTGTAAAAGGATGTACAATAAGCTCTAAAAAGAGTGATCTTAGCTTCAGTGGAACAACGAGCAAATCTGCGAGCTATCATGTTCGCTCTGACAGACAACGCCCTGCGCTCCCTTTCAATATCTGCATTGTCCTTCAGATCGGATGTTATTATATGACCCAGATATTTAAACTGTTCCACCATTTTTAGTGGGCGTCCATTCAATTTTATTGGTGGAACATTAGATGGACATTTGCTCCCTGCCTGAAACACAATGCATTCGCTTTTATTTTCATTATACTTCAGGCCATGGCTTGCAGCATATTTTTCACAAATGCCTAACAGCTTGTTGAGACCACAGACAGAGGCACTCAGCAGCACCATGTCATCTGCGTAACTAATATTATTAAGACATATCCTGTCAATATGACAGCCGACCCTGGTGCCGCTGAGCTCCTCTATTAGTGCATTAACGTACAGGTTAAAGAGCTTTGGCGAGGACAGGCCCCCCTGCCTCACCCCGCACTCCAACCCATACGGCTCCGAGAAAGCATTCGACCATTTAACAACATTGACTTGACTTTGATACCAGAATTTAAAGATATTATTTAACTCTATTGGTATCTGTAGTTCTTCAAATTTACGCCATAAGATGTCGTAGCAAACCAAGTCGAATGCCTTCGATAGATCGAGGAAACAAGCATAAATAGGTGTTTTTCGATTTGTATAATACCGGACAGTCTGCTTTAAACACAATATGGCAGTATCTGTCGACAATCCTGGTCTGAAACCGAACTGGTTATCGTGTAATGTTAGATATTTGTCTAATTGTGAATTAAGCAAACTATCCAGTACTTTAGCCACAATAGTTGCCAGTGAAATTGGCCTATAGTTGTTCTTGTCACCTATATCACCCGTTTTATTTTTCACAATTGGCACCACCACAGTCTTTGTCATTTCGGCAGGTAAGTACGAGTGTCCTATACAAAGTGTATAGAACATAGCTAACGTTCTATTTAGATGTGGGCCGGCGTGTTGAAGATGTTCGATACTGAGCCCGTCATGGCCAGGAGATTTTCCCCTCGACATAGATCTTATAGCCACACTAACATCTTTAGCTGTAAATCTAGTACGTAGCTCCTTACCACTATGCTCAGCACCAAACACCGACTGTGATGGCCCCAGAGGCGATTTAACAGCAAAGTGTTCCTTGAACCTCTCAGCTATACACTTATGGTCATTTAAACCATCGACACTCACAGGGAGACCGGGCTTGCTATTTAACTTGTTGGTGGACTTCCAAAACCTACGAAAATCTTGTTTTGAATGATGATATGCTATTATGTCCATCCTTATTTGGTTTTCATGGTTTTGACACCATTTTAATCGAGCTTTGAAAATTTTCCGGCTCTCAGTCATTTTATCATACACATGTCCCGATTTTGGTTTACCAAACCATACCCATGTGTGAAAGTCATACCTAGCCTCCCGGTGAGCTTCACCCACGTGCTTGTTCCATCCAACTACAAGCTTTTTCTTTTTAAAAGTGTTTAGAGAGTGACTAACAGTAGCCGCCCGGCTCAGTGAATATACTATGTCTCTATACATCCTGTCAATAATAGTTTTGTGGTAGACATTACTGCATATATGTTCACAACAGTCACTCAACTCACTAGGAAAATCTATCTGACTTAGCTGCCTGTGACATTCCTTATTATATACATTGATTTGTTCAGGTTTCCTTTCACCCCACACTACTTTGTTACATGTTTTGTTAATGTCAGGTGATATTTTAGGCTTAATAACATCCAGGTTACACTCTATTATCAACGGAAAATGGTCAGACCACATAACATCGTATCTCACACACACATTCACAATAGAACGCATCGCTGCCTTTGTGGCTACGCAATGATCTAGCCAGCGCCTAGAACCATGCGCCTCGCTGATAAACGTATAGGTGTCAGACAACAGCCCCAATGTATCTACATCTGCACAAGTCCATTGGAGATCCTTACAAAAACTTGTTAACTCGTTGTAAAATAGTTCAGTCGGATGAGCGTTGAAGTCCCCTAGTATGTAAACTGACTCTGTATTGTCATTGTGAACAACAGCACTTACCAAGCCAAGACAATCCGTAAAATCCGTTAAGTTCTCCACCTTATCAGTAGGCATGTAAACACTAAACACTAGGAACGACCTTTGGCCCATAGATACTTTAATAGCACACACTCTTGGATTACCACACTGTATGACAGACACATTCTGAAATATACGTTTGTTCCATAGTATAGCGACTCCACCGTATGGTCTGCCCCGGAGCATTCCTGTCCCCGTGTCTACAGATGAGGTACCCGTGGTTTCGTAGTCCAGGTCAATGGTGCTGAGAAACGGGAGCTCATCTGGCATCAACCACGTTTCCTGTAACGCAATTATGTCTGATGTCTGACATAGTTCTCGAATACTCTCGATTGAACGTTTCACATTTTTACAGTTAAAACTGACTAATTTATATAGCGAACTAGCCATAATTATAATTTTATAGGGCCGTTTACAGTGTGACCACCGTTCATATCTCGTTGCCTAAAATGCACGAAACGTCGAAAAATTACTCCTTGCGGCCATAGTTTTTCATCCAGAAACATTGGTAATTTTCCTTCAGACACGAAAAATTTGTACGCGTTATAGCTTTTTTCTTCTTTAAAATAGACTTTTTCTAGCTTAACACTTTCTAGTGTTTTTCTCTGTATATAATCCCGTATATCAAGGTCAGTGGTTTCCTTGTGGACTCTGGTAATAAAAATCGGTATTTTCGATTCAGCCGCCCTAAACTTTCCCTCGCTTTCACTACAGCTGCCAGTCTTACCCAGATAACGGTAATTATTTTTAGGTTTTCGTCGGGTTACTTTCTTCCATTCGCCCTCTGTTTTCATCGTGTCTACATAGGATCGCTTGTTATCAGCGGGTGTGTTGTTGTTATTTGCGGCACTATGTATAGCTGTATCTAACAGCTGATGTGTGAGCGTCTCGCTCGCCAAACCGGTTGATTGATTAGCTGATTCCGCCGCTTCCACCGCAGTTTCTTGCTCTAATACTGACTCATGCGCTCTCGCTCGCACCGTCTCGATAACAGATGCACGGCTGTTCTGCTGCTGACACGAAACAAATGACTGATCTTGCTGATTTCTACCGTTATTTTCATTAAGAGACGGAGAACTTGATTCAATACTAGTCTTCTCTGCCAATGTCAAGTCGAAATTTGAAAGACCAATCGGTCCACACTCTCTGTAAGCACCACGGCGGGTGTTAACATTTTTCATACAACGATACATATTTGGAGTTGACTGATCTGCAGTGGTCATCATCTTCATCTTTTTTATGTCCATTTTCAGTTCCTCCAATTGTTCAGACGTGACAAATCTTGTTTTTATGTCCTTAAGTTCGTTCTGAAGAAACAACAAATCCTTTAGGAGCTGTGTGACGTCAAGATGGTCAAACAGGACCGGCGGCAGTTTTTCCAAATCTTTGGCCACAAAAACTGGTATTATCTCTGGATCTGATCCCTTAAGAAGAGAGACAATATCCTCCATATCCCGGCCTTCTTTGCCTTGTTTCTTCCGTAATATTTTTCGTTTGTCAGTGGGTAATGAGTCATAAAGTAACGACTTCGATCGCTTGATGTCCTCGCTTTTAAAAGACGACACACAGATCCTTATGAGTGTATCCTCGTCGATCACTGATATTTTATTTTGCACGTATGCTAACAACTCATCTATTACGATGTTACACGTATTACATTTCACCGTAGAAGCCATTTCGAATAAAGTGGCTTACTCGATCGATAGCGCCTGCACACACGTCACGCTTGTATGCTCGCACGCGCGTCACTTGTTATATCATCTGTCATTTTTGATATCTTCCACGTGACATTATTTGTCACTTTTGACAAATGCCACTTTTGACATCTCATTTCGGAATATCTGCCATACGAACGATATGCAAGCGAACGAAGCCGTGGATAAAAGCTGGCACATTATGTATCAATGCATTCATTGGCTATTGACTGACGATCACTAAACATTTATGTTTTCTGTTCCAGAATCATTTTACGACCAGGTGGCGCACACCTCGACCTAGAAATGATGGCCACGATTATTTCCCGAGACCTTACGATTACGAGTACGTGTAAGGGGAGGTCGATGTGTGGTCGATACGATCGTATCCCGAGACCTTTTCAGTGAAATTAAATAATGTTTTTGAAAAATTATATGGTCGTTTTTTGTGACTTGTCTCCTGACACACCTGAGTCCCGTCGTCATTGTCAGGGGCAGTGATGAGAAAAATAAACTTTTAATTAAAAAATAGTAACCGACTTCAAATGTAACAACAGTCATTCACTAAAAAGGTAAAAATAATTATATAATGACCGAAACAACACTTTTGCCGACTTCTTTCCTCCTGAAACATATGTTACCTAGAAGTCACAGCGCTTTGATATTGGTTTTTATGTTGCTATATCGTAGGGAATACGCCGACTTCTATATAATGTTGGAGTTTAGGCTACCTAAAGTGCTTCTTCATTTTTGCCACACACTGCTAGCCACTAAAAGAGTAAAATAAAATACCAAAATTCAACTCACATGAAATTTATTCCAATAAAAGGACACTATCGCAAAACACAATACTAAACATATAAAAATAGTTAACAGTAACATAATGTTTTAGGAATAAAAAAATCGGCAACTGATGGTATCGAGCCATCAGTCACAGTAAAATTATTTTTAACTTTTTTGTGAACGATCGCTGTTAAATTTGAAGTCGGTTACCAGTTTTTGTTAAAAGTTCATTTTATTTCACATTTTTAGTGTTGACGGGTTAAATTTGAAATATGGGTAGTACTTGCAAATGCGCTGTTGATATGAAACAAAGTTCAAGTGAAATGACTGCATTTATGTAGCTTCCTGCTATCGGCACTCTAACACAAAGTGATTGCCGCCATCTCGAGTTACATATGTGCTGTCATTCGTTGAATAGTTCTATAGTGATAAAGCCAGAAACAAAGGTCAGGTGGGAGTTCTGATAATTTACAATCAGCACCCTAACACATACTTTATATACTCTGTTAACACAGTGAGTGATTGCCATAATCTCGAGTTATGTGCTCCCATCCATTGAGGAGTTCTATAGTGGTGAAGCCAGGATCGAAGATCAGGTGAAAGAATATCGATTTTAATGCAATCGACATCCTGGTACAAAGTGATTACTCCAATCTCGAGATGTCTGCTGTCATTTTCTAAAAGACTTTCACTGCCTATCTCTGGAGACCTTCATCGGATCATGACCAAACTTAAAATGGGACCTTTCAAAAGCAAATTCTTCGAAATAAAAAAACAATCGAATGTCTTGGTACCATCCTCCCCGGTGGGTCAACCCCAGTACCGGGGAGGATGGGAAAAAAGTGTCATCGTCCCCAGTGAGAGCCGCAACGGGGACGTTGGCACAGATCAATTGCCATCGCAGTGCCATCGTCCCCGGTGATGGTGTTTATCAAGGGAGATGGCATAAACCAAGAGCTATCGTACCCGGAAAAACAAAGAGAGAGACAAAGATGAACACTTAGTTATTACTGCATAAAAATACGATCACAAAATCAAAAGATTTGCTTTGTATATGAATCAGTTTTTTGGTATATTGGTATTTTCAAACTGTTACACAAATAATCAACGTTGCGAAAATACATCTCTCTTAAAAATAATAAGTGCAACTAACAGTCTTCTAAACATTAAAATATCTCATTTCCTTTAAAATTACAAACATGAACAAACTATTTGTAACTTACATAAAAATTAACTCTTTAAAAATAATCCACGTTATTAAACTTATGTCCTTTATTACAAACACCTCATATACCCAAAATTTAATCAAAAATTAATAAATTCGTCTCTTAATTTGGCACGGGTATCCATATTTATTACGCCAATAAAGTGGTATAGTAAAATTTTGAAAAACATTTTTTTAAGGTACCTCCCCTACACGTAAAGTGGGGATGATTTTTCTCGTCTATCCGCTAGTGTGGGCTTTCGTCGGATAGGTTATTTAAAAATATTGGGGGTGTGGGAAACCCATTTTTCGATCCAGGATTCCGTTTGCGAAATATTAAACTCAAAATTGTTAATTTTTGTTAGAGTCAAGTGTCCCCCCACCAGCCAGTGAAACGATTGTATTTGGAGACGTGAAAAAAATCACAGCAGTAGTATACATAACGACATTAAAAGGAAAACTATCACAGCTAAGAAAGCTTTACAAGTTAACGTGTACAGATCGCGCCAAACTTTTAGTCCCCTCTAAACACGGGGCGATTCACATCAGCAAGAACAAAATGTATGGGCCGTTCTTGGGAAGAGCAACTTCCGAGCGTACTAGAAGTTTGGCGTGATCTGTATTAGTCGACAAACTTATAAAATGTACCTGGAGAAGAAGTCCGCATATTGTGCAGGGCAACTACGGAACCCTACACTGCGCGTGGGCCGACACGCACTTCGCCGGTTTTATTTATAAGCAATCACAATCAATATAATGTCTGTAATTCTCAAGTGACGTCATATCGGACAATACTTAAAAGATCATTAAAAAAAAAATGGTTCATTTATGAAAAAAAATATATTGAAATTAAACTATGGGAGTTTGGCTGGCCCATGTACTTTTAGAGGTGGTTGTATTGTATCAGTCATTGGTCCGTTATCGACTTACGTAGTTTAGCTTCACCCTAGGTTCCATCGACGGTTCCATCGACGGTTCCAGGCGCGGTACTTGCCAAGCATTAAACCCAATATTAATAAAAATACGGAGTTTTCCTTTAGATTACAGACATGTTCCTTTTGGTTAAGGACTTAAGGCTAATGGTAGGGGAGCCCAGCGGGCTAAAAAAATATCATAATCAGGGCGAAAAAGCGATAGCTACGCAGATGGAGGCTGATGAGAGATTACTAAAAATATATATGATAAGTCCCAGATAGGGGGCTTTTGCAAGGGAGGGGGGATTAAAGATGGCTGCCGCTCGTCATCTTTAAAAAAAATCCATTTGCTGCTGTGTGGTTAGGTTATTGAGTTTGGTATCATTTTCGTGTAAATCGATGGTGTAAAATTTATTTCTGGTATTCATTTGTATAGTTTTCTTAGAAATTTTTCGAGAAATTGGCAAAACAATCAAAATGTCACCCATATATTTTTTCTTCCAAGGTATATAACTTTTTTTAACCATTTGAAAAGCAATGAATAAAAATACTCAGATGAAGCTTATTTAATGCCAATCTTAAAACATATAAATTATAAGCATCTTCTCATACATCAACATGTTGAAAAAAAATAACGGCGGCACCAATAACGACGACACTCTATGAGAAAGGAATGAATCTGTATATATAAAATTCAAAGTCCTGACTGACTGACTGACTGACTGACTGACTGACTGACTGACTGATATATCAACGCACAGCCTAAACCGCTGGTCCTATAAACTTGAAATTTTGCATATAGATGCCTTATATAGTGTAGGCATCCACTAAGAAAGGATTTTTCAAAACACACCCCCTAAGGGGGCGAAACGGGTGTCCAAAGTTTGTATCGGGAAACAAGATTAGTTAGACTATTTAATTCGAGACTTCACAGGAGTACTCCTATCCATAAATGAGTAAACACGTGTTTCAGTTTTTTTCAGAATTCAACCCCTAAAAGGGGGAAATGGGGTGAAAAATTTTGAAAATCTACATGGGCATCGTTTGAATGGTTTATCGGGTCGCTGATTACGAAAACAACAACGATTTTAAAATCCAACGTGGTGGACGTGAAAAAGGCTTCTCCGGAATTCAACCCCTAAAAGGGGGAAATGGGGTGACAAAGTCTGAAAACCAACATGGGTATCGTTTGTATGGTTTATCGGGTCGCTGATTACGAAAACAACAAAGATTTCTGAATCCAATGTAGTGGACGTGAAATCCAGTGGCGTGCACAGAACTTTTTGCTGGAAAAACAAGAACTTTTTGCTGGAAAAGCAAGTAATTGGTCAAGAACAACAATAAAAAAAATATGAAAAAATTTAAATATCACTTTGAAAAAAAAAATTTGTATGACGCCAGGGTAGACAATGTCTACCCTACAGTGAAAATTTCCTATACAAACTTTTTTTTTTCAAAGTGATATTTAAATTTTTTAATTTTTTTTTATTGTTGTTCTTGACCAATTGCTTGCTTTTCCAGCAAAAAGTTCTGTGCACGCCACTGTGAAATACCATCATCCCCTGTTGGGTGCGATGGGGTTGAAATGTTGAAATGTGTAAATATCAATATGGGTGTCGTTTTTATGGTTTTTTGAGACGTTAATTAAGAAAATGCCATCGATTATGAAATGTAATATAGTGGACATGAAAGTATGTGTGCCGGAACAAATCGGCAGTAACAGACGGACAGACAGACAGCCACACAAGTGATCCTTTTAGGGTTCCATTTTTCCTTTTGAGGTATCTATCTATATATCCACAATCTGTCTATCTATCTATCTATATATCTATCTATCTATATCTATCTATATCCCAGCAAAATATCTTTGGAATGGAAGGTGGTACATCCCTAAGGGTTGGACCTTGGGGAGCCAAAAAAAGTTTCTTTTTTTAATGTCGAAACTTTGACAGCCTGTATCTCCCAAATGGCTGGAGTTAGACCCATGTTGATGGGTGTCTAGGAAAAGGTCTCGACGAGATCTACCTACCAAAAGTGTCAAAACTTTACAGGCCTGTATCTCCTAAATGGCTGATGCTAGACCCATGTTCATGGTACTCGAAGAAAAGGGCTCGACGACGGTATAAAAAAAGTCGAAAAAAAAAAATTGCCAAAATTTTGATCGACCATATCTCCCGAACGGCTAATTGTAGGGAGTTCGGGTTTCAACTATAGTGATCGGTCAAGCTGGGGCTACAGGACCAAAAAAAAATTGAATTTGACAGGTTGTGACAGTTTTTTGACAGGTCCAAAAAAGTATTCTGATTTGCATGAAACTCGGTATCAAGGGGCATTTGGGGTCGCCGATTACGCTGCCGTATTCAAATTTGTAATTTTTTGACAAGTGATAGGGATTTTGACACGTTTTCGGAAAAACTTTGATCGGTGATTCCCCGTATTTGGCATTCGATTTGGTTCCACGAGGCCGAAAAACGAACATGTGAGGACGGAGAACGCGCCCGCGAGGCCGAAGGCCGAGCAGGGCGCGTTAGCAGTCCGAGCATGCGAGTTTTTCGGCCGAGCACTACACCTCGACTCCCAGAGGGAGTGAAAGCACTTATAATGTTTGTTTCTGAAAAAAATGTAATTGTTTCCTGTAGGCCACGCGGGCGAAGCCGCGGGCAGAAGCTAGTATTGTATATCCGTTCTTTCATGTCATTTGATATCATGAGAATTCAATAGGCACTTATAAACTGATGATGTAGAAATCATTTCTGGTATTTATTTTTGTAGTTTTAATAGAATATAATAGAAATTTAGCCAAAAATTAAATTATTCTGATTTTTGTTTTTCAGCCTTCATATCTTCTTGACTGGGATATAATTTGCAATAAAATTAGGCAATAAATTGTTTTTCATGCAATTTCAAAGAAATATAAATTAGGTTAAGGAACTCATGTGGTGAGTGGTAATTTCTTAGAAAACTATACAAATGAATACCAGAAATGAATTCTACACCATCGATTTACACGAAATTGATACCAAAGTTAATAACCTAACCACACAGCAGCAAATGGATTTTTTTAAAGATGACGAGCGGCAGCCATCTTTAATCCCCCCTCCCGTGCAAAAGCCCCCTATCTGGGACTTATCATATATATTTTCAGTAATCTCTCATCAGCTTCCATCTGCGTAGCTATCGCTTTTTCGCCCTGATTATGATATTTTTTTACCCCGCTGGGCTCCCCTACCATAATAAAAATACAAAATTATAAAAGTACATTACTGCCGCGGTCTGTAATGACTGCGTTGCTGGCAGCACTGATGATGGCCGAAAGCGAAGCTCCAAGTCCAGACTGCGTGGTCAGCATTGCAGTCCTTGATGGACAATGTAAAATAAAGGCCGAGACCGAAGGTCGAGTCCTTTATAACTCGGACAGCAAGGGCTGCAATGATGACCAAGCTTGAAGGCCGAGAGCGTAACTAAGCTGAGCTCGAGGCCATGATTGCATGGCCAGCAACACAGTCATTGCGGACCAAGGCTTGTATAATGTTTTACTCAAAATACTTGTAATTTAGTCATTTGCACCTGACTATTTTTTAAACAGAGGCGAAAGAGGTGTGCCTGGATCGTAGCAGATGGAAATCTGTGGAAATATGAAAATACTCCTCTGAGAGAAAAGCGTGAGTATATGCATGTATGTATGTAGTTTTAAACAAAAACTCAACAGTAATGGATTTTCGAAGGAAATTGCTGGTGGCTAAAACTCACCAGCAATGAAATTTCATACAACTTTGCTGGCGCCTATTCAAGACAAAAATGCTTGGAATGTGGTCATTTGCTTCTGCCTATTTTTGAAACAAAACTTGACAATAATGTATTTTTAAAGGAAATTGCTGCCTCAATAGCAAAAAACCCTTATAAGTGATGAATCGTATAATATGTGGTGCAACGGACGTAAATGTAAATAAGTTTTTTGCAAAAGTTATTGGTCCAAAACAGTAATTTTCAAGAATACTTATCTCCTGGTGAGGGGAGTGGCAACCGCGGGAAGCCCCTACTTGCACCGCTACCCCACTCCTCAAAGCTTGCGGCTGGATTCTAAGTAAATCCCCACCTGCTTTTCACTGACAATGATTACGTCCCAAACGCGATAGGTGGTGAGCCCTACAGCCGTACTTCAACCAACAGCTCGACGTGTCTTGCAAAGCCGAAGATTTCTACCTCTGGGTTAGCAGTCAACTCGGATGGACTAACCTAAAATAAATATAAGACGGTTAAACTGACGTTTGTGGTAAACCTAGAATATTTCTGTTTTCAGCGATGGACCCCAATTATCAATCAGTCAGTACATCCCAAAGATCACTATATGTATGTGGTGATCAATTTGATAGAGATCATGCAAGTGCATTAAAAATTAATGCTTTCCCAATGCTGAACAGGATGGCAAAAGGTACCACATGGCAAGAAGTATCTGCTTAAATATTAGACGGTTGTAACTCCGACATGACCTGCTGCGTTTTATTATTGCGATCTAATAAACTTTAATTTATCATGAGTGATTTATCTGCGCCGCTTCTTTTTTTCAGCTCTTTCCGTCCGCGGCGCCCGCCTTGGAGCAGGTCATTGGTAAGTAGGATGAGGCTAGTGTATCAACACAAGTCGCATCCCACACCAACGACCTGCCACATTTCCACGGCATCAATGTCATTCCGTTGGGCCTATTCCCGTCGTCCTGAGAGAGCCCATACGGTTCTGTAGTAACTGGGACGCTACAGCTGGCAAGGGCCCGGCGGATGATGTCGTTCAGATTAGCTTGACTCGCGAGGCGGCCGGCGCTGAATTGGCAAGACAGACCGTGATGACCAAGTGGGTCGACGCTCTCCCCACAGCGGCAGCGATGAGGTTGGTTCGTTTTTGTACCCAGTCGCAGGCTTACGCCCAAAGTTAAAGTTGTCCTATACAACAGTGTGTCGATGTTTGGTGAAGGCAACGCATTCACCCAGTAACCCGACTCTGGTGTGCTAGTGGCAAAGAGACGAGCCCTGTCAGCGGTGTTGGGAGAAGTTTCAAGGAGCTGTTTTTGAACTTGTTTGCACAAGGGCTCATCCCATAACCTTTGCAATTTTGGATTAGCTGGAGGAATTAGATTTGGTGAGGAATTCATCCAGGCATTCCTGGCCTCGGCCAAGCCTGCGACTTCAACGTCACCAAGTGACGGGTTTATTATAGTACCGTAGAGGTCGCGAGTGCTATGAGCCGAGGACAGGAAGGCCGGGAGTGCAACACTAGAAATTTTACGTATACCTAGGCCTCCCATCCTGACTGGTAGGGTGGCCTGGGTCCAGGTACGTTCATCCAATGTGCAATTTAGAATTAAAACAATAAACGATTAAAAAACTTACTTACTACCTAATAATAAGAAATTAATTTATCCCTCGTCTAAAACAAAAGGTTATACTAAACTTTTGTTGACGAAAGAAGTACCCTGTTTAAATACTCTTATTGTCAAGCACTAAATACGAAAACGCCTCGTTCTGCGGAATTCTTTCCCGAAGTCGATCACGAAAGTGACGTACAAGTTATGAATTAGACCCCCTATCTGTCTGAGGCACGAACAAAGACGCATTTTCTTAAAAAAAATATTGATGGAAACTCCTTGGTGATATTAACTTCCTGGATTTGCTCATCCATCTATCAGCCTAATTCATCCACTGCTGGACGTAAGCATTTCCAGGACTTTGCCACTCCCGGCGGTCATCCTGGAAGAATCGCCCACGCTGGGCAGGCGGGTTGGTGAGCGCGGTGCCAGAACCCTCGCACCAGTGACGCTGCTGCCCGTCACCAGTCTGTTCCATATAAGGCCCGGCTATTAGGGATGGATATACTGCCATCCATAGGTCCCAGGCATGGTGGGCCTTCTGGTTTTTTGCCTGTGAGCTGTCCTCTTACTCTCCCCCGAATTACTTTAAGGGGGTCTTCAAGTAAGATGGTGGTACCTACACAGTCGAGTCCGGCATCAGCTCTACCACCTGTTAGAGGTTGTATTTGCCCTGTATCGTAAAAAAAAATTGTTTAATAACATTATTTTGTTAGAGAAAGTGTTGAAATATGATTTAAACTCGTTTTGAAGTTTATAATTCGAATTTTACGATATGAGAGTAAATAAAATACAGTGAGACACGTATTATGTACTCAGAGTGGATGAAGTCGCGTGCAAAAGCTAGGCTTGATAATCATAAAACTGTTTTGTTAGAAAATCATATAAAATTGGTTCCGTTAGTATGTAATGTAATAAGTCAATTAACTACACATATTATAATTTACTTGTATCGCAGAAATGAGAAAAATGTTCTGATAATTGTGACATTGTAATTTGTAAGTGTAAATAGTTGGTGTGACGATTGTCAGTATAAATACCGAACTGAGTGGTACTGGCAACAAGTCATCACCCAGCTCCTGGCACCATGTGGACACTCACCAAGCTGCTCCTGCTGGCGTCTGGTCTGATAAGTATATTTGCCGTATGTATGTATTGATATTGACTCATTCCAGCCAGTTTACATTATTATAAACAGAATACTTATATTTTTAAAACTCGCGTGAGCTCACATACTAAATTATTATTACATACGGCTTGAACACTCACGTGTGATTATTGTTGACTATATGCCAACCGTTTCACCGATACAATTTCGGCATTATCAAGGCGAGTGTCGTTCTTAGGACGACGACGAGTTTTCAAACGGGCACTGGCAGCCGCCGATCGCATTGCTCGTGCGCTGAGCGTTGGCTGCGTCGTCGAGGGAGGTGGGATGGTGGATGCATTTGATTCTTTTAATTATTCCAATTGTTTGTTATTAGGGGCGGTTATTAAACAAAACGAACTCACAACATCGTCACTGTCACTGGGCACTGTCCTAAAGTTGCTCGATCCATCGAGAACTGGTTTCCAAGACGGAGCCAGCTGCCAACCATGATCCCTGTTGAAGTTGGGGTTACGACTTATCTCGATGACTTCGTGTATTTTGCGAGGAATGGTATATTTCTGTTTCACTAATACTGTAGCCTTGTCGAAACGGATGAAGTGGGTCGTATCCGAACTTAGTGCATGTTCTGCTACTGCTGACCCGTTAATGTCCAGTTTCTTCATGGATCGAATATGTTCAGACAGTCTTGGTTTCTTCTATGTAGCTTTTGCCACAATCGCACGGGACTTTATGAACTCCAGGTGTGTTGAGAGAGTCTCGGTCCTTTGGAGATCTCAGCCAGTTCCGTAGTTTGGTGAGGGCTCGGAAGATAGTCTTCACACTGTACTTCCGGCGAAGCAGGTGTCCAATCCTATCAGTTACACCTCTCACAAAGGGCAAGTAGATCGGAGCCCTCTCAACAACGGATGGGCGATAGTGGGTTGATGGAGTTGCAAGCCGGTTACTCTGTCTCCAATTATACCCATTGGCCTCCAGTACATGTCTTACGTGGGTGAATTCAGCATCCACATATTGTGGGTCACATAAGCGCAACGCTCGATTTATTAAAGTACGAGGCACTGACGCAAGGTGAGAAGGGTGGTGATGAGAATCTGCTTTCAGGTAATGATCCGTGTGTGTGGGCTTCCTGTAAACGGTATGCGCCAAACGACCGTTGGGCCCACGAATGATTAACACGTCCAGAAATGCTAACCTGCCATCCCTCTCACACTCAACCGTAAAGGAAATTTTTGGATGGATGTTATTCAAATGTTCTGTCAATCCAGCTAACTTATTTTATAGACTACCGCGAAAACATCATCTACGTACCGCCACCGAGACTCGGTACTGTCGTTGAATCTGACAGATTTGTTAAGGATTTTAGTAGGTCTGCTCTAGTCTCTGATCGCAATTTCGCCATGGCTGATAGCGATGGTGGGTTTGCTTGGTTTTCATAAGCGAAAAACGAATCCAGATTTTTCTGTTCTATGCTCGCATGTGGCTATATATAATTTGCTAAATAAGCTGTAATTATCCTTTAATCCTGTAATTTTGGCTTTCGTTTTGCTCACAGATTTACTTGCACTTGTATTAAAAAGAGCATATTTATTTTGCTTGATTGGCTCGTGTAAACTTTTTCCAGTACATAGTCTTTCTTTACAGAAGTTTATATACTGCTCCTCACCACATTTTTTATATTCCTGTTAGTGTTTATCACTTCCGGCGAAGTAACAGCTATTGTGTCAATAGTATGCAGTTCGACCATTGAAATTATTTCGATGAGTTCGACAGTCTCTTCAAGAAAAGTACTATCTAGATCAGGTAGATCAGATTTGCCTGATGACGACCCCACTGAGGGGTCGAAATAATAGCACCTAAAACCATTTAATTAAGTATTTATATTTAAGTGGAATATAACATGTAAAAATAAAAGGGCGTGAAAGGTATTTTATAAAAAATATTTTATTAACATATTGTAATACTCACTCTACCTAGATCACTATATTGTTGACTCCAGTGACTTCACAGCAGATATAAATCGTATGAATCGTATACCTGTTGATTTTCTATGTACAAACATTTTATACGCTACATAATTCTAACCAAACAAACGTTTGTGATGTTATAGTGTACATACTGTGGTGACGTCTATAGACAGGCCTTCATCGCCAGGAATTATTATTTGCTATGTAACTTCTAGAAGTAAAAAAGTAAATTCCAAAAATCTTTAAATGAAGTTTTCTTTCGACGCCTGATTTTAATAAAGCAAAGCCTATATCCTTATCCAAATTTAGTTCTGTTCACCTGTGAAAACTACATGAAGATACGTTTAGTTAATTTTGGAGATGTGAGTGAACTAACATACAGACAGACAAAAGAATTCTAAAAATCGCTGATTTGTATTCTATTAAGTACTTTGTTTTAGTCAGCCCCTTTCTATTTTTAATACTTCCCTTCAATGTAAGTACAGACGTTTTAATCCGTGGTACAGACACATCGAGTTCTACTCTTTTAAACTTTCTAGTAATATGATTGTATTACAATCCTTCGGTCAATTTATAACCATTTAACTAGATTAGTTTAGTAAGATACTTATACCACTAGATTGTGACCGTGTCATAATTATATCCCTAGTAAGATAGATATGAACCTCTTTCGTATAACTATGTTAAGGTATATAACTATATCCCTAGGGATATAATTATATCACGGCAATAACTATCTTACTGCGACATAATATATGTATTGATGATAGATCTGTGTAGGCCACAGCTATTCACAGGATTCTGGCGGCGCTTCTTGGTGCGCTTCCAGGCAGTTTTTGCGACGGGCTTTGCCTTGTCACGACACCCATCGGCGCTTCGACCGCATCGGATGTATAAGCGCTCGACACTATGTTCGTCCTGTGCGCTCGATCACTGGCGCGGCTCCTCGCCTTCCCGCACACCGCCGTAGCGAGAGCGCAAGTCACTCGAAGCCGGACAAGACGTGCGAGCGGCGACCCATGGCCGGCTCTATACAACTTTATACATTTGTTCTCTCCGCTAGCGCCGTCGCAAGAAGAACCGCTTGGCGCGTCTCTTGAAGCCTGAAGCTGTGGCCGACCGGTAAGGTTTCTTTCTTAACTTATACCAAAAAGTGTTTTTTTTTTATATTTTCAGGTCGCACAGGCTTCACCACCACAAGCAACACTTATGTTGTGGGATCAATCTTTTGGCAATGTAAGTCGGATCAGTGTTCAGTTTAGTTTTATGTAATTTTGATAATTAAAGTGGCACACACTTAGAGGATACATTGCAAGATACTAAGGGCACACTTGTTTACTTCTTACCGCATTTATTGGGAGGTAATATTTTTGGCACTAGTAGTTCGCCCCGGACTGTGAACTAGTAGTTCGCCCCGGGCTGTGAACTAATAGTTCGCCCCGGGCTGTGAACTAGTAGTTCGCCCCGGGCTGTGAACTAGTAGTTCGCCCCGGGCTGTGAACTAGTAGTTCGCTCCGGGCTGTGAACTAGTAGTTCGCCCCGGGCTATGAACTAGTAGTTTGCCCCGGGCTGTGAACTAGGAGTTCGCCCCGGGCTGTGAACTAGTAGTTCGCCCCGGGCTGTGAACTAGTAGTTCGCCCCGGGCTGTGAACCAGTAGTTCGCCCCGGGCTGTGAACCAGTAGTTCACCCCGGGCTGTGAACTAGTAGTTCGCCCCGGGCTGTGAACCAGTAGTTCACCCCGGGCTGTGAACCAGTAGTTCGCCCCGGGCTGTGAACTAGTAGTTCGCCCCGGGTTGTGAACTAGTAGTTCGCCCCAGGCTGTGAACAAGTAGTTCGCCCCGGGCTGTCAACTAGTAGTTTGCCCCGGGCTGTGAACTAGTAGTTCGCCCCGGGCTGTGAACTAGTAGTTCGCCCCGGGCTGTGAACTAGTAGTTCACCCCGGGCTGAGAACTAGTAGTTCGCCCCGGGCTGTAAACTCGCAATTCGATTTTGACCGATTTGGCTCATGTTCGAACTTAAAAATTATTTTTGTCTCAATTATTCACCTATCACATTTATGTCTGCACCCCCATATTTCCAAAATTGGTGGATTGAGAAATATTTAAAAAATCATGGTAATATGTGCTTACGTAAAGATTACAGGAAAGCGGTTGAGAAATTTACGAAAACAAAATGACAACATTAAATTTGTCATCCACGATACGGAACCCAAGGTCCACGAGTCTGACTCGCACTTGACTGATGTTTGTGTAATAAAGAATCTCACCACAAACATAAATGTGACAAAAGGGCCGGATTCAGTACAAAAAAGAATTGAATTAACATTATATCATTGCAGTATAGAAACGCAGAAAGAAAAGTAAATCTGGATGTGAGGAGCTCTGAACCGGATTTATATATTAATTTATATCTCCTTGCGATGGATAAATCGCCAAGTGTTCAAACATAGAAATTTATTTCTGTCATAGTTTAAAAAAGAATTGAGATCAAATTGGGTGCCGAGGTTTCTTCAGTCATAACTGAAATAATGTAAAATTGTACAATGTTCATCACTTACTTAAAAAAAAGGTTGTTAGGGTCCTTGCTACTGAATATTAAGAACTTGGCAAGTTCTCACAGCTAAAGTTTAATAAGCTTTTTAGTATCAAAATTAAACATCTGGTATTTGGACGACAGTTCACTTGCAGGTGAGGTAGATACTGTTCTCAACGCCCTGGAAAGTCTTATGCAAAAAAAAAAAATTTAACAAAAAAATAGCAACCGACTTCAATAGTAACAGCAGTCATTCACTAAAAAGTTAATAATAATTCTATAAAGACCGATGGTACCGAAGCAACACTTTTGCCGACTTCTTTTTTCCTGAAACGTTATGTTATCTAGAAGTCGGCGTTCTTATATTGGTTTTTATGTTGCTATATCGTAGGAAATACGCCGACTTCTAGATAACATAATGTTTCAGGAAGAAAGAAGTCGGCAAAAGTGTTGCTTCGGTACCATCGGTCTTTATAGAATTATTATTAACTTTTTAGTGAATGACTGGTGTTACTATTGAAGTCGGTTGCTATTTTTTTGTTAAAAGTTTATTTTATTTCACATGTTTTAGTGTTGCTGGGTTAAATTGTGAGGTATGGGTAGTTCTTGCAAACGTGGTGTTAATATGAAACGAAGTTCAAGTGAGTATAAGTAGCCATGTTTGAGTAGCTTCCTGCTATCAGCACCCTAACACAACATGATTACCGCAATCTCGAGTTATGTGCTGTCATTCGTTGAAGAGTTCTATGGTGATGAAGCCAAGATCGAAGGTCAGGTGGGTACACTGGCAATTTTCAAGCAATGCCCTGCAATGAGCACCCTAACACAATTTGATTGCCGCAATCCAAAGTTATGTGCTGTCATCCGTTGAGGAGTTATATGGTGATAAAGCCAGGATCGAAGGTCAGGTGGGTATTCTGATAATCTCCAAGTAATACTCCTGAATTAGCACCCTAACGCAGTGATTGCCGCAATCTCGAGTTATGTGCTCTGATCCGTTGAGGAGTTCTATGGTGAATATGGTGATGAAGCCAGGATCGAAGGTCAGGTGGAAGAATGTCAATTTTCAAGTAATACCTTGTAATCAGCACCTAGGTACAAAGCGATTACCTCAATTTCGAGAGGTATGCTGTCATTTTCTGAGGAGTTCCACTGCCTATCTCTGAAGACCTTCATCAGATCTTGACCAAACCCAAAATGGGACCAACCTGAAAGTACACTCTTTCAAACAAAAAAAGAATTGTTTAAAATTGGTTCAGAAATGACGGAGTTATAGAGTAACAACGCCACAAAAAAAAAAAAAAACATACAGTCGAATTGAGAACCGCCTCCTTTTTGAAGTCGGTTAAAAATAAATTTAATTCGTTGGCACCAAATATTAAAATTATAAACAAACAATTGCTTCACCTCCTAGGAGCCCCAGTTTTAGAAGACGCAATACCCACTTTTCTGTCAGAAAAATCCGAAAAATTTTCCGAAACACTTCCACATCTTTTATTTAATAAAATAAACTTTTAACAAAAAAATAGCAACCGACTTCAATAGTAACAGCAGTCATTCACTAAAAAGTTAATAATAATTCTATAAAGACCGATGGCACCGAAGCAACACTTTTGCTGACTTCATTCTTCCTCAAACAATATGTTATCTAGAAGTCGGCGTATTTTCTACGATATAGCAACATAAAAACCAATATAATAGCGCCGACTTCTAGTCTACCATCGGTCTTTATAGAATTATTATTAAATTTTTAGTGAATGACTGCTATTGCTATTGAAGTCGGTTGCTATTTTTTGTTAAAAGTTTATTTCATTACAATCTGCTCTTTATTACTTACCGTTTGATACCCATAATGTAAATTTAGTTTTTTTTTTTCAAGTGGCCCTATTTCTGTTCCTGAGGGGTGAAACTTTCACTGCTGCGGAAAAAAATTCTTATCTTTGTCCCCTTTATCACTGTGAAAAGTGGCTTGCTTCCATCACTGACTGCAGCTTTTCCATAAAAACTATAATATTCATAATAACTATAGCTAGTAGTAGTTTGTTATGTAGGCTAAATAGGATAGCAATAATACGTTAAGGGCCTTACTATTGCCAAATGGGTACTTTCTAAAGCCTACTCCTCGTTTATGGCCAAACCAAAAATAATGAAAAAATGTATTATGAATCATCAGCTCTTAGACAACACATGCAACATTTTTCTTTTTCATACCACCAAAACTTCTACATGATTTTTTTTTACTGAATGGTGTTTTTTCACCTCAAATTCCCTACTGCTCCTGAGTGGCTTGGGCGATTGAATTCATTTATGCTTTGATAAATAGATAAACTTGATAGCTATAAACATAACAAATGATTATTCAATCGAACAATCACGTCCATGTGAAAAGTATAATTTTCTCCTATTTCGCCCTATCAAGGACGCAGCGAGCGTCGTAACAGCCACTATGGATTGCGCGCTGATATGAACGTTATTTCAATGTCGTTTCCGTTGATATTTACAGTGACAAATATCGAGCTGCTAATTTGGCGATGGTAATCGCCTTAAGAGATAGGACACGAAATCGCGGTAAAAAGTTAACGTCTAGCCTTAAGGATCCGTTTCGCCAAACATGCTCTCGCGTTTGGACAATTTAGCATATTAAAACAAAATATTTTTAACAAATAAAATTTTTGTAGATAGTTAAGAAGTTGAACTACATTATAATTTTTCAGATTTCACACAAGTATCACAAGCATCGGGAAAAAAAATCGAAAAGATCACTAAAATCACGAAAAATGTAATATGGCGTTGCAAACAGGTTGCAAAGTACCTTATTCATATAAAATATTATTTTTTTTTTCCTTTCGTTATTTAAAAACTTTTAACAAAAAAATAGTAACCGACTTCAATAGTAACAGCAGTCATTCACTAAAAAGTTAATAATAATTCTATAAAGACCGATGGTACCGAAGCAACACTTTTGGCGACTTTTTTCTTCCTGAAACGTTATGTTATCTAGAAGTCGGCGTTCTTATATTGGTTTCTATGTTGCTATATCGTAGGAAATACGCCGACTTCTAGATAACATAATGTTTCAGGAAGAAAGAAGTCGCCAAAAGTGTTGCTTCGGTACCATCGGTCTTTATAGAATTATTATTAACTTTTTAGTGAATGACTGCTGTTACTATTGAAGTCGGTTACTATTTTTTTGTTAAAAGTTTATTTTATTTCACATTTTTAGTGTTGCTGGGTTAAATTGTGAGGTATAGGTAGTTCTTGCAAACGTGGTGTTAATATGAAACGAAGTTCAAGCGAGTATAAGTAGCCATGTTTGAGTAGCTTCCTGCTATCAGCACCCTAACACAACATGATTACTGCAATCTCGAGTTATGTGCTGTCATCCGTTGAAGAGTTCTACGGTGATGAAGCCAAGATCGAAATTCAGGTGGGTACACTGGCAATTTTCAGCAATGCCCTGCAATGAGCACCCTAACACAAACTGGTTGCCGCAATCTAAAGTTATGTGCTGTCATCCGTTGAGGAGTTCTATGGTGATGAAGCCAGGATCGAAGGTCAGGTGGGTATTCTGATAATCTCCAAGTAATACCCTTGAATCAGCACCCTAACGCAGTGATTGCCGCAATCTCGAGTTATGTGCTCTGATCCGTTGAAGAGTTCTATGGTGAATATGTTGATGAAGCCAGGATCGAAGGTCAGGTGGAAGAATGTCGATTTTCAAGTAATACCTTGTAATCAACACCCAAGTACATAGCGATTGCCTCAATTTCGAGAGATAAGCTGTCATTTTCTGAGGAGTTCCACTGCCTATCTCTGAAGACCTTCATCAGATCATGACCAAACCCAAAATGGGACCTACCTGGAAGTATACTCTTTCAAACAAAAAAAGAATTGTTTAAAATTGGTTCAGAAATGACGGAGTTATAGAGTAACAACGCCACAAAAAAAAAAAAAAAAAAAACATACAGTCGAATTGAGAACCGCCTCCTTTTTGAAGTCGGTTAAAAATAAATTTAATTCGTTGGCACCAAATATTAAAATTATAAACAAACAATTGCTTCACCTCCTAGGAGCCCCAGTTTTAGAAGACGCAATACCCACTTTTCTGTCAGAAAAATCCGAAAAATTTTCCGAAACACTTCCACATCTTTTATTTAAAAATAAATAGCCACATGGCTTTCCAAATCCTCCGTTTCTGTCTTTTCGTACCAAAATTCATTTATTTTTAAAGATGCAGCCCAATTTTTTAAATTCCAGTCGCTCCTTTCTATTATTGACAAAAGTATCTTGGAAACTCTAGTAAAAATTCTAAATTTACCAATTTCGGACCGTGCATGGGATCATGCATCTCTACCCATACGATTTGGAGGTCTTGGCATCCGAAAAGTGGCGAGCGTTGCCCTGCCCGCGTTCTTGTCTTCTATTCACGGTATAGAGACCTTGCATAATAAAATTCTGCACCCCTCATCCGGTGTTCTTGAGGTCTCGTGCCGTGGGGAAGCCAAGCAGACGTGGGCATTGGCTTGCCCGGGTGAGGATCTCCCTGAGAACCCTTGTGTTCAGAGGCAATGGGACGAGCCACTTTGTAAAATTCAACAAAAACATCTTTTAGAGACCAGCAATAGTGCTGAGGATCAGTTTCGTCTCCGTGCCTCTTTTGAACATGAGTCGGGTTTCTGGCTGCGGGCTCTACCTTTGAGCAGCATAGGAACGCTGCTGGATGATATTTCATTCCGCGTTGCTGTTGGTCTGCGACTTCGACTTGGATTACAGCTTAACGAGCCACATCGTTGCTCTTGCGGTGCTGACGTTGGCCGTTTGGGGCTCCACGGGCTCTCTTGCCGACGAAGCGCTGGCCGCCATTGCCGGCATGCGGCTCTGAACAATGTTATCCATCGGGCCCTTACGTCAGCGAGCGTTCCATCAGCCTTAGAACCACCAGGATTGGCACGCGATGACGGAAAGCGGCCCGACGGAATGAAATTAGTACAGTGGAAGCGTGGGAGGCCGCTGGTGTGGGACGCAACATGTGTCCATACACTAGCGCCCTCCCATGTCCATCAAAGCAGTAGAGCCGCTGGCTCGGCGGCGGCTGCCGCTGAAGACCTCAAGCGGCGCAGGTATGCTGTTCTCGGAAACAATTACCTATTTGCGCCGTTTGGGGTCGAAACGTTGGGTCCGTGGGGTCCCGAGGCGCGTAGTTTTTTTAAAGAAATTTCTGCGCGCCTGGTCAGCTCAAGGGTGACCCACGGGCTGGCACATTCCTCGAGCAGCGATGAAGCTTAGAACATTTAACATATTATTTCATATATCATTATTGATATCTTCCACGTGACATTATTTGTCACTTTCGACAAATGGCACTTTTGACATCTCATTTCGGAATATCTGCCATAAAAACGATATGCAAGCGAACGAAGTCGTGGGTAAAGGCTGGCAATCGACACCAATAGCCAACGAATGCATTGATAAATAAGGTTAAATAATATTAGTTGGCGAAACTCAAAACATAGTTAGTACTAGTCTATATGAACAACTGTTTGTATGGCAGCTAAGCGAAATTCTTAAAATTTGTTTTCACCTTAATTCCATACTGGACCAGTCAGCTGATCAGGGCAATTTGTATAGGAGGAAGAGAAAAAAGGCTGCGCATTTCGCTTAGCTCCCATACAAACAGTTGTTCATATAAACTAGTACTACAAATGTTTTGAGTTTCACCAACTAATATTATTTAACCTTATTTAACAATGCATTCGTTGGCTATTGGTGTCGATTCGGTTTAGCACATCTTAACTTATTTGACAGGACTAAACTTAATTTAAGCGTTCTATCCTTGTCTTTTCGATAAACAAAGAAAAAGACAGGACGCTTAAAATAAGGTTAGTTCTGTCAAATAAGTTAAGTCGTGTTTCACCGAATTGACACAATTGACTGACAATCACTACAGTTGCCACAAAATAAGAGGCCCGTTTTGACAGATAAGAACGACCATAGAATATAAATTTACATGTAATAAATGAAACGGTTAACAAATAATTATTAACTAAATAAACGTTTTTTAATTATCACGGAACATATTTCAAGTACTATTTTCACGCATATTCCAAAATAAAATGCAATTTGGAATTACTACACAATGTCTCAAAAACAGTTACATTCTCAGTCAATTTTTTCTTAATAATAGTGTTGTAACCAGATAATCGCCTAATTTCAGGGACTCAATTCGATTCCACGTGAAAATAATTAACTTGTTTTAATATTAATAAAATAATTGTAATGATCTGTAATTAGCTTTTGTGAGACCAGTACACAAAAAGCCAAGTTTAAATTTCCTTTTTTTTATGCAAATATAAACTTTTTAGATTTGAACATTTGCATGTATTTGTAACGGTGTCGCGTATACCGAAAAATATAATATAATAATTGTGCTAAATAATGTTACATACCACTTAGCTTTTAAACTTATAGTTTACAAAAACAAAAAATATATATATAAAAAACATGCATTTATTGCTTAAAGTCCCATTTTTTTTTTTATTAATGAATTGGTTTACAGGCAGTTTTCCATAAATCATCCTATCAATAGAGAGATGGCTGGTAAGAAATATGGCAGTATTTTTTTTTTATAAGGCATGGAGCTATTCTTTCATCTTGAAGCCTACATATTTTTCTTACTGGCCAGTATTTTATATCTATCAACGCTCAGACCTCTATCTAATTTGAGGTCAGTGAAGTACAACATTACAAAATCTTACTGGCACGTAAGAATTTCCATTTCAGATTCTTTTCGTAGAGAAAAAAAATTAAAAGCTGGTTTTAGCACCCGAAATATCTTTCTATCACCATATTGGAAGTCGTTGTGCTCCCGTTTGTTTTTAGTGTTTTTTTTCTTGTGACTTTAGGCTTTACTTTTGAACTGTTTATATTTTCTTTCACGTTGACTTTAGCAATTATGTTTATTCTGGAAATTATAACCAATAAACTTGAAAATATTTCAAACTATAACAAACTCATAATATTTTGAATCGATTTCTCGTGAGAATCGGTTGACCTAGTTACCGATTTGCATGGTTCACATCCATAGATACGTTGCGATGACATATGTCAAAACGGACCTATTACATTGTGACTACTTTAAACATTAATGTTTTCTGTTTCAGAATCATTATACGGGATACACCAGGTGGCGCTCACCTCGACCTCCTAAATATGATGGCCACGATGATTTCCCGAGACCTTACAATTAAGTGTAAGGGGAGGTCGATGTGTGGTCGATACGATCGTATCCCAAGACCTTTTCAGTGAAATAAAATAATGTGTTTGAAAAATTATATGGTCGTCTCTTTTGTGACTTGTCTCCTGACACTTGGAGTCCCGTCGTCATTCTCAGGGGCAGTGATGAGAAAAATAAACTTTTAACAAAAAATAGTAACCGACTTCAAATTTAACAATAGTCATTCACTAAAAAGTTAAAAATAATTATATAATGACCGAAACAACACTTTTACCGACTTCTTTCCTCCTGAAACATATGTTACCTAGAAGTCAGCGCTTTGATATTGGTTTTTATGTTGCTATATCGTAGGGAATACGCCGACTTCTATATAACAATGTTTTAGGAATAAAAAATCGGCAAATGTGTTGTCTCGATACTATCAGTCACAAAACAATTATTTTCAACTTTTTTGTGAATGATCGCTGTTAAATTTGAAGTCGGTTACCATTTTTTGTTAAAAGTTCATTTTATTTTACATTTTTAGTGTTCACGGGTTAAATTGTGAAATATGGGTAGTACTTGCAAATGCGCTGTTGATATGAAACGAAGTTCAAGTGTAATGACTGCAGTTAAGTAGGTTCCTGCTATCAGCACCCTAACACAAACTGATTGCCGCCATCTCGAGTTATGTGCTGTCATTCGTTGAAGAGTTCTATGGTGATGAAGCCAGAATCGAAGGTCAGGTGGGTGTTCTGATAATTTACAAGCAATACCCTTCAATCAGCTCACTTCAGTGAGTGATTGCCACAATCTCGAGTTATGTGCTCTCATCCGTTGAGGAGTTCTACAGTGGTGAAGCCAGGATCGAAGATCAGGTGAAAGAATGTCGATTTTAAAGTAATACCCTGTAATCGACATCCTGGTATAACCACAATCTCGGGATGTCTCCTGTCATTTTCTTAAGGACTTTCACTGTCTATCTCTGAAGACCTTCATCGGATCATGACCAAACTTAAAGTAGGACCTTCCAAAAGCAAATTCTTCAAAAAAAAAAAACATTCAAATGGCTTGGTACCATCCTCCCCGGTGGGTCATCCCCGGTACTGGGGAGGATGGGAAAAAAAGTGTTATCGTCCCCGGTGATGGTGTTTAAGAGAGAGACAAAGATGAATACTTAGTTATTACTGCATAAAAATACGATCAAAAATGAAAAGATTGGCTTTGTATATGAATCAGTTCATGGTTTTATACAGAAAAAAACAAAAATAAGACAAAAAAAAATTCAACCATTGTTTCCGTCAGAAAAAGAATATGACTTCAATCACTAAATTTAAGGCGGTCCCTTGTTAAAAATGTAGAATAAACAAACATAACCTTTAACAATTATAATCATATTCCAATCTGAAATATTAGATAAACCCGAGACTTGGCAGGTTAAGCCAGTGATTATTATGTTGGCAATCACAGATCAACATCAATTAGCTCTGGTATAATCTGTGTAGAGCCACAAAATAGATACTACCAGTAGTAGGCCGACTCGACGACGGAGCGAAAACAGACGCACATATGCATAGACGCGTACGTATGATGATCTTGGCAGAATTTCGTATTGGCATTCACCCGAATATCTCCGAGATCGTCGCACGTACGCGTTATGTGTGCGTGCGCCTGTTTTCGCTAGTTATGCGGAGTAAACCTTCTGTAAGTGGTTATTTTGTGGCAATGGCATCGGCACAAGGACGGAAAGAAATGGCGCGACATGACACATTATAGAGCTGACCCTAAATAGGAAATGGCGAGGAAGTTGATGATTATCTCTGGGTTGGTTTGTTTATTTCATTATAATAACTGTGCAAACCAATTGTTTAAGCTTCTTTTAACTCCGGGAAACTATCCAGTTACCTTGGAAATACCCAAAACAAAACGGGCGAAACCGCGGGCAAATACTCGTTGCCTATATTTAGTAAGCAAAAAGGGATCAGAGTGCCTAAAAGCATTTGGTAATTGTTTCACTTAGCTAATGAAATTTTTGGTCAGGCACTAAACACGAATTTAGAATTACTAGGATTAAATAATATTTAGCAGCATTGGTAGCTCAGTCGGCTCAAGAGACTCAAAAGCTAGTATGTTTTTTAATGGTACTAGTAGGACAAATCAGTGCCACTTGTACCATTGATGGTACTGTTCAATGGTAATAGTGGTCCAGAGGCGTTATTTCGTGGTAGAGCTGACATAGCATCATTATCCACAGCTCTTGTCGAAACTCATTCATCGGGTAAGAAAAAGGGTATTTTTTAATCGGCAACTATATTCGAATTGAACCTGAAATGACCCCATTAAACATTTCCTGTTCATGATCACTAACCGAGTCTCCTGTATGAATTCAGGCGGTTGATAAAATGTCATCTTATAAGAATGTCTGCATTTGTTTATATGACTGTGTGAATAAAACTAAATAAAAAACAAAGACTCTTCCAAAAAAATATCATTTGTTATGCGATTGAGAGCGTCTGCGACGCGGCGCTGCCGCCGCCGCTTCATTATTACAACAAATTACAACAACAACGTCACATCGCCACGACAACGTCATGACATAATATATGAGGAGAGCTGTCAGAGGTAATATGTAACATGCCCTGCCCCGCCAGATAGAAGATATGCTAAAAGATATGAGAATTTATCCTCTGCTATATGATTTCTTGCAAAATACTGTTGGTAACATTTAAAGTGGGGAAAAAAATAAAAATGAAGAAAGAATTAAACCATATTTAGAGATGGCTAAAATAACTAGTTTCCAGGACAACAATAAATCCAAAAAAAAAAACTTGGTATTCCGAGTATACACTCTCTTTTCAACGACGATATTTATAGGTACGTACGTCCTAACGGATTCGCCTTGTACTTTGGACACAAATATAGCCTTTTTTTTTACCGCACAGTGTTTTCCTTCGCCGTTTTAAAAGTGATAAGTACATGCATTCCAAAAAAAATATTGGTGCATGCTTGACTGGCAGGATTCAAACACGGGTCTCAAAATTAACAGTCCGGCTTCCCACCGACTGAGATACTGAGGGTGCTAAATATTATTTAATCCTAGTAATTCTAATTATTCGTGTTTAGTGCCTGACCAAAAATTTCATTAGCTAAGTGAAATAATTACCAAATGCTTTTAGGCACTCTGATCCCTTTTTGCTTACTAAATATAGGCAACGAGTATTTGCCCGCGGTTTCGCCCGTTTTGTTTTGGGTATTTCCAAGGTAACTGGATAGTTTCCCGGAGTTAAAACAAGCTTAAACAATTGGTTTGCACAGTTATAATAATGTAATAGACAAATCAACCCAGATATCATCATCAACCTCCTCGCCATTTCCTATTTAGGGTCAGCTCTATAATGTGTCATGTCGCGCCATTTCTTTTCGTCCCAGTGCCGATGCCGTAGCCACAAAATAACCACTTACAGAAGGTTTACTTCGTATAACTAGCGAAAAAAGGCGCACGCACACATAGACGCGTACGTACGACGGTCTCGGATGAAGTCGGCCGAATGCCAATACGAAATTCTACCGAGATCATCATACGTACGCGTCTATGCATGTGTGCGTCTGTTTTCGCTCCGTCGTCGAGGCGGCCTTCTAGTAGTATAATATATTTTTCACCTCACAAGCTCGGAAAGGCTCTGTTTATCATTAGAAATCTGGGTGGAAAAGCGCACTTTATCCGCTAGCGTGGAAAGTGTTTTTAAAATTCTAATATTTTTATTCAATACAGGTTTTGTACAATAATATTACATATATATATAGAACCTCATTGGTTTCGTAATAGTTTATATTCTCTGCAGCCAGTCCACGGAAACGCAAATATCTACTTATTTCATGTCATGCGCCAGCCTCATTTAAAAAATAATCGCACTGGCCAGCAAGAAAATTTGATTAAAAACTTTCAAATTTCCTTCTCTTTATTCAATTCACTTTCCTTCCATTATTTTGGTTTGTTTTTGATAAAATCGAAAGAAATCACAAAATATGAGCGAGGCTAGCAGCGACGAAGATATAAATTTAACATCTGCAGAATTAGTGCAAGCGGTACATAATGCTGAGTTGAGTTTTCTTCCGGAAAAATCGCGCGAAAAATACATAAAAGCGTACGATATTTATTTTCTTGCACCTAAAATTTTCCTCGCTTTAGTGAGGTGAAAAGTTGTGTGTTTCGCTCGGCAGCAAAGTTATTTAGCATCTAGTACCTTTGAAACCCTCGCTACGCTAAGGTTTCAATACAAGGTACTCGCGCCAAAAATTTAATTTCCAGCCTTGCATAACAAATAACTACGAGTATTGTGCCGTAGCGTTGTCGACACCATATGCATATCCGCTGTGACGCAATCAATCCATCGTTTTTAAGGCGCTACGGAAAAAAAATCGACACTTTAAGAACTTGCATATCTACTTCAGTAAATAAAAAAAAATGTTGATAAAATAGTACATTATTTTTGAATTCTTTTTCTAGGGATCGGATCTGTTAAAACAGAAACGCGATTGGAGAAATTCGGCTCGATGGAAATATTTATTGAAATGAGGTCTTTTTCGACACCAATTCTCCTGGTTTGACAATTTAGAATAACATATGGACTGCAATTATATTTAATTAGATAGGTTTTAACATTATCTAAGACCTGGTTAAACGAAATTTTGATAGCAACTTTAGTACATTTTATATTAATAAAAAACCGACTTTTTGCTACATTTCCACGAATCCGTCCCTCTCGCACTGAGAGTTTTTTCGCATATGGAGTAACAGGGACGCCAAAAATTTTACATATCGCCTTAAGGAATACCTACAGATAAAGGTTAAGAATTTTATTATACTTAAAAGTAGACCTAAAACCCGTTGAATGATATTTAACCGTAATAAAAAGTAAATAACGCTAAGGATTTGGCAGAGAATCCACACCAGCATAACAATGAGGTTCATTAAAGAATAGTCTGCACATCGGCAAGTAGGGCGTGACGAATATCCGAAATCAAAACCTTCGGATATCTATTCGAATTTGAATCTCCAAAACTATAGAGCCTAGAAACTTAAAATTTGGATGAAGAATTATATCGGAATTAAAATCCGTATCCCTATTATAAATGCGAAAGTGTGTTTGTCGGTTTGTCCTTCTTTCATGCAGTAACGGCGCAACGGATCGACGTGATTTTTTGCATAGAGATAGTTAAAAAGGAAAATGGGAAAATGCAAACAAAATCACCGCGGGCGAAACCGCGGGCAAAAGCTAGTATATTTATATATTACAAAGGCATACAGAGATTCACTCCTTCAGCGCGGTTAAGCTGTTTGGTCAAGAGGTTAGTACCGATTTTTTTTTGTGTATTGTTGTATATAATTTGCAAAGTTTTTTGATTGAGAAGGAAACTCGTTTAACAATAGCCGTTTAATAGGACAAATAAATCAAGTGTGTTTTAGACCTAACAAATATTAGTTTAATTAACATAATTGTTACCCCATTCTTATTTCCGTTAGGCATAAAAGAAAGCGATTTTCTTATGGCAAGCTTATAGACCAAAATCCATTGCATAAGTTAAACTTACTCATATTTTTGCTTCGGTATCCAGTTACCAATAGTACGAGTAAATATTCAAGTAACTGAAATACCCGAAATCGCTATCCGTAACAGTCGATCCCTATATCGATGCTATTATGATGGCTGCCGACTGCCAACTTTCTGCTTCAGTTCCAATTTTAAAATTCAAATCTTTTCGAATTTACTCGAAAAATGTCGGCGAAGATTATTAACAGTTGAGGAAGTTAAAGGTTCGATTGCTTAGAAATTGCTTCATTAATTTTAGATAAAATTGCTATTTCTATTTCTCTCTTGACGTAATTTCGTAAAATGGTTTAATACAACCCGCAAGTGTTAGAAATAGAAATAGAAATTAATTATTTGTAAAAAAACTCATTTTAAACTTAGTTATTATAATGTGAATGTGTGCTGAGTGTTGAAGGTGTACGTGTTGGGTATATAAGTAAAGTAATATATGAGTTTAGTTTTGAATATGGTTTTGAAAGAGTTAACTTGAGACTTGAGACGTTCGGATGACGCATTGGAGGTGTTAAATAAAAAAAAAATCTTTTTAATTATACATTTAAAAGCAGAAAATTCAAAAGATTTTTTTTACATTCAAAAAAGAAATTTATTTACATTATTTTACATACTTAAACTATTAACTGGTCATCTGTAGGTAGTATCCCAGATAATTCGCAGTCGATATCAGTGGATGTTGTCGGCTGGATTCACTTGGATATTAAGAGCGGTTTCGCAGCCGGATTGTGAAAAACCCGCCTTTTTCTAATGAATCGAAACAAAACACTTATATTCAAAATTTACTCAATAGTTCCTAAACAAAACCTTATTACCTATGTACGTTATTGTGTATGCTGCCATCGCAAAGTTTCTATTGGTTTCTGTAAATGAGGATTTCAAAATTTTTGAATTTTAATCGCCTCCAACCTTTCTGTCTCTTTCACTACCATACAATGCAATATGATATACGTAGGTATAAAAGAATGTCAAGCTGTAAATAACACTTCTAACCTCCAAAGTCTACCTTTACATAAAATTTTACAAAAAGGCGACTGCAAAAGATTGAAATATTTTAATCCACATAAATCCTCTTATGAAAAGTTAAAAAGCCAAGATTGACCAAGCCAAGCCTAACTTCATGAAATCTATAATTAATTTTATATTTATTAAATTATCTCCATAATCTAAACTTTAGGTACAAATCACGGAAAAGGGTAACTAACGAAGAATAAACTCAAAGAGAAAGCGCAATTTAATTTAGACCTTAATTTTAATATAACTTCTCTTACAATTAAGCTTTTATTTGAGAGAGGCTGGCAGTCTGTTGACGTAATTTATTAGATTGGTTAGGTTTTACCTCAGACTCTGGTACTTAAAAGTTCCAAATATAAGAAAAAGCTACTTCTTTCTCCAATTCCTAATTTATAAATGAAACTTTTCTCAGTAGAGTTTTATTGAAAAGTAGCTTTTTCGCCTTGTTCGCGGAGAATATAGATTTAAGGCGGGGCAGAGAAATCTGTCGGGCTCCAACGCTTTCATTTTACGCTTGTCTATCCTGCTCAGTGGAAGAGGGCCACTCAGAAAGCTCAAGATTTCAAGGCCGATTTAAATCAAATTTTACATGACATTTGTTTAGGTATTAGGTTTTTTGTCCAAAAGCTAATATAATTCAATGATTTGAGTTAGATCATGGTTCTGGCCTATCTTTGCGATTTTATTCAATGCAGATGGTTATAGCTGCAAGAAAACGGCTTTAGGAGTGTAACTAGGGTTCCCAACCCTCCCGGAATGCACGGGAGACTCTGGGAATATTGTTCAACCTCCCGAGCTCCCGGGATGCAATACATTCTCCGGATTTTTTTAAATAAAATAATTGTCAATAACGAAATAGATAAATCACGCGAAATAAATAATTTAATGACGAAATAAATTTTGATTTTTCATATCAAATATGAATGATGCTTCTACAAAACAAAGAAAATTAAAAATAACAAATATTACCCACTTTCATACAATTGTCTACTGATTTTTTCAAATCTCCCCGGTTGGTTCCTCCGAGAGTTGGCAACCCTAAGTGTAATCCTAACTTATGGAGCATTTTATTTCAGCATTCACAACAGATTTTGTAAAAAGTTTGCACTTATCGAGTGATATAAGTGTAGACACAGCAATATTTACAGTAATTCTGTAGTTCTTAACACCCTTCACTTTTTTTTGTTTCTCTGTGCTGTCTGCTGGCCTTTCTTGAATCTTTAATTTTGTTTATATTAATTGTACTCTCTTAGAAGATCGACGAGAGATAAATGTTCGTTTAGTTATGTTTAAAGTCACTGTGCGTCTTTTTACATATAACTCGACATTGACGGAACTAATTTGCAGAGTCACATTATCGGAAGCCAGATAAAATTGCATTGAAATTAATTGAATTTTCACAAAAAAAAAATTGTCCAATTCCATTCTCTCACTAATAAGGGACATAAATAAGTCTCTATAGGTCAACCAAGTTTAAAGTTTACTCTCAGAAAAAGCAAACTAAGATTCCCATATTCTCCAAAATCCATAAGATCTCCAAAAGTTAGGGTTAGTTTCTTTCCTCGTCTCACCCCCCCGCTTACCTCTCCAATACCCACGGAGCACTGAATCGTCTTTTTATTGGTGCCGAAACAGGAACACGGTCAAATATTGGTACAAAATTCAAAAAGGTTCCATAACGGCTACCGTTATTAATTTCGGTTAACTTTAGTAATTTTATGGGTTATCGGGAAATAGGTACGAGGGTAAATCTGGGCCAATTTGATCCGACATAAAGGAATCAAGGAATCTACTTCCCACGTTTTTGCAAATCATAATTCCATTACAAGTATATATTAAATGTACTGTAGTCTATTTCTAGGGCAGGTAGTCACTGCACCAGCAATAGATTAATCTACGTGTTCCTTCAGTACAAATGTTTATTGTTGATGACCGTCTTTGTGCTCGATTGAATTGCATACTCGAATCTGGAGGCCGCTCGTTTAAATCCCACGGGGCTACATTTGTGTTCAGACTGCGTTTTTCAGACGGCGCTATGGGTCCATATTTGTGACAGAAGTCGGTGGTATGGGATGTCATAATAATCATTAGTGAAACGCGGGTGTACGAGTGTGGTCTGTGACTTACATTTCACAGTCCATACTCGGAAACACCACTGACACCCCCTCGAGAATTAATGTCGTGACTATGTTTGTTCGGTAACAAATATTTTTCCCTTTTTGTCCGCGTTTCCAGTGTAACACAATATAAATATGGCGGTATTTTCTTTTGTTTTTGCCTTCGTATTGAACGTTGGATGGTTTTTGTCATTGATTGTTGTGGGAGCCTGTAACTACAGTCCGAATATTAGAATGTTGGTTTAGTTTTTTATTGTGTGCAACATGTGTAGCTTTTGAATACAATAAACTAAACATACATTTGTCTGTCGGTCTGATTTCAACTCAATCAGCTCAATTATGAATTTCTGTATTGTTGCAAGGTAATAGAACTTCAATCCAATCTATCAGTCAATATCAGTCCACTGCTGGACATAGGCCTCTCCTAGGCCTATTCATATAAGACCTGAACAAAATAAAAATAAATTCGCGAAGTTATATAAAACTTACCTTTTACAAAACATGAAAACATTGATAGATTAAAATAGCATTTTATTATTTACTATTAATGTACCTAACTACTTATAATTTAGTACATAACTATCTAATTATATAAAAAGAAGTGCGACTCCCTTCCCACAGACAAACCAAATTTCTACTTGGTTTTGTGGGATGTATTTAGATTAAGTTATCTTTGAAATAAATAAACATATTCATTCATTCATTCATAGGGCACGCCACATTTTTCTATCCTTGGTTATCCTCATGCAGCCACTACCGGCAATCTTGTTTAGATCGTCAGTCCAGCGAGCTGGCAGGCGTCCTACACTGCGTCTGCCGGTTCTTGGTCTCCACTCGAGAACCTACTTTCTCCCCCATCGATTGTCGGTTCTTAGGCTGATGTGGCCAGCCCACTGCCACTTCAGCTTGCTAATCGAACTTGGCTTATGTATTACTAAGTATAATTTTTCTTTTTTAAGTTTCCGTACTTCAAAATAAAAAAAACTGAACCCTTATAGGTTCACTTTGTTGTCCGTCTTTCCGTCTGTCAAGACAATTTTGCTCGGGCCCCTAGAGAGATATCAAGTTTAAACAGATACGTGTTAGACAAGTCTTCGGCCAGCCCCATGGTGCTGTAAGAAATCAGGCTTCTAATTCAATGTGAAAAAAGATTTTGCCCTTTACCATGAAAGCCTATACGGCACTTCTAGTTGACTTAGAAACTTGAAATTTCGTTCAATTTTATGGTATTAGCCCAACGTGCACAGAACTTTTTGCTGGAAAAGCAAGCAATTGGTCAAGAATAACAATACAAAAAATATGAAAAAATTTAAATAGCACTTTGAAAAAAAAAAGTTTGTATAGGAAATTTTCACTCTAGGGTAGACATTGGTATCGATTCGGTGTAGCACATCTAAACTTATTTGACAGGACTAAACTTAATTTAAGCGTTCTGTTCTTGTCTTTTCGATAAAGAAAGAAAAAGACAGGACGCTTAAAATAAGGTTAGTTACTCGTATGTCAAACAAGTTACGCCGAATCGACACAACTGTCTACCCTGGCGTCATACAATTTTTTTTTTTTCAAAGTGATATTTAAAATTTTTCATATTTTTTTTATTGTTGTTCTTGACCAATTGTTTGCTTTTCCAGCAAAAAGTTCTGTGCACGCCACCAGGGCCCCTCAAACTAACGGTCCGCCCCTGGTGTGATTGATATCCGAGGCGAGGGCTTCTGGAGGGGTCTCAACATTTGAGTTGGCACGTCTCCTACGTCAGGGACGGTGTATGAAGACAGCAACACTTGCTTAGGAGGTATTGTCAGGGTTGTCGGGGTGTTGTGTTGGATGCTGCAATCCAGGCTGTAATGTCATCGTCAGGATCTAAGAGAACGTTAAAATACTTATCTACTATGATGTATTTTAGAAAGATAAATTGAGGCCATGGAACTATAATAGCGTATCCTTTCCAGACAAAAGGATTGAGAATCGATTAGAAAATACACTTGATCGGGCTCTCGTGGCCTCAATTCTTGTTAAAATAAACGAAGGTAATTCCGTAGATATGTACACTAATTCTTTCACTGTGAGTGCAATACGCTTATGGAATAGCTTGCCGCTACACATCCGTGAAGCGTCGTAAATATCAGTCTTCAAGAACAAAATTAGACAATACTTTCTTGAGTTGCAGAATATAACTTGATTTCTTTTGATTCTTATATTATATAATATGTTATGAGTAATTAATGAATTTTCATCAATATACATTTATATATATTTGTGAAAACTGTTTATGTAGTTTATGTATTATATTATATACTATAACTTTGCTTTAAATGTTTATTAGGATGTAGTCTCGTTATTAATTATTTAAGTACTATTTTCAATATTATCCCTTTTAAATAGTATGGCACTACCCTCAACAATTTCCTCCTTGTCAAAGGTTAGTTGGTAGAAAATACTAATGAGTATTATGCTCGCCTTTGTACGATAATTTTATTCTGTGCAATAAAGAATTTTATTATTATTATTATTAGATATGTTACCGGCCAAACCTGATTTTAGGATAAACTAGTTTGGCCTTGGCCAAAGTGGTTTTGGGTTGTCATAAAAAAATAACCACGAAGGTGGATTTATGGCGGTCGCGCCACTATGCTTCTAACACCCTACCGGCTCTCTTCTGCGCTGCAGGACTTGCGAAAATCTTTTTTGGCATAGGCCGAACTAGTTTATCCTAAAATCGGGTTTGGTCGGTAACAGATACATTTTTATGAATATCATGAACAAAATATAATTCTTATAAAAAATAAAAACCTCAACTGGAAAAATTGCAACGTACATAAATTAAATTCAAAAATCATTTCGGTTCCCGGAATCCTCATACCGGATAGCTGGCCCTACACAGTAGCGGATCCAGAGGGGGGGGGATAGGGTCATTATAGACTATAGGAATCACACATTTATTTTATACTACAAAGGTAATTATGACAATTTCTCCTAATTTTACTTACTACGCATATTTTAATAGAGGTATTTACCTATACATTGATTTCCTAAAAAAGCTGATGAAACGTACCCTTAGAGCCCCCCCCCCCAAATATGTTTCTAGATCCGCCCTTGGCCCTTCAATAACCAAATCACTAGTAATATCCAAGCTTCCTGGATCTTGCAAGAGTAAATATTAAACACCAATCCTCTAGTCAGAAGGCACAGCTTAAATTTCAATACAGCCTTCGGATACTAACTATAGTCCGATAGAAATACTTCTAAAATCATAAACAATAAACATTTTAATTCCCAAGTCAATTTTTTTTCTCATGGTTTCTATTGATTGGGTATTTACTTTTTGTACACTTTTCTAAGTGATCTTGGCCGAGGACTAGATACTTTGTAAATTTACAGGGAGAAAAAATGACGAATCACTTTTACAAACGTTTAAATGTTTAAAGACGGCAATAAAGCAAACTTTATGATTTTGAAATAATTTAAAAAATGTTAAAATAAATTTTGCAAAAATTAAAATATTCGTGTCTTCATATAGTTTATTTAAATTGTTATTAAATAATAAAACATGCTTTTTATCGTCCTTAAACGTATAAACGTTTGCAAAAGTGATTCGACTGTTTTCACTTTGAGTTATTCACATTGTTTAAAAATATCCCTCGACCAAGATCTGTTAGAAAACATTAAGGTTGCCTTCAACATGATTAAGACTATCTGTTGAAACCGAAAAAAGCGATTCACGAATTAAAAATTGTTGCAAACCTATTTCTATCGGACTACTATCCAATTATGGGTTGGACGCCTGATGCCAGTACTCGAGACAAAGCCTAGGAAAGCCACATACAGGAGCAATTTGCTACAGATTGCTACCAATCATGGACTGCAATTTTGATCCTTGATTCACTATTCCACCTGTGACTAGATTAGGAGTATCTTATATAACACTAGCTTTTGCCCACGGCTTCGCCCGTGATGATTTCGTTTGCATTATTCCGGTATAAAAAGTAGCAAATGTCACTCTCCAGCCCGTAAACTATATCTATGCAAAAAATCACGTCGATCCGTTCCTTGCAGCGTGAAAGAAGGACAAACAAACAAACACACTTTCACATTTTATAAAAGGGTTACGGATAGCCGAGGGGGTGTCAAAGGTGTTTCCAAGATGGAATGTTACTTATACAAACGACATACTACATATGAAGAAGGGCAACTGAAGAAGAGCAATGTCAAAAGTACTCGGAATAGAAGAGCTTGTATGACTAGATTGATAGACGTGGAAGAGGCGAAAGAGGTGTGTCAGGATCGTAGCAGATGGAAATCTGTAGTCCCTGCTTACCCCTCCGGGAGACAGGCGTGAGTATATGTATTTATACGTACACTGCTAAGTACGTACTATTTACGTACATTCTCCGATGATTTTTATCATACTTCGAGCACAATACCCACTCTTTTAGGGCACGCAGGTTCACCTCATTTTTTTTTCCTTTACCGTCAGCAGTTCTTTCTGCATTTCTATACTGCAATGATATAATGTTAATTTATATCTCCTTGCGATGGATAAATCGCCAAGTGTTCAAACATAGAGATTTATTTCTGTCATAGTATAAAATCTTATTCAATGGGATATGTCCAGAACGTGATATAAAGCTAAAGACTAACTCATTACTCTTTTGGATTGGCTAATAGTAAATTACATTTTCTATATATCCGGTATTAGTTGGTAACATATCTGAAAAGAGTGGAGTACATACAGGGCTGTAGCTAGAGTCAAATTTGAGGTAGGGCAGCATTGGTTACAGGTAGGGCGGAAGTAAAAAAATTATCATAAATTTATCCAACGCGAAATCAATGAATATTCAATTTATAGCAATAAAAATAACAATTGTATCTATTTTTGACTAAAACACTTTTTACCACACACTTCACTAAACCAAACTACAAACAAAACGTAAAATACGCAAGGGTTCCGAAACGTAAAATACGCAAGGGTACGCACACAAAAAAAATGCTTTTTAAAAATATATTTTTCCGAGATTCCTCGAAACTAGCGTAATTTTTGTCACCCGACGAACTAAATGAACATATTTTACAAACCCTCTGTGGCTTATATGGCTTTGTGGTTTTTACACTCACACATTTATATCTGAACATAGGCCTTTTGGGTGTGTGAAATCGAAGTAGAAATTAGCTGGTTTTCTATGAAAATATACATAGGAAAATTATTGCAGCACAAAAGTAACCTCTAAAAATTGAAGATTGTTGTTTTATTATGAAAATTTATCAGTTTTAAATAGTTTATTTCACTAAATATGAATTTTTAAGGTAGGGCATTGTGATTTCAAGGTAGGGCATTGCCCCACAATGCCCCCCCCTAGGTACGGCCATGAGTACATAACACAGGAATATCTTCAGTAGTAGCAAGTTTTGCTAAGGTATCCACCTCTTTGTTTACCCGAATTCCTACGTAGGATGGAATCCACTTAAGTACAATTGTTTTATCACTAGCCATGAATTTTAACAACGTATCTTAAATAACATAGCCTTCCTCGACTATTGGAGGTACATCGAGCCAAATGTTGTAATGCTTTTTTAGGCTAGGATTTGCACACAAAAAGAAAAAAAAACTTTAACTTTCATCATCCAACCACGCCCCATGGAGGGGGGAGCATCGGCTCTACCGCGTAATTCTCATTTGTATCAACTTCAAGTAAATGCATGCGAAATTCAACAACGCCTGCGTCGTCGCACGCACGTCAAATTTCAATCTCAAGTTGATGTTGATGAAAATGAGAATTACGCGGTAGACCCACAGGTCTGTGTCTAAAACTTCCTTACAGAAAGAAATGAAATCCTTGTAAAGTAGGTTGCCAATTTAAGACTCATAGGGCTTTCACTGTTAAAAAGTTGCGAGGTCTTATGTCTCCAAGCACCTAAATCTAAAATGCCCAACTCTACAAGCTCTGACTCTACAAACACTACATTTTGCTTAAAAATGTATGACTTCGTCGTTTTGTAGAACTATTTAATGACACAACATTAAAGACCAGCGACTTAACTTCGTACCATAAGTACATGGGAGTGTCTTTGCGATTGCCGCGAATCGGCCAAGCCATACTTTTAGCAAGATGTAGGATATTGTAGAGTTAGGGCTTGTAGAACTAGGCCTTGTAGAGTTAGGGGCTTGGCTCTGCAGGAGATATCATAACTTTTTGACAGTAAAAGCTTTATGAGCCTTGGCAACCAACCTACTTTAGATGAAATATTTTTGGTGGGATAATGATTACAGATTATTTCGCAACTGTAATCTTATTTTGGTTTGTCACAAGGTTAAATTTTACCGACAGGATATTTATTATAATTTTCATTTAAAAGATTACATTTTTGAAAATTATGTTTTTTGGAATTATTTTAGAATTTTTCTCTAATGCGGCTTAAGCTTTATGTCTAAAATAAATACTCACAACAAGAATACATGGTTTATTAAAATCTGCATAAAAAAGATGAACCTAAATAAATAATTGTAATTTTAATCAGTTTTAATCTTGAAATCAGACCTATTCTGAATCATTTCGCGTACATTTCGGGACACGCGATTTTCAACTTTATTAAAAAAAGCCGCTGTGCCAGGTCTCGTGTTAACTGGGGTATGTTATGTTAAGTGATGATCATATGGTGGTAACTTATGTCGCCAGTTAGTAAAAGTTTATACTAACTAAAACTAAAATTAAAGCCTTCAGAATCACGCAACACGGCTTAACTTATTTGACAGGACTGAACTTAAGGCGATATGCAAAAAAAATACGGGTGTTTCTTTTCTGTGTGTTTCATGAAATACACGGAAAATTTTAATAAATTTCTAGTATATGCATTTTGACTATATAATCTAGGGTTTTGAAATTGGAAAACATGTTTGGATAAATTTTCTTCGATAGAAATAATTGTTGAAATGAGGTGTTTGAAACACATTTTTTCTCCTCGTTTGACGAATAGGAACCATATACAGAACTCAAACATATTTTATTAGGTGTGTTATAACAATATCTAGAGACTTGATATTTTAAATTTTGCTAGCTATTTTAGTTTTTTTAATAAAAATATAAAACCAACTTTTTTCCCTTTTGCCCTGAATCCGTCCCTCTCGCACTGCGCGATTTTTCGCTTGGAGTGACAGTGACAAAAATAAAATTCGCATAGCCTCTTAATTTGAGCGTTCTGCCTTTTTCTTCCTGTTTCGAAAAGACAAAGACCATACCTGATGTAGCTGATTCTGAAGGCTTTAATTTTAGTTTTATTGGTGTCAATACTAAAAAACTAAAATTATTCCGAAGAAATTTAACTTCTGTTCCTGGCATTTAAGGACTATTTTGCAATAAGCTAAATTTTGTTGTGACAGCACCAAAACTAAAATTAAAGCCTTCAGAATTGGCTATATTGTAACACTTTATTGGCACAATCATTAAGGCGCTACGGAAAAAAACGACACTTTAAGGACTTGCATATCTACTTCAGTAAATAATGTATTATTTTGATAAAATAGTATATTATTTTTGAATTCTTTTTCTAGGGATCTGTTAAAACAGAAACGCGATTGGAGAAATTCGGCTCGATAGAAATATTTATTGAAATGAGGTCCTTTTCGACACCAATTCTCCAGGTTTTACAATTTAGAATGACATATAGACTGCAGCTATATTTTATTAGATGGGTTTAACGGTATCTAGGACCTGGTTAAAAGAAATTTTGATAGTAACTTTAGTACATTTTATATAAATAAAAAACCGACTTTTTGCTACTTTTCCACGAATCCGTCCCTCTCGCACTGAGGATTTTTTCGCGTATGGAGTAACAGGGACGCTAAAACTTTTACATATCGCCTTAACAGCCGTTACTTATACTTTACAAAGAGCAGCGGAAGTCTTTGTTTTGTTGAAAATAGGAATTCGGGTTATTTATTACATGAAGCATCGTGACTAATAAAGGGGATATATTCATATCTATGGATGATTTCGTTGTAATAATTAAGATACCCACAGTTATAAAAAAATATACATGTTCTTCTAACGTTTATGCTGTAAGTTTGAATAAACCGTGTCAATTGATTTATTTCTTTAAGGTGATATATGCTGCAGAAGTGCTGCCAATTTAGAAAAAAAAAACACTATTTACTTACTAGAATAATTATTGAAAATCTGCTCAAGTAAATGTGTAGATATAACAATGAACTATTTTTAAATAGCATGGTTTTTATAGAAAACGTCTTTGATGAGCTAGAGTTTTAACTTTTGCTTAAAACGGCCGCTTTTGCATTAAGTAAAAATTTTAGCTCATCAAAGACGTTTTCTAAGAAAACTATGCTATTTAAAAATTGTTCATTGCTATCTACACATTTAACGCGATTAGATGAAATTTTTGAAAAGTACTTTCCCTAGGCTTGGTGAACCGAACGCCACTCTACCAATATAGAAATCAGAATCAAACATGAACTGGCTTTTCCAAAAACGAGATTTTGCAATAAACTTCCAAAGGAGATCCTTAGTTTCCTAGAAAATAAGGCACTCCTAAAAAAGCTTATAATAAGATGATGTATAAATGATCCCGTTTGGCAACCTTAGGGCACGGAACCCTCAAAATACCTACTTAACGGCTCACGATTACAAAGCTGAATAAATAACACGATGGATTAATAAAACCCCAAATAGTGACTGAAAGCTCTCGGAATTATACATCGCGATGCAACAAGTCGGGCCGGAGGGCGGGCGGGCGCGGAGGGCGGGCAGAGTCCACTCCACTTCCACACTCCAGTACCGCAGCGACGATGGCGACAGACGGTCGTACGAAGCGTTCGCAGTCGATATGCGCGCCGGCGTCGGCAAGTATGGAGGCTTTGGCCGCGCCGGCGGAGACGACACCGGCGCCGCGCCGCCGCCCAGCTACACGCTCTCAGTCCGCCCGCATCACCGGCGGCCGGTCCGTCCGCCACCGGCGTACTCAGCAGCAGCAGCAACTAGATCGGGAGACCAGAGCCCGCTACAGTTCCGAACCTCGCCTCGCGGAGGCTGAAACGCCGCCGCAAGTACGCCGGCAAGCCTCAGCGCGCCGCAGACCCCCGCCTGGCGCCAGCAATCAGCCTCGCCGCTCCAACGCCTTCTTGGACGTGCCTAGGGGACCACCGCCTGAAGAGGAGCCAGACGAGGATTCCTACAGACTACGCACGTTCAACATCACGCAGAAAGGAGGTCAGTGCTACGAAGACCGTTCAACTTGTTCTAAATTTAAATTTGACGCGTGAAAGTTTGAGTGTACGTTTTTTTTTTATTTGAATCGCGACGGGAAAAGTTGGCAGTCAGCCGGAGTTTACGTGGGGTTACCAGAATTGTCTGGAAAATGTACCGAAAACTAAGGCATGGGTTTGTTTGTTTACGCCGTTTTTGCTCCCACTCGGCTACGTTATTCCTATAAGATTTTGCGCGTCGTATTTATGGAATGTGTTAAAAAATGCACAGCAATAAGTATTTCAAACCATTATTCATCACACTATCTACCTATCACTAGTTTTGGTGAAACAAATTAGATATGTATTGTACCTACCTATAGGTGATTTTTTTGAAAATATCGATGTAACTCAATACTGCTATAAAATTTAACATCTTGTGCTTTGTTCTCTGAAAACGTGCGTAAAGCTGAAAGCCGATTTAGGATAAGCAATAGGTAATTTATTGTGTTAAAGCTACTATCAAAAGCAAGGCTGACTCAGGCCAAGTAAAAACAGGTTTTCAAGATTTACCGCAACCAAAAACCAAATGAAAGGCCAAGAACATCAATCTAAGAAAGTGGCTAGTAAAAAAAAAGACCGGCCAAGTGCGTGTCGGACCACGCGCAGTGTAGGGTTCCTAATCAGATGGAAGGCCAAGACCATCAATCTAAGAAAGTAGCTACATTAAAAAAAAAACATAAATAAACAAAAGTTTTTTCGCCAATATTTACGATTCGATTACCGTTTCGAGGAATAGCTTTCCTGAACTGATTTTAACTTTTCCTGAACAGATTTTAAAATAGGCGGGATCTTTTATTAAATGTAAAAAAGCTATGTCTTTCATTTGACCTCCAGATACGCCATCACCACACATTTTAATACGAACAAATATGTTTCTTGAACGCATCCTAAAGTCTGACAAGGATCCGACTATTCAACCTAATATGATGACGTCACTTCCTCTAAATACTAAAAAAGGGTCTAAAACTACGACAAAATTTATTACCGAAATTACACACATAATTGATCTATTTATTACAAAACAAACAAAAAAAGCACATTGTTGTTTAAAAAACAACCGAATTACGTCATCGAACTTGTATTCTGCAAAAAAAGCAACCTTGAGAACTATTGACAGAAGTGAAAACTTTACTGTCAACATAGCATGTCAGTGACGATTTTCCCCTTTCAAAAATCGCTTAACGCGCTTAAAGAAAGTTTAAATAAAAAAAAATGCGTTGTAATTTTTGTATTGTAAATCCTTCATCATCATCTTTGTGGCATCTTTCATCGTTCTCGGTCCAGAGCCACACAATTCTCAGTAAAGAGTGATTCCTTCCTTTGCCTTATGATGGTCTCGGAACTTGATCCTCGGTTATCCCTTCGGCGATGATTTTTATCAGAAGATCATGCCTAGGAAGGTGCCCCAACATCTTCCCTCTTCTGTTTTCAATTACATTCATGATGTTTCTTTTCTCTTTAACTCGTTTCAGCACTTTCTCATTGGTTATTTTCTCTGTCCAACTTATTCTCTCAATCCACCTACAGCACAACATTTCAAATGCTTCAATAAAATCTCGTATATATGACCTGGCAACCCTATGTTTACGCCATGCTTCTAATCGACTTAATTCAGATATTATTTACGTATTATTTAATGTTTTCAATTAAAAAAACGGAGATATTCGTGGCCGCATCCGATGAATGTCTAAAATGATTGGCTGTATTGTTTAATAGAGCCATTAAGGGTGGATTTAGGATTTGATTTTGGGGGGCGGGGGGGGGGGGGGGATTCTGACAATGTTTAGTTTATCAAAAAATAAAAAACTAAGTTTTTGGGCGTGTCAAGCTTTGAAGCACTTTTGGCAAGCATATATTACATTTTATAAACCTATGCCGTGTAAAAGTACACCCGAATCGAATCGAAAAGTTGAGTCAAATGTATGGAATTCCTAGGTGTGTTGGGGAGGGGATATGGCCCCATGCCCCCCCTGTATCCGCCAGTATTATAACCGAGCCGTTCGCGCTTTGTTTGTTTGACCGGGTTACAAGTAAAGGAAGATTGGGCGATTAAAACGGAAAGTTTTGCTGATCGTGAATCATGGCACACCATAATGTTTACGGGTATAATAAATCAGTTGTTTTACAAGTGTGCGCTGCCAGCGTTTGAAAAAGTCTGGAAAGTGTAGGTCGTACAATGTTTAAGAAGTACGGTTAACTTGCCTGAAAATATTTTATTATAATTTGAACATGGCGTCCATCCAACATTTTCCGAATACTCCATCTACAAACGGAAAGACGCGAAAAGCATATTTATATATTATAGGTTTAAAACACCCCTATGTATGGATTTAAATAGGTTAATGAATATGGTAAAATGCTTAGAATAAGTACTTCAGTCACTAAATAATAGTTATTTAAGATACACGTGCGGAAAGTAAGGTTTTATACGAATAAGTGCCAAATTGAAAACACGAGCGCATAATTTTCGATTTTCGAGCGGTTTCCGCATAATTTTGTTACACAAGAAAGAAAACTTTACGAGCAACTGCATTGAAAAAAAAAAAAATTGATAAACATTTAGAATAAACAAACACAACCTTTAACAATCATAATCTCATTTCGATCTGAAATATTAGATAAACCCGAGACTTAGCGGGTTAAGCCAGTGATTATTATTTCTTCTAAGGTAAAATGTTTAGTTTCAATGTAAACTCAAACCCTGGAGGATTAAAAAAGGTTAGGTTTGTATGCCGGGCTGCCAAAATGATGAGTTGAAATTCAAATTGTCTCTGTGCAAATCCCCCCACAATGTAAAACCTATAAATGCGTTAGACGCCATGCGAAAAAGGATCCCAAATTTTTCAAGTTTAGATTTAATTCTTCATTTTTAGTTTTACTTTTCATACAGTTTTAGTTTTACTTTTCATACACTTAAATTTTTGTGTACTTTTAATGTTAATTTAAAATTATTTAGAATATTAGTCTTTTGTTTTTTAACAAGTCGCTTCTAGCGCTATTAAGGCATGCTGTGTCTATAATTGGGAATACACTCGTACATGTGTGTGTTTGTCTTAATATATTATCTTTTGTAAGTGTCATTTCTATTTGCAGACCAATAAAATAAACAAACTGTTCAATTGCGGATAGGAGTAGCGCCCTGAGGGATCTGTACCTTTCAAATAAGTAAATAGACTTAAACAATTTGAACAAAATTTACAAACTTGCAAAAACTTACACCTACAAAATTTATGAAATAAGACTGCGACATTAAGTTGGTTGAGTATTCGGGTACGTAACCCTAAAAATACATTATAAATCAGCGTTTTCAGTATTTGTTGTTAAAATACAGTATATGGTACATAATATACAGAAACTCTAATTTGTTAACTAAGTAGGTTAGTTTTTGAGATATACCACGTAACAAAAATTGTCTAAAACTGTAAATTTTGACGGCCTTTATTTAAGAAGATAAAAAACATATTTTGTTCTACTTAGGGCCTGTTTCACCACTTCCAGATAAGTGATATCCAGAAGATAAGTTTAAAAATGGAACACATTTTGTATGCGTTATATGTCACATATAACTATCAGGCACTTATCTGGAAGTGGTGAAACAGGCCCTTAATGAGGTCTAGACAAAAAAGACAATGATCCCACAGGCCAGGGTAAGAAAATTTTTCGTGTGACCTTGAAACTTAATTTTATTAAATTTGAATTTAATATTCGGTTTTGGGTCAACATTCTTAACAAATATCCAAATTTCAGATCTGTAACTCATTCCGTATACGAGCTGGAGACCCGTGATATACGGACAGTATACTGTCCGTGATATTATGTATAGAGTGATATTAATTAAGGGCATGGATGTCCCGAGATTGAGCACCGTTAGGTTTCTTAGCGCGTTCTGAGCCGTGGCTGTTACGAAAGTCGAAATATCACGCGCTCTCGAAAATTGAATAACTTTGCTTCTAACTGAAATAAAAAAACAATATTTTTTTTCCATCAATAGGTAGGTACACGATCCGTTGCAAGCCTACATTCTTGCAACTTGGGTTATTATAATATTTCGTTTATTATAATATTTCTAAATATTCAGAATTTCAGTTACTGCTCTGCTGATCCCGAATAAACTTTTTCTTTCTCTTTTTTTTCACTGTTGTCTGATAGTATTAGGGATAGTTTTGGGCTGGCGAATTAAGAGCGGTTTCGCAGCCGGTTTGTGTAAAACCCGCCTTATTCTATCTAATTAATCGAAACAGAACACTTAAATTTAAAATTCCTCCATAGTTATTCAACAAAACCTTAATTTATTTCGCATCGCAAAGTTTCCATTGGTTTCTGTAAATTAGAAATTCAATTTTTTTTATTTTTTATGGTTTGGATATCCTAATTTACAGAAACCAATGAAAACTTTGCGATGGCAGCATACACAATACATATGTAATAAGGTTTTGTTGAACAACTATTGAGTGAATTTTGAATTTAAGTGTTCTGTTTCGATTAATTAGAAAAAGGCTTGTTTTTCACAATCTGGCTGCGAAAATTTGTTCGAGCCAGTCTGGGTGGTACAGAAATTTTCATTTTATGTAATGTACAAGTGGGATACCAAATTTATTGAATAAAAGAAACCAAACCAATAAAGTAAATGTACATAATACCGAACTACTTACGCGTATATTCTATTATCTTACGGCCTGCTTAAATAAACTTACACAATACAATTTCATTATTCCATGCCGCGTACAGACAGACAGAAACCGAAAATTACATAAAATTCATTAAACTGGCAGCTAGCTGTTGACAATGGATCATTGTATGTAGTTTGCATGAAAGAGGAGGATAGACAATGCGGGCGTCGCGACGACTACTCCATTGTGATATATCCCGCTAGATAAAAGACACCTTGGTGAGGAGATGGCAGGTACTTTATCAGGCGTGGACCAGGAGCTAGGAGAAAGTTTTGACCTAAACGCAAAGACAAGAAGATATCGATTAAGAAACCTACAGATTAAATTTAAAATGATAAAAAATATGTGAACTTCTGCTATTCATAACCTTCACATTGCATAACTTATTAAAAATTTGGTTCCTTTAGGAAAAAGTTCACCAAATGCCCAGGAAAATGCCCAAGTTATGTTTTTTGGTCTCGCCTTAGTTACTCCATACATAACCGATCTATACGAGATTATAATACATAAATATTTATGGAATAAACCTATTTTGGTCTGTGACACTTTAAAAGTGTCTATGATATTTTGACTAAAGTTCTGAGTATTTCAAATAAAGTATTAATCATAGGTCATAGTCACAAACCCATGTATTCTTTAAAAATAAAACAAATTTAATCGTTGACAAGATAAATTAGTACCATTTTAAAATGTCAAATAAATTAAACAAATGTTGTTATATTACATGTAAAAAAACTCAAGATTTTAAATATTTTACTATATCTGCCATACCGACTAGTGTCTTACACATTGAGCGTTTTAGTCAAGGCGTGGCATCTATTTAAATTCTAAGATTAGGTTGCAATTTTCACCTGGACTCTCGGACTAAAATGTCCATAAAGTTAGCCGTATAAATGTTCTGTAAAGTATCTTACAAAAGAGGTCAAAATCCTTAATTGAATAAAAGGTTTTCTCAAATCTCTGTCAAACTTGAATATAAATTGTGTCATTGGAGGTCCAAAACTTTTCAGGGGAGGCTTCTCTTCCGCCTACAGAAATATGAAACCGATAATATCAACTTTGAATCCAGAGTAAAGAAAGTTTGCTCGTTTGCCGCCCAATTATGGGTAATTCAGCCTTGAAATGGTAAACGTAAATATGATGAAAACAATTTTTATTTATATCATATCTATGACTAAAAATACCTGGGAATAGAAGAGTTTGTATAAATTTACTCGAATTAATGTGGCAAAATTTAAACATCGTGTGTCAGATTTGTCATTGAAACATCGAAATCATTACTTTCCGCTTAAGCCTCTGAAAGACAGACGTCGTTACAACCAATCCTAGATCCTAAATTTCAATACCTTGTTTTATTATAAGCATCTTATTAAGTGCTGTTTCGCAGCTGGATTGTGAAAAACCCGCCTTTTTCTAATTAATCAAAACAGATTATAATATATATAATCGGGTCAACCGCGATCAATTTTTACCTTTTTACGAAAAGGGGACACCCGACGTTTCGAGACAGTTGCATGTCTCGTGGTCTACGGGAAACTGGCAAGTATGGCGAGGCGCAGTGATGAGATGCAGGTGACGACCGAAGTATTTTCCTTGTACCCGCAAAAACACTTTAGTCTTTAAAATTAATTGTTATCTTATTCACGCACGGCACACAACGCTCACGGTATCCGGAGATGCACTAAGAGAAGAAATCCGCGATTTAAATTTCCCGCTGACTGGGATTATATAGACCCGATTATATATATTATAATGTGTACAAAACGCGAGAGTTTAAAGTTATATAATCAAAACAGAACACTAAAATACAAAATTTTGAGTGAATATTGTACTTATTCAACAAAACCTTATTGCTTATGTATTGGAATGTTGCCATCGCAAAGTATCTATTGCTGTCCGTAAATTAGAACATCAAAAATTTTGGATTTAAAAAGTTTCGTATTTCAAATTTACAGAAACCAATGGAAACTTTGCGATGGCAGCATACACAATACATAGGTAATAGGTTTTGTTGAATAACTATTGAGTGAATTTTGTATTTAAGTGTTCTGTTTCGATTAATTAGAAAAAGGGGTTTTTCACAATCCGGCTACGAAACCGCCCGTAACACGAATCGTCATTTGTAACATGTGTCCAATTCAAATGGTAAAAAACTGACGAAAAATCTACTTCTTTTACATTAATCTTTACTTTTACCAACTTATTTCGGTATATCTTAAGATAAGCAAGTCAAATCTAACTTTTACCATTATTTGGACTTTTAAATATTTAAGTATATCTCTAGAAATAACGAAAAAGCTAGAGTAAAATTTTTACTCTAATAAAGCTCTTCTTTTACAACTTTATGTTATGACAAATATTTGTTCCGAGATGACAACACAACCATCCTTAAACTTTGTTGATGCTCATACGTAATACCTAATAATATATATTAATACTACAATTAAAAAGTAATTATGGAAAGTAAAAACTCGTTTCACATAACAGCACCTTGTTTCAAATTTCTTCAAATAACCAATTTAAAAGAACAATTTTAACTGAAAAACTTTATCAATCTGCGCAAAGTTGTGAATCAATAGTACACTACGATACGAGAGCGATGAAACGTTTTCTGACGAGTGTGAGTTTGCGGCACGAGCCGAAGGCGAGTGCTGCAATCACACGAGTCGAGAAAAAGTTTCTCGCACGAGTTTCGTATAATTTTTTATAGCACAAGTGCGGAAAATGCCGACTTTACGCACGCGCAGCGCGCGGTAATTTTACGCACGGTGTGCTATAATACATATTTGACAGGCTAATTCAGATTAAGGTTAATAAGAATGCAATATACGCAGTAAGAATGCACTATGTTCAGTATCTTAAATCGATAACAATTTTTGTGAAATTCGTAAAATGAAATTTCAACTCCCCATAGAGATTCACTCGGGACTGGAAGTGAATTACTGAGGGAAGTCAAAATTTCATTTTACGAATTTCACAAAAAATGTTGTTGATCCAAGATACTGATCACTTTTCAAGCCTCCAGTACGAATTTGGACGATGATCAAAAAGTTACCTTGTGACATCTGAATATAAATTTTCTTGAAAACAATGCAGACAACAATAACTTTCGAGATTTATTACCCAACTACATATACTGGGTGTTAAAAGATTGATATCTTCTAATGTAATCACACGATCTACTGATCATACTGAACAAAAAAAATTAGACACGAGTAGGTCGAATTCATAGTAAAAAAAATACCAACGTTTCACCGACGATTATTACATCCTAACCCCAACGTGATCGGTGTCGAGTTCTATCGCTTTTTCCTCAAGATGCTTTCCTTCACCGTTTAGCAAGTGGTAAGTAAGCACATACATTCCGAAAAACTCATTGGTGCAAGCCCAACCGGGGATCGAACCTTGGTCTCAAGATTGAGAGGCCAGCGTTCTACCGCCTCAGCTACCGCCGCTTAGTACACCAAATTTAAATTAAGTAAGTAATTTGAAGACTAGATCTAAGTAGAGTCAAAGAAAGCTTCATTTTGTATTCTTATTATGTACAGACAAAACACATAACGCTTCAATTAACTGTAAAGAAATATAAAGTAATTTAATTATTATGTTGAGGACACTTTTACAAAACAGCCACTTTAGCATTTCACGTGTAAGCCACTTGGTAGTACCAGGTTGGTACTTAATAAAACAATAATATTTTACTTAATTTTCTCTGATCAGTGATCACATTTTTATCAAAAAAATGGAAGAAGCAATGAAGAGTATGAAATGGAAGAAGCAATGAAGAGTATGAAATGGAAGAAGCAATGAAGAGTATGTGATGGAAGTAGCAATGAAGAGTATGTGATGGAAGAAGCAATGAAGAGTATGAAATGGAAGAAGCAATGAAGAGTATGTAAAGGAAGAAGCAATGAAGAATATGAAATGGAAGAAGCAATGAAGACTATAAAATAAAGGAAGCGATGAAGAGTATGAAATGGAATAAGCAATGAAGATTATGAAATGGAAGAAGCAATGAAGAGTATGTGATGGAAAAAGCAATGAAGAGCATGTGATGGAAGTAGCAATGAAGAGTATGTGATGGAAGAAGCAATGAAGAGTATGTGATGGAAGAAGCAATGAAGAGTATGAAATGGAATAAGCAATGAAGATTATGAAATGGAAGAAGCAATGAAGAGTATGTGATGGAAAAAGCAATGAAGAGCATGTGATGGAAGTAGCAATGAAGAGTATGTGATGGAAGAAGCAATGAAGAGTATGAAATGGAAGAAGCAATGAAGAGTATGTAATGGAAGAAGCAATGAAGAGTTGGTAATGGAAGAAGCAATGAAGACTATAAAATGGAAGAAGCAATGAAGATTATGAAATGGAAGAAGCATTGAAGAGTATGTGATGGAAGAAGCAATGAAAAGTATCAAATGGAAGAAGCAATGAAGAGTATGAAATGGAATAAGCAATGAAGATTATGAAATGGAAGAAGCAATGAAGAGTATGTGATGGAAGAAGCAATGAAGAGTATGAAATGGAAGAAGCAATGAAGAGTATGTAAAGGAAGAAGCAATGAAACTTTGAATGCAGTTTTACTTATAAGTATATACGAGTAAGTAATGTCGGCTTTGAGTTAAAACTGCAATCATAAATATTTAGAGTACTTCCCATTCACCTACCCCTTTAATTTTTCAAACTGTAAAAAGTAGATTGAACCATTTATAGTCATATATAATATAAAAAAACAATAAAAAACTAAAAAATTCAGACAGTAGATGTAGATCGGTAGTTGTTGCCGACTTGTTTATATGGTGCATACGGGCGTAATGCAGTAATTACATTCATTTGGGGCTTTAAACACTGTTTTTAGGGTTCCGTACCCGAAGCGTGCCAAATGGGACCTTATTACTAAGCCTCTGCTGTTTGTATGTCCGTTCATCTCTGTCAGTCTGTCACCGGGTTTACAGCTTCATCCATTCTAGGTAGCCAGTAGAAATTTTAATACAATACGTGTGACTATGGCCTCATCAATCAATATTAATTTATTTATCAAAAATATTGCACACACAGCATTACAGACTAATCCAGTTCGCTGTACAATTAAAAAGGTAATAATAATTAATAATAATAATCTACATAAAATCAACAAAACCAAGATAAAAATACATATTTTGGTCTAAGGCTTAGAATTTAAAGACATCGTCATTGGGGCTTCACTCTCACAGAATTTCAAGCATTCCCGCACCACATCCGTCATTCTGTCAGAGAAAAGATCACATAGTGGTTCTGATACCAAGAGTGCGTTGAGTTTCATGAGTGCGCGCACTAGTGGGGACTCCCTCCGCGCCACGGAGCATGAAGAGGACGTTGCCAAGAGCCTGTGTGAGTGGGCACGGAGATAATTATTTGACACAAAAAACTGATAGACTTACGATACCACCTCCGGGCTGTCAGATTTTCCACGAAGTAGGCAGCATGCAGTCACCATCAACTCACATGCTCGTCTGACCTCAAGAGAGTTGTATCCCAGGAGAAACTTGGTGGGATACATACAAGAAACCTCGAAAACTGTTTTTTTTTAATGTCATCAAGTTCCCCTTCCCTTATCTCCAAAACAAGACGACCAAAAAATAAAATAAATAAATAAAATAAATTCGGGCGGTGCTTGAGTCTGCATTTTAAATAGCATGGTAAGACTATTTAGCGGAATATTGCAAAGTATTAATATATCCACAGATTCGTGATGGACTTCCGCAAAGTAACGCCTTTTTCAATAAATTTTAAAATAAATTATGATATATAACGTACTAGCGACCCGCCCCGGCTTCGCACGTGTGCAATGCTGATACTAAATATACTACAGAATAATCTTTATATACAACGTTTACAGATTTTGTCTATCTCGTAGGGTTCAGCCAGCGTTTGCAATGTAAGCGCGAAAAAATGTGTTTATTTACGACATCACATTAGAAACCTCTAAAATTATCAGTGTTTCTCTACTATATTATGTATGTATTATACATAATAAACCTTCCTCTTGAATCACTCTATCTACTTAAAAAACCGCATTAAAATCCGTTGCGTAGTTTTAAAGATCTAAGCATACATAGGGACAGACAGACAGCGGGAAGCGACTTTGTTTTATACTATGTAGTGAAGTGAAGTGATAGTGATAGTGATAGTGATGTGTAGATGGTGTAACATTTATTATGATGACGTAACATCAATGAGAACGATTTTAGTCCCAGATATGTAGACATAACTGAAAATAAATTGTAAAAAGGTTTTTGTTGAAACTGTTAGAAAAAGCCGCTTTCAAAATTTAGAAACTCTAAAAACTTTCACAGCTCACTTCATTTTAATTAGAACTTGTTCCAGTTAAACCTATATTTTACTGAGAAGTAATTAAGCCCTAGATTCCCTATTATCATGAAGGGATTCGCTCTTTAGATTTCAGCCCGATACCCTTTCAACTGATTATTTTCCTCCCTTTGAAGAAAAGTTTTGTAACACATAAAGCCCTACGATATTATAAATCCAAAGGTTGTTTTTGTTGTTACGATAAGACTCAAATATCAATCAACGATTTGCAATCAAACCTCTACACCTGGATAATTTATTAATCTACCCTATAGATAGTGGCGTACATAGCACTTTTTTCCGGAAAAGCAATCAGAAGGTCAAATTCGACAATAAAAAAAATATGAAAAAATTTAAATAACACTTTGAAAAAAAAAAGTTTGTATGAAAAGCGTCATACAAACTTTTTTTTCAAAGTGTTATTAAAATTTTTTCATATTTTTTTAATTGTCAATGTTGACCTTCTGATTGCGTTTCCGGAAAAAAATTCTATGCACGCCGCTGCCTATAGGCTACTTTTTTGGGTTCCGTAACCGAAGGGTGCCAAACAGGCTTCTATTACTAAGCTTCCACTGTCTGTCCGTCCGTGCGTCTGTTCGTCTGTCACAGGGGTCTAGCCACATTTTCACACAATACGTGTTACTTATGGACTTTATCTATCAATTCTATTCTATCGACCAATAAAATTGGAACTTGGGGGGGTGTCCCCATACAAAAGCCCACGAAAAAGTAGTTTTTTAACGCTATCATGTCTCATATTACAAAATCATGGTAATAGGAGATTTCAGGGATAAGATAATTGGATCAATACATACCTAAAGTTGAAAGAATCCTTAAAAAAAGTTTGTTGTAAGTGTAGTGTAAGTTTGTAGGTGTGGAGTCGGATTCTTAAATTATTATTTATTTTGATAGTGAAAATTACAGAAAATACGACATTGCTAAAAACGTTACGATGATGTACCTAATACTTAATAGATGTTACCGTAAATTTATATTATTTATTTTATTTTTGATCGACCTTCTGTTTTGCCTTTTGCTCTGTTCAGCCTAAATAAGCTTGGAATTTTATAAATTTGCTAGGAATTGTATTAAATTCCTATTATTTTTAATTTCATTTATTTATTTATTTAGATTTTTATGCCGGTAACATATCTATAGGTATTAAGTATAACATTATCGTAACGTTTTAAGTAATTCCGTAATTCCGGGATTTTTACTATCAAAATAATATTATAAGAACTCGACTCCACACCTACAAACTTTCCCAGTTTTTCCAACTTTAGGTATATACAGGGTGGAAAAAATTTAAGGGCCCTGGATAAGAACTACCTTAAATCCTCTAGTTACCTCATTATACTGAAAGAAAACATTCCTTTATTTTTTAAAAGAAACAAAACTGCAGTCAAAGATCTTCTAAAATTCGCTTGTCTCACCCGGGAAACGAACCAACTTAAAATTAAAAAATACACCCTCGCTATTTTATTATACGAATCGGTAGGGTTATTGTTCAGAATAAAATTTGTCTAATAAACATTTAGTCTTTGAAATAAAAAAAAGTGAAAACTAATATTAATTTTATTGTATCATCAAAACGAAGAACACATACACATGAAACATTTTTTTAACGAAGACGGATATTAAGAAGAGAAAAGAATCCTGATAAGTTAAAGCAAAACAAAACAAAATTTGAAATTGGAACGAACACTTTTATCGATTTAAAAAAAAATTCAAGTTATCGTTCGAATTTCAAATTAGCAAGCTTGTACTTCATACGATGTCTAATAATCACTAAAGAAAATTTATTTTAAGAAAAAGATTGATTTGACATTTTACCAAAAAAAAACTGAAATGCTTAAGTTTAGGAATGAACAAAAAAAACAGTTACTAGAATCAAAAAAATATGACTTGGAAATGAAAATTTTAAGAAAACAATTAGAAAAATTTGAGAAAGAGTGTTAGTAAAATTAAACCTTATTATTTCATAAGCAAAAAAATAAAAATAAATAGTTCTGTTGATAAGTTACGTTTATTATGTTATTGAAAAGAGTATGTCATTATGCCATGTTAAATGTTACTACATTATTTATTATTATGTGTATGGGGACTGATCCTGTGATTGTGATTTTTAAGGCTGATTATGATAAATAATTGTTAGTGGTGCACATTGTTGATTATTGACTTAATTTAATTAAAGAACATTTAAAATCAAAATGTTTTATTCAATGTATTACAGTTATATGAAGATAAACTTGCTACAGAATCACACATTTGAGAAATACTGTTGCACCAAAGAAGATCTAACAGCACCATTCTGTTGCAACTGTTGTTGAGGCTCAGCTTCAATAACATCTTCATTGGCTAATTCATCATTATCTATGATAAAGTCGTCAAGGTCTAATGCCATGTTGTATAGAACGACACATGCCACAATCACTTTTAAAACCTTTTTTAATTTCAATTGCATGCCAGAGTGGAGACATGGGAACCGTCTTTTAAGGACTCCAAAGCATCGTTCAATTGTGTTCCTTGTTGATATCTGGGCTCTGTTGTAGGCTTCTTCTGCAGGAGTGTTTGGGTTCAGAAACGGTGTCATAAGATATCTTAAACAAGGGTATCCACTATCTCCTAAAATGAGATAAGGCCCAAATCTTCCTTGTTCAAACTGTGCAGCAAGTGGAGAATCATTCCAAATTGTTGTGTCATGAACGGATCCTGGCCATCTTGCTATTAAACTTATTATTCTTAAATTTGCGTCACATATTGCTTGCACATTTACTGAAAAAAAACCTTTTCTATTTCTGTAAAGTTCAGCCCTGTTACCTCCTGGTGAATTGATTTTAATGTGTGTACAGTCTACAGCTCCAATTACTCTTGGGAATCCGGCAATATCATGGAACCTTGAAGCCACTGAAGGGCGTTGTTGGGGAGTGGGCATGTACACATATTGTTGTCTGAGCAATGCAATTGCAGTTGAGACTCTTTCTATTACTCTGCACACAGTTGCTTTGCTAACATTTGCTGTGTCTCCGATGACGGCTTGAAAACTTCCCGTTGCAAAGAACCGCAGTGCTATTAACAGCTGGAGCATGGGTGATATGCAGTCACTCCGTTGAATCCTAGCTGGGAGGATCCTTTGTTGCACTTTTCGAAATATATAGCGTACTGATTCCTTACTGAATCGAAATCTTTCCTTGAATTGGATCTCATCCAGCGTTTGAAAAAAGTTTGGCCGGATCCTAGGAACTCCTCGGTGACGGCGCACTTGTCTCCGTTGTGGTTCCTCCAGCGATGAAAGTGATGTATCAGAAGACATCCTCAAAATCACTCAAAATAATCACAATTCACAAAATGTCGGTAGGTAGGTAACGTATTATTTTGGTTGAGTACGATTTAGGAACGCGAAATTGGCAACTTAACTGTCACTGACTCAAATCTGCGGTGAGAAGCTTTTGAGAATTGTCAAACGTGTTCAGAAACGCAATTTTCGACATAAGCATAGGTTAAGCGCGAGTTTGTGATTCAATCTCAATATTTTAAGAATAATCAAGCGTGATACTTAAATTTGAGCATACGATTAATTCAGAAACGTAATTTTTCTTAAGTAACACTTAAGTAACATTTGAGATGCTTTCAGCGTTGAATGCTCAGTTCAGAAATCGGCTCTTAGAGAGATAAGAAAATTATAACGTGTCATTTACTTGTTACAAGTGAAAAGTACAAGTGAAAAGTAAAGTAGTAAAAGGTATTGTTAATAATTCAATTAATTAAATATTCAATTTCATGGATATCTAGTACAACAGATGAGTGTAAGACCAAATGTTTATTAGATAAATTTTATCCTGAACAATAATCCTACCGATTCGTGTAATAATAATAATAATAATAATAATAATAAATCATTTATTTCGGACATACACCATAAAGTGTAAGTAACAATTTACTTATACCTATGTTAGTGTACAAAAATTTCGATTCCCGGGTGAGACAAGCGAATTTTAGAAGATCTTTGAATGCAGTTTTGTTTCTTTAAAAAAATAAAGGAATGTTTCCTTTCAGTAAAATAAGCTAACTAAAGGATTTAAGGTAGCTCCCCTCCAGGGCCCTTAATTTTTTTCCACCCTGTATATTGATCCAATTATCCTATCCCTGGCTGATTACGCAATGATTACAGGAAGAATATAAAAGTAAACATATTAGGGTTCTGTACTCAGCGAGAGCCTTGAATTGTTTGTTAGGCGCTACCATTTAAGTGGCTTGTTTGTGTTGCCTTAATGTTGCTATGACATCTTTATTGTTTTAATTTACCATGTTTTTAAGGTTCCGTACCAGTATTGTATGGTGGCGCGGAACCCTTTATCCGCGAGTCCAACTCGCACTTGCCCAAATTATTATGTTAATATAATCAAACCACAAAGACTTTGCACGGATATATGTGTATAATTATAAAAACAAGTTCTTAAAAAATCATAACATCGAGAATGGTTTTGTTTCTAATGTGATCTCTGATATAAACTTAAATATTTCTGGATAATCAAATAAGTAAGTCGACCCGCTCGTATCTACGAGTCCAGGCACGCACACATTCACATCATAATAAGCCCACTCTTAAGTCCTACTAAGTCCACTCACACACTTACATACCGCTCCGTCTTTTTTTACGTTCGTGTTTATTGCATACTTTTTATTCAAAACTAAGGAAAGAACATACACATAGATTATTTAATTACTTATATTACATTAAATAAGTGTATCTGTTATACCTGCATTACATAAATAAATATATTTCAAATTTCATATATCACCTCTAAAAATTCAATTGCACAGAAATTTTGTAAAAACGATAATGAACCTGTTTGTTAAAACGACTCTAAAATAAAAATCTACTTTTCATTTGGATTACGACCGAAAGCTCCTTTGTATATCCACAAAGGTGCTATAAGTTCTACAAATAAACAAAAGCGCTAAGAGCCACAAAGGTGCTACGAGAGCTCCAAGCGCTACGAAACTTCGTAGCGGCCTTGTGACGTTACCAAACCGCCTGGTTGAACCTCAAAGAGCCGAACGGTCTACACCCGAGAGTTCAACAGTTGGGTAGTGGATAACAGAGTTGACTCTACATACACTAGGGATTACCAGAAGTTTGGTCGCCATTACGTGACATGTATGTGCCCAAGAGAAGTTATATTCAGTGTTCGTTTGATTGGTTGTTGCGTGCTTCGTTGAATGTTGGATTTGAGCTTTAATTGTAATACTTGTAAGTTTTAGTCTTTAAAACAGGATAAAAATAAAAGTCTTTAACTACGTTAAATAATATCAATGTCTGTCCGTGACTTTTGTTTATAAAATGAAATTCATACTGGAGACTCGGTAAGTGGTGAGGACGAAAGTTCAATGACAATCTTTGAGAAAAACGCAATATAAAATTTAGGCTTCCTATACTAATTGACTCTGAGGGGCACATAGGGGCACAAACAATGTAATAATAAATTTATTTTATTATTAAAATTACGTTTAGTCAACGTTTAGGCACATTTTTTTTTGTTTCTTTCTGGTTAGGTAAAAAAATGTTTCACTTTTAACTTTTTAACAAGAAAATCAAAGTTAAGGCGATATGCGAAAAAAATATGGATGTTTCTTTTCTGTGTATTTCATAAAATAAACGTAAAATTTTAATAAATTTCTGGTACATGCATTTTGACTATATAATATAGAGTTTTGAAATTGGAAAACATGTTTGGATAAATTTTCCTCGATAGAAATAATTCTTGAAATGAGGTCTTCAAACACACTTTTTCTCCTCGTTTGACGAATAGGAACCATATACATAACTCAAACATATTTTGTTAGGTGTGTTTCAACAATATCTAGAGATTTGATATTTGAAATTTTGCTAGCTATTTTAGTTGTTTTAATAAAAATATAAAACCAACTTTTTTCCCTTTTGCCCTGAACCCGCCCCTCTCGCACTGCGCGATTTTTCGCTTGGAGAGACAGTGATAAAAATAAAATTCACATAGCCTTTTAAGTTGTGCTCTTTACACCGAGCGGCTGACCTTTGACCTTAACACTCCTGACAAAGTTGTTACAAAACGAATAACAGCTGAAATGTCTTCACATTATGTTCCCGTGAGGAAGTTTATTGCACGTTTATCCTCTTTTTTGTGACAGAAAATTCACTTTGTTTTCTATCCCTATACCTACGGAGGCGGCAATTGAAAAATACAGTCAAGATTAGTCCTTAACTGTATTAGATTAAGATCTACTCGAACTTTTCAAGGGTTTATCGAATTTTTCTGATTACTGTGTGATGTTAAATGTAGATAACAGAATTGGCGCAAACGGGTTTTATTATTTCGTAACGAAAAGTGTTGCTATTAATGAGATAAGATAAACACCCTTTTTTGTTATATATGATACGGGTAATACCAGAAAAATGGGTAAAACCCTTGTTACAAGCGAATTTCCTTGTGCACTTCCCGTGTCAGAAAGCTGCTGTGTTTTTTGAAACAAAATAATACCTAAATAACATTATAGTAGTTTATGCTACAAGGGCGAAAAGGAATAAATTACGAAGACGATTTAAAACACGAGTGTAGTGAGTGTTTTAAATGTAACCGAGTAATTTATTGCTCTTACGCCCGTGTATCATACTACGTTTTTCAATGCATAGTGTGAGGAAATAAAACAAATTTAATCTTGTGAACTTAAAATTATAATTATCTCAAAAGGACTGTATCCAGAGCCGTTAAACAGTGGAAAAAAAAGTATTACATTTACGGTACACAGGTAAGGTTGCAGGTTAGAATAAATAAATTACAAATAATAATAATAATAATATAGCCCTAGGGTAAAATAATCGACTTTCTGTTCGGTTTTGATGCATAAAAAGTGGCACTTGCATTGAAAAAATAATTAAAAACCTACCTACAAAATAAAACTTACATAAAACAAAACCCTTATAAAAATTAACTAAACTAAACAAAAAATCTTATCTACATAGCCACCGTCATGCGGAAGGGTACTTAGAAGGTTGGCAGCGTTTCCTTTTTGAATAGCCACACTGATTCTCTGGCCAAGATACGCGCCAGCCTTCGGGTCCCCACAAGCGTCGATGAGCCGTGCAGATAACTCTTTAAAAAAGAACTTAGCATCAGGACCCCACGGCCCGAGGGCCTCGAGCCCAAAAGGCGCAAATATGCAGTCCGATCTAAGGATCTAATGATCTTATTTCCCTCAGCCGCTGCTGCATGCCGCAGCCGCATCAGCCCTGACGGCAGTAACCCTGTTGTTTATGTGTTTATTTAAATGCCTAAAGCATATATTGCTGACCAAAACTGAATTATTATCCAATGCACATACGTTAGTGCACAACATAAAGCCGGATTTGATCTGCCGTTTGGACATCAGAAATCAGAAATCAGAATGCTTTATTTGTGAACATAGGTATTTTAAACTAAATAAAAATTATACTTAGGTGGTGATAGATTATAGGTTATGTTATGAACGCTATGTTCTACCGCTAAGGTATACAAATATTTTAAATAAGTATTGAATGATTATATAATATAATATTGAATGATTAATAAATATTAAATTGTATTATCATTTAAAAACATTTCGATCTTTTAGTAGCATTTTTTTATAAGTAATTTAGATAATTTATTCTTAAATTGTATCAAATTTAAATCTTTAATAAAATTAGGAATCTTGTTAAATATTTTTGGCGCCATACAAAATATACTCTAATTCATTAGAGCAGTTTCACAGACAGACATTAGACGTTCTACACAACATAAGTACAATCCATAACTAACTAGGTTTGCCTACCTGGGATGGGTCTCATATAACTAAATGTATTACATAAGCGAGCTCAGCGATCGCTATTAAAAGTTTTATTGTCTCAGAAAATCCTGTATAGGACTACAAAAGTCTACAAAGAATGTAATATCTTAACCGTCAGACAACTGTATTGTGTTCTTAATTTGTGTTTTTAGGGTTTCGTTGTACCTAAAAGGTACAAAAGGAACCTTTATGGTGAGACTCCGTTGTCCGTCCGTCCGTATGTCACAGCTTTATATCTTTGGCACCGTTATAGATAAAGACATGAAATTTGACACAAAAATAGCATAAACTTGCCCAAAAATTAAGGTGTGAAAAAATATGAAAAATTTGAAATTGTTAAAAATATTTCCAAAAGAAAAATGAGAAAAATAAAAATATTATCCTAAAAATACAACATGGGTATCAAATTAATAGATATTAAAAAGTTAATTATAAAAATATGTACTTTTACTATATTTACTGGCACTGATTTCGAGAAATCGATTCGTTTTTATCGATTAGTTTTGTCACTAATTTTAATTTAGCATATTTATTAAACCTATCTTATCATTAAGATACATATATGTAATATTTGACATGCCTCATGTAACATTCTCTGTTATAATGGTCAATAAATGAATTACTGATTACTGATTACTGAAATCTTTACAAAACCATATGTATGTCTCCCCCCTTATCTGCGAAACTGGTAGACTGAAAAATATAAAAAAAATGTCGATTTTATAGACCATAGCTGGTCAACTACAGGAAGATTATAGCGAATTAAATTTTTTTTTTACCAAAAGACAAATAACCTATCGAGAATTAATGTTAAAAGGACACTTGACAACTCCTAAAAGAAGTTTCGGGTCACAGTGAAAGACCTTATATAAGGTCTCGGGCACCATGTATAACGGATTATGTAATGAAACATATCAGGTACTCTCGTTAAGGGCTCGTTATTTCAAACATTGAGCACCTCATTTTGCATAAATTAGAACTGAACTCTATGATCTTTTATTGTAGTTTAAAATAGTTTAAAACACGTTTTTCGCTCAAAAAACGTTTTTACGGTGAAAATTTCAGGAAACTATCGGCAAAAGTACTAACTCAATTACGTTTTCCTTTATTTACTGTAATTTTTCTACGATTTGATAATGTACATTTTATATAAAACAAAAAAAAAACATGAAAAATCGACCAAGTTTCGGATTTTTTTTCGATCGAGCAAAGTATAACGTAAAAAAATCTGTAGAAAGAATGTATCTACGATATATATTTTTTTCAGACATAAAATATCACAATTTCGTGGTTTAAAATGAATCAGAAAAGAGACAAACCTGGGATAACAGTCTATTGCTCGATGGATAAAAGCAGAATGAATTACCTACATGATATAAAAATATTAGATGATATAAACAAATCTACCCTCATACATTACCCCAAGGAGCTTTGATATTACCAAGTTTGCCCGAGTAAAACTAGATTTTCCCATTCTTCTAACATTACCTGTAACATATACCTATATACATTTACAATCTATAGCCTTTCTTTTCAAGATTTTATACTATTCAAAAGCTTTAAAAAAGCAACAAAGAAACAATAGTATTTTTCATTACGAGTGCGGAAAGCCTGTCATTGCAAAGAGTTCCGACAAATGTCTACCCGAGCCGAGGCGCAGCCGAAGGTGAGGGTTGACAGTCGGAACAAGTTGCAATGACGGTTCCGCACGTGTACTGAACAACTATTTTTAATACAGTTGCGAAAAAATGAAGCAATTTAATAAAATAATAAAAACACAATAAACTCAACTAACTAATACTCCACGCAATAAATTCTTCGTATACAGATATGTAGTGAATTTTTGACTTTTCCGGTAAAATGTTCTCCAAAGCATTTTGTGCAATTATACTGAGTTCCGGTGGTGTTAATTCAAATAAAATATCGTCGAAATTTCTCATTCTGTGCAACAAACAACTAAACCCGCAAAGAAAATTTTTGGAAAATGGCGCCAACCGTAAAAGAATATAAGCAGAGATTTTTTTTGTTTCTTTACCCATTCTGGGTAGGCAAAGGGAACTTTGCCCATACAGCCAAGTCTTCAGTAGAATTTTTTTATTGATATGAAATGAAAATGAAATTTAATGAGATGAAATGAAATGAAACCTATCCTAACTCATTGAATCAAATCATTAAATTTTATATTGAAACAAATTAGTACCTTCTTTTTAGAAATATTTGCATGAATCATAAAAACTTCTATGAATTTTTTTTTGTAAAAACTTCGTGGTTGGTTTTTTCTTTTTAATAGACATTATTTTGACAGTTGGGAAAGAGAACGCACGAGTTCGGAAAAGGTAAAGAAAAAGCTCGAGTATGTAATAGCCTACATCCCGAACGCTATACGTCCCTGCAATACGCCACTTTTTGAGCAACTGTATTAAAAAGTAATTATCGGTAATTTAATTACAAAGGCTTTTTATGGTTTTTGGGTTCTTTCAAACTGTAAAAACTCATTTATAATTAAAAGCTGCTATGATTTATTGCGCTGATTTACTCTTACAGGGTATTTTTTCTTATTATTTCTACTACGGCGTAGCAAGTGCTACGACACGATTGTTCACTCGCTTTGTAGACCTACTACGCCGTAGTACAGACGGCGTCAGGTCAGTGCACGTCAACCTAGCAAAATGAAAGTTTTAAATATTGTATACCGAAACAGGTTTCTTTAGATGAAATCACAAAGCTACTTTTTACAGTCAATGCAGGACGGCTTTGGAATAAACCTCCGCGAACCCTCAGAAATCTTCCTTCTGTGTCCTCTTTTAGATTTAACCTGAAAAATTATTACTTTTCATCTCTCTGACTAGACTGATTGTGCTACTTTATTTGGATGTAACTATGTATTTGTGTATGTAGTGTGTTATATTAAAATATTAGGCTTGAAGAAGATTATTTTTCTTTTTGCACAAATATAACCTCACTTGTAAAAAATTTTCTTTCTTCACATTATCAGTTGACTGGAAGAAATTTCTTTAAGGAATAAGTCCACCCTTGCCTTTTGTTATTCTCTATTCTGTGTTTTATTTTAATTTTGTGTGCGATAAAGTATTTATTCATTCATTCATTCATTCTACTTATTTGTTGAATAACTTTGCTAAAGAATCATACATAGGTATAGTATGTTTCAAATACCAAGGCCCCATTGCACTTTGGACGGTTATTAGGCGTTAACAATAGGATTAGTGACAACAAAAGATACCTGGCCAGATATACGTGCCAATTTGAAGTGCTCCACATTAGATAACAAAAGGCAAACATTATGAGCCCCATTGTTAAGTTTCTTGTGCAATAGGGCCTTGGTATTTGAAACGTACTTTATCTTTTGTTATCACTTATCCTATTGTTAACGCCTAATGACCGTCTAAAGTGCAATGGGGCCTTGGTATTTGAAACGTACTATACATGTGGGTGAAAAAAAAGTTCACGCTTCCTTAGAAATTTTGACAACCTATACTGCGAATGCAGTATGGGCTGTGATTTACTTATTTGCTGTGATCCCTCAGCAAGGATATACGGCTATCCAAACATATTTCCAGTTGGGACGATCTTGCGCAGCGGCCTCGAGGTCCTCCCACGATCTCCGCCTCCTTTGCCTCTGAACGACGAGCTTGACCTTGGGCGCCTACTCTTCTTCTCCCAACTGAAAATTAAGAAAGTGCCAGAACAATGGGCTGGAAGTAAATTTAATATTGCTGGGGCTGGTCCAATTGTTTCATTTGCACGGTTATGTTTCTTTGGAAACGTTGTTCAGTATGATCAGGAGATGAAGTGGCTCTATTTAAAGATGCCTGTTCATTTATGCCCGGTATAATATAAATAGACTAGTTTTTGTACGATTTTACAGAAATTCACGAAACCCATTAAGTAATGTTAGCTGGCTCCAAAATTCAATATACAAGACCTCTTGAACCGGATTGGATTCTAACCCGCCGAAATTGGGTTTGAATTTGAATGGTAATTTTAAACGGATATTCGGAAATTCAAATGATTTTGGGTCTGCGAATCTTGTTTATTGGTTTAGAGCCTGATTTCAGGAAATTGGATTCCGTTAGTCGATCGGTGTCGTTGGTTCGGTCTGTCGTTTGTAATAAACTTATTTCTTTTCTGTTCTATGCTACTTATTTATTTATTATTTTGGTTTATTCTGGACATCAACACAATAGACAAAGAGCCAATAACATATATTCACAAAATATACAAATTTAACAAATTACAGAAATGACGATAAAACAGAAAAACCCAATTACGTACTAATAATGTATATAATTAAAACTAATAAAATTAAAAACAAATATGAACGACGAGTAAAAGGGACAAAACAGAGTTGAGGCATGCAATAAAAAGAATGAGAAAATAAAAAAAACATTAAATAAACAATTCGATGTCTAAGGTTGTGTGAGGGTGTATCAGGGTAGGTGTATGTGTGTATTGTGCGAATGTATGAGGTATGCGTGTGTTAAATAATTGTTATTTACATGAAAAAAAAAACCATTTGCTTGACGATTTTACTACTGTGTTCTGGTAGTTTAAGTACTCGACAACTTATCCCAAGGTCGTGGTTCAAATCTTGTAGGGAAATATTTGCGTGCTTCGAATTGGAATAATTTTCGCACACAGTAGGTGGTCTGTGTTTTCGCAGCTGCTTGTCTATGCCCAAATTGAATATACAACTAAGCATGACCGAATAAAATACAACTATAGACGTTTTCGCAGCAAGATATTGTAAAAAAATTTGGTACAAGTATTTATTGTAATTTTGTGTATTTAAAAAAAGTTTTATTTCATGTTCTATCATTATTTACTATCATTTACACTACCCTCACATAATTTTATTAATATCTTACTTTCACCCTAAGATTACCTGTAATATATTGCTATTAGCAGCAAGTGCCGCCTTGCACACAAAGTTTTTTATCATAATTAAGTAGTTTTATTTATTTTTCTTTAGTTTTATATTTTTAATGTAAATAAATGTGCAAAAATTGTAATATAATAAAAGAGTAGTAAATAAATAAAATAAAAGAACCATTCAATTTGAAAAAAAAAACAAATCGTGCATGGCGGCAGGAATAGAATTCGTACCCAGATTGAGAGTGCGATCGACTGAGGTACCACTCACTACTAATGGAATTCTTGCCCTCATTTCAAGTTCGCGTGTCTGGTTTGATTGGAGCTAAGAATGTTGCATTCCATAATTTTTAGGGTTCCATACCCAAAGGGTAACCAACGGGCCCCAATAAGCTGAGTCACCGACCTTTTCAACAGAACCTGTCTTTAAGTATTATGTGTTTTGTGTTGTGTTCTGTTGAATAAAAATCTTTTTATTTATTTATTTTTATTTCTAAGACTCCGCTGTCCGTCCGTCTGTCACCATGTCATGAACCGTGATAGTTAGATAGTTGAAATTTTCACAGATGATGTATTTCTGTTGCCACTATAACAACGAATACTAAAAAACAGAATAAAATAAATATTTTAGAGGGCTCCCATACAACAAACTTGTTTTTTTGCCGTTTTTATAGATAATGGTACGGAACCCTTCGTGCGCGAGTCTGAGTCGCACTTGGAAGGTTTTAACTAATTCAGAGCGCGTCTTATCAGTCTTTTGACGTTTCATTACGTAACTCTTATTAAGTTTTATTATTTGTCATAGGTATGGTTGGATAAAATAAGTTGGAAGTGAGGAGAGACCTGACGCTACTAATTTATCTTTTTAAAGTTTTGCGAGGTATATTGTTCAATCCGCGGTTGCTAGCGTCCTTGAAGCTGTTTGTGCCGGATAACTATCTTCGCGCGAGAAATCATAAGTTGTTTAGCGTGCCGCATGCGCGCACTAATGTTCTTAAAGAGTCACCTGTTGTAAAGGCACTCCATCTTTTCAACAGAATCGACAACCTTACGGATACCGATTTGTTTAGTTGTTCTTTGACGGAGTTCGCAAAAACTGCTTTAAATATAATTTGTTACCAATCGCATTAGGTTAGCATGTAAAGATTGTGTAGTATAAATGTAAACAATAAATAAATAAAATAAATAAAGTTGTATTAGGCCGATATTACACTATAACTTATAAAGGATCCTTCATCAGCTATTATCTATGGAAACTGATTAATTATTAGAACATGTCGTAATAAGGGATTTTTCATACTATATTTTGTAAAATATAGCTTGAGCCCTATGACAGTAGGACAGCGCTATACAATTTGTATTTCTAACTCTCTTTCTCATACTCAAATACGTATAGCGCTGACAGCCGTCACAGGGCTCAAGCTATATTTTACGGACTATATATTCACATAAAACATTTGACGTCAAATTTAAAAACAAAACATTGATCAAAGAAAAACTATAGTGTAATATCGGCATTAGAGCCAAATTTTCTTAAGCCACGAAATACTACTAAAATGTGAACGACCGACCTTGCCCTGGCTTTTAATATGCGAATTCATGCCCTTAACGTCGTGGTGAAATTAAATGTCAAAAACTGATAAGATCGCGAATTTATCGCGGATCTAGGTCTAGTATTATCCTTCCAAGACAAAATGGCCAATGAGCCAACCAATAATCACCTCTATCCAGCCTCTATCAAAAGCTAATAAAGTCTTTGCCATTGCCATTGGACTTATTGTGCTGGACAAGTCGTTAGAGCCACAGCTTTTAATGATTTTATTTCGTTAGGATCGCTGTTTCATTATTTCGTTTTAATTTTTGAGGCTTTATTTATTTCTAAATAAAGCTTGCTTTTTTTTTTAAATACTTGAAATATTTTTAATTACTTCTTCTTCTCTGTTCTCGCCTCTGTTACCCCTCGGCCATAGCTTCAGGCTTCAAGAGGCGCGCCAAGCGGTTCTTCTTGCGACGGCGCCAGCGGAGAGAACAAATGTATGAAGTTGTATAGAGGCGGCCATGGGCTTCGAGTGACTTGCGCTCTCTCGACGGCGGTGTTCAGGGAGGCGGGGAGTCGCGCCAGTGATCGAGCGCATAGAGGAAGAACCTAGTGTCGACTGTCGAGCGCTATGAGCGAGCGAGCGCGCTATATACATCCGATGCGGTGGAAGGCGCCGACGGGTGTCGTGGCAGGGCAAATCCCGTCGCAAAAACCGCCTGGAAGCGTAGCAAGAAGCGCCGCCAGAAGCCTGAACCTATGGCCGACCGGTTACGCGGGGTCGGCTTTCTTAATTTTGAAGCACCATTCATTTCTGTTGAACACTTGATTTGTAATTACAGAGATGAATAAATACGTTACATATCCAAAATACATATCTACTTCAATTAGTCTCGATGAGAAGAAAGGCAAGAAACTTAGCAAGATCATATATTATAAGTATATGTATCTATAATTGTAATTATTTCAAATCAAATATCAAATATATATTTATTTACCATTGCAATACAACATTTACAGTGAGTACATAAATTAGGCATAATGTGATAAGTTGTAGAAACGATTTTACAATGGACCCTAAACAAAGCAGAGCTTGGATCGCAGGGCCCAGAAAACTATTAGCTTTTAGTTACAGATTCTCATTGGTTGGATTTGTACTCGCTCGATACAAGTTAATTTCAATGAAACATAAAATTAAATTAAATTACCAAATTTTTTTTGGATTAAAAGGATTTTGACAAAAATTTGGACAAAAGAAAGAAATGAAAATTAAGTTAATAAAATAATAATAATTACCTACTGTTGGCATAACTATAACAATGAATAATGAATGTGGTGGATGATTGTGGTGTGTTTGAGGGTGTGTATGAGGGTGTATTTGAGAGGGTGTTGGGGTGTGTGTGTTTGGTTGTTTTGGTTTTGATTTATGTCTCCCCATTCGGAAGAATTTCCTCAGTTTGCGTGTAATCTATTTATTTGATTTTATTTTACCTACAATGGGTTTACACTTGGCCATTACCGTCGACAAGACATAGGATGATGGGCGCATGGCCAGAAACTGGGAGAGTGACAGCAGGCGAGGCGTTAATCGTCTTTCCGGGGACATCCGCATAAATGTACCATAACGGTAATGGACTAATTACTTACTATGTAACTGCCTGTAACCACGGCCCCGGTACAGCCACTCATGACGTCATGATTGCGTCACATGTCTGACATTTCAGAGTGCTGATCCTTAAGGGACTCCACAATGCTAAACATTAGTTTTGTATTGGATTCAGTTCCGTCAATGTAGATGGTAAAAAATTGAAAAAAATATGGCGTGTTTAAAAATAAACATACTTTCAATTTTCTATTAATTAAGTATATAACTAGTAAAAAAGGAAGAATTTCACGAAAAAAGCGATTCAGTTTCCATGTTACAAAACCGATTGAAACGAAACCAACACACGCAGATACTTACTAGAAAAAACCATCTTTATTACATAAATAAATTATAGTTAATATCCTAATGGAGCCACGATTTCAAAATAACTGAAGCTTTGCGCCCGCGGCGTCTGATGAGAGCAGGACAGAGATATAAAAAACAAACGCTTTAGAGCAGGACTGAATTTTAGCATTTTGCAGTCCCTTAAACTAAAACCTCTTACTGTGTTCACTTTTCTTGACCCAATTAACTATAAATTGAGGAAGAAATAAATCCGAAGGTTTTCCAAGGACCACTATTGGATATCGCTTTGAAGAGTAGATAAATTGGCTTTTCACTTAGAATCGGGATAAGTTTCGATGTTTTTTTGCTTTTCAAGAGGCTATGCGAATTTTATTTTTGGTACTATCACTCCAAGCGAAAAATCGTGCAGTGCGAGAGGGGCGAATTCAGGGCAAAAGGGAAAAAAGTTGGTTTTATATTTTTATTAAAAAAACTAAAATAGCTAGCAAAATTTCAAATATGAAATCTCTAGTTATTGTTCAAACACACCTAATAAAATATGTTTGAAATCTGTATTATGGTTCCTATTCATCAAACGAGGAGAAAAAATGTGTTTAAAGACCTCATTTCAACAATTATTTCTATCGAGGAAAATTTATTCAAACATGTTTTCCAATTTCAAAACCCTAGATTATATAGTCAAAATGCATATACCAGAAACTGATTATAATTTTCCGTGTGTTTCATAAAATACACAGAGAAGAAACACCCGTATTTTTTTCGCATATCGCCTTAACTGTAGTCTGATTCCGTAATTTTATAATATTGAAATTATTTTATTTTTATTAATATATTTATTTAGTATGTAAAGTAGGTAACTAGATAAACATCAGGTACACTTATTACTGGTCGGTTTTTAATGTAAAATAAAAAACATTATAACTAAATAATCTATATCTAATAGTTTTATAAAATAAAAAATAATATGACGAAAGACACTAAAAAAAAAAGGTTAGGTTGACTTAAATGTAATAAAATAAAATACCTATAATTCACTTGAATAAAAAAATAAAGGAATAAACAATAATAAATATGGGTAAATACTGAATTTAAAAATATAAGAAAAAAATGTGTTATAAATGTAGGTAAACATAATACAAAATTATAATAAATACATCCCTAACTCCGCCCTTTCTATAAGTACAATACATACAACATTTATACAATTATACAATACATAGGATTAATACAAGCCATACAACTAAAATAATGTAACAATTGAGAAAGTTAAAGCATACTATACATCATTAATACAAGCCATACAACTAAAATAATGTAACAATTGAGAAAGTTAAAGCATACTATACATCATTAATACAAGCCATACAACTAAAATAATGTAACAATTGAGAAAGTTAAAGCATACTATACATCATTAATACAAGCCATACAACTAAAATAATGTAACAATTGAGAAAGTTAAAGCATACTATACATAATTTTCAGTGTTATTTATTATTCAAAACGATCTCTTTCTGAAAACTTTTGCATGTATGTAGGTAAAATGTTATATCAAACATTCAAACAGAGAGTAGGTATCACCACCCTCAGTAAATCATTCAAGTTTTGTATCGAGTATCTACCTATGCTACGGTTTGTTGGGTGGCAAAACATGGAAGGACTTATGTATAATAATAAATAACAAAACTTTATTTCCCAAAATAGCAAATAAAAAGTTCCAAACACTGCTTAGAACTAACATTAAATTTTTTTAACTATTTAGCAATCACATTTTAATTTACTTAAAATTCTACCATCTATTAGTATTTCACTATAAAAATTTAATTATTCTAACACGTCCATCTGATCTAAGTATATTTAAAAAAATATAGGTAGGTATATAATATATGTACATAATATATAGGTACAAGTCTATATGTAGGTAGTATGCAGTTACATCAACAATCAATTTAGTCATTTAATCAAATCAAGTTCAATTTATTTATATTATTTATATTATTTAGTAAATCATGCAATAATAATTTTATAGCATTAGTGTTCATTGGATAAAATAATAATTACGCATTATAATATTATTAAAACTCGCATAATAAATTATTATTACATACGGCTATATCAACAACAATCACACGTGAGTGTTCAAGCCGTATGTAATAATAAATTACGCATTATATTTAAAATAATCATTCAAGAAAAAATTTAAAAGAAATTATTTAATATGTTTTGCTATAAACAATCATAAGTTGTGTATTTGGGAACGACATGGGTCGCAACCACCTTAAGTGACTTCTTCAAAAAATTTGTTGCGTGGTTGCCCCTTTTCTAACAGTTTCTTCACTGGAATAAGTCGGCTCCCCCTTAATCCTTACGGGCCCTTAAGGGCGGGAAATTGGATCTCCAAAACCTGATGAGGAAAAGCCTTTTGTAGGACCGGGTATTTTGTAACATTTAGTTACTGTCCGTCAAGCCTCGCTTAAGACCGCCTTAAAAATACGGATTATGAAAATAGAATGATATCCACAAAATCCCGATATAATCAGTTGTACTGTTATTCTTATGGCTTCTTTATAATGCCGCCTTGTATTGTTTTAGATAGATTATAATATATAAATAAAAAAGGTATACGCTGTGTGCGAAGTGGGTGATGGGAGACACTAAAACGATCCGAGCGCTCAACGCGGCGAAAAAGGTAACTATCGGTGGACGGACGGTAAATTGTCACTGTCTGTAAAATTTGTGTACAAATAATTGATGATGAAAGTGGAAAAGAAATAACAATAATCATGCCACCTTTTTTGAAGAATAAAATAGAATTTTCAAGAGATGAACAAAAATTCTACTTACAATATAGCTGGGGTAAGGATTCATGTTGAAAGAATCATATAATGCTTGAAAGTTTATCAAATATTAAATAAAATTCCTGAAAACTTGTTCGGCTTATTGATGATATGTCACATATTTGCTGTGTATTAGTAAACCTGCAGCCCCCATATTTGCAAAGAAAGAAAGCAGTGCATGATTTTTATTGTTTGATTCAGGGTTGATAAATAATGTATGCAGGTACTTTGAAAAATTAATCAATGTAAATTATTATGTAGGTTAGTTTATTCTTATTTAAAATCATTACATAAATTCCAAAGGCCTAATTAAGTAATCTAATTACTAAAATAAACATTTCATTAAATAACATTCAGAATAATTGAGTCTTCAGTAAAAATATTGTTTGCTTCCTACTTATTATTATTATTTCTTACATTTATATTTTGCAAACTAAACTTTGAACAATGTCAGTCACGGATGCTTCACTATCTTCAGTATTGCAGCTTAAAGTAGCAGCTTCTATAATACACTTTAAAGCTGACTCTCCCTCCAACTCCGCAAGATCGAAAGGTACAGACTCATACCTTTTCTTTGCCTTGGGGTACATTTCTTCAAAGTATTTTCCTTTGGCGTACTTTTCTTTTGCAAATTGTCGGGCACTCTGTCTACCCCATTGTTGTTCTTGACTCGATTTTGTGAAACTTTCTTCATGGTTGACGTAGTACAACAGTGCCGCAATATATTTACATCTTCCACTTTTATTGTAAACACAATCGCATCTAAAAACTAATTTAACCCGACCGATTTCGGTTTTACACCATCATCAAGGGTTTAAATAAGCTACTTTGGAAGTAATTCCGCACAATTAATAACTTCCACGGAATAACTTTCACAGTACTTTCAAAGTAGCTCATCTAAACTCTTGATGATGGTGTAAAACTGAAACTGGTCGGGTTAAATCAGTTTTTAACTGTGAAACGAGTGCAAGTGCATCTATTCATCATGTTTTTATCCAAGTTTCACCAAGTCCCGACAATCGCAAGTATTAATCATACAATCACATCAAAAAAATCTGCTTACATTCAAAGATGGAGTCGAAGTCACCGTACCCTGGCGAATCACATTTGCTTTAATGGTGTGGTTCATACTTTCGACTCGTACTTCTTCCACATCCTGGACATGTTGAGCAAGAACCAATTTTTTAGCTTTTATTTAAGTCTGAGGCTGAAAAGCGATGTCGTGTGACACCTTGAAAACCTGTTTTAATACATTAAAAGGCTCATTTTTAACTGATTAACAAATTCACTGATTTATTAATAACCACCGAAAATTAATAAATATCAAAAAGATAACGTTAAATAATATTAAAGTTATTTGTTTGTTTACTTACGTTACCTACAGACATTACAGCTTTGTCAAAAGTCCGTCTTAGTTGCCACCGCTAGTTGGCGCTTCGTCGCGCACACAGCCTATAGGTTTTATAAGGGTTTTATTAAGGTTAGTGTTTTGTTTTAGGTAAGTTTTATTTTGTAGGTATATTTTTAAGTGTTTGACTGTTATTCAAGTATTATATAATTTACATAGATTTAAATAATATATTTAAAGTTGTAATTGGAAATTTTGCTAGCTATAAAGCAATAAAAGTATGTTAGCTTTTAAGGTATTAAAATAGTTAATAAAAAAGTATTTATTAGTTTCGAAATATATTTCGGCCAACTTGTTATAATCTATCTAAAACAATAAAAAGTCTAAGAGTATGTATTTTCAATTTTAAAGCAAAGCCAAGCTGATTTAAGAGTCCCCCGCCCACATTTCGACACGACAATGTTGCAGCCAAATTGCCGATGCGAGAACAATAAGCTGGCAGCATTGCTCGAAGCCTGCAGGCTTTGTTGCCAAAAGCTGCAAGTTAAGCGTGACGTCATTTTACGTAAGAGGCCTTGTAACCTGACAAAGCTGTATTGCAAAATAATACCTAGACCAGGGATGGGCAAACTAGGGCTCGCGGGCCGTCTCCGGCCCGCAAACGTTGCAATCCGGCCCGCAACCATTGGCCCAGAAGTAGATAATAAAATAACATGACATGAATCACGAAATAAAGATTCACAAAGTGCATTGTCGCTCCATCAATCAATCAAACTATTGCATAGTTACTGTACCTGATTTAAATATCTATGGTTCATATAATTTATTTTGCATAAATAAGAGATCTTTTAATGCTGTTGAAACCTATGATATAAAGAAATGTAGATAGGCGGTGCACAGAATAAATTACAGACTTTAAAACATATTGATAATAGTAGTTTATGCTACAAGGGCGAAAAGGAATAAATTACGAGGAAGATTTAATAATAATAATAATATAACGTTTATTGCGAGCATCTAGGCCCATATCACAAAATTACAAATAAACAAACAAACATACACTTTTAAAAGGTTAACAATATAACATTACAATAAAATAAACACAACTTAATGAACTTACAAAATAAAACATCAAAAACATGTAAAACACGAATACAGAAATCAATATGAACTATTACTATTTATATGTACGTGAACCCAGTGTTTTATAGCATGGCTGTCCATTCTATTGGCTAAAGTATTCAAAACAGAGTTAGAGCTACCGCGCACTCTACAGAGCATCGAACACGAGCGTAGCTAGTGTTTTAAACGTAACCGAGTAATTTATTGTTCTTACGCCCGTATATCATACTGTGTTTTTCAATGCATAGTGTGAGGAAATAAAACATATATAAACTTTAAATTATGATTGGCTCAAAAGACTGTATCCAGAGCCGTTAAACAATGGAAAAAAAAGTATTACATTTATAAATAAATAAAATAATAATAATAATAATAAAGCCCTGGGGCAAAATAATCGACTTTCTGTTCAGTTTTGATGCATAAAAAGTGGGCCTTTACCAGCACTTGTATTGAAAATTAAATAAACTATACAACGGTCAATGGACTCAATGGTATAGAACATTTTTCAATTATTCACTCTCATACTCTACAGTCTACATACTTATTTTCTTTTCCTCGTCTTATTCCTGTTAACGGGACACCTGACGCTAGAACATCAACAACACCAGGTTTTCAAGGGTTCATTGGAAGAAACTAGGTCTCTCCTCATATTGAAGAAAATATATTTGGTTTATCGATCTTTTATCTAGGGATTCCACCTATAAACAATGTTTGAAGATTTATACTTTTGTCAAAAAAAAAAAAAATGTTTTCCACCCTTTTTTTTTTCAAACATTCATTTCAAAAACGCGGTAAGAGATCAATGTATTTTCTTTATAGAATAGGCAATAGAAATATGAAGGGATGTTACCTAAATCCAATATTTTTTTTCCTACAAAATATTTCAGTGTTAGCTAAAAACACACCCACAGAACTGAACACACCAATTTGTTGTTTCGCTGCGTGATTACTAGTATTACGCGTCCAAGAACAAGAAGCCAAAGAGCCAACATATAATCGCCTTTATGAAAGCAAATAAGGTCTTTGCCATTAGACTAATTGTGCTGGACGGGTAATAAAAAAAGCTGCTAGGGTATGCCATCCTCTTAATATGCATAGAGTAAGTTTTCCTTCATTCTCTACGTATTTTTACGTATAGTCTACCTTTGTTTATTCGAGATTCGCCAACTATTGCTGTTTTCAAAAATAAAGTCTACCAGCACTACTTACAATCACAAAATTGTTGATTTTGTTTCGAGTCACTGTCATAAGAGTCATCGTCTATATCTAGTATTATTCATGTATGTTTATTTGTATATCTAGCTTTATGTAAATTTACCATTTGTATGTATTTATACTTTATTCCCTCTATTTTATTTATTGTATTATATATATATATATTTATATAGGTACATCATGTATATTATTTAGTATTCATTATCTTTCTTCTTTTTGGGCACTATCCTACATTTCCTACAACGCCCCAGGTTAACTGGAAGAAAAGGCTTTATAGCGTTAAGTTCGCCTCTGTACAGACATATTGTTATTTTGCAATAAATAATTTTTATTATTATTATTTTCATGACAAAAGTTCGGGTTGTGTAATAGAGCTCATTAATTTGTTATGACCAAGTACACACAAGTACACACAAAATTAATAATGCATTTAAGATTATATAATATTCATATATAAGTATATAGATAATTATACATATAATAATCTTAATATTATTAAATGGTACGTTAATTTAGCTGCAAAACAATAGAAGTTCCAAGTTCCTAAAAATGGCTATTGTTTTTTATGTGTTTTAATCATAGTTGTGTTAATTTTTGTTTATTGTTTTAAGTATCCTTATGGATGAACAGGCAGTGACAGAATAACAGCGTCCTTTTGCTTCTGGCTTAAGGGACAAAAGCTGAGTCACCGACCTTTTCAACAGAACCTGTCTAATCCTAAATAGTCTTTAAGTATTATGTGTTTTGTGTTGTGTTCTGTTGAATAAAAATCTTTTTATTTATTTATTTATTTAATAGCGTGGTCACAAGAAAGCACACTATTTATAAATGCCAAAACAATTAAAAGTTTTCATGATTAACACAAATGTTGATATTAAACGCACAATTTGTGGTAGAGCATTAATTATATATGTTTGTATTATTTATTGACATATATGTTTATGTATTTTTTAAATTTTATATACGATATATAATTTTATATACTTGTATTCTATCATTGTTTATGATTATTTACACTACGCTCGCATAATTTCATTAATATCTAGAATAGAATAGAATCATGTTTATTTGGTACATAATATTTACATACAATTACAGTTAAAACTTAAAACTAGCACAGAATGTACCAAAAAGGTCTCCGCTCAGCTTAATGCCATGACAGGGCCACGGCGCTGATTTTCAGCGGATGCCTAGTACTTATATTAAACATAAATTGGTGTGTAAAATGGAAAACAATGGCTTTATGAATATTACACAAAAACAAAATACAAGTTAAGTTTACAATCAGAAAGTTCTTATAGTAAATCTTTTTTTCCCTCTTAGGTTGCCTGGAAGATATTGCTATTAGCATTAAGTGCCGCCTTGCACAAAATGTTTTTTATAATAATGAAGTATATTTTATTTTTTCTGAATTTAATACTATTTATGTAAATGTACAAAAGTGTTATAATTAACCAATAAAAATAGAGCGTTCTCCTGATAACCCCAAAGTCGAAGGTTCAATCTTTGCGAAGTTCGTTCTCCGTGCTTTGGAATTTGTCCTGCAATTGTGCCCAAAGTACACTCGCCAACCACTCATCACGTTAGGACGTAATATTCGTCGGTGAACAATGGGTATACCGACTGTGCACTGTAAGTTGTTTTTCACAGTTCACACTTGAGAACACCTCTGACCCCCCCGGGGATGTCGTGACGATATTGTCATCCATCCATCAGCCTAGTTCATCCACTGCTGGACATAAGCCTTTCCAGGACTTTGCCACTCCCGGCGGTCATCCCGGAAGAATTGCCCATACTCACACACGCTGGGCAGGCGGGTTGGTGAGCGCGGTGCCGGAACCCTCGCAGCAGTGACGCCGCTGGCCGTCGCCAGTCTGTTCCATATAAGGCTTGGCTATTAGGGATGGATATACCTCCACCCATGCATAGGTCCTAGGCATGGTGGACCTCCTGGTTTTTTGCCTGTGGGCTGTCCTCTTGCTCTCCCCCGAATAACTTCAAGGGAGTCTCCAAGTAAGATGGTGGTACTCCACAGTCGAGCCCGGCATCAGCTCTACCACCTAAATATTGTGACGATATTGTGTTTCGTTATAATTTTCTATCATAAGATTAAAACTTCGAAGTGAAGAAACAATAGGGGAAAATAAACATTACTCGTACGGAATTTACTTTAGCCCCATCCTATAAGAGTGTGGTAAAACGATTTACCATTAATCTGCTCCATTAACAGCTTATAACACATTGTAAACACATTTATTGTACATCAAGAAACATGAACGTTAAATATTTACATTGTGCATAATTCAACATCTCAACTAGATTTGCTTTAGAGAAATAACTCTACTAGGAATTGAAACTGAAGGACGCTTTTAAAACCTATAAAATGAAAGTATAGGCTATACAATATATTAGGTTCTATTACAGTTTTTAATAATATTTTAAATACTAACTTTACTTCTAAAAGAACTTAAATAACATATAAATAATGATACATTTTCTTATAAAACTAACTTAAAATTAAATAAAATATAAAAAGAAAAAGAAAAACAAATACCAACCTGTCTGTCTCATAGCGGGCTCTAGATCAGATAAAATATGTGAGCCAGATCACCGCCATCATCGGGGAGAGTACCCATAGTACCCAAGTAAAGGCTTATTTTTTAACTTTGCACAAATTTATTTGTAATAAAAATCATTAAAAAAATGTCATTAAACCTTAACCCTGACCACTTACCGAGTTTACAGTTTAAACTTGGCTGCATAAATAAAAGTTACAGTCATAATCTAAATCTAAACAATTTGAATTTCTTTGAACATCCTCGGAAAGCCTACAATGCTAATACACCCTATAAGACTAATTAAGACTATACACCCTACTAATAATTCTATATCTGTATGTACTAATTATCTTTTTTATTGTCTTGTTACGCATTTTTGGTTTTGTTTTTTATTTTCTTTAATTTAATTATAAGCCATTTCTGCCAATTGTTATTGATTTTCCAATTTAGTAAATAAAATTGTTAACGACTCGTAAATACCTTATCTCATGCAATTGTAACGGAGGTAGCTGAAAACCAGCGCCAACCAAAGAGTGTTTTGGATGGCACATAGCTGAGCTATATCCTTTTGTCGTGTTGTTATTTTTATCTATAGATTACTCCCTACTTAAGTATACCTTTTCTACTGTGTTAGCTTTAAGTTTTTTTTTTTTTTTTTTGTAAACGCGCCAATAAATTTATTTTCTTTCTTTCTTTCAATTTGAATTTGACAAAACCCACTAGGGAAACATACCTAATAAATACGAATATCATTGTGTTGAAAATTCTTACAGCTTTTTTAGTGAAATCCTTTATCTCATAAACAAATGCCTTCTAAACCTGCGAGCTACGAAACAATAAAGGCAATAATAAGGTACAAAGGGCGACATATCACGTACTCCTATTTCATGCGTGGACTGTGAAAATTGTAAGTGTAGCCCGTGTAGTGTAGCCCGTATTATACAGAGCATAGAATTCAAAATGCTCGCGAACATTTTCAAGAAAGATTTGGTATTAGGTTTATAGTTACCTTTATTGTCGTTGGACACGTGCTTTGATTTCTGAATGCTGTTTTTGCACGGCTTTGTTGCGATGATGTAGCTGTTTAGGAAAATGGTGCTGACGTGGGTAATTTGATTTTATTTGGGTTAATGACTTACTTTAATTATTTCGGTGAAAAGGTTGCAAATATTTGATGTAGTGAATAGAATAGAAAGAAGATCTAGAATAGAAAAAGGAATGCTTCGGCGGTTTGGACATGTAGAGAGGATGAATGAAAGTAGAGTGACGAAAGAAATTTATGATGCGCAAGTGGAAGGTACAGCTCGACCAGACCGCCCTAGAAGGACATATGCGACATACTGAAGATGGGCAATGTCAAAAGTAGGTACCCGGAATAGAAGAGCTTGTATGACTAGATTGATGGATGTCGAAGAAGCGAAAGAGGTGCGTCTGGATCGTAACAGATCTGTAGTCTCTGCCTACCCCACTGGGATACAGGCGTGAGTATATGTATGTATGAATCCATGTTTGTATTAGTCATGCTCATGAGGACATTACGAGTAAGTTGACGTACGAGGGTTGCTACGAAAATGTTTAGTTATGTAAACTTTTTTTTTTTTTCTAGATGACTTTAAAGTTTTTCAAAATGCGAATATTGTATGTATGCGAATATTTGGATGTTTATTAGTGAAAGGTAAACATACATTTTGGTCGGATAGCTATGTAACTTTTCAAGGATTGGCTGACTTCATAGTATAAGTTGTTCCTATGGACAAGCACTATCGCCAGTTTCCGGCTTCTGCAACTTCATCTTAAGGGGCTCTATTGTAACACATAAAAGCTGCATAATAGTAGTTTATGCTACAAGGGCGAAAAGGAATAAGTTACGAGGACGATTTAAAACACGAGCGTAGCGAGTGTTTTAAACGTAACCGAGTAATTTATTGCTCTTACGCCCGTGTATCATACTGCGTTTTTCAATGCATAGTGTGAGGAAATAAAACAAATATAGTCTTGTGAACTTTAAATTATAATTGGCTCAAAAGGACTGTATCCAGAGCCGTTAAACAGTGGAAAAAAAAAGCACAACATTTATGGTACACAGGAAAGGCTGCAGGTTAGCCAACCTGACTGACTGATTTAACGGCTGGACCTAGGAACATGAAATTTGGACTGTAGGTTTCTTCTATGATTTATACATCCACTAAGATGAGAATTTAGAAAATTCCCACGGGATCATTGGTGCTAATACAAAATACTTTTGAAAAGAAAAACCAGCTGAGTTTTATTATGTTGTAAATAAACGGCTCACCCTAATAAATACTATGGTTGGGACTCGGGATAGCCGACCAGTTTCATTTCTAATGATGCATTTTTAGGGTTCCGTAACACGAAATTAAAAAACGGAACCCTTATAGGATCACTGTCTTGTCCGTCTGTCTGTTACGACCCTTTTGCTCGGGCCCCGTATGAGATATCAAGTTGCAACTGATACCTCCTACAGAAGTCTACGGCCCCGTAAAAAAATCCAGCTTCTAACTCGACGTGAAAAAAGTTATTATACTTTACATAATCAATTTCATACAAATATTTGACACTCGCAAGAGAATCAAAGCCTGGGATTGAAATTTCGTTTACAGGTAGGTACACATAGGAAAATGTCTGTACCTAAACTACAAATATCTAACCTACCACCAGCCAACCAACTTAATTATACCCTTTAAATACCTACATAGATTTTGAAAGATCATGTAAAGTTGTAACTGTATAAATGGTTCCTTTACTTACTGGAAATGGTTTTGTTTTACTACAAAATGGTGTCGATTCGATGCAACACGACTTAAATTGTTTGACAGGACTGACCTTATTTCAAGCATCCTGTCTTTGGATTTTCGACACAAAAAGAAAAAGACAGAACACTTAAATTAAGTTTAGTCCTGTCAAATAAGTTATAACGTGTTACACCGAATCTAAATAAAATAAATACTTAAAATAATAATTTTCTATAACAATTTGATTTACAACGATCAAGATCCTTACCGATGCCGATATATCGGCGATACTTTGGGTTTGCCGATGTATCGGCATCGGCGATATTTTTATTGCCGATACAACGATACTTTTAAAATTTCGCGCTTCAAGCAAGTAATGTAAACGCGCGTGTTGTTTCGTCTATTTTTTCGTTGCAAAAGAGGCACGAACTATGCTCGGGGAAACCCCGCGCTTTATTCCGTGTGTTGTCTCTCCCGCTTTGGCCCCGCGTATCCCAGTTCGCTAGATGCTTTGGTTGGTTGTTGTCAAAAATATGACGATCATTAGATCTGCATACAGACTTAATTCGAAACCAGATATGGGTTACTTATTATTACATTGCGAGATTACTTTTTAATGGCGAGAAGCGCAAGTATGATCCCCTTAATAACTAATTATCTCATTGTAAGTCTATAAATTCTTATATTAATTAAAAAAATATATTATATCCAACTAGCGTTTTTATTTTACCTTCATTTAAATTCACTAAGCGTATATAAGCTATACTTTTATAAGAGTATCGGTATCAGTATCGTATCGGCAAAAAGGCGTATCGATAAGGTATCGATGCATCTCTAATTTTTTTAGTTTTTTTTTTCGTGTGTCAATATTAATAGCGGACTATGGCACTGCAGCAAATGTCACCAAGGAGTCTGTAAACAGCCTGTAGGTGGACTGTATTCCATATTTAAATGTCAGTGAACGACGGAAATGTCACGCTTCGCCGAGGGTCTGTCTTTTCTATGCCTGGGGCGTTTACTTATTGTGTGAAATTGTACCATTGTATATGCGATCTATCTTATCTGTGGAAGGTAGGTATGCAAGCGGTGAGGCACGGTCGATAGAGACAGCAATTACCTATTATATAAAATCGAAAAGCTAGAGAGGGACAAAATTCACGTGAAAGAAAGAGATGACGCTCTATACACCTTTGTATCACTCACACGAACGCCAAAATCGTGAAAAAAATTATGCAACTCGATTCCTTGGATTGAGACAATGATGAACGGTATAAACAATATCGGTTTGGAATTTTTGATACGTGATTGCTTAATAATTAAAGAATAAAATTATTAAATCAAAATGTTCCGCGTTTCAGAAACGTCAGACCTGTATGGCATGTCTGAACGGCCGTTCATACTGTTTTGGTTTTGTAAAAACGTAACATCATACGACGCAACTTTAATAGCAATAACACATTAAATATAGTTTCCCGTAAATTAAACTTGTATTAATTAATTCATTCGAGAGATTATCTTCTACATCCAACGTCACTCACAAACATCTTTTCTCTATGATTCAAGTGTTTCAAGGTTTTTTTTTCAATAACAATAATTATATTTTCAACGATAAAATCCCGCCATCCTAGCTATACAGAATATTCTTTTTGCACAGAACGGGTACCGTTTAATCTTAATCGGCTGATAAATAAAATACAAAGGAAAAAGTGATAAAGTTTCTCATTATTACGAAGTATTTTTACGAAAAAGATATTATAGCTTAGACTCACTTTATTGGAAAAACTCGAAGTGCTTCCCGGCGTGGCCCAATGCGTGCGACAACCTCGCACGCTCGAAAATCAACAATACTGAAACATCTGTTTCGATATGATGGACACTCACCTTTTTAGGGGGAAGTATTTTAATTTATAATAATATGTACTCGATTAGTTAGGGCGAATGGATACGCCAACTGCAATTTGGACCTGTTTTTGAAGGCCTACTCCTCCCACACGGCTGGTCCAAAAACTTTCATAAAAATATATGATAGGCATTATGGAGTCAAAAATAAATTTAAAGTTTCATAAACTGTTTTTTTATTTTGTAAGTTTTGACAAAAAAAATCGAAAGTCATCGAAAGTTTCACATGATTAACACAAGAATTATCTTACTCCTTCCAAACGCCTTAAGCGATTTTAATTATTATTTCACCAAATTATAGGCAATTTTTAGTCCATGTGAAAAGTTTCATTTTCTCCTATTTTGCGCTAGCCGGAGACGCAGTGGTTGTCGTAACAGCCACTTTTCAAGGCACGCTGAAATGAACATTATTTCAATGTCGTTTCCGTTGATATTTGTACCGACACACATCGAGTTGCTTATTTAGCGTGGTCATACGCCTTAATGCAATAAGGTATTTGACGTATCATGACACCAGAAAAAAAAAACAACTCTTTAGTGAAGTTAAGGTTAAACGTCAGTAGCTTAGCGCAAAGTGCATAACTTAACTTTAACTTTAAAACGAAAAGCAATTTGATTTGTGCCATTTGACGCCAATAGTTAAGTATTAGTGAGGTATATAAAGCAAGAGTTTGAAATTGTATACACAATTAGTCATGATCTTTTTAAAACCAACTTAAATGCTGTTTTACTTTATTTGGACAAGAACATGGCTAATTGTAAACCTCACTAATATTGAACTATTGGTGTTAACTGCCACAAACCAAATGTTTTTGGAGACGGTCTGTTCCCCACACAAATATACTGTGGTCAATGATAAATAACACATTCAATATAACACGGTTTAACTATCCATTTAAAACGGACACCATCTTTTAATAACTTTTTATGATAAATCGTTTTTATTTTGAGGTTATTTTCATATGGCATTGCGAAAATAAACTTAAGCGCGTTTGAAACGTTCATAGTTGTAACAATGTTTCACGATGATTCTGATATATTTAAAAGGATCATGCTCGAATGTCAGTCGTAATGCAATCTCTATCAAAATCCTGAAGAAAAGCATGAATCGTGAAATAAAAAGCTGAGACTGCCGATTGCGTCACGCATGACTCTATCAAAGCACGCTGGAAGAGTAGTTTGTGGTCTACTTGGTAGATGGCGCGCTTTCGTTTTGTTGGGTGTTCGCTCTCATGACCGGCTGCGATATATATTATTTTAATATCTGTGTATTATGAAAGTGAAACTAGCTACGAATAAATTTAACAAACATTATAATATAAATTTATTTCATGCACGCGGTTAAGGCCGATTCTGACCGTCTCCTTTATAACTTCTAAACAAGAAATACAAAGTTAAGTTATGCACCTTGTGCTAAGCGACTGACATTTATTCATTAGATAGATGTTTCAAGATGTTTCTATCCAATTTGTGAGGATACGAAAGGCGCCACCCCGTCCAGAGAGTCCTCTTTGAAATAATTAAAAAGAAATAAATTTAACTTGAAAATTGTTGAAGAACAATAATTAAATTGTTCTTGTTCACTGAGGACTTTGAGTGAAAAAAGAGAGCTAATTAGGCTTTGATTTCAAACGGTTTTTTATTTAAAAACTCGTAATAGTTTTTGAAGTGGATACTTCTTTGTTCGTCATGATTGGTACTTGTTTACCTACGTATATCTGAAAAAACTTTTTTTAACGAAGGAGGATAATTGATTTCTGATCACAGATTAATTCATTTTCGTATGGGTCATTAATTGTTATTAGGTATTTATTATAGAATTAAATGAAACTTGAGGATAATTCATGCTTTATATAAAAACGGCTCACCTCAATACGTGTTATGATCGGGAAAGCCGACCAGTTTCAGCAGATTTAGACTGCCTTCATCTGGGCGATGTAACTAATTGTGCGGACGCCCTACCGATCCGACCACCAATACCATCTGCATCGATGTCATCCCGAGCCCTGCGAGCCGCAGCCCGCAGTGTGAGGTGTTTATTATTCATTATAAGTGTTTCCGCCTAAGACGCAATACTACGATGCACTTTGGCTGTACACTATTTAATTGTGACTAGGGAATGCAATCTCGGTATACCGAGAACTCAAAATACCGAGATCTCGCACATATATTGCAAGATCAATCATGTATCGTTATCAGTGCGAGATCTCGCAAGATTTGCGAGATCAAGCGGCAGCGCATATTACAGATGCAGGACATTCACGACAGAATTACATAAAAAAAAAATAAAGCTTTGGATTTGCTGGGTTGAGAAGACAATAACTACATTTTGCATCATAAAATCAACATAATTTTGTTGAAATTGATGACTACAAACATGGAATTAAAACCTTGTCCACGGATGGGCTAGCTTATAGGCTATATAAAGTAAAAACAAACGTTATCTTTAAATAAAATCATATACTCTGCTCTACTGTTCACACTAAACAAATTTACCAAAAAATATAACAAAGCAAATGAAAAAAAAAAAACACATACCCATACAACATTTACAGTTGGTTTTTAAAAGTACCATGGAAAAAAAAAACATTTGCGCTGGTATGTTTCTTTGGGAAAATTTTTGAGTATGATCAGTAGAATAATATAATTAACTACCTATTACAAGTGTGTTTAAATACATCCCTTTAATTGGATTGATATATTGTTTTAATTTTTTTACTAAACAGTAGTAGAAACAATATTTTTTCGAAAGAATTTTCATTAGTGCAAGATCTCGGTAATACCGAGATCTTGCGAGATTGATTTTTTTTAATCTTGCAAATACCGAGATCGACATTTAGGTGCAAGATTGCATTTCTTAATTGTGACAAGTACAATAAATTATACAGGTATCTAATGTATGAGCTAGCACAACGTGCGTCTGATTATCGTTATGGGGCTATACCGCGAAAATTTACACTTTTTGAAGTTATTTATCTGCTCTTTTAATGAAGTTCCAAGTAAAATAAATTAGTATAACAATTTTGGGACCTTTTACTAGATTTTGGTCTATCAGAAACGCGATAGGAAGAATTTCATTCGATAGAAATAATTATTGAAATCAGGTCTAAATTTACACTTTTTTTGATATTCTGACAAATTAGGATAGCATACAGACTTGAAAAATATTTATTTAGATGAGTTTTAACTACACGTAAATTACTGGTTATGGAATTTTTTGTAGCTATATTAGTTAATTTTGCATTAATTTAAAACCGACTTTTTGACAATTTTACCCGATTCCGTCCCTTTCGCACTGCGGGTCTTTCTGCCTGGAGTAACGGGGACCTTTGCTAGCACGGTATATCACCTTATGGTGAATAGCGCAATGGTTGGTGGTGGGGGAAAGCCCACTGTTGCTGGCCACGCATTTGAAATGTGTATGGCCACCATTGATTCATTCATCTGTAAAGCGGTGCTATAAAAAGTATCCACTTAAATATTTTACGGTTGTATCTCTGATATCACCGCTGCTTTTTTTTATTTATTTTGGACATTTTCATGAAAGTGCCACATTTTTCTTTATTAAGGCGATATGTAAAAGTTTAAACGTCCCTGTTACTCCATATGCTAAAAAAATCTTCAGTGCGATAGGGACGGATTCGTGGAAAAGTAGCAAAAAGTCGGTTTTATATTAATAAAAAATGTACTAAAGTTGCTATCAAAATTTCGTTTAACCAGGTCCTAGATACCGTTAAAACCCATCTAATAAAATATAGTTGCAGTCCATATGTCATTCTAAATTGTCAAACCAGGAGAATTGCTGTCGAAAAGGACCTAATTTCAAAAAAAAATTCTATCGAGCGTAATTTCTTCAATCGCGTTTCTGTTTTAACAGATCCCTAGAAAAAGAATTCAAAATTAATATTCTATTTTATCAGAATAATACATTATTTACTGAAGTAGATATGCAAGTCCTTAAAGTGTCGATTTTTTTCCGTAGCGCCTTAAAAGCAAGTTCTAATACCTACTAAGGGGGTGTCAGAGGTGTTTTGAAGGGGACTGTGCAATGTAAGTCACAATCAACACTCGTATACCCACGTTTTACTCGCCATTATTATATCCCAGCGTGATAGGACATAATTATTCTATTTGCCGCAAAGATTTCAAAAGTAACGATAGGCCCTTACCGTAGTATGACAGCACCAAAATGTTTCCACCTTTAAATGGGTGACTCTCACACGTTTGGAATCAGTGCTCATCTGAACACAGTGATAGTTGGACGCCTTAATGAATTTTCACGAGAAAAGGGTCTCAATATGCCGTCGTGTGAATTTTTAAAGTGCACTAACATTTCAAGAAATACGAATAAAGCCAAAAGTGTGACATTTCACATTCAGAACACATTCAAAAACAATGCAATAGATTTTAGGTGCCAGCGCTCATCTAAACTATTGAAATCTTTGATTTGCCGTACATCAAACTTTACCAAAGCACGTCAACGTCACAAATGGATAGATGATATCAAGGATGGACTAAACAAAGGGAAGACACGGTACCCGGCTTCCCGCACGTGGACCTACAAATACAGGCCCATGGACCTGTATTTACTTGCTTCGTCTCGCTCGCGCTTCTGTCAAAGCTTGTCGCGCTATATTTATCGTCCGGTGGCGCTCGTTTAAAAAAGAGGTCCATTATTCGAGTTGACAATATAAGAACGTACCCCATCAATGTATAAACTGGACTAAAAAGCTTCAGATATATAAAGGATACATCAATGGAACGCAAGCAATTTAAGGCGCTACGAAAAAAAATCGACACTTTAAGAACTTAATTGCATATCTATTTCGGTAAATAATATATTATTTTGATAAAATAGAATATTATTTTTGGAATCTTTTTCTAGGGATCTGTTAAAACAGAAACGCGATTGGAGAAATTCGGCTCGATACTAATATTTATTAAAATTAGGTCTTTTTCGACACCAATTCACCTGGTTTGTCAATTTAAAATGACATATGGACTGCAATTATATTTAATTAGAGGGGCTTTAACAGTATCTAGGACCCAGTTAAACGAAATTTTGATAGCAACTTTAGTACATTTTATATTAATAAAAAACCGACTTTTTACTACTTTTCCACGTATCCGTCCCTCTCGCACTGAGGGTTATTTCGCATATGTAGTAACAGGGACGCTAAAACTTTTACATATCGCCTTTACCTACTGACCTCCAAACTCTATCAGAAATGAGGTGATTCGTCAAAGAACCAAAGCCGTCGACATAGCCTCTAAGATAGGCAAGCTGAAGTGGCTGTGGGCTAGCCAGATCAGTCGAACCGACAATCGATGGGGAGAAAGGTTCTCGAGTGGAGACCACGAACCGGCAGACGCAGTGTATAGGACGCCCGCCAGCTCGCTGGACTGACGATCTAAAAAAGATTGCTGGTAGTGGCTGGATGAAGATGGCCGAGGATCGAAAAATGTGGCGTGCCCTTGGAGAGGCCTGTGTCCAGCAGTGGACTGATTTTGGCTGATGGATTTGATTGGATTGGACATCCAAACTTCATTTTAAAGATGGCACCCAATGATGATGATGATGTACTTCAGCATGCAGGCGCAAAATATATAGACACACAGACGTGCCTAATGAAGCTCGCAGATCGAACTCAAATGTGTCCCTACAGGATTTGAACCAGCGACCTTCGGATTAGTGGTCGAGACGTTCAAACTACTAGACCGCAGAGGCGGGCATATGCCAATTTCAAATAGTTTATTTTGCAAAGTAAATATATATAATACACTTTTTAGAAGTCAAATTTAATCTTATAAAAATATATGCAATAAAATAATAAATGTACATGAACTAAATAAAAGGTTTATTAAATTTATGTAGCAAATAGGTAAAATATATATTATACAAGGTGATATCCAATCAACTGCCAGAGTACTATATTATCAATTAAATTTTTAGAGGCTCGCTCTTTATTGATGAGGTGTTATCCGATGCTGCACCAGCACACCTCTTTAATCGCTACAAATAATTTTAACAAGTGAACCGGATTATGTTCAAAATAATTTATAAATCAAGAGAAAATGTAAATTACATTTACTAAGCGCTTTCTGAAATTGAAAACAGCTGAATGAAGGTCACATTTCTATTTTTATTAAGAAATTCTTGATTGTTTGTGTCCGAGGTATGTGGATAAACGATTTTTACGACAATACACCATCTACACAAACCATACTTACTTCCACTCACGCTTATGTCCCATGGGGATAAGCAGAGACAATAGATCTCTCTACTATACGGACCAAAGCCAATAGGTATCAACATATATACTTTTTCCTCTTTTATGTATATGTAATAATGTTTGATGATGTTTTGAAGTCCCCCAAATTGATAATTTTCAAAACAAGACTAAAACGATGGCTTGTCGAGCAAACGTTCTACTCTGTTAATGATTTTTTAAAGCGAGTTTAGTAAATAACAATTACTGTTAGGTACACGACCATACACTCACGAGTGTAGTATATAACAATTACTGTTAGGTACACGACCATACACTCACGAGTGTAGTATATAACAATTACTGTTAGGTACACGAACATACACTCACGAGTGTAGTATATAACAATTACTGTTAGGTACACGAACATACACTCACGAGTGTAGTATATAACAATTACTGTTAGGTACACGACCATACACTCACGAGTGTAGTATATAACAATTACTGTTAGGTACACGAACATACACTCACGAGTGTAGTATATAACAATTACTGTTAGGTACACGACCATACACTCACGAGTGTAGTATATAACAATTACTGTTAGGTACACGACCATACACTCACGAGTGTAGTATATAACAATTACTGTTAGGTACACGACCATACACTCACGAGTGTAGTATATAACAATTACTGTTAGGTACACGACCATATACTCACGAGTGTAGTATATAACAATTACTGTTAGGTACACGACCATACACTCACGAGTGTAGTATATAACAATTACTGTTAGGTACACGACCATACACTCACGAGTGTAGTATATAACAATTAATGTTAGGTACACGACCATACACTCACGAGTGTAGTATATAACAATTACTGTTAGGTACACGACCATACACTTACGAGTGTAGTATATAACAATTACTGTTAGGTACACGACCATACACTCACGAGTGTAGTATATAACAATTACTGTAAAGTACACGACCATACACTCACGAGTGTAGTATATAACAATTACTGTTAGGTACACGACCATACACTCACGAGTGTAGTATATAACAATTACTGTTAGGTACACGACCATACACTCACGAGTGTAGTATATAACAATTACTGTTAGGTACACGACCATACACTCACGAGTGTAGTATATAACAATTACTGTAAGGTACACGACCATACACTCACGAGTGTAGTATATAACAATGACTGTTAGGTACACGACCATACACTCACGAGTGTAGTATATAACAATTACTGTAAGGTACACGACCATACACTCACGAGTGTAGTATATAACAATTACTGTTAGGTACACGACCATACACTCACGAGTGTAGTATATAACAATTACTGTTAGGTACACGACCATACACTCACGAGTGTAGTATATAACAATTAATGTTAGGTACACGACCATACACTCACGAGTGTAGTATATAACAATTACTGTTAGGTACACGACCATACACTTACGAGTGTAGTATATAACAATTACTGTTAGGTACACGACCATACACTCACGAGTGTAGTATATAACAATTACTGTAAGGTACACGACCATACACTCACGAGTGTAGTATATAACAATTACTGTTAGGTACACGACCATACACTCACGAGTGTAGTATATAACAATTACTGTTAGGTACACGACCATACACTCACGAGTGTAGTATATAACAATTACTGTTAGGTACACGACCATACACTCACGAGTGTAGTATATAACAATTACTGTTAGGTACACGACCATACACTTACGAGTGTAGTATATAACAATTACTGTTAGGTACACGACCATACACTTACGAGTGTAGTATATAACAATTACTGTTAGGTATATGACCATACACTTACGAGTGTAGTATATAACAATTACTGTTAGGTGCACGACCATACACTTACGAGTGTAGTATATAACAATTACTGTTAGGTACACGACCACACACTCACGAGTGTAGTATATAACAATTACTGTTAGGTACACGACCATACACTTACGAGTGTAGTATATAACAATTACTGTTAGGTATACGACCATACACTCACGACGACGCCGTACGTTTTAAACGTAACCACTTATTGTGTTTTGACTTTTAAAAATAATGACATGTTAAAAATTGTTTTTTTAACATTTCTTTATTTTTTAAGTTAATACTATCTGTATTATTAATTTTTTATGTTTAATTTTATATTCTAATTGACATGTTAAGAACATAATGAATAAATTGATTATGATTACAATAATTTCCTAAAATACAGAATTGTTTTTTATAGCTTAACTAACAATATATATATATTTCATAATTTTTAAACATACCGTTATTATAAATAAAATAAGTTTATCAATAGATTCATTTTTGAATCACGCTGGCAAGAAGCGCCTTAAAGCTGAAGACATCACTAATGCCCTTGAGCATATTTTGACCTCTAGGCGACAACTCGAAAAGAGCGAGGACTAGCTGGCGCGCCAAGGGCTCAGCGCATATAGCAGGTGGTAAAAAAGCGACAAACTACAATAAAAATAAACTGATCCCCATGTTCATACTAACATAAAAATAAAGTAAAAAGTTACGTTTGTATATAATAATGAGACCTTTTGCTCTAAAAAGAATTAATTTTAAACGTAGTTTTTCCCGAGCTTAAATAAATATATATTTTTTGAGGTTAATATATTAAATATTTGATCATTTGTAAACATACAAACCTTAATTATTATTAAATACGGCTTGAACACTCACGTGTAATTGTCCTAAGAACGACACTCGCCTTGATAATGCCGAAATTGTATCGGTGAAACGGTTGGCATATAGTCAACAACAATCACATGAGTGTTGAAGCCGTATGTAATAATAATTTAGTATGTCAGCTCACGCGAGTTTGAATAATATCAAACAATCCTTAGTGAAGATATGATTAATTACATAATATTTTCTGAGAGTTTTATTGTGGCTAGTTTGGGCAACAAATTGAGCTAAATATACGACTTTTCCAGCCTTAAAGGTTACTGCAGACGATGTCAGTAGATAAGCTAGTTCAAAAGTGTTGGATGCAAGCTACCTTGTAAGCTACTTTTAATCCCCAAAAACAGGCAGTCCCCTAAGTCCCCTAGGGTAAATCAGGCAGTCCCTTAGGCTAAAACCACGCTTGCAAAGTAGTGTTAATTTATTTCACATTAATTCTAAACGTACCCCTAAAGCCCGACCGTGAGTTTGCTCAGTGAGCCATAGAGGCCTTTGATCACTCGACATCTACGGAACCACTGCACGGCATTAATTTTAGAACAAGAACCGTTTTCGGTGTTGTACTTATGAATCCAGTTTATTTTATGTCCTTACGCCGCGTAAACATGAAAACTGAGCTAAATATAAATTTGAAATGGTTGGAATCAAATATAAGGGCAGTGCCCTAACTAAATATGCCGGGTGTTCGTTATAGAGAAGTACCCAATAAGTTTATAACCAGACTGGAGTGCTAAGCTCTATTTAAAGCCGCACGCTGAAATAAATGACCTTCGTGTTTCTCTATCTCTATTACTCATGAATCGTGGTATACTGTCATGGTGTAGCTGTCTCTGTTACTCTTGAAAGGTAAAGAATTTGAAGATCAAATATTTTGGCGTGGCCTTGTTGTATAATAGGAAGTAATCGCTCGAGTATAACCTTTAAGACTGATACTACTACTATATGCTTATAATATAAGTATAAGCTTCTTAGAAGAATTATTAAATAAAACAACAGACAGCACTGATAGACATGACCCAACCGACCGACAAACAAGATCGCTTAAAATTTCAAGTATATAATAGTAAAAACAACATCGCATAACTATACAGGGTGATTGGTAATTCGACCTATTCCTTTAAGGCGATTACCGTCGCCAAATAAGCAGCTCGATATTTGTCGGTACAAATATCAACAGAAACAACATTGGAATAACGTTCATATCAGCGCGCAATGCATAGTGGCTGTTACGACGCTCGCTGTGTCCTTGATAGGGCGAAATAGGAGAAAATTATACTTTTCACTAGGACGTGATTGTTCAATTGAATAATGTTACGTTATGTTTATAGATATCAAGTTTATCTATTTATCAAAGCATAAATGAATTCAATCGGCCAAGCCAGTTAGGAGCAGTAGGAAATTCAAGCCAAAAAACACCATTCAGTTAAAAAAACATTTCATGTAGAAGTTTTGGTGGTATGAAAAAGAAAAATGTTGTATATGTTGTCTAAGAGTTGATTATTCATAATACAGTTTTTCATAATTTTTGGTTTCGCCATAAACGAGGAGTAGGCTTTAGAAAGTACCCATTTGGCAATAGTAAGGCCCTTAAAGGGGTTATAAAATAAAAAAAAAATATAATTTATTATTTTGTAATTTTTGAAATATCGACGTGTTTTACTTGTAAAAAATATATAATTTTCGACACCAAGTTGATAGGACTTAAATCGTTGGAAATAATCTCTAGTATAACCCCTTTAAAGGAATAGGTTGCATTACTAATCACCACACATTCATTACCAACATATTTTACATAAGAAGACAGTAATTTAATATTACCACAAGTAATCAGCACCATCTGTACATAAACCTATTTATTTAAAAAGTTATGTACTAGATTTGTTAACAGTGCCACTTTTACTTTTTTATTTTATATAGGTACTTACTTTATTTGTCAATATTTTGTTCCAATTGACTGATGATGGCCTCATACCGTGGGCCGAAATATATAAGGTCTTTCACTTTAAATTGAAAGTAATTTAGGAGGTGATTCAGTATCGTTAATACATCACATTCCACTGCAAAGCACTTTTTTTGCGGCAACTTTTTTTTCACTTCTCAGTACAAAGTGGTCCGATCAGCTGACTCAGTTTTTTAAAGGAATAGGTTGATTCACCAAGTACCCTGTATATCTATTAACATTTTAAATAAAACCATAGACTTCCAAAAGAAAGATAATGAAAAAGAAAAATATTATGGCTTTCTCATTAAAAATCCACAGTATTCAAACTTATTGAATAAAGTGAAAATTTTACTTAATTAGCGTTTGTTTTTTTGTTCATTATTAATAAAATCAGTTTTATTTCATTATAATACTTATAAATCTATTTATTTATACTCGGCATGTATTTTTAATACGACGAATCCAAAGACACCGTTCTACGAGTATGTCGATTTAGCAGCGGCTTAGGCTTTAAGGCGATATGTGAAAAAAATACGGATGTTTCTTTTCTGTGTATGTCATGAAATACACGGAAAATTATAATCCGTTTCTGGTATATGCATCTTGACTATATAATCTAAGGATTTGAAATTGGAAAACATGTTTGGACAAATTTTCCTCGATAGAAATAATTGTTGAAATGAGGTCTTCAAATACACTTTTTCTCCTCGTTTGACGAATAGAAACAATATACAGAACGCAAACATATTTTATTAGGTGTGTTTCAACAATATCTACAGATTTGATATTTGAAATTTTGCTTGCTATTTTAGTTTTTTTATAAAAATTATAAAACTAACATTTTTTGCTTTCGCCCTGAATCCGCCCCTCTCGCGATTTTTTGCTTGCAGTGACAGTGACAAAAATCGAATTCGCATAGCCTCTTAAATTGTAACTACGTAGACACAAACATACAAAGCGAAACTCTTATCTTGGCTTCGCCACCGTGAAGTAGTCGGGTAAAATATTTTTACTCATACAAACGTTAACACAAGACACACTACCCACGAGTAACAGACATAAACCGGGCAGATAAGCAATAAACTAATAATCGATTTTAAAGCAACTTTATTTCGTAAACTTCCTTCTTGAATGTGTTTATGTTGCGGTTAAACCTACGGTTTTCCGCGAAATCTATTTTTAATACTGATTACTCTCTGAATAGATTTTTTGTAGAGTTGGTTGTTGGGCGTTGGTTCGTTGGTTGTTGTAACAGGCCGTGTAGAGACATGCTTTATGTAAAAAGCTCGTCTCCTGTAGAGGAATATGAGTATATTGGTATATTAGTTAGATAATACAAAGCACAACAGTTTTTGAATTTGTGAAAAATTCTTATTGTGACCGAAATTACGAGTAGCGAAATTTATCACTTTTAGTACGCCGTTGTGTTCGATTTACAGTACTCCCAAAGTAATAATGCACATACAAATCTATAGCCGAGCGACCGGACGTACCGCGTGACCTTATTGCTTGTATAGAAAGTGTAAGGAAATACGAACTTTGCCGAACAGTGGCGAAGATTTGTATGCGTATTATTACTTTGGGAGTACTGTACGTACGGTACGTACGAATACCATTGAACCAATAACTTCGTCTTTTTTTGAGATATCGAATTTTGTGGTCTAAAAATCCTCTTGATCATGAAAAAGCTGCAACTTTCATTTGCCTTCGTGTGGCATCACTTGAGAAAAGGCTGTATAGAAATGTGTCGGTTGCTATGAAGGTAAATATTATAATAAATTATTTCAGACTGATTTGACAGTCGGATGACACATGAGAAGACAGACAGTGACAGACCACTTTTTTACAAGCAATCACACATTACAATAGAATGCCCCAATGACGTCATATCCGCAAATTATTTAAAAAAAATATTAAAAATTATGATCAAATCAAATACCATAATAATGAAAACTATGATCTGCAATGGCGTATAACCTCGGAAAAAAAAGAAAAAAAAATCTTTTGGGTATTAAGCTATGAGAATTGGGTACTTCCCTTTTAAATTTAGTGAGAAGGGAGGTTGTTTGTATTTTAAAAAGCCAATTAAGTAGAAATTAGGAAAACATGTTAGTTCCTTTTTTTTAATTAACTCGAAAATTGGGTTTCATTTCCAAAGATGAAATTAACCATACCAATTCATTTAAGGTAAAAGGCCTTTGATGTCTTTTAAATAACTCATATATCGAGTTTTATCAAAAACACTTTAACGACTTCAAACGTGAAATGTGTGTACGTTCTGAAAAGGCAACACACTTTTTTAAGAAACAATTTTCAATGCTGAAGCCCTTACCTCCATAGAAAGTCGCACGATAAAATAATAGTAGTTTATGCTACAAGGGCGAAAAGGAATAAATTACGACGACGATTTAAAACACGAGCGTAGGGAGTGTTTTAAACGTAACCTAGTAATTTATTTCTCTTACGCCCGTGTATCATACTACGTTTTTCAATGCATAGTGTGAGGAAATAAAACAAATATAATCGAAGAAAACAATTTAATTATTAAAGTTGAAAGTTACATTGTTACAATTTTGCAAGTTAATGATTGGCTCAAAAGGACTGTATCCTGAGCCGTTAAACAGTGGAAAAAATGTATAACATTTATAGTACACAGGAAAGGTTGCAGGTTAGCCAACTTCTCGTAAAAAAATAAAAAAAAAAATAATAAAGCCCTAAGGCAAAATAATCGACTTTCTGTTCGGTTATGATGCATAAAAAGTGGGCCTTTACGAGCACTTGCATTGAAAATGACTTTTATGTTATTCTTTCTCTATTACTCAAGAAACTTTTTATTTAGTCGCTATCAATGCCTCTTTAGTTTGAATAAAGTATAAGAATATAAAATCACACTTTTAGCAAGAAATCTAAAACTTCAAGCGCCTAATTTATTTACCAATTTAAGAAAGACTTTTATACTATTAAATACATGATAAACATAGACCGATCTAGTAATTAAGAAAAGAGTCACTAAAATTGTTTACAAGTGTCACTTTTAATTTTTTATTATCATACCTAACTTATATGTCAATATTTTTTTGCATTCGATTGATGACGGCCCCATTTGTTCTCGCATTTTTTGAAACTATTTATTGGATTGTGATACTTTTTTTTAATTGAGTTACATTTACTTCTTCTTAGGGAACAGTGTAAATTTCATCAAAATCGGTTCAGTAGTTTTTAAGATATGGACTAAAATGTGTAAGTGTGACTGCCTGGCTTATTGATACGAGCTACGGATGTGTCAAAGGGAAAACATCTCAAAACATTTAACCGAAAACTTTCAACCGAAATTTTAAATGTACCCCATCACTAAACGCAGCTGTCATGGAGGCCATCACTGGTTGCCGCTACCGCAGTAAGGGAGTTCAAGCGAATGTGCCATTTAGTTAACCACGTCAGGATAACACTTGGTATACGGGGATACCTTCTTTGTAAAATATCATTGCGTTGGAATCTTGGTATAGAAAAGAGACCGTTCTGCTAAATAAGTCCCGTGAAATAAGGAATATGGTTCATACTACATCAGAAATAAGGACTTTTCTGAGAGATTTCTTTAGTGGCTCAAAGTCTAGTTAATATTCTTTCGACGTCGTCGACATAAAATGGTTGAAAGAATATTGTCTCTGTGAAATTGCGCACAATTACTTCGATATTGCAATTTGAACCGGCTTTGTATATTGTGCAGTTATTTATTATTGTTTACATACATTGGAATAACACTTGTCTTTTATTCCAGGTAAGTTCCTGCGCAAAATGACCTCCCCAGCTTTCACAAGGTAATTAAGTTATTAAAAATCAACTGACCGGTTTTGCTATTAAACCATTTTCAAAGGATTTACTTGTATATACAAAACAATGTCACTTATTTAAGATCTTGACGTAAAACTTGAAAGGTGAAGCCGGTCAAGTATAAAGTATTTAAGGGGCCGTCCATTAATCACGTGATGTTTTTTAGCAACTTTTAAACCCCTCCCTCCCCCATGGTGATACGTGGTGAGGTTATTTTGTTGGTACAAAGTATAATAAAAAATTCAGAATATTATCTTTAAATTAAATTATATCTTTACATATATCTATAAATATATCTTTAATTGCTTAGCAACGGCGAGTCAAGGTCACGCACCGCTTTTCGGTTTAAAAATTGCGCGTTCAAAGAAAAAATAAATACACGTGATATCTCACTACAGCCCCCCTCCTCCTAGTGATATTTGGTGATTTTTTCGGAACCCTGCCCTCCTTTCGAGCCACACGTGATTAATGGACGACCCCTAATCTATTCGATCAATAATTAGTACATTACGATACGAGAGCGATGAAACGTTTTCTGACGAGTGTGAGTTTGCGGCACGAGCCGAAGGCGAGTGCTGCAATCACACGAGTCGAGAAAAAGTTTCTCGCACGAGTTTCGTATAATTTTATATAGCACAAGGGCGGAAAATGCCGACTTTAAACTTGTAAAGCGGTCATTTTACGCACAGTGTGCTATAAACAATATTATGTATACCAAGTTCAACCAAGTGCTAAAAATCAGCAATATCAACGCACCCACTATGTAAGGATATCAGTTTAATTAATTGAAACCAAATACTGATCATACTAAACCACTGCGAGTGACTGTATATTTCGTATGAGCAAGTCCAAGTATTTTTTTTTTAAATTTCCGCCTTTATATTTCTTTGGGAATGTTTTTCATATTTATAAAGCAAATTCATACCGTAGACTCGGTAAGTAGTCAGGACCAAGTTTCAATGACCTTTTTTGAAAAATACGAAAAAAGAAATTGTGCCCCTACGTATGTTTACTAATTTACGCGAAACTCTATAGGAAGCATACATTTTATTTTAGCGTTTTTGATCCTTGGCCCTGCCTGACCACTTACCGAGTCTCCAGTATGAATTTGGCTACATAAAAAAAAACTCATCTATAGTAAGTATGGGTTTCATTAAAATATACAGCTGTCCATTTGCACCACATGTACATAAAAGTTTGTTATTAAAATCTGTTCACAATAATACTAAACCCTTATGAATTCAAAACTTAAAATTCAAATTTTAAAACTGCAGTAGAAACTCATCGACATTTTCCTTGCAAAAGAAAAACCAACGCAACAATGACGTCACAAACTTTATGTCAAATCTAACACAGTCCATTGCACTTTGAAAGGTTAGCCACACCCTCTAGTGACGTAGGCGATACGTATAGCTTTTTACGTAGGCTGTATTGACCTCTACGACGTAGCGCTATATACCACGGTCTACGAACAACGAGGTAATTTTGTAGTCGTGCCAACCTTTATTGGATCTCGTTCGCTTGTTAATGTCATAGGTAATGAAATGACAAATTGATGAAAGATTATAGAGAAACTAGCGGACGCCCTGCGGCGTTGCTCGCGTTTATCCCAATTTTCTCAATTCCATGGGAATTTCCTAAAATCCCTTCTAGCAGGCCATACACGCTAGGGGGTACCTGACAGGTTTACCTGTACAGGTAAACAGGAGCGTGTATGTTGCACAATTGTGCAGGTTTCCACACCTGTACAGGCAACCCAAAGAAATTAAATTTTGATATTTTTTGCTTGTGGGTGTACCTGTGCAGTTTACCTGTGCAGGCAAAACTGAGCGTGTGTGGCGGTCGCCTGCGCAGGCCTCAGTTGTCATTGTTAGTCTTTCATGAGGCGATATAGCTTTTCTCGTAATTGTATCTTGCTTCTCAATTAACGGAGTCACCGCTGATTATTTATTTATTTATTTATTTTTGTCAAAATTTCCAGTAACTATTTTCGGTAAATTAGAATTTCAAAAATGTTGAATTTAAAAGTTTTTTAAATTCTAGTTTACAGAAACCAATGGAAACTTTGCGATGGCAGCATAGACAATACATAGGTAATAAGGTTTTGTTAAATAACTATTAAATGATGCCGGGCTCGACTGTGGAGGTACCACCATCTTACTTGGAGGCCCCCTTGAAGTGATTCAGGGGAGAGTAAGAGAACAGCTCACAGGCAAGAAACTAGGAAGCCCACCATGCCTGGGACCGATGGATGGCGGCATATCCATCCCTAATAGCCGGGCCTTATATGGAACGGACTGGTGACGGGCAGCAGCGTCACTGGTGCGAGGGTTCCGGCACCGCCCTCACCAACCCGCCTGCCCAGCGTGTGTGAGTATGGGAAATTCTTCCAGGATGACCGCCGGCAGTGGCAAAGGCCTGGAAAGGCTTATGTCCAGCAGTGGACGAACTACAGCTGATGGATGGAAATAACTATTGGGTGAATTTTGAATTTAAGTGTTCTGTTTCGATTAATAAGAAAAATGCGGGTTTTTCACAATCCGGCTGCGATACCGCTCTTAACGTTTTCCTTTTTTTTTGTTACGTACTTTTTATCCTCAACGTATTTAAATCGAGCGGAGCTCGGTCGCCTAGGTACTTCTTTTTTAAATGCTGCATTTGATAAATATATCAAAGCATGCAAATAAATATCCCGGAATTGAGGTACACGAGGGTTGGTTTTGCCATCCCTAAAAGTGTCCATGACGGATAGTTTACTGCATGCCCAGCTTCAGTTATGGTTACCAGATCCAGGTTATGTGAATGACAAATCCCCTTATAATGCAGTTTTCCAAAATATTTTCGTAAATGTTTTTTGCGAAAGCAATTTTTTTTAAATATATTAAAAAGTTTTGCCCCTTCTCTTTATTTATTTTTGTGAAATAAGATAGAGGGCCAAAACTCTTGACATGTCAGGAAAACCCCCTGGCTACCCTACATCATCAGGTCTTAAAAATGCACTTGGTATTCGACAAATATTTTGATATTCGACCATTTTCATTTTATTTATTTATTTTTATTTATTCTGCTTAATGTACATTTACACAAAAACAAGAAAAAAAAACATTAAAAATATTTGACAGTGTTCAAAGGCGGCACTTATTGCTAATAGCAAATTTCTTCCAGGCAACCTTTGGGTGAAAAAGAAAGTATAGAAAAAATAAAGAAAGGAGCGTGTAAATGTCACGAAATCAAACAAAACTACATAGACTTATTAATGGTTATCATTTTCATATTCGACAAACACAAGTTGTCAACTGAATTTGTTTCTTCTAAGGCCGACATTATCATTTTTCTTTGATCAATATTTTGTTTTTAAATTCCACATCAAATGTTTTATGTAAATATTTTTATGGAGGTTGGGCCCTTGTTTACGACATGTTGTAAAAAAAATAATTCCATAGACAATATTTGATGATGGATCCTTTAAAATTGTTAATGTAATAAAGACCCAAGGGCTTATTTGTGTCGCTTCAGTTTCAGAAAGGTTTTTTAAGTAAACCTTGAAAATTGATGGCTATACTATTATTATATTGAAGGATATATTGAAATACAATTTTTGACTGAGGAAGTGATAGCATTGATTTTGACAGAGGAAGTGATAACATAAATTTCAAAGTTTCATTAAACATAAAAAAGCTTTCTGCAACTGGCCCCTCGTGACCAAATTTACGAGGAAAAACATTTCATAGAAAAATAATAGATAAAGAAACCGGTCGAGTGAGAGTCAGTCTCGCGTACCTAGGGTTCCGTATCATGGATGAAAAATTAAATTTTGTCATTTTGTTTTTGTGAATTTCTCAACCGCTATATTTTGCATGTAACTTTTACCTAAGTTATCTTTCGGTCCACCAGTTTTGGATATAAAAGTACATTTTGTGGTTTTTAGAGGATTTCTCGAAATAGATACAAGTGAATGCATTTTGTGCAACTGTGTCTTAATGTCTAAATAGTAATTATGTCCAGTTGCACACAATACTTTATCTACGACCATCAAAAACAGTTTCACGAAAAATGAGAAAAAGAACACTCGTCATGATACTGTCGTGATACTCGTCATAATACTTGAATGGAATGAGACCAATCAGAAACGAGAAGATAAAGAGGGTGTGCTTTAAGAAATTAAGACAGACCGTTATCGCTTGTGATTGGTTTTCTAGCGGTGTTATATTAAATTTGGCCAATCATAGCGCAGAATCGTGGCGTTATAATATAATATTATAACATCGGTCTGACAATGTAGGTACTTATAAAACCGGTTTTGATGTTATAATTACCTTATTGCAGTATGGGAGTGGATATGTCGTGACCATATCGTAGAATTGACCATTTCATGATCCGGTTGCGCAGATCGTAAAGTATGAAATCAAAAATCTTTTACCAAAAGTAAAAAATAGGTGCGACGACGAGCGAACCGAAGCGGTGCGAGGAGGAGCGTGTTAGGTTTACATGTAAATACATTTGGAGAGCCGAGCGAAGCGGAGTGGAGCGAGGCGACCCTCCAATTTTGACAGAAATACGATATGGCCAACCAGGATCATAAAATGGTCAATTCTACGATATGGCCATGACAGATACATGAAATTACTTCCTTTGCCAATAAGGAGAGCTCCATCACTGCCTGTCTTCAGAAAATTAGTCAAGGGTTATTACTTGTCTTTCTAACTCTTCTGCACCATATTTTGTATTCAGAGCTTTTATATTAAATTTTTTTTAATTGCATATTTGTAAAATGTATTTATTATGTTTGAAATAATTATTTATATATGTAGGTATATGTATTGTATACATATATGTATTAGTATGTATTATTATTCATATAATTTGGCTTCTACTTTATATATCTTATTTTACATGTACACCGCCTCTTCAGCAATCCTAATGTATTTTTTCCACCTAAAGGTTGTCTGGAAGAGATCGCTTTAAGCGATAAGACCGCCTATTTGTACTTACCCTCTGTACTCGTATTTTTAAGTTCAATTAATTGTATTATTTTTCTTTTGTGGTGTGACAATAAACCTGTGTTGTATTGTATTACATAATTGAGTTAATTCCGCTAAAGCAAGCAGAGTTATTTCAAAAACAAACATTGCTAATTAAAACAGAGATGCTCGAGTAATAAGCATGAACAACATTGTTTTACTATTCGTTGAACAAACCTTTCCAGTGGACTAAAACAAAGGCTAGATTAATTAGTATGGAACAATGTTTCTTTTCTCTTTTCAGTTATATGTCGGAGATCTTTTAACGTGTCGCTGATGGTTGGTTTTTAATTTTCGAGTGACACTGGAATAGTTTGGATGTCTGTTTGTTTGTGAGCGCAGGCTGATCCTTGCTAGACAGCGATAAGACTCACCCCCAATCGTTGTGACGTAAAAATCGTTTATGAAAAGAGGGTGTACGAGTGTTGGACATACCTCGGATAACCCTTCGCTTCGGGGATGTATGTTATTTAGAATTAAGCCTTTAGTTGGCCCGTTTCTAGGAATGGCTTTTCTTAACTGTTTTCAATAGACAGATTTTAAAATATGCGATATGTACAATATGTATTCACAGCGATCGATTTCCCAAAATAAACATAATCTTAGTTAATGAGAAATGTGAATTTCTTAACTGTCTGAAGCAACAATATTGTAGCGACGACAGCGCCATCTGTTTCTTAAGAACAAGGCGTGAAATCACATTATGCCCTCGTGAGCGTTCTATATGTGCAGTACAAGCTAGTATATCAAGCAGATGCAAAAATAACAGTGGACAAGTATGATGGAATGATTCACCGGTCTGGGTAGGAACCTCGGTGGCGCAATTGGTAGCGCGCTTGTCTTGATAACAAGCGAATCCTGGCCCGGGGAATTTTTTCAAATTCTTGTCTTTGGATTTGTTTCTGATTGATATTTTCTGGTTTGTAATGCACTCTTATAATGTTTAGAGTATGCAAACATATTCATTTACTAAATTAAAAAAAGCGATTTATCATTTGACCTACGGTGGCGTCATCATCACTCACTTTTCATAGGCGTATATATTTTTCTGGACAAGGATTCGATCATTCAATCTAATAAGATGACGTCACTTCTTTTAATATTAAAATAAAATCAAATAAATTCACTTTCCTGAATTAATCTATTTATTCCAAAAAAGCAGAAAAAAAATAGCACACTGTATTTAAAATTGGCGACATACTGAAGAAGGGCAATGTCTAAAGGAATAGAAGAGCTTGTATGGCCATTTCTATTTCCAAGGTTTATTGATGGGGTAATAGAAGCGTCTACTTAATTTTAAATGAAATAACATCGGCTCTAGAGAACGGTTGTGGCTGCAGCCGACGAACTGTAGCACATTCGATTTGAATAAAAAATCGGCCAAGTGCGAGCCGGACTCGCGCACGAAGGATTCCGCACCATTATCTATAATAATACAGATCGCGCCAAACTTCTAGTCCACTCGGAAGTTGCTCTTCCCAAGAACGGCCCATACATTTTGTTCCTGCTGATGCGAATCGCCCCGTGTTTAGAGGGGACTAAAAGTTTGGCGCGATCTATACTCGTTAACGTGTAAAGCCTTCTTAGCTGTGATAGTTTTCCTTTTAATTTCGTTATGTATACTACTGCCGTGATTTTTTTACGTCTCCAAATACAACCGTTTCACCCGCAGGGGGCGGAGACACTTGACTCTAAACAAAATTTACAATTTTAAGTTTAATATTTCGCAAACGGAACCTTGGATAGAAAAATGGTCTTCTTACACCCCCAATATTTTTAAATTACCTATCTAACGACACCCCACAGTAGGGGATAGACGAGAAAAAAAAATCATCCCCTCTTTACGTGTAGGGGAGGTACCCTAAAAAAATATTTTTCAAAATTTTACTGTACCACTCTGGTACTAATAGCCTCTAAGCTAAGCCGCGGACAGACAGACAGACGGACATGGCGAAACTATAAGGGTTCCTTGTTGTTGACTACTGAACCCTACTAAAAACGGCAACAAAAGTGATTCCGTGACTCCGTCCTGCGTTACCCCACGTTTCACAGTTACTTCTCAAGGTTCCCACATTTCAACTTTATAAATAAAATTCGATAAACATCAAGAAATGCATTTCCCGGAAACCGCGTTGGCAAGCAAAGAAAACCGCGTGGAAACGTGACTTTTCCAGCAAACTGGAATAAATACTCGAACAAATTCAGAAGTACATACTCTAGCAGGCCGCGTTATAGCATAGCAGTTCTTAGTCAGACGTCTTAAGGACATTATTCTTGTAACAAGAGAGCGCATGGCCGTGGGTACAAACAGTACAAAGTAAGGACCGAATACACCAGTTGCAAAGTATATAAGAGTACAGCGCCTGGATAAAGTCCCCTGGAACGAAGAAATAGCGTGACTGGGAAGTTTAAAGAACCCGGGTGAATTTAAATCGTCTATTGTCACAATCGTTGTGATCCTGTAATTTCCATTAAATTTTTCAATTCAATAAATTTATTTCAGACAAATATCCATAGAGTATTAGTAAAGGTAACTTAATTGGTATAACCCGCGCAGATAAAGGAAAGATCTGAGAATGGCGGCGGGTACTTATGGTACGGTTGGCAAAACGAGTTCTCAAAAATCGATTTTTATTTTTCCTACTGACTTTTTTGTTATTAATTATTCTTTTTTATTATTATTAATTAAAGATACTAATAATAATGACAAAAATTATTAATAAAATAAATAAGGAGCAAGGGTAAATATAACACTGGATTTTTTATTTGTCTTTATTATTTATGTTTAAATTGCTTTGGCAGGGGAGAAAAGGTTTTATTAACCGCTTGGTCCAGCAGCATCCTTTATTATTTTTTTATAATAAAACATCATCATTACTTTTTTGCAGCGCGTACTTCTCTGTGTGAGTATAGACAGCGATAGATTGTGAGCGAGATAGCATGCTAGCGGGCGCTATTTACAGATCTTTTCTTTATCTGCGCGGGTTATATGTTAGTAGGTACAAAATTCTTAATTAATTATAGTATAGTATGGAGCTGCATCCATCTTCGTAAGAGAGGAGAGTACCACCGATCTGAAAATACCTTCAGAATGCCGTTGGTGCTACCGTGAAGGTTGGCAAGTGCAGAGGCGCACCTCTTTCTCATGATCGCGGCGAAGCCATCGGTCTGCAACTGCGCAAATATTTCTGACGCACTACACCACCACGGCAGCCCCAACAGTGCCTTAAACGCCAGTGGCGTGCATAGAACTTTTTTCCGGAAAAGCAATCAGAAAGTCAAGTTTGACAATAAAAAAAATATGAAAAAATTTAAATAACACTTTGAAAAAAAAAAGTTTATACGACGTCAGGGTAGACACTGCCTACCCTAGAGTGAACATTTTCATATGAACTTTTTTCTTTTTAAAGTGTTATTTAAATTTTTTCATATTTTTTTTATTGTCAAACTTGATCTTCTGATTGCTTTTCCGGAAAAAAAGTTCTATGCACGCCACTGCTAAACGCATTATTATATTGTAATGGAAAGAAGGCAAACAAAATATCAAAAATAGATATTCCTCAAATGTGTCATTCAAACTGAGTAGTGTATGTTTATTATACACTAGCTTTGATTTAGTTTTTGTATAGTCCTATCAAATCTGTCAGTATTTTTCGGACAATTATTTCTTAAGTACGTAGTTAGCATGACTGTGAAACTTTGCTAATGTGTATTTATTTTTTTCATTTCCAAACGAAGTAATATTTCAGGTCTAGAACGGCACTTGTGCAAAGTTTCAGCCCAATTGGTTCAGTAGGTACGGCGTGTAGGAGTAATTCATCACTTTTCTATAGGAACTTGACACCTCATTTCCATCCCATGGGGACTGATATAAGAGATAAAAAGGAGCTTATATGCTATTCCAGGTCTAGAACTACATGTGTGCAAAGTTTCAGCCCAATCGGTTCAGTAGTTACGGCTTGAAGGAGTAACAAACATCCATCCATACTTACATCCACATATCCAAACATTCGCATTTTAAAATATTAGTGAAATTAGTGGGATATATGATGTCACTTAGTGTTATTTAAATTGAATTACATTGTAAATTATAATTTTTCCGAGTAGATTATATAAAATTTTATTTATTTATCTATACAAGAAAACCTGTTGAAAATTAGTAATTGTAAAATGACAAATTGTCACCACAACATATCATTCCGATTGTTTTGTTCTCGTACATTTATTACTACCGTGTTCTCTTTTTTAGTGTTCCGTACACAAACGGGACCATACTGCTAAGCCTCTATCTGCCTGTCCGTCTGTTACAGGGGTCTACAGCTTTAACCGTCATGGGTTTAATAAATTGAAAATAGTTACAGCAACCACTTGAAACTTTCACAGAATACGTGTTACTATAGCTTCTATATATCACTATTCTATCTATTACTATACTATTCTATCACGGAAAATAATAATAATAAAAAAATATATACTCAAGGGGTGTCCCCATGTAAGAAATCTCGCTAAAGTAGCATTTATTAACGTTCTTTGTTTCAGCTGTATCTTTAAGAAAAGTATATAAAGTATTATATTATCATACAAACTTTGGAGACTAGGCAAAAGTGGTCTATAGACCAACAGATATGGAGTATTTTTTTTTAGGAAGCACACATTATGACGGTATTTTTTTATTATGACGTCTTCAAAATCTCACCCGACAGTTTGGAGATATTTCAAGTCAAATATAATAATATTATTTTACTTTAATTAAGTATTTTTATTACAATAATGTTATAATAAAGTAAGGAACTTATAAGAACTCCGTATTTGCAATGAGCTACATTTATTACATTTTTGACTGCAATGACGCCGAACTAAGAACTATAAATACTCGTAAGTGGCCTGTTATACTAGCGTTGGTAAACTACACGCCGTGTCTTTGAAGACCGAAAAGTACCGAAAAAACTGTCAGGTTTTGATGCCCTTTCGCACAGAGGTGTAGTTGGGGTTACCTAATGTAAAAACCACAATATTATATCTGTTGGTTCATAGACCACTTTCCGTACAAAAAAGAACAATCTCCTTTCTTCAGATTGGTTTCCGTACTCAAGGGTTGTCGAATTGAGTGAAGGCGCTATCATTTTAGCTGCTTGTTTTGTTCGCCTTGTTGTTTCTATGGCATCTATTTTGTTCTTCTTTACCATAATGATTTTAGGTTTCCGTACCCGTATTGTGTGCTGTTACGGAACCTTTTGTCCACGAGTCCGACTCGCACTTGGCCAAATTGTTTCTGTGACTTGAGAAAGTACAAATTAAAGAGAACAACTTTTACTTTGTAAACTGGGTAAGTGTAGCCGGTTAATGAATGTGTAACCAGATGCCAATTTGCCACAAAAGTAGCTAAAACGAGCCAAAGTATCGAAGCTTAGGCAAGCTATATTATATAGGTTGTTAGGATGAATTTGCGGAAGCCGAAAACTGGCGATAGTACTAGTCCATAATAACAAACTGCCGTGAATAAAAAATTGAGAAAACGAAAAAAAAAAAACAGTTGTTTCATTTATTTTGGTCGGGTAGCTATGTAACTTTTCTGAACAGCAGATTTTTTTTTTCGTGATTCGGGGGTTGGCTCCATAGTAAAAGTTATTCGTATAGACGACTATCGCCAGTTTCCAGCTTCCGCAACCTCATCTTACACCCAGTATAGTATAAATTTCTTTTATACTACACCTGCTCGGAAAGTACCTTTACTTTTTTGAAAACGATGCAAAAATACGTCATTACTGTCATACAAATATGCGGGCGGAAAAAGTGTATGAAAATTCATTGTTAACGTGCTTGAGCGGGCAGAAAAAGTATATGCAAATCCATTGTTAACGTGCTGTTTTTTTTAAAATAATATAAAGAATGAGCAAGTGGCCAAGTGGCCAGTATTATTTTGCAAAGTCGTACATAAAACTCGAAAAATGATACTGGCCACTTGCTTTTCCTGTACATAATAAAAAATAAGAAGGAAATAAAAAGTGACAATCACACGCGAGTCAGTCGGTTTCTTTTATTGTATCTTTATAAAAAGTAAAATTATACTATTTCCTCGCAGGTGTAGTATAAAGCACTATGTATCACTCGGGAGAAAGTACGATTCCCAACCCGTGTGTATTGAGGCCCGAGGCGAACCCTCGTTGGTAATCTTCCCCTTTCTTCCCTCGATGAACAATGTACTATTTTCTACCACCTATATGAAAAAGTTCCATTTAATACTCGAAATTAGTTTTGAAAATCGAACTTTCCGAGCCCCGTTGCGCAATGACTATCAGGTCAGTTTGAAATATCGTATTGAAATTTCATTTATTGCAAAATTAGGTTCTTTTTGACGTTTGTCTTCATTTCTGGTATTTTTAGGATAATACTTTGAACAATTTCAAATTTTCCTTTTTTTTTACACCGTGATATGTCGGCAAATTGATGCTATTTTTCTGCTAAATTTCATGTCTTTAATGGTGCTAAAGTTATGAGGCTGTGACATACGAACGGACGGACAACGGAGTCTCACCATAAAGGTTCCTTGTAAGTACTACAGAACCCTAAAAACTAACATATTCTGGTTTAGATACCCAACTTTGAACAAATTATTCAGTGTGCATAATTAAAACACCGTGTTTATTAGGAAACCGTGTGAAACAAAGGCCGCGTCTACCTTTGATATTCGAGACCGTTCACACTGTTCTTTGCGAATATTAATTGAAACAGTTTTACGAGTAATTTAAATTGAATTTATGCAAAGTTAAAATTATGAGGTTGGAGTTGACGTCATGCAAATTAGGGGTCTTCAAAAATTTATTTTATTAAGGCGTCGTATCCTCATCCATCAACCTAGTTCGTTCACTGCTGGACATAAGCCTTTCCAGGACTTTGCCACTCCCCGCGGTCATCCTGGAAGAATTACCCATACTCACACACGCTGGGCAGGCGGGTTGGTGAGCGCGGTGCCGGAACCCTCGCACCAGTGACGCTGGTGTCCGTTACCAATCTGTTTCATATAAGGCCCGGCTATTAGGGATGGATATACCGCTATCCATCGGTCCCAGGCATGGTGGGCTTCCTAGTTTTTTGCCTGTGATCTGTCCTCTTACTCTCCCCTGAATTACTTCGAGGGGGTCTCCAAGTAAGATGGTGATACCTCCACGGTCGAGCCCGGCATCAGCTCTACCACCGGATGTTGTGTTGTGTTTGTGCGTTATGTGTTTGAAAACAATTAAACTTTTCTTTTTGATAATTGACGTTACAGCAGATTTTTTGAAAATATTTTCAATAATCTTTTCAATTCTTAATATACATACAGCTTGGATTTTAGTCACTGAAATGCTGAAAACTTGAGACAATATACTCGTCTACACTAACAACTCGTAATATGAAGCCAAGAAATGACGAGAAAAATAAAAAACAGCTGTTCCATGCATTTTGGTCAAGTAGTCATTGTTCGTATAGACGAATACTATATCCAGATTCCGGCCTTTTAGCGACAAAAAATTCAGCCTGTATAAGGTCACCTGTCTGATGTATAAGGTGCCCACCACACAGAACGCGTTCTGCAAAATGAATTGCAAACAATAGAACGCGCATTTTCGCGGTCTCTACGTGTAAATAAATTGATGCCATCGTCGTCGCATGAATTAAGAGGATAGTATCCGCAAAGCCATAATTTATTCTTCCTGGTTAGAAGAATCTAGCAATACTACATAAAAAAGAAAAAAAAAGTGCACTTCTTTTGGGAATAATACACACTAATATCGAAACAGAATCCTCAGAAGTCATTCCAATATTGAGAAATAAAGTGCCAAAGATGGCTCTAAAAAGTTTTCATGTCGAGGTTTAAGTTTATTAAAGTAAAAACCCGTTCATATTATTTATGGATTAAATTTTGTATAAACTTTATTAAACTCTTAACAGAACAGATATTTCATAGCACCTGTGATTTTTTTTTAAATAATAAAATTAGTGAAAAATGTCGCCATTTTGACATTTTTCCAGAATTCGTCCCTCTCGCACTGCGGGTCTTTCCGCATGGAGTAACAGGGTAGTATGCAAGCGGAACCTATCCTCTTAAAGTGACCGCAGAACGTGGTTCTGTGTGGTCGGCGCCTTATTAATATGCTCAGATTTTTTTTTAATCGATATGCTCTTCTGATTATTTCTGATCTGACCTTGTCTGGAATACATACATTTTTATTATTATAATATACTGTAATATACTATAATATACTGAACCACATCTATAGCAAAATATTTTGAAACAACACGAAAAAAAAATTCACATCCTAAAAAAATACGAGTTAGGTACTTATTAAAAATTTATAAACGGAAGGTAATTTTTTTTCGCGTTGTCTCATTATGTACAGTGGCGACCGCATCAAGTAAGACACATTGGACTTTGTACCTATCTTATATTCTTCTCTGTAGGGGCTAATGTCGTACTGCAAGTGTATAGCTTGATGTGGTCTCCACTGTACATACATCATTATATTATACACAGCACCACAAACCTTCGTGGTTTTTGTGTTGTTATTAGCCTTTTTTTTCCAAAACATAAATAAATAAAACTTTTGTCATTAAAAAAGTCGATTATTTTGCCCTAGGGCTTTATTATTATTATTTTTTTTTAATTTCTTTACAATGGTTGGCTAACCTGCAGATTTTCCTATGTACCATAGATGTTATACTTTTTTTTTCCACTATTTAACGGCTCTGGATACAGTCCTTTTGAGCCAATTATAATTTAAAGTTCACAAGATTATATTTGTTTTCATTTCCTCACACTATGCATTGAAAAACGTAGTATGATACACGGGCGTAAGAGCAATAAATTACTCGGTTACGTTTAAAACACTCGCTACGCTCGTGTTTTAAATCGTCCTCGTGATTTATTGCTTTTCGCCCTAGTAGCATAAACTACTATTATATGCAAGGGGTGCAGGGTAGACGGTAGATCACGTGGCTTCTGTTCTGAGCTCGTCATTTATACACGTTGCATATCTTAGCAGCAGCCATAACACATTTTCCTTTTCCGCCTAAATTGGCCATAAATCCCGGTTCACATCAAAGTAAACGACTTTACCACAACTTTGGATTTTTACAAAAAGCAAAAACTTTTACTTCCCTAAGAGTTCGAGGGTAAACCCGCTTTTCATGAAAAATGGTAAACATTCTTTCATATTATATTCAAGTATAACAAGGCTAATGTTATTCATGACATTGATAACTGTATAACTTTGATAAACACAATAGATTCCATCCATCCATCCATCAGCCTAGTTCGTCCACTGCTGGACATAAGCCTTTCCAGGACTTTGCCACTCCCGGCGGTCATCCTGGAAGAATTGCCCATACTCACACACGCTGAGCAGGCGGGTTGGTGAGCGCGGTACCGGAACCCTCGCACCAGTGACGCCGCTGCCCGTCACCAGTCTGTTCCATGTAAGGCCCGGCTATTATGGATGGATATACCGCCATCCATCGGTCCTAGGCGTGGTGGGCCTCCTGGTTTTTTGCCTGTGGGCTGTCCTCTTACCCCCCCGAATTACTTCGAGGGGGTCTCCAAGTAAGATGGTGGTACCTCCACAGTCGAGCCCGGCATCAGCTCTACCACCTGCTAGATTATAGGATAATATTTTAAATTTACACGGTAACTATAAACATTATTAGGAGTACGGGACTCACCGTATTTGGTTTTTATATTTTTTATATAAACCAAACTCGGCCATCCCACGACAATGGCAGATGAAACTTTGCTGAAAATTCGGGAAAATATAAAAACCAAACACGGTGAGTCTCGTACTCCTAATAATGAAAATAGATTATAATTAACATTTACGTCAGTATTAAAGTTGATATATTTCATAATCTTATTTTTGTAACAAAATTCTTGCTGCTGATAAATTTGTCCTATGGGATAAGGTGCAGCAAATAGAAATTAAATGACAGACTTTGGATGATTTTGTTGCAATAATCAGAAAACACACAGTCAATAAAAAAAAACCTAGGGTCTTCTAACGTTTATGAAGTAAGTTTGAACAAACCACGTCAATTGATTTATATATTTGCTATAAACGAAATATTTTGTAAACCGCCGTGTAACTAATTTTTGACTTTATATTGATTTTCTCTCGAGTATCGATTTCAGGATTCAGTTGGTTGTTTCTTTATAATATTTGTTTAAATGATATCTATCAATGAACAAATCGTGTTTTTATTTGAACCAGTACTTATTTAAAAAAAAACGCAGTTTTTCAAGAACGCGTGATATTTCGGCTGTAGTGACAGCATAGATAATGTAACGTCATAGAGTTCAGTTCTCAGGCCACCCATACCCTGAATTTTCATGCACCTGTATACAGGGTGTAATCGTTAAGTGTGTCCAGACGATTATTCCGTAACTATTACAGATATCAAAGAAATTTAAACTGATATCGAAAGTACGTTACCTAATCAGTAAAATGACATCAAAAACTTTGTGAAAATCAAACGAGAAGTATCCAAAATGTTGACATGAAACATTCCCATACATTGTATCGCACAACAAGGACGTCACTTCGAACATCTGCCTTGCATACAACATTTTGTACTTACTAAGAAATAAATATTATTCAAATAAAATATAGTTTTATTACTTTGTTAGGTTAATAAACAGTTTTCCTTAATATCATTACCAAGCTAAAATAACCTTTTAAAATAAGGAAACTAAAACCTTTCTACTAATCTCATACTAAATGTATGGGAATGTTTAACCTCAACATTTTGGATACTTCTCGTTTGATTTTCAAAAAAGTTATCGATGTCATTTTACTGATTAGGTAACGTACTTTCGATATCAGTTTAAATTTTTTTATATCTGTAATAGTTACGGAATAATTGCCTGGTCACACTTAACGATTACAGCCTGTTTTTATTATAACCTATTGCGCTCACAAAGTTAAAACATTATTGATAGTATGAATAATACAACTAACAAACATTTTCAAATACATATTATAACGAGCAAGCCAGCTCGTTATGGGACCTAACAGGATTCTTCTTGAATTATACAAGGTATTACTTTGGGTCTTTGTTTTATTCTTTTTTCCCTGATTCTTCCCTGATTAACATAGGTATAAATAAAGGTAGGGGAGCTCTGAACTTCGTAGAACACTCGCTTGTCGTGCCGAAGGCACTGCGACGATAAATTAAGGTGATATGCGAAAAAAATACGGGTGTTTCTTTTCTGTGTGTTTCATGAAATACACGGAAAATTTTAATAAATATCTGGTATATGCATTTTGACTATATAATCTAGGGTTTTGAAATTGGAAAACATGTTTGGATAAATTTTCCTCGATAGAAATAATTGTTGAGATGAGGTCTTCAAACACACTTTTTCTCCTCGTTTGACGAATAGGAACCATGTACAGAACTCAAACATATATTATTACGTGTGTTTCAACAATATCTAGAGATTTGATATTTGAAATTTTGCTAGGTATTTTAGTTTTTTTTTTAAATTATAAAACTAACATTTTTCGCTTTCGCCCTGAATCCGCCCCTCTCGCACTGAGCGTGTTTTTGCTTGGAGTGACAGTGACAAAAATAAAATTCGCATAGCCTCTTAACTATGTTTATAGAAGATGACACCGTGTCTCCAAGGAGAGTCCAATGGAGTCTTGGAGCAACACCTTTACTTCGAGAGGACTCCAGAAGGAATCTTGTTCGCGTTTTATTTGAAATATCTTTTATACTGGATCTGTAATAATTTTTGGAAAACACGAAATAAATCAGTCAATACGACGTATGTCGATCCATAAAGGTTATCGATTGCCAATTAAGGCGCTACGGAAAAAAAATCGACACTTTAAGGACTTGCATATCTCCTTCAGTAAATAATGTATTATTTTGATAAAAGAGTATATTATTTTTCGATTCTTTTTCTAGGGCTCTGTTAAAACAGAAACGCGATTAGAGAAATTCGGCTCGATAGAAATATTTATTCAAATGAGGTCCTTTTCGACACCAATTCTCCTGGTTTGACAATTTAGAATGACATATAGACTGCAACTTTATTTTATTAGGTGGGTTTTAACAGTATCTAGGACGAAATTTTAATAGCAACTTTAGTACATTTTATATTAATAAAAAACCGACTTTTTGCACTTTTTCCACGAATCCGTCCCTCTCGCACTGAGGATTTTTTCGCATATGGAGTAACAGGGACGCTAAAACTTTTACGTATCGCCTTAAACACGAACAAATAGCCCTTTAACCTAACTATAAGACCTAACCTTATCTAAACCTAACATATTGCTTAGCTATATGTTACAATATGTATGTATGAGTAGAGTCATTGAGGTATTGTATTGAAACAGCCGCTCGCCTCCCGTAACTACGGGACTGTTGTATGCCTAGCATGTGAGTTTAGACCTCGTTTCTCGCTAGCGACTATAGCGACAGAGTAAAATATTTACATGAGAAAATTTGCATGTTTTTCATGATATCTAGCAATGTAACCAATTATTTTTTAATTGTAAATATTTTTTGAAATTTAACATTGTATTATTTTATAATGACTTTAATATAGCTATAAGTACTTACTTTAAAATATTTGTGTGCCTTTAAGGCGAAACATAGAGGGGCCATTTTAAACTTATGTGTATCCAATTCATGATCCAATTCAATTATTGTACCTATGTTTGACAAATAAATTATTATGAATTATGAATAAATTATTATTATGAATTATGAAATTGTATCTAGATTTAGGTTTTATGGTTTTTAGTTCTCACGATGAATATTTATTTCTAAATTTTGTGATACTCATATAAAAAGTTCAAACCCAGTTTAGCTTCTGATGCCCCATAAGGTCTTATTCTGAATTGAAAAAATCTCGATATAGTAAAGTTAGGCGACGAAAAAGCCAAGCACAGATTCATTACGTTATTAAAATTGTGGAATATGAAATCGGGTGTCAAACGGCTCTGAAGTAAGGTATGATTTACAGCAAGCCGCAAGCCGTGGAGCACCAAAGTTTATTTTAAGGTACCGTCCGTCAAGTGCAACAGTGGTCCCTTTACAGTAGAGCCACTGAGTGATGGCGCCTAAAGTATCGTAATTATTTATAAGCAAGTGTGAATTATAAAATGTAATACTTCATTGTTGATAGTGATGTACTACTTGTTTCGGTTATTATTTTTCGATTTGAATGTTGCTTTATTGTGCAATAGAATTCGTAAAGAAACAAAGTTTTTTTTTAAAGTTTCTCATTTTTTATAGGTCGTGTTTGAGGTCGCCAAGTTACGCAATAATATTTAATTAAAAACAAAACAATGACGAAGTTAAACTAAATGAAAATAAATGATAGTAAAATACTTTTTTCGATTTAGATATTTAAACATCTTTTGGGGGCCCCGGGACACTACACCGCATAGCCCTCCGATAGCTACGCCACTGGTTTTGGCACATTTTCCTTTTGTATCAGTATGTTGAATGTTGAATGACGTGTCTAATGTTGAGTAAACTCACACTTCATTTTTATTTTTAACCGAAATTTGAAATGTACCTCATCACTAAATGCAGCTGTCATAAGTGCCATCACTCATTGGCCCTACTTTAATAGAGATACCACTTCTTGGTACGTAAAACATTTTGTACGTGAGTTCTCCAAACTCATTCGAAATGCGGCGTCATTTGAGTAGAGTTTGCGAGAATATAGTGAGTGTGTATTGTGGACCAACAGCAGTATCTGCAGTATGTTTTGTTTACATTAGTACTAGCAAATACTCGTAGATATACGTACGTATGTGTCAGAATGACGGCTGCAAATTTTCGTTGAGTTAAGGTTTTAAGGTCCTGGCGCGTATTTTGTTATAATTTGTACTAGTGAGAAAAAAATATGTGCTTGTCATTTACTTTGTACGGGAATTTTATTTATTTATTCATCAGTTATATATATATATTTTTTTTAATAGTTTACAATAATATTTATTTATAATCCAGGACAACATTGAAAAAATTTGCGAAACCGAAAGGCGGGTGATTTTTAGAAGCTCTTTATACATAATTCAGAAACGTATTATGTATAATAAATATAATAATTAAAATAAAAACCTTTTGCTCCGAATTATAACATGTTTTACATGTCTTCTTAGGAGTTAAAGTTAGTAGAATTACCATGACACAGCATTTGTCAAGCAATAAATAAAGTCGTATGAATAAAGCGTGTAGAATAGCCGCCCTGGCGACAGGTTGTCCAAACAAACCCACTGTATAAATCGATATTCTGTAAAACTGGAATGAAATGTGCAATAAAATAAATCGCAGCACGTCTGGCCATTACTGCTTGCTACACTGTATTTATATGTAACTTTGTTGCTACGTTTTGCTCATTTTATTCTAGATTCCAATTTGAATTTTATAATGGTCCAGCTGAATACAGAAAGCGCGTTTAATGGTTCATGTAGTGTAAGGGATCTATATCTGCGTCATAGAGCGCTAGGTAATATCCATATTTATTAATATTTGCCTGAATTTTGAATCCGTCCATCCATCCATCAGCCTAGTTCGTCTACTGCTGGACATAAGCCTTTCCAGGACTTTGCCACTCCCGGCGGTCATCCTGGAAGAATTGCCCATACTCACACACGCTGGGCAGGTGGGTTGGTGAGCGCGGTACCGCAACCCTCGCACCAGTGACGCCGCTGCCCGTCACCAGTCTGTTCCATGTAAGGCCCGGCTATTAGGGATGGATATACCGCCATCCATCGGTCCCAGGCATGGTGGGCCTCCTGGTTTTTTGCCTGTGAGCTGTCCTCTTACTCTCCCCCGAATTACTTCGAGGGGGTCTCCAAGTAAGATGGTGGTACCTCCACAGTCGAGCCCGGCATCAGCTCTACCACCTGTGCTGTTTTGAATATTGAATTTCAACCAAAAGTTGAAAACGTTTAAAAGTATAATGGAGCTTACACTCTGGGACATTTAAAGGCTTGTAACTTTTATGTGTATTTTACTTTGGTAAATGTTTTAGGTTCAAGTCATGGATTAATGTACGAGATGAGCTTCAAAATTCAAAATTTAGGTAAATATGAATTAATAAGGACATTATTAGCGAACAGCGCTTAAATTGCGAGTTTTGACGAACACGGTGCCCTTAAGGGGCAGCTAGCTGCCAGCGACCTTTAGTTGACCTTTGTCAATACAAATATCGACAGAAACTATATTGAAATACGCACTGCTTTACGACGTCACTGGGTCTCTGGATAGCTCAAAGTAGGAGAAAATAATACGCGATGGACAGAACAATTTGATAACTGATTTTTCGAAGCAATGTTTTCCTTGTATTTTAATGCAAGAAGTGGTTTCCAAGAAATAACCAATTTAACTTAATTTTAGTCTAAAAACAGCTTGACTCTGAACAATATTTTCATGCTGTTTCTTACACGTGAGAATAATTTTCTAAAATGAAAAAGTAAAAGGCAAAAAAACACGAGGTCGCAGGTTAAATTTTTTCAAAATATTTGTACTTTTAAATTTGTTTCTGATTGATTTCAAGTGTTTAATGTACTCTAAAAAGAAATTGTTCTTTTGTCTAAACAAGAAACTTAACTAAAAACTTAAATAGCATTCAAAAACTTAACTAAAGATGAACTAAAATAAAAACCTAACAAAGTAAACCTAAAATCTGTGACATTTATAATAAATAGAAAATGCCGGCCAGATCGCTGCCGTCGATAGGAAGGGTCCCAAAAAGGCTAGCGGCGTTCCCACGTTGAAAGGCCAAACTATTCTTTGGGCAAAGTAACTTCCAGCCCTTCGGTCACTTGAAGCGTCAACCAAGCGCGACGAAATTTCTTTATAAAGTCGCCGCGCTTACGAACAAATATGACAAAAAAATTACAAAATGTGCAAAAGGCACAAATATGAAGCCCTCGCCAAGGGCTCCATATATGCGCCTCTTTAATACTTCTGCTTTTGCGACTGCCGCGCTCGCCCTTATTGCGGTCACTTGGACATGGGATTGTGCCAATGTGTCAACGCACGTTGCGTCCCATATCAGTGACCGCCCGTTTTTAAAGGAATGAGCGTCATTCCGTCGGGCCGCCTGCCGTCATCGCGGGCTATGTATGCCCTTTGGCTCTAATATAGCCGGTACACTGGCATTGGCAAGGGCCCGACCATAGACGAATACAGCCTACATACTCCTCATAACAGGCGACCGATTTCTGTCAACACATCTGACTGAACCAGCAGATACAATTCGCCACTTCAAAATTATATGTCTCGGTAGGCCAAACCAAAATGGCTTCTATTTTTATTAAGTTAGAGTCTTCGTCTTCGGGAAAGATAAGTTTGTGGCGCAATACGTAAGATTGGAAGAGCCAATAGGATTGCAGTATCCCGTTTCGATTGTTGACAGAATTATTTGTACGCAGGATGTTGAACAATAAAGTCTTTCTGGGCTGTATTGTCTATGCGCCCGACAAATGACGTCATTTAAGGTGCTTTTTATAGTTTAACTAACAATTTATATATACGAGTATATACGCTTTTTCTTAATTTTTAAACGTACCGTTTAAGAAAAATAACTTTATCAATAGAGTCATTTTCGAATGACGCTCTGCGAAGAATCGCACCAGCAGATAACTTCACTGACAGTCCTATTCTTAATTAATACGCATAGAAGATTTTAGCGTGTCATGGTGCAGGTAGAGCTTTAGTATAATGGAAAGTAATAAATATTAATCTGTAAGATGGATCTGGGCCACGATCTGGGGCTCTACCGCGTAATTCTCATTTGTATCAACTTCAAGCAAATGCATGCGAAATTCAACGCGTGCAAAAGAGATGGCATGTTAAGCGGGCGTCGTCGCACGCACGTCAAATTTCAATCTCAAGTTGATGTTGATAAAAATGAGAATTACGCGGTAGACCCGCAGGTCAGGAAACTCGCGGAAAATATATTTTTAGCTCGTTTAATTCAATAATTCAATGAAATGGTTTTTGGGATTAATTCAATTAAATACGAATAAAACGGAGTTGAAATCGATTGATAAAAAATTCTTTTATCATATTTTAAATTTGGTCGAAATAGGCGGCGTGAGACCGTTTTTCTGGGGATAATTTAAATAAAATAAGTTATTCATAAATGTTTTCATTTCTCTTAATTACGGTTCAAGCAAACAAATAATGTGTTTTAATGGTTTAAAAGTACCCTGCATAGATATCTTAAAAGCATAGACTTAATTGATGATTAGAATATAACCGATTTAAAAAACAAAGTAAAACCCGGTCAATTGCGACTAGGACACACGCCCTGAGGGTTCTGTAGCATTTAAATTGCCAGGCTTAAATAATTTTATTGAAAATTACACACAGTACCCACAAAATTTATGAAACAAAACTAAATTAAATTGGTCGATATAATTAAATTCGTTGAAAACCGGCGTTTTCAGTATTTGTTGCTAAAATACACCATATTGTGCATAATATGCAGAAATTCCAAATTCCTAACTACTTTGCTCTTTGTGACAGACTCCGTAACAAAATGGTCTAAAACTAACAATTTGAAAAAGAAATATTTTTGAAGATAAATAAAATAAACTATATTTTGTGCTTCCAGCTCTAGACCCCTTCCATCAAATTCTACACAAAATATCAGGTCTGTAACTAATTCCGTCTACGAGCTAGAGACCCGTGCCCTTTGGGTACGGAACCCTAAAAATTAACTTACAAAAATAAAAAGAATAATCTTCCGAGTAAACTAAAACCTCTTTATGTCAAAATTTTTAGACTGCGACCTAAATTTTACCAAACAGTAGTGAAAGAAAAATAACGCAATAAAATATTTCCCAAAAGTCAGATAAAAGTAGGGTAAACGCCAAACAGTACATTTTTATTCCAGGTAGGTAGATGGTTATAAGCTTAATAAAATATTCGATAAAAGCGATGTGGAAACGATTTTACCTAAAAGTCGGGCCTCAAATAAGGTTTAATAGTAGTTTATGCTACAAGGGCGAAAAGGAATAACTTACGAGGAGGATTTAAAACACGAGCGTAGCGATACTACGTTTTTCAATGCATAGTGTGAGGAAATAAAACAAATATAATCTTGTGAACTTTAAATTATGTTGGCTCAAAAGGATTGTAACCAGAACCGTTAAACAGTGGAAAAAAATAACATTTATGGTACACAAGAAAGGCTGCAGGTTAGCCAACCACTGTAAATAAATAAAAAAAAATAATAATAATAAAGCCCTAGGGCAAAATAATCGACTTTCTGTTCGGTTTTGATGCATAAAAAGTGAGCCTTTACGAACACTTGCATTGAAAATAAAATAAATGTAAGTATATTTTATTTGGGGGCGTCTACAAACGCACATTATATCAAATTATTAATAACTGTTAAAAAAGCTCTATTATTACAGTTTTTGGTCATATATTTCCAATATTAAGAAATGTTCATAATTAAACCCAAATTTTTTTCTGACGAAGAAAATAACCAATTAGTCTCTGTTACAAGAAAGGCGAAACGCAATTTGTTACGAGGATTTATGTTCGATGTTTTTTTTATTTCGTGCGTATAGCAGATTTTCATTAAATTTTAAATGTCGTCTTTTGATCGTTCTCTTTGTTACTAGAGTCTGTCAAGCGAGTTATGGCAACGCAATTTTGGTGGGGAAAAATGAAATCGACAGTATTGCACCACTGAAGTATACTCTGTTACCCCAAAACTAACAATCTTGATATTTATGTAAGTTGACTTTACCGATATCCAAATTTATACGGGTGGCTTTGTAGAATGTCGGTATAAAGCGAAGAAATCGACTCAATGACCCTTTCTGTGAAAAACAAAGTACAAAAGTCTAAGTTAAGTCAAAAGTCTTGAATTTGGCTAGATAACGGGTCATTGCTGTTTTAAAAAACAAGTGAAAAAAAACAACACATATTTAATTTTTTTAAACAAAAAACAAGTTTCTTTAAGGTTGATGCGACGGATCACGGTGCCGAATGGTTATCGTTTTTCAAAAAAAAAAAATTACCTTCTAGAAAATAATAACCAAATATACAAGGTGACTTTTTGACCATCGTCCAAATTCATACTGGTGGCTTGGTAAGTGATCAGTATCATGCATCAATAACAATTTTGTTGAAATTCGTAAAATGAAATTTTGACTTCCCATAGTGATTCACTCGGGACTGGAACTGAATTTATATGGGAAGCCGAAATTTCATTATACGAATTTCACAAAAATTGTTACTGATCCAAGACACTGATAACTTATCTAGCCTCCAGTATAACTTTGGACGATGATCAAAAAGTCACCTTGTATATAGATAATAAAGTATCAAACTTGGTCAAACCTAATTTACCAACTAACACTGACATTTTTCCCAAAGCTTGCATTTTTTCCATTTCATAACGCTGGAACCTTCTTTCTCTTCATCGTACGCACTCAACATCTTAAACAACATGCACCTCACATCGCTGGGCACAGTTTTAGCCATGATGGTCAACAAATTCAGTTTATTTCATTAATTTTAATTCGTAAATGAAATCAGCAAGAGAGCTAAAGACAAAGTTTAATGACAGGTGACATTATTTATTTTTTGTTGCTGTATGAATATTTTACCACTAAGTTCTTGACAAGATCGGCTTGACAGACTCTAGACCAAAATATCTGCCTAAGTGAACGCTCTGAAAGAAGACATCGGTCATATACTTATGCCTGCCGTTCAAAGGGTTAGGCAGATCCTGGTCCCTGGCCGGGTTTCCGGTATGGGTTCGGGCGGTTGATTGGATTTCACCTTGTATAATAATATTTTACCTATAATTTTAATTGTATATATATTGCTACATAAATTAAATAAACATTTAATCTAAGTAGTTCATGTACATTTATTATTTTATTACATATAGGTATATTTATAAGATTAAAATTCGACTTGTGAAACGTGTATTATATATACCTACTTTGCAAAATAAACTTTTTGAATTTGAATTTGAATTGAATTTTGAACCGTAAATTTATTTCCGCTGCGATCCTGTAATTTTACCTCTTCGTCATCCATCAATCTAGTCATTGGCTGCCAAAAGTAGGCCATCGATAAACCGACCGAATTAATAAGGGGGCTCTTCTGCTTCGGATGCCTTGACTTGGCCCTTCTCCGGTACATCGACAATTTGGTCGGCATACGTCCTTCTACGACTGTCCGGTCGAACTTTACCTTCCACTTACGCGCCATTATATTTCTTCAGTCACTGTTCTTTCTTAGGATACAGCCTAAGTCTATAGTTCTTTCATTCTGATAACTGATGCCTATATTACATAAGAAGTGGTGGCAATATCACGCAAGCTTTGGTGTATAAATTTTTATTATTAATATTTTCTTTTTTTTGTATTTTTCATAATTGTGTCTAGTAATATAGCCTGTTTTTTTAATTGCTGTTATGTAAGTTTAAATCTGGCTGGAATAAAGACATTTTATTATTATTATTACAGTTTTTACTACAATAGGCATTAGTAGCCACCTCACTAGTGCTGAGTATCATTGTCATCGAAAAAGTAACAAAGGTTTTTTGGTAAAGTTTTTTGTATTGTGTATTTTATATAGCCTAATGTATTGTTCATATAACAAGGTATCAATAAATACTTTAATTTTCATTAATCTTCTCTATATTATATTCAAACCACCGAAGGATTATCGAAGCATATATATGTATACATTATCCCCTTATTTATTCTAGATACTACATCTTCCTTCAGGCCGCAACGATCATTTATAACGATGTTTTTTTCTCTATCATTCAACGTCGAATCACGCATACTCCGCAAGGAATGCATTTCTTTTGCATTCACTGAAGTAATAATCAAGCAACGCCATCTCTCTTCCAAGTTTTTTGTTGAATCGGTCAAGCTGTAGAATGACTTTCCCATAGCCATGAAGCGTGCTTCCTAGTTACCTGTCTTCAAAAGATTAGAAAAGGATAATTTTCTTCCTTTCCAATTTTTTCAATAATCCATCTACCTCTGCTCCTATTATTATTACTTATTTACTTATGGCTTATTTACTATGGATATAAGTATATATTATTTTTGTATTTATTTATAATACACCAGCTGTAAACAGACTGCTAACGTCCATTTGAGTTTCAAACAAAAATGCGTAAATCCTAACGCAACGAGATACGGGCATTTGTTGAGACAGTTTCTGCCGTGAAACAGCTGTTCACGCGCAGCGTTCTAAAATAGACCTTCGTCCTGCGAGTTAAAGTCTTTAAGTTACAGTTGAATATCTTCTTCTCTGATGTTTTGCGCGTGTATTTTTCTTCAGGGAGTTGTTTAGTATGATAATTAGATTATGTAGTTTTATTTAGAGGTCGCAGTCATTTTACAACCTTTATAGATGTGTTGATACTTATATTATGGATTTGTGCAGCTTTTACTCGATTTAGTAATCGGGTTTCTCTTTGTGAACTTCCCGCCCCAAGACTCTTAGGGAAAAGGAAGCCCAGCGTTGGCGTGGGTAAAAACAGAGAAACTATTCTGGTTGTGTGAATGGCAGCTTGTTTTTGTATAATGTGTAGGTTTTGTTTAGCATTTAGCATGTCACTGTATCTATGTACTTTTTGCCACTATGCCTGTTGCCCCTATCACAATTTCTTTGTATATGGTATTGTATTGTTATTTCTTTTATGTGCACCGCCTTCATGATCTCTCTTCTTGACATCATTTCCACCCAAAGGTTGTCTGGAAGAAATACCTTTAAGCGATAACTACGTTATAACTATAATGAACAGAAAATCTCTTGTACTATCTCATAAATTTTTTAAGTACCTCCTGACCTGTTTCGCCTTTATGGCATTATCAAAGGAATTAATATAAGACCCTAGTTACACAATAAATAGTTTACAGCAGCCAGTGCGATCAACTCATTCACGACATAAATTTGTGGGATGGTACAAGTGATTTTCTGTTCATTATGTGTTGCAAGTTCCACCAAGTGCCAACAATCAGAGATGACGCTATGATACGATGTGCATTATTTACTGCCGGGACCTGTACTGGATACCTATAACGGCTGATGCTGTAGACCCCCGTGACAGTCAGACGAACGAACGGACGGACGGATAGACAGCGGAAGCTGTTCGGGTGTACGGAACCATAAAAATTACATTGAATATTTTTACAGATATTTAAGGCGTGGGCGCGGTTTGCAATTTATGGGATCTATCCATCAATGAGCCGGTTAGTTGGTGCGCGTCCAAACACTATGCGTCCGCGCAGCCTTGGGCTGTACCAGTATTGCCAGATGCACTGAAACAGTAGTTTCACTGTATTTTTATGTCGTGCTCTGTAATAAATTTCTTAAATTTTCATACAAACATTGTAATTTTGGCATTAGAGCTTTCATACAAACAATTTATTTTTGGAATTTCCGGGAAATGAGCGTTTTTCTGGTTGTTTTTTTTTAGTTCTTAGCTTTCCTCCAGATGGCGCTGTACATGTCACCATAGTTAAAATGTGTTTCGTAACAGTCAATGTCAATGTGGTTTTTCGTTTGTTTGGAATCGGTGCAAATTTTGTCTTTGATTCTGTTGCTAAAGAATACGACAGTGCCATCTAGGAATCTTATTTAAAACTAAATATGACATAAGAAAAAACGCTCATTTTAGGGACACTATAGTTTTCAAGTTAAGTTACTATATTTTAGGTTTTTGCATCTGGTAACACTGCATGGGCTGTCCAGATGTAGTGTCTCTGCACGGCTACATTGCGTCAGTACAAATATATTCTACCATCTGTGTTGTATTGAGATCAGTGGTTCTTCGGAACGTCAATTATTTAATATCTATTTGCGATAAAATGTTTATTTTGAAGAGCTCTTCGTAGCTCCGCTCTCGGTATAATCCTGCAGTAGTATTCTTAGATTTTGTGTTGATATAAAAAGTGTTTATTCATTCATTCATTCATTCACATGAAATTTCATAATATATCCTGAGGAGACAAGGGCGTACGCACGGGGGGGGCAGGTAGAGGCAGCTGCCCCCCCCCCCTGCGTACGCCCTTGTCTCCTCAGGATATATTATGAAATTTCATGTGAATGAATGAATGAATGAATAAAGGCAAGGGCGTACGCAGGGGGGGGGGCAGCTGCCTCTACCTGCCCCCCCCGTGCGTACGCCCTTGTCTCCTCAGGATATATTATGACATTTCATGTGCTTTTTGTTATCAACACAAAATCTTAGAATACGGGTAAAAAATAGCCCCTGAGCAAAAATAGCCCCCCCTGGAGTGTGAGACAAGCAAGTGTTATACTAAAAACTAACTAATGTTTTAAAAACATACTGTAGGTAAGCTATATACTATACATAGGGACTACTGAAGATCCCCGGAGACTAATTTTTTAAAGATAAATTTGATACAGAAAATACATACGTAGTGTTCAATAATTTGTTTGTCTTTTTCGTTTTAGTACTTATGCCTATACTATTGAGTTTCTGTCCCCCCCCCTGAGTGAAATCCTGCGTACGCCCTTGTGAGGAGATGCTTTCGAGTGTAGACTGTCAATAGAACACACAAAACGTTAAATCTTCGGTGAAAAGAGGGTGTTAAGACTTCTCACAATATAAAACTAGTGCCCACTCCTAATCACGTCGTAAAATCTTCTCTGTGATAATGTGTTGTAGATAGTGCTTTTATTTTAACCAAATTATTTATGTTTGGATTTATTAAATTTGTACGGGGTCATGCTTTGAGCAAGATAAAGTGAACGTAAGTAGAGCACTTTTCACTGACATTAATCAGTTTACTGCCACAAACCCACTATAATTATCCACCATTAAACTGTTAGGCAAAGTACTTGTTTCATAAACATTTTATAAAAAGTGGTTTGTCTTCCAAATCATCATAAACTGAAATGGGTTCTCTTATCTTGATATTGTTTTATACATTTCCGGTAGGTTCTAATATATATATGTCAAAGTAAGATTGTATAATCGCTGTTTTACAAAACCACTAGCTGTTTTACACAATAGCTCCGTTATGTAAAACGTCCAGCTGGATTGTCATTGCGTTACGTTCGGTAATACTGCTACCCACGTTTAGACGTAATGTAAAGTATTTCAGCCTAAAGTCAAAAATAAGTGCGACACGACGAACGAAGCGAGGAAGAGCGTGTTAGATTAAGATAAAATGAGGAGCCGAGTGAAACGGAGCGGAGCGAGGCGACTCCTGTAGTTTTTAACTTAATTTGCAATTCAGCATTAAATTTGACGCTGTTTTACAAAACCGTTTAACTGGTTTACAAAACCGCTAAACGTTGGCCTGCTGCATTGAATAACGCAAAACCTTTATACAAACCTGCCTGATAAAGTTCAGTCATAATGTAAAACCGCTAAACGTCGTCCAGCTCTTTTGCAAAACCACGGATTTTACAATCCTATTGCCACATATATATATAATTCTCAATATACAAATCCGTGTTCGAAACAACGTTAGTGACCATGCGGAAGACCACAATTTAATATTAACAAAAAACATCCAGTGTATAAACATCTTTGATCAAAAAAGCACAGTTTAAAGAAAAGGAAGCAGTATTATGTCTTCATAGAAACGGCCCGAAACGACGCGCTTCGAAATCTCGGGAGCTGTCGGTGGGCGGCAGTCGCAACTCGCAGTTGTGCCTCAGTCACGTATGCAGGTTCCCGCGTTGACACTGTAAGCCGCTCCCGCGCATTTTCGTAAATTATGGCACGAAATTATAGAATATGTTGTGCATTGTATGGCTGTTTAAATTTAATAATGCGACAATTTAATATAGCTCTATTAAATACGTTGGCAGCCTTAGCGCGTGTTTAGGCACCGAGCGGCCGTAGGTATTGATTTCAAGGACACCGCCAAGTTACACTACTGTCTACTTCTTTATACTGTGAAAAATGAGAAGAGAATTGACACAATGTTCTGAAATTTTAATCAAGATAAAACGTGTATCGACGCGATTACCCTCACTTTAATTAGTTAACGAAGAGAAGTGAAACTCGCCCAACCATGACATCCTGAAGTGAGCTCAGTGTCGGCCCAATTTTGTACAAATTTGCCCAAATGCCTTTGATAATTGAATGGGTCACTTGGAAAAGGTTGTAAGCAACAAAATTGAATTTTTAGGAAAAGAACATTTTTAATGTTATTTCAGTTATTTATTATTAAATATATTACAAAATACTTAGATAATTAAGTTTATATTATAATGAACCTCAAATAAGATAGTAATAACCAAATAAGCAAATTAGCACTGAAAAATAAACAAAACTATTCCTAAATTTACGGACAAACGTTGCATCTAACGTTTGTTGCAATATGTAATGGTTGACATATTTTTGGTTGTCACATAATCTTTGTTAAGAGGCTATGTGAATTTTATTTTTGTCACTGTCACTCCAAGCGAAAAATCGCGCAGTGCGAGAGGGGCGGATTCAGGGCGAAAGCGAAAAATGTTAGTTTTATAATTTTTATAAAGAAACTAAAATAGCTAGCAAAATTTCAAATATCTAATCTCTAGATATTGTTAAAACACATCTAATAAAATATGTTTGAGTTCTGTATATGGTTCCTACTCGTCAAACGAGGAGAAAAAGTGTGTTTGAAGATCACATTTCAACAATTATTTCTATCGAGGAAAATTTATCCAAACATGTTTTCCAATTTCAAATCCCTAGATTATATAGTCAAGATGCATATACTAGAAACTAATTATAATTTTTCGTGTATTTCATGAAATACATAGAAAAGAAACACCCATATTTTTTTCGCATATCGCCTTGTAACGTTTTACCACTAACTAAAACAGGAGGTAATTTCACTGCTATAGTGTAACCTATTCTGCTTGGATATTCCTTTCCGGCATTCCTCAGCACCTCATTCATCTATTCCTAAATTTACGGACAAACGTTGCATCTAACGTTTGTTGCAATATGTAATGGTTGACATATTTTTGGTTGTCACATAATCTTTGTTAAGAGGCTATGTGAATTTTATTTTTGTCACTGTCACTCCAAGCGAAAAATCGCGCAGTGCGAGAGGGGCGGATTCAGGGCGAAAGCGAAAAATGTTAGTTTTATAATTTTTATAAAGAAACTAAAATAGCTAGCAAAATTTCAAATATCTAATCTCTAGATATTGTTAAAACACATCTAATAAAATATGTTTGAGTTCTGTATATGGTTCCTACTCGTCAAACGAGGAGAAAAAGTGTGTTTGAAGATCACATTTCAACAATTATTTCTATCGAGGAAAATTTATCCAAACATGTTTTCCAATTTCAAATCCCTAGATTATACAGTCAAGATGCATATACTAGAAACTAATTATAATTTTTCGTGTATTTCATGAAATACATAGAAAAGAAACACCCATATTTTTTTCGCATATCGCCTTGTAACGTTTTACCACTAACTAAAACAGGAGGTAATTTCACTGCTATAGTGTAACCTATTCTGCTTGGATATTCCTTTCCGGCATTCCTCAGCACCTCATTCATTGCATCTCGCCACTACTTCTTAAATTTTTTCCGCTTATTTACTTGCTTTGCAGCACCAGGACTCACGAAAAGATCACCTCGCTCCGCCATCTTACAACGGTTTTCGCCTAACTGGCAAACTTTCGGTCGTGATACTGACATTATAAAAAATCAGAGAATAGTGTTTATTAAACCAAACTGTCTATGGGCTCAAGTAGAACGTTTTTCAATCAAAAAGATAACATGGTACAAAATGTTGGTTACAACGTTTTCCAGGTGACCCATTCAATTATCGTCGGCCGATCAAGCATTTAGGCTAAAAGCAATCGCTTCAACTGATCCTAGTTTTAATTTCGAAACTATGTCTTTATTTTTAGTATTTTCAAAACTAAATATTTGACAGGGTAATTTAGCTAATATAAAATCCAATTAATTACATTTTTTGTTTTGAATCAGAAGTTTTGTTAATATTGTGCCCGCGTGATATTTCATATTTCGGTTTAACGTCATCCTTTTTCCCACGGGAACAATGTTTTTTTACAGGATAAAATGTAGCCTATGTGTTAATTCAGGGTACAAGCTATCTCCACTCCAGATTTCATCCAAAACCGTCCAGCTGTTTCAGCGTGAAGAAGTGACAAACATACTAACTCACACAAACTTTTGCATTTAGAATACTAGTGGGAAGGGTTTGAAATAGACAAACAAACAATTTGTATTATTTTGTGACGCCCATTAAAAATTGTTGACGACAATAAATGTATAAGAAAAACTTAGAGACGGTTATAAAAATAAATGAACAGTAAGAAAAATGTAATTAATTATTAAATATACATTATAACTTAATAAACATAATTTCAAGTTCCAAAATAACTAAAACTTTTTGAAACCCATAAAAACTTTTGATTTACGGCCAATGGATCATCCTTTTGTCTCGTTTAATCCACGAACGATTTTTCAACACAGCACGTTTCAAGCACGTTTTAGCAGCCGGATTGTGAATAACCCGCCTTCTTCTATTTAAGGGGATACGTAAAAGTTTTAGCGTCCCTATTACTCTACCTATATATGCGAAAAAACCCTCAGTGCGAGTGGGACGGATTAGTATAAAAGTAGCAAAAAGTCGGTTTTTCATTAATATAATATGTTAAAAAGATTTTCAAGGAGACTTAACAAATAAATAATCCACATTTTGAATGCAATTTCACAATGAAATTAGTTAGGATTTCAGAATTACAGGAAAAAATAAAACAATTTAGAGGACTTTTCGGAATTAAATTCTATAGAGAAAATTTCATCCAATCGCGTTTTCCTTCAGTGAGAATCTTAATCAAATACTCAAAAAACATTTACCCAAAAATGAAATACGTAGATGACGTTATAGTGGAGTAAATGGATTCGAAAAAACCCCATTTTTTTTTGGTATCGCCGTAATCGAAACAGAACACTTATATTCCAAATTTACTCAATAGTTCCTCAACAAAACCTTATTTATGTATTCTGCCATAGCAAAGTTACCAATGGTTTCTAAAAAATCAAATTTTCAATAATTTTGAATTTAAAATATTTTGAAATTCTAATTTACAGAAACCAATGTAAACTTTACACAATACATAGGTAGGTAATCATGTTTTGTTGGATAACTATGGAGTGAATTTTGAAATTAAGTGTTCTGTTTCGATTAATTAGAAAAAGGCAGGTTTTTCACAATCCGGCTGCGAATTCGCTCTTAAATTTGGCATCAAGTTACCGATTAGTAAGATAAATAAATAAAGTACAAAATAAATATCGTTATAAAAAAGCAACGAGATCATAATTATTAAATTGCTTACAAAATGTATCAAATTGTTTACAAAAAGTATTAAATTGCTTACATTGAATACTCGTGAATTGGCAAACAAAGTTTTAATTAGTTGCTATTGATGTTTGTGACTACCTACAAACAAGTGGCTGTAACCCTGTTACCGGTCGGCCACAGCATCAGACTTCGAGAGGCGCACCAAGCGGTTCTTCTTGAACGGTGAAAGGACTGTAAACTATTTTATTTTAACTTTATTTAACTATTTAATTTTAACTTTATTTTAACTTTTATTTATTTATTTTAACTTTATTTAACTTTTATCATTATATATTATATATTTTTAACTTTATTTAACTTTATTTTAACTTTTATTTATTTATTTATTTATTTTAACTTTATTTAACTTTTATTATTATATAATTTTAACTTTATATAACTTTATTTTAACTTTTATTTATTTATTTTAACTTTATTTAACTTTTATTTATTTAACTTTATTTATCTATTTCATTTTAACTTTATTTTAACTTTACGAACTCTAAGTGAAAGTGGATATGAACTTTAATCAAGTGAATTAATTAAATTTTGGGTGTTGATTATAACTTGCATTTTTTTGTACTTGACTTTATAACTTTGATTTTTTATGTGTCTTTTAAATCTCTAGTTGTAATCTCAACTTACCTTTAACTAAATCTTAACTTAGCGTCTCTTTTCTTCCCGGTTTAGGAGCATGTACAACATGGGCAACCTTCCGTACATTCTGCTACGTTGCGACCTAGTTAAGTCCAGCGTGTACGTGATGTTATTACTTCACTTTATACATTTTATTTATCTATCAACTGAGAACCTACTTAGCTACCGTAGAGATCACAGCTAGAGAAAAACTACTTTTCTCTTTATTAAACCATCTTCAAACTACAAGTCTGTTTCCACTTTCTACACCACTCCACTTCATCTAACGACAACAACAATCGTATGGCCAGAACTGATCATTCTGACCATACAGCACCGGTAGACAAATGTATGAAGTTGTATAGAGCCGGCCATGAATCGCCGCTCGCGCGTCTTGTCCGGCTTCGAGTGACTTGCGCTCTCGGGAAGGCGGTGTGCGGGGAGGCGGTGTGCGGGGAGGCGGGCGGTTGAAACAGTGATCGAGCTCACAGGACGAACCTAGTATCGAGCGCTTTAAGCGAGCGAGTGCGCTATACATAAAGGAGCCGACGGGTGCAGGGCAAAGCCCGTCGCAAAAATCGCCTGGAAGCGCAGCAAGAAGCGCCGCCAGAAGCCTGAAGCTGTAGCCCTGGCGTTATACGTTATTGGTTAAAATTTTTAAATAGCGAATGAGTTTTCTGAAATGTGTTATTTTTTGCTAAACTGTGAAAGGGTAACCTGCGCCCGTAGCACAATGTGCGCGACGCATTAGTTAGTTGAATCACAAGTGCGAGGAGCGTGACATATTGCTTAATCGCAAAAACATCGTGTTACGCTCCTCGCACTTGTGATTCGCGCGATTAAACATTATACTACGGGTGCAGAACTCTCCAATAAAAAAACTACAAAGAAAACAAGACCTGTGGGTCTACCGCGTAATTCTCATTTACATCAACATCAACTTGAGATTGAAATTTGACGTGCGTGCGACGACGCCCGCCTAACATGCCATCTCTTTTGCACGCGTTGAATTTCGCATGCATTTGCTTGAAGTTGATACAAATGAGAATTAAGCGGTAGCTCAGGGCTAAAAAGGATGATACTCGTACTTATTACGTAACTAGCAGTTGCCCGCGACTTCGTCCGAGTGAAAGAAATTAATGCGGCCACAGTGGGATTCCCGCAGTAGAAAGTATCCAGTTTTTAGTTAGATAATATGTTAATGAACAGTGATCTTCCTTCCTTTTTATTTGTAATTAATGCCTCACTGCTGAGGATCGAACAGTAATAACCATACCAAAACTCGTTCAGTAGTTTTTGCGTGATGCATGAAATACCGACAAAAATACCGAAACAAAATTTTTTGTACCAGTATCCTACACCGCAATTTTTTGCAATGTCGCTCAGCCGAAATGTAGAAGAGTAGATATTATTCGAGATTTCAAGTTTTGCTCCATAGTAAAAGTTGTTCTATACCATTGACTGAATAAGCTCTCCAACAAAACAACGATATTAGAAGAAAGTTACGTTAAAACTTGGCTAATTTGCCAACCTGACTGAACTCAGTATCGCGTCGGCGTCAGTGCACGACGGACGTCGCACGGGACGACGCACAGCAACATAATATTAATAATAATAATAATAATAAACACTTTATTGCACACAAAAACACAGATTAGAATTAAGAGAAATACAGGGCAAAGGCGGACTTATTCCTGAAAGAAATTTCTTCCAGTCAACCATAAATGACAGAGATGAAGAAACGTTATACATCGGCTTATTGAAATTTAAAATGAGTGCATAAAGAGTGATATAAATATGTATGTAACTATAATAAATATAATAGTCAACATACACTACTAACCTAAAAGTATACCTAACGACCTGACGGTCTAAAATAGGTCTTGTCCCTTCTTCGCTCGCGATATTTATGACTGACATGTCAATGTGACATTATAATACTACGTAATGAGCGGTTTTCCTTGTGTCAAATTTAGTGTTTAATAAGATTCCTAGATGGCACTGTCCTATACTTTAGCAACAGAACCAAAGACAAAATTTGTACAGATTCCAAACAAACCTAAAACCACTTTGACATTGATTGCTACGGAACATATTTTATCTAAGGTGACATGGACACCGACATCTGGCGGAAAGTTAAGAACTAAGAAAAAAAACAACAAGAAAATTGCTCATTGATAAAAGTTTTAGATTTGTAACTATTGTTAGTTGCATTCGTAATTAAGTATAAAGACGGATCGACTTATATGAATTTATTTCGCGATACGCGACATGTTTCGAATTCCTTCCGAATTGACTGAAGTTATATGCTGTGTGCCGTTTTAGAAGTTCGATTCCTGTGTAGGTTACCTAACTACACTTTCTTCTAATGCTAAATTTCATGAAATACACGGAAAATTTTAATACTAAATTATTATTACATACGGCTTGAACACTCACGTGTGATTGTTGTTGACTATATGCCAACCGTTTCACCGATACAATTTCGGCATTATCAAGGCGAGTGTCGTTCTTAGGACGACGACGCGGCGTTCACCGTCGTTGTCAAACGGGCACTGGCAGCCGCCGATCGGCGAGCTGAACGCATTGCTGATAAAAATTTTAATACGTTTCTGGTATATGCATTTTGACTATACAAGGTGACTTTTTGATCATCGTTCAAATTCATAGTGGAGGCATGGTAAGTGATCAGCATCATAAATCGATAGCAATTTTTGTGAAATTCGTGTAGTGAAATTTCGGCTTCCCATAGTAATTCACTACCAGTCCTGAGTGAATCACTATGGAGAGTCGAAATTTCATTTTATGAATTTTACAAAAATCATTATTGGTTCATGATGCTGATCACTTACCAACTCTCAAGTATGAATTTGGACGATGTTCACAAATTCACCTTGTATAGTCTAGGGTTTTGAAATTGGAAAACATGTTTCCTCGATAGAAATAATTGTTGAGATGAGGTCTTGAAACACACTTTTTCTCCTTGTTTGACGAATAGGAACCACATACAGAACTCAAACATATTTTATTAGGTGTGTTTCAACAAAATCTAGAGATTTGATATTTGAAATTTTGCTAGCTACTCGTATTTTAGTTTTTTTAATAAAAATATAAAACCAACTTTTTTCCCTTTTGCCCTGAATCCGCCACTTTCGCACTGCGTGATTTTTCGCTTGGAGTGACAGTGACAAAAATAAAATTCGCATAGCCTCTTAAAAATATGATCATACTCGTACCTTTCTGTTACACGTTGTATAAGTCTTTGGTGCAGAGTTTGCGTCCATTGACGACAAACACCCGCTCGCTAGAGAACGATTTCGGAAAGAAATTAAAATACGTCGCGTTTCCCAGGATAAAATTTACGTAGTCTGTCGCATCTTTTAAGGCGTATGACCACGCTAAATAAGCAACTCGATGGGTGTTCGTACAAATATCAACGGAAACGACATTGAAATAATGTTCATTTCAGCGTGCCTTGAAAAGTGGCTGTTACGACAACCACTGCGTTTTCGGCTAGCGTAAAATAGGAGAAAATAATACTTTTCACATGGACGCCATGAACGGAAAAAAATTGTTGATCTTAAATTTTTTTGATCTAAAAATTTCCTATAATTTGGTGAAATAATAATTAAAATCGCTTAAGGCGTTTGGAAGGAGGAAGAGAATTCTTGTGTTAATCATGTGAAACTTTCGATGACTTTCGATTTTTTTGTCAAAACTTACAATAGAAAAACAGTTTATGAAACTTAAAATTTATTTTTGACTCTATAATGCCTATCATATATTTTTATGAAAGTTTTTGGACCACCCGTGTGGGAGGAGTAGGCCTTCAAAGACAGCTCCAAATTGCAGTTGGCGTATCCATTCGCCTTAATATAAGCCACTCGTACCAACACGGTGTCGTGTCGTACAATAATCCCAAAAACAAACAAGTAAGGAAAGACAAATAACAATGTTCCTTCCTACAAATTTAAGTTCTCGTCTGTCAGTTTCAATACCTGAACTTCTTAACTAGAGGAACAACTAGAAGCTTAAGACAAACTGCACCTTATGTTCTAGAAATTAAAGTCCATAGCTAAGTGTATTTTCCATACAGTAAATAACTCTCCAAGTGCGGTTAACTTCGGTAGTTAAGGCCCTAACACCTTGTGTAGCTGTGGGTTATAGTTACCAATAAAACAGGGTGAAAGGTGTCTACGGTTTTATTACGTGCTAGGTTTTCTAGTTTTATTTACTGTATTTTCTTTGACATTGACCTACAACGAAGGAAGAAAAAACGTGAATGAATGAATTGACACTTTATTGTACATAAAAGACATGTAAAAGAAAACAGAGAAAACATAATTGTGTACAAAGGCGGACTTATCACTTAAAGCGATTTCTTCCAGCCAACCTTTGGGTTGTGAAGAAATGTCACTAGAAAAAAAAAGGGGATAGACGTAATAGATAGAGTAAATTAAATGAAAATCAATTCTTCTTCTTCTTAGCATGTCGATGGCATCAAATTATTACCACTTTGATGGCTCTGTTGTTGGCCTCAAAAAGAGGCCACTTTGATGGCTCTGTTGTTGGCCTCAAAAAGAGGCCACTTTGATGGCTCTGTTGTTGGCCTCAAAAAGAGGCCACTTTGATGGCTCTGTTGTTGGCCTCAAAAAGAGGCCACTTTGATGGCTCTGTTGTTGGCCTCAAAAAGAGGCCACTTTGATGGCTCTGTTGTTGGCCTCAAAAAGAGGCCACTTTGATGGCTCTGTTGTTGGCCTCAAAAAGAGGCCACTTTGATGGCTCTGTTGTTGGCCTCAAAAAGAAGCCACTTTGATGGCTCTGTTGTTGGCCTCAAAAAGAGGCCACTTTGATGGCTCTGTTGTTGGCCTCAAAAAGAGGCCACTTTGATGGCTCTGTTGTTGGCCTCAAAAAGAGGCCACTTTGATGGCTCTGTTGTAGGCCTCAAAAAGAGGCCACTTTGATGGCTCTGTTGTTGGCCTCAAAAAGAGGCCACTTTGATGGCTCTGTTGTTGGCCTCAAAAAGAGGCCACTTTGATGGCTCTGTTGTTGGCCTCAAAAAGAGGCCACTTTGATGGCTCTGTTGTAGGCCTCAAAAAGATCGGTCATCGTGCAGGTGTAAATATAAAAATAACCTACCAAATTAAACTTAATTTTAATAGATACCATAGACTTACATAATAGTAGTTTATGCTACTAGGGCGAAAAGGAATAAATCGCGAGGACGAATTAAAACACGAGCGTAGCGAGTGTTTTAAACGTAACCGAGTAATTTATTGCTTTTACGCCCGTGTATCATACTACGTTTTTCAATGCATAGCATAGCCTTTCCTGTGTACCATAGATGTTATACTTTTTTTTCCACTGTTTAACGGCTCTGGATACAGTCCTTTTGAGCCAATTATAATTTAACTCGCTACGCTCGTGTTTTAAATCGTCCTCGTGATTTATTCCTTTGCGCCCTTGTAGCATAAACTACCATTGGGTACTTTATTTTTTTTAATTTTGTGCGTTCTACAATGGTGTCGATTCCGTGTAACACAACATTATTTATTTGACAGGACTAACATTATTTGAACCGTCTTTTCGATTAAGAAAGAAAAAGGCAGAACGCTTAAAATAAGTTAAGTCCGAAAATTTTAAAAAACCCCGCCAAGTGCGAGTGAGACTCGCGTAACTAGGGTTCTGTATGTGGATGATAAATTTAATTTTGTCATTATTTTTTGTGAATTTCTAAATCGCTTTATTTTTCCTGTAATCTTTACGTTCAAATTATTACCATAATTTTTTCATATTCTTCGATCCACCAGTTTTGGAGATTAGGGGGGGGGGGGGGGGATATAGCTCTTCAAAATATGGCGTGGAGTTGAATTTAATTCGGTTTTGCTGGTGGAATGTAAGCTAAGGGTGCCCAAAGGACTCTCTTAGGGTGCGAAGTGGCCGACTGTTTGCTATAGGAAGCAGCAGGACAAATCTTCACTAGAAGGCTCCCTGTCACGAGCCCTATAACTGCTCAACAAGTTCCACGATCTCACAGACCTATTCTTCTGCTCATTGGATAATTTCACAAGAACAGCCTTGTTTGTAATTTGTTATAGATAAAATTGTTGCTTATAATGTTACTTGATTGTCGTCTTGTGTGAAATTCTAAACATAAATTCTAAATAATAATATAAATTCAAAATACTTATATTTTTCATTGTACTGTAATTTATGTGTATAATATTACATTGTTGATGATTTTTGCACTATTTAGCTGTTAAGATAGTGTTATGTAGTAAATAAATAAAAATACACATTTTTTATATTATGTTTTTTGAAAGATTCTCGAAATAGATGCAAATCAACATAACCAAACCATATATTTTATAATCAGGTTTTTAATACCTACAATTTGACTTAACATAAACAATAAGAAAACGGGTAGCTACAAACATAAATAGCTTACAATTATAAATATTAACAAAGTACAAAATAAATTTAAAACAATTTTTATTATTTAAAATTTAAAACCATTTGGTGGCAAGAAAAGAGTACTGTTACTCCTTCACGCCGTAACTACTGAACCGATTATTGTGAAATTTTGCACAAATGTAGTTCTAGACCTGGAATACGACATAGACTCTACTTTTTATCCCATAAATCAGTTGCCATGGTAACAAGAAAATTGTGTCGTTAAGAGACGCGGCTCGACCTTCAAGCCTCGCCAAGCATACTATACTAGGGGATTAAATCAGTTATCAAAGACCGCCAAAGACCAATGAGGTTGGAATATCATTGGCCAAATACACAGTAGTAGAGGATTCATTCAGAGTACACAAAATACTGTCGATGATAAAAGCGGCTCGGCCATCGGCCTCGTCAAAGACACTTTACATGTGGATCAAATTAGAGATGATGAGAACCAAAAAACCCAAACCAGAGTCAGGTCAACTGGTAGTGGTACTGGAGGAATATCAGTGTCACAGGTTATTCTGTAGCGTATGCTGAGCCAGCGCCCTTTCATGTTTTTTCTATGACAAAGATTGTGATCTTTTTGTATTTGTTATTTGTTAAGGTTGTACTTTTTGTGTTTTTTTTTAAGAGGCTTTGAATAAAGTTTTTATCTATCTATCTATCTAACTATACGTACTAAAAAATGAATGGTCTGAAAAAGGTTTAAGGGTCGAATTCTGCCGGTCGAGATTGCACAAACGTGTTTTTTGAAATGTATGTGTACTTTGTACTTGTTAACAGTGAAGGTAAATCTGCATGCCCTGAAAAAATTGTGCCCAAAGTACGGCGACCATAGACAATAAAGCCCAGAAAGACGTCTATTGTTCAACATCTTGCGTACAAATAATTCTGTTAACAATCGAAACGGGATACTGCAATCCTATTGGCTCTTCCAATCTTACGTATAGCGCCACAAACTTATCCTTCCCGAAGACAAGAGTCTAACGTAATGAATATAGAAGCCATTTTGGTTTGGCCTACTGAAACATATAATTTTGGAGTGGCGAATTATATCTGCTGGTTCAGTCAGACGTGTTGACAGAAGTCGGTCGCCTGTTATGAGGAGTCTGTAGGCTGTTTTCGTCTATGACGGCGACAGAACTCACTACATCAGTGAAGGGTTTTGACTACTCCAGTAACATTCACAAAAACTCTCTCTCTGCCACTCCCTTGAGGAAAAAACGACGTGAAGATACGCATTGTTTTGTTTTGGAATAGAGTTACTATTCAAATCATAGTTTTAAATCAAAACAGCCCATGCTATTTTCCTGTTCTACGATCCTGACACACCTTTCATTGTTATTGTTCGAGGAAAATTACAAAGTTTTATAAACCTAATTATTAAACTTAATGAAGACTTGGAGTTAATGGTGAAATAATAATTTAGTAATTTTGTTGTTCTTAACAGGGCCTTTATTTGGAAAAGCTGTTAGTGAAATAATATAACGGTTTGTTTCGGATTTTAGGCTTTAAAATCAACACAATTAAGTCCAATTTGGAACTAGACACATTATTTGTTTCAGAAACGAAGTAATTATAACAATTTCTTACAAATATTTTTGCTATTAGCTGCCGAGCAAGAATGAGGCTTGTTTTTGTATTATTATAAAAGGAGTTATGGTCTCTTTTTAGGTTATATTTTTAGGTTAACTTTTGAATAGTTTGCGTATTATTATTGAGCAATGTGATGTCTTGTTTTTTTCGCAAAACGCAATATTTGTCGTAAAGTAATATGACATAATGGCCACGCAGTGGGAAATTTATGTTTATTTTCTAAAAATAACTTTTTAATTTTTTTTTTCGTTTATCACTGTTCTTTAGGTAATTTGTTAAATATGACCAGTAACATCTGTGATTGGATTTCATTGTGATTCAATATCAGAACCATTCTAAATTCCATTGAGTAATGGTCTATCTATACCATACAGTCTCTACTTCTCATGGTAAATACGGGGGATATAGAATCGAATGGAAGTCGTCGTCCTTTGACCTCAATTTGAATTGCAAAGGGAGACTTTGTTTTTTCATATCTTGTTTGTTGAGTTTTCTGACTAGGTACACCGCGGTATATTTATGAAGAAATAACTTTATACATTGGCTTTTGATTTAGAAATGTAAATATTTAAGAAAAGTAGCATTCTTATTCTATTTATGTATAAATATATAAATATATGTTGCTACATAGAGCATTTATTTTATTTTTATTTTTTGTATAATTAAAACAGTGTATAAAACTCATTTTCGAAATATATTTCGGCCCACTTTGGGGCTGGTATCAGCCGGACTGTTTATAATTCGACTGATGCCGGCCCCAAAGTGGGCCGAAATATATTTCGAAAATAAGTTTATGCACTGTTTTAATTGAACAAAAAATTAAAATAAAATTTACGCAGAATTAACAACAACAAAACTTATTTTAGAACATGATGAAAAAACCGGCTAATTGCGAGTCAGACTCGCGCACGAAGGGTTCCGTATAAAAACGGCAAAAAAAACATGTCTGTTGTATGGGAGCCCCCTTAAATATTTATTTTATTCTGTTTTTTAGTATTTGTTGTTATAGCAGCAACAAAAATACATCATCTGTGAAAATATCAACTGTCTAACTATCACGGTTCATGAGATACAGCCTGGTGACAGACGGACAGCGGAGTCTTAGTAATAGGGTCCTGTTGGTTACCTTTTGGGTACGGAACCATAAAGTCAGTTTTCCTGTATGATTTATGCTAAATTTTTGCATGCGCAGCCGTTGATTAAAGCGAGATTGACAGTTAAAAAACAAAAGCAGGATTTTCCCGAGGAGGAATTTTTATACAGGACCAGGGACAGGTTTTTTCGTTCACCGTACGTATAAGGTACACAGATAAGCTTTTTCCCGACTCACCACAGTCCCAATTCGACACAACTTTTTACTCTCATACATTCATTCCCGATTCACCACAAATTAGAAAAATATTGAAATTTTGATTATTTATGTTCCCGATTCACCACAACTCCTTATTTCTGTAGAGAAATGTACCATTAGCAAAATAAAACAAAAGGCAAAATCGCAAGACAGTTCAAGTTTAATTTATTTAATATTATAAAACTAGATTGACAACTTCCAATAATCAGTACAAATAAGTAATAGGTATGCATAAACTATGATAGAACACATTTACTGTAGGGGATATTTTATTCTAAACTAATGGAAGTGGTATTTTGCTGCTGGCTGTACATTCTGTGCAGTGTCGAATCGGGAATAGATAAAATTTATATTAAATGAAATTGTGTCGAATCGGGAATAGGTTTTTAGTGTGGTGAATTGGGACTGTGGTGAGTCGGGAAAAGGCCCACAGATACACCTATGCATGTGTGCAGTTAGAGTGTGTTGCTGCGGTTTGCGGTCACATATTTGACAAGCCGCATCACACACATATAGTGGAAAACCGGACTATAGATAGATACGTAAAACTACCTATACATCAGACTATAGATAGATACGTATAACTACATCAGACACAAGGGCGGATTCAGCCTGCGAGCCAGGGCGGGTTACAGGCTCCGAATTAGTCCAAATATACATATAATAAAATTTTGTGCAATTTTAGTTAAATTTAGCGTGTCTGTATAGAAAAAAAAGTTGAACTAGGCCCAGGGGAGTCATGACCCCCATGCCCCCCCCCTTAGATCCGCCGTTGATCAGACAAGAAATAGTGTTACATAGACGGAATATACCAAAGTTTCATACAAACTCTTGATTAGAACAATTTTGTGGAAAGTTTAGTCTTCAAAGTTCCGCTACCATTCTGTAATATCACCATTGTGTTTTAGTATCGTCGTTCTATTGATGTTCAACTAAGAAATAAGGACGCACCAAAAATTTTTTTTTCGTTATTCACAATAGCATAATTAAAAATGGGTTATTTTATTTTGGTATTTAAAATAGCTTACTTAGCAAGATCATGTTACCTAATTATTTTTCCGATTACTAGATTATAATAAATATTAAAAAAACTTTCAAATTTGTGCGGGACTTTTTTATTGTAGATTTTGCACTAAGGGAATAAAGCAGTGTCTTACGTCACGGGCGGCATATTGAACCCTGAGCGTAACGAGGGACTCTAGAGTTAACTCCTGAGCGTAGCGAGGGAGTTATATAGAGTCCTGAGTAAAGCGAGGGGTTCAAGCTGCCCAAGACAAAGACAGGCTTTATTCCAGAGGAGCATACTCTACTTTTCACACCTTCTGCGAGACAATAAAAAGCTCGACATTTTTTATCAACATTAATAATTCAATAAAATTCACTGACAATCAAAGCACCAAACACCGTCTTTTGTTTCACATTCTTTGTAAACGCTTTTTTTCTTTTTGTTGAATTCTGCTTATGGTGGCCAGGTCGATTTTCGAACAAACCTCTTTACAATCCCATATGGGCATTTGTTTTCCACGAGTTTCCACACGAATTTGACGTTCCAAATTTAAATCACTTTAATCCCTAGGGATTTTCACATAACTTTATATCCCTTGAGATATAATGCGTTACTTTACGTTGAGGTTGCATGATATGTAATTGGACATTGTCGAGCAGGTGGTGTGAAAGTACATTTTATTGGTATGAATCACGGATTTGTTTGAATAAATATATCTGCCACCCTTGCATAGTAATTTTATTATATTTGAAGAAAGAAGAGAAGAAAATACATTTATTTGGTAATTAAGTTATATCCCAGTACCTACGAGTATTTGCTGCCACGAAAATGGCCTCAACTCAGCAAGATGCTGTCTCGACACAACGCTGGTATTCTGTTGCAGCCTAGCGTGTGTGAGTGACTCGTTGTGGAAACATGTACACAAAAAAGTTCATGAACTTTTTTTAGGCACTAGAGTGACCAAATATGCCATTTTAAGAGTCATAAACATGAATGTGGGTAGTTACCAAAAACACGTATAAATTAAGGAGGGTAGAATGAAGCTTACACATGTTATGAATATAAATAACTAATAGAAAAAACACAAAAACGATAAGGAAAATCAATTGGAGCCAATTTATTAAACACGATAGACAAAGTTTGTTGGTTGAAACAACAAACAAGGTTGAAGAACAAGTTTTGGGTAAGTTATTTATTTATTTTTATGTATACTATGGAATTAAAAATAAAACAGATTTTAATCCTTCTGTCCATTTAGCAAAAATCGTTTATATTTTGATTTAAAAGTTGTTACATTTGCGTTAATAATATGTCTTAATTTACCTCTGAAATTGCCGAAATTTTCTTACAGATTCATAAGTTCATAATTCTTGTATTTCAATATATAGATATTTCAATTATTTGTTTTTTGTTTGAAAGTTGATTTAAAGGTTTACATCTACGTATTAAATTTTGTTTTTATTTTCGGTTTGATTATAAAAAATTAAATCTTCAAAAACAGTTCGTCCTAAATGCCATCCATTTTTTACAGCTGACACTTTTCAACAACTAAATTACACAAAAGAAATGACCTAATTTGGATTTGTCATTCCTAAAAAAAATACAAAAACGTTAGTACTAAAAATTGAGTTTCCTTCAAATTCGCTATAGAAAACAGCAATTTCATATGTAAAGACCTAATATACTAATACAAAAATGGACTAACATGGCTCTCGTATCACTCCACAAATAAAAAATACTCACCTAGTTGATAGGACTTAATTCGTTGGAAATGATCTCTAGTATAACCATTTTCAAGGAATAGGTCGAATTACCAATCATCCTGTATACACTACCTCTATGTTTGTGGTAGCTCCTGTCACTGGCACATGCCGCTCGTGTGTCGGTTATCTTTTCATTTTACTGCTAGTTTATGCTAATTTATGCTAGACTCAGATGGAATGAAACGAAACCTTTGGAAGTCCTAGCCATTTAATATATTTTTTAATGCAAGTGCTCGTAAAGGCCCTTTTCTCATAATCCTCAAAAACACTAATGCTTTGTCAATCAACGATAAGTCGTACAAAAATTGGGCTTCTTTTTTGAAAGAACCAAAATAGTAGTTTATGCTACAAGGGAGCAAAACTCTTACGCCTGTGTATCATACTACGTTTTTCAATGCATAGTGTGAGGAAATAAAACAAATATAATCTTGTGAACTTTAAATTATAATTGGCTCAAAAGGACTGTATCCAGAGCCGTTAAACAGTGGAAAAAAGTATAACGTTTATGGTAAACAGGAAAGGCTGCAGGGTAGCCAACTATTGTAAATAAATTTAAAAAATAATAATAATAAAGCCCTAGGACAAAATAATCGACTTTCTGTTCGGTTTTGATGCATAAAAAGTGGGCTTTTACGAGCACTTCCATTTAAATTAATATTGGAAGTATTTCTTCCAGGCCAAGCATATGAGTACTAACTAAAGGAATCTGAATGAACTGACGGAACACGGAGGAATTAAGAAGAAGAGTTGCTGATAGTTAATTTTAGTTCACTTTTCCGACTTCACAGCGACTTCACATGAAAGTGTCAGCTGAACATATTAGAAAAAGAAATATTTAGAATCTTATCATGGAAATTAATGGAACTTAGGACGAACTGGTTTTGAAAATTTAATTTTGGTTATCAAACTGACAATAAAAACAAATTTTAACACGTAGATGTATAACCTTGAAATCAACTTTCAAACAAAAAACAATTAATGGAAATAGCACAGAACTAGTTCTATGGGAAATAGCTATTAAATAACAGGAATTATGAACACATGAATCGGTAAGAACATTTTGGCAATTTCATATGTAAAGAGCTATTATTCTCATTAAGGCGCTACGAAAAAAATCGACGCTTTTAAAACTTGCGTAACTACTTCAGTAAATAATGTATTATTTTGATAAAAAAGTATATTATTTTTGGAACATTTTTCTAGTGATCTGTTAAACAGAAACGTGATTGGAGAAATTTGGCTCGATATAAATATTTATTGAAATTTTTCGAAACCAATTCTCCTTGTTTGACAATTTAGAATGACATATGGACTGCAATTATATTTTATTAGATGAGTTTTGATGGTATCTAGGACCTCTATTCTGTATATTTGGTTGCCAACTGAACCGGGTGCGTATCATCAAAAACATAGATAAAACAGACATTTCAAAATTGCCTTTAGTGGGTATTGAACTATTTACGAACTGTGTCGTCACTTCAAGTGCGAACATATCCTTAGACAATCGGAATTCGATAGGATATCTATGTTTTTGATGATACGCACCCAGTTTGGATGGCAACTAGAGATACATAATAGGCCCGCTGGTTAAACGAAATTTTGATAGCAACTTTAGTACATTTTATATTAATAAGAAACCGACGTTTTGCTACTTTTCCACGAATCCGTCCCACTCGCACTGAGGGTTTATTCGCATATGGAGTAACAGGGACGCTAAAACCTTTACTTTAAACCTTATTAAAAGACGTACGATCTACATCAGGTTCTCCGTCCATGCGTACACAAAATCATGAACAATATGACGTAAAAGGAATATAATCGTTTTCGTGTTGGCCGCCGCAACGAACTAAAATACCATAAGACCATAAACCGACTAATTGAGTGAATGCGGAAAGTAAGATACTTCTGTGAGTGGTGTGTAATTTTGATTTGGGTGGATTATATAACCTCCGTTGACGATTATTTTAACATAAAATTTAAAATAACATTGTGTTTGTAGATTGCACACTAAAAATACATACGAAAAGTAAAAAATACAGTTTTTACGCACCGAAAGTAATATATCCCATCTTTTTTTGATGCTGTAGAAGTGTGATTTTTGCATTTTTTTATGGAGCACTTCGACATTGTATCGTTTTGGGACTTCGAGCAATACTGAGAGCGCCGGTGCTCCAAAATCGTGTTTTGGAGCTCATTTAGCGAGGACGCTTTGGAGAGGTGAATCGTGAATCTATGTTTATTTTACATCAATGGCCGCGGCAGGACAAGCGGTTTGGTGAACCACCGGGTTGCTAAACAGTGTTCCGGTTTTTGTCAAAACCCTAAAAACTTAATCAGTTGCTCGTCTCGTAAGATTAAGGAACTTTCCACAGTTCATTGAAACTTTTACTACACCAGCTTATCCCGCGAGAACATTTTATAAAGTTGTACTTAAATGCCGCTAGCAACACTTTGAAGATAAGTTTGTGCTTAAGTGTACATCCGCTTAAGTTGAGCGCCTGGTTTTAATGTATCTTTACATGTGAGGGGGTAGTTCTTGAAAGTTACTAGTTTCATGCGAGTACTCTTGTAAGTTTATTAACAAACTAGATGTGCCCGCGACTCTGCCCGCGTTGAAAATATATTTTAATTTATGTTTAATTTGCGTTTAAAGTTGCGTTGCGTGATGTTACGTTTTCGCAAACCTAAAACAGTATGAACGGCTGTTTAGATATGCTATACAGATCTGACGTTTTTGAAACGCAGAACATTGTGACTTCATAATTTAATTAATTAATTAATAAGCGATCACTTATCACTGCTTAGAGGCTCTATTAAAGCTGTAATAAGGTTTTGTTGAAACTATTAAACTTTTGACACAGTTTTATTTCAGCTGTTTTCTTGTTGAACTTTCTGGTAATAGATATTCTGAAATCACTTTTATGATTTTTTTCTAAATACCATGTTTGTTTCTAATACAACCAAAACGTTAAAAGCTTTACGTAATTGTATTTTTGAATTGTCTGCTAGTTGCATTGGCAGTGGAAGAGGGGGCTTAGGGTCTCAAACCCACCCTAGCTAAGCTTGAAGCCCCCCAAAAATGATAGAAAATAAAAGACAATGCAAAAATAAATTCTATGATTGGCAGATCAAGTAAGCCCCCCCTAAACTCCGGCCGTTCATTCGAGAGAATGGTGACGTTTGCAAATGTCAGGGGATTAAACCTTTTTTTTACTGTTTTGCATTTCAATATTTTGTATTTATCATGATGATTTTAGGGTAGATTGTATATCGTTAAAAGGTCCCATTTGTTAATAAAAAGTATTTTTGTCGTATATATTTTCCACTTCCTAGTACAAAACCTAATCAATCAGCTGACTCAATTTCTACGTTTCTATTTTAATAATTTCTTTTTTCTATTTTAATAAATTTTTTATTTCTTAAAAGTTAAAAAAAAGCGCAAAAAATATTATTTTTCGCGAAAAGTTGTCTAGTAGCGATACTGTGTTCACTTGAGTTTAAGAACCTTATATAGAGGTTGTCATTTTATTTATGTAGCGGAAATCACATTGAATTAAGACTGTATCTAAGTGATCAATGTTCTATTACCCTTTTTGTGAAACTCGTTAATTTGTTTTTATCGTTTTCCCGAGTCCAACTCCGAGTCAGTTACTATTGGAAGTCAACATTTTATTTGGAAAAATTAGCATCAAGTATTACGATCCGTGTTGCTGATTTATTATTATTACTTGCCAATATGGTAGTTTGGCTGTATAAATAAATGTCACCTTTCAAAGAGCTCGTGCTATAACTAAAATTTCCTTCTGCTCATTTAATAATGGGAATAAATAAAATACGAAGCATAAAGTATCATTTTTATTCACTACAGCTTTCACTGTAGAGTTCATCGTCAGTATCCGAAGCAGAAGTATTTATAATAAACTGTTCTGCCACATCATCTATTAGATGGTCAAGTTTCATAAGTTTATCTTCCTCTTTTATGGTGTGTGATATACAGCCTGCCCATTCTACATTTGTGACACGTGACAACCCTTCTTCTAGCAATTGTTTAATTTCCGTCATTTTGAAGGTTTTGTTATTCCTTGCCACATGTCCCTTTACGTTTGCCCATATCAACTCAATCGCATTTAACTCGCAGTGATATGGGGGCAGCCTGAGGATTGTTATTCCTTGAGCTGCAGCCATTTCATCAACGGCATATTTAATAAATTGCCCCTTTTCCTTCTAACAATTTCCATTAGAAATTCTTTAATCATGCTCTGCTCAAACGGTATAGTTTTAGAGGTAAGCCATGCTTGGATATCACATTTTCTCCAGGAAGAAGTTGGCACAGCTTCTAATCTTCTAGAATGGTATTGGGCGTTGTCAATCACAATAACCGAGTTAGGTTTCAGTTTTGGTAAGATTCCCCTAAACCACTGTTCAAACACTTCGGCGTTCATCTCTTTATGATAATCCCCATCCCCCTTTTTTGCTTCAAAAAGCAGAAGGCTCTCTTCTAAAAAACCTTCTTCGCTTCCTACATGGCTAACGATAAATCTTCGTCCTTTTCCACTAGGAGCTTTGAGGCCAGTAGTTAGGCCTTCTAAAAAAGCTTGCCGAGACGACTGCACCTCCATGTCGGTCCAAACTTTTTGCACAGTATGGCCTTCATGGCCAAGTTTCGTCTTGGTAATAAATAAATCTACCTTCCTTACGGTACTGCTTAATCTTCAATAAGTATTTGTGGCGCCAAAGCACAATGTCTTGCCTGTCAATGAGGCCGCTTTTTCGTTTGCGCGTGGCATATTTGAAATTTAATTTCTTCATTACATTTTGAAGCGTTGTCCTTTTGAGATTTGGTAAAGAATTATCAGAGTTCACAGCGAGTAAAATCTGAAAATAAATAAATTCTTTTATCCCTGTAGATTATTGTATTAAAAAAATAGCAACAATGAAACAATAAGATTTTGTTTTAATAACTTGCCTTTTTGATGGTTGGTATTTCATTTCAGTAAAAAAGCTGGTGAATGTTTCTTCTTATAGCACATAAGGTAAAATCATCAATTTTATCGTCAAACTGAAGCTTTGGACCACTTTTTTGTGGATTTGAAAATGTTGATGTTGATGACATTTTCATTGCTTTATATTCTCTTATGATGCGATATATAGTTTCCATTGATACTCCAGTCATTTCAACCACCTTTTCAATACAGGCAGCAGTATCAGAGTCAGCCCATAATTCGGGTGCTTTCGGCCAATTTTTCACCACGTACTTGTATACGTTAAGAATAATTTATTTTTCACCAGGAACTATTGCACGACGCACTGTGGGAACATTTGTATGGAATTACGGAAATTACTACTGTTAAATGACTAAAAATATTTCAAAAGTGATTTCAGGCAACTAACTTATATGCGTATAGGTGCTAGGTAGGTTACAAAGCTACATTTTGGTGTTGCTCTAACAAAAAAAAATATTAAAATATCCTACAAGATTTTGGCGACGATATGTTATTAATTTAAAAACCCCGCAATTCCCGCGAATTCAATTTCTAATTAAAAACAAACTTCTTTTTTTATAATCCTTTAGGCAAAGGACTTGTTGCCTATACAACCTTAAACGCAAGCATAAATTGCAAAAAAGTAACTACGCGTGGCGCCAACTTGAGCAAAAAGATGTACTTAGTTTTGTTCTTTTAAGTTTTAAAATTTAAATTTCTTTAGGGAGGGCACGTATGGGCAGCTGAATTTATTGTCAACTAATAGTATAGATAGCCAGCTATACACTGACATACATAAGCATATGTAGGAAAATGTAGCTAAAAGTGTAGGACCAAGAGTTTGAAAAAAAGCCGTAGTATTCTGAAACTATATTTAAACAAAACCGTAAACCTGAGTTTTTTATTTTGAGTATGGTATAATGTAAACAAGAAAATAGATACTTTAAAAAATATATATATAATTGGAAACTATTGATCGAAACATTTAAATAAATTATTTCTATAAATGGTTCTGAATGCAATAAACTGAAATAATGGAAAATTTATTAATTTTAAAAATCAGTAGAAAAAAAATACTAAGCCCAAAATTTTTTTTTGTAAATTTGGAAGCAACGTTTAATTGGTCATTCACAAAAAATAAAATCTTCTTTGTAAAAGATACAATACAAAAATTACCTATTTCCGCGGAATTCCCACAGTGCGACGTGTTGTTTTCTTTTTCGGTGAAAGAAAGTTTGCGTCCGTGTTTCTTGAAAAGCCCGGTTGCGGGTCCATTTTATGTCTTAGTGCCAGTCAACCAAATAAAATGTAAATTTCGATAAAAAACTACCTACTAAAATAACGAAAATTTAAAAAATAATTACAAATCAAATAATTTAATACACAAACACGGATCGCATATATATAATACTCGAGAACAAAGATAGAAGCCGAATGAAGTTATTTGTTTAATCAATAAAATGTCTCAAGTTATTTCTGTCAAATCAGCAATCATAATGCCTGCAGTATGAATCCTCGACTTTTTGAATCGACATTTCAGAAAAAGGTTTATAATATCTGCGGTGTAAGGCAGTGTTGTCGTATTATAAAACTGATATACCTTACCAAATAATAAGATCGTAAATATATTCTATTCCAGGGTTTTTATTTATAAAAAAAGTTTAAATAATCATGATTTGGATTTATTTCGTCCCATTTGTTGTACCGTTGATATTTTTTTAACGTGCCTTTAGTTATTTTTGTCGTGAAGAAGCTCTTGTTGACTTGTAGTATTTTTTCGAGATATCGCCACACTCCATCTGTCATCATTCTCTCGAATTAACGGCAGCAGTTTAGTATATAATCTTCTATAAGATTGGGAGCTTAAGTAAGCCCCCCTAGTACATAATCATCTATGATTGGGAGCTTAAGTAAGCCCCCCCTAGTACATAATCTTCTATGATTGGGGGCTTAAGTAAGCCCCCCTAGTACATAACCTTCTATGATTGGGAGCTTAAGTAAGGCCCCCTAGTACATACTCATCTATGATTGTATATACTCGCTCCGCCGCTTATACTGTGAGTGGTAGGTTAATTCTAAGGAAGTTCCCCAGGGACGACACAAAACTGCACCACTGAGTAATTAGCACAGTAGACAATAATAGCGTCCATGGAGTTTAGGTTCTCGTGTGTCAAAATGAGAGGGTTTCACATTGAAATCAGGACATTTCTCCTGTAACCCGCTTAATTACAGGGCACAATCGCCCTTTGTTCCCCGATATTAATAGAGGGAAGGACAGTATATTCGCACGAGTGTTTTTGACATCGAACAACTAGCCTCGAGAAGGGAAATGCCAGTTACTAATTTGCTAACTAATCAGTGTTTCTGCATAGACTCCCGCTTACCGGGGATTACCTATCACTGCGTGGCTTAGTCAATCAGAGCGCTTGAAAATTTATTTCGAATAAACCAAGTGTCTTTGCACCTCTTTAGGGATAGTTTCTCTATGGTTTGTGATATGTAAATGTATTTTTGGAACGTCAATTCTCAATTCTCGACCGCCTCTGTGGTCTAGTGTTTCGAGTACTCAGGCGGTCGCGGGTCCAAATTCCGTTGGGGCACATATTTGTTCAGTCTGCATGAAATGAAATGAAATGATATGAAATACATTTATTTATGTAATGTACATAAGATACACTTATTACAGGTCGGTTTTTATATAATATTATTAAATAGTCTATGTCTTAATAGTTTTATATAATAAATAATAATAATTTAATTTAATAAAATTATACACTTGAATAAAATAAAAAATATAGGAATAAAATATAGGTAAATATAATAAAATGCATACTTATATACTAAATATATGCCTAACTGTGCCCATTCAATTAGTCTTGTTAAGAAGAAGGGTTACAAACTTAGCAAGACCATGTCTTATTTTGAAATATTTGTTTACAGGTTTATATAGTTTAAAAGGAAGCCTATAATTTAGCTAAGTAAAGTAATCCTATACTGTAACTAAATAACATAAGCCTATACTTCAGCTAAGTAAAGTAAGCCTATAATTTACCAAAGTAAAGTAAGCCTATACTATAGTTAAATAACGTAAACCTATACTTTTGCTAAATAAAGGAAGCCTATACATTAGTTTTAAGTAAAGTAAGCCTATACTTTAGCTAAATAAAGTAAGCCTATACTTTAGCTAAATAAAGGAAGCCTATAATTTAGCTAAGTAAAGTAATCCTATACTGTAACTAAATAACATAAGCCTTTATTTCAGCTCAGTAAAGTAAGCCTGCACTTTAGCTAAGTAAAGTAAGTCTATACTTTAGCTAAATAACGTAAGCCTATACTTTAGCTAAGTAAAGAAAGCCTTTTAGCTAAGTAAAGTAAGCCTTTACTTTTACTAAATAAAGTAAGCCTATACTTTAGCTAAGTAAAGTAAGCCTATGCTACCGAAGGTACGTGTGAGTCCATATTTGTGTACAAATTACGGCAATAGGTCACACCGTCACCACCCATCACGCTTGGGCGTAATAAGTCAGTGAAACGTGGGAGAAACGTGACTTGCATTTCACATTCCATACTCTCAAACGCCTCTAAAACCCCTTTTTGGGATTTATGTCGTGATGATATAATACATACTCAACTGTTTGATTTCACGTTGCTCTGCATCAAAGTGTTGTTTTTGTTAGTAACGCAGTAAGTTTCAAGTTATACCTCCTTCAAAATAAATTTTTAGGGCAGCTGGAAAATCGGTCAATGACCTTTGCTCATTTTGTACTAGACCCCGTACCATGAACCGCAGTAATAACTCAAACTATGCATTTGTCCAAAATTTACGTAAATTTCAGTAGCATTAGCCCCTTATCATATTTTGGAGATCGGGCTCCAGGATTCGCAGCCGGATTTTGAAAAATCCGCCATTTTCTAATTAATCGAAACAGGAGTATGCTATCGACTTGACATCGATTCAATAAATAAATATGAAACTCTTATTTAATTGCAATAAGGATTACAGTTCAGAATTTATCGATTCAATCTGTCAAATTTATCTAATACGCGTACGTGCTCGCATAGCAGAACACTTAAATTCAAAGTTCACTCATTTCAGCTATTCAACGAAACCTTATAATCACCCATGTATTGTGTAAGTTCTATTTTACAGAAACCAATGGAAACTTTGCGATGGCAACATACACAAAACATAGGTAATAAGGTTTTGTTGAATAACTATTGAGTGAATTTTGAATTTAAATGTTCTGTTTCGATTAATCAGAAAGAGGCGGATTTTTCACAATCCGGCTGCGAAGCTTTTTTCTCAGTTCAGCTGGGGTCGGGCCTCCTCGTATGTCGGCGCCAGGATATTCTATCCCGAGTTTTTATTGTGGGCAGGTTCTGGTCTTTAATTTCCCTCTCGATATTGGACCACCAGGTTGATGTTGGTCATCCTCTCCCTCTTGGTTTATTTAGAATGTTAAGGCGATATGCAAAAAAATACGGTTGTTTCTTTTCTGTGTATTTCATTAAATACAAGGAAAATTATAATCAGTTTCTGGTATATGCATTTTGACTATATAACCTAGGGTTTTGAAATTGTAAAACTTGTTTGGATAAATTTTCCTCGATAGAAATAATTGTTGAACTGAGGTCTTCAAACACACTTTTTCTCCTCGTTTGACGAATAGGAACCATATACAGAACTCAAACATATTTTATTAGGTGTGTTTTAACAATATCTAGAGATTTGATATTTGAAATTTTGCTAGCTATTTTAGTTTTTTTAATAAAAATATAAACCCGACTTTTTCCCTTTTGCCCAGAATCCGCCCCTCGCACTGCGCGATTTTTCGCTTGAAGTGACAGTGACAAAAATAAAATTCGCATAGTCTCTTAATAGCTTTCTTTACGACGTAATTTTCCTCTCGCCTCACACATGTCCATACCATCTCAATCTGCTTTCCGTTAACTTCTCAGTAATAGGTGCAACCTTAAAAGAGCCTCTCACATATTCGTTTCGCACTTTATCAAGACGCGTGACACCGCCAGCCCAGCGCAGTATTTTCATTTCAGCTACGTGCAGTTGTTGTTCGTGGGTTTTCTTTGTGGTCCAGCATTCTGAACTATACATAAGTACGAGTACGGGTCCAATTACAGTCTTGTCTATCCTGCCTTTAGTTTTAATTGGCATACTGGAGTCACACAGTACACCAGTCTTTAAGGCAACTTGCATATCTATTTCAGTAAAGAAATTATTATTTTGATAAAATAGTATATTGTTTTTGGAATCTTTTTCTAGGGATCTGTTAAACAGAAACGCGATTGGAGAAATTCGGCTCGATACAAATACTTATTGAAATGAGGTCTTTTGCGACACCAATTCTCCTAGTTTGCCAATTTGGAATGACATATGGACTGCAATTATATTTTATTAAATGTGTTTCAACATTATCTAGGACCTGCCCCCCTATTCTGTATCTTTAGTTGCCAACTGCACGAGGTGCCTATCATCAAAAACATAGCTAAAAACTGAAATTTCAAAATTGCCTTTAGTGGGTATTGAACTATTAACAATCTGTGTCGTCACTTCAAGTGCGAAAATATCCTTAGGACATCGGAATTCGATAGTATATCTATGTTTTTGATGATAGACACCCAGTCCAGAAGGCAACTAGAGATACACAATAGGCCTGCTGGTTAAACTAAATTTTGATAGCAACTTTAGTACATTTTATATTAATAAAAACCGAATTTTTGCTACTTTTCCTCGAATCCATCCCTCTCACACTGTGGGTTTTTTCGCATTTGGAGTAACAAGGACGCTAAAACTTTTACATATCGCCTTAAGCTTTTAAGAGACATCATCTGGCTCTAAACTGATGATATAGTGAATTAGAAGTAAACTGTGTTATTTTGTTACAGGTACGTTGACTAACACTGCTGAGGTCAAACTCCAAGGTGATGTTTGTAATAACATCATTGGACACGTCAAAAGGTAATAAATATAACACGAACTTAAAAAAGTTACCAAAATAAGAGCTTACGTGGTGATTTGAAACTATGAATATTCATATTAGGTAAATGAAAATAATAAATTACATGACAAACTTACGCCCACGACTCCACATTGAAACATTTCAAGTCAAGCGACACTTAAATATGAAATACAGCGCTTTGATTGGTTCATTTCTGAATTAAAGGCGCTCAAACAAAAATCAGCGAAATCGGCAATAGTATTTTGTGCAACTGTAACGTAAATTGAGACTTCGTTCGTTTCATAATAGTTTTGCACGAGTGTCCCAATGTCTAATTATGTTCAGTTGCACACAATACTTTATCAACGACTATCAAAAACAATTTCACGAAAAATGAAAAGAACACTCGTCATGATACTGTCGTGATACTCGTCATGATGGAATTAGTATGTAGATGCCTGTGACCAATCAGAAGCGAGAAGAGTAAAGGGGCGTGGCTTAAAAAATCAAGACAGACCGTTATTGCAAAATAGTATATTTCGTGACGAGTATAAAATTGCGGATTTATTTATGATAAATACATAAATCAGTTAGTAGAAAAAGCATCGTTCGCAACGAGTAAAAATGGGTTTTCTTAGCCTCGGAACGTAAGCTTTCGACGTTCGCCATTCCTCGGGTAAGAAAATCCGCCATTTTGTACCCGTCACGAAATATAAGTACTATTATAGAGTGGCTGCTCAGGAGAAACAGTTTTCCGTGTTATTTCGTAGATTTCACTGATTTTTGTCTTAGCGAGACTTTCTCAATTCAGAGACTGATTAATAGAGGTATTTTACTACTTTTACTTTTAATTGCTATTGACTAGTATGTCTCAATGAGTTCCACATCATTATCCATAAGTTGTTTGAGATTTACTTTAATGATCAAGAAAAAAATAAAAGTTTACAATCCCATGATTACTTTGAAAAAATTTTTTTTCAGAGAATTTTCGTCATTTTAGGACATATTTTTCATTATTTTGGTATATAAATTAACCATTATTTTTTATTACTTTTAAAGAATTGTCCGATATGACGTCACTTAAAAATTTTAGACATTGCACTGACTGTGATGAGTGATTGCTTAAAAAAAAAGTGGTCTGTCTCTGTCTGTCTACTCATCTGTTATCCAGCTGTCAAATTATTCGTAAACAAGTTATTATAAATTTATCTTGATAGAAAAAAACACATAACTCAACAGCCATTTCTCAAGTGACGTCACATGAAGGCAAATTGAAGTTGCAGCTTTTTCGTAAAAGTATCCATCATCTTGAGGTTTTTTAGATCACAAGTTCTAAAATATGCCTTATTAAACCTTAATCTCGAAATGGTTTTCGAATTAACATACCTCAACATGATTTAATCTAAGCGAATTAACACACCTTAACGTAATTTAATCTAAGCGAATTAACGCACTTTAACATAATTTAATCTAAGCGAATAAACGCACCTTAACATAATTTAATCTAAGCGAATTTGGCATCCAATCCGGTAAAGAGATCAAGTTTTCTTAATTTAGTCTAAAAGTTTGTTTTAAGAACAAAATAAAGGTACTTACGGGAAAAGTACGCATTGCGGATACACCCGTAAGTACAGTGCGACAAGGTTCTTTAGGCGCGTGGATTGGTCGTGGCCAAAATCGGAACTAACTCTGCTATCCTAATAAAACGCAACCATTATTGTTTCACAGAATACTCTATGTTCTCTGGTTGCGCTCCCTTGTCATTTTCATCCACACGCCAAAAGAGACTTAACACTGTACCTAAACCTAGAGCATGACCCACTCCAGGCTATCTAGGATTCGTTTGAAGAAATTCTGACTCTCCTTGTATTGAAAAAAGAAAAACATTTGGTTTATTAATCTTTTCTCTAGGGATCTTACGTATAAAAAATGTACTAAACTTTATACTTTCAAAAAAAATGTTTTGCACCCTCTCTTTTTTTGGTTTTCAAACGTTCGCTTCAAGAATGCTTTTAAGAAATCAACTTGATTTTTTTTCATAAAATAGGTTATAGAAATATAAATTTCTAATTTATTAATTAATAATATAATATTGAAGGATGAAATATTTTGTAAGGAAAAATATATTGAATTTAGAAATTCAATTACAAAATATTTCAGTATTAGCTAAAAACACACCAATTTGTTGTTTCGCTGCGTGATCACTAGTATTACGCGTCCAAGAAAAAAAAGGCCAAAGAGCCAACATATAATCGCCTCTATGAAAAGCAAATAAAGTCTTTGCCATTAGACTTATTGTGCTGGACGGATAATAAAAAAAGTTGCTAGGGTATGCCATCCTCTTAATTTTCGCTCTGTCTGTGCAGATTTTTTTTTTTTTTTTTTAGTTTATTTATTCATAGTTAAATTTATTTACATATTTAAGAGTTTAAAGCCATCCGACTAAAACCACATGGTTTATGCGCGGTATGGCGAGATCGCAAACTTTATGCTTAACTAACTAAACTAATTCTAACTTATATTATGTTAAATAACATCACGCAGCCACAGGCTGCTGATGTTGAAGAAAATAAAGCTTTATGGCACTTTTTCGCTTTTTATTATTATTTAAGTTTTTTAGTCTATCTAATGTATGGGTAGGTATTTCATTTAGTATTAAAGGAAGCATGTACTCCCATGTTCTCATACCATATATATTATTATAGTTAGGTAGTTTATAAGTAGGTAGGTAAGTTAGGTTTCGTAAGTTCTTAGGCCTAGTTTTCTTAATAAGTTTATCTTCATTATCATATTCTTCACAAATAATAGCCATTTTTATTTTACTATAGATATTAATAATTTTACAGAAGTCAAATAAGCCTTTTTCGTCGCCATTGTATTTGTTTTTAATATTGTTAGGCACAATGACTTTTAATAATCTAAGTTGTAGTCTATATATGTTGTCGATATAGCTTTTATAAGTACGACCATAACTACTAATACCATAGCTTATAATTGAGTCAGCAAGTGATAGATACATTATTCTTAATATATTATAAGGTAATTTGTATTTAATTATACACAATTTTGATAGAATGCCTCGCAGCTTGTTACATAGGTATTCAATATGTGGACCCCAGTTCAGATTGTTATCTATAATGAGACCTAGGTACTTATGTTGTTTGACAAGTTCTAGATGCTCACAGTTACATGTATTGTGATTTTTATGTAAACATTGATATTCTATCACACGAAGTGCGTTTATGGTTCTAGAACAGGGATGGGCAAACTTTTTTCAATGGGGGCCAATATTTACAAACAGTATCTATGAGGGGCCACGTTTTTGCTTTAATCCATTAATTCTTTATTCAAATTAAAATACTAATTTTCTCCGAAATAAAGTTATTAATTGATTTGGTGGTTTCAAAAAAATAAAAAAAAAACTCTTATTTGTGCAAAATTAAATGATATGAAATGTAGATATTCAAACCAAGTACACTATGAAATAGGGAAATTGCAGGTAATCTATGAAATAAGAACAGAGATTTATTCGTGGAAGCACTATTTAAGGGCCTTACTATCGCCAAATTGGTACTTTCTAAAGCCTACTCCTCGTTTATGGCGAAACCAAAAATAATGAAAAACTGTATTATGAATTATCAACTCTTAGACAACATATACAACATTTTTCTTTTTCATACCACCAAAACTTCTACATGAAATATTTTTTAACTGAATGGTGTTTTTTGGCTTGAATTTCTTACTACTCCTAAGTGGCTTGGCCGATTGGATTCATTTATGCTTTGATAAATAGATAAACTTGATATCTATAAACATAACATAACGTTATTCAATCGAACAATAACGTCCTAGTGAAAAGTATAATTTTCTCCTATTTCGCTCTATCAAGGACGCAGCGAGCGTCGTAACAGCCACTATGCATTGCGCGCTGATATGAACGTTATTGCAATGTAGTTTTGTTTGATATTCGTACCGACAAATATCAAGCTGCTTATTTGGCGATGGTAATCGCCTTAAGTGGTCGCTGGTCGCAGGCTGGATTGTAACGAGCCGGACATGGCCCGCGGGCCTTAGTTTGTCCATCCATGTTCCAGTAGTACATGTATACGCACTTTTCGCACAAAACGCGCTCTCTACACGTCACTACTACAATAATCAGCGTCGTATTAGGGTCTAAGGGGCCCGGATGGCATTATAATTTTTTTTTAAATTTCTATAGGCTAGCTTTCAACCGGCCGGGGGACTAACGGTTTTCTATTTTTTAATACGCAAAATGACGAGATCCATCCATCAGCCTAGTTCGTCCACTGCTAGACATAAGCCTTTCCAGGACTTTGAAACTCCCGGCGGTCATCCTGGAAGAATTGCCCATACTCACACACGCTGGGCAGGCGGGTTGGTGAGCGCGGTGCCGGAATCCTCGCACCGGTGACGCCGCTGCCCGTCACCAGTCTGTTCCATGTAAGGCTATTAGGGATGAATATTCGTGACCATATCGTAAAATTGACCATTTCATGATCTGGTTGGGCAGATCGTAAAGTATGAAATCGAAAATGTTTCACCAAAAGTAAAAAATAGGTGCGACGACGAGCGAAGCGAAGCGGAGCGAGGAGGAGCGTGTTAGGTTAACCATGTAAGATAAAATGAGGAGCCGAGCGAAGCGACCCTCCCAATTTTAACAGAAAGACGATATGTTCAACCAGATCATGAAATGGTCAATTCTACGATGTGGCCACGACAGATATACCGCCATCCATCGGTCCCAGGCATGGTGGGCCTCCTGGTTTTTTGGCTGTGAGCTGTCCTCTTACTCTCCCCCGAATTACTTCGAGTGATTCTTCAAGTAAGATGGTGGTACCTCCACAGTCGAGCCCTGCATCAGCTCTACCACCTGGAGCTATTAGACGAGCTTAGATTTAATTTGTTTTATTTATGAACAAAAATCCACAGCAATTACAGTAAACATTAACTAAATATTACATCAGCTAATAGTGACAATAACGGATTTTACTATGCTAAACAATAAATATATATAATTTTACACTAGGAACTAACACGATAACCAATTAATAAAAAATAACCTACTAAGAAAAAGAAAAATACGCAAGGCTCTGTGTTTACTTACTAAACTAGATATTGGATTCTGTGCCACAAATCTGACTGGACCAAACCCGATTCAAGCGCTCCTTCCTTGCCATTTCAATACTGAAAGAATACTGAAATACTGAATAGATAAATAATATGCAAATTTTCATCACCTGCAATTAATATTTATTACAAAAAAAATCGTTTTTCACTCTGATATCTCGAAAAACACGCTCGGTGTTACTACAAAACGGTGTTTAACTTTAGACAGTGTTTAAATCTGTTGCTGTCACTTTTTACGATATGATAGAAAAGGGGACAACAACAGATTTAAACACTGTCTAAAGTTAAACATCGTTTTGTAGTAACACAGGCTTTGTTTATTGATAAAAATTATGATTTAGGTGGTTTTGCAAAATCTTTAGACAAAGGGAATGAACTTCGAAACATTCTCTTCGTATACAACGTGAAATTTAAGTCATTTTGTTAACGAAAACTGGTGATAGTACTTGTCCATATGAACAACTTTTATTATGAAGCCAACCCTGAAATCGTAAAAAAAATATCATATATAGAAAATTTAAATACCTACTCGACCCAAATGTATGAAACAGCTGATTATTTTGTTCACGATTTCAGGGTTGGCTTCATTGTAAAAGTTGTTCATATGGACGAGTACTATCACCAGTTTTCGTTAAGGCCCTTAATATCGCCAAATGGGTACTTTATAAAGCCTACTCCCCTTTTATGGCCAAACGAAAAATATTAAAAAAATGTATTATCAACTGGATTATCAACTCTAGGACAACATATGCAACATTTTTCTTTTTCGTACCACCAAAACTTCTACATGAAAAATTGTTTCAACGGAATGGTGTTTTTTGGCTTGAACTTCCTACTGCTCCTAAGCGGCTTAGGTGATTTAATTCATTTATGCTTTGATAAATAGATAAACTTGATAGCTATAAATATAACATAGAATTATTCAATCGAACAATGTGAAAAGTATTATTTTCTCCTATTTTGCCCTTTCAAGGACGCAGCGAGCGTCGTAACAGCCACCACGCATTGTGCACTGATTTGAACGTTATTTCAATGTCGTTTCCGTCGATATTCATACAGACAAACATCGAGCTGCTAATTTGGCGACGGTAATCGCCTTAACAAAATGACTTTTTTGCGTGTAGGTAGTATAGTAAGAAAAGAGGGGGTCCCCGCAGGTTAGGGCCCGGATGGCAATCGCCACGCTGACTCTATGGCCAGTCCGACCCTGAACCATAACTAAACGGACTATAACACCATCATCATCATAAATTCTTTATTGCACAAATAACAAGTACAAAATGGCGCACTTAATGCATAAAGCATTTTCTACCAGTAAACCCAAAGATGGTACAAGAAATATAAAAAGTAGTTGGTAGGCGTGCAGGAGAAATTAAAACTACAATAACAAAGTAATTAAAGTTACTCTAAATCTAAACTAATAACTAGCTTTAATACTTATGATGTACTTACATTATATAACTTAGTTATAGAATAAATAATAATGAATATAAATACATAAAGTTCGATAGAGTATTAATAATAAATATGTACATAAATAATAGTAGTTTATGGTACTAGGGCGAAAAGGAATAAATTACGAGGACGATTTAAAACACGAGCGTAGCGAGTGTTTTAAACGTAACCGAGTAATTTATTGCTTTTACGCCCGTGTATCATACTACGTTTTTCAATGCATAGTGTGAGGAAATGAAAACAAATATAATCTTGTGAACTTTCAATTATGATTGGCTCAAAAGGATTGTATCCAGAGCCGTTAAACAGTGGAAAAAAAAGTATAACATCTATGGTAGACAGGAAAGGCTGCAGGTTAGCCAACCACTGCAAACAAATAAAAAAAAAAATAAATAAAAGCCCTAGGGCAAAATAATCGACTTTCTGTTCGGTTTTGATGCATAAAAAGTGGGCCTTTACGAGCACATGCATTGAAAAATATAAAAAGGAATGCTTCGGTGGTTTGGAGATGAGAGGATGAATGAAAGAAGAGTAACGAAAGAAATTCATGGTGCACAAGTGGAAGGTACAGCTCGACCAGCGGGTCTACCGCGTAATTCTCATTTTCATCAACATCAACTTGAGATTGAAATTTGACGTGCGTGCGACGACGCCCGCCTAACATGCCATCTCTTTTGCACGCGTTGAATTTCGCATGCATTTGCTTGAAGTTGATACAAATGAGAATTACGCGGTAGAGCCCAAGGCCGCCCTAAAAGGACGTATGCTGACCAAATTGGCGACATACTGAAGAATGTGAAAAGTATCCGGAATAGAAGAGCTTGTGTGACTTGTGTCTGGATCGTAGCAGATGGAAATCTGTAGTCTCTGCCTACCTATCTGGGAGACAGGCGTGAGTATATGTATGTATGTATGTATGTCAGCAGAAACTTCCTTCGGACTCTTTCTTACCAAAGATTTCAAAAGTTAAGATGAGCCCTGGCACCTTAAATCTATTGCATTTATTTTGAATGTGCGCGTTAACATAATGTCGACGCGCGCCCACTTATGAGTGCGCAATCTGTCTACCTACGGTCAGCAAACTGATCAGACTACTAAAGTTGTTAAAATGATTAACTTTAAGTGCACTTATGGCATCCAACTATCAGTGTTCAGATGAGCACTGATTCCAAACGTGTGAGCGTCACCCATTTAAATGTGGAAACATTTTGGAGCTGTCATAGCACAGTAAGGGCTTATCTTTACTCTTGAAATCTTTGTTTCTTACAGGTTTTCCGTTCCATTATATGTTCTAAAAATAGAATGTTTCCTATTATACCGTTTCGCACATTTCGTGTACATAAAGCGAACACCTCCCGACGGGTGTTCGCTTGTGTTCACTTGGTGTTCACAGTCTATTTGCTGCGCCGCTGTGAACGGTATAAGAAAGCCGTCCGACTCAATGGGCCAGAAATATTGAACTTTTACCGAACGGGCGGAGTTTCCCGGGAAAATAACAAAACTTTTATATGTAAAGGTCATGTTTTGTGGAAATTAAGTTTCTGCCGTGACATTCGTTAAAGTTAAATATAGTTACGGTGCGTTACGAACCAGAAAATATTAATTAGGAACAAAGGAGACTGTTCTTTTTTGTATGGAAAGTGGTCTATGAACCAACAGATTTAATATTGTGGTTTTTACATTAGGTAACCCCAACTACACCTTTGTGCGAAAGGGCATCAAAATCTGACCTGACAGTTTTTTCGGTACTTTTCGGACAGAAAGAGGTGGCGTCAGCGTCTTCAAAGACACGGCTCGTAGTTTAACAACGCTAGTATAACAAGCCAATTATTTATAGTTCTTAGTGTGAACCATTACCGCCATTGCAGTCAAAAATGTAATAAATGTAGCTCATTGCAAAATCGGAGTTCTTATAAAGTTCCTTACTTTATATAATTTAATTTATACTTGCGATTGTCGGCACTTTGTGAAACATGGAAAGCATCTTTAATAAAACTCACTTGTACACTATTTCACACATTTAATTAATAGTTATATAAATAGTTATATATTATATAGGGGTGTACAAGTGAGTTTTATTAAAGACCCTTACTTTATTATAACATTATTGTAATGAAAATACTTAATCAAAGTAAAATAATACTAATATATTTGACTTGAAATATCTCAAAACTGTCGGGTCAGATTTTGATGACGTCATAGCAAAAAAATACCGTCTAAATGTGTACTTCTTGAAAAAAAATACTCCATATCTGTTGGTCTTTCAACCAACTTTCGCCCAGTCTCCCAAGTAACTTTTTGTTTAATGTTAGGATGTTAGGATACACATTTATTGGCAGGTAATTTTAATTTAGATTAATTTTGGTTTTATAATTTTATAAGAATAGGATTACAGATATTACTAGAACCAGTATGACAAAGATCTTGAAAAATATCTTTGTTTCTTATTGATCTTTTCTAGTTTTTAATGCATTCTAATAATATTAAAAGCTGTTTTATAAGTCCCTTCTATTGTTTGACCGATGTTAAATTTTTACATTATAACACTGCAATTCTGCGCTGTGGTTGGCCAAATTTATTATAGCACCTCTACAGAACAAATCACAATGGTTTGTCTTAATATCTTAAGCCACGCCCCTTTTCTACATACTAATTCCATCATGACGAGTATCACGACAGTATCGTAAAATTGTTTTACATGGTCGTAAATAAAGTATTGTGTGCAACTGGACCTAATTAGACATTGGGACACTTGTGCAAATATATTACGAAACTCACTTCGTTCATAGTAGATACTAGTGATTGTTGGCACTTGGTGGAATTTATAAAACATTGTTTTAAAAAAACACTTGTCCTTATCCTCATATTACATATAACTTTATTATGCCCGACCGGTTTCGCTGTAAAGCAATTTCTAGGGCCTTTTACAAATCGTAACTAACAGAGAAATAATTTACACTACAACCATGTCTAAAATATTCGTTCGTTTCGCAAACAAGCACTCGTGTCCCAATGTCTCACATTATGTTACAGTTGCATTTAAACTATTAGAGTATCCAAAGCAATGGATTATGCCAAGACTTGCGCGCTCACCTCCATAGAAAGCCGCACGATGTTCTTTAATCTTGAAAGGTGAATAATTTGAAGGTCAAATCTTTTGGCATTACCTTGTTATAGGAAGTTAGCGCATGGTTACAAGTAGGGTTGCCACCCGTGCTTTATATTAAAGTATTGTACTCTATTTCGAATAAGCGTACTTCATACTTTATGAGAGCAATAAAGTACGCGAAAGTGCTTTATTTTTATATATTACATTGATGGATTCAAAAAACAAAACTTATTTACAGTAAGGAAACAAAATCTTGATCGTAATTTCTGTCATCTTATCTCAGATGTCATCTTATCTTATCTGTTTAGAATTTTCTTTGAATTTTAGTCGTCGTTCTGTTGTGCCTGTAGTATATAATTATTATGTGTCAAGAGATCGGATATTCGGATCGATATATACCTAAAGTTGGAAAAACTGAGAAAGTTTGCAGGTGTGGAGTCGGCTTCTTATAATTTTATTTTGATAGTAAAAATCCTGGAATTACGGAATTACTTAAAACGTTACGATAATTTAATACTTAATATAAATGTTACCGGCAATCTAAATAAATAAATGAAATAAAAAAATAAGAATTTAATACAATTCCAAGGAAATTTACAAAATGCCAAGCTTATTTAGAAATAAACAAATAAATAAATCAGCTTGGCATTTTATCAATTTCCTAGGAATTGTATACAATTTCTAAATAATATCTTTAAATTTACGGTAACATCTATTAAGTATAAGGTACATCATCGTAACGTTTTAAGCAATGCAGTAATTTCCGTAATTTTCACTTTCATAATAAATAATATTTTAAGAATCCGACTCCACACCTACAAACTTATTCAAGGATTTTTCCAACTTTAGGTATATACCTATATCGATATACAAGGTGAATTTGTGAACATCGTCCACATTCATACTTGAGCCTTGGTAAGTGATCAGCATCATGAACCAATAACGATTTTTGTAAAATTCATAAAATGAAATTTCGACTCCCTATAGTGATTCACTCAGGACTGGGAGTGAATTACTATGGGAAGTCGAAATTTCATCATACGAATTTCACAAAAATTGTTATCGATTCGTTATGCTGATCACTTACCGAGCCTCTAGTATGAATTTGGACGATGATTAAAAAGTCACCTTGTATATGATTATGACAAATGATTTTTAACGATCTTTCTTTATAAGATAAGTTACATATATGCTAAAATAAATAATTCTATAGACAATAGTACATTACGATACGAGAGCGATGAGCACGAGCCGAAGGCGAGTGCTGCAATCACACGAGTCGAGAAAAAGTTTCTCGCACGAGTTTCGTATAATTTTTTATAGCACAAGTGCGGAAAATGCCGACTTTACGCTCGCGCAGCGTGCGTAAAGCGGCCATTTTACGCACAGTGTGCTATAAACCATTTTAATGATTAGAACGAAATCAATTTAGAATTTTGCTATAAATAATATTATGTGCGACCGTCCCGCGGGACACCAGATATTGGCGGGGGGGAGGTGTTAGCGGGGGGCAGGAGGGGTAGCGGGAACGGGGAAAAATAGTCACATCTTCTAAATTTTTGAAGTTTTTAGCAGTCTATAACAAATATTTGTTAAATAAAAAGTAAAAAAGTAAGAATGTACATTATTTTCATACACTGTACTTTATTTTTACGTATCTTAACAATCAATATACTTTATTTGCTCAAAAAAAAGTGGCATCCTAGTTACAAGCTTCATAGATTTCGCTATAAAACTTCACAATCTTGTTTCAGTTATTTATTTTTAAAACTATTTCTCCCATCAATTCATTTAGTGATGAAAAGAAATCGTTTAAAATAAACTCTGATGAAAGAATTACATATCTACCTAAAACCTTCGACCAAATAAAATAAATGGACGGGCCATAGCGTACAGATTTTTGAAGTCTGTAAAGTGAGCGCCGGCTCTCACTTCATCTCTGTCTCTGTCTGTTAGAAGAGTGACACGTACGCTTATTATTACATGCCATCCAAATAACTGACGAAAAAATACCTTCTTGTGCATTTACAAAGTGCAAAAAGCAAAACAAACATAAAAATAAAAATTAGGTATTGAAGTATATATCCAATTGCTTAGACTCGTTATGAGTGAGGAAACTGTAAAGACAAGGCCCGTCCATTCATTTTATTTTGGTCGAAGGCATTTCTATTCCTTATTAATAAATCTGTGATTTTTTCCTATCTTAACAATCAATCTATATATATAAAAAGAGAAGTCCTGACTGACTGATTCATTCACTGACTCATTCACTGACTCATCAACGCACAGCCCAAACCCTTCGACCTACCCCGCGTTCCGAAATAGAATTATTTCGCTAAAATCGATTACGAATGAATGAGGTGAATGGCTAATAATCCATGAGTGAAGCAAATGCGTTCATTCATTCGTATGACTTTCATGGCTCATGCGACGGAGGTGAGGCGATGTAAGCGTTGAACGGAATGGAATATCAAAAATTGTTTTCGCTCCATTATTTCAGCAGTTCAGATCAGACAAACCATAGTATATGTTTTATTCGGCCATGAGAGAAACAAATGAAAAGTCGTGTGGAACTTTTCGTCGAAAAGGAAGAATTTATATGTATATATATTTTTTCGTCGCTATCTGAGTCTACGTTAAAGAACAGTGCTACAAACTCTTCTTGTTCCATCACGAATCACGGCACTTTGACGAAATAAAATCAAATAATCGTATTGTATTCTGTGATAAGAGGTTATGGTTAAGATGTATCTTTTTTAATGCGGTCCGAATCATAAGCTATCTTTCACATCGTTTGCTAGCTCACAAATTACGGACCAGTCATCGCTCACACTTTAATTCATTCATAGCTTTTATCTATATAATTCTATTACGGACCGCAGGGCTAGAAAGCTGAAATTTTGCACAAAGCTTCCCTTTGTAATGTAAACAAGGAATAAGAAAGGGTTTTTCGAAATTCTACCCCTAAGGGGGTGAAACGGGGGTCCAAAGTTTGTATGGGGAAACAAGATTAGTTAGACTATTTTATTCGAGACTTCACAGGAGTACTCCTATTCATAAATGAGTAAACACGTGTTTCAGGTTTTTTCAGAATTCAACCCCTAAAAGGGGGAAATGGGGTGACAAAGTCTGAAAATCAACATGGGTATCGTTTGTATGGTTTATCGGGTCGCTGATTACAAAAACAACAAAGATTTTAAAATACAACGAGGTGGACGTGAAAAAGGGCTTTTCCAGAATTCAACCCCTAAAAGGGAGAAATGGGGTGACCAAGTCTGAAAACCAACATGGGTATCGTTTATATGGTTTATCGGGTCGCTGATTAGGAAAACAACAACGATTTCTAAATCTAACGTAGTGAACGTGAAATAACATCATTTCCTGTTGGGGTACGATGGGGTTGAAATTTTGAAATGTGTAAATATCAATATGGGTGTCGTTTTTATGGTTTTTTTGGACGTTAATTACGAAAATGGCATCGATTTTGAAGTTTGAAAATTCTTGAAAGTATGTGTGCCAGAGCAAATCGGCTGTAACAGACGGACAGACAGACAGCCACACAAGTGATCCTATTAGGGTTCTATTTTTTCCTTTTGAGGTATCTATATATCAAACTATCTATCCAAAATCTATCTATCTATCTGTCTGTCTATCTATCTATCTATCTATCTATCTATATCCCAGCAAAATATCTTTGGAACGGAAGGTGGTACATCCCTGTGGGTTGGACCACGGGGTGCCAAAAAAAGTTTTTTTTTTTAAATTTCAAAACTTTGACTGCCTGTATATCCCGAACGGCTGGAGTTAAACCCATGTTGATGGGTGTCTAGGAAAATGTCTCGACGAGATCGGTCTGCCGAAAGTGTCAAAACTTTACAGGCCCGTATCTCCCATGTTCATGATACTCTAAGAAAAGGGTTCGGCGAGATCTAGACGACGACGCCGGTAAAAAAAAAACGAAAATAAAAAATTGACAAAATTTTTATCGGCCATATCTCCCGAACGGATAAGCGTAGGGAGTTCGGGTTTTAACTATAGTGATCGGTCAAGCTGGGGCTACACCACCAAAAAAAAAATTAATTTGTCAGGTTTTGACAGTTTTTTCACAGGTCCAAAAAAGTATTCCGATTTACATGAAACTCGGTATCAAGGGGCATTCGGGGTCGCTGATTACGCTGCCATATACAAATTTGACATTCTTTGACAACTGATAGGGATTTTGATACTTTTTCGGAAAAACTTTGATCGGTGAGTTCCTTTTTTTGGCACTCTGGCGAGGCAGAAGGCCGAGCTAAGCTCCACGAGGCTGAAGGCCGATTAGTGTGTTTCTAGCGAGGCCGAATAACGAGCATGTGAGTTTTTCGGCCGAGCACTACACCTTGACTCCCAGAGGGAGTGAGAGCACTTATAATGTTTGTTTCTGATCCTATTAGGGTTCCATTTTTTCCTTTTCGCAATGACGATTAGTAAGTCTCAGGGTCAGTCACTGAAAACAGCAGGAATTGATCTTAGGGGGGACTGCTTTTCGCACGGCCAGTTTTAGGTAGCCTGCTCGAGAGTGAGCTCACCTAGCAGCCTGGTCGTGTTAACAGCTGAGGGCAGAATTTCTAATGTATAAAGAGGTATTTCATGTATGAATTTAAAAAAACCAATAGGTAATAGGCCCCGCCAAAGAGACTTTACCTGGAGATCAAATAATTGTACCAAAAACACTCCAAACCAGATTTAAATACGCTCTATAAAAATTAGTACACAAAAACTAAATCAACGCGGGCGAAGCCGCGGGCAAAAGCTAGTATACAATATAATATTTGCTCAAAAAAAAATCTTGTTTCAGTTATCTATTTTTAAAACTATTTCTGCCATCAATTCATTTAGCGATGAAAAGAAATCGTTTAAAATAAACTCTGACGAAAAAACTACATATCTACCTAAAACATCACATTGTACTCAAAACGCAAATGCTCATAAAGTGCCTACATTTGTTTCACATCAAAGGTGGAATGGAACGAAGCGGTTTCCAATTTTAAAATAACTAATGCGTACTGGCCGAAAATAACCGACGCGGCCCGACTGCGTCCGGATATAGACGAATGAATTAAGTTGCATTTTCACTGTACACGTGCCTTTGAGCTCTTGATTAAAAATACCGAGTCGTGTGAATATGATTCCAATACTATGTTCACGTAAAAATGAACCGAATTTATTCTGATCTTGAATAAAACTGGTTGCTTTGATATTTTTATATTTTCGTCGATGAAAATGTCACATAAAATATTGTTTTAAGCTCGTGATATTATTTATTTCATAAATACATTGGCGCTCTTTTTTATTCACTTTGTCATGAATTGGTTTGTTGTATTTATCTATCCGAATCAAGGCTAAATTTTTCTCTATAACGTCGCATTTGTCCAGGACAGATTAAATTTTGATAAATCGGGATAATTATTTAATTCTTTAATACTCGTAGTATTTTGTGCAACTGTAAAATTGTTTGAGACATTGGGACACGAGTGCTTGTTTAAATGAACGAAATGAGTTTCTTAATAGTTTTGCACGAGTGTCCCAATGTATAATTATGTTCAGTTGCACACAATACTTTATCTACGACCATCAAAAATATCGTCTTTATTTGCAATATTTTCAACTAACAATTTCACGAAAAATAAGAAGAAGAATACTCGTTCATGTACCTGGGTGCGTCGTCCGGTAATGCTGTCTTGAACGCCAATCAGAATTAAGAAATAAGGTCAGAACTTAGTCTCATCTTTGTTGTTGATTGGCTCTCTAGCGGTGTTATAATAAATTTGGCTAATCACAGCGCAGAATCGCAGTGTTATAATGTAATATTATAACATCGGATAAGCAATGTAGGTACTTAAAAAAATGCTATTGATCTTTCAATTACCTTATTGCAGTATAGGAGTAGATACAAATTTTATTTTATTTCAAAATTAAGGCGCAACAACACAAAGTTGTAAAGAAAAAAAGAAAAATTTGTTGATAATTTGTGCAAATGTACTGCAAATGTAGGTAACAAAAAGTCTTAAAATACTTTCATCCCCTATGTTACTCTCTTAGGAGATGTTTTTGCAAAAACGCTGGAACATGTTACTTTTAATTTCTTACCAACATGCTTCATACTGATTTTCATAGTTTTATCCACTACGAAAATCCTTTACAAAATTTTATATCTTCTTTTATCCCCTTAAGGGATGATTTTTCAAAAACGCATATTAAAAACATATATTTTTTTTTATCCAAACAGCTTCATACCAGTATTCATGGTTTTAACTATAAAACTAACGAAATTCCCAAACAAACTTTCATCCCCTATTTCTTAAGGATGAATTTCGCAAGATCCTTTCTTAGTGTGCGTCTGCATGACATTATAAATGTAACCTACTGTCAAAATTCCTGATCTAGCCCAGCAGGCGTCCCACCTCAACATTATCATTTTCCAGACGCCTCACTTTACCACGACATTCTATATGCAAATAAATAAATTCATAAATAAATCTCTTATTCATAATTCATAAATAACTCATGCTCGTAGAATAGCCCCGGCATAATAAAGCTTGACTCTATAGATCAGATATAGATATAGATAAAGATATAGATACTGGAGAACTGTTTTAGTCCATGAATCCCCTTCTTGTCTTGCTTTACGGCCCAGAACGTCATATCTTGCACATCAAATTATACTAGCACATAGCACAAAAGTGTCTACGAATATGCAATTTTCAAACTTATCTAGATGGATTAAGAGCTATATCTACGGTAAGTATAGACACTTAGGAAAATATACGCTGGAAATATATATTCCCGCCCATCGTGTGCATGTAAAAAGTATTATTTTCTCCTATTTTGCGATATCCGGAGACGCAGCGACGACGTCACAGCCACTTTGCAATGCGCGCTTATATGAACGTTATTTCAATGTCATTTCTGTCGATATTTGTAACGGATATAGATCTAGTTGCTCAGACATCATGACGCGACCAACTCTAATGTGGGCGTGGCCAAATGTCATGCTGTTTCATTTCGCTATAAGGCGCACGCTCCATGAAACTTGCGAGGACAATACAATCGTGCCGATTTTGTCGCTGGCGCAAAATTTCAAACTTGTTTCAGGAGAAACATGATTTTGGCAAGACTGTGGACGTTTTCAAACATAATTTTTGCTTATTATCAATCTAAATAACATTTTCCATATTTGACTTGTATTCATTTTTTGATTTTATCTAAAACAATGAAAGCACAAGCTAGACTTTTGGTAAAAAACGTTAAATTTACGGTTTTTTAAGGGTTTGTTGTTAAGCTATAACTCAAATTTCACGATATTTAGTTCGAATTAAACATAGATCTGAATAATATTAATAGACTCAGCCTAGAATATTATAAAAACATTCCATAAACACCCCAACATTTGGTGACAGCGTTTTTATGGAGGTTTGCGCATAACGACGCCTCTTAATCCGGTATCTTGGAATCACATGCCATGTCTCGTTCAGTGCAAACGGTCCGTAAGGGACGGACACGCGACCGCATCACCGACATACGTAATTGTTGACCCTAATTCAGAAACATCTTAAGTTCTATAGTTAGATTATTGCGAAACTGGGAAGCGTTTGCTAAACGAGATAGATATAGGAACATGCAAGGTATAGATGAAGGATGGCAGTATTAGAAATACCTGAGGAGGTGTCAGATATGTTACCAAGTATGTCAAGATATAAGTCATTTGTATAGTATAAGTTTAATGTTATAAAAAATACATGATCTTGCTAAGTTTCTTGCCAATCTTCTTAGCAAGACTAATCGAATGGGCGGAGGTAGGCATGTATTTATATATGTAACCTATTAGTATGTAGTATATAGGATGTGATTTGGTCGGCCGCCTGGATTCGTGCTGGGGGCTCGGTTGGTGATCATTGAACCTTGTTCCTGGTCCCTGGCCGGGTCTCCGGTATGAGTTCGGGCGGTTGATTGGATTTCACCTTGTATCATTTTAATCGTACATATGTTGCTACATAAATTAAATAAACCTTAAATTTTGTTGAGGTTAATTTATTATTTTATTACCTATATTTTTATAAGATTAAATTTGACTCGTAAAAAGTGTAGGTCTTTCAATTTAAATGGAAAGTAATTTAGGAGGTGATTCAGTATCGTTAATACATCACATTCCACTGAAGAGTACTTTTTTTGCGTAAACTTGTTCTTCACTTGTCCATACAAACTGAATCAGCTGATCGGACCACTTTGTACTGAGAAGTGAAAAAAAAAATCTCGCAAAAAAAAGTGCTTTGCAGTGGAATGTGATGTGTTAACGATACTGAATCACCTCCGATCTTATATACAACGTGTAACAAAAAGGTAACCATATTTGAAGAGCTTATTCAGTCAATGGTATAGAACAACTTTTACTATGGAACAAACCCTGTATTTCGAAAAAAGAAAAATACTGTTTCATAGAAAAATGCAATGCTGCTCGGCCGATATGTATGGAAGGGCAGATTTTTTTTTGATATTTCAGGGTTGGCTCCATAGTAAAAGTTGTTCTATTCCATTGACTGACTAAGCTCTTCAAATATGGTTACCTTTTTGTTACACGTTGTATATAAGATCGGAGGTGATTCAGTATCGTTAATACATCACATTCCACTGCAAAGCACTTTTTTTTGCGCGAACTTTTTTTTCACTTCTCAGTACAAAGTGGTCCGATCAGCTGACTCAGTTTGTATGGACAAGTGCAGAAAAAGTTCACGCAATGATAAATAGGAATAAAAGTATAGTAAAATGGGGACATTATTTTGAAAAAATTGACTATTACTGAAAAAAAAGACTGAAAAATTAAAGAAATAATCTTTCAGGATATTATTTTTATGGTAATGGCAGTTGATTATGTTTTGTTTTTGATTTGGTATGCAACGTCTATTCTTAAGGAATTATAACAGTTTAATTTCATTGCATTACTCGCAATAGATCAAAAGTTATGATATATTTTATACATAGTCTCCATGGTAGGCAAAAAAAAAATCAAAACGTAAATTTATAAAACAAAGATTTTCTAAAAAAAAAAAATTATATGTTTGTCGATAAAATAAGGTCTAGTATCACCCCTTTTCGGATGTGCACTTGTACGAGGGACACACTGTATATGTTTTTTTATTTGCAGCGGTGTCTCTTTTTGTTTATTGAGAAGAATATTTTTCACAAAGAGTGAGACGTCATGTTCTCCCTCCCGCAAAGGTGGAGGCAGATCGTTCCATATATTTGCAGATTTTGCAGCCGCATATTTAATGTTACCTCTGAAGCCGGATGTTTTGTGCTTAGGAACAACCATTAAATTTAAATGTCTCCTACGAGTATTACGACTGTAAAACTCGTTAAACTTTGTAAAATGGGAGTGTTTTCAGGTAATACTGAAATATTTTTTAGGCAAAATAATATTGAATTTAAGTAGATTGATTTCATATTTCTATTACCTATATTGTTAAAAAAAAACAAGTCGATCCCTTAACCGAGTTTTTCTACGGAACTATTAAAAACAAAAAAAAATTGGTTGGAAATATATTTTTTAGACAAAAGTATAAGCAATGACATTCTAATGCGGAGTGTCATAGACTATAAAATAGAGTTACCACCGCTACCTGTTGTTATAACTTTTTATTGTAAACTGTCATCTCATGCAAACAAAACATGCCGACCTAGATTATTAAGTCATATAGGTAAGCACTCAATTTTTGTCTCTCTTTGAATGTATGTGGATCACGGACGGCCCTCACAGTGTCTCACACACGGGTAGGCGGAAACGTGTTGTGTGTGCGGACCGACCACGATCACCACCCAGCTATGGTTGTGAGATGCTTACCTATTGCTACTATAATTTAATATAAGTACTGAACTCCGCAATCACTGATAAACCCTATGGGTTTTTGTTGATTGTGCATTCATTTATGTAACTAGGTTAAGATTTTTGAAAATAAAGAAAAATATAATAAAAAAGGACATTGCTTATAAGTAAAAAGAACAACATAAATAAATGTATTTTTTTGAATACAAGGAGAGGCCAATTTCTTCAAAAGAACCCTCGAAAGTCTGGCGTTGTTCATGCTCTAGGGCAGGGGTCGGCAACCGGCGGCCCGTGAACCTCCTCGGTGTGGCCCTCAAGGTTCCCAATCACTGCATGATAACTGTGTTTGGTTGTACATATTTGTGTGAGCAGACATTTTCCATTCTGAACTAACGAAAAAGCAAGCATTGTTCTCAGTTAACGGATGCACATTTAGACGTAACACTGCACATTTCCACGTCTAAAATGCAAGTCAAATGAAGCTGCAAAAATCACAATAGATTTTAATAATAAATTGTGTTTTAAACTACAATAAATATGATACAAAATTGACTAATACGTTATTTATCAAATACTGATCCCAAGACTTCGATCGTAGGGCTAGGGAGCAATACTCACATTCACTTCACTCCAAACCTTACCCTTACACGTACTTTTACAGTTCATATTTCTGTTTGTTTACTTTTTAAATTTTATTTTTATAAGCCACATATTTGTTTGTTTGAACTTAATCAAAATATTACTGTTCACCATGGAATAACGGAGTCTCCTACTACAGGTATTTCTTTTACTTAAAAGGGGGCTCCAACCACTTGTAAAAACTGCAAGATTAAGTTAAGAAATAAATCATTTTGTATTTGTATTTTGTATTATTATATGCGGCCCACGCAGATCCTCTGGTAACATTTGTGGCCCTCCTATGTCATAAGGTTGCCGACCCCTGCTCGAGGGCAAGGATGAGGAAACTTTTTCCTTCGCGTGTCAATATTTACTAATGAAAAATATGGCGGACCAAGTTGTTGCATTTTTGGCTATATTGTTTACCGAAATATAGATATTACAGTCTATTCCATTTACGAGGTTACATTTGGCACTTCTGAGAACGTAACTCTGCACGTTTCACATAAATTGAAATTTATTTATTTATTTATTAGGAGCACCAATGTTACATACATTAAAAAGTATAATACTATTAAATATGTAGGGTTAGCATCCGTGTGTTGTAAGTAACGTTACAGGTGCACACGTTTTACAAATAACAGAGAGCTTTATCAAAAGTTAAATGTAACAATTACAATGTACATGATAATACTTTGAACATTGCAGATGAATAATCTAAAGCTACTATGTATAAATATATATATGAATAAATATAATTTTAGCTGTATTAGCTTTTTATTTGTAGTTTTAACAATTATAAAAATATAAACTTTATATTTCCGATTTATTTCGGCCTCATCAGTGAGGCCGTCATCAGTTATCGAATTGTTGGTAATAGTAATCGAAAGTCGATGTCGTTGATAATGGTACTTCGCTAAACTCCGGCCGTTCATTCGAGAGAATGGTGACGTTTGCAAATGTCAGGGGATAAAACCTTTTTTTTACTGTTTTGCATTTCAATATTTTATATTTATCATGATGATTTTAGGGTAGATAGTATATCGTTAAAAGGTCCCATTTGTTAATAAAAAGTATTTTTGTCGTATATATTTTCCATTTCCTAGTACAAAACTTAATGAATCAGCTGACTCATTTCTACGTAAAAGTAAAAAAAAAGCGCAAAAAATATTATTTTTGGCAAAAAGTTGTCTATTAGCGATACTGTGTTCACTTGAATTTAAGAACCTTATATAGAGGTTGTCATTTTATTTATGTAGCGGAAATCATATTGAATTAAGACTCTGTATCTAAGTGACTTTTTGTGAAACTCGTTAATTTGTTTTTATCGTTTTCCCGAGTCCAGCTCCGAGTCAGTTACTATAGGAAGTCAACATTTTATTTGGCAAAATTAGCAAAAAGTATTACGATCCGTGTTGCTGATTTATTATTATAACTTGCCAATATGGTAGTTTGGCTGTATAAATAAATGTCACCTTTCAAAGAGCTCGTTCTATAACTAAAATTTCCTTCTGCTCATTATTTCTGTCAAATCAGCAATCATAATGCCTGCAGTATGAATCCTTGACTTTTTGAATCGACATTTCAGAAAAAGGTTTATAATATCTGCGGTGTAAGGCAGTGTTGTCGTATTATAAAACTGATATACCTTACCAAATAATAAGATCGTATATATATTCTATTCCAGGGTTTTTATTTATAAAAAAAGTTTAAATAATCATGATTTGGATTTATTTCGTCCCATTTGTTGTACCGTTGATATTTTTTAAACGTGCCTTTATCTATTTTTGTCGTGAAGAAGCTCTTGTTGACTTGTAGTATTTTTTCGAGATATCGCCACACTCCATCTGTCATCATTCTCTCGAATTAACGGCAGCAGTTTAGTACTTTACATAAACACATCTGTCAAATTTTACCTCGTAAATGGAATAGACTGTAGTATATATTTTCTGAAACACTAATTTATTGTGCAATATTACAAAATAACTATTGGAATAAGGAAGAAATTGCAGATTTCAATCAAAATAAACTTTCAAATTAAACTTTCAAGTTACCTGTGAAATTTCTAACAATACGAAAACTGCACTTGGTTTTTGTTTGATGGTCTCGGGCCGGATTCCAACTCGTTATCGTTGTAAAATACCTATTATTTAAAAGTAACCGTTTACATACTAAATTTCGAAAATAAAGCAGTATAAGTTTATAACACAAAAAAAATATTTTTAATTCTAGAAAATAAATTTTAGGTAAATTATTAATTATGTAATTAAATTCATTAATTTGTTTTTTTTTACCAAATTGGCGACATATTGAAGAAGGGCAATGTCAAAAGTATCCGGAATAGAAGACATTGTATGACTAGATTGATGGATGTGGCAGAGGCGGAAAAGGTGTGGCAGGATCGTAGCAGACGGAAATCTGTAGTCGCTGCCTACCCCTCCGGGAGACAGGCATGTGTATATGTATGTACCACTTCGGTCTACTACTGAGCCCTTTTTCTAAAAGTTTCAACCCCATTTTTAGGGTTCCGTACCCAAAGGGTAACCAACGGGACCCTACTATTACTAAGACTCCGCTGTCCGTCTGTCTGTCCATCTGTTTTTCCGTCTGTCTGTCCGTTTGTCATACACTCATGAACCGTGATAGTTAGACAGTTGAAATTTTCACAGATGATGTATTTCTGTTGCCGCTATAACAACAAATACTAAAAAACAGAATAAAATAAATATTTAAGGGGGCTCCCATACAACAGACATGTTTTTTTTGCCGTTTTTATAGATAATGGTACGAAACTCTTCGTGCGCGAGTCCGACCCGCACCTTGCCGGTTTTTAGTACGAATCCTGTCTACGGACTTGAGTGGTCGACGATCGCTGCCAAGAACTCGTACAATATTGAACGCATCCTTTGCGTACTTTTTATAATAAAGGAAGCCTCGCCTGAGAGAAAATTGCTCTGTCACCGCAGTTATTAAATCGTAATTGATGAAACTTTGCGTTGGCAAGTTTGTTCACTTATGCATAATGAACATTTATCGTCGGTATCCCAGTGTCAAAGGTACTTCCGAGCGTGGCTGCCAAAAGTCAACCAACACCCTCTTTTCATTGACGATTTTTACGACCCAATGCGGTACTTTGGGCGCAAAAACTTGTTTGCGGCTTAGATACAAGAGTTTCCTTTTACCGCTCAGCAAGTGGTAAATAGACAAATAATAAAGCTCTGAAGACTTTAATTCTGTCAACAATTAAAATTTTCCAATGTAATTTAACTTCTGTTTCTCACAATTAATGGCTATTTTGCAATGAAGATAATTTAGTTCAGACAGCATTAAATTTAAAATTAAAGCCTTCAGAATCTGCTGTCATCCGAAAATATAGCCGATTATGAAGGCTTTATATTTAGTTTTAGTGCTGTCATAACTAAATTTACTGCATTGCAAAATAGTGATTTAGTGTTAGGAATAGAAACTAAATTGCTTTGGAAAAATTTTAGTTTTGACAGCACTAAAACTAAAATTAAAGCCTTCAGAATCGGCTTTAATGACTCTATTGATAAAGTTATAAAAAATTATGAAAATAATAAAGGTGATTCTCTAGGCTCTAATTTTTGTTTTAGTGCTGTCAAAACTTGAATTTTTCCAAAGTAATTAAGCTTCTTTTCCTAACATTTAAGGATGATTTTACAATAAAAAAAAATAGTTTTGACAGCTTTAAAACTTAAGTTACAGCATTCAAAATCAGCTTTATTATCTAGTAATACTATAAAAATAACTATAACGAAATTATTCATGCGTGTATCAGGAACAGCATGGCAATATTATTATAGAATTAAATGAGACTTGAGGATAATTCATGATTTATATAAAAACGGCTCACCTCAATACGTGTTATGATCGGGAAAGCCGACCAGTTTCAGCAGATTTAGACTGCTTTCATCTGGGCGAGTAGACGTTTACGCGACGACGTTACGCCTCTGCTGAAACTGGTCGGCTTTCCCGATCATAACACGTGTTGAGGTGAGCCGTTTTTATATAAATCGACAATATTATTGTTCAAAGTTAAGCTGCTTTTAGACTAAAATTAAGTAAAATTGGTTGGTACTTTAAAACCACTAATGGTATTTGTATGGTTCTCGCACTAAAATACAAGGAAAATATTGCATAGAAAAATCATTTATGAAATTTTTTTCCGTCCATCGCGTCCATGTGAAAAGTTATTTTGCGCTATCCGGAGACCCAGCGACGTCGTGTCGTGATGCAGTGCGCGCTGATATGAACGCTATGTCAATATAGTTTCTGTCGATATTTATACCGACACAAATCGACTCAAGGTTGTTGGCGAATAGTCATCATAATTAACAAAACCATTATAACACTTTACTATAGTTATCTCTAACCTACAAACTTATACTTATTCCATAATTGCATAAAATGTACATATGCATACATAGTCACACACATCTCACATACACACATCTCACATACACAAATCCCACATACACATACACACACATACCCTCTCACACTTACAAATTCAGCCTAAGTATGTATATACTAAACTTATATTTTCTTTTTTTATATTTATAATAATTTGTTAGTTACCTCTGTAAATAATAGTTTTGTTTATAACCTCATTTTGTATTTTTAGTTATAAGAGAGCGGGGACTCCTGTTACAGGTATTTTCATACCCAATAGGAGAACTGTAACTCAGTTTGTTTAATGAAGTAAGCTTAAGAAATAAATCATTTTTCATTTTCATTTTTCATTTTCATCTGCCCCTTAATTATGCACATACATTTCGAAATACGAATTAGTGCATGCTCGTCCGGCTTCGAAGCTGGGTCTTAGGATTGAAATGCCCAAGAGGGTGTATGAGTGTCGACAAGGATAGAACTACGTATAAAACGTAAAAATATGTTTTTCAATGCAAGTGCTCGTAAAGGCTTACTTTTTATGCGTCAAAACCGAACAGGAAGTCGATTATTTTGCCCTAGGGCTTTACCATAAATGTTATACTTTTTTTTCCACTGTTTAACGGCTCTGGATACAGTCCTTTTGAGCCAATCATAATTTAAAGTTCTCAAGATTATGTTTGTTTTATTTCCTCACACAATGCATTGAAAAACGTAGTATGATACACGGGCGTAAAAGCAATAAATTACTCGGTTACGTTTAAAACACCCGCTACGCTCGTGTTTTAAATCGTCCTCGTAATTTATTCCTTTTCGCCCTTGTAGCATAAACTACTATTTTGTTGTTTGGAAACAATTTCTAAAGCAAGGAACGTAAGGAAACGTCATCGATTCAAAAACGGCTGCGCTTGCGACACAGCCACGAAAATAACCGAACGCGAACGAACTATGACGTCAAAAGTTGCCCTGTTTATTAACTGGAACCACTTCGGCGCGGCCCCTGATAATCCTCCAAATAGTAAGAGTCGGAAGGGCTTCCTAAATTGGTTGTGTTCGGAAATTATTTCGATAGTTTTGATTCGACTGGGTTACACTAATGTTTACAGTTTGGTGTTCTAATTTTGTTAGGAAGTGGATTCGATACGAATGTTTTGTTGAGCATGTAATACTTACCAATGTATGCAGGATATTTGTGTGCGTGACTTTTTTAGGGTTATAATAATAATAAAAATAATAAAATTCTTTATTGCACAAGATAAAAATTTCGTACATAGGCGAGCTTAGTATTGTCTACCAGCTAAGTTTTGGTAATGGGGAAGTTGTTGAGGGTAGTGCCATGATGTCAAAATATTATAGGGTACCGATTTAAATATACAAGGTGAATTTGTAAACATCGTCCAAATTCATACTTGAGCCTTGGTAAGTGATCAGCATCATGAACCAATAAAGATTTTTGTAAAATTCATAAAATGAAATTTTGACTCCCCATAGTGATTCACTCAGGACTAGGAGTAAATTACTATGGGAAGTCGAAATTTCATTGAACGAATTTCACAAAAATTGTTATCGATCCCTGATGCTGATCACTTACCAAGCCTCCAGTATGAATTTGGACGATGATCAAAAAGTCGCCCTGTGTATAACAAACCCCTCAAACACTTAACAAATTATATTATACTACATGCTAATAAACATTAACATTAATTAATAGGAGATAACAACATAAAATGATAAACTACAATACCACTCAAAAAAAAAAATGTACATACATACATAAATAAATATTATGTACACGGAGGGTGCCAAACGGGATCCTAACTAAGCTTCCGCTGTGACTCGGTGGTCATCTCGACTAAACGAAACTCTGCTAAATAGCCGAGTCGACACCTTTTGCTTAATATATATATACAATATATTTTTGTAAATTTGAAGTAGTTATGAACAGGCAACATTCATTAAAAATTTTCATTAAAAACATTTTCATTAAACAATTTCAACATATTATATTCTCATATAATTAAACTTATAAAATGCAAAGAAAAATTAATAAAGTCTTTAGAAAATCTAATAATTTTAATTTTTTAAACAAAATAATAACGACGACGTCTTAAAACAATCAACAATTTAATTATTTAATTTTGATGAAGAAACATATTAAAATATAAGTTAAAGATAAAAAACAATTTAAGTTTAAAACTAAATAATCCTATAATTTAATTTAATCACCAATATCACAATGTGTCAAACATATGCGGTGTTACTACAAAACGGTGTTTAACTTTAGACAGTGTTTAAATCTGTTGCTGTCACTCTTTTACGATAACAAAGAAAAGGTGACAACAACAGATTTAAACACTGTCTAAAGTTAAACACCGTTTTGTAGTAACACAGATGGTTTTTATTATCTCTAGAACAAAATAAATGAAAAAATTAACGTTTTATATGTGTTATTTAAATAAACAACCTAAAAATAATCGACATTTGTATCGATTCGGCTAACTTATTTGACAGATCTAAACTTAATTTGAGCCTTCTGTCTTGTTCTTTCCGTATCGAAAAGACAAAGACAGAACGCTTAAAATAAGGTTAGTCCTGTCAAATTAGTTAAATTGTGTTTAGCCGAATCGACACCAATATCAAAATGTTCTGGCTTATTATTACCTAAAACAAAAAAAAAATCGGCCAAGTGCGGGTCAGACTCACGTACCTAGGGTTCCGTATTGTGGATGATAAATTTAATTTTGTAATTTTTTTCGTGAATTTCTCAACCGCTTTATTTTTCCTGTAATCAACGCATATTACCATGATTTTATCATATTTTTGGTCCACCTGCAGTTTTGGAGATAAGGAGGGAACAAACATTTTTTTATGTTTTTTCAAGGATTTCTCGAAATATGTGCAATTAAATATAGCCAAACTATATATTTTTACAAAAAGCTTTTTAATACCTAAAATTTGATATCCATATTTATTGTATGTTTATAAAATATTTTTTATTTATTTGGCCTTTTTTATATTTTTGATTTGTGCTAATTTTTTTTTTAATTGCTATAGTTTTTCTATAATTGGCCAGTTATGATGTATAATCGACATTTTTTTCATATTTTTCGGTCTACCAGTTTCGGAGATAAGGGGGGGCACAAACATATTTTTGTGGTTTTTTAAAGATTTCTCGAAACCAGTGCCAGTAAATAGTGTAAAATAAATAGTGTAAATATTTGTACAATCAACTTTTGAATATCTACAATTTGATACCCATATGGTATTTTTAGGATAATATTTTTTATTTTTCTCACTTTTGTTTCGGAAATATTATGAACAATTTCAAATTTTTCATAGTTTTTTGTTACACCGTGATATGTGGGCATATCAATGCTATTTTTGTGCTAAATTTAATGTATTTATCTTTAACGGTGCTAAAGTTATGAGGCTGTGACATACGGACTTACGGACGGACGGACGGACGGACAACGGAGTCTTACTGTAAAGGTTCCTTTTGTACCTTTTAGGTACGGAACCCTAAAAAACTGGTTGTGACAGTCTGAAAGATGGACAGAATCCTAAAAATATATGACGTCACCAAACATTAAAAACCGACACATTCGGGAATATTATGTTATACAGATTTCAGTTTAGTAGGTACGTAATAGAAATAAATAAGTAAATAACTACTACTCTACCAATAACAAATAAAGAATTACATAGTGTATTGGATCGAAAGTAATATAAATGAGATACGAGGTCTACTTGTTTATCGGCGAAAGCGAGAAAATAATGGAAATACAGTAATGGTATACAGCTACATTGTACAGTGGAGACCACATCAAGCTATACACTTGTAGTACGACATTAGCCCCTACAGAGAAGAATATAAGATAGGTACAAAGTCCAATGTGTCTTACTTGATGCGGTCTCTACTGTACCATCGCAGATGCTCTGTTTATTAGACGCCTTACGTCGATTTGATAGATAGATAGATAGATAGATGGATTGTTTTTGTATGTATGTTTGTGTCGTGTTTTTGAGAATAAATGTTAGTATCTATCTATACAGGATAAAATCCAAAATTTTTACATTAAACATTCCCATACATTTAGTATTAATGCGATATTGAAACAAGGTTTATTACTAATTTGAAGTGGTAACATAATTAATATACACGTGTATTTACTTGAAAATCATTATTATCATATCATACGTAATCATAAAATGAGATCAAGGTAAAATGAGTACTAGATCACTTAAAATAAGGAAACTAAAACCTTTCTACTAATCTCATACTAAATGTATGGAAATGTTTAATGTCAAAATTTTGGATACTTCTCGTTTGATTTTCAAAAAGTTATTGATGTCATTTTACTGATTAGGTAACGTACTTTCGATATCAGTTTAAATTTTTTTGATATATGTAATAGTTACGGAATAATCGTCTGGTCATACTTAACGATTACACCCTGTATAACTATGATTTGGGCGCATTCTTTCGAATGATATTCGTTGGGGCGTTAAATCCGTCGGTGAAAAGGGAGTAACACGAATGTTGATTGTTCTAGTAACAGTCACTTGACACTCCTCGGGGATATACTTATGTCGTGATGATAATTGCGTTTTTCAATGTTTATCTTGCGTCATGATATTAACCTAAATTTTTTACTCCAAAAAATATTTTTTTAGTGTACCAGTTACAAAAATTCAAGTTCCATAAAATTAAATAAATTTATATTGCCTTTGTCAGCTTTTTTTAGGGTTCCATAGACAACAACAAGAAACCCTTATGGTTTCGCCATGTCCATCTATGTGTCTGTCTGTCAGTCTGTCTGTCTGTCTGTCTGTCTGTCTGTCTGTCCGCGGCATAGCTAAGAGACTATTAGTACTAGAAAGCTGTAATTTGGCATGGGTATACATGGTTATCACGCCAATAAAGTGGTACAGTAAAATTTTGAAAAATATTTTTTTTAGGGTACCTCCCCTACACGTAAAGTGGGGATGATTTTTTTTTCTTGTCTATACTCTAGTGCTGGGTGTCTTTGAATAGGTAATTTAAAAATATTGGGGGTGTGAGAACACTATTTTTCGATCCAGGGTTCCGTTTGCGAAATATTATGCTTGAAAGTGTTAATTTTTAACTTTATATCATTGCAGTATATTTTGTGTTAATTTTTGTTAGAGTCAAGTATCCCCACCCTGCCAGCGTAACCGTTGTATTTGGAAACGTGAAAAAAATTACGGCTGTAGTATAAATAACGAACTTAAAAGGCAAAATTATCGCAGCTAAGTAGGCTTTACAAGTTAACGAGTACAGATCGCGCCAAACTTTTAGTCCCCTCTAAACACGGGGCGATTCGCATCAGCAGGAACAAAATGTATGGGCCGTTCTTGGGAAGAGCAACTTCCGAGCGTACTAGAAGTTTGGTACGATCTGTATTAGTCGACAAACTCATAAAATGTACTTGGAGAAGAAGTCCGCATATTGTCCAGGGCAACTACGGAACCCTACACTGCGCGTGGCCCGACACGCACTTGGCCGGTTTTTTCATACTCTATGTTATATGATTATAAATATATACAAATGAGACACAATTAAAATATAAAATCATAAAATTCCAAGATATATTTCGGGCCCCACTAGGCATCAGTTGAAATAATAATCATTATTATTAATTATCAATATTATTTCAACCGATGCCGGACCCAGTGGTTCCTGAAATATATCTTGGATTTTTATCAGTTTATTTTATAATTGTGTCTCATTTGTAAATATTTATAACTATATATCAAAGAATAATTAAAGTCCCATAAAATGCGATCCTACAAAAATTGGTGTTGAAAACTCGTGTCGTAAAAAAGTGCGTGTTTCTTTGACACGTAAAAAAATGAACTGCGTGTCAGTCGAAATTACTGTAAAGGCTACACGTTGACCCTTCGTACACCCACAGCTGATTTATTTTATTTTCATCTTGTTCAATTGCGAGTAGGCTCGTGTCTTGAGAGTTCCGTACTCTTAGAACAAATAAGTTACATTACGTATTGACCGCCTCTTTGGCCGAGTGCTAGAGTGCTCGCGTGCTTTAGAACATTTAAAAAATTTCATCTAGAAGCTGAACTACTAAAATAAAAACGCAGTTTTTCGCAACATAAAGTTCAGTTCTGATTAATGCAAAATGAGGTGCTCAATCTGACTTTATATGCAGCCTTAAGGGTCGATTTTTTTGGATATTAAGAAATAATAATAACGGCCAAAATGCAACCTTTAGCTAAGACAACTTTTTACAATATTTCGCTTTATGGATACACATATTTTTAATGATATTAAAATTGCTATAAAACAATTGGCTCTTCCATAGTCATGATACTAGCCGTACATCCCTAAAATAATGTTAAATCTAATTATTTTGAAGCTACCATAATATCATCAAAAATATGTTCATGCATGTAGCAAAATATTGTTAAAATTTGTCTTAGTTAAAAGTTGTATAATTTGTTACTAATCCGGAGATACGACCCTTTCTTTCTTTCTTTCTTTATTCTTTATTGTACACACACGGAAATATAAACATAAACAAAATTACAGTAAAAAATGCACATTGGCGAGCTTATCTCTAAACAGAGATTTTAATATTAAAGAAAACTTATTTGTTTTTTATTTAGTTTAAACTATATATATCTATATAAACACAATAATTACTTCCAGATATATTTCGACTTTTGATGTCGGCGTCAGTGGAGTTAGGTAAAAAAAAAAAAATTTTTTTTACCTAATTCCACTGACGCCGACATCAAAAGTCGAAATATATCTGGAAGTAATTATTGTGATAATGTGTTTTTATAGATACTATGGTACCGATTCGGCGCAACACAACTGATAAGACTAACCTTATTTTAAGCGTCCCGTCTTTGTCTTTTCGATACAGAAAGAAAAGGACAGAACACTTAAATTAAGTTTAGTCCTGTCAATTAAGTCAAGTTGTGTTGCGCCGAATCGGTGTTTATATAGAACTAAACAGAGATTTCTGACAGCAAAACCCTTCAGCTGTTGGTCTATTTGTGCACGAAATACGGCGATAGTGATTACTTCCATGACGTTTGATGAAGTTAGTATACTATGTGTGGACTGTGACTTTCATTTCACAGTTCACACTTAACTTAGGAACACATCTGACGTCCCCTCGGAGATTTATGTCGTGTCGATATGCTGATTTTTGTGTTATATTATAACTATTTTTAACTCACATAATTGGAAAACAATGAGCGTTTATTTTTGTAAAACTACTCGATATCGGGATATCCTGGCACAAGTATGTTATGTACTTAAAATGATGTCCTTTCAACTTACTTATTCATGTATGTAAACATTTTTGTTTTTGAAAATAAACAATGTTTTATTTCATTTCAATGATTTTCGGATTTATTCCTGCTTTTGTGTCAAAAGATTTCCCTTTGTACCCATCGACCTGTTTTTTTTTTAAGAGCCTCTTTCTAGTAGACGCGAAATTCAGTTAAGGCGCTATATGCTGCGGAAGTGCTGCCACTTAAGAAAAAAAAACATTATATACTTGCTGGAATAATAATTGAAAATCTGCTCAAGTAAATGCGTAGATATTGCAATTAACTATTTTTAAAAAATTTAATTTTTGTAGACAACGTCTTTGATGAGATAAAATTTTTACTTTTGACAAAAGTGGCCGTTTTTAGCAAAAATAAAAATTTTAGCTCATCAAAGACGTTGTCTATGAAAACTATGCTATTTAAAAATAGTTCATTGCTATATCTAAGCATTTACTTGAGCAGATTTTCATTAACTATTCTAGTAAGTAAACAATGTTTTTTTTTTTCTAAAGTGGCAGCAATTTCGCAACACATAGCACCTTAATAAGAATTTGTCTGCTGAGTTGTATTTCGCGAGCAGTATATTTTTAGTCATATAGTTCGTTGGCTCACTATTATAATGTTCTGTGTAAAACAAATAGGGATATTACAAGGTTCTAAGTGACAATAGCTAATGAATGACACATAGAACCTTGTGTTGTTCCAATTTTTTTTACATAGAACTTTGTAATAGTGAGCCAACGAGTTGTTGACAAATTTTAACAAAAACCCTTTCAATTTTCTAATGGCTGTTCTTGGAAGCTGTTAACTTCAAATTGAGGTTTTATGTTGCGGTGAAACTAGACACTTGTACTTTTCACAACTTTGAAGAATCCTTTGAAGATCAAACTGGGAACTTTTTACAACTTAAATGGACGCTGTATAAAATGGCATACCTCGACAATATTGCATTACTTTATGACTTGTTTTATAGTTCAGTAGCTTATTTTAATAAAGCTAGGCTAAAATTAAATATAATTAAAACTTTTTGACTGTGTTTTTGTGGCGTTATAACGATGAAATACGAGCCATGAAAATTATCATTAAAACAAACATAATGAGAAATCTTGCCCGAGGGCTGTGGAAACACGACTGAGAATTTAATTTACATACAATCATGACTAATTTTGTACGAGCTTCAAAAGCTCGCACCGGTGACGGCCACTTCTGGCTCAGGGAGCAAAATGAGTCTTTACATAAGTGGCGAGGGGTGGAATTATGTCTTTGGTAAGCCTATCCAACCTAAGCCTATCCACTGCGTGATACAATTCTAAGAATTCTTAATTAAGGCGCTTAGTATCGCCAAATGGTACTTTCTAAAGCCTACTCCTCGTTTATGGCCAAACTAAAATAGACTTATCCACTCTTACTTATTTATATTCATAGGTAAGCAGATAGCGTTGGTATTATTTTTACATGACTAAAAGTTTTTAAATCAGCGAAAAAAACCAAGTACTTACAGAGATATTAACAATCAAAGTTTGAAGTAAAATTAATGTACTGCTAAACGCCTGCCGAAATGAGCGCGTTACCCACTTGATCGATTTGACGTCACACTTCACAACCGTGTGCGGACACTCTACAGATTTTACGCTGTATTTCTTGTTTTTAGGATTTTAATTCAAGTTTAGGTTTAGGACAACATATCTAACATTTTTCTTTTACGTACCAACAAAACTTCTATATGAAATTTTTTTTCAGCCGAATTGTGTTTTTTGGCTTGAATTACCTACTGCTCCTAGCTTGGTCGATTTAATTTATTTTTGCTTTGTTTAATAGGTAAACTTGATAGCTTTAAATAACATAGGATTATTCAACCGAACAATTGCGTCCATGTGAAAAGTGTTATTTTCTTCTATTTCGCCCTATCAAGGACGCAGCGAGCGTCGTAACAGCCACTATGCATTGCGCGCTGATATGAACGTTATTTCAATGTTGTTTCCGTCGATATTCGTACCGACAAATATCGAGCTACTAATTTGGCGACGATAATCGCCTTAAGATAAGGCCCCACTTTCACCATACAAAAAGCAGTGATGATTTGATGATGACAGTGTCTTTAAAGTGTGATAAAATTGGCTGAATGAACAGCACTCAATATGAATTAAAGTCAGTAGGGAAAATAAAATTCAATAATTCATAAAATAACAAAATTTTGCCGGAAAAGCCTAACTATTGCGAAATGCCATAAATCACATTTATTTAATATCTTTAATTTAAAAATAAGAAGAACCATCGTAAGTTGTGCGTTTCGTAGCGGACAGAAATAGTTCCCCCTTAAGGGGAACGAAAATACAAACAGAAATAAAATGTCAGCTTTCGGATGATTTTGTTGCAATAATTAGGTTACGTATAGCCATAAAAAAAATACATGTTTTTGGTTGAACTTTAAGGTATTCATTTTCCACAAACCACGTTAATCGATTCATATTTGTACTGTCAATGATTTTTTTTGTAACCCTCTATTGCACACTTCTTATCGATTTTGTTTCAGGTATCGCTTTCGCGATTTTGTTGGTTTTTTTTTAATAAAATTAGTGTGAATGATATCTATTCATTTTCCAAATACCACGTTATTCGGGTCAAAAAAAGCATCCCCTTTTTCCAAAAATACGTAAATCCACTGATGCAGTCAGCGGCAGCAAGATATTGTCAGTCTACGCCTAGCGTTGGCGCCCGTAAGACGTGGAACCTGTGCCCTTTTTTGCAAGCTATAAATATCTCCCAAAACTACTTCAAAACACATTGAAATTAATTTTATAAAGTAATATTTCGAGGAGCATCATATTCCTGCCGTTAAAAACTCAACAAAATATGCGTATGAGTGATTTAGCTACTTCGTACCATAGTCATAACAACAAAACTGAATGAATTTGGAATGAATTCATACTTTTATGCGGGAAAATAATATATGTTACTCTAAAAGAATAACTTTGTGATCGTTATTGAAACCCAAATTAATTTACTTATACTTACTGAGATCTGTAACATATATTATGTCAATGACCTTTTCGTGAAATTACCCTCTAGTATTGGCTCACCATTTCAGGTCCAATAAGTGAAGTTTTTTGCAAATTATATAGGTACACTTACTTGGGATAAATCGCCAAGCATTTAAAATATAGACATTTATTTTGAAATATTTACAGTGCATGGCAAAATTATTAGATCGTAGATAATCCTGTCGGTACATGTTCAGGTTCTGTTACGCAAAATGAAAACAATGAAACTCTTTTAGGATTAATTTGTTATCCCTATGTTTGTCTGTCTGTCCGTTTGTCTAGACCATTTTTTCTGGGTAAAATTAATAAATACCAATATAAACGGCCCTCTATAGAGCTGTAAAAACATACTTTTGACGTTTTTATTTATATTACGTGTTAGGTTTAAACGTTTTTTTTTTTTTACATTTTTCATACAAATTTTCTCACTATGAAAATGTAGGGATGAGCACTTGAGATAATATTTTGCATTTAAAAGTCAACACAGAAAGGAATTGTTGAACAAATAATGTAAAAAATATGAAAACCATGTTGTTCTATTCTAATGGGATTAATTATCTACTGTTCAATGTGGCGATAGCTTTGTTTATTTTTTTCCTTGAATTATTTTTTACTAAACAATATTTTATAACAAATAGTTTAATACAAGGTTTTCCTTAAGACGTCCCTTTACCCTGTATTTTTCTTAAAATTCATACAATAGTTAACCGAATGTGAAGTCTACAGCTTATTTTCTTCATATCTTTTTTCATGAGTATATTCTAGTGACATCTAACTACGTCTCTATACAGCCCAAAAAGCAAAATTTGATAAAACACCATCATAATAGCTGCCAGGATATCATCAATATTGCCTCGTTTTTACGCAAAGTTTAACAAGTTTGTATATTTTTATCTATACTGGAAATAAAAAAGAGAGAAATACAGGCGTCGTTCATGTTAAGATGACTACGTTTACACACTTTGCTAAGTATAAACAATTACCGTTTCATGGAAAACTGTTTTGACCTGAAACCATTTCACAAATTCAATTAACTTATTTTGAATATCTTGTCATCTTGCACTTCTTGATGAGAAATACAATTTCAATAAGTAAAAATACAACTTTTAGTTAAGAAAACTTATAGTTAAAAGTCTGCTGAATGCATTAACATATTTTTAATTATATCACAATAGTAATAAAATAATTGGCTTATCCATCGTTGTGATACCAGCCGTAAATTTCTTAAATAATCGGATATCACGCTTATGGAAAACCCAATTATTTCGAAGATACCATAATATCATTAAAATATGTTAATGCATATAGCAAACTTTTAACAATAAATTGTCTTAGCTAAAAGTTGTACTTTACCGTTATAATTATTTCTTAATATTTTGTTACAAATTCGGAGAAATAGCCCTTAAGGAAAACCTTGTATGAAAATATTTTTTATCTTTGTAACAAAGAAAAAAAAAATAAACAAAGCTATCGCCACATTGAACAAACAGTAAATTATTAATCCCTTTAGAATAGAAAGATATGGTTTTATATTTTTTACATTATTTGTTCTACAGTTCCTTTCTGTGCTTTCTTTCAAATGCAAAATATTATGTGAAGTGTTGATCTCTATATTTTCATAAGGAGAAAATTTGTATGAAAAAGTTAAACAAAAGGCCATAAAAACGTTATAATATGTATATTTTACAGGGCTGTAAATATTAGCATTTATTGATTTTACCCAGAAAAATTGCCTTGACAAACAGACAAACATAGGGACAACAAATTAATCCTAAAAGAGTTTTGTTTTTTCATTTTGCGTAAAGGGATCTGAACATTTCAAACTATTGGCGATTTATCCCAAGGGTAAACAGGTGTCCCAAAAGTCAACGCTTTCTCTTGGAAGGCTGGTAGGTCAGCTCATGACTGACCAGAATATCAAATTATGACCTCAGCAAAAAGTAGATAGTCTTCGAGTTGATGGTACTTTTATAAATTCGAATAGATTTTTGAGAGTCAAAGCTAACCAGTTCTAAATTCTAAGAATAAAATTTTTGTTGCGCAACTCTGAATAGTCATGCTATTGATAAAGTCAAAAATAAACCTTGAAATGCTGTTACATCAGGAAGAAAAATAAAAACCCAATTTATGAGCAATTTTTTGTAATTAGGTTAGTTCGATACCACACCCTGAAAAAAAAATGTCCTATGTTAGTTTTGCAAATTGTCTTACATAACGGCTCATCAAATATTGTTTTTCAAATGATCTGGCAATTTCTGTGTATTACTTTTGAAAAAAAAGTTATTGCTATTTTACTACCAAAGGAGCTGCGTATTTTTTAAAATAATTAGAATTTAGAATGAAAGAGTGGCGGGCAGTGAAAATATTTGTCGTTCAGTAGAAATGCCATTTAACACGCGTTAGAGTGAGATAAATAGTGACGCTATTTAAAATGAGTTGGAATGAGATAGTAACGCAGTTAAACGTGGTTGAATGAGAGAGGCATAATTGATATAGGTTACAGTGAGATAGATAGTGACGTGGTGCATTCCTTCTGAGAATATTTGTTAGTTTCCACTTTTTGTAATAACAACTTTAGTAAAAAGTTTTTGTAAAGAAATTTTTGGTCCAATTTATTTTCCCGCAAGTGTAAAACCAGCTCAACGGGCGAAAACTATTTAAAGAATGGGTAATTAAAGAATGGTGACAATTAACCGTCACGATATTATTATGTATCTCTAAAGGAGTGTCTGAAATGTTCCGAGGGTCAACTGATAAATCAAACACTCAAAAAACCACTTTTAGCCGACCATAATAAATTTACGTCCCGACGTGATAGCAAGTAGGATCAATGCCGTGTGACGATGATCGAAATACACTAATAAATTAGATAAAATAAAATACGTATTACTTTTGACCCTGCCTCGTCCACTCTATTCGTATTTTTGCTATGGTGACGCGAGCTTAGAGACCGGGACGAATTTACCCCCGCGCGCTATCGTAAAATAGAATAAGCCACGCCCGGAACTGGTTTTTGTTTTGGCTATGTCATACTCTTAAGGCAGGATTGTTCGAACGAAGCCGCCCAGTGCCCGAAAACTACTATTAAGAGGATGGTATACCCTAGCAACTTTTGTATTACCCGTCCAGCACAAGAAGTCTAATGGCAAAGACCTTATTTGCTTTTCATAGCGGCGATTATATGTTGGCTCTTTGGCCTCTTGTTCTTGGACGCATAATACTAGTGATCACAAAGCGAAACAACAAATTGGTGTGTTTTTAGCTAGTACTGAAATATTTTGTACTTTATATACCTCACTAATACTGAACTATTGGCTTCAATTGCCACAGACCAAAAGGTTTTTAAATTTTTAACTTGTTACCAAGAAAAACAAAGTTAAGTTTTGTACTTTGTAACAAACAACAGATTCAAATGTTATCTTTGCTGCTGCAAACCACAAGTTAAGGGCGAAAAGTGGTTCGGCGCAATTGGCATGGATTAAATTATGTCAAGGTTTGTTAAATCGAAAAGTGGTTCGGCGCAATTGGCATGGATTAAATTATGTCAAGGTTTGTTAAATCGAAAAGTGGTTCGGCGCAATTGGCATGGATTAAATTATGTCAAGGTTTGTTAAATCGAAAAGTGGTTCGGCGCAATTGGCATGGATTAAATTATGTCAAGGTTTGTTAAATCGAAAAGTGGTTCGGCGCAATTGGCATGGATTAAATTATGTCAAGGTTTGTTAAATCGAAAAGTGGTTCGGCGCAATTGGCATGGATTAAATTATGTCAAGGTTTGTTAAATCGAAAAGTGGTTCGGCGCAATTGGCATGGATTAAATTACGTCAAGGTTTGTTAAATCGAAAAGTGGTTCGGCGCAATTGGCATGGATTAAATTATGTCAAGGTTTGTTAAATCGAACACCATTTCGAAATTTAGGCTAAATAAGCCGTGTTTTAGAAGTTTTGGTCTAAAAAACCTCATGATAATGAATATTTTTACGAAAAGGCTGCAACTTCCATTTGACTTCGTGTAACGTCACTTGAGTAATGGCTGTTTAGAAATGTGTCCCCTACTATCAAGATAAATTTATAATAATTCGCTTCAGGCTAATTTGGCAGCTAGATGACAGATGAGTAGACAGACAGAGACAGACCACTTTTTTATAAGCAGTCACACATCACAATTAGTATAATGTCTAAAATTCTCAAGTGACAAGGTCATCGGACAATGGACAAATCAAAAATCAAAAAATCATAATAATCACACATCACAATTAGTATAATGTCTAAAATTCTCAAGTGACAAGGTCATCGGACAATGGACAAATCAAAAATCAAAAAATCATAATACCTAATCACACATCACAATTAGTATAATGTCTAAAATTCTCAAGTGACAAGGTCATCGGACAATGGACAAATCAAAAATCAAAAAATCATAATAATCACACATCACAATTAGTATAATGTCTAAAATTCTCAAGTGACAAGGTCATCGGACAATGGACAAATCAAAAATCAAAAAATCATAATACCTAATCACACATCACAATTAGTATAATGTCTAAAATTCTCAAGTGACAAGGTCATCGGACAATGGACAAATCAAAAATCAAAAAATCATAACAAAATGATTGTAAATTTATATACCAAACTAATGAAAACCATGCCCTAAAACGGCGTATATACTCTAAAAAAAAAAAAAAAAATTTTTTTTTTTAATTATATTTTACACAAATTTTAGTAAACAATATTCGCCAAACTGCTAAACAGTTTGTTGGCGCTACGCTCTTACAAATTTTGTTCCTTAAATAAGCATTTTAGGCACTAACTTAAAATCTAATACTTATGGAGCATTGAGAGAAAAAAAAAAAATTATTATAGTTTTTTTTTTTTAATTCAGCTATGGCAATTTCCCCCGATAGAATATAACAAAGAATCTTTCCTTGACTACATGGAACACAAGATTTCCTCCGTTTTATTCTCAAGCACCGTTTTAAAGTAACTTTTTTTTCTTTTGTTTGGAAAAAGCTTTGTAACATCTTCAGAGATCGAAGCTTCCTTGAAATCGACTCTCGAAGGAATAAAGGCAGATTTCCTGGCGAAATGTTTTATAATTGAGTTAGAATCCTTTTCTTGTTTCCTCTGTAAGTATATTTACTTATCTTTATATTAGAATCCTTATTTTGAAGTCGATACTTATTATGTTTGGATCTTGTATAGGGGAGCCTATTTAGAACTTGTACGACACTTCCGGGACGAACTTTACGAAACAAGTCCCGCAGATCAAGGCATTTTCGTATTTAGTACTTAACAATAAAATATTTTTGACAGGGCAGTTCAGCTCACATCACTATGGGGCGTTAAAATCGTCGATGAAAAACTATATATACAAGGTGACTTTTTGATCATCGTCCAAATTCATACTGGTGGCTTGGTAAGTGATCAGTATCATGGATCAATAACAATTTTTGTAAAATTCGTAAAATGAAATTTCGGCTTCCCATATGAATTCAGTTCCAGTCCCGAGTGAATCACTATGGGGAGTCGAAATTTCATTTTACGAATTTCAACAAAATTGTTATTGATGCATGATACTGATCACTTACCAAGCCACCAGTGTGAATTTGGACGATGGTCAAAAAGTCACCTTGTATATGGGCCTATATGTTGACCAGAGTCAATAGAATGATTATAAAGAAAACCTTATCTAAACTAATTGAGTGAGTGAGTACAGACAGACGGAGAGACATAGAAAAAAAAAAATTTTGGCCTCTAATTCATTTCATTTAAAATTTCCCAAAAATATTTAATGTACAGAACTTTACTACTACTTTGTTATTCGCAATAGTATATTTCGTGACGAGTATAAAATGGTGGATTTTCTTACCCGAGGAATGAAGCTAGTTTCGACGTGAGCCGAAGGCGAACGTCGAAAGCTTACATTCCGAGGGTAAGAACACCCATTTTTACTCGTTGCGAACGATACTTTTTCTCCTACCTAATTTATGTATTTAAATATTTAATTTTTCCTTTCAAATTTAATTTATTTTATGACTTGGCAAAGCGAGGCGCAGTTTTTACCTTTTTTTTTTCAGGCATCGGCCGGTGGCTTTTATTTGTGGCCAGTATCATTTTGCGAAAAAAGAGTGTCAGACGTGATATAATCGATTATGTCGTGAATCGGAACGCAGAGAATTTCGATTTTAAAGACAAACTATGGACGTCAAAAAGAACCTAATTGTGCAATAAATGAAATTTCAATATGATATTTCAAACTGACCTCATAGTCATTCCGCAACGGGGCCCGGAAAAAGTTCGATTTTCAAAACTAATTCCGAGTATTAAATGGAACTTTTTCATAAAGGTAGTAGAAAAAGATGTATATTTTAAACTAACCATTACTAAAAACGATACATTAGAGGCCTAATTTTGAAGTTTTAATGCTACGTTAAACAAGAATACATAAGCAGCTTGCGTAAACCGTAAACTAAATGGCTCCCCAAGAGAATAAAACAGCCTGTATATTATACAGGAAGGAACTGTTTATCCTCAATATTACATCTTGCAGACGGTTTTACTTTGAGGGTAATTTTATTGCTTGTTACTTTCAATAGGACACAAGGGAAAGTATGTTTATGTGTTTTTTTAGGGTTCCGTAGTCAACAACAAGAAATCCTTATAGTTTCGCCATGTCCGTCTGTCTGTCTGTCTGTCCGCGGCTTAGCTTTGTGGCTATTTGTACTATAAAGCTGTAATTTGGCTTGGGTATACGTATTTATTACGCTGATAAAGTGGTGCAATAAAATTATGACAAAGAATTTTTTTTAGGAACCCCCCCTACACGTAAAGTGGGGATGATTGTTTTTTCTCATCTATCCCCTAGTGTCGGGTGTCGTTGGATAGGTAATTTAAAAATATTGGGGGTGTAAGAAGACCATTTTTCGATACAGGGTTTCGTTTGCGAAATATTAAGCTTAAAAGTGTTAATTTTTGTAAGAGTCAAGGGTTTCCCCCCCCTGCCAGCGAAACGGTTGTATTTGGAGACGTGAAAAAAATCACGGCAGTAGTATACATTCCGAAATTAAAAGGAAAACTATCACAGCTAAGTAGGCTTTACAAATTAACGAGTACAGATCGCGCCAAACTTTTAGTCCCCTCTAAACACACGATTCACATCAGCAGGAACAAAATGTATGGGCCGTTCTTAGGAAGAGCAACTTCCGAGCGTACTAGAAGTTTGGCGCGATCTGTATTAGTCGACAAACTTATAAAATGTGCTTGGAAAAGAAGTCCGCATATTGTGCAGGGCAATTACGGAACCCAACTGCGCGTGGCCCGACACGCACTTGGCCGCTTTTTTATCACTGTTTTGGGGTACATCGTAAATTGTAACACACAATAGTCTTCTAGGAGTCAAGTTTGAAGCATTATAGGAAATATTGGTTCCATATAAGTGAAAAAAAAAAAATGGGTTACGTGTTAAATGTGTCAATCAACTTTTTTTTTTCATTTTGTAATGTTACGATTTTTATCTAAAGTGAAAGACGAAGACTCAAAAAGTAGTGTGGGTTAAAAAGTTGATTGACTCCATAAACAAATTGTGTTTGTCAAGTACCTATATCACTATATCACTACTATTATTATCTACCGACATCTAACTACGTGTCTAAACTGCCCAAAAAGCAAAATTTTATGTAACACCATGGCTTCTTAGCTGTCAGGATATCATGAATATTGCCTGGTTTTTACGAAAAGTTAGCAAGTTGTATAATTTTATCTACACTGGAAATAAAAAAGAGGACTAAGTTTATCTACTTTTCGATAAATCAATAGTCACCGTTTCATGGAAAACAGTTTTTACCTGTAACCATTTCACAAATTCGGCGCCTTTTGAATATCTCTTCATCTTGCACCTCTTGATGAGAAATGGGTCGGAGTGTGGTGTGGGGGGAAGAGAAACATATAAAAATGTATGCAAAGTTTCATCGAGATCAAAGACATCAGGATGTCACAAACACTTAGATGTGGCCTAGATGAGTTTTGAGTAATGACCAGATGGATGGACGGACGGCTGTACTGATATAATACATGATGATGATGTTCAGGTGGGACGCCTGCTGGGTTCAGGCAGATGGTCGGCTTTCTATTTGAAGATATTCCATCCAATTCCCATTGCTTAGAGCTTTGGTATCCTAATGTCCCAGGAGAGTTCCCTCTTCAAATCTTCCGCTTCTTTTAATAAATCTAAGTATATCTGAGTACTCAAGATACTTGAGATCTTCCTCCTTGATGTGGTCATCAACAAGTACCTTCCGTCTTAGGTTAGAATATATGAAGCATTCTCCTAATTAATGCTTACTCGTTTTCTCCTCGCGGCAGTGCGGACACGAGGGATCCTTCTGTACCTTCAATATTGACAGATGTCTGTTCAGCCTGCAGTAGCCAGTTAGAATACCTACCAACATTGGTTGACTCTACTTAGGTTAAGAATATACCTTACTTTTTTGTAGACTATAGTCGAGAGAAATATCTTCGACTGTCGGCAGCCCTCAATATTCCTCCATACATCTGCTGATTCTTCTGAAGCCTAGGTTCGGCTCCTATGAACCTGACCTCAGCACTTTCAATAGCTAATTCGTCTGCTTTTTCGTTACGTTCAATGCCTGCATGTCCTGGGACCCAGGCTACTATTATTTCAGTTTTTTCACCAAGCTTATTAAATGTATTTTACACTCTCTTATCAGAGCCGATTTATTCAGAGCTGCTTGGCTATTCGAGTAAATACATGCGGTCAAACAAACGGTCAGACAAACGGGGACAGAGTCCGAGGCTTCTCTGGGTCGCTTATATCCTTTATTCAGTCATTTTATCACCACTAGCCGTCCAGTTTCAACTATAGTACGCTTCAGACGCATAAAACTGGCAAAAAATAGGTTAAGGGCCCCAGGGAAATGTAGAAAAAGACTTTATTAACCATAACGAGTTTTATGTAGTTGGCTTTGCTTGCCTCGAGGCAATGCGGAAACTTGTATACGTCCAGTCTTATTGTTATAATAAATAGTAAACTACCTTTTATAACATTCTGCACACCCAAAGGGTGCCAAACGGGACCCTATTACCAGAGAATATAAAGTGCTATTACTAAGCCTCCGCTGTCTGCCCGTCCGTCTATCACAGGAGTTTACAGCTTCAGCCGTTACAGAGGTACCTAGGTAGCCAGTTGAAATTTTCACACGGTACGACATACAGCCACTATCACGGCAAATAAAAAAAAATTAAAACCTGAGAGGGCGTCTCCATACAAAAAGCCTCTAAAAAGTAGCAAAAAGGGACCCTTATCTCCGAAAAATATGAAAAATGTTATGGTAATAGGCAGTGGCGTGCATTGAACTTTTTTCCGGAAAAGCAAACAAAGGGTCAAGTTTTTCAAAGTGCTATTTAAATTTTTTCGTATTTTTTTTATTGTAAAACTTGACCTTCTGATTGACCTTCTTATCTGATTCACGCCACTGGTAATAGGCAGCGATTAGGTTATACTGAGGCGATTAGATTACGTAAAAATATAGTATAGATTCCACTTTTAATGATTTTCAGATTTATTCCTTCACGTGTGCAAGAAGACCTCCTTTTGAGCGAAATTTCAATATTCTAAGTCCCCGGGGCGTCTAGCACGCGCGCCGTGTCGGTACAGTGTCTTTCCATCATATCTGCTTTCTAGCATAATGACAAATGCGGTATGCGTGATAATAGTTTGTAAAATATAGCTTGATTAGAATGACAGCTCTCGAAGCGCCTCGCTTAGTGATGGGATACTACTGAGTATCGAGCTACGCTCGTGTTTTAAATCGTCCTCGTAATTTATTCCTTTTCGCCCTTGTAGCATAAGCTACTATTTTAATACAGTTGCTCAAAAAGTGGCGTATTGCAGGGACGTATAGCGTTCGGGATGTAGGCTATTACATACTCGAGCTTTTTCTTTACCTTTTCCGAACTCGTGCGTTCTCTTTCCCAACTGTCAAAATAATGTCTATTAAAAAGAAAAAACCAACCACGAAGTTTTTACAAAAAAAATTCATAGAAGTTTTTATGATTCATGCAAATATTTCTAAAAAGAAGGTACTAATTTGTTTCAATATCAGATTTAATGATTTGATTCAATTAGTTAGGTTAGGTTTCATTTCATTTCATCTCATTAAATTTCATTTTCATTTCTTATCAATAAAAAAATTCTGCTGAAGACTTGGCTGTATGGGCAAAGTTCCCTTTGCCTACCCAGAATGGGTGAAGAAAACAAAAAAAATCTCTGCTTATATTCTTTTACGGTTGGCGCCATTTTCCAAAAATTTTCTTTGCGGGTTTAGTTGTTTGTTGCACAAAATGAGAAATTTCGACGATATTTTATTTGAATTAACACCACCGGAACTCAGTATAATCGCACAAAATGCTTCGGAGAACATTTTACCGGAAAAGTCAAAAAGTCGCTACATATCTACATACGAAGAATTTATTGCGTGGAGTATTAGTTAGTTGAGTTTATTGTGTTTTTATTATTTTATTAAATTGCTTCATTTTTTCGCAACTGTATTAAAAATAGTTGTTCAGTACACGTGCGGAACCGTCATTGCAACTTGTTCCGACTGTCAACCCTCACCTTCGGCTGCGCCTCGGCTCGGGTAGACATTTGTCGGAACTCTTTGCAATGACAGGCTTTCCGCACTCGTAATGAAAAATACTATTTTGTACTCTGCACTTTACATAAGTATTAATACTTCATTAAACAGTTTTAGACGCTATATGACGACCCCACTAAAACAGTTTAATGAGGTATTTATATTTATGTAAAGTACACCATACAAAAAATAAAGTAACTTGTATAGGAGCGAATTCTTCTGCTTATGTACTGAAGTAAATTAATCTGAATCGGACACTTAAATTATTATTTTTAGCCCTAAGTTATGTTTTATAAATTGTGTTTTATAATTTTTAATTGCATTTAAGTACCTAATTTTAAGTAAACAGAACTGAAAAATTACAAATCTTTGCAATACACTCAGAAATGATAAAAAATCACCTACTTTATTGGTTTTAGACTAAATTAAGTAAAACTGGTTATTTCTTTGAAACCACTAATGGTATTTGTATTCTTGCTTTAAAATACAACGAAAATATTGATTAGAAAAATCATTAATGGAAATTTATTTGCGTCCGTGGCGTCCATGTGGAAAATATTATTATTTTCTCCTATTTTGCGCTATCCGGAGAACCAGCGGCGTCGTAATGTAGTGCGCGCTGATATGAACGGTGTCGATATCTGTATTGACACAGGTCGACTCAAGGTCATTGGTGGCTACCTGCCCCTTAACCACAGTATAATTTCTGTGCCTTAACACAGGCAGACGGACAACAAAGTGATCCCATTAGAGTTCCGTTATTCATGATGAGGTACGGAATTTTAAAATAGAGAGACTTGCATTTTTAACGTAACGGTTTTAGAATAATTCATCCTTTTCCGAAACCATTATTATATTGTCAGTGACTATGCACATTATCTAACACATATGTCACAAAATCTAAACACTCTGACATCCCCTCAAGAATACATGTCGTAATGAACGATATAATTTACTTCTAAAATACGGGTGGATACACCCGTAAATTCTACGTAGTGATTTACGGATCCCGTAATAATCTCAGTCCTAAACAAACCCCACATAAATGTCTGACGTAATCTAATTTCAGTAGATATTTATGTAATTAATTTAAACCAGCGGTAGCTCAGGGGTAGAACGCCGGCCTCTCAATCTTGAGATCCAGGTTCGATCCCCGGTCGGGCATGCACCAATGAGTTTTTCGGAATTTGTGTGCATAGTATTTGTTCTTACTTACCACTTGCTGAACTGTGAGGGAAAAACATCGTAAGGAAACCTGCATGCCCTAAAAAGCGTGTATTTGTGCCTGAAGAACGGCGATAGGGTAACCATCACGTTGGGACGTAATAGTCGTCGGTGAAGTGCGGGTGTCAATCCCTCGGCGGTTCATGTCGTGAAGATATTTTTTTATATACAAGGTGACTTTTTGATCATCGTCCAAATCCATACTGGAGGCTTGATAAGTGACCAGTATCTTGGATCAGTAACATTCATTAACAGTAAATTCGTATAATGCAATTTCGGCTTCTCATATAAATTCAGTTCCAGTCCCGAGTGAATCACTAAGGGGAGTCGAAATTTCATTTTACGAATTTTACCAAAATTGTTATTGATGCATGATACTGATCACTTAACAAGCCACCAGTATGAATTTGGATGATGATCAAAAAGTCACCTTATATATTATGATTTAATGAGAATGGGAATGAGAATTATTTATTTATTTTGCAACATAGGTACATTATATACACTTAGGTATCGAAAGTCATAAATAATGAATCTAATTTAATGTAACGTATATTAAAATATTGATATAAATTTTCAAATTCTTTGTCTTTATTCTCTGTGTACACGTGTATGATTACTTCGTTTATGTTACTTTTTCCTATTGTGATGGTTTTGCTGTCAGAAATCTCTGTTTGGAGATAAGCTCGCCAATGTGCATCTTTTTTCACTGCCATTTTGTTTATATTTATATGTCCGTGTGCGTAAAATAAAAAATAAAGAAAAAGTACATATTCAAACATAGGTACAACTTGAAAACAATAAAATTAAAAACAAGCTAAATAAAACTAAAAATCTGAAGAAGAAATTAATTTTATTAATTTTTCAATTAAAGTTTAGTTATTTATTAATTAAAACTTAAATAACTCTGTTAACTAAAAAAAATAATTGAAAATTAAAATTAACTATATAACCAAAATAAAATAAAAGGAAAAATTCGACACCTATTAAAATTCAAGTTAAATAAAATTAATACTAAAGATATTATGATGTTCTGACAAATAGTGGCATGTTCAGCATTAGCCGTTAGATAAATAGACACAATATTCATCCGAACGGCGCACACTGGTTCCATATCACGAAATCGTGGACTTAGGGTGAAGTCAATTTGAAGGTCAAGGAATCGAACTGATTTTTTTTTGGTAGACTGCTAAAACTATTACAAACACTTTTTACTGATGTAGTTTTTCTGAAATATGCATTAATTTAAGAGAAAAAAATCATTGAATTATTTTTTGTATGGAGAAAATTATGTTTTTGTCAATTACTTGCAAGCTTCATGTTTATTTAAAATGAAACTTACTACAGGTCATTGAGGAAGTCACGGCTAACATTTTCTTTCCTAACACTTATCTGCGTAAATCTGCGCTTTGGAAGCTACAGGCACTTGAAAATATTTAATGAAAAGGTCAAGAAATTGAACTGATTTTTTATTTTTGGTAGACAGCTTACTCTATTACAAACATCTTTTACTGATGTAGTTTTGCAAAAATATGCATCACTTTCAGAGAAAAAAAAATATTGAATTATTTTTGTATGGACAAAATTATGTTTTTGTCAATTACTTGCGTGCTTCATGTTTATTCAAAATTAAACTTACTACAGGTCATTGAGGAAGTCACGGCCAACATTTTATTTCCTTGCACTTATCTGCGTAAATCTGCGCTTTGGAAGCTACAGGCACTTGAAAATATTTAATGAAAAGGTCAAGGAATTGAACTGATTTTTTATTTTCGGTAGATAGCTTACTCATATGTTTGTAATAGAGTCAGCAGTCTACCAAAAATAAAAAATCTGTTCAATTCCTTGACCTTTACATAAAATATTTTCAAGTGCCTATAGCTTCCAAAGCGCAGATTTACGCAGATAAGTGCAAGGAAATAAAATGTTGGCCGTGACTTCCTCAATGACCTGTAGTAAGTTTAATTTTGAATAAACATGAAGCACGCAAGTAATTGACAAAAACATAATTTTGTCCATACAAAAATAATTCAATATTTTTTTTTCTCTGAAAGTGATGCATATTTTTGCAAAACTACATCAGTAAAAGATGTTTGTAATAGAGTAAGCTGTCTATGATACGAGAGCGATGAAACGTTTTCTGACGAGTGTGAGTTTGCGGCACGAGCCGAAGGCGAGTGCTGCAATCACACGAGCCGAGAAAAAGTTTCTCGCACGAGTTTCGTATAATTTTTTATAGTACAAGTGCGGAAAATGCCGACTTTACGCACAGTGTGTTATAAAAGTATTATTTTCTCCTATTTTACAACAAGCATTTTTTCACCGGACATATCACATAGCAAATATTTAAAAATGCTTGTAGATATATTTATTATTGACATTGTCTAGCCATTATGGATAATTATATCGTTATAATTATCGATATCGGATAATTATATCGTTTACAAAATCTGGGAATCAGATTTATCTATGGACTAAGAAAATATGATCATGTATCTCAGTACCGTTAACAATTAAAATGGCTTCCCATTAAACAGCTTCAGTATGTTCATATCCTCTGTTGCCTTTTCAACATTTTAAAGAGTCCCACTTCTCCTCCATACCTCCGCGATAGTTATGAGTATATTTTCCTTAGAGACAAGCAAGTCAGTTCTCATACAGTCTCACTTTTAAAAACACCTTCTCATAACACTGGGGCGTATGGAAACTCTTCAAACTGTGGAACTCCCTTCCTCAGACTATCAGGGATAGCCCCTTCATTGGTGTATTCAAAAGGAAAATAAAAGAGCACCATCTTCGACAACCTATCGTGTAGGTGTATGTATATATATAATTTATTGTGTATTTATTAACTGAATATGTATTGTTATATTTATTTATACTATGTAGGCATGTAAATTTTATGTAGTTTATTATTATTTTTAACTAATTAGGTATCTACGATTAATTTAATCTTGTTTCTGTATAAGTATTATCGTGCACAATATGAATATCTTATTTATTTCAAATATTCTTATCACCCTTAGTTTGCTGGAAGAAATCTCATTGTTGAGTTAAGCACGCCATTGTATATAGCTTTTATTATATAATTTAGAATTAAGTTTTCTGTATGCAATAAAAATAAACATAAATTACTGTATTCGAATTTTGCCAACTACAATTTTTTTCCTGGACATGTCACATAAAAAGTATTAACAATACTCGTAGGCACCTATACATATATTTAATAATACAACTCATCCTCAATCACCTTTTGTAGACAAGTTATCTACAAAATATATGTGCGCAAAAAAGCGCGCGACGAAAGCAACGAGAGGGGTAAGGATTTACGCGGGGTGAAGAGCGTCAAATTTGCTCGATTGCAAACAACATGCATGCAAAAATTAAAGATGGTAAAATATAATACTAACCAATATAAATAAATAAAATTTTCCGTATATTTTATTTTATAATCACTTAGGCTTATCAATTAAATAGAAAAAGCTTTTCAATAAATATCTTCATTATTAAGAATACCTGTCCGAAAATAGTCGTAATTAGCGTAACGAAACCGCGTGACGTCACGCACTGCACAGGTGTCAGATGTGCGAGTGCGAGTGCGAGTCGCGGCCGCGAGCGATCGTAAGGTGAAGCGCGGAGAAGTTGGGGTGAAACTTGAATTCGAGCTGAGGCTATACACTCTTAATCAAACTGCTTTATATTTTTTCAATAAATTTTATCATCTTAACCAAACGTTTTCTTAACAAAGGGGAATCACGTGATTTTTTTAAACTTCCCTTAGTGACACTCAGCGACTACCGCCCCTTCCCCCAATTCGAGTCACGTGATTTTTGGACGTCCCCATAAGTATTGTTATCGTCTGCCTCTAAATTACAAACAGAGTACTCTTTATTGTTCTGTCCTTTCATTTCATATTCAATATCTAATAAGGTTTTATCACTAGTTTCCGGTGAAAAAAAATACAAAAAAATTAAACATAAGCTAATAATAACTGCATTTATAAGCAACACTTGTAAACCAAACCTCTCCAGCATACTTGGCAATGTTTTGGCTAAAGTAAATGTGAATACAGCATAGATTAAACCACCTATAGCGACACCGACGCCCCTATGAGATAGTGGAAACACTTCTATCACCATGGCTTGGATGACAGGTAGTAATCCTAGATCTCTCGCCATGAAAAACATCAAAAGTAATCCAAGTTTCATCCAAGAATACTTTTGAGGTACAAAATCTTTAGTTATTAAAAATGAAAATGAACAGAGCAGCAATAAAAACAAAACCGCAGCAATACCAGAACTGAATAAAAGTGTTCTCTTTTTGAATTTTAGCAGAGTAAAACATGATATACTCAAACAAACAAAAACCTGAACATCCATTGCGAGGGCAAAGTAGTGCGCACTTTCTTTGTCACCAGTAATCAAAACAAAAATATCTATAACGTACATCATAAATAAAGTTTTACCAGAAATTTCAGAAATGATTATGCAAACAAAACTAATAACATTAGCTTTCAAAAAACATTTGTCACCAAGATACGCCATTATCTTTGTCACACCGCTTCTTTTATTCTGGTCCTCAATTCGTTTTTCCAACAATACTTTCCGTTGACTGTATATAAGCTGCTGCAGCTCAGCATTTTCATCATTTCCTCTATACCAGATGAAGGCAGTTTTGCACTCTTCAAATCGTCCTTGAGCAGCTAACCAGGCCGGGCTTTCAGGACAGGTTACTGATATCACCAAACCATAAACCGCTGGTATGCAATTCCACAACACCAGATTGTGCCAGTCGAAAAACTTCCCTAAGAAATGTGGTACCATCGAACCAACGACAGTTAAAAGAAATCTTGCGTTCAATAAGAATCCTCTGTATTTCGGAGAGCTGATTTCTGCAGCCATGACTGATCCTATGTAGCCACCACCACTGAATCCAAATACCACCATTGAGATGAATAGCACAGTGAAGTTCGTTGCCCAATACATCATCAGGCTGGCCATCAAAATCGGGATAATTGATAATACAATAACACGTTTTCGACCATATTTGTCGATGACAAATCCAGCAATGCATTTGATAGGACAGGCCATCAGAAAATATATGGAAGCTGAAAAAAAACGCATGTTTTTGATTAGAGATTAGTTAAAAAAACAACATGATATATGATAACAGCAGTTGTACTTGTTCGGGCGCTAACTCACGCTGTGCAAAAATAGATTACTTAAGGTTAAACGTCAGTCGCTTAGCACAAAGTGCATAACTCAACTTTTTACATTCGACTGATGACGGTCCCATACCGAGGGCCGAAATATATCGAGTTATAATTTTTTCAATTGTTTTAATAATAATACTAATCAATAACTCAACTTTGTATTTCTTGTTTAGAAGTTAAAATTGAAAAACATTTTGGAATGTGGCATTTGACGCCAAATGTTCAGTATTAGTGAGGTTTAACTCTCCACGATTAAGTAGTTAGTGGCTTGTCTTCACGGTATGAAATGATAACATTACAATGTATTTTATCTACTGCCATACTACAATAAGGTAATTACAACATCAAAAACGGTTTTATAAGTACCTACAAGCGAGAGGTCCCGGGTTCGAATCCCGGTTCAGAGCTCCTCACATCCAGATTTACTTTTTTTCTGCGTTTCTATACTGCAATGATATAATGTTAACCTACATTGTTTATCCGACGTTATAATATTGTTTATTCTTTGTTGCACAAACACGATATCAGATTATATTAACAATAGAATTAAATGTGCAAAGGCACGATTATCTCTAACTAAAAAGAGATTTGTGTTCTATTACTCCTATTTAGTCACCCATTTCATATTTTTATTACTTTTCTTCAACGTACAGACACACCGGATACTACTCTTTTATTATAACCATTAATAGCCAATTTCTCTCGTTTAGGACATTTTTCAAACTGTCCAGACATTATGAAAAATACGCTATTGATCTTTTGGCCCACGACATATACATACGAGTAACATAATTTACGATTTAGAACGATTCAGTTTAACATAATTCATTTACAAGAATAAAGCTTACGCACCAATCCAAGACTCTTGATCTGTGGTCAGTTTGACGCCACTGTCAGGTTTCCTTAAGCTTGGTAAAGCGACTGATAGTAATCCAAGGAGTAAACCTGTACTGAAAAACATTACCATCATCCCGCTGACTGCTAGCATCTGAAAATATTTTTTTTACAATTAAGAGGCTATCCGAATTTTATTTTTGTCACTGTCACTCCAAGCGAAAAATCGCGCAGTGCGAGAAGGGCGGATTCAGGGCATAAGGGAAAAAAGTTGGTTTTATATTTTTATTAAAAAAACTAAAATAGCTAGCAAAATTTCAAATATCAAATCTCTAGATATTGTTGAAACACACCTAATAAAATATGTTTGAGTTCTGTATATGGTTCTTATTCGTCAAACGAGGAGAAAAAGTGTGTTTGAAGACCTTATTTCAACAATTATTTCTATCGAGGAAAATTTATCCAAACATGTTTTCCAATTTCAAAACCCTAGATTATATAGCCAAAATGCAGATACCAGAAACTAATTATAATTATCCATGTATTTCATGAAATACACTGAAAAGAAACAGCCGTATTTTTTCTCATATCGCCTTAACCGATTATAATCCGCGTTTATTGGCGTGTACGTCAATGTCCGCGACATTACGTTGGAGAAAGGAATCTAAAATGGCGGCTGGTACTTGTATTGCATTGTCATATAAATATAGTCAGCATAAAAATGTGTTACTTTATTTGTTTTTGAAAACAAAAACAAATAAAGTAAACAAATAAACTAGAAAACTAGTTAGTAACGTCTGTCGACTCTAGCGATAAAGCTCATCAACAGTCTATATTCTAGAAGCTCAGCTGCTGACTCGGCAGACGGATGCAGATAAGCCCGATGATTGTTTGTTAGTTTAAGATAGAATAAAGTTAGTCTTAGTTTGGCTATTGAAGCGAATATACGCTTTTAAAGAAAACTTTGTCTTTTTTTAAAAAAGCTTTCCACGTTCCCGAAAGTTTGACTGGCGCAGCCGGTAGGATTTTCCGCGTCGCGTTAACTTAAATTCAGTAAATTCGACGAACGTAAGAAACGTTTTAATCAGGAAAACTACGGACCAAATAAATTTGTCAAGAAAAGTGTGTGAAAACCTGTTTGGTGAACCCTGGATTACGGCTAAGAAAGACGATCTAAGACTCAACGGAGGGACATGGGCAGTCTGTGAGTAGACCCAAATAGCTATTCCATTCTAATTTTCCATTCCTTTTCCACTAGTTATAAGTGTCTTGAAACAAATCGCGATATTTCCAAAAATTGATGTTCGTTATTTGATTTTATTTAGACAGTATAGTTATAAGAGTACATAGAGTATTAAAATAATAGAGAGTTACAAAATAAAATAAAATAAAAAAAGTAATTAATTATTCAAAATGGAAAATATTAAACAGATTCCAAAGGAAATTGCTAATGTCATCCCCAAATTTGACGGTGACGAAAAGCTTTTAAATTTATTTATAAGAAAGTGTGAGTATGTGATTCGTTGTTGTAGAGTAGAGGGAAATGCAGCTCAAGATTTGTATGTTTTCCATGTGATTACTTCAAAATTAACCGGAAGAGCCGCATCATTAATTAGTGAACGACAAGATTTAGATACATGGAGAGATTTAAAAACAGCTTTAGAGCAACATTTTGGTGATCCACGTTCGGAAGAATGTATTGCGATAGAGTTAGAAACATTGAAAATTGGAAATGGCGAGTCATATTTAGATTTTTGCAATAGAATTCAACATACAAGAAGCACATTAATTGCCAAAGTAAACATGATCCAAGACCCTAACCTTCGGTCAAGTAAAATTGTGATTTACAACAATATGTCAATGAATGTGTTCCTTTATAATCTTCCAGAGGATTTACTACGCATAGTACGATTGAAAGGATGCAGTTCCTTGGAAAATGCATTGAGCATCGTCCTGGAGGAAGTGAATTTCCTATACCAATACAACACAAGAAACAAAATGTTAAAAATGCCCCATAGCTTACAGCCAAAGCCTCAACCTGTAGTACAAAACCCTTTTATTGAAAAATTCGGAATGAAGCCTTTCTTCTCACAAAACCCGCAACCACAGCAGAATTTTAAATTCGGCATTCCTCAGAATCCACCAAATATGAGACCTAATCTATACCAACCCCCTGCTCAACAAGGTCAATTCAAATTTGGCATTCCACAGAGCAAACAGATTAAACTACCCTTTCAACGACCCCAACAATTTGGTTTTAGACCCCAGCTTCCACAGCAACCCACAGGATACAGGCCCCAATTTGGAGCCACACCTCAGTTTGGTTATCGACCAGCCTTTAATCAAGGACAGCAACAGCTTGGCTACAAACCACCCTTCATTCAAGGTCAACAGCAATTCGGTAACAAACCGCAAAATGTCCAGCCAAAAATGCAATCAACTGACGTAAGCATGCGTACAGCCCAACCTGCGAAACCTCAAGGATTTCGTATGAACGAATTATATAATTTGAATGACATTGAGACTGACGAAAATAATGGTACCTATAACAATGACAATATGTATGAATACTATGACTATGACGCATTTGCGTATACGGACAATACTGACGAGACACTTGAATTTCAGACTGAGACTGAACCTACTGAACAAGAGACAACTGTTGAAAATTTTCACATGCTGGCCTCATACAAACACCCGAAATAATAAATCTTAATTGTTGCCCTTAACTAAAATTGCCATATGTAGAAATCCCAGAAATTAATTCTAAATTCATGATAGACACTGGAAGTTCACGATCATTTATCAGTCCAACCAAAGCTCAAGAGTATTTCGAAAATTATAAACAGTACGAACCTTTTGAAGTGATAAGCACACATGCTTCTAGTAAACATAGTGAAGTTATAGAAATACCTTTGTTTCCCACATTCAATACCTCTGAATCACACAAGTTTTATGTCTACGACGTTGATGGACGTTACGATGGACTCATTGGAAGTGACCTCCTAAAACAACTGGATGCAAAAATTGACATGAAAAATAATATTCTATATACAAAATCCACAAAGATACCCATGATCTATAATCCAACAAACGAAATTAAACTTGCCCCACGATGTGAACAAAGAGTAAAATTACCGACCAACTTATTTAACGGATATGCTATTTTGAACTACGTAAAATTTTGTGAAGGTGTTAGAATGCCAAGTGCAATAGTGAAATGTGAAAATGGTTATGCGACAACAATTATACAAAACACACTAGAAGACGAAATGACTTTGACAGTTGATAGACCTTTCATAGTGACGAAATATAATAATAAAGAATTTGAACTTAACCACATGAGTGTTGACAATGACATTAAAAATGACCACATGAGTGTAGACAACGACTTTGAAATTGACGAGATACTGACTGAAAATTTGACTAAGTTACGTTTGGAACATATGAACAATGAAGAACGAGAAAAAATTAAAAAACTTTGTACAGAATATAAAGACATTTTTTATACGGAAAAATTACCTTTGACTTTTACGAACGACATTAAACATCACATTAGAACCCGTAACGAAGACCCCATTTATATCCGACCATACAGACAACCACAAGTAGTAAATGACGAAATCAATAAGCAAGTAGACAAAATGTTACAGAACAATATTGTGAAAGAATCCTTTTCCCCTTGGAGTGCACCCGTGCACCTGGTGCCCAAAAAGCTTGACGCATCCGGCGAAAAGAAATTTAGGCTCGTAATTGACTACAGAAAATTAAATGAACTGACAATTGATGACAAGTACCCTTTACCCAACATAACTGACTTATTTGACAAATTAGGACGAAGTACCTACTTCTCGACTCTTGACCTTGCTAGCGGCTACCACCAAATCAAAGTAGCTAAAGCAGACCAACAAAAAACAGCATTTACCACCCAGTCAGGACACTACGAGTTTACTCGAATGCCCTTTGGCCTCAAAACAGCACCAGCGACTTTCCAAAGGACAATTGACAATGTATTACGTGGACTACAGGGCATACACTGTCTGGTATACCTCGACGACATTATTGTGTACTCTTCAAGCTTACAGGAACATATTGACAAGTTAAGGACAGTGTTTGACAGATTACGACAGACTAACTTAAAAGTGCAGCTAGATAAATCTGAGTTTTTGAGAAAAGAGGTCTTATACCTAGGACATATGATTACTAGTGACGGACTGAAGCCTAATAACGACAAGATTAAAGCAGTACTTGACTACCCCTTGCCCCGAACGACAACTGAAATTAAAAGTTTCCTTGGACTCATTGGATATTACAGACGGTTCATAAAAGACTTTGCAAAGATTACACAACCCATGACAGCATGATTAAAAAAGAAAAAGACTATGCCTATTAGCGATGAAAAATACATAGAATCTTTTCAAAAATGTAAGGAACTACTAGTGAATGCCCCTATTCTTCAATACCCAGACCCTGACAAACCATACATACTAACAACTGACGCTTCACAGTTTGCCTTGGGAGCTGTTCTCTCACAAGGGACACCTGGCAATGACAAACCAGTTGCCTATGCAAGCCGCACCCTTAATGATGCCGAAACTCGTTATAGCGTTACTGAAAAAGAATTACTTGCCATTGTATGGGCTGTGAAACACTTCCGCCCGTACCTTTATGGTAAAAAGTTCAAAGTAATTACCGACCATAAACCCCTAGAATGGCTAAAATCTCTGACAGACACAAACAGTAGACTTACACGTTGGCGTTTACGACTAGCTGAATATGACTTTGACCCAATCTACAAGAAAGGTAAATTAAATGCAAATGCAGACGCTTTATCACGCATCCGTATTAATGCTTTAGGTAAAGATGACAATATTTCCACTCAAGCAAACGTTGACAAAGACGAGGACCCGAATGAGACGATAAAACAACTGACAAAAGAAATCGAAGAACTAGGTAAATTACAAAAGAAAAATTTTCAAAAACCACCAGTAAAGCCAATGAATATTTCAGACTCTGACTCTGAACAACCAATAACTATCCCAGATACAGATTCAGAGAAAACCTTATCAATAGGTCGTAGATCCCCATATTCTATACCAAGCCCTTCCAGTACAACTTTAACAGCATCTGAAAAATCAGGTACTGAAACAGCTCATTCTGCACATGATACTGAATCTCAAGGTATTCCCATTTTACAGGAAGCCATTGACACAAAACCGAATCAAATATTAATCTATACCTGGTTAATTGACAAACTTTCCGTTAAAGACTTATCTACAGAAAAACAAAAAGTTTTAGAAGTCCATCTACCAACTAATCGACCTGATTTAGTAAAACAATTTTTAAAAGAATACATCAAAAATAAAAGTAAATACTTCATCTACTTTGAAGATGACGAACACCGACGACAATTTACAGAAACAGTAATATTCCTATTTAAAAAAGAACTTGTAAAATTTTATGAATGCACCAAAAGAGTTATTCTCGTAGAAGACGAATCAGAACAGCAAGAAATTGTTCAGAAATACCACGCTGGAAAAACCTGCCATCGAGGTATTAAAGAGACTTTATCCCACATCAAACGAACATATTTTTGGCATAACATGGACCAAATTGTATCTAGTGTAATAAATTCTTGTGAAGCCTGCCGAAAAATGAAATATGATAGAAAACCCCTAAAACCCAAACTGCAATTGACACAGACACAGACTAAACCTTTAGAAGAAATTTATATTGACCTGTTTTCTATAGAAGGACGTTATTACCTGACCATTATAGACGCTTTCAGTAAAATCGGACAAGCGTTTGAAATTGCTAACCGATCTACTCCCGAAGTTGTTAGAGCCCTCATCAAATATTTCTCTTTTTACGGCGTACCCCTAAAAATCAGCTCAGACCCCGGATCAGAATTTAATAACGTTTTAATGAAAGAACTCCTCACTCTATATAAAGTAGAGTTACATATAGGCACCCCTAATAACCCCAATTCTATGGGTCTTATTGAACGTTTCCACTCCACGATCATAGAAATATACAGATTGGCAAAATATGAGCAAAAGTATACAGACGCTGCATCCATAATGACATACGCCATAATGGCATACAACCATAGTATACATTCCACTACTGGTATGACCCCGTTTGAAGTGTTACTAGGACATACAGACTCAAGACATGCTTTTGACGTAGACTTTGAAAAACAGTACATGCAACAATTAATAAAAGAACATAAAAAACGAACTAAATATCTTTATAATCATTTGACCGAACAAGCCATGAAAAAGAAAGAAAAAATAATAAATAAAAGAAGTGGTGAGACGGAATTTAAAATAGAACCCGGTGACACAATTTTTGCAAAAGATACTAATAAAAGAAGTAGTAAAGACAAACCGCGATATTCAGAGGCTGTTGTAACAGGCAATATCTCTAGAAACGTTGTTCCTATTCGAGTTCGAAACCGTGACACTAAGGTTCCAGTTAAGAATGTTAAACGTCCTCCACAGACACCTGCTCGTCCTGGCAGTGGCTATGATGATGCGACTCCATGCGCTTCAACTTCAAGACCTAAATAAAAACCCTGGACTCCTGCCCGTGAAAAATGGTGTTGCTGTTATTAGCAATGACAAATGGATCATCGCAAAGATACTAGACTTCAAACCTGTCGCAGATGATTTGGAAACTAATATCATGCGAGCATCCGAATTAGATAAGTTAGTTCATAATTTTGATAAAGATTTTACTTATAATTTTATAGATATTAAGATACAAACAGAGTACGTTAAGAATTTAACTATAGAAAAGTTTCGACAAGTAGCACCATCAATTCGTATTAAACGTGGTATAATTAACCCTCTTGGTTCACTAATCAAAGTAATAACAGGAAATCTTGATAATGACGATGCCATTAGATATGACAAAATGATTAACGAAATAAAGCTAAATCAGAATAATAATAACAAGAAATTGACATTGATCACTGAAATGGTGCAAACCTTAGCAAACTCAACTTTTAAATTAAATGATAACCTCATTCAGATTAATACAGTAATAAGAAAAGTAAGCAATAATATTAGTGAAATTCTAAAGAAAGAATACCTTAATCATGTTCAGACTCAAGTTATAAGCACATATAATTTACTTATTCATAATTTTCAATATATTCTTATTAAATTGAATGAGATAGAAACTAGTTTAGCATTAAGTAGGTTAGGAATACTACATCAATCTGTAATAGAATCTAATAAGCTATTGCAACTGCTTGTAAAAATAAATAAGTTAGAAAAGTTAGTTTATCCTCCTATGCTGGAAAATTTAGTTAAGATAGAGCGAACTATAATGTTAAAAGCCTACTTTAAAGAAAATCAAATAACATATATTTTGGAAATACCACTTGTTATAAAGGACACATATATCTATTATAAACTTCTTCCCTTACCTGTATTACTCCAAGACCATACCGTTGTTATTGTACCCAAATATCCTTATCTCCTGGTGAAAGGGTTGAAGATCAGACTGCTTACTCACCCATGCGAAGAAATTGACGAATCCAGTTTTCTCTGCCTGGAAGACGATACCTCTAATTTTATTCAAGACCCCTGCGTCACCGAATTAATGACGTATGCTGAAAACGTGACGTCATGCAAGCAAATCCCGATATCCATTGAAGCAGTGAAAGTTCAGTTCATCGAGATTAATAGATGGATTCTCTATAGTAGAGACGAAATTTTGTTATCCAGAATTTGCATCAATGAAATATTTCGTCAGAAAGTTCATGGAACTTATATTCTTACCCTGGATGATTCATGCGAAGTAAAAATTGGAAATATTACCCTGAAACGAAACTTTATCGAAGAAGAAAACGAAGTTTATTAAAAAATGCCAATAGTCAACTTGCCGAAGATAAATCAGCCAACAGAAGCGACATCTCTGAAAACCATAAATGTAGAAGGAATTGACTTGACGGATTTGAAGTTTCTATCATACAGTCTTCAGAAAAGTGTGAGTGAAAGTAATAGTGAAAGGGCAATCACAGTGAATAGTATAAGTATTTGGACCATTGGATTATATGTAACGCTCTTTGTATTTCTTTGTTTTCTAGCATATAAGTATTAACTTAAATTGTTTAAAATTAACCATCGAAGTTCTGCTCATAAAGAAGAGAACTTCGATCTTAAGGCGATTATCCCGGACAAAATGTGAAATTCGACATTTTAGAATTTCGAAGACGCTGCATCCTGTCGCTTTAGGAAATTGCAGCTCTGCATAAACATACGTTGATCCTTATTCTAAGACCCCTTGGAATTCGTTTTTACATAATTTATCATTTAAAGCTATAATAAGCTTCACGCGTTACTACAAAGTCATAAAAATAAGAAACTGTTTATCATCAGTTTCTCACCAAATACGGGCTAAAATGCAGAAGACATCACATTTTCAGGTATGGTTCAAAGAAGTAAAAATTCCTATGAGATTATTTTTTATTCAATTTGTTTTAGAAGGAAAAAGCTTGAAAATATTTAAAAGCGCCTGCAAAAAAAATACCAAAACAAGATCTAACGATTTTGATTATTGCTTTTAAAATTAATCAGGCGCTTAGAGTAAACGACACGCTCCCGTTACGCAAAAATAAAAAAATAAAATGTCTTTATTTCGGGCAATGAAAAACGCATAGAAAGTGGAAAGAAAATTTTGGCTCATATCAGGTGTTTTTGTGGTAGTGTAGTGCATTTGACGATTCCGATTTTGTATAACATTAGGTTAGTTTGCTGTATCATTTATTAAATAAATTAACATTGTAGAAGACAATAATAAATGGTAAATAATGAGTAATAAAAGAATAATAAAGTATTACGGTTCTGGTAAAGCCAAGCGAGTTTACCAAAATAAAGGTCGACGACTCCTCGGTCTCTAGTAGGCACAGAGCATAAAATATAAACTTTACGTCAATGATAAAATAGTATATGAATTGGAGGTAAAAGAAATACAAATTGTTAAGTTAATATTTTATATGTATATTATTAAAATATTATAGCTTTCATAGAAATTTTAGGTGTCAGTAATGAATGACCATTCTGACAAAAAAAATATATATGTCCTACTGAGAGGACAAGATAATTTAAATCAAGAAAGGGTAATGAGGGAGTACCTAAGTATCTAGCTGCTGAATCTTCATTCAGTAAAATAAAAATCAATGCTTGATAACAGAACTATTGAAACGTTAGTGGCTTTAATGATTATTTGGAATAAATTGTTTGTTTTATAGCTTTCAGTAACGACCATCCTGACAAATAAAACATAAATGTCATACTGAGTGGACAAGATAACGTTGTGCCGTTCAGGGTCAAGGTCATTGTACTGCCAGAAGGACAGGTCAAATTTTCATACAAAATACGTACTGCCAGCAGGACAACATATTGATTTTGTCAGGACGTTTCGCACAAAAAACCCATCCTTCCAGAAGAGCTACAAATAAATATCCAAATACGCTACAAATAAATTTAAATATCTGCCTAATAAACTAAACATGAAAATCAGAGGTGCGATTGTGTAAGAAAATAGTCATGAAATCGTATTCATTTGATAGCTTAAAACTTATCATTTCACTTGTCAAACGGCCAATTCGAATTGTCTATGGTATTCATAGATGCTTTACAATTTGTATTGTTATTATCGACAATGAGTGAATGATTTGTTAAGATTTGACAGATAATTCGAATTGTCTAAGATTTTTTAGTTCATCGCTAATGTCAAATGATTGCGGCGACTTGTGGTCTATGACAATCGTTTAACGGTAAGTGTTTTTGATTATTTTGGAATAAAATTAGGTAAAACAATTTTTATTCTACCATTAAAATCAATAAATGATGTTCAATTAATTAAAATTGTGGTGCTTTTTAGTCAAAACCCTTGGCTTTGGCACTGAAATAAGAATTGTTTTTTATATGAACACAGTTTGGGGTTATATTTTTGTAGGAAAGATATTATGAAAAGGTTTAGGGCAGTTCGGCCACAGAATAAATAGTACATTACGATACGAGAGCGATGAAACGTTTTCTGACGAGTGTGAGTTTGCGGCACGAGCCGAAGGCGAGTGCTGCAATCACACGAGTCGAGAAAAAGTTACTCGCACGAGTTTCGTATAGTTTTTTATAGCACAAGTGTGCACAGTGTGCTATAAATATTTTTTCTTACTTTTTAGGGTTCCGTACCCAAAGGGTAACCAACGGGACCCTATTACTTACTCCGCTGTCCGTCTGTCTGTCCGTCTGTTAACAGGCTGTATCTCATGAACCGTGATAGTAAGACAGTTGAAACTTTTACAGATGATGTATTTCTGTTGCCGCTATAACAACAAATACTAAAAAACAGAATAAAATAAATAATTAAACGGGCTCCCATACAACAGACATGTTTTTTGCCGTTTTTATATATAATGGTACGGAACCCTTCGTGCGCGAGTCCGACTCGCACTTGGCCGGTTTTTGTATTTTGGTTCGGTTGCTATCTCGTCATACTAATATAATAAATAAACACACTATAAAATAAAACACCGACCGATTCAAAAATATCTTGCAGTTGCAGTTGACTTGACACTTGAATTGATTCGAAACTATGACGCGTTATTATTACTACAAAACTCGGACGAAGACAAATAATACGATAAGATATATCGCTGTCTCTTTCAGACATCACATCTAGTAAAAAAAGTAATCCCGTGTCAAGCTCTTCAACTCCATCTACTGTTGAGTAGTAGTAAACTTATGCCACAACCTGGGGTCGAGCAGCTGAAACTTGGTTTTCCTTCAATTGTTGCGTTTGGTTATACAAGTTGCAATTTTCGATTGAATTCTATGTTTAAAATTATAAAAATTAATTTTTATGGTCGATTTAAAAAATGTAATCAAAAAGATCTATTATTTTTGTGTTCGACATAATTTTAAAGTAAATAAATGATCAAATTTCATTTTACGTAGGTAGTACACAATAAAACGCAATTTTCTTTTCGCATTTTTTAAACCATCGGTCATTTTCAAACCTTCGGTTACTTTTCGGTCTTCATTTTATGGACAGTTTTACACAATTCGAATTTTCCCTACACGATCCATGACAATGGTATAGATTTATCATCCATGACCAACCTTACACAATCGCACCTCTTTACACCACCAGAATACGGACGCCTCACAGAATAACGTTGCGGGAAGCGCGCGGGGCGACTCGCTTGTAAGTGCGCCGCGCACCGGGAATAAGACGGCTATTGTTTTTTTCAAATACAGACTGTTCACAGTTATTTTACCTCTGACAGGTGTTCTATGTCCAATACTTAAGAAACATTTTCGATCAGCCTAGAGGTAAAATAACTGTGAACGATCTGTACCTATCGCGGCCGCGGTCGCTAACTCAATGATTCCCTTAAGGAGGGAGGAGTTACGTCTGTCGACTCTAGCGATAAAGCTCATCAACAGTCTATATTCTAGAAGCTCAGCTGCTGACTCGGCAGACGGATGCAGATAAGCCCGATGATTGTTTGTTAGTTTAAGATAGAATAAAGTTAGTCTTAGTTCGGCTATTGAAGCGAATATACGCTTTTAAAGAAAACTTTGTCTTATTTTAAAAAAGCTTTCCACGTTCCCGAAAGTTTGACTAACTAGTAGGTAATATTATTAATAATATATTTCGTGTTAAGGGTGTACAGTATATATTTGCGTGGGAGGTGTAGTTATAACAAACCATCAAAGAATATAATATTATAGGCTATAATATTACACATATTCTACTAGCCTACTTATTGTATAACCATAGTAAAATTTTACTATGGTATAACCCTCTCCCAGATGATGTTTTGAAGTACCTCAACTTGATAATTTTCAAAACAAGGCCAAAACGTTGGCTCGTCGAGGAAGCGTTCTACCCTGTAAATGATTTGTTAAAGCAAGTCTGGTACTGTTTGGTACACTACCATACACTCACGATGACACGTTACCACTTATCGTGTTTTAACTTTTAAAAATAGTGACATGTTAAAGTTGTATTTTGACATTTCTTTATTTTGTAAGTAAACACTATCTGTACTTTTATTTTACATTTTTAATGACACGCAATGAACATTATGAATACATTGGTCATGATTATTAGGGAAATCCTGACAATTTTTTTTGCATGCAGTGCGAACGTGTGTAAATAAAGTCAGATATACTTTCCGAGTGAGAGCTAATGACTATGGGCGCCTTTCTTAAATAAACCAGCGGGCCTATTATGTATCTCTAGTTGCCTTCTGTACGGGGTGCCTATCATCAAAAACATAGATATACCATCGAATTCCGATTTCCCAAGGATATGTTCGCAGTTGAAGTGACGTCACAGTTCGTTAATAGTTCAATACCCACTAAAGGCAATTTTTAAAATTTCAGTTTTTATCTATGTTTTTGATGATAGGCACCTAGTACAGTTGGCAACTAAACATACAGAATTTTTTTTTCCTTTATTTGTTGTTTTGTTAATTTAGTTTGTTAAAGTTTTGCTGATTTAGTTTGTTAATGTTTATTGTTTTTGTTATGCCTCGCGAACGTTAAAGCGTTTTAAGGCGACAATGTAGGAAAATGGTGTTTATATTAATGCGTTTTATTTATATAGTCAAGATTGCACTAAAATAATAAATAAATAATTAAATAGTAAGGTATAACAAGTACACCTTCCCACTTATAGTAAACATTTAATAATCAACCGTTGATATTATTGTTTCCTTGACTGTACCTGCGCAAGCTTGCACTCGTGACTCATTCAGAGGCGACTAAAAGATTGGCACACACTGTAACCACAGTATAAAAAATTCTGTGCTGTAACCATTTAATTAAACAGAAACTGCACCAAAACGAAAAAATTGCCATAATAATTTCTTGGGAATTTTCTAAAACGCATTTCTTAGATTACATATTTTCTGGAAGTTTTTTTTGTTCAATGCCTGGAGTTTTTTTTGTTCTATTTTTTCATTTCAAATTCATGTATATTTTTATTTTTATCTTGTCATTCAATACATTTGTTTTTGTTTTTAATGTTTATAAATAATCTATTTGTAAATCGATTTCGAATTTTGTAAAATATGATGCTTGAAATTTAATTAATCGTGTTATTTTTAATTGTAAATTGTTTTTATAATTTTTGTTAAATATTTAATCACAATAACACTTTGCCATCTGCAACGTAAACAACAACTACGCATTCCTTTGTTTATTTATTATTTTAACAGCTCCTTGATAATGCCGTAAGGCGAAACCGGTTGGACTAATAAAACAGTGGTAATTGTGTCGATTCGGCACAACACGATTTAATTTATTTGACAGGACTAAACTTAATTTGAGCCTTCTGTCTTTTTCTTTCCGTATCGAAAAGACAAAGACAGAACGCTTAAAATAAGGTTAGTAATGTCAAATTTGTTAAATTGTGTTTAGCCGAATCGACATCATTGTGAAACAGTACAAGTGTTTTTATCAAAATTATGATGATATTTCACCAAGTGCCGACAATCGCAAGTATTAATCATACAATAACACTTTGTTTTTTATATAAAAGAAATAGTTTTTATTTTGAGTGTGAAATGGAGCCAACTGAAAACCAGCGTTGTAGAATTGCTTGCTCAGATGATTCCATTTTGTCATAAATATAATTTTGCGTAAGTATTCGATTTATAATGTTTGGATGTGTGACAAATAATTTTTTTTTTCTTTCTTGCAAATTCCAAAAAACTCGTTTGTGTGTGTTCGACCGGCACCTTCCTCTTCTTTTCGTGTAGAAATAGTGGCTGACCTGGTGTCGGAGGTGTTTAGGTCCCAGACATGGCTTATACAGATCTTTCGATATCAGCCGATACCAATAGCTTTACTTGCTTTCCGAGTCACTGAGGGACCCAGATGTAAATGCCACTAATGGTCACCCATCCAAAGACTGACCATACCAAGCGTTGCTTTACCATGGATTGTAACTGATCACATAACCGCACACTGTTATAATTTGCGCCTCAGCTTCAAACCCGGCTTGTTAACATTATTTAAAATAGAAGCTTATGTATATTGAAGAAGACAATGAATAAAACTGTAATATTGCAGCGATAGGGCTCCCCATCCACCAAGTTTTGTGCGTAATTATCGTCAGTGAAAAACGGGGATGCCGAGTGTGGATTGTGACTAACATTTCACAATTCACACTTGGGAATATATCAAAATAAATCCAACATTTGGAATGCTCTAGTCATTGTATTAACTATTTTGGGATTGAAATTTACTTCAGCCGCTCTGAACAACGGTAGATCAAAAATTATTGTTAATTTAATGAATATTCTTTTTAGTGACAACAAATTTTTCCCCCTCACACTTTTCCCCTTGTTATATTAAAAAAATAGATTTTCACGTACTTGTTTATAAAAAGGAGAAATCATTTTTGATACCAAGGCTTGCAATTTTACTGGGTGATTATGATTTTACTTAACTTAACAAAACAACACCATCACACTTAAGAGACATAGACTGAAATGACACAGGAATTAATATGAGTATTAAGTAAAGATGAAATTAATTTTACATCTGTTAAAACAAATTCGTAGTTGACAATAAACTGTACCGGCATCATAGAACCAACTTCGTCACCATGAGGTTTGTTGTTTCATGACCTACACCAACCAAAAATACAGTTGTTAAACAGTTATAAGGGGATCTAAAAAGGCCGACTTGGGTGAATCATAAAATAATTTGAAAGTAGGATAGTCAGAGTTTTTTCACGCGTGCAAAAGAGACGGCATTAGAACAGAATCATAATGTGATTCATGCAAAACAGCCTTTTTAGAGGACCAGGGGCTCTACCGCGTAATTCTCATTTGTATCAACTTCAAGCAAATGCATGCGAAATTCAACGCGTGCAAAAGAGATGGCATGTTAGGCGGGCGTCGTCGCACGCACGTCAAATTTCAATCTCAAGTTGATGTTGATGAAAATGAGAATTACGTGGTGGACCCCCTGATCTTGTGTAGAGCTTAGCCCCTGCCTCTACAAGCCCTCACTCTATAAACCATTTATCTTGGTCAAAAAGTATGGCTTGGCTGTTTTACGGCTGTCGCAAAGACACTAAGAAATAAGGTCACTAGTCTTTAATGTTTTGTCATGCAATAGTTCCATAAAACGGCCAGCTAAGTAATACTTTTGACCGAGATGAAGGGTTTGTAGAGTTAAGCAGGGTTTATTTACATTTTGGTTAGAAGTAGAATAACTAGCGTACTATAAAGCCGAGTACTTTACCAACTTCTATCTTTAGTACTATTTTATATCAGTTTACATTAAGAATAAGAATAAGAATATGATGCTATTTATTCGCTGCAAACAAATATAACAGTAAGCAAACACTTACAATATGAAAAAGAAAATTAAAAAGGAAAAAATATATAATAATACACATTATTAGAAATACAAAATATGTCTTATGTTTCGTTTATTGAAGCTGCGAAAAGGTTTGACTCAGCATAAGCACTGCGATAAAAAACCACAACGCGCTGTTATTCTGTCAGGCCTGAAATATCACAGACCATTTGAAATGAAATGAAAAATGAAAAATATGTTTATTGGCACCAGCAAATAACTTACATACTAAATTGTGACACTAGCCTCCATACTAGGATTCCCTGGTGACATGGAGACTAGGTCCTTCCATAACTATATAATATAAAAAAAAAATTGAAAATATGCTAAACATTAAATTATAAATTAGAAACAAAAAAAAAAAAACATTAGTTAAAATTAATAAATTGGGTGAACATGATATAATTAATTACTTACATATTAGGTACAATTAATAATTTTACTTTATCCTAAGGTAAAATTAAACGAACTAATCTAATTATAAAGAAAAAATTATATTACCTATCACAAAAGCTTGCGTGTGGTGTGAGAGGGGAGGTGTGTGTGTTAGAGAGTGTGAGGTTGTGTGTATAATGGGTGAGAGTGAATAATGCAATAGAGAAGTTGACACATTACGCGGTAGACCCCTTGATCTTGTGTAGAGCTTAGCCCCTGCCTCTACAAGCCCAGCAGTATAGGAACGCTGCTGGATGATATTTCATTCCGCGTTGCTGTTGGTCTGCGACTTGGACTACAGCTTAACGAGCCACATCGTTGCTCTTGCGGTGCTGACGTTGGCCGTTTGGGGCTCCACGGGCTCTCTTGCCGACGAAGCGCTGGCCGCCATTCCCGGCATGCGGCTCTCAACGATGTTATCTGTCGGGCCCTTACGTCAGCGAGCGTGCCATCGGCCTTAGAACCACCAGGATTGGCACGCGATGACAGAAAGCGGCCCAACGGTATGACATTAGTACCTTGGAAGCGTGGGAGGCCGCTGGTGTGGGACGCAACATGTGTCGATACACTAGCGCCCTCCCATGTCAAACAAAGCAGTAGAGCCGCTGGCTCGGTGGCGGCTGCCGCTGAAGACCTCAAGCGGCGCAGGTATGCTGTTCTCGGAAACAATTACCTATTTGCGCCGTTTGGGGTCGAAACGTTGGGTTCGTGGGGTCCCGAGGCGCGTAGTCTTTTTAAAGAAATTTCTGCGCGCCTGGTCAACGTCACGGGTGATCCACGGGTTGCCACATTCCTCGGGCAGCGATTAAGCTTAGCGATCCAGCGTGGGAATGTCACCAGCATACTGGGCACCTTGCCGCAGAGCAGCGATTTGGACGAAGTTTTTTATTTATAATATAGTTAAATTTTTTAAGGTGTTTTAGTTTATTTTTAAGGATGTTTTAATTTAGTTTAGATGTATTTATTTTAGTCCTTTTTGTTTATGTAGTTAATTACACACTATGCATACTTATAATATTTTATAGATTGTATTTATAGTAACTAGTAAGTATTGATATAAATTTATATTTTGTTATTAAACTTGTCTAATTCTTTGTATGCTCTTATTCTCTGTGTAAACGTGTATGATTACTTCGTTCATGTTATTTTTTTTCTATTGTGATAGAGTTTATTTTTATTTTATTTATTTATTAAACTTTTTGCACATTTACACTTATAACTTAAAAGACAAAAGAAACAATTAAACATTGTGTACAAGTGTCACACTTATTGCTTATAGCAATATCTTCCAGGCAACCCTTGGTAGCTAACAGAAAGATTAAGAAATAAACATGTGGGGGTGTAAATACTAATTAGAAAATAATAGGGAGATCAAGATTAAAATATAAACCTAAATATCTAAGACATAAAACATACTTAAATAAATAAATACACACCTAAAAATATAATTTATACAAAAATTATAATAATATTGGATATTTGAGATCTAAGAAGGGTACTCTGTTAAAAAAAATTGCTTCACTTTTATTTTAAAGTGAGTTGTATTTTTCAATGCCTGAATTGACACTGGTAAGCGATTCCAGAGTTTTGCAGCGTGTACCGAAAACGAGTCACTGGAAAATCCTGTTCTGTTTTCTGAAATCCTTTGACTGTTGCAGGAGCGCATTTCACGCCCGCGTTCATTAATTAATGTGAACCGTTCACGGAGGTAACTAGGAGCAGAGGGATTGTTTAATACACTATGGAGGAGAAAAAGAATGTGAGCATTTCTGCGAAGACGAATGGGGAGCTAATTTAACAATTAAACGAGAGTCTGCGTAATCTAGAATGGGGAGAAGAAAAGACTGTGCTAGCATAATTTTGGTTTTGATTGGCAGAAAGCGCTGCATGCGTTTTAATGCGTGAAACATACCCTACATTTTTCTGCTTAAAGATTCTACGTGTGGAGCCCAAGACAGCGTTCTATCAAAGAGTTAGTCCCAAGTTTTTCACTGAATCTGTGTAGGAGATTACTGAAGTATTAAATGTAAGCCTTGAAATTTTGTCTATGTCAATTTTAGACAGAAAACTTGAACTACATATAATGATTGATAGCCTGTCACAAAAGCCTTGGCCCAAAGGGTTATCGTCAGAAATCTCTGTTTAAAGATAAGCTCGCAAATGTGCATCTTTTTTCACTGTAATATTGTTTATGTTTATATTTCCGTGTGTATACAATTAAGAATAAAGAATAAAGAAAAACAAAAACAAAGGTACAACTTGAAAACAATAAAATTAAAAACAAGCTAAATAAAACTACAAAGGTGAAAAATTTTTTTTTATTAATTTTTCAATTAAAGTTTAACTACATAACAATAAAAACTTAAATAATACTGTTAATTAAACGAAATAATCAAAAAGTAAAATGAACTATATAATCAATATAATAAAAAAAAATTGACACCATTTAAAATTTCAAGTGAAATAAAATTAATACTAAAGATATTATGATGTTCTGGCAAATAGTGGCATGTTCAGCATTAGCCGTCAGATAAATAGACACAATATTCATCCGAACAGCGCTGTTATTCAGCTGCTATTCCATAGACATTATATTTCAATTCAAGTAATATATACATAAATTACGCATTGACGCATGCGAGTAGGAGTCTATCAACTTACGAGTATAATATAAAAAAAAAAAACATTTAATTAAAACTATAATTCTCATTGTTATCACGTTTTTAATATGTTGTGAATGTAATATCTTGGGTTTCGAGAGTTTATACCTTTTATTCAAGATCATTTAAGACTCCCCAGCTTTTATGATTTACATTATTATGAATAATTTAACTCACCATTGCACTGGAATCACGTCGACTAGAGAATTCTTAATCAAATCATGGAAAGTAACATTTTCAATTTCGATTAATAAACAAAAACTAAGTAGCTGTGGACTAAAAGTAAATAACTACGTACTGTTGGCAAAAAAAAAAACAAAACGATTAAGGAAGTTGATCAAGCTGGAAGCAACTAAAATTTGTAAAACAACATATTAAAAAACGAAAACAGTTTTCTTAAACTATTGGCCCAAATCTACTTCTTATTTTTCTCATAGGGAGCGTCTATAAATCACGTGACACTTTTTTTGGCACATTTTGGATCACCAACACCCCCTAGTGACACTTTGATGACATAGTTATCAACCCCCCCCTCTCCCCTAAATGTCACATGATATAATTAATCAAACTGCTTTATATTTTTTCAATCAATTTTATCATTTTAACCAAATATTTTCTTAACGAAGGGGAATCACGTGATTTTTTTAAACCCTCCTTAGTGACACTCAACTACTTACCTCCCTTCCACAATTCGAGTCACGTGATTTGTGGACGTCCCTATATGTATTGTTATCGTCTGCCTCTAAATTACAAACAGAGTATTCTTTATTGTTTTGTCCTTTCATTTCAAATTCAATATCTAATAAGGTCTTATCACTTGTTTCCGGTGAAAAAAGGTACAAAATAATTAAACATAGGCTAATAATGATTGCATTTATAAGCAACACTTGTAAACCAAACCTCTTCAGCATACCTGGCAATGTTTTGGCTAAAGTAAATGTGAATACAGCATAGACTAAACCGCCTATAGCGACACCGACGCCTCTATGAGATAGTGGAAACACCTTTACCCACATGGCTTGGTTGACAGATAGTAATCCTAGATCTCTCGCCATGAAAAACATCAAAAGTAATCCAAGTTTCATCCAAGAATACTTTTGAGGTACAAAATCTTTAGTAATTAAAAATGAAAATAAACAGAGTAGCAATAAAAACAAAACCGCAGCAATACCAGAACTGAATAATAGTGTTCTCTTTTTGAATTTGAGCAGAGTAAAACATGATATACTCATACAAACTAAAACCTGAATATCCATTGCGAGGGCAAAGTAGTGCGCACTTCCCTTGTCACCAGTAATCACAACAAAAATATCTATAACATACATGATAAATAAAGTTTTACCAGAAACTTCAATAATGATTATGCAAACAAAACTTATAACAGCAGCCTTCAAAAAACATTTGTCACCAAGATACGCTGTTATCTTTGTCACACCGCTTCTTTTATTCTGGTCCTCAAATCGTTTTTCCAACAAAGATTTCCGTTGACTGTATATAAGCTGCTGCAGCTCAGCATTTTCATCATTTCCTCTGTACCAGGTGAAGGCACTCTTGCATTCTTCAAACCGTCCTTGAGCAGCCAACCAGGCCGGGCTTTCAGGGCAGGTTACTGATACCACCAAACCATAAACAGCTGGTATGCAATTCCACAACACCAGATTGTGCCAGTCGAAAAACTTCCCTAAGAAATGTGGTACCATCGCACCGACAACATATAAAAGAATTCTTACGGTCTATAAGAATCCTCTGTATTTCGGAGAGCTGATTTCTGCAGCCATGACTGATCCTATGAAGCCACCACCACTGAATCCAAATACCGCCATTGAGATGATGTTCACGCTACAACGTGACGAATCCGCGCGCATGCGCGGACAGCTAGTCTCCCCCCGCGCGCCGGCTCGAGGTGCGCGCGCGAGCGCCGCTCGCTCTCTCTGTTCAGCTCGCGCCGCCAACCGAGGCGCACGTCTGCGCGCGCGCGCAGCCGACTGTTTCGCCGCAACCGTCGACCGAATAATACGTGTGCAAACATTCGCGACGCCACAACCAATCTCGCGTATCTACCGTGTCTTGTGATCTTATCAGTGCTGTGTATTACTCCAAGACATTCTGCACATCCCTGTCCAAGATCAGCCCTGTCATCATCAGCCCGACAAGGAGTACACCACGCGGCACATTGTCAGCGCATTCGTCGGCTCGCCTATAAACATTCCAACCAGGTCAGTGCACCCACATTGTTTTCCACAATTCTCCCGTGTCAAATCCCATCCGCCCTGCATTCCTGTAGCCAGCGGTTACATTTTGGACCTTCGAGCCGGTAGTGAAAAATTTTTGATCCTTCGAGACCGTTTTCGAACATTTTGGCCCTTCGAACCGTTACTGAACCAGCCCCCGTCGGTTTATTACAGTCCATTTTCAATCCAAGAAAATTTTTGGTTTATATCACCCCCCGCCTATCCCCCGCCGGCCCGTAACTTTGTTTGAACCAGCCCCCGTCGATTTACTACAGTCCATTTTCACCCGGTTACATATTTTGCCCCCTTTCCCGGCAAAAAATATTTTGTGGTCTCGAATACCTATTGCGGGTAGGTAATTAGAACCGCCGCCGCCTAGAACATTCCATTTATCGGTATAGAACCGGCCCATCCATTCAGCCCAATTGTTTATTACAGTCCACTATATTTCTTAATAAACCCCTCGACCCGACCCGACCCAATTTACCTATTTCTACCCAATTTTTGCCCGCGGAGAGGTGTACATCTGCCCATTGTCAAAGATAGTTTTCGTAGGTATCTTGCGAGATATTTTTTGGTGCGAGTATAAATTTGCTTTATTTCGTGCACTTATATACGTCACATATATACGTAAGTTACGTGTGTTGAGTACATAAGTACACACGTTATTACGGTTACGTATTATTACGTTGATTAAAGCTTGATTAGCATCATTGGATTGTCCGCTCATTTAGATCCGATTTCGGCTAGGTAAATACATTCTTTGTTTGTTTACGCTCTCAAAGCAGTAGGTAGGTATTTTATTCTATAAATAGAATTTTTGACGACGAACCAACGCGTATTGTCGGCACATGATTTCAAGGCAAATAACATAAAAGTGAAAAGTGCATACATAGCTGTTTGTATTTTTACAAGTGTTGTTTAAATTAGTGAACAAGTTCAGCCCTTTCCGATATTTTATGTTACGGTAATCTTGTGTTACAGTAATATATTGCCGGACCGTTTATTTGTGTTATTGTCTGCTTTTTTTACCCGGGTATATATATATAGCACAAATATAGTAAACAATTTGTTTTTTCATCTCATCTTTGATCTTATTGTTAATGGTACACATATAGGGTGTTCCACGTTGGTTCAGCTCATATACAGGTTGTTTTTAAAAAAAAAAAAAATTTTATTTTTTTTTTCTCTCTGTCGTGTTTATTTTCCGTGTTCCGTTTGAACATAGCCTTTGTTATTTCGGCCCGCGCAAGTTACAAGCTATCCGCACGTTGGAGTTGGTAGCGCTCAAGTTTTAATAACTCATTTCCACATATAGTCACACTCATCACACATTCAATCAGCACATACACACTCAGCTCATTTTCACTCACACATTCAATCAGCACATACACACTCAGCTCATTTTCACTCACACATTCACTCATCACATACACATTCAGCTCATTTTCACTCAATGAAACCAGCACTCAGCGCACTCAGCACATTCATCACACACACACTCATCACATACACACTCAGTTCATTTTCACTCAATGACTTCAACTCCAACAGAGAATTCTTGTAACTCCGCACAACGTGTAGTGAACGTCACTAACACACCAATTTTGTTGCCAACCGTATCACTTGAAATAGCAGACGTACATTCACTCAATCACACTCAATTTCACTCAGCACGAGCCCTGTTAGGTTTTATCTCACGTCGCGGTACTCCAGTTCTCATTCGCTCAGACTGCGGCACAAACTATGATGCAATCACTCACAAGCTCGCGAATCAGCACATAACTTGGTTCGGCGCTCTGCACGAAATAATACTCAACTCAAGACCCCTCTGCCCGATTTCATCCGACCCTCCGGACTTTGAACCTCTCACGGCCGGACATTTCATTATTGGTCGTCCACTCACCGCTCTACCTGAGCAGTCTTTTGACGACAGACCCATATCTGCTCTTAAACGGTTTCAACTCATTCAAGCGCTCTCTCAGCGCTTTTGGACTCTCTGGTCCAGATCCTACCTCCATACCCTGCAAACCCGCTCCAAATGGCTCTCCCCTTCTTCCCCTCCTCAAGTGGGTGAACTGGTCCTCATCAAAGAGGATGACCTGCCACCGCTCCAATGGAAGTTGGGGAGAATTCTCCGCACGATACCTGGCAAGGATGGAGTGATCCGAGTTGTGGATCTGGACACAGCCCATGGAAATCTGCGACGACCTGTGTTCAAGATAGCCAGGCTGCCGTTGGATTCAGCTCAAGAGGAGTCGCAGCCCCGGCCCCCCCAGGATGTTCACGCTACAACGTGACGAATCCGCGCGCATGCGCGGACAGCTAGTCTCCCCCCGCGCGCCGGCTCGAGGTGCGCGCGCGAGCGCCGCTCGCTCTCTCTGTTCAGCTCGCGCCGCCAACCGAGGCGCACGTCTGCGCGCGCGCGCAGCCGACTGTTTCGCCGCAACCGTCGACCGAATAATACGTGTGCACACATTCGCGACGCCACAACCAATCTCGCGTATCTACCGTGTCTTGTGATCTTATCAGTGCTGTGTATTACTCCAAGACATTCTGCACATCCCTGTCCAAGATCAGCCCTGTCATCATCAGCCCGACAAGGAGTACACCACGCGGCACATTGTCAGCGCATTCGTCGGCTCGCCTATAAACATTCCAACCAGGTCAGTGCACCCACATTGTTTTCCACAATTCTCCCGTGTCAAATCCCATCCGCCCTGCATTCCTGTAGCCAGCGGTTACAGATGAATAGCACGGTGAAGTTCGTTGCCCAATACATCATCAAGCTGGCCATCAAAATCGGGATAATTGATAATACAATAACACATTTTCGACCATATTTATCGACGACGAATCCAGCAATGCATTTGATAGGAAAGGCCATCAGAAAATATATGGATGCTGAAAAAAAGCGCATGTTTTTGATTAGAGATTAGCTAAAAAAACAACATGATAAATGATAACAGCAGTTGTACTTGTTCGGGCGCTAACTCACGCTGTGCAAAAATGGATTACTTTAGGTTAAACATCAGTCGCTTAGCACAAAGTGCATAATTTAACATTGTCATTCTTGGCTACAGAATCAGTCACCACACCTGTAATAATTTTCACTTTGTCCTCTGAGTCATCCTTCTCGTAACTACCGATATATTGTTGTATATTTATTTATGTACAGTATATACACCAATATTTATATTATATGTAAGTATGTATATTTTTGTATTTATATATGTTTATGTAGATATTATATATTATATTATTATGCAGATATTATTAGAACTTAATATAAATAAATAAATTAATTAACTTATTTGGCACTACCCTTATAATCTCCACATCACCAAAGGTAAACTGGTAGAAAATGCTAATTAGCATTAAGTTCGCCTTTGTAAATTGTAAACTTATTTTGTGCAATAAAGAATATACATACATACATACATAGGCTGTAATTAGTGGCACATTTTCTCCTTTATAACGCTTGTGTGCCGCTTGGTTTGGTTTTCTGGAAGAAATCTCATTATTGAGATAAGCACGCAATTGTACATTACTTTTATCATGTAATTAGAATTAAGTTTTTTTTTATCAAGTTATGTGAATCTACGCAATTGAAACGTTGTGTAGTTAGTTATACCATACAATAAATATGTATATAATACGATTTTCTTCATGGAAGCACTGATACTGACTTACATGCGTCATTGCAGTGTAATCATTATTAATAGTTCCGAAAATGACTATATTTCAAAAACCACTTAAAGTATGTAGTTGAACTAAAATAGATTTGCTCACTCATGGTTCTGTTATTTGTTTGCAACAAACATAAGAATGCAGTTTTAAAGTTGTAAAATTTGCGCGAAGGCGAGTAGCTAAGTTTGATTTGCAACTTTTATATTAGACTGATAATATACTACATTAGACTATTAATATGACTTGCAATGAGTCATGTACCCACATTACAAACTAAATTATAATTATTCTTTCTCAGTCATTCATAATCCGTACGATGTTTATATTTCCGTGGGTAAACAATGAAGAGTAAAGTAAAAGTACATATTCAATTATAGGTACAACTTAAAAACAATAAAATTAAAAACAAGCTAAATAAAACGAAAAAAGTAAAACAGAAATGAATTTTATAAATTTTTCATTTATAGTTTAACTACTTTACAATTAAACCTTAAATAACACTGTAAACTAAACGAAATAATCGAAAATTAAAATTAACTATATGACCACATTAAGAAAAAAAAATACGACACCTTTTAAAATTTCAAGTTAAATATAATTAATACTAAAGCTATTATGATGTTCTGGCAAATAGTGGCATTTTCAGCATAAGCCGATAGATAAATAGACACATTATTTATCCGAACGGCGCTGTTATTCAGCATGTTACATAGACATTATAATTCAAGTAGTAGACACAAATAACGCATTGACGCACGCGAGCAGGAGTCTATCAACTTATACTATAAAATATAATATATTTAATTAAAACTAAAAATGCTCAGTATTATCACGTTTTTAATATGTTGTGAATGTAATATCTTGGGTTTCGAGAGTTTGTACCTTTTATTCAAGATCATTTAAGACTCCCCAGCTTTTGTCGTGGCTTCATAATTTAACTCACCATTGCACTGGAATCACGTCGGCTGGAGAATTCTTAATCAAACCAAGGAAGGTAACATTTTAAATATTCGATGAATAAACAAAAACAAAGTAGCTGTAGACTATAAGTAAATTAATACCTACTGTTGATCAAAAGTAAAAACAAAACGATTAAGGAAGTTGATCAAGCTGGAAGCAACTACAATTTGTAAAAGCAACATATTAAAAACGAAAACAGTTTTCTTAAACTATTAGCCCAAATCCACATCTTAATTTTCTCATAGGGCGCGTCCATAAATCACGTGACACTTTTTTTGGTACATTTTTGACTACCACCCCCCCTAGTGGCATTTCAGTGACATAGTTATCAACCCCCCCCCCCAAAGTGTGACGTGACATTAAACTAACGTAATTTATCAAACTGCTTTATATTTTTTCTATCAATTTTATCATCTTAACCAAATGTTTTCTTAACGAAGCGGAATCACGTGATTTTTTTAAACTCTCCCTTAGTTACAATCAGTGACTACCTCCCCTTCCCCAATTCAAGTCACGTGATTTGTGGACGTCCCCATAAGTATTGTTATCGTCTGCCTCTAAATTACAAACAGAGTATTCTTTATTGTTCTCTCCTTTCATTTCATATTCAATATCTAATAAGGTCTTATCACTAGTTTCCGGTGAAAAAAAATATAAAAAAATTAAACATAAGCTAACAATGACTGCATTTATAAGCAACACTTGTAGACCAAACCTCTTCAGCATGCTTGGCAATGTTTTGGCTAAAGTAAATGTGATTATAGCATAGACTATACCGCTTATAGTGAGGCCGGCGCCTCTATGAGATAGTGGAAACACCTCTACCCACACAGCTTGGTTGACAGGTATTAATCCTAAATCTCTCGTTATGAAAAACATCAAAAGTAATCCAATTTTTATCCAAGAATACTTTTGAGATACAAATTCTTTAGTTATTAAAAATGAAAATAAACAGAGCAGCAATAAAAACAAAACCGCAGCAATACCAGAACTGAATAAAAGTGTTCTCTTTTTAAACTTGAGAAGAGTAAAACACGATATACTAATACAAACAAAAACCTGAATATCCATTGCGAGGGCAAAGTAGTGTACACTTTCCTTGTCACCAGTAATCATAACAAAAATATCTATAACGTAGACAGTAAATAAAAATTTACCGCAAACTTCAAAAATAGTAATGCAAACAAAACATATAACAGCAGCCTTCAAAAAACATTTGTCACCAAGATATGCTATTATCTTTGTCACATCGCTTCTTTTATTCTGGTCCTCAAATCGTTTTTCCAACAAAGTTTTCCGTTGACTGTATATAAGCTGCTGCAGCTCAGCATTTTCATCATTTCCTCTGTACCAGATGAAGGCAGTCTTGCATTCTTCAAACCGTCCTTGAGCAGCCAACCAGGCCGGGCTTTCAGGGCAGGTTACTGATACCACCAAACCATAAACAGCTGGTATGCAATTCCACAACACCAGATTGTGCCAGTCGAAAAACTTCCCTAAGAAATGTGGTACCATCGCACCGAAAACATATAAAAGATTTCTTACGTTCAATAAGAATCCTCTGTATTTCGGAGAGCTGATTTCTGCAGCCATGACTGATCCTATGAAGCCACCACCACTGAATCCAAATACCACCATTGAGATAAATAGCTGAATGAAGTTCGTTGCCCAATACATCATCAGGCTGGCCATCAAAATCGGGATAATAGATAATACAATAACACGTTTTCGACCATATTTGTCGACGACAAATCCAGCAATGCATTTGATAGGACAGGCCATCAGAAAATATATGGAAGCTGAAAAAAAGCGCATGTTATTGATTAGAGATTAGTTAAAAAATAACATAATGAATGATAACAGCAGTTGTACTTGTTCGGGCTCTAACTCACGCTGTGCAAAAATGGATTATTTAAGGTTAAACGTCAATCGCTTAGCACAAAGTGCATAACTCAACTTTGTATTTCTTGTTTAGAAGTTAAAATTGAAAAACATTTTGGTATGTGGCATTTGACGCCAAAATTTCAGTATTAGTGAGGTTTAACTCTCCTCGATGAAGTACTTACTGGCTTGTCTTCGCGGTATGAAATGATTACATTACAATGTATTTTATCTACTCCCATACTACAATAAGGTAATTACAACATCAAAAACGGTTTTATAAGTACCTACAAGCGAGAGGTCCCGGGTTTGAATCCCGGTTCAGAGCTCCTCACATCCAGATTTACTTTTCTTTCTGCGTTTCTATACTGCAATGATATAATGTTAACCTACATTGTTTATCCGACGTTATAAAATTGTTTATTCTTTGTTGCACAAACACGGTAACAGATTATATTAACAATAGAATTAAATCTGTAAAGGCCCGCTTATCTCTAACTAAAAAGAGATTTGTGTTCTATTACTCCATTTAGTCACCCATTTTCTATTTTTATTACTTTTCTTCAATGTACAGACACACCGGATTCTAATCTTTTATTATAACCATTAATGGCCAATTTCTCTCGTTTAGGACATTTTTCAAACTGTCCCGACGTTATGAATAATACGCTATTGATCTTTTGGTCCACGACATATACATACGAGTAATATAATTTACCACAGTTTAACAATTTAGGTGTTTCAAAGTGTTTTAAAATGTAGAGAGAACGATTCAGTTTAACATAATTAATTAACATGAATAAAGCTTACGCACCAATCCAAGACTCTTGATCTGTGGTCAGTTTGACGCCACTGTCAGGTTTCCTTAAGCTTGGTAAAGCGACTGATAGTAATCCAAGGAGTAAACCTGTACCGAAAAACATTACCATCATCCCGCTGACTGCTACCATCTGAAATTTTTTTTTTTACAATTAACCGATTATAATCCGCGTTTATTGGCGTGTACGTCAATGTCCGCGACATTACGTTGGAGAAAGGAATCTAAAATGGCGGCTGGTACTTGTATTGCATTGTCATATAAATATAGTCAGCATAAAAATTTGTTACTTTATTTGTTTTTGTTTTATAGTAGGTAATATTTTTAATAATATATTTCATGTTAAGGGTTTACAGTATATTTGCGTGGGATGTGTATTTATAACAAACCTTCAAAGAATACTAGCCTACTTATTGTATAACCCTCTCCCAGATGATGTTTTGAAGTACCTCAACTTGATAATTTTCAAAACAAGGCCAAAACGTTGGCTCGTCGAGGAAGCGTTCTACCCTGTAAATGATTTGTTAAAGCAAGTCTGGTACTGTTTGGTACACTACCATACACTCACGATGACACGTTACCACTTATCGTGTTTTAACTTTTAAAAATAGTGACATGTTAAAGATGTATTTTGACATTTCTTTATTTTGTAAGTAAACACTATCTGTATTTTTATTTTACATTTTTAATGACACGCAATGAACATTATGAATACATTGATTATGATTATGATTATTAGGGAAATCCTGACAATTTTTTTTGCATGCAGTGCGAACGTGTATAAATAAAGTCAGATTTACTTTCCGAGTGAGAGCTAATGACTATGGGCGCCTTTCTTAAATAAACCAGGTTATATATTTGTATAAATAAATACCATACACATAAAACCAAAACGCGCACATATAACGGGAACTACACTTCGCAAGTTTAGTCCATATAGTGGTGCATAAAACGAGACCAGCCTCCCTATTCTGTATCTTTGGTTGCCAACTGCACTGGATGCCTATCATCAAAAACATAGATAAAAACTGAACTTTCAAAATTACCTTTAGTAAGTATTGAACTACGTGCCGTCAATTCAAGTGCGAACATATCCTTAGACAATCGGATTTAGAAAATATATGCATGTTTTTGATGATAGGCACCCAGTCCAGTTGGCAACTAAAGATACATAATAGGCCGATTTGTTTGACAAATTCATATGAACAAGAAACTATCGTGTTAATAACACACGCAGAAGAGCTCTGGACATGATGGTGATTCCATATTTTAAAACTCCAGGTTTCATGGGTGACTTCAAATGTGCAGCCACCAAAATATCGAACAATCTGCCCGACCTCTATGAAAATGTATGACATTTGTCACTTTTAAAAGACACTAATCGACGGACGTAACCTTTTAAAGAAACTGCACCAAAACGAAAAAATTGCCACAATTATTTCTTGGGGGTTTTCTAAAACGCATTTAATTTTGTTAGATTACATATTTTCTATCAATGCCTGGAGTTTTTTTGTTCTATTCGTTCTACACCAAATTCATGTATATTTTTATTTTTATTTTGTCACTCAATACATTTCATTTTTTTTTTGTCTTTAATATTTATAAATAATCTATTTGAAAATCGATTTCGAATTTTGTAAAATATGATGCTTGAAATTTAATTAATCGTGTTATTTTTAATTATAAATTGTTTTTATAATTTTTTGTTAAATATTTAATCACAATATCACTTTGTTTTTTATTTAAAAGAAACAATAGTATTACCTTATTTGCCTACCTGCATCTTGTTTTTATTTTGAGTGTGAAATGGAACCAACTGAAAACCAGCGTTGTAGAGTTGCTTGCTCAGATGGTTCCATTTTGTCATAAATATAATTTTGTGTAAGTATTCGATTTATAATGTTTGGATGTGTGACAAATAATTTATTTTCTTTCTTTCTTTCAAATTCCGAAAAACTCCTCCTTCGGCTCCTTTCTCTTCTTTTCGTATAGATATAGTGGCCAACCTGGTGTCAGAGGTGTTTAGGTCCCAGACATGGCTTATACAGACCTTTCGATATCAGCCGATACCAATAGCTTTACTTGCTTTCCGAGTCACTGAGGGACCCAGATGTAAATGCCACTAATGGTCACCCATCCAAAGACTGACCATACCAAGCGTTGCTTCACCATCTTACTTAACATCTTAAATTATACCTTTATTTACATCGCTTTTTCTCTCTCTTTTACCTATACCTAGTTAATGTTGTTAAGCCTATTAACTAAGTACTTATGTTTTTTACCCCATTCTGTCCTCCAAGGAAACGGGGCTGTTATTCCTTTCTACAGGCGTAAAATCCTATCCAGGATAACAGCGTACATTTGTTATTAGTACTTTATGTGTATCTTAGATTTTAAGCTTAAATTCTTGTAACTTGTACTGTACTCCCTTCTTGCGAAATAAATTAATATTCTAATTCTAAAAAAAAAAAAAAATGGATTGTAACTGATCACATGACCGCACACTATTATAATTTGCCCCTCAGCTTCAAAACCGGCTTGTTAACATTATTTAAAATAGAAGCTTATGTATATTCAAGAAGACAATGAATAAAACTGTAACATTGCGGCGATAGGGCTCGCCATCCACCAAATTTTGTGCGTAATTATCGTCAGTGAAAAACGGGGGTTCCGAGTGTGGATTGTGACTAACATTTCACAGTTCACACTTGGGAACATCTCTGGCGTCCCCTCGGGGATTCATGTCGTGAAGATATGATTATTTACATACTTTGCCCATCTCAAAATAAATCCAACATTTGGAATGCTCTAGTCATTGTTTTAACTAATTTGGGATTGAAATTTACTTTATCCGCTCTGAACAACGGTAGATCAAAAATTATTGTTAATTTAATGAATATTAAGATTATGTTTATTTTGCGAAATCCATCGCTATGAATACTCTAAATACTATTAGAGTGCATTCGCAAAATCAACATAATCTTAGTTAATGAGAACTGTGAATTTCTTAACTGTCTGAAGCAACAATATTGTAGCGACGACAGCGCCATCTGTTTCTTAAGAACAAGGCGTGAAATCACAAAACGCCCTCGTGAGCGTTATATATGTGCAGTACAAGCTAGTATATCAGGCAGAAGCAAAAATAACAGTGGACAAGTATGATGGAAGAATTCAGCGGTCTGTGTAGGAACCTCGGTGGCGCAATTGGTAGCGCGGTTGTCTTGATAACAAGAGGTCGCAGGTTCGATTCCTGGCCCGGGGAATTTTTTCAAATTCTTGTCAAATTTGGGTTTGTTTCTGATTGATCTTTTCTAGTTTGTAATGCACTCTAATAATATTAATGAATATTCTTTTTAATGACAACACATTTTTCCCCTCACACTTTTCCCCTTATTATATAAAAAAAATATATTTTCACGTACTTGTTTATGAAAAGGAGAAATCATTTTTGATACCAAGGCTTGCAATTTTACTGGGTAACTGTTTATTTGATTGTGATTTTACTTAAACTAACAAAACAACATCGTCACTCTAAACAGTCATAGACTGAAATAACATTGAAATCAATATGAGGATTAAGTAAACATGAAATTGATTTTACATCTGTTCAAACAAATTCGTACTTGACAATAAACTGTACTGGCATCACAGAACTAACTTTCTCAAGTAACTTTTAAGGTTTTAGAAAGGTACTAAAATGGTTCTAATCCCTTTGTATGAAATTCTGCTCATAAGTCTTTGTAGTCTCAATTACTTTATATTAACGTTATATTAAACTCCTGAGTGCAAAAAGGGCCCACGTTGTAGAACCTTTCTGAGAGCTACAGCAAAACCTGTTGCTCATATCTATAACCTTTCTAACCATTTACTCAAAACCCAAATATAACCTTCACAACCTTAATTTAACGTTAATATAACCATATAAGACAACTAATAGGTTTTACATTAGTCTTGGATGTAACTCTATGACAACTTAAAACCTTTTTGATAGACTAGAATAATGCTTTTCCAGGACTTTCGGGTTTTAAAATGTTTCTGTTTTAGATTTTTTGTACGCAGAAATACTAATGGTGGGTTTAGATTACTTATTTATAATGGCGAAATTCCCTGTCATTATACCAAGTTTCAAAATGGCTAGATAAGTAAGTGTTGTATTCTTAAAAAATAGTAAGTAGCATGTTAAAGTCAGATAAAATGCAAAACATAGTGCGATTGGTAAATTAGCGTGAAACTTTAGGATAATAGTGCTATATGCAAGATGGGCCTTTCGTAAGTAAACATTTTCAATACATTTTAAATAAAAAAAAATGAAAAAAATAAGGTGTTTGATGGTTAGTGGCTTTAGAAATATAAGTTATACTCATGTATAATATGTATATTTGAAATTGTATAGAACATGTTATTTAGTTTTTATTTTTATTATTTTTTTTCATTTGAGTGAATAAATATGGCTGGCGTTAGGAAATTACTAGAAAGCATTAAAGTTAACCTTTTCAGAACTATAACAGCTCAAAACTCTTAATTTTTGCCAAAGTAAGAGCTAAAGGTAATTTCGCGGAGCTATTTAAAACGGAAAGGCTGTTTTCACAGCTTTCAGGTTTTCGTCAGGAGTAATTCAATACTCGCCAGTCGCGACCACAACCATTAAGCAAAATCAAGTGTTCAAAAGTTCATGACAAGTGATATCAAGCAGCTACAGGCTGCTCCTTGAGTGCAAATAAGTTCCTATTTCTTTTTTCAATTCATATTCATATTGATATTCATTTTATTTTGCAAATAAAGCCATACAAAATGAAGTATGCAAAATTAAATAACAAAATTGAGTGGAATATATATATAAGTATCAATAAAGATTGCAAAAGAATAGAAAATTTTTAAAACATTAAAAATGAAAATGATTACATTAAACATCAGGATGAAAAATTACAAAATCAACAAGATAACAAGTTATGGAATGAATAAAATAAAATAAAATACAATTAAAATTGAGTTATTATTATCTAAACATAAAGTCAAAGTTCAACATTTCCTACAAAGCAAGTTTATAAAATAGGTAAATTCTGAAACACTTAGAAGATAGTATTAAATTCCATTAAGTATGTCATAATATCGTAAGCATATGAAAATTTGTATTATATATAAGATTATAAGGAATGTCAGTCTTTCCGGTTATGTTGGAAGAATTCTTCTAAATTGTAAAGTGCTACTTTCAATAGACAATATTTAAGTTTGCTAGAAAATTCATTAATGTTATCACTGTTCCGTATATTTTCGCTCAGCGTGTTGAAAATTTTTAACCCAGTGTAACTAAAATTTGTGTGAAAAACTCCATAGTTAGGGTTAGGTAGGACTAGCTTATTATTATTTCTGAGGAAACGTGTGTGAATGTCACTGACAAGTTTATACTTATGTTTTGATTTGTATACTTTTAGTGATACAAGAAATACATAAAGATTTATGACAGTCATATTTTCATATTTAATAAATAATTGCTTACAGTGTTCCTGATAGTGAGCATTATCGATTATGCGAAGAGCTTTTTTCTGTAAAATTAATATATCCTGGATCTGATTACAATTACCCCAGGCTTCTAGACCATATCTTATTATACTTTCAAAGTACGATAAATACATTAGTTTTAGTGTGTCTTGTTCTACAACTTTGCGCATGCATTTTAGAGAGTAGCAAGCACTAGCTAATCTCTTTTTTAAACGTGTAATTTGATCATGCCATTGTAACTGATCATCTATCTCAATGCCAAGGAAATGGACACAGTTACTTTTTTCTAGTGGTAAATTAAGGTCGCAGTCTGCACTGTTTGTATGACGCTTAAAAACCATGTAGTTGCTCTTACTGCAGTTCATTGCTAGTCCATTAGCTTTAAACCAGCTACAAAGATTATGCCAAATTGTCTCCACTGTTTTCAAAAGTTCAGAATACTTTTTTTCGCTAACAACAATACTTGTATCATCAGCGTATAAGAAAATTTTTCCATGTCTTATATTTCGGGGGAGGTCATTAATAAATATGACAAACAACAAGGGTCCTAAAACAGAGCCCTGGGGGACACCATATTTTATATATTTTTCTTCGGAGTTAGTCTTAACTTCATTCCCATAGTGATCCTTGCAGATAAGAAAGGAGTAGATTATATGCTGCACCTCTAATACCATAATACTCCAACTTGCCTAATAGTATTGTGTGATCAACCGAAAATGTTCTGTTTTCTGAAATCCTTTGACTAATGCAGCAGCGCATTTCACTCCCGCGTTCATTAAGAAGATGGCATACCCTAGCAACTTTTTTTATTACCCGTCCAGCACAATAAGTCCTACGGCAAAGATTTTATTTGCTTGTCATAGAGGCGATTATATGTTGGCTCTTTGGCCTCTTTTTCTTGAACGCGTAATACTAGTGATCACGCAGCGAAACAACAAATTGGTGTGTTTTTAGCTAAAACTGAAAAATTTTGTAGGGAAAAAATATTGAATTTAGGTGATATACCTTCATATTTCTATTACCTATTTTATGAAAAAAAAAACAAGTTGATCTCTTAACCGCGTTCTTGAAGCGAGCGTTTGATAACCAAAAAAAGAGAGGGTGCAAAACATTTTTTTTTGACAAAAGTATAAATCTTAGTACATTGTTTATACGTAACATCCCTAGAGAAAAGATAAATAAACCAAATATATTTTTTTCAATACAAGGAAAGTCCGAATTTCTTCAAACGAATCCTAGATAGACTGGAGTTGGTCATGCTCTAGGCTCAGGTACAGGCTTAATGAATGTGAACCGTTCACGGAGGTAACTAGGAGCAGAGGGATTGTTTAATACACTATGGAGGAGAGAAAGAATGTGAGCATTTCTGCGAAGACGAATGGGGAGCTAATTTAACAATTAAACGAGAGTCTGCGTAATCTAATCTAGAAGAAAAGACTGTGGCTTTGATTGGCAGAAAGCTCTGCATGCGTTTTAATGCGTGAAACGTACGCTACATTTTTCTGCTTAAAGATTCCACGTGCGGAGCCCAAGAGAGCGTTCTATCAAAGAGTTACTCCCAAGTTTTTCACTGAATCTGTGTAGGAGATTACTGAAGTATTAAATGTAAGCCTTGGAATTTTGTCTATGTCAATTTTAGACAGAAAACTTGAACTACATATAATGATAGCCTGTGACAAAAGCCTTGGCCCAAAGGGTTATCGTCAGAAATCTCTGTTTAGAGATAAGCTCGCCAATGTGCATCTTTTTTCACTGTAATATTGTTTATGTTTATATTTCCGTGTGTATACAATTAAGAATAAAGAATAAAGAAAAATTACATATTCAAACAAAGGTACAACTTGAAAACAATAAAATTAAAAACAAGCTAAATAAAACTACAAATGTGAAAAAAAAAAATTATAAATTTTTCAATTATAGTTTAACTACAAAACAATAAAAACTTAAATAATACTGTTAATTAAACGAAATAATCAAAAAGTAAAATTAACTATATAATCAATATAATAAAAAAAAATTACACCATTTAAAATTTCAAGTGAAATAAAATTAATACTAAAGATATTATGATCTTCTGGCAAATAGTGGCATGTTCAGCATTAGCCGTCAGATAAATAGACACAATATTCATCCGAACAGCGCTGTTATTCAGCATGTTCCATAGACATTATGTTTCAATTCAAGTAATATATACATAAATTACGCATTGACGCATGCGAGTAGGAGTCTATCAACTTATACTATAAAAAAAATAAAATCCATTTAATTAAAACTATAATTCTCATTGTTATCACGTTTTTAATATGTTGTAAATGTAATATCTTGGGTTTTGAGAGTTTATACCTTTTATTCAAGATCATTTAAGACTCCCCAGCTTTTGTCGTGGCTGAAGCCACGAGAATCATTATGATTTACATTATTATGAATAATTTAACTCACTATTGCCCTGGAATCACGTCGACTAGAGAATTCTTAATCAAACCAAGGAAAGTAACATTTTCAATTTCGATTAATAAACAAAAACTAAGTAGCTGTGGACTAAAAGTAAGTTACTACATACTGCTGGCAAAACAAAAAAAAAAACGATTAAGGAAGTTGATCAAGCTAGAAGCAACTAATATTTGTAAAAACAACATATTAAAAAACGAAAACAGTTTTCTTAAACTATTGGCCCAAATCTACTTCTTATTTTTCTCATAGGGAGCGTCCATAAATCACGTGACACTTTTTTTGGCACATTTTGGATCACCAACACCCCCTAGTGACACTTTGATGACATAGTTATCAACCCCCCCTCACCCCTAAATGTCACATGATATAATTAATCAAACTGCTTTATATTTTTTCAATCAATTTTATCATCTTAACCAAATATTTTCTTAACGAAGGGGAATCACGTGATTTTTTTAAACCCTCCTTAGTGACACTCAACAACTTACCTCCCTTCCACAATTCGAGTCACGTGATTTGTGGACGTCCCTATATGTATTGTTATCGTCTGCCTCTAAATTACAAACAGAGTATTCTTTATTGTTTTGTCCTTTCATTTCAAATTCAATATCTAATAAGGTCTTATCACTTGTTTCCGGTGAAAAAAGGTACAAAATTATTAAACATAGGCTAATAATGATTGCATTTATAAGCAACACTTGTAAACCAAACCTCTTCAGCATACTTGGCAATGTTTTGGCTAAAGTAAATGTGAATACAGCATAGACTAAACCGCCTATAGCGACACCGACGCCTCTATGAGATAGTGGAAACACCTCTACCCACATGGCTTGGTTGACAGATAGTAATCCTAGATCTCTCGCCATGAAAAACATCAAAAGTAATCCAAGTTTCATCCAAGAATACTTTTGAGGTACAAAATCTTTAGTAATTAAAAATGAAAATAAACAGAGTAACAATAAAAACAAAACCGCAGCAATACCAGAACTGAATAATAGTGTTCTCTTTTTGAATTTGAGCAGAGTAAAACATGATATACTCATACAAACTAAAACCTGAATATCCATTGCGAGGGCAAAGTAGTGCGCACTTCCCTTGTCACCAGTAATCACAACAAAAATATCTATAACATACATGATAAATAAAGTTTTACCAGAAACTTCAATAATGATTATGCAAACAAAACTTATAACAGCAGCCTTCAAAAAACATTTGTCACCAAGATACGCTGTTATCTTTGTCACACCGCTTCTTTTATTCTGGTCTTCAAATCGTTTTTCCAACAAAGATTTCCGTTGACTGTATATAAGCTGCTGCAGCTCAGCATTTTCATCATTTCCTCTGTACCAGATGAAGGCAGTCTTGCATTCTTCAAACCGTCCTTGAGCAGCCAACCAGGCCGGGCTTTCAGGGCAGGTTACTGATACCACCAAACCATAAACAGCTGGTATGCAATTCCACAACACCAGATTTTGCCAGTCGAAAAACTTCCCTAAGAAATGTGGTACCATCGCACCGACGACATATAAAAGAATTCTTACGTTCAATAAGAATCCTCTGTATTTCGGAGAGCTGATTTCTGCAGCCATGACTGATCCTATGAAGCCACCACCACTGAATCCAAATACCGCCATTGAGATGAATAGCACAGTGAAGTTCGTTGCCCAATACATCATCAAGCTGGCCATCAAAATCGGGATAATTGATAATACAATAACACATTTTCGACCATATTTATCGACGACGAATCCAGCAATGCATTTGATAGGAAAGGCCATCAGAAAATATATGGATGCTGAAAAAAAGCGCATGTTTTTGATTAGAGATTAGCTAAAAAAACAACATGATAAATGATAACAGCAGTTGTACTTGTTCGGGCGCTAACTCACGCTGTGCAAAAATGGATTATTTTAGGTTAAACATCAGTCGCTTAGCACAAAGTGCATAATTTAACATTGTCATTCTTGGCTACAGAATCAGTCACCACACCTGTAAAAGATGGCGGGAAGTACGGAAATAAAAGTAATAAATGTAGGTTTTGACTACCAGAATTTTATTCGGGCAGAGTTTCTGCCTACGACTGTGTTAGCAAGAGAATGATGTCACTGCGAACCCAACTTGTATTTATATCCTATCTTCCCTCCACAGTGACATCATTCGGAAGCAACCACAAAAATCAACACAACTACTAACAAAATATTTTAAATACCATAAATTATTATAAAATTTATGTTGACAAATTCGATAAATGGTACTGATATTTATAAAGGTTACCATATATTTCAAACATTTATATTGAATCAAATAACAAAACGGAAGTTACCTTATCAATACCTTCTTGACTTGTACTAACATTTTTAGCAGCAAATATAACAACTAACAAATAATACATCTCAAAATAACTAAGATCTTATATTACTTACTTATGATATATCCCAGAATAATTTATAATCTTACATTCGGCCTTTCCTGACCCTAAGTTTGTCCTCAAACTTACTGACCCTAAGTTTGTCCTCAAATTTACACAATTTGAACTATAGATTCTTTATGTAAATCAATCCCACATTGATGACTATCTCTACGAGTAAGTATACAACAAGGTTAACAGATGGATCTTTCAACATCTATCTCTCATCAAACAGATGGTTCTCTAAACATTTGTAATGCCCTGATATTGGTAACAGGTGGATCTATCAACATCTGTATATTTATAAAACAGTTGGTTCTGTCCTTACAATCAATGGATGGATCTATCAACATCCGAAATATCTAATAAACAGATGGATCTATCAACATCTGTCCTTACAGTCAATGGATGGATCTATCAACATCCGAAATATCTAATAAACAGATGGATCTATCAACATCTGTCCTTACAGTCAATGGATGGATCTATCAACATCCCAAAATATCTCTAAAACAGATGGATCTATCAACATCTGTCCTTACAGTCAATGGATGGATCTATCAACATCCAAAATATCTCTAAAACAGATGGATCTATCAACATCTGTCCTTACAGTCAATGGATGGATCTATCAACATCCAAAATATCTCTAAAACAGATGGATCTATCAACATCTGTCCTTACAGTCAATGGATGGATCTATCAACATCCGAAATATCTATAAAACAGATGGATCTATCAACATCTGTCCTTACAGTCAATGGATGGATCTATCAACATCCAAAATATCTCTAAAACAGATGGATCTATCAACATCTGTCCTTACAGTCAATGGATGGATCTATCAACATCCAAAATATCTCTAAAACAGATGGATCTATCAACATCTGTCCTTACAGTCAATGGATGGATCTATCAACATCCGAAATATCTATAAAACAGATGGATCTATCAACATCTGTAAATTCTTGTAAATGAATGGATCTAACAACATTCTCCCAAAATAGTAATTTATGGCCCTTGACAACCATTGAAACAATTACTCAAATTATGAACAATTACTCTTCTTCAATTAACGTATTTGTATTCCAGGAAAACAACACAAGCACACATAACTTCTTGGAAATGAATGTATTTATTAACATATTTACAAAATAAAATCTTTTTAACTCTTTCAATCTAAAGCTTGTAAATACATGGATCTATCAACATCCTCAAAAATATAAATCTATGGCCTTTAACAACCAATAAACAATCACTCAAATTATATATTCTAGTAATTTATATATTCTAGTAAACCAGCACAAGCACAATAAGCACTTTACAAATCTGAAAAAGTTTAATTAATTCTTTCAAATATAATTATTATATATACCTTTATATCAACAACACCATACCACTTTGTGAACAATCGACGTTACTTTTAACCCCTACAGAAAATAATCAACTCATTCAAATTTTCTTCATTACCACTAGTTTGACAATTTGAGCTATCATCATTATCACTATACATTGTAATCCAAGGTTAAATGCGATCTACTGCACAGTTATTACAATAATCTCTTTATGTAATAATTGTTGAACCCTCAATACTTGACACTTCACATTTATTATTTCTTAAAACTTTTGTTATTATGAAAGGACCGGCGAATTTTTTTAGGAGTTTCTTACTCTTATCATCGTTATAAGCGATCATGTTTTAATATTTTTACTAGATCTCCTTTATACGTTCTTGCGATAACTTTATTTTTATCATACCTACCCTTTTGAGCTTTCTGATCTTTTTTAATTTGTATTTCAATATTATCTCTTCTTTTTTTTTTTTTTTTATGTATATAACCGGGTCGAAAATTTGAGCAAAAATATTATCTCCTGTGCTTACCATTTGAATTACAAATAACGCTACAGATAGAACTTTGCCTATTCCTTTATTTAATGTATTGTTGAGCCCTCACTGTAATTAACCCCAAAAATGTACACCAATTTTTCTTTCCTATTTTGTTCGTATATGCTTTTAGTGCGTCTAAATCTTTCGACTAGCCCGTTAGAGCGTGGGGATGCCACTGCATTCTGAATGTTCCTTATTTTAGCTTCCTCGCAAAAAGTTTTAAACATGTAACATGTAAAAGTCGTGCCCTGATCTGAAATAAGCCTAGGATACCCAAGGTCGTAAATTTGTCTTCTAATGCTAGTTTTGTAGGCACCGATTTCAAATTCCAAAGAGGTTTCAACAACAAAATTTCGTGAATCCATCGACTAAAACTAATAATTAGGAATTTCCTTTTGCACTTTTAACAAAAAGTCCTAAGTGATCTACATGTACCGTTACTTTGTGAATTGGGTGCAAATGGCCTTCTTTTGGCCCACTTGGCTCTTTGCTGTCGAACGTACTTTGTAACAAAACTTTTCATTTTCGGGAACAAAAAGTCTATTTATTTTACACATGATTTAGTTTACATCGTGTATATTACCCATTTCAATTCGTCACCTATAACTCGAAATATATATATTTTTTTATGAGGAAATTCTTCTTTACTCCGAATAATCTTTATCTTAATACGTTGTAATTCAGTATTATTTATTTGTAAGCTTAATAACCAATCTTCTTGTGTTATTTTTAATACACAGGGCATAGAAACGAGCGTTGCATCCAACCCATAAGGTATAGCGTTCCTGCTCAACGCTTCAACGTGGAACATACATTTACCAGGCTTATACTCTATTCTAAAGTTAAATTCCTGATAGTTATCAACCATCTTGCTATTTGAGGAACAAGATCTCGCCTGGCGACCGTGCCTCGTAATGCAAAACAATCCGATAACAAAGTAAATTTTATTAATTAAGTATAACGGCGGATTGACTTAGGGTACATGAATTTATTTCGCGATACGCGACATGTTTCGAATTCCTTTCAAATTCGTTGTGAAAACGTAATTATGAATTCAACTCACAATAGTTACGCAAATTTTATTCCCAACAAGTAAACTCGAAAACACTGAAGCAACGCTATAACTACTAATGTTTCTAACTCGTACGCGTGATAATTCTGCTCGTCAATTGTAGTATTTCTATTAAAGTATGCGATAGGTTTGACGGGAGCGGATTCATTTTCTTTTTGCATTAAAATGCCTGCTAATCTACGTTTGCTCGCGTCCATGTGTAGGAAAGTCTCATTTTTATGGTTATACAACCCTAACATTGGTCTGTGAATCAAAGCCTGCTTGAGATGTTCAAACGCGTTTTGTTGTTCGGTTTTCCTTATCCAATAACAATTCTTTCGAGTTAAATCTGTCAAAGGTCTACCCAACAAACTGCCTAATTTTTTATACGTTTTTAGGCGTTAGAAACAGTTCAACGGCTTTTATTTTGGCCTGAAATCAACGCATAACCGGTATCCTCCAGTTTTCTTAGTAACAAATATGATGGGGCTTGCATAAGAAGAGTTTGACTCCTCTGCAATGCTATGATTAATTCTTTCACCATGTCACGAACAGTCTCCCGTTCTATATAACTTAATCGATAAGGTCCATGTGATACTGGGGTTTAGACACAATTCATCAAATTACCAACAAAAGTTATTTGCTCTTCCGAAAAGTTGGAATTTATTTGAACATTGGATCTATTAATTTGTGTAAAAGTAGAGCAATTTGTTATCTTATAACAAAAGAGAAGTTGTCTATATCCGGAACACCCTTTCGTGATAGTGTGAGCGCGAACCAAAACTGACCTTTTGTTTAATAAAAGTAGTTCAATCAAGAGATTATACACAGCGATTTTACAAGTAACTCGTTTATTTTCCCCATTATACAATATTCGGACTTCGGATGACTTCTTGTACTACCCTCTACTAAAATATCACATGATTTTTTATCTGATTTAGCACAATCAATTAAATTCATTGTATCTACAGTTGCATCCGAAACAATCCTAAGAACAAATCTTTCATGAACTTCTACTGGTAATGCCTGAAAGTCCTTTTGCAGATGCTTTAGAATGTCTAGCTTGTCGTTTGTTTTTACAACAAGAACGTCCAGTCTCCCAGCGAATTCCTGTCCGATCAGTAGAGGAGTGAATAAGTACGATGAATCAACTATAAACGGTTCGATTTCAGCGGTAATCTCCCCAATGCACAAGTTAATTTTAGTTTTACCTAGTGGAATGTACGCCGCGTTACCAAACCCACGTTTTATTGGCAATTTGTCATCAAATTTGCATAATAAGTTATTTTCAACTAAATCTTGTAGAATCTGTGTACAATCACTCCCAACGTCAATAAAACCTTCAGTTTTGATGATCCCATTAATGACGACATTTCTGAAGTACTTTGAGTCTGTATTGGTTCTAGTTACCATCGTTATTTTTTTTTTTTAAAAACCTTGTGAGTGCTCAAACTTTTGTTTTGATTACAATCTACGGACTTGTGACCAATTCGTTGACAAGTTTCGCATTTAACTTTAGGTTTAATACATTCTGTGGAGATGTGTCCCTTTTCTTTGCAATTAAAACATGTAACTTCTGATATATGACTGCGACACTGTGCCGCGCGATGACCTGCTCTGTGACATTTATGGCAAATGATCTCACTAAACACGTTTACATTTGTTCGTGGTTTAAAAGGTTTATTATGTGATTCTTTACAAAGATCTTTGAGAAACTTTAGTAAATCTTCGGGATCGTTCAATCTTGCTGATGAAGCACCTGCCCTAATAATGCGCTCATCTATTCCATGAACTAAACAATCTACCGCCTTTTTCCCTTTAATATCGCAGGCATTAAGGAGTAGAGTTTTATCGTAATAGTAATCATCAATAGATTCTCCTATTCTCATACGTCTTTCTAACATTTCCATTAGCAAACTCGCATAATTGCTCTCTGAAGGGAATGCTCTAATCAATCGCTCCTGCCACTCACTCCATGTAAGCAAAATAGACTGAAGACCTTCATACCATTTTTGAGCATGCCCTTCTAATTTCGGCAGGGCAAAATGTATTGTCTGTTCGTCAGTCCATTTATAGATTTTCGCACATTCATTAACCTTAGCCAACCAACTACCTATTCTTTGATTATTTTGTGTTGGGTCAAAAGCTGGTACCATATTTGTATTGAATGGTATACCTTTCATATTGGGCTGTAACACCGTTTGTAACAATTGTGAAAATTCACTAACATTAATGAGCATCTTACTAGAATCACTGGACACGTTATTTAAACTGTTCTGACTCACTTCTCGCTGTTGTGGCGTCACTAAAGCAGGTTGTTGTTGTTGGTGCTCCGGTACTGGAATCGTAGCCTCCTGTACTATACCCATCGGCAGAAGTTGTGCAATACCAAGCGCTTGCTGTCTCGGAGACGATGTTGAAGCGATTTTATCTCCAGTTTCTATCCCAAACTGTCAAAACACCCAAGTATCATTATATCGTAAAGACATTTTTTTTTTAAATATCAATTTGAAGGTAGTTTTTACGGGGGTTACGACAAGTGATTTATGATTTTTTTAACGAAATAACTTGAGAATTCCAAATTAATTAATTATCAATAAACACCGACTGGGCCTAAAACTATACAAGTACTCATCTTTACCAACGCATAAATATGGCGATAACTGTTACGTTAACATACGCATAAAAAAATAAAGATAAGCAAACCTTTTATATTTGACCGCTCAATTACGTTGAAAAGACCCTACAATTGTCTGTGAATATACAATCTTAAACAAAACGTATCCTTTAAATTATTTAAGGATACTACAAGTGACCAATTAAAAATAAAACACACGTGACAGTTTCAAACTCTTGCAATTAGGCACCAATTCCATTTCAGCGCCTCCATGACCTAGATTATCAATTCGAATGTACAATATCGACGAAAATTACCTTGAATGACGTCCACATCGCTATGTTTCTGGATAGCACAAATTAATTTTAGTTATTATTTATTTATTTATTTTAATTAAAACGGACAAACCATTTATTAAGTTGTCTAATCATTATCGCATTGTTCTAAAATAAACAGCATCAATTTGAGAATGCAATCAGTAATTATTTTTATCTTCAGTCAGTTTAATATATTTGTAAGGTAGGAGAAAAAAAAATCTGTATGTGGTAACTACACGGCGAGATATTTTAAATTAGTGTTTTATTTCTTAATTTATTTTTATCCACTTAGTTATAAGGAAACAAGACACGGCTAATCACAGCATTTTACTGGGACGTGCCTTAACAAAGACTGCAAATTATTTCAACTTCTAAACCAAGCATGTTTTATACTAATCGCAATAAAAATAAAGAGGGTAAGCAGGGGTCAAATATTGTGACCGAGAATATGCCTAGCAATGTCCAAATATATGAAAATAAAACTTTGCTCGCCTTTTTGGATAGTCCAGATCCCTCCTCGACGACCCATCCATCGATTGTATTGCCACCAATGCCCCCTCGATGTTTTTTTCTCTTCTTTTTGGATGTTTTAGGCTGCCTGTTCTTCAACTTAGTTGTATCAGACTCGATAGAACACTCACTTCTCGTACTATGGGCACGATGGCGACGCTTTTTAGACCGAGAACGTCGGCCACATGGATTAAAATTTTCGTTTCCCTCCATTACGGGTCCTTTTTTCGCACTTCTGATAAAAGATGGCGGGAAGTACGGAAATAAAAGTAATAAATGTAGGTTTTGACTACCAGAATTTTATTCGGGCAGAGTTTCTGCCTACGACTGTGTTAGCAAGAGAATGATGTCACTGCGAACCCAACTTGTATTTATATCCTATCTTCCCTCCACAGTGACATCATTCGGAAGCAACCACAAAAATCAACACAACTACTAACAAAATATTTTAAATACCATAAATTATTATAAAATTTATGTTGACAAATTCGATAAATGGTACTGATATTTATAAAGGTTACCATATATTTCAAACATTTATATTGAATCAAATAACAAAACGGAAGTTACCTTATCAATACCTTCTTGACTTGTACTAACATTTTTAGCAGCAAATATAACAACTAACAAATAATACATCTCAAAATAACTAAGATCTTATATTACTTACTTATGATATATCCCAGAATAATTTATAATCTTACACCTGTAATAATTTTCACTTTGTCCCCTGAGTCATCCTTCTCGTAACTACCGATATATTGTTGTATATTTATTTATGTATAGTATATACACTAAAATATGGCTAAGCAACGGCAGAATCTTAGTCAAAAAGGATGAAAACAGCAAAGCCATCATGATACGGACGGAAGAAGATATCTTATCTGCTGCTGATTGACTCATCAACAAAGCAGATCGTTCTCTACTCAAATACTGCAACTGATTATGTACTTAAAGCCAGATATTACGGAAATTTTTGATAGCATGAACTTAAACAGTTTTATCTCACATATTCCCAAGCTATATGATCAAAGTAAAGTAAGCCTTACTTGCATTCATATTAATATTCGTTCAATGATAAAAAACTTCTCTAAACTGCAGCAAATTGTGTCAACTTCTCAGAACCCAATCCATGTCATCATTGTAACCGAAGCAAATATATTGGAGAATATCTCTAGATTATTTAATCTCACTGGTTACACAATGCACACAGAACTACGGAAAAACCAAAAAGGTGGAGGCATCATTATTTACACAATCCATCCACTCAAATTTACACAGCAACTAAACAAAAGTTATTCATTTGAAAACCTGATCGGAACAATTATCACGCCCGATAATATCCCAATAACACTGTGTGCATTGTATAAACCACCTATTAAAAATAAACACTGCTTCATTAACGAACTTAAAACGATGTTAAGCAAACTTAGCGATTTTGAAAATCTCATACTACTCGGCGACATGAATATTGACCTAAAGTCGTCTAACTCTGTTACAGATTTCTATCTTTCAACGCTACACGGGTGCGGTCTAGCGAGTGGAGTCTCCGACTATACGAGAATAGAGGAAAGAGATGGAAAGATAACGAAATCTTGTTTGGATCATATTTTTGGACGCCTCCACTCATTAGAACCGTACGCGGGAGCGATTGACACAGTACTGGCGGATCATAGAATGACAACGATTACCTGTCTTAATCATGCTCATGTACAGGTTGCTCCTAAAATAATGCACAAAATAAATCAGAAAATAGTGTATGACGAATTGTCAAAGGTTGATTGGATGTTAACTGAAGATATGAATAGTCCTGATGACATTTATAATTTTATGAAGAATAATTTTACCTCTGCTTACAAAAAAGCTTCCTCAACTTTTACAAAGAAATCACATCGCAAAAATCGTTGTGGTGAGCCTTGGATAGACAAAAGTATAAATAAACTTTGCGAACATAAAAACAAACTATATCAACAACTACGTAAAGATAGCAAAAACAAAATTTTAAGACTAGAATATAACAAAATAAGAAACAAAGTCCACAATCAATTAGAATACAAAAGAAATAAATATTATAAAACAGAATTTAAAAGTAATTATGGTAATTCACGGAAATTATGGGAATTATTAAATAAAATAACAGGGCGCATCAAACTATCACTAGATGAAACAATGCTCAAAGCTTTTTCTTCAAAACTACTTACGGAACAAGAAATTGCAAACAAATTTTCTGTTGAATTTGAGGCAAACGTACGTAATATATTACCAAAGTGTAACACCCCAATACTCGAAGAGAAATCATACAGAAATGATATTGATGTCAGTTTACGCTTCCGAGAGGTAACCCCTAACGAAATTAACAAAACCATTAAAGCCTTTAGCACAAAAAAATCGGCTGGCATTGATCACATTAAACCTCTAGATGTTGTAAGCATATCAAATAAGATTTCTATAGCCATCGCCAGACTTATTAATACCAGCATAAAATTAGGCCATTATCCCGATGGTCTTAAAGAAGGTTGTATACGACCAATCTACAAAAACGGTAAGCACGACGATGTAGGACATTATAGACCCATAACGATACTTTCTTGCGTAGATAAAATCGTGGAAAAGGCAGTATGCAAACAAATACAGGCCTTTTATAATCAACACAGTGTACTAACCAAACTACAATATGGCTTTCAACCAAAAAAAAGTTGTACTCAGTTACTGTCCGATTTTACCGATACAATTAACAAAAACCTTAACGAAAAAAAGCACGTTTTAGCTTTATTTATCGATTTCTCTAAGGCATTCGATGTATTAAATCATAAGAAATTGATAAATAAGATTGAGTCCAGCGGAATAAGAGGCCCTTTACTTAAATGGTGTGAGAGTTATGTTACAAATCGCGCAAATTATGTCAAAATCAAAAAAACTCTCAGTAACAAAAGCGAAGCCACATATGGTACAGCACAGGGCTCAGTCATTGGACCACTGCACTTCTTAATCTACGTTAATGATTTAGTAAATGTCGTCAAAAACTGTCAGGTCTATCAATTTGCGGATGATACTTGCCTCATATCTACCGATGAGAACATGGCAAGAGGACTGTCCAATCTACAAAACGACTTTGACAATTTATGCAAATGGTGCCACGACGCAGGCCTTGTCCTGAACACGCAAAAAACTAAAATGGTGCACATACGCTCTCCTTACATAAAAAAAGACCTAAACATCGAACTAAAAGCTCACGACCATTCCTGCTTGCATAATACTTTCAAAAGCTGTGCATGCGAGTCTATAGAGCTAGTCGACAAACATAAATATTTGGGCTTAGTGATTGATAAGCACCTAAACTGGGGAGCTCACATAGACGGGGTAAACAACAGACTTCGCGCTATTCTCGCTAAGATATACATCATCAGAAACAAAATCCCGTTCCCAACCCTAATGACGCTGTATAAATCCCTCGTTGAACCCATTATCGACTATGGACTCAGCAGCTACGGCCGCACTTTTAAATCATACATAGATTCCCTTCTATATCTTCAAACTAGAATTTTAAAAACCATCGTAGGTCCAAAAATAAAAAAAACAGTTTAAAGACAATTCTGATCACTTATTTAAGCACTGTGGAGTTTTACCAGTTAACTTAAAATTTAAATATCTTTTACTTCGAGATCATTACTTCAACTCAGAGATACAACAGCCAGTTTCTCATAAAATTTACACCAGACGAATGGCAAAAAAGCACCTATATATAACTAAGGCCACTAATTATTATGGTGATCGTACTACTGCACGACTTATTGCCAAATTAATAAACACAATTCCAATTGACTTGAGACAAGAAATCACGCACAAAAACCTGAAGTCAAAATTAAAAGTTTACCTTTTCTCAAACTTACAAGGTAACAAACAGCCTGTAGATCATTCATCAAACATAAAATAACTTGTTTCGGTTACAATTGACGCTCCTATTGTATTTGATTTTGCACCTTCCTTTGTACGAAGACTACAAACTTGTCGGTGGATTCATCACAATCAATAATGCGCTCTAATATTAAAGCATTATGGAACATCGTGATGCCACGGATATATTTGTGAATTTGTAGTAGAAATCAAAATGTAATTTTTCCTTTTAAAACCTACCCGCTAAGATAAAATCATATTATGAACATTTAATTTAACATAAAACTTAACTATGTATTAACTTAGATTAATCAATTTACTTATGTTGTAGATTGTAATAGCACCGCAAACAAACCCCTAAGGGTTTAAGTGGTATATATTTGAAATATGTTTGTGCAACTGTATGTGTGTAAATAAATAAAATAAAAATAAATGTATATTGTATGTATGTATATTTTTGTATTTATATTTGTTTATGTAGATATTATATGTTATATTATTATGCAGATATTATTAAAAGTTAATATTTATAAATAAATAAATTAATTAACTTATTTGGCACTACCCTTATAATCTCCACATCACCAAAGGTAAACTGGTAGAAAATGCTAATTAGCATTAAGTTCGCCTTTGTAAATTGTAAACTTATTTTGTGCAATAAAGAATATACATACATACATACATAGGCTGTAATTAGTGGCACATTTTCTCCTTTATAACGCTTGTGTGCCGCTTGGTTTGGTTTTCTGGAAGAAATCTCATTATTGAGATAAGCACGCAATTGTACATTACTTTTATCATGTAATTAGAATTAAGTTTTCTTTTTATCAAGTTATGTGAATCTACGCAATACTAGTTATACCATACAATAAATATGTATATAATACGATTTTCTTCATGGAAACACTGATACTGACTTACATGCGTCATTGCAGTGTAATCATTATTAATAGTTCCAAAAATGACTATATTTCAAAAACCACTTAAAGTATGTAGTTGAACTAAAATAGATTTGCTCACTCATGGTTCTGTTATTTGTTTGCAACAAACATAAGAATGCAGTTTTAAAGTTGTAAAATTTGCGCGAAGGCGAGTAGCTAAGTTTGATTTGCAACTTTTATATTAGACTGATAATATACTACATTAGACTATTAATATGACTTGCAATGAGTCATGTACCCACATTACAAACTAAATTATAATTATTCATTCTCAGTCATTCATAATCCGTACGATGTTTATATTTCCGTGGGTAAAAATGAAGAGTAAAGTAAAAGTACATATTCAATTATAGGTACAACTTAAAAACAATAAAATTAAAAACAAGCTAAATAAAACGAAAAAAGTAAAACAGAAATGAATTTTATAAATTTTTCATTTATAGTTTAACTACTTTACAATTAAACCTTAAATAACACTGTAAACTAAACGAAATAATCGAAAATTAAAATTAACTATATAACCATATTAAGAAAAAAAATACGACACCTTTTAAAATTCAAGTTAAATATAATTAATAATAAAGCTATTATGATGTTCTGGCAAATAGTGGCATTTTCAGCATAAGCCGATAGATAAAAAGACACATTATTTATCCGAACGGCGCTGTTATTCAGCATGTAACATGGACATTATAATTCAAGTAGTAGACACAAATAACGCATTGACGCACGCGAGCAGGAGTCTATCAACTTATACTATAAAATATAATATATTTAATTAAAACTAAAAATGTTCAGTGTTATCACGTTTTTAATATGTTGTAAATGTAATATCTTGGGTTTCGAGAGTTTATATCTTTTATTCGAGATCATTTAAGACTCTCCAGCTTTTGTCGTGGCTTCATAAATTAACTCACCATTGCACTGGAATCACTTCGACTAGAGAATTCTTAATCAAACCAAGGAAGGTAACATTTTAAATATTCGATGAATAAACAAAAACTAAGTAGCTGTGGACTATAAGTAAATTAATACCTACTGTTGATCAAAAGTAAAAACAAAACGATTAAGGAAGTTGATCAAGCTGGAAGCAACTAAAATTTGTAAAAACAACATATTAAAAACGAAAACAGTTTTCTTAAACTATTAGCCCAAATCCACTTCTTAATTTTCTCATAGGGGGCGTCCATAAATCACGTGACACTTTTTTTTGTACATCTTTGACTACCACCCTCCCTAGTGGCATTTTGGTGACATAGTTATCGACTCCCCCCCCCCCCAAAGTGTCACGTGACATTAAGCTATCGTAATTCATCAAACTGTTTTATATTTTTCCTATCAATTTTATCATCTTAACCAAATGTTTTCTTAACGAAGGGGAATCACGTGATTTTTTTTAAACTCTCCCTTAGTGAGACTCAACGACTACCCCTCCACTCCCCCAATTCGAGTCACGTGATTTATGAACGTCCCCATAAGTATTATTGTCATCTGCCTCTAAATTACAGGCAGAGTATTCTTTATTGTTCTCTCCTTTCATTTCATATTCAATATCTAATAAGGTTTTATCACTGGTTTCCGGTGAAAAAAGGTACAAAAAAAGTAAACATAAGCTAATAATGACAGCATTTATAAGCAACACTTGTAAACCAAATCTCTTCAGCATAGTTGGCAATGTTTTGGCTAAAGTAAATGTGAATGCAGCATAGACTAAACCACCTATAGCGACACCAACGCCTCTATGAGATAGTGGAAACACTTCTATCACCATTGCTTGGTTGACAGGTAGTAATCCTAGATCTCTCGCCATGAAAAACATCAAAAGTAATCCGAGTTTCATCCAAGAATACTTTTGAGGTACAAAATCTTTAGTTATTAAAAATGAAAATAAACAGAGTAGCAATAAAAACAAAACCGCAGCAATACCAGAACTGAATAAAAGTGTTCTCTTTTTGAATTTGAGCAGAGTAAAACATGATATACTCAAACAAACAAAAACCTGAACATCCATTGCGAGGGCAAAGTAGTGCGCACTTTCCTTGTCACCAGTAATCACAACAAAAATATCTATAACGTACATCATAAATAAAGTTTTACCAGAAACTTCAAAAATTATTATGCAAACAAAACTAATAACAGTAGCATTCAAAAAACATTTGTCACCAAGATACGCTATTATCTTTGTCACACCGCTTCTTTTATTCTGGTCCTCAAATCGTTTTTCCAACAAAACTTTCCGTTGGCTGTATATAAGCTGCTGCAGCTCAGCATTTTCATCATTTCCTCTGTACCAGATGAAGGCAGTCTTGCACTCTTCAAACCGTCCTTGAGCAGCCAACCAGGCCGGGCTCTCAGGACAGGTTACTGATACCACCAAACCATAAACAGCTGGTATGCAATTCCACAACACCAGATTGTGCCAGTCGAAAAACTTCCCTAAGAAATGTGGTACCATCGAACCAACGACAGCTAAAAGAAATCTTGCGTTCAGTAAAAATCCTCTGTATTTCGGAGAGCTGATTTCTGCAGCCATGACTGATCCTATGAAGTCACCACCACTGAATCCAAATATCGCCATTGAAATGAATAGCAAAGTGAAGTTCGTTGCCAAATACATCATCAGGCTGGCCATCAAAATTGGGATAATTGATAATACAATAACCGTTCTTCGACCATATTTGTCGATGACGAAACCAGCAATGCATTTGGTAGGAAAGGTCATCAGAAAATATATGGAAGCTGAAAAAAAGCGCATGTTTTCAATTAGAGATTAGCTAAAAAAATAAAATAAAATAATATGATGAATCATAACAGCACTTGTACACGTTCGTTCGCTAACTCGCGCTGTGCAATAATGAACTTCTTAAGTCGACTTTAAAAAAGCGTTGCAATAAGTGTGGCTTTAGGTCACACATGCTATAATAGTAGTTTATGAAACTGGCATATAAAGAGGTTATCAAAACACGAGTGTAAGTTTAAAAAACGAGCTACGCTTGGGTGCTTACCCACGCTTTGCAATAATGGGTTACGTAAGTCACACGTATCGTAATGTACTATTATTAATTAACTCAACCGGTTTTATAATATACCTTAGAGAATCTTTAATGTATCCTCTAAGTAATATATATTATGATCGCCTCGGATTGAGCTCAAAAGTAAACAAAGAAAAGCTTAGTTCACACTTGACTCTTTTTGACAGTTATAGTGATGTACCAAAGGTGACGAGTGATTTATTATTTTTTCATTTAATCATTCGATGAATCTGTTCCGTTTAAAATAAAAGTAAATCTAATGAGAGAATGCGCTACTGGCAGTTGTTAAAAGGATGGTTGATGTTACATTGAAGTAGCAAACAATTTACGATAAAAATATTTTTACCGACAATTATGTCCACTGACAATTAACAAAATAGTCAGCAAAAAATTTATTATTTAATAAACAAGCAAAGAGTGTGGTTTTAAATAATCGTTAATGCGAAGTTTCAAGGTTTCAAGGTTTCAAAATTATCCAAAACCCATCCAGGGACTAATGATAATGCACTTAATCAGCATTTTTCTAAACCGCCTGTCCCTTTAGAAGAACAAAATTCACCTAAACCTTTGTAATAAGCCCAAACACGACTGCGACAATTTCACCTTCAAGACTGTTACTGAGAATGACGTTAAGAGAGCAATTCTTTCTATTACTTGAAAGGCTGTGGGTGATGACAAAATTTGTTCTCAAGTGCTGCATCTTATACTAGATGAATTTTTACCTGTCCTAGCTGACGTTATCAACTGCTCCCTTGTCACAGCCTGGAAAAATGCACATGTCATCTCTCTCCCAAAGACTACAAACCCTTCATCATTTTCTGAGTATCGTCCAATTTCCATTCTTCTTATCCTTTCTAAAGTTCTTGAGTCATTAGTCCACAACAAACTTTCGCATTTCCTATCTAAAAATAGTTTACTTAATCACTTTCAATCCAGATTTCGCCCAGGGCATAGCACCGTCAGGGCACTCTTGAAAGTCTCCGATGATATAAGATTAGCTATTGACAATAAGAAACTTACTATTCTTGTTTCAGTATTGAAACTACTATATATTCAAATTATTTTATTTTTCATTTTAGTGTTATCGAGTCCGACATTGCAAGTCGAGCGTACGTTCACAGACTACTACAATATGTAACATGCCCCTTTTTTAAAAAATGATAATGGAACGTAATGAATCTGTCAATTGTTAGTATGAAAACAAACAAATAATTTTATGAACATGAAGACAGGAGGGGTCGTTCATCAGAACCATCCATGGTTAGGGCATGAGTATGGCGGCCGAGGAAGATATGAAAATATTGGAAAATAACTTACACCTTCATTTATTAACGAAACTTAAAAAAATCAAGTCACTGAATGTCTAATTCACGATAATTAGATCTAGCTACGGTAATTTAAAGTATCAATGTACTATCGGATCACATAGATCGGCAGCGATTCGTCAAGGATGTGATGCGCGGGCTGTTCTTCATTCCAAAGTGCCAATCCAATATGGCCGCCCCGCTACCATCGATACGACGTTCCACTAGTGTCTGCTAGACTGTCAATCCATCGTACTATTTTATGAAAGCGCCGTCACGTCCAAACTGACGTTCAACCATCCTCGGGCGTGTTCCTTCAGGAATAATTTTTGTAACAAACATTGTCAATCACCAATGCGTCTGTTCATTCATCCTGAACATTAAATTTACTAGTACTCATCAAAATCACGAAGCATTTATCGTTAAAATCTTTTTCTTTTATTTTATAATAACTCATAGCAAAAGGCCATGTCAAGAGTACCAACCAATTCATTCATCTACATCTGACCCTGGCGAATACATTCTTTCGACTGACTCACACAGTACAGCTTGGATGTTATTGCCACGTTAATCAGGCTCGACCATAATTATGAATGACTGAGAATGAATAATTATAGTTTAAGGGGCTGCACAATGCTAAAATTCAGTCCTGCTCTAACGCTTTTGTTTTTTAACCGTTTATCCTGCTGTCATCAGATGCCGCGCACGCAAAACTTCAGTTATTTTGAAATCACGGCTACATTAGGACATTAACTATAATTTATTTATGTAATAAATATGTTATTTTCTAGTTAGTATCTGCGTGGGTTGGTTTCGTTTCAATCAGTTTTGAAATATGGGAACTGAATCGCTTTTCTCGTGAAATTCATGCTTTTTATAAAGTAATATAATTAAAATAAGATTAAAGGTATTGTTGCTGACTCCTTGGAGCTTAACAAGTTCAAAGAAAAATAAGTAGATTATTTATGATTTTGACAATGTCTTGAGGAAAAAATTGAAATGAAAATGTTATTTATTTATCTGTTTTAAAATGATTTAATAATATAAAGTTATGTTTAAATACTGGTTTGATTTTAAACCACTTGAAACAATATGGTCTTCGAGCCGTAAAAGTAAAAGTTTATGAAGTACGGTAAAGTTTAGAAATTTTGTTGCTGTAGAAGTTTTGACAAGACATGTCGCTGCGAAGGAGTAAACGTATTGCAAATAAAAATTTGGAGGAAGATGATAAAAAAGCCTCGACTGATCGCTCGATGTCAAAACCTTGTTCGCCTGTATCACAACGACGTGTTTTAGAGGCTCGAGCTGCTCGAGAGTTAGCGGAGTTGGAGCGCCGTGACATTGTAGCTGCAAGAGAAAAAGCCGAAGCCGAGTTCAAAGCGGAGTTGGAGCGCCGTGACATTGTAGCTGCAAGAGAAAAAGCCGAAGCCGAGTTCAAGCGTCAAGAGATAGAGGCTGAAAAAGCTTTAGTAAGAGCACGACTAGACGAGGAGGTGGCAAGTTTGCACAGTCGAAGCTCGGTAAACTCATTGAAAGCCACTGAGAGCTGGATCGATCGCACTCGCTGCTACTACAGTGTTCCTGGTGAACCTGAGGGTGATCACCCTACGCACTATGACAAGTACGACAAGCCACATGATGATCCTGTGGTCTACGACGGTGCGCGGGGTGGCTGCAACGGTGGCGATGATCTACGGCGTTGTAGGGATAGTGATTTCGCTAACTTGACAAGCTTGCTTACTAAAGCCTTAACACATTCTCACAGCAATAATGATAAACTTTTAGGCAGACTCACTAGCAATAACCTACCTATTTTTACAGGTGATGCATGGTGATGATGGTGGTTGGTTGAGATTCAAGAATGCATATGATATGACGACTAGGGTCGGCCACTATTCCGAGGAGGAGAACCTTGCCCAATTACAGAGGTGTCTCCAAGGCGAAGCGTGGGAGGCGGTTGCTGCCCGATTGATTGCGACTACTTCTGCGTCTGATGTCATGAGGATTCTCGAGATGAGGTTTGGTAGGCCCGATCAAGTACTGGGTAGGTTGATTGGCGAGATGAGGAGAGTGCCTAAAATGACTGGTATGCAGGCCGAGGTAGTACAGCTCGCTACTAAAGTTGATAATTGTGTAGCCGCTATTCAGTCATGTGGTAATATTGGTTATTTATACAGTCCTGAATTAATATCTGAGATTTTGAAAAAGTTGACGGAGCCCTTGTTATATCGTTGGCTTGACTATAGTAGGGGCGCGAGCACATGCCAGCCGCAGTTATCTTTGCTAGCTAAGTATTTAATGTCGGAGGCACAAGAGATCTGTAGGCGTGGTGTTATCGAGCCACCAATGAAAACAAAGCCCGGTACGTCAACCTTAAAGCCGCGTACTCTTTTTACGGCGTATACGGCGGAGCAAGAGAGCCCTAGTGACAGCGCATTCGTCACATGCGATGATGAGACGACGAATGTAGTATCTTCCTTTAAAAAAGAAGAACCCGGTTGTGTTTTTTGCTCAGAGGTAAGTCATATGATTAAGACATGCCCTAAATTTAAATCTGAGCCTATTGATAATTGCTGGGAGTGGATAGTAAAGCAACGTTTATGCTTTAGGTGCCTAAGTTCTAGTCATCGGAGGGATAGATGTAAATCTAAAAAGAAATGTGCGACTTGTAACATGGCGGGTCATCACACACTTTTGCACAAAGATAAGCCTAAGCTTGATGAAAAAATGGTAGATGTGAGTGCTGTGACTGAAGAGAGAGAGACGTCTGCTAATGTATGGTCTGCGCAAAAAAGGAAGGTTTACTTGAAAGTCATACCGATTTGTGTTGAAGGTCCGGAAGGCAGCATTAGCACATACGCTCTCCTTGACGAAGGCTCAACTGTCACTCTCGTCGAGAAGGAAGTGGCAAGGCGGGTAGGGCTACTGGACCTCAAGCCGACTTAAACCTTCATGGAGCTATTGGTGGTAGTGAAATGATAGACAGTCAGATAGTGACATTGACTGTACGTACGGCCGAGGGGACCCACCGAATAGATAGAGTTCGCACGGTAGATTATTTGACGCTACCCAACTACACCGTCACTGAAGATGAGCTTTCCTTTGAACACTTGAAAGGGATTCCTCTGGAGACCTTCAAAGGTAAACCATCGTTATTGATTGGACAAGACAATTGGCATCTCATTGTAAGCCGCGAGGTAAGAGAAGGCAAGAAGAATGAGCCAGTTGCATCACGTACTTTGTTGGGATGGGTGTTGCATGGATTTTCATCATCACTTACAGATAATAAGTTTGAGTTATCCTGCCACGTAAGACAGACAAATGATGAACTACATGACCTCATGCAGGACTATTTCCATCTCGACAACATAGGGATAAAGTACAAAGATAACAGGAGGTTCTCTCCTGCTGAACGTCGTGCCTTAGACATTCTAGATACCAAGTCTAAGAAGATTGGAGACAGATGGGAGACCGGTCTACTCTGGAGAACAGATGATGTCAAATTCCCGGACAATCGCCGAAATGCTGAACACCGCTTGAAGATAATTGAAAAGATGATGGATTCTGATGCTAGTTTCGCCAGTGACTATTCGAAACAGATTCAGAACATGCTTGACAAGGACTATGCTGAAGAAGTTCATGATAAACCATCAGGCAAAGTTTGGTTTCTTCCGCATTTCGGGGTTAGGAACATGAATAAACCGGGAAAACTGCGTGTAGTGTATGACGCTAAAGCAGAGACAAAGGGCGTTTCCCTTAATACTGAACTTGTTTCTGGCCCAGACCTCTTAAATTATCTCGTTGGAGTTTTATTACGTTTCCGTGAACGAGCCATTGGCGTGACAGGTGACATACGTGAAATGTTTATGCAGGTTAAAATTATAGAGGAAGATCAGAATTCCCAGTGCTTCCTATGGCGTGGAACGAATAGAAAAAATCCACCCAGTATCTATAGAATGACATCCATGATTTTGGGTGCCAAGTCGTCTCCTTGCACGGCTACCTACATTCTGAGACGTAATACTGAAGATTTTGCGGCGTCTCATCCGCGTGCTGTGGAAGCGATTAATAAACGTCATTACGTCGATTATTACTTGGATTCGGTAGACACCGAGAAAGAGGCCAGGCAGTTAGTGAAAGATGTCATTATGATACACAAAGCGGGGGGATTTGACATACGTGGTTGGGCTTTAAACATACCTGCCGTGCTTCCTCAGAAAACAGATGGAGCCACTTTCAGTTTACTCCAAAAGTCAGACGAGATTGAGCGAGCCTTGGGTGTCATTTGGAAACCCGGTGATGACACACTTGGATTTGACTTAAGCCTAAAAAAGGTAGATAAAGAGATTGTGGAATGTTTGCGTAAGCCAACCAAGCGAGAAATTTTGAAAGTGGTCATGTCTGTGTTTGATCTGCTTGGCTTGCTAAGCCCCTTCATAATAAAAGCTAAAATTCTTCTACAAGAACTCTGGCGTAGCGGTAAGAACTGGGATCAGCAAGTTGACGACACGACATCGCAACAATGGTTTCTTTGGCTTCAAAAGTTAAGGAAGAAACAAGAATTCTCTATCCCCAGACATTATGGCCTTCTTGGCTACGAAGATCTTCAACTACATGTTTTTGTTGATGCTTCCGAAGAAGCTTACGCCTGCGTAGTTTACTTGCGTAGATATGAGAAAGAGCCGAGTAGCCCCATTGAAATCAGCCACGATACCCCGGCTTGAGCTACAAGGAGCTTTGCTAGGGGCCCGACTTGGACATACGGTTGTTAAAGAGCAGTCGCTTAAGATTAGCAAGAAATATTTTTGGACTGACTCTAAGACAGTTTGGTTCTGGATTAATAAGAACTTAGAAAAGACAAAGTCTTTGTTTCAAACCGTCTGGCTGAAATTGATGAACTGTCTAAGCCTCAAGAGTGGAGATGGCTACCAGGGACTATCAATGTCACTGATGAAGCTACAAGGGCGAAGGATAATTCTAATGACAGGTGGCTTTGTGGCCTGGAGTTTCTACGTCTCCCGAAAAAAAAAAAAAAATTGGCCCCAGATAAAGCCAGACCAGAAAATGAAAAAGTTAGACAGATTGAGGAACGACAGCCTGTTCGTAAATGAATAAAGGATGAATGATTTTCTAAGTGGCGACGGTTAGTTAGAAGTTTTTCGCATGTCTTATTGTTTTTATATAAGTTTTTGTTAAGAAAGTCTATTGGCTTAATTATTATTCAGATATTGAGGACGAAGAGGCACTTATTCCTAATCACTTTTGATTGGTTCTTCCAAATCTTTACCAAGACCTGGAGAATTTTCTGATGAAGATCTGAATTTGCGGAAGCAATGGCTATTTGCAAATCGTTTAGTTAATAAATTTTGGTCCCGTTGGTTAGGCGAGTACTTTCCTAGTCTACAGGTACGTCATCGTTGGACATCGGATGCAGGAAGTTTAGTTAATGTAGGGGAATTAGTTCTCATTGTCGATCCAAATTTTCCTAGAAATGTCTGAACTAGAGGTAAGGTTGTAGGGGTCGTACCTGGTCGTGATAATCGTGTTCGTATGGTAGAGGTATCGACTAAAGGACGCCATACGTAGGCCTGCCAATAGGTTAGTTGTGCTACTGAGTCAGCCACCCCATAAGTAGCCTATAGCGAGGAGGAGTTATGTTGCTGACTCCTTGGAGCTTAACAAGTTCAAAGAAAAATAAGTAGATTATTTATGATTTTGACAATGTCTTGAGGAAAAAATTGAAATGAAAATGTTATTTATTTATCTGTTTTAAAATGATTTAATAATATAAAGTTATGTTTAAATACTGGTTTGATTTTAAACCACTTGAAACAGGTATGTTTATTTATAAAGTGTAATAAATAATTTTATTGAATCAATAAAACACGCCATGTTTTTTTAGAATTTTTACCATCTACATTGACGGAACTGAATTCAATTCAAAACTGACGTTTAGCATTGTGGAGCCCCTTAAAACTTTAGTAAAAACTATAGTTTCAAAGGGGAGAAATTTCTGGAGACGCTTTAGGGAATGAAATTTGGCTTTCCTGCTGACCTCATCAATATGCGCGGCCCACGTCATATTTACAATCGAATATGACACTCAAATTTTTTGCAGATTTAGTGTAGGCAATAGGGATATCGTTATAAACGACTTGTGGAATTACCGCTTGATTGAGAAGGTTAATCAAATATCTGCTACCGAAAATAATGGTTTGAGATTTTTTGGAATTTACCAAAAGTCCAAAAGCCTCCGCTCTCCTGTGAATATTTAAAAGGTCACTGTTTATTTCTGAGATAGCATTATCTACCTCGGTTACGTCAAGTGGCGGTAGAGTTGTATATCGTCTGCGTAAAGATGGTATGGATCGAAGAAAGAACATGGGAAATAGAATTAATAAAAATTTTAAAAGGGAGAGGAGAGAGCACACCACCTTGGGGTACGCCAGCAGTTAGTTGGCACCCCTCCAAGGAAACCACATCCGAGTGTATGCACTGCAGGCGATCCCTTAAATAAGTATCAAACCATTATGTGACAAGAGGAGAAACGTCAAGAGTTAAAGCTAAGAATGTTTATTTATTTATTTATTTACACAAGAACCTTATACCTACTCACAGTTTTATACCAACTCGCAGGTTAAGACAATACTACATAATATAATATAATTAAATTACATATATTTCTACTTATATAATTATCCTTACATAATTAACTATTTTAAAAAGTTACGTACACTTGCAGCAAATTTTGCGAGTGTGGTGTAAAAAATGTCTACTTCTTGACACTGAGCGATCAGTTCATTCAAAAGTGTACACGCATGGAAAGTGGGAGCTAAACGAGCATGCTGTGTGCGTACCACACCCGTCGCGAAGAAGGAGCGCCGCCGCAGCATCGCGTATCGGTCCGGCGCGGTGCCGCCAGCGAACACCTCGCAAGCGTAGCGGGGTCGTCCACTCGGTTGTGTAATAGCAGATAGTAGTGCACTATAAGCGCCAGCTTACGTCTAAACTCTAGGGTGTCTACCCCTACCATTCCCGCCACGAACATAGATGGGAATAGGTAAGGATAATACCCGTATATTTTTTTATACAAATACCTAGCAAATTTACGCTGGACTTTTTCCATCATGAGCTTGTATTTATCCTCATGTGGAGCCCAGACGATTGCGTTGAACTCTAACTTACTTCTAACATAGGAATTGAACAGCGTCATAATAGTTCCCGTATCCTGAAACCTAGCTGTTTGTCTTATTAAAAAACCTAAAGCCTTGAAGGCTTTTTTACAAGTAACGTGAATATGCTCATTAAAAGTCAGTTCACTGTCCAACATTAGTCCCAAGTCTCTTATTTGTGACACGCGTGCTAGTGGAGTCCCAACTATGTAATAGTCTCTGTCAGGAGAGGCGTGAGACCTGGTGAACGTCATCACCTTGCACTTGGAGCTATTAAACTCCAAGTGATTGCGCTTACTCCAATCTACAACACTGTCGATGTCCTCCTGCAGTGCCTCGGAATCACCTAGATTACCTATACTCAAGTAGAGTTTCAGATCGTCCGCGAACATCAAGCACCGAGCCGTCCTCACAACTTCCGGGAGATCATTTATGTATGTATGTATGTAAATACTTTATTGCACAAAATAAATATACAATGCACAAAGGCGAACTTAATGCTAATTAGCATTCTCTGCCAGTTAACCTTTGGTGATGTGGAAAGTTTTGAGCGTAGTGCCAGATAAGTTAATTACTATAATCAATTCAACCAAGAAATCATATTTTCATAGATACTATAATATATTAAATGTAATTAGAATTAAATAAATATTGTATATACATATATAATCTAATCATAAATACAATAATATACATATATTATACATAACAATACATATGTAATTACGAGAAGGACAATGACTCAGGGGGATATGTAAAAATTACAAGTTTTATGACTGATTCTGTAGCTGTAGATAGTGTTGATAGACTCTGGTTTTGAAGGTAGAGATAGAGGGAGACTGACGGATATTAAGAGGAAGACTATTCCACAGTCGGATTGCTGATACTGTGAAAGAATCTGAATACATATTGGTGCTGTGTTCGGGAAATCGGAGGAGCATAGCTCTGCTTGGTCGCTGAAGCCGGCCAAGGGATTCCATAGGGGCAAACCGGTCTCGAAGATAGGGAGGAGAAAATGGGCTATTGAGAGCATTATAGAGAAGTGAGACGATGTGTGAGTTCCTTCGGTAGCGGATATTGAGCCAGTTTAGCTGGAGACGAAATTGAGAGACATGATCGTATTTGCGCAATCCGAAGATGTATCTGATACAGAGATTTAGGAGACGATCTAACTTGTTTAAAAGTTCTTCTGTAAGATCAGGATAACTCACATCAGCGTAATCTATAATAGGAAGCAAAAGAGAATTGACTAATGTAACCTTGGCAGAGTATGGAAGAAATTTTTGCATGCGTTTTAGTGAGTGCATTGAGGCAAATATCTTCTTGCTTATTTGTGCAACCTGCAAGTCCCAGGACATATTATTAGAAATGTGAAGCCCCAAATTTTTAACAGATTTGCAGTATGTAAGTGGGGTGCCACTGAAGCAGACTGGAGGTAGAATGGAGATATCAGTTCTGTCAATCAGAGCTCTACTACCAACAATCATCACCTGCGTCTTAGATGGGTTTACAAGTAGGCCGAATTCCTTCGTCCACTCACTGATCCGATCAAGATCGGAAGTGAGCTTGTGTATGGAATCCGGTAAGCCATCTTGCTTACAGGACAAGTATAACTGAAGGTCATTGGCATACATATGATATGAACAGAAAAAGACCACGGAAACAAGAGTATTGATAAATACAGAAAATAGTAATGGAGAAAGTACACCTCCCTGTGGGACCCCAGCGGTAATGTTACACCACTCGGAGTAAGTGTCATCAATACGTATACGCTGTTTACGCCCACAGAGGTATGATTGAAACCACTCAGCAGCTGCATCCGATAAGTTGAGAGAACGGAGGATAGCGATAAGGATATCATGGTCTACGCAATTAAACGCGCTACTAAAATCAAGGAGGGTTAGGATAGTTAGCCGCCTATCGTCCATGGCTTCACGAATGTCATCAGTGATTTTAATGAGTGCAGTACTTGTACTGTGGGATGGACGAAATCCCGACTGAAGAGGATTTAGTAGTTTGTGACAGTGGAGGTAATACGAGAATTGACGATGAGCAACGCGTTCAAGCACTTTGGAAAGAAATGGAAGTATAGAAATTGGTCGATAGTGCTTGAACTCTGTTGGATCAGATGTTTTGGGGACTGGGACCATGTAAGCAAGTTTCCATAGGGCAGGAAAAGTATTGGATGACAGGGAAAAGTTGATGATATGGGTAATAGCAGGAAGAATATTGTTAAGGATAGGGAGGAGTAGGTCACGGCCAATACTATCAGGTCCAACAGCATTGCTTGGAATGGAGAGAATGATTTTCTCAATATCGGAAACAGAAACTGGTGAAAAGGAAAACATAGAATCAGGAGAAGGGGGGACAGATAAGATTTTTCGGATGGTGGCTTCCTTAAGTGCGGCATTAATAGTGTGGGGAGGGGTTGAAAAGTGTCGATTTAGACCATCCTTATCCAGAGACGGGTTAAGGTTTTGTCGACACTTACCAAAGCCCAAGGAACGTAGAAAGTGCCAAATATTGTTGGGATTACATTGTTCGATAGAGGAATGAATATGATTTCGTTTGGAATTCCTAACCATCTGGTTGCACCGATTTCGGGCAGTCTTAAACCTTTCCCAGTTGCATTCCGTGGGGTTCTTTTTATGCTTTCGCCTGAGACTGTCTCGCCTAGCCATAAGTTTACGAACTTCATCCGTAAGCCACGGCGTGGGAGCACGTTTCAACCGAACCATGTGGACTGGAGCGTGGACATCGTAAAGTTCAGTGATGGTTTTATTAAAGGCCACAAGCTTTTCATTTATATTGTCAAGATTTTCGAAAAATGACCAATCAATAGCTTTTGTATCAGCTAACAATTTATCTCTGTCCATACTTGCAAAGTTACGTCGAAAAGAAATTTTGGGCTTGGATTTTGGGATTTTTAGCCTATAAGAGGCATAAATGAGATCATGATGAGAGAAGCCAGACGCTGTGAACTGGCCATGGCATAAGATCCGGTCGGGGTTAGGGGTAAGAATGAGATCAAGAAGGGTATGGGAATCACCCACATGATGCGTTGCAGCAAGATCCATTATAGTGACATTGACAGAAGTTGTCAAGGTCTGAAGCTTGCGCGAACGAGCATCATCGACAAGAAGGTTAGTATTAAAATCGCCCATGAATAAGGAATGTTCATATAGAGGTATATAAGTAGAAAGCAAGTTCTCTAACGTATCGAAATAGTCAATTGTGGGGGGTGGGTATGCAACACCAAGTAAAAATTTTGTTGTAATAAAATCAAGCTCGATGAAAATATATTCCATCGTTGGCTTAGACCGGTTATATTCAGGGGAAGAGCGAGACAAGATATTATACTTAATATCTGAACGTAGATAGATTGCAACTCCACCCGCACCTGCACCAGTTCGATCATTCCTAATCAACACATATCCAGGAATAGCTACAGAAGTAGAGGGAATTGTCGGTTTCAAATGTGACTCCGATACCAGGCAAGCGTGGATATTATTGCTGGTAAAGGTTGCAAGACATTCAGCATAGTGACCACAAATACTTTGAGAATTTATATGGCAAATGTTGAGATTTTTATTTTGTGATGAGAAAGTATTGTGGAGCAAATCGCCGAGATGAATAGGAACACCATCAAGGGCATCAGAAAACGAGTCATTGGAATCCAAAGAATGAAATAGTTCGGAATTATATGATAAATCCATGAAATATAAATATATAAAATAAAGTTTAAAAAATAATAATAAAATAAACGTATGATATTACTTAGATACAATTTGCAAGATAAACTATAGTGAGTAAAATCAAAATGGCAAACCAAAACTAATGAGACCGCCACAGCACTGCCAGTTCACTACAGATACAGCTATTTTAAGTAATAATTAAACATACTATAAGCCAAATAAAACAAAACAAAACAAGGCCCAAGAATTATAAAAACAAAAGTAAAACGTGGTGTTACAATCCTATGTACCTACAACAAAATCTCAGTACAATTGATGGAGTAAGATACAAATTATTGTCTAATGTTGGACAGTTTGATTTTAAGCAGAACATGTACAGAGAAGAAAATAAATAATTAAATGGAACGCAGGCAAGCTTAAAAAAAAAAAAACTACTTCTATATGAATGAGAATGAGAACCTCTGACAAAATGTCAAAACAAAAGTGGGTGATTTGGAAACAAATAGTAAAATTTTATCATTCACAACATAAATGCACAAATTAAGCTGCCTGTGGAGTACTAACTAGTTAGTATTCGCAACTAGTGTCAAATTAATGCGGGCCTTGGAAACAACATTCGAGCAAATAATTTAACTATTTTTTGGAATTTACTGCAGCACGATTCCGCTGAGACCTGCCTCCAGAAGCTGCGCCAGCCTCTTTAGTTGGCGGGTATTTAGCCATGAAGTCCTGCAGCTGTTGTGATGAATTGAGCCGGAACTTGTCCCCATCGGGAAGCTTGATAAATATGTTGCCGTCTTGTGACCAACACCGGGTGACACCATACAGCCTGCGCGCCTCAACGAAAACCTGTCTCCGGGGACCAGTCAGGAACTCAGCTATAGACACTTGGCATCCTTTTAGTTCCTTTTTGCTGTTCCATACAGTTGAGCGGACATGAAGATTTTCAAACCTTACCAAGACGGGCCTGTTAGTTTCGTCTGATTTCCTCCCGAGACGATAGCAGGTCCTTACGGAAGCAACAGTGAAGTTCGGCAGCTTTAGCTTCTATGTGGCTATCTGCGTAACCATAGCTGGGAGATCTTCGTCTGCAGTTTCTAAGACACCTCGGAACAGCAAGAACTTTCGCTTGCCACGATTGTCCATTTCATCAACCGTTTGAGAAACAGCTGAGATCTGCTGCCGCAACAAACTAATGGCATCTTGCATCCAGTCCTTGAAGATTGAGAACTCCCTTGCCAGCCGCTCCAAACTCAGGGCATCCTTAGCTGCTGCTGCTATCTTTGCTTCAAAGGCTGCCATACTCTCATGGAACTTTTTCTCCATGCTGGCAACAGCAGTCAAGGGCTCCTTTGCAACATTTTGAGCAGCCTTTGACTTACCCATGGTGGATTTGCTTTATACAAGTAGCTTTAATAGTGTGATGAAAGTGAGGTTATGTAGGTGAATTGGCAGTTTCTGGATTAAGTCATAACCCAAGTGCTCTAAAACATTCCCTGTATGGTTACCACTGTATACACTAACTAATTTAATCACTTGAAGTGCAACAAGTAAGTTGAACTACTTAATTTTTTGATGATGAGAAATTGAGTTGGACCCAAAGTACTTCCCTGACTGACTCCAGAATTAGTCTCATAGGAATATGATCGCATACCGGCTAATTGCACGTATTGTTCCCTATCGGCAAAGTAATTCGCAAACAGTTTTAACAGTTTGGGCGTGAAACCTATTGCAGCGAATTTTTGCAAAAGCACGTCATTATCGACACGGTCAAATGCCTTTCTGAAGTCGAAGTAGGCTACATCAATTGATCTGCGCTTGTCCATAGAGGTTGTGGCATAATCAACAAAGTTGATCAAATTGATTGCGGTCGATCTGCCTGCTCGGAAGCCATGTTGGCAGTCAGATAGATGTACTCGAACTTGTTGAGTGACGATTCAAATATTTTCCCGAAGACTGAGAGAACAGCTATAGGCCTGTAATTTTCTACTTTAGATCTGGAACCGTCCTTGGGTACAGGCGTAACTCTGGTGGTTTTCCATATACGCGGATATACTGAGAGTTTTATAGACAGGTTGTATATGTACAGGAGTGGTTCTTCCAGTACCGCTACACAATCCTTGACGACATACGGCGGCACTCCATCGGGACCCGACGAGGAACGAGCTTTCAGTCGTCGTACGGCTAACAGAAGGTCAGAAGAGGTGAAGCCGTCAATAGAGACATGCGAAGAGCTCACTCCTGGACCAGCACTCCGCTCTGCTGCCTCAGCGTCCAAAGTTGGTTCTTCGGAAAGGAAAACTGATTCAAAGTATGAGGTGAAGGCGTTTGCTGCCTCAATACCGACTACAGTATTTCCCTCGTACTCATACTCGTCACATTTGAGTACATCGAAGTCTACACAGTTAAATGCACTACTGAAGTCCAATAGCGTGAGTATTGTCAGTTTCTTATTCTCAATAGCTAATCTTAAATCATCGAAGACTTCAAAGAGTGCCATGACGGTGCTAAGCTCTGGGTGAAATCTAGATTGAAAGTGATTAAGTAAACAATTTTTAGATAGGAAATGCAAAAGTTGGTTGCAGACTAAAGACTCAAGAACTTTAGAAAGGATAAAAAGAATGGAAATTGGACGATATTCGGTGTGTCTATGATGTACACACATTGCAAACTAAATTATTCATTCTCATTCAAACCCATTTTTGACGTTTAGTTCAAGTTTTAGTCATTCTGTTCACAGTATACATCGCCTCACTTTCAATGCGTGTAATAAATAGAAACGGAATTATTTACTTCACTTCATTTGTTAGCAATTAAGCGTTGTAGTTTTTTATTGGGACCCTACGGTAAATTTTGTTAAAAACTATACCAATTTGATTAGTCTTGCTAAGAAGAAGAGCAAGAAACTTGGCAAGATCATGTCTTTGTTTTTGGCCCATTAATATTAATATAATTACAGTGTTTTAGTAAAAAGACAGCCTGACGGTCACGCCTAAATCGGATACCTAAATATTTAGAAATGAGAGGTCTTCAATATTAGGTGCAAACCTATGAAATGTCCGTTTTGTATGGAGAATTTGAAGAAAACTCAATTTCCAGTACTAACATTTTTGCATTTTTTACAGTAATGACAAATTTTATATAATTTTTTTTGGATTATTGTGATACCATGAAGCTAACAGCAATATTAATTTCATTTTGAATAGTGTCAGCGGTAAAAAAATTGTTGCAATAATAGTAGTGTTTAAAGTGTTCCTGTTTAAATTTCCAGTCAAAACAATTTTTTCATTTATTTTTGTTCCTATAAAGTTCATATGAAATTAAAAAAAAGAAAGAAAGAAAATTGTATTTCTTGCCAAAATACACTATAAGAATAAGATTTAGTTTAACAAAAACACATAGAAATGATGATGATGCTAACGAGGAGTTGTTAAATAAACTCGAACGACTTCAGAACTTAGCAATCCGATTTATCTTTGGTCTTCGTTTATATGATCACGTCTTTCATTTTCGTACATAATTAAAATGGTTACCAATTCGTCCTCGCCGCAATGTTCACATTTTGTCCCATCTCTTTAACATATTTTACATATCTCTTTAACATTTCATCATTAAGAATCCACTTTCTCCGGCTTACCTTCATGAACATTTTGAGTTTTTAATCTCCAGGTATAGACCCTTACGTTCCAGGACTTTCTCCCTCCTTAAAACCCATACACATAACACCTGTGGTTATGGAAACTCATTCAGTGTCCAATCAGTCCAACTATGGAATGTTCTTCTTCTTCCACATAGTATTCGCGACTGTCTAACTATCGGTTCCTTCAAGAATTTCTTATTACACACTATGTATATTTAATAGTAGTTTATGCTACTAGGGCGCAAAGGAATAAATTACGAGGACGATTTAAAACACGAGCGTAGCGAGTGTTTTAAACGTAACCGAGTAATTTATTGCTTTTACGCCCGTGTATCATACTACGTTTTTCAATGCATAGTGTGAGGAAATGAAAACAAATATAATCTTGTGAACTTAAAATTATAATTGGCTCAAAAGGACTGTATCCAGAGCCGTTAAACAGTGGAAAAAAGTATAATATCTATGGTACACAGGAAAGTCTGCAGGTTAGCCAACCATTGTAAATAAATTAAACAAAATAATAATAATGAAGCCCTAGGGCAAAATAATCGACTTTTTGTTCGGTTTTGATGCACAAAAAGTGAGCTTTTACGAGCACATGCATTGAAAAATAATTTATAGATAGTATTTATAGTAAGAATTGACATCCATCCATCCATCAGCCCAATTCATGCACTGCTGTACATAAGCCTTTCCAGGACTTTGCCACTCCCGGCGGCCATTCTGGAAGAATTGCCCATACTCACACACGCTGGGCAGCCGGGTTGGTGAGCGCGATGCCGGAACCTTCGCACCAGTACAGCCGCTGCCCGTCACCAGTCTATTCCATATAAGGCCCGGCTATTAGGGATGGATATACCGCCATCCATCGGTCCCAGGCATGGTGAGCCTCCTGGTTTTTTGCCTGTGAGCTGTCCTCTTACTCTCCCCCGAATTACTTCAAGGAGACCTCCAAGTTAGGTGGTGGTACTCCCACAGTCGATCCCGGCATCAGCTCTACCACCTTTAAAATGTTCTTCTTCTCTGCGTACACGTGTATGATTACTTCGTTTATGTTCCTTTTTCCTATTGTGATAGTTTTGCTGTCAGAAATGTCTGTTTGGAGATAAGCTCGCCAATGTGCATCTTTTTTCACTGTAATTTTGTTTATGTTTATATTTCCGTTTGCGTAAAATAAAAAATAAAAATAAAGAAAAAGTACATATTCAAACATAGGTCAGATTCAGATTCAGATTCAGAGTAAAACTTGATAGGTAAAACTTGAAAACAATAAAATTAAAAACAAGCTAAATAAAACTAAAAATCTGAAGAAGAAATGAATTTTATTTATTTTTCAATTAAAGTTTAGCTACTTAACAATTAAAACTTAAATAACACTGTAAACTGAACGAAATAATTGAAAATTGAAATTAACTATAAAACTAAAATAATAAAAGAAAAATTTCGACAACTATGAAAATTCAAGTTAAATAAAATTAATACTAAAGATATTATGATGTTGTGACAAACAGTGGCATGTTCAGCATTAGCCGTTAGATAAATAGACACAATATTCATCCGAACGGTGGCGCTATTATATTTCAAGTAATATATACATACATTACGCATTGACGCATGCGAGCAGGAGTCTATCAACTTATACTATAAAATAAAATCCATTTAATTAAAACTATAATTCTCATTGTTAACACGTTTTTAATATGTTGTGAATGTAATATTTTGGATTTAGAGAGTTTATACCTTTTATTCCAGATCATTTAAGACTCCTTATGAATTACATTATTATGAATAATTTAACTCATAATTACACTGGAATCACGTCGACTAGAGAATTCTTAATCAAACCAAGGAAAATAACATTTTAAAAATTCGATGAATGAACAAAAACTAAAAAGCTGTGCACTATAATTTAATTACTGCCTACTGTTGATAAAAATAAAACGAAATTGATCAAGCTGGAAGCAACTACAATTTGTAAAAACAACATATTGAAAAACGAAAACAGTTTTCTTAAACTATTGGCCCAAATCTACTTCATATTTTTCTCATAGGGGGCGTCCATAAATCACGTGACACTTTTTTTTGTACATTTTTGACCCCCCACCCCTCTATTGACACTTTGGTGACATAGTTATCGACCCCCCTCCTCCTAAATGTCACGTGACATTCCATCCATCCATCAGCTTAGGTCGTCCACTGCTGGAAATAAGCCTTTCCAGAACTTTGCCACTCCCAGCCGTCATCCTGGAAGAATTGCCCATACCCACACACGCTGGGCAGGCGGGTTGGTGAGCACGGTGCCGAAACCGTCACACCAGTGACGCCACTGCCTGTCACCAGTCTGTTCCATATTATCGTAATTAATCAAACTGCTTTATATTTTTTCAATCAAGTTTATCATCTTCACCAAATGTTTTCTTAACGAAGGGGAATCACGTGATTTTTTTAAACCCCCCCTTTGTGAGGAGACTTAATGACTACCCCTCCACTCCCCCAATTCGATTCACGTGATTTATGAACGTCTCCATAAGTATTATTGTCATCTGCCTCTAAATTACAGACAGAGTATTCTTTATTGTTCTCTCCTTTCATTTCATACTCAATATCTAATAAGGTCTTATCACTAGTTTCCGGTGAAAAAAGGTACAAAAAAAGTAAACATAAGCTAATTATGACTGCATTTATAAGCAACACTTGTAAACCAAACCTCTTCAGCATACTTGGCAATGTTTTGGCTAAAGTAAATGTGAATACAGCATAGACTAAACCACCTATAGCGACGCCGGCGCCTCTATGAGATAGTGGAAACACCTCTACCCACATGGCTTGGTTGACAGGTAGTAACCCTAGATCTCTCGCCATGAAAAACATCAAAAGTAATCCAAGTTTCATCCAAGAATATTTTTGAGGTACAAAATCTTTAGTTATTAGAAATGAAAATAAACAAAGTAGCAATAAAAATAAAACCGCAGCAATACCAGAACTGAATAAAAGTGTTCTCTTTTTGAATTTTAGCAGAGTAAAACATGATATACTCATACAAACAAATACCTGAATATCCATTGCGAGGGCAAAGTAGTGCGCACTTCCCTTGTCACCAGTAATCACAACAAAAATATCTATAACGAACATCATAAATAAAGTTTTACCAGAAACTTCAAAAATTATTATGCAAACAAAACATATAACAGCAGCCTTCAAAAAACATTTGTCACCAAGATACGCTTTTATCTTTGTCACACCGCTTCTTTTATTCTGGTCCTCAAATCGTTTTTCCAACAATACTTTCCGTTGACTGTATATAAGCTGCTGCAGCTCAGCATCGTCATCAATTCCTCTGTACCAGATGAAGGCAGTCTTGCACTCTTCAAACCGTCCTTGAGCAGCCAACCAGGCCGGGCTTTCAGGACAGGTTACTGATACCACCAAGCCATAAACAGCTGGTATGCAATTGCACAACACCAGATTTTGCCAGTCAAAAAACTTCCCTAAGAAATGTGATACCATCGAACCAACGACAGTTAAAAGAAACCTTGCGTTCAATAAGAATCCTCTGTATTTCGGAGAGCTGATTTCTGCAGCCATGACTGATCCTATAATGCCACCACCACTGAATCCAGATACCGCCATTGATATGAATAGCAAAGTGAAGTTCGTTGCAAAATACATCATCAGGCTGGCCATCAAAATCGGGATAATTGAGAATACAATAACACGTTTACGGCCATATTTGTCGACGACGAATCCAGCAATGCATTTGATAGGAAATGCCATCAGAAAATAGATGGAAGCTGAAAAAAGGCGCATGTTGTCGATTAGAGATAAGCTAAATAAATAAAACAAAAATAATATGATGAATCATAACAGCACTTGTACTCATTCGGTCGCTAACTCACGTTGTGCAATAATGGACTATTAAAAAGCGTTGCAATAAGTGCGACTTTAAGTCACACATGCTTTAATAGTAGTTAATGAAATTGGCATATAAAGAGGTTATCAAAACACGAGTGTTAGTTTAAAAAACGAGCTACGCTTGGGCGCTAACTCACGTTTTGCAATAATGGGTTACTTAAGTCACACGTATTGTAATGTACTATTATTAATTTACTCAACCGGTTTTATAATATACCTTAGAAAATCTTTAATGTATCCTCTAAATAATATACTATGACCGCCTCGGATTGAGCTCAAAAATAAACGAAGAAAAGCTTAGTTCACACTTGACTCTTTTCTTAACTCTTCTCAAAGGTGATGGGCGATTTTTTATTTTTTCAGTCAATCATTTGATCAATTTATACCCTGCGGTTTAAATTGATAGTCATTTAAAAAATTTGTACATATTATTTTACTAAAGTAAACCCAACAAGAGAATGCGCTCCGGGCAGTTGGTAAACGGATGGTCGATGTAACATTGAAGTGGCGATCAAATTTATGATAAAAATATTTTTACTGAATAAAAATAAAAATAATAATTATATTTTGTCCAAACAAAATAGTTTAGCAAAAAGTTCGTTATTTTATAAATAAGAAAAGGGTATAGGTTTAAACAATCGTTTATGCACGTTAAATTTTATTCAAGGTTTCAAAATTATCCGAAACCCATCCAGGGACTATTGATTTTTAATGCACTTAATCAGCATTTTTCTAAACTGTCTCTTTAGAAGACAAATTTAATAAAAATTAAACTCTTCTAAATCTTCGTAATAAGCCCCAACCCGTTTGCGATAATTTCATCTTTAAGACTGTCCCTGAAAATGACGTTAAGAGAGTAATTCGTTCTATTATTTCGAAGGCTGTGGGTGATGACAAAATTTGTTTTCAAATGCTGCATCTTATACTTAATGAACTTTTACCTGTCCTAGCTGACGTTATCAACTCCCTTGTCACAGCCTGGAAAAATGCACATGTCATCCCTCTCCCAAATACTACAAACTTTTTATCATTTTCTGAGTATTGTCCAATTTCCTTCTTATCCTTTCTAAAGTTCTTGAGTCTTAGTCCACTACCAACTTTCGCATTTCCTATCTAAAAATAGTTTACTTTATCACTTTCAATAAATATATAACCTTTTTTTTTTATCAAGTTATGTGAATCTACGCAATTCTAAGGTTATGTAGTTATATCATACAATAAATATGAATATAATACGGTTTTTTTCATGGAAAAACCGAAACTGACTTGCATGCGTCATTGCAGTACAATAACTATTAATAGTTACAAAAGTGATGATATTTCAGAAACCACTTGACGTATGTAATTAGAATTTAATAAATCTGCTCTCTCATGGTTCTGTTTTTTTTGTTTATAACAAAGATCTGGGTTCGGTTCGTGCGTTGTCATTTTTCGTGAACAAGCTACTTTCGCACCCAGCGTTTCGTGCGTTTTCAATTATGTAGAAAAAAAAGCCTTCACCGTTGAGTGCGGTTCGGGCGTCCAGTTATTATTACTGATTTCATTGGGCCCTTTTCGTGCGCTTTTGTATAAACAATGCCGTAGGAATCATAGAGTGAGATACTGTTGAATAATCTATTGGGAAATAAAAACAGTTTATATGTGTACTTAAAATAATAAATTAAGATAACTTAGCTCACTCCACTGCCTACCTATTTTTTATCACTCCAAGGTTAAAGAAACAGGATTAGAAATAACAATAATTTTTGTCTTTTTCTTATACAAAAGCGAACGAAAAGGGTCCATTGAAATCATTAATAATAACTGGACGCCCGAACCGCACTCAACGGTGAAAGCGTTTTTTTTTCTACATAATTGAAAATGCACGAAACGCACCCATCTAGCTTGTTTACGAAAAATGACGACGCACGAACCGAACCCAGACCGCAACAAACAGCCAGGGGGAATAGGAATGAAGTTTTAAGAGGATGGCATACCCTAGTAACTTTTTTTATTACCCGTCCAGCACAATAAGTCTAATGGCAAAGACCATTTGCTTTTCATAGAGATGATTATATGTTGGGTCTTTGGCCTCTAGTTCTTGGACGCGTAATACTAGTGATCACGCAGCGAAACAACAAATTGATGTGTTTTTAGCTAATACTGAAATATTTTGTTGGGAAAAAAATATTGGATGTAGGTAACATCCTTTCATATTTCTATTGCCTATTTAAAAAAAAATCAAGTTGATCTCTTAAGAAGCCGGTCCGCGACGACGACAGTTTTGATGCATAGCATTTCGTTAAACATTTTTCTGGCCTTTATCGCGATATTTTTGGAAAACCCAAGGACATACACCACTTCATATTGGCCGTTTAAATGAATGCATAAAATTATTTGATTGAATTGTTTCTCTTTTGCAAATTATTTTGGTACTTACGAGCCCGTTCCGAATAGTTCTTCATAGTGTCTAAGTACCAAAATAATAAAATTGTTAAACTTTTGAACAGCTGCCAAAAGCGTATCACGCTGGCGAGGACTCCTTAGCTTTGCAATAACGGTACGAGGTCGATTATTGTCCTTTTTAATCTGAGCAACACGTGTTACTTGCACCACATCCTCATCAGCGATCGGGCTTCCAACGACTCTAGATAATTGAGCTATCGCAACGGTAAGATTCTCTGTACGGTGCTCAGGTATACCATTAATCTCGACGTTGCTCTCACGTGTATGCTGTTCCACCATAGAAAGTCGAACGGAGAGATCTTTAACTGTGGCTTGTAAGGTGGCGTTATCTGTTTCCAATTTTGAAAGAGATTCGGTTTTTTCAGTCACCTCTTTTTTGAGATCTTCGTATTCCTTGGTGTAAAATTTTATTGAAGTTTGGAATTCGGAAATCTTGTCTTCCAAATTTTTGAGTTTCTGGGTGACCAATCCAGCAATAGTCTCTCGCAAGACTCCAGTAATCTCCTCACGAATTAAAGTACGGAGATCATCCGATGCCAAGTCGCGTACTATAGAGTCACGATTCATTCTCTGCTTGGAACGCTTGGTCACAAAACCCAAAGATTGTGCATCACGAATCGGGGTGTTGGTATTGCTGCCATATGATTTAGGCTGCTGACTACGGCAAGCTTGGCATTCCCAAAACTCCTTCTGCTCCAGGGTCATACATTCGAACACCTTGCTTGATATATTTGCACAAAGTAGATCATAGAATGCCTTACAAAGAATGCATTTCAGATGTAAACCATTCTCAATATCAATATTACATCCCGCACATTTTAGAGCCATTAATCTTCCGATTCTTACTCGATTAAAAATCGATTCTTGTAAACTGGAACGCAGCCGCAATATTAATTTAAACTGGCAACTCTAAAACGTCAACTGACAAGTCGGTCGGTGACAGTGACAAGACTGATCGAGAAAGTATTCGTCATAAATTCCAACGATTACGGTATTTTGGGTTTGAAATCACCAAAAATTCTCCGAATTCCGGTGTAACGGTCAGATTAATGGAGAACCAAAAAAATTTCGTACCTATTAACTCGATTCTATCTCCGACAACACGGTGAATCCAGGAAATACACTGATGCTGAAGCACTTAGAGGTCAAAGCTTCACTTTAATATAGAAAATAATTGAAAATTTTACGTTTTTTAGCGATATACGTATTAAAAATTAGCAGGTGAGTGACACTAAGTGTTTACAATCGGGGCGACGATGAACTAATGATGTTCTAGTGTCAGGTGTCCGGTTAAAATTGTAATATTTGCGCGAAGGTTGATTTGCAACTTTTATATTAGACTGATATTATACTATATTAGCATACCCCCGACACTTCTTTGTCTTCGATCAAGTTATTTACCTACACTCTCACGCGCGCATCTGGCTTGTCCGCACACGCTTGTGTGTGTGCGTGAGCTAGTCTAGGGCTGGCAGCAAGCGTGTGAGCGTCGTCGATCGAGAGGGACAACATTTATAGTCAGCAACTTATATGATTCTCTTCCTAAATTTTAGCGTGGTTAATCCCTAGGTCCTAATTTGGTTCCCCGTGGATTATTTTTGTATTAAAAATATATACATCGTCACGACTTGAATCAAATGCTCGAGGGGGTGTTAGAGGTGTTCCGAGTGTGAACTTTGAAATGCATGTCACAGTCCGCACTCGGTACACCCGCGTTTCACCAACAAATATTACGTCCCGACGTGATGGGTGGTGAGCTCTATCGCCGTACTTCGGGCACAAATAGACAATTTTTAGGACATGTTGAAATTTGCTCAGCTCGAACGGTGACACAAAAACAATCGATTTTTAAAATTTCAACTTAATGTTGAAATTCTTACCAACTGTTACACAACTGCTTGAGAGTTGCAGTTAACGCCCTAAACCAATACATAAAAGAAAATGCCTTGGTTTAGTTCATCGGCAGGAAATAAAAAAAATCTGCGTTCTTTATTTTTTGCTCCGTTGTCAATGCATCCATAAACACCACAAAAACGAACCATATTCATTAAAAATCAGTATCGTAATAAAACAAAAAACAAAATACGCGCGCAGTGAACGAGTGCTACTCGAGCTCTACGTGCCACCAGATTTCCACTAACTTGCGGGGGACCGCGGGGGATGTTAAATTCGCGCGGGGAGGAGAGTGTCGCTTCTTTACGTAGTAATACTTTATATTCTCTGATATTAGACTGATTGATATGACTTAAAATAAGTGTCTATGATATACACACATTGCAAACTAAATTATTCATTCTCATTCAAACCCATTTTTGACTTTTAGTTCAAGTTTTAGTTCCATTCTGTTCACTGTATACATCGTCTCACTTTCAATGCGTGTAATAGGAACGGAATTATTTACTTCACTTCATTTGTTAGCAATTAAGCGTTGTAGTTTTTTATTAGGACCTTACGGTAAATTTTGTTAAAAACACAACTCTTTTTTTCATTCGTTCATTAGTTTTTTTTCTTATCTGTGTAGAAGTGGAACATCACTATGGATCATTAGGGTCACACAGAGAAAAAAATAATATTCGTTTCGTTAAAAAGATTTTTTGCTAAAATTGAGAAAATATGCAGTTTATTGTGAACTGAAGTGTATTTATTCCACATGGAGATTAAAGTGTTTAGAATCGATGTGTATGAAGTTTTTGGTAAGAGGTTTGTACTTATTTGTAAATTTCATACCAAATCGTTTGTTTACCTAAAGCTCAATCCGAGACGATCATAGTAATAATATATATATTATTACATGCAAAAACTAGAATGGAAACAACGAAAACCGGTTATACTCTGTTTTAATAGGGCAAATAATGTTTGTAAACAACTTTATAACCTAAAAGTGATGAAATATATGTTCAACTGCAATTTTTAACCGACTTCAAAAAGGAGGCGGTTCTCAATTCGACTGTATGTTTTTTTTTTTTTTTTTTTTTTGGCGTTGTTACTCCATAACTCCGTCATTTCTGAACCGATTTGAACAATTCTTTTTTTGTTTGAAAGAGTGTACTTTCAGGTAGGTCCCATTTTGGGTTTGGTCATGATCTGATGAAGGTCTTCAGAGATAGGCAGTGGAACTCCTCAGAAAATGACAGCATACCTCTCGAAATTGAGGTAATCGCTTTGTACCTGGGTGCTGATTACAAGGTATTACTTGAAAATCATCAGTCTTCCACCTGACCTTCGATCCTGGCTTCATCACCATATTCACCATAGAACTCCTCAACGGATCAGAGCACATTACTCGACATTGCGGCAATCACTGCGTTAGGGTGCTAATTCAAGGGTATTACTTGGAGATTACCAGAATACCCACCTGACCTTCGATCCTGGCTTCATCACCATAGAACTCCTCAACGGATGACAGCACATAACTTTGGATTGCAGCAATCAGTTTGTGTTATGGTGCTCATTGCAGGGCATTGCTTGAAAATTGCCAGTGTACCCACCTGACCTTCGATCTTGGTTTCATCACCGTAGAACTCTTTAACGAATGACAGCACATAACTCGAGATTGATAGCAGGAAGCTACTCAAACATAGCTACTTATACTCACTTGAACTTCGCTTCATATTAAAACCACGTTTGCAAGAACTACCCATATTTCACAATTTAACCCAGCAACACTAAAAAATGTGAAATAAAATAAACTTTTAACAAAAAAATAGCAACCGACTTCAATAGTAACAGCAGTCATTCACTAAAAAGTTAATAATAATTCTATAAAGATCGATGGTACCGAAGCAACACTTTTGCCGACTTCTTTCTTCCTGAAACATTATGTTATCTAGAAGTCGGCGTATTTCCTACGATATAGCAACATAAAAACCAATATAAGAACGCCGACTTCTAGATAACATAACGTTTCAGGAAGAAAGAAGTCGGCAAAAGTGTTGCTTCGGTACCATCGATCTTTATAGAATTATTATTAACTTTTTAGTGAATGACTGCTGTTACTATTGAAGTCGGTTGCTATTTTTTTGTTAAAAGTTTATTTTATTGCTGCACAATTAAACATATTAATGTACGTGAGTTCACTTTTATTAGTTTAAACCAACATGTATAGGTATAAAAATGCTTTCTTACATCATGTTTCATCACTTAGGTTACAAAGTTGTTTACAAATATTATTTGCCCTATAAAAATAGAGTATAGGTACGTTAATAACATACATTGTGAAACAAGTACACGTGCTGTTATAGTACATTACTGCAGAGACCAGTAAGTGAACTCTCCTGGACGAGTAAGTAAAAAGTTCGAGCGCACCTTGACAGCCTACAGAGGCGTCGAAAAGTCAAGAACACAACCGGTGTTTTGAAATTTTACGCTATTAAGACCCGAACCATATACTCATAACGTAATCAGCAAATTCAAATCAAATGTTATTTGATACCGAGTTTCATATGAATCGGACCACTTTTTAGTACCTGTTAAAAAGCTGTCAAAACGTGTCAAATGTCAAATTTTTTGTTTTAGTCATGTAGCCATTGTCAAACATTCATTACAGTTTAAACCCAGAGTCTCTAGCACCAGCCTTACAGGAGATATGGCCGCATAGAGTACCATCAACAATATCAACATGGATCTAGCTGCAGCCGTTTAGGAAAAACAGGCCGTCAAAGTTTTGACTAAAAAAAACTTTTTTTGACCCCACATGGTCCGACCTTTCGTTCCAAACATATGGGCTAAAGAAAATTTTTCCGAACAATATTTGGGCTGATTTTTTTTTGGCATATCCATAGTGTGATGTACATCCCTACTGTGAGAAATAACTACAATTTCAGGCACATCCCTTGTGTTGGGTACTTCCCTAGTGCCAGGCACATCACTACGAATGGCACATCCCTGATGTCATGATATAACATCCCTATGTCAAAGTGAAAAAATGACATAGCCCATCCTCAGTATCAGGGACATCACTATGTCAAAATCAAAGAATGTCGAAGCATATCCCTAACGTCATGGTCTCGAATAGTTTTCAATAATTACCAATTGGTATGTAATGAATTTTCATAAGAATTAACTGAACACTTATTGAGATTTACTGGATTTAACAATAGAATTAAATGTACAAAGGCGCGCTTATCTCTGAAAAGAGATTTATTACAGCAAAACCAGGAGGAATTAACAACGAAAAAGAAAAAATTAAGCATTATAGCGTAATATGTAAGAAACATTTAAACATTTAAGCAATATTCCATTATAACACCGCGGTTCTGCGCAGTGATTGGCCCAAGTGGCCTGGCGGGATGCATAATTAAACTGACGTATCTCAAAACCGATTTAAGACAAACTAACTACGTTTATAACGAAGGTTAGTTATGGCGGTCGCGCCACCACTACGCAGCACAACTTACCATATCTAACCTTAGATCTATCTAACCTTCTATCGGCTCTCTTCTGCGCTGATGGATTTGTGAAAACCTAGTTTGGCCTAGGCCACAGACGGTTCTGGGTATTCATAAAAAAAATAACCACGAAGGTTATATATGGCGGTGACTTGTCATATCTAACCTACCGGCTCTCTTCTGAGGTGAAGTCATATAAACAGTAGATAACACAACAAGTAAAAAATAAGGATTCTCTTCGAGGCACAAAGTTGGATCCCGAGAGCAGCGAAGGATTCTTAAGTAAAATCCCAAGCGTAGCTTTTCACGAGTTATGCAGGTACTTTACTTTTTACCATTAACTACGAGAAAATAAACAGTAGTATAAATTGGAGTAGCACAATTACTCACTGGACGAACAGAGTCAGATGTTAGTGTGTAAAGTATTATCGTACGCATGTGCCTTGCTCGCGACCCCACCCGCTTATATTTAACTCTGCCCCGTTTTCAACTTGGACGTTATTTTATTAACACCCCTTACAGCTTTCATGTTGAACAGGATCACTATAATCATAATAAAAAAAACCTGATCCAAACCCGTTAAGAGGTTTCGGAGATGTGCGTGAACAAACAGACATACAAACAGAAAATAATTTTAAAAATAGCTGATTTGTGTTCTATTACTCCTCTTTTACTTATTACTTTATTTATTACTCTCCCTTTTTCTATTTTTATTACTTTTCTTCAATGTACAGACACACCCGGTTCTACTCTTTTATTATAACCATTAATAGCCAATTTCTCTCGTTTAGGACATTTTTCAAACTGTCCAGACATTTTGAATAATGCGCTATTGATCTTTTGGTCCACAAAAGGTTTTGGTTTGGTTTGGTATATATGTATACATACGAGTAACGTAATGTAACATAGTTTAACAATTTAGGTGTTTTAAAGTGTTTTAAAATGTAGAGAGAACGATTCAGTTTAACATAATTAATTTACAAGAATAAAGCTTACGCACCAATCCAAGACTCTTGATCTGTGGTCAGTTTGACGCCACTGTCAGGTTTCCTTAAGCTTGGTAAAGCGACTGATAGTAATCCAAGGAGTAAACCTTTACCGAAAAACATTACCATCATCCCGCTGACTGCTAGCATCTGAAAATATTTTTTTACAATTAACCAATTATAATCCGCGTTCATTGGCGTGTACGTCAATGTCCCCGTCATTTCGTTAGAGAAAGGAATCTATATTTTTATCCCCTCGGGGATTCATGTCGTGAAGATATGATTACTTACATACTTTGCCCATCTCAAAATAAATCCAATATTTGGAATGCTCTAGTCATCGTATTAACTAATTTGGGATTGAAATTTACTTCATCCGCTCTGAACAACAGTAGATCAAAAATTATTGTTAATTTTAATGAATATTCTTTTTAATGACAACACATTTTTGCCCCCTCGCGCTTTTCCTCTTGTTATATAGAAAAAAAAAATTACGTACTTGTTTATAAAAAGGAGAAATCATTTTTGATACCAAAGCTTGCAATTTTACTGGGTTACTGTTTATTTGATTATGATTTCACTTAAATTAAGAAAATAACACCATCACACTTGAAAGGCAATGAAAGATTGTTTAGTAGAAGACATGACATTAAAATTAATACGAGTATTTGGTAGACATTAAATTTACATAAATTTAATTCTGCATCTGTTTAAACTATTTGTACTGGACAATAAACTGTACTGGCATCACAGAACCAACTTTGAAAGAAAGAAAGAAAGAAAGAAAATGAAATTTATTCGTCACCAATAAAATACGGAAATACATAAAAATAACATAAAAACTAAACTTACAAGAAAACAATTATATAATATACTACAAAATGTGACGAAAAGGGGCAGACTCAGCATCTGCTGTGAGCTATCGAGCAGCAACACAGCGCTGGTTTTCGGCCTGTCCCTGTACACGCACTAAACATAAACATAAAACATTTTTTTTTTTTTTTTGTAGGCAGCTTGTACATCATCATTAATAAATAAATATAAATCTAAAAATACAATTGAAAGTTAATTAACGAATTATAACGACACTGAAGGTATTTTATTAAGCGGCTACTATACTAAATGAGATTTTGTAAATCAAAGAAAATTTTCTTTACGTGTAATTTAAAATTCTTAGTTTTCATCTCCTCATGCAATGGTGGAGGTAGATCGTTCCAGATCTTGGACGCCGCATATTTAAAACAACCTTTATAGCCTTTGGTTCTGTGTCTAGGTATAATAATTTTACTTGTTTCCCTACTTCGAGTATAAACATGTGTATGACAATCTCTCTTCCAAATAAATTTCGAATAAAGGTACGTCGGTCTCTTGCTATGTATAACACGATGCACTAAACAAGCCAGGTGTAATTTCCTGCGGGCTGACATCTTTAAAATCCCTTTTTGGTTTAAAAAGGGTGTCACATGACCTCGCTTCGGAATAACAAAACAAAATCGTGCACATGCGTTTTGTACACGCTGGATTGCGCGCTCAGTTTTAGCGAACAATCTCGGCCCATAGACTACATCACAGAAATTGAAGAGTGACAAAACCAGAGACTCTGTTATCAAAATGCGAACTTTCTCGGTTAAAAATTCTCTGATTTGGTATAAAACTTTGAGCCTAAAGAAAGCGTTTCTTATTTTGGTGTTAACATGCTCAATATAGCGAAGTTCACCGTCTAAAATTAAACCTAAATTACGCGCTTTTAAAACTCTTTCTACATTATAATTACCTATTTCAATGTGAGGTTTCATTTCTGCAAATGACTCACATTGGTGTCGCGTCCCTAAAATCATAAACTTCGATTTGTTCGGGTTTAAGACCAAATTATTTGTTTGAGCCCACACAGAAATTGCTTCCAGATCCTTATTAATTTTCTCGACCGCTTCAACTGTATCCTTAGCTCTAAACGAAGAATACACTTGAGTGTCATCTGCATAGAGGTGGATTTTACAGAAGCTGACATTTTTAATTAGGTCTGCGGTATATAAAATAAATAAAAGTGGGCTTAAAATGGAGCCTTGAGGACAACCGCGTTTAACTACTTTTACAGTTGAACTTACTTGGTTGCCTTCAGCAGACGTTAGCTGCACGAATTGGCATCTATTATTGAGATAGGAACCAAACCAAGCACATGTCGACTGCGAAAAGCCATAGTAACTCATCTTAGCCAATAGCAGCTCGGTGTTTATGCAATCGAACGCGCGGGAGAAATCTAGCAATACCATTATGCTACCGTTACCAGCGTCAGATGCTTGTATTATACCGTCTGTAACGTGCGCAAGCGCTGTCTCCGTACCATGGTTACTGCGGAACCCCGATTGCATTACTGGGAGAATATTTTTAGCCTCAATATATTTGGACAGTTGAGTAGATATCACTCTTTCAACAATCTTTGATAAGACTGGTAGAATACTTATTGGACGCAGATCCTTAAGTTCATCAACAGTGGCTCCCTTTGGTAACGGCATAACTTTCGCCATTTTCCAATTTTCTGAGAATACACTTGTGGTAATTGACCTGTTAATAATACAAGTGATGATAGGAAGTGTAACTGGGAGCGTCATTCGTATCATACCAATGGTTATTAAATCGTGCCCAGCCGAGTTAGTATCTATTGATTTTATAATGTTTGCTACTTCTTCTTCGGAGCTATTATTAATATCAAATTGACTCTCCGTAAACTTGTTACTTTTAAAGAAACTCAGCAGGTCCTCATTAACATTTGGATCTCCAGGAGCGTCTAAAAAAAAAGAATTAATTTTGTCAGGGTTATTTAATCGGTTCGGTATAGACGGCAGAGTTGTATTACCTACATCCGCTGTACGCTTAAGGTGCTTCCACATATTCTTTGGGTTATTTAAGTTATTATTAATGAAGAACGTAAAATAAGCTCGTTTTTCGCTTTTAATGGCGCTATTAACTAAATTTTTGAGGTCTTTAAAATACCTGCGATGATGTTCAGTTTTGGTGGCAAGAGCTTTATTCCATGCTTTGTCTCTAAGAGTCATCATGTGTCTCACCACATCTGTCAACCATGGACGCTGCTTTTCATTTACTCGTATTCTTTTGAAAGGAGCGTGTTTGTCAAAAATTGTAGTGATCAAGTCATTGAAACGAGCAACCATATTGTTCACATCTTCATAGTTTAAAATTTCAGACCATGGCTGATAATTAAGATCCTTCAGAAATTTCCCCTCATCAATTTTACTAAGAAGACGCGTCCAAATGTACTGAGGAGATTGTTTTGGTTTTTTAATGGTTAAATCTACCAAAACCATAGCGTGATCACTGAGTAGTGAGTTATGATGGACAGATACATTACGAAATAAATGTGGAGAGTCCGTTACAATAAGATCTAATAAGGTTGCAGAGTTGTTTACGATCCGGGTTGGCTCATTTACTAAATTTGTTAGGTTTTGTTGGTTAAAAAACGTCAAAACTTCTGGCGCAGGGCTTGTGTTAGGCTTTAACAGGTCAACATTAAAGTCAGTCATCAGGCAAACAAGATTGCAGTTGCCAAACGAGCTAATAGACTCACTTTGTCAGCATGAAGCAGGTTTGTTGCTCCATGACCTACACCAACCAAAATACAGCTGTTAGACAGTTATTAGATCTCGTGTAGAGCTTAGCCCCTGCCTCTACAAGCCCTCACTCTATAAACCATTTATCTTGGTCAAAAAGTATGGCTTGGCTGTTTTACGGCTGTCGCAAAGACACTAAGAAATAAGGTCACTAGTCTTTAATGTTGTGTCATGCATAGTTTCATAAGACAGCCAGCCAAGTAATACTTTTGAACAAGATGAAGGTTTTGTAGAGTTAAACAGGGTTTACATTTTGGCTAGTTAGAAGTAGAGTTTACTATTAAGCCGAGTACTTTACTAACTTCTATCTTTAGTACTATTTTGTAACAGTTTACATTAAGCTAGTAATGTTTTTATCCCTAGTACTCTACCTACCAGTTACTCTACCCATGTAAACGAGGCATAGAGCTTGTAGAGTTAGGCCTTGTAGAATTAGAGGCTTGGCTTGATATCTGAAAACTATATATAATCGTTATGAGCTTGTGAGTCTTGGCAACCTACTTTACATGAAATATTTTTGGTGGAATGTAATTTCTTTTTGATACGAAATTTAATACCAGGCCATGCAATATGTTTTGCGAAAAAAAGTTTTTATCTATGAGACACTGGCCAGTTATAATTCATTTTGAAAATACAATTGTTTAAAAGTAAAAATACGAAAGTTCCAAGTTCAAAATTTCACTGCACATTTTTTACGAGCTAAATTGAACTATCGTCTCTCATTAAAACAAAATTTTTTAGGTAAAGGGGGGGGGGGAGGTGGACAAATACATATTTTTGTGGTTTTTCAAGGATTTCTCGAAATAGATGCCAAACTATATATTTTTACAATCACAATTTTAATGCCTACAATTTGATACCCATAATGTTTTTTTATAAAATATTTTCTATTTATTTTACTTTTTTTTATATTTTCAATTTGTGCACATTTTTTTATTGCTTTAGTTTTCCTGTAATTGGCCTAGTTATGATCTATAATTGACATTTTTTTCATATTTTTCGGTCTACCGGTTTCGGAGATAAGGGGAGGGGACATACATATTTTTTAAAGATTTCTCGTAACCAGTGCCAGTAAATATAGTAATAGTATACATATTTTACAACCAAGTTTTTAATATCTACTATTTGATACACTTTCCAGTCCGCCGCTGTTAGTGCATCTTCCATCCATCCATCCATCTTCAAAACTGGTGGACCGAAAAATATGAAAAAAATCATGGTAATAGATGTTTACGTAAAGATTACAGGAAAATAAAGCAGTTGAGAAATTCACGAAATAAAATAAAATGACAAAATTAAATTTATCATCCACAATACGGAACCCTAGGTACGCGAGTCTGACTCGCACTTGGCCGGTTTTTTTTTTTATCTTGGCGACGGCTGGCTTGCCAGTTAACCTCAATAAATGTGATGTTGACAGTTTTTGTTTTCTTTTTCAGGTAAGTCACAGATGCATTTAGTAGCTGCTGATTCCCAGGTCATCCAACTGCTGGGTAAAGGTTTCCCTCAATCTTCTCTAGGTAAGTTGAATGGTGGTGTTCATAAGTCTACAATATACACGAGCATAGAATGTAAGGTGAAATTTATTGAAACGCCCGAATTTCTATGGGAGGTTCAGTAGGTGATAGAGACTACAAATCTGAAGTAGATGATAGAGACTACAAATCTGAAGTAGGTGATAGAGACTACAAATCTGAAGTAGGTGATAGAGACTACAAATCTGAAGTAGGTGATAGAGACCACAAATCTGAAGTAGGTGATAGAGACTACAAATCTGAAGTAGGTGATAGAGACTACAAATCTGAAGTAGGTGATAGAGACTACAAATCTGAAGTAGGTGATAGAGACTACAAATCTGAAGTAGGTGATAGAGACTACAAATCTGAAGTTTAAGGTGAATCAGACAAGGTAATGATAGGAAATGAAATATAATACCTAATTTTTTTTTGTGTAATGTAGGTATACATCAGATACACTTATTTCAGGTCGGTTTTTTGTAATATAATTAAATAATCTATGTCTAATATATAATAAATTTATATACACGGTGTAACAGAAAGGTGTAACCATATTTAAAGAGCTTATTCAGTCAATGGTATAGAACAACTTTTACTATGGAGCCAACCCTGAAATCTCGAAAAAAAAATCTGCCCTTCCATACATTTCAGCCGAGCGGCATTGCTTTTTCTATGAAAAAGTTGTTTTTTTTTTCGAGATAAAGGGTTTGTTCCATAGTAAAAGTTGTTCTATACCATTGACTGAATCAGCTCTTCAAATATGGTTACACCTTTCTGTTACACGTTGTATAGTTAATAATAATAATTTAATTAAATAATACACTTGAATAGAATAAAAAATATAGAAATAAATAATATTATAAATATAGATAAACATAAATGCAATACATACAGGGTGTTTGGGGCATCAAAGTAAATTTTTTCAGGGATGATAAAGGAAGTGATTTTAAACATTTTTGACTGAATTTACTTTAAATAATAAAGTTTTTTAAATAATAAATAAAAACTATATAGGTTTTGGATTATAATTAGCTACGACACTTCCGTAATTTTCAGTTCAGGAAAAAAAAATGATTTTGGCTTTAATAGTTTAACCACTTTTTTCAACATTTTCATAACAATTATGCGCGTGGAGATAAAGGCAAATTACTCTATAACTTTTAAACGCTTTTATTTGGGCACGGGATATTTCCATACATTTTATATACATATTTTTCAACTATTATTAAAATGAATAACCTCTAAAACGTCGAAATGAATGCCTTAGCAATAAAAAAATACAATATTTTTTCTTCCATGATGACAATACTTATTTAATACAATTAATTTTGTTGATTAAAAGTAAAAAATTAAAGGCTAAGAAAATTGTTCGAGCTGGTGGACGCAAGCACTTATTGTAATAAAAAATAAATGTTAACTAGTAATTTAAAAACGAAAACAGATGTTTTCAATTACTTTTTGCTTAAGTATAACTACTTGTTATCTTTCTCATATGTACTGTTTTCTTCTGTATCTAAATTACAAACAGAGTATTCCTTATTATCTTCTCCTTTAATTTCATTTTCGATATCTATCAACGTTTTATTACTGGATTCTGGCAAAAATAGATATAAGTAAATTAAACATAAAGAAATAATGACAGCATTTAAAAGGAACACTTGCAGGCCGTATTTCTTAAGCATACTTGGCAAAATTTTGGCTAAGGTGAATGTCAGAACAGCATAAACTAAACCGCTAATAGAGACACACAGGCCTCTATGAGATAGTGGATACACTTCTAACATCACAGCTTGTATAACAGGTAATATACCTAAATCTCTCATTAAGAAAAACGCCAGAAGTAACACAAGTTTCATCCAAGAATACTTTTCAGGTACAAAACCTTTAGATGTCAAAAAAGATAATAAACTAAGAAACAATAAAATGAAAACCGCCGAAATACCAGTACTAAATAAAAGTGTCCTTTTTTTGAACTTTAACATCGAAAAACATGATAAACTAGCACAAACAAAAATCTGCACATCCATTGCCAGAGCAAAGTAGTTCGCACTTCCTTTGTCTCCGGTTATGATAACGAAAAGATCTATAATATACAGCGCAAATAAATATTTACCAAAAGCTTCAAACATAATAACGCCAACAAAACCAATAACAGCAGTCTTCAAGAAACACTTGTCACCAAGGTACTTAATCACCCTTGTCACTTTACTTCTATTTTTCTGCTTTTCTAATCGTTTATCTAATAAAGCATTCCGTTGACTGTGTATGAGCTGCTGCAGCTCAGCATCTTCATCATTTCCTCTGTACCAGACGAAAGCACTCTTGCACTCTTCAAACCGTCCTTGAGCAGCCAACCAGGCCGGGCTTTCTGGACAGGTTACTGATACCACCAAACCATAAACAGCTGGTACGCAATTCCACAACACCAAACTTCGCCAGTCAAAGAACTTTCCCAAGAAATGGGGTACCATGGAACCTATTACGTGTAATAGAAATCTTGCACTTAGTAAACATCCTCTGTATTTTGGAGAACTGATTTCTGCAGCCAAGACTGTTCCAGTAGCTCCACCACCACTGAGTCCAAATACCACCATTGAAGTAAACAGAAATGTGAAGCTATTCGCCAGATACAGCATCACGCTGGCCATCAAAATTGGGATCAAGGATAATAATAAAACGCATTTTCGACCATATTTTTCTATCACGTATCCAGCAATGCATTTCGCAGGGAAGCAAATAAGAAAATATATGGAAGCTGAAAAAAAAAGAAAAATTGATTGGTTTGAAATTAATAAAAAAAATCTATTGTGGGCTACAAAAGTAAAAAAAAAAAATTTGTTTTCTACATGCACTTATCAACTTAAAATAGATAGTAAAAAACTCATTCCTGTTGGGTTTACAAGTAAATAAATTGAAGGAGCCAAGCGAAGCGGAACGGAGCGAGGTGACCCCCCCTAGTTTTAACAGAATTAATGATATATACGCAAAAATCTGTCTCACCCCGCTTATGTTTTATCCGTGTAAAATATTTGGTCATTAATCAAAGGGTGCATATAAATTTAAATTGAGGACCTCATTTTGCGTCAATTAGAACAGAACTCTATGACGTTTTCTTTTTAGTTTAAAATAGCGCGCTCTCAGCCGTGGCTGTTACGACCACCAGGAAACACGCGCTCCCAAAAAACGGAGATTTTATTTAATAACTTGGTGTCTAGGTTAAATTATTAAAATATTCTAAGACAAATAGACAGGTTCATTGTTCCTCATTTTAAATACAAAATTCAAAGCTGTATTGTTTAAGGAAGGCCCTTTGACACTCGAAAATCATGAAATTTAGAGGTAGCTTCATAATTTTTTTCTGTCACTTGAAGTTATAGCTTTTACTTTTATTCTAACATGAATAGACCAGCCCTATTTATAGTCTACTATCTATAGGTATATTATTTTGATTAAACCGATTGATTAAGTTATATAATGTGAAATGGTCATTTAAAGTTGTGCATCTGACCCTATACGGATCCTTAAATTCAAAAGTGGCTCAATTATTATTCTAAAAAACTTTAATTTTAAAAATTCTATTTTACAGAAACCAATAGAAACTTTGCAATGAGAGTATATTTAATACATAGGTATTTAAGGCTTTGTAGAACAATAATAAAGCAAATTACAAATTTAAATACAAAAGGGCAGGTTTTTTACAATCCGCCTGCTAAACGGCTCTTAAGATGAATAAGAGAAATTGGTCTTATGTAAATTATAGTAAAATTAACGCACCAATCCAAGACTCCTGTTCCGTGGTCAGTTTGACACCACTGTCAGGTTTCCTTAAGCTTGGTAAGGCGATTGATATTAATCCGAAAATGAAACCTTTACCAAGAAACATTGCCATCATCCCACTGACAGCAAACATCTAAAATTAACATAGTAGATGCTAGTGATTGTTGGCACTTGGTGGAATTTATAAAACATTGTTTTAGAAAAACACGTGTACTTAACCACATATTACATATAACTTTATTATGCCCGACCGGTTTCGCTGTAAAGCATATTCTAGGGCCTTTTTAAATGCTTTACAGCGAAACCGGTCGGGCATAATAAAGTTATATGTAATTATATGTTATATGTAATATGTGGATAAGTACAAGTGTTTTTCTAAAACAATGATCTAAAATTAAGAAATAAAACAAGACATATCGTCACGACATAATTTATCCCAGAGGGGTATCAGAGGTGTTACCAAGTGTCAACTGTCACTGGAACAGAGACTTACCTGTACCATCTGTTCACCGATGATTTTTAACTAACTTGAGGGCAAAGACGAAATTTCTTTCTTTCATCTTTCTAAATTAACCAAGTAGAGATGTCGTGCCGGTCCATCCAATTCCGCAACCCCTCCTGTGTTTTCGCATAGCTGGCATATCAGAGCATGAGCACAATAAACAGTGCCAACCAGAAACTAGATTTGTGCGTACCTCCTTTCTGTATTGAATGTCTGTGGTGGATACGAGTATGCAAATGCGAAAATTTGACTATTGTTATCATTCCATGCAATGAAAATGAGCTACTACTCTATACAATGTTGTGGAAAAAACATTAGAAGCTCCAGCTATAGAAAAGATGAAACCACGTTCCACCGGTAGGTAAAATTATCAAAAAAAATAATTGTTTATTAATTTGTAGAGATGTAACGGATATCCGGTTACTATCTATGTATGTTGAGTTAAGTATCCGGTATTCGGCCTATCCGGCCGACTTAACTCAACATACAAAAATTCGTTTAAATCACAAAATAAATTGATTGTATCAATGATTGAATAATACATAAAGTGAATAAGAGATGAGCTACAGTAGATAAAGACAAGCTTTACCGCAATTGTTGGGAATAAACGTTTGTGCTTTTCTTTATACATTACACCAGCTTCTTTTGTTCTCATAATAACCGCATGTAACTCAACAGGTATCTTTAAATAAAAACACGTGGACTAAGAATCATACTGAACAACTTTTTCAAAGAAACATACTTGTGGAAATGAAAAAATATTTTCATATTTCCTTACTCATTTTGAAAACCTAGGTACTGTGAATTTTGAAAGGGCACTGGGCCATGTGGGCAATGTGTTCCAGTATGAACAGTAGATTACGCGGTTTCATTTAAATATACCTGTCCATTTACATACAGTATACACCGCTGCAAGGAGACAAAAGATACATATTTACGAATTTCGTTAGGATCGGAAATTGTTTGCGTTTACAGACAAGCATTTGTATGATTGTGATTGTGAATTAGAAAATGCACAAATAATCTTGCCCAGTTGCACCCGCACGCACCTTGGTGCGTCATGTTTAGACTTGCTCAATTAGTGTGAAACGCATATCTTGGGCCAGATATTCGGCCGCTGGACATCCGGCTATCCGGCCTAGTGCCCCGCCGGATATCCGGTATCCGGTATCCGGCCAAATCACTAACCGTTTCATCTCTATTAATTTGTCAAGTTATACTGGACAAACAAAGTCATTAGTGCATCTCACTTCCAGTGGCGTGCACAGAACTTTTTTCCGGAAAAGCAATCAGAAGGTCAAGTAAGACAAAAAAAATATATGAAAAATTTTTAGTAACACTTTGAAAAAAAAAGTTTGTATGACGCCAGGGTAGGCACTGCCTTTCCTAGAGTGAACATTTTCATACAAACTTTTTTTTTCAAAGAGTTATTTAATTTTTTTCATATTTTTTTTATTGTCGTACTTGATCTTCTGATTGCTTTTCCGGAAAAAAGTTCTGTGCACGCCACTGCTCACTTCCACTTACTGTTTTATCTAATGCCATCTTAGTCTTTCGCTTTCCTGGTTTTGTGCTTCGATGGTATGTTAATTTATCGACATTGGCAAATAACTATATATAATAACTAAATTATAAATTTTGAAGCTTTTGTCTGTCTGTAAGTGAAATTATATACTGGGTGTTAAGATGAAGTTGCGGAAGCCGGAAACTGGCAATAGTACTCAAATGTGAATAAATGATGTTACATATAATCAAAAGTTTTAATTGCCTAAATACATAGTTCTGATACGTACAGATTGGCATTATGGGTAAGTTCTGGTACATTATTTAAAGCAAGGGTCTCTGACATATTTTGCGGCCCTCAAAGGCTAAGGAAATTTTCATTTATTCTATAAGACATTTTTAATTCACTTGTTTGGTTTTAAATTATTGCTGAGGTGGTATGTTTACGTGCGACAATGTGCGGCCCTTTGACAGACCTAGGATAGATTATTGGCCCTACAGCTAAAAAAGGTTGAAGACCCCTGATTAAAAGCTTGCTCTAGTTTTGTAAAACGCTGTCACATAATGATTTTTGCCTTTGCTTTTATACCCAGTATAGAAAATTATTTTTTCACACTTACTTGTTTATATAAAGGAATAATCATTTTTGATACCAATTTAAAGCTTAAAATAAATTAACTTGGTAGCTCTTGATAAGATTATGACTTATGATTTTATAGATTAATTTAATAAAACAATAATCTCAAACCACTTGACACTAGAATAAAACTTGTTAATTTGATCTTTTGACATTGAATTTGATACGTACTATAGGTACGAGCATAACATTGACACAATATAATTAATTGTACATCTGTTAAAACAAGCTCTTGGATTGGCAATAAACTGTACTGGCAACACAGAACTAACTTTTTGCAGACCTAGTATATAAGGTCTTTCAATTTAAATGGAAAGTAATTCAGGAGGTGATTCAGTATCGTTAATACATCACATTCCACTGCAAAGCACTTTTATTTTCTCTTCTCAGTACAAAGTGGTCCAATCAGCTGACTCAGTTTGTACGGACAAGTGAAGAAAAATTTCGCGCAAAAAAAGTACTTTGCAGTGGAATGTGATGTATTAACGATACTGAATCACCTCCTAAATTACTTTCAATTTCAGTGGAATGTGATGTATTAACGATACTGAATCACCTCCTAAATTACTTTCAATTTAAATTGAAAGACCTTATATACTATCATTAGATCGGTGATACAAAATAGAAAGAACATTATAAACACGCATGTTAGAGCGAGACAGATAGACGAGACCTTTTTTCCTACAGATTTTTTTTACTGTGCCTGCAGTTAATTATGAACGGAACAAATTCTGCTTATTTTTGCAAAATCCCTGGTTTTAGACTGTAATTTCGTGTTTATTGCAATGCTTAAGACTATACACCCTACTAATTAAGTCTATATCTGTATATACTAATTAAATTTATTTTTCAATGCATGTGCTCGTAAAGGCCCACTTTTTATGCATCAAAACCGAACAGAAAGTCGATTATTTTGCCCTAGGGCTTTATTATTATTATTTTTTTTTTAATTATTTACAATGGTTGGCTAACCTGCAGCCTTTCCTGTGTACCATAGACGTTATACTTTTTTTTCCACCGTTTAACGGCTCTGGATACAGTCCTTTTGAGCCAATTATAATTTAAAGTTCACAAGATTATATTTGTTTTCATTTCCTCACACTATGCATTGAAAAATGTAGTATGATACACGGGCGTAAAAGCAATAAATTACTCGATTACGTTTAAAACACTCACTACGCTCGTGTTTTAAATCGTCCTCGTAATTTATTCCTTTGCGCCCTTGTAGCATAAACTACTATTATTGTTTTTTGTCTTGTTATGCATTTTTGGTTTTTGTTTTTATTTTCTTTATTTTAGTTATAAGCCATTTCTGCCAATTGTTATTGATTTTTCAATTTAGTAAATAAAATTGTTAACGACTCGTAAATACCTTATCATGCAATTGTAACGGAGGTAGCTGAAAACCAGCGCCAACCAAAGCATGTTTTGGATGGCACATAGCTGAGCTACATCCTTTTGTCGTGTTGTAATTTTTATCTATAGATTACTCCCTACTTAAGTAAACCTTTTCTACTGTGTTAGCTATAAATTCTTTTTTTTTTGTCAACGCGCCAATAAATTTATTTTCTTTCTTTCTTCTTTTATTAGACGTTATTAATTATAGTTACGTATGCAGAGCCCAAATGCAACCCATTTAAGGTTAAATGTCCCTTAGCACAAAGTGCATAACTTAACTTTGTATTTATTGTTTAGTAGTTAAAAATTTAAAAACATTTGGTTATATGGCAGTTAACACCAATAGTTCAGTATTAATGAGGTTTATAAAGCATAAGTTTGAATTTAATGCACAATTACTTATGATCTGGTCCAAACAAAGTTAAAACAGCATTTTAAATCATGGCCCGAGGAATTTTTTCAAAATACTTGTGCTTATAAATTTGTTGAAAATCACATAACACCCTCGTGAGCGTTCTGTATGTGCATTACAAGGTGGTACATCAAGTAGTTACAAAAATTTGGTGTACAGGTGTGGTGGAAAAATTCTTTGTTCCAGATAAGAACCCCGGTAGCGCAGTCAGTAGCGGGCTTGCCATGTAATGTAAGCAGGAGAGGTCGCAGGTTCAAATCCAGCCAGAAGAATTTTTTCAAAATATTTGTGCTTTTAAATTTGTTTCTAATTTATTTCAGATTCGTAATGCACTCTAATAACAATAAGAGTATTTAAAGCGATGGATTTTGCAATAAAAACATATAATCTTACTAAAACATTATTCACCCTCTTATTAATTGATATTAATTATTTGTTCAGAATAAAATGTATATTTCGGAACGCATCCATCAATGGTCTATATATTTTGTCTATGGACTTGGAGCTGTCAAAAACGAGGGACGTGGAATTTTCTTGGTATAGATCGCGGACGATTTTAATATGTGTTATTAAGGGCTTAATTGTAGGGAAATCGGTGCGGACATCGTAAGAAACAGTATTCGATCAAGGGCTGAAGATATTTTGGCGTGAAGGCCACTTTTGAGTGTATTTCCTGTGTGTGTGAAATAACCTATATCCACGCGGTGTGCGACAAGTGGACTTGTTAATTACTATTTCTGGGTTCGGATGCATCCCGGGGTAGGAGGGTTGTGTTTAGATTCATCGTGGAAGGTGATCTACGTGTCACGGCACCGACACGCCTTGGTCTCCGCAGCGAAGGGTCTTCGTGCGAGGACTACTTGATGAGGTCATCATACAACTGTCTGGTAGGACATTTTATATTAAATATTAGATCATAAGATACTTGTATACTATAAATCTGGGACAGCTATGGGCCCCTGCTCCAGCTGCAAGTATCGCCCTTTAGCATACAATTAGTGGTGTCTGAGCGTGGTTATGGAATCCTCGCACCAGTGACGTCGATGCCCGTCACTAGTCAGTATTACTACTTTTTATATGCTACAATTTCTGGTAGCAACGAGCGTTTATATCAAACAAGATTTGGTAGCCAGTCCGTGGTTAATCCCAACTTTGGTTTATATACATATAAACAGCGGAACTGGGCGGCCCCAGTGTCATTGAACTGTTAACATAGCTAGGCTATTTACATGTACATGTAGCAATTACAAATTGGATTTGTTTAGTGCTTTGAGTAGATAATTGATTACCGGAGGGTACCACATTGATGTGGTTCAGTAATATCAGTATAAATTGTTAATTTAGTACATATCAAGTGTTCTTGTATTGCAATAACATTATATCATATAACGGTTTATATTATAGATTGGAAATCAACTTGTTAGCTAATATACGGTTATCTTGGCTTGAATTTATGTACTTACAAGCATGTATACAAGTGCATAGTGGAATGTGCATTCGGGTTTGTGTGTATTGTATACACCAAATATAATTTAAATTTGGTAATATAGAATTAGGTAGGAACCTATTTGTTTGTTTAGTATTGACGGACAGTACATACATTGGTAATTGGGAATTAATTTTGCTAATTAAATTCTATTTATAGGTAGGGTACCTATTGAGCAGTGCTTCTGTATTTTGTGCCGTGTCAGGGTGTTTGCTAAATAGTTTTTATTTATACATTTCCCGGTTCATTGCGGCATGATGTCCAAGTCTCACAAGGCTGCGTTGGCGAAAGAGCTCCGCTGGTTTACAACCGTCCAGGGATTGCTTTCTCGTTCGGATCGCGACAATGCAATCCTGGAGAGAGCCGAGCGGATGCATCAGCGGCTGGCTGATGCAGAGGCGGCTGTGGCAGCACTGCAGGAAAGTGACGAGCCTTTGAAGAGGTATGTTACGGATTTAGCTCAGATAAAAGGGATTTATGATGATATAACAGAGGCGGCCTCCATGATCAAAAAGCGACAATCGGGCAGCCCGGTTGTTAGCGCACCTAGACCAATAGATGGCGCCACTGGTAAGACGCTGGTTATAACGTCGAATATTGTTGCTGATCTAAAGAGGCAAAATTCAGGAGGTCCTATAGTTGTCACGCCTCAACCGGTAGATGGCGTGTCTAGTAGTTTGGCTAATTTAGAACTAAATAAATTCAATGGGAAAATGGAAGAATGGGTTTCATATAGGAATATGTTTACGTCATTAATAAATTCTAGGGTAGATTTATCAAAGGGGCAAAAGATGGCATATTTGATGTCAACATTGGAGGGCGAAGCAAGGTCGCTCATCCAGCACCTCAGGGTAGAGGATGATCATTATGATATAGCGTGGGGCTTATTAAATGATAGGTATCAGAACATGCGCTTACTGGCGGATGCGCATGCGTCTCAATTGTTGACGTTACCTAGGGTAACCGACTGGGCACAGCTGAGTCAGCAATTACTAACTCCGGTCACTGTGGCGTGTAATGCCCTTAGAACATTAGGTTTACCGGTGGACGAGTGGTCGTTTTTACTCGTTCACATTATTTTAGGTAGGTTGCCTAATGACGTGAGGTCACGTTTTGAGCGGGTGTCCGCAGAAAAAGTTGGCAGCACTGTGCCTAAATTTACGGACTTAATGAGGTTTCTTGAATATGAAGCTAGGGTAGCAGAAACATCACAGCCGGACTTGGCGCCATCTGGGGCGCAATCATTTTCGTCTGCTGGCTCATCTGAATGTGGGGAGCCCAGACAACCGCAGCAGTCGCGGGGACGCGATATGACACGTTTGGCGGGGGTCGCCGTGGTCGAGAGGTCATCGACCTGTTTACAGTGTGGCCATACGGGGCATGACCTGCTGAGATGTCAGCAGTGGCGAAACCTGCACGTCACCGAGCGGCGACGCATAGTGAAGCGTAAGGGCCTGTGTTTCGGTTGCTTGGGCAATCATTTTGAACGTAATTGTCCCGAGCCACGACGTTGCAGTGTTTGTGAGGGGCCTCACCATTTATTGTTGTGTGCCAACAGATCTGAAGCGGCTTCACCGGTCCCGCAGCGACGGAGCCCTACGGGCGGGGGTGCTTCAGGGAGAACCCCCCCCCCCCTTGGACAACGGGGGTGCGTCAGGGAGAACTTCCCCCCCCTCGGTCCAGGGAAGGCTTGCTGTCGGGCAGAGCTCCCCTCCGTCGGAACGGAGGACTGCGGCGCGAGGCGCGCCCCCTCACCGGGAGGTGAGTTATGTATTTGCGCGTGGACCCGTAGGGGGCTTGCCTACGGGCTATCACACATATGGCCATGTTGTGAATTGGGCCCCTACGGGCGGGGGCCAATTGGAGTTGGCAAGGGCTAGGCCCCCCCTTCCCGCGCCGGTTTTGGTGCCAGCTGGCAGGGAGCACCGTGTTAAGACGGAGTCACGGGGTTACTCACCGCCGTACCGTGAGTACCCGCGGTTAGAGTACCACCCGCCGTACTCAGGGAGAGTTGGAGGCTACGCTCCCCCCATGGTTGGGATGTGCACACGCCAGCCGTATTATTGCCAGTGGACTGGTCCTGCACTCCTCAGGTGGGGTAGTCTGTAACTAGCTTGTTCAAGCCATGAGTACGGAACCGCGGACGGTTCTGTTGCCTACCGCGATGGCTCGCGTCTAGGGCCCCAGGGGGGATTGAGTTAGGGTAAGGGCCCTCCTCGACTTGGAAAGTCAAGTGGCGCACCGATTAGTTTTGAACCTGGAAGTTTCGTCGGTGCCGCTCCTAGGTATTGGTGGACTGGAGTTGAATCAGCGGCTGCAGCCATGGTTATAGACAATATTGTCGGCTGGCAGCCTTCTTTGGACCTTCCTCCGTCCATAATCTCATGCACGTCAGGTCTGCATCTGGCAGACCCACGTTTTGTCATCCGGCCCCAGTCGATGTTTTCCTGGGCGCGGATTTGTTAGGATGGATCCTATTTGGTTTTTAAAAAGACTCTGGGTTCTTCTTCATTGGTGGAGGTATCCACAATTTTGGATATTCGATATTTGATTCGATACTTGGATTATTATGTTCGAACTTAGGAAATGGCTTTCACCAAGCACCAAGGCCGTTCACTTGGCAGTGGTATCAGCTTTGACTACGGAGACCTTCGTCGCCGCGTTGGATCGTTTCGTGTCGCTTAGGGGTTTACCTTCACTTATTCGTTCCGACAATGGCACAATCTACAGAGGTACTGCTAATGATGTTGTTATTTTTTGTTTTGTAAATAACTATGCTAGTTTAAGTTAAATCTTCGCCCGGAAAGGGGTAACTTGGCGGTACAGTCCCCCAAATTGCCCTCACTGGGGAGGGAATTTTTTTGAAGCTGCCGTCAAGTCGGCGAAGACCCACCTCCGCTGCGTTATTGGGGAAACTGTTCTAATTTTTGAGGAGCTTGCCACTGTATATTGTTAAGTGGAAGCGGTCCTCAACTCTCGTCCTCTCTGTGGTCAGACAGGACTGAGCATCCTAGGGAAGGAAATTTAATTCTTTGGAAGGATATGAACTTGCTATCCTTGTTTGGCGCCGGGGCCGTATATTAAAGTTGTTTTGGCGGAGACGGAACTCCACGCGTCGCAGAGGTGTTGGTCGAAGGTTCGATTTTGTGACGAGCCATGACAACTCTCTCCCGTCTCCCGGTTGTATGAGCTAGTGGACTGATTGCTCAGCCCAGAGCGGGGGACTGTTCAGAATAAAATGTATATTTCGGAACGCATCCATCAATGGTCTATATATTTTGTCTATGGACTTGGAGCTGTCAAAAACGAGGGACGTGGAATTTTCTTGGTATAGATCGCGGACGATTTTAATATGTGTTATTAAGGGCTTAATTGTAGGGAAATCGGTGCGGACATCGTAAGAAACAGTATTCGATCAAGGGCTGAAGATATTTTGGCGTGAAGGCCACTTTTGAGTGTATTTCCTGTGTGTGTGAAATAACCTATATCCACGCGGTGTGCGACAAGTGGACTTGTTAATTACTATTTCTGGGTTCGGATGCATCCCGGGGTAGGAGGGTTGTGTTTAGATTCATCGTGGAAGGTGATCTACGTGTCACGGCACCGACACGCCTTGGTCTCCGCAGCGAAGGGTCTTCGTGCGAGGACTACTTGATGAGGTCATCATACAACTGTCTGGTAGGACATTTTATATTAAATATTAGATCATAAGATACTTGTATACTATAAATCTGGGACAGCTATGGGCCCCTGCTCCAGCTGCAAGTATCGCCCTTTAGCATACAATTAGTGGTGTCTGAGCGTGGTTATGGAATCCTCGCACCAGTGACGTCGATGCCCGTCACTAGTCAGTATTACTACTTTTTATATGCTACAATTTCTGGTAGCAACGAGCGTTTATATCAAACATTATTTGTAATATTAATTAATTAATACCCCTCTTCAAAGAAGCAAAATGTTATTACTAACGCTTTTCCTTCATTAGTGAATACTTTTAATACTAAACGAACCAAACCCTTTGTGAATAGTTTGTGTAAATTTTGTAAATATAATATTAAATTATAAGTTTTGTACTATGTGTACAATGGGCATACAAATGGGCAGATTCATGCTGAATATTGATAAATGTATACTTTTTTAGGGTTCCGTACCCAAAGGGTAACCAACGGGACCCTATTACTAAGACTCCGCTGTCCGTCTGTCTGTCCGTCTGTCACCAGGCTGTATCTCATGAACCGTCATAGTTAGATAGTTGAAATTTTCACAGATGATGTAGGTATTTCTGTTGCCGCAATAACAAAAAATACTAAAAAACAGAATAAAATAAATATTTAAGGGGCTCCCATACAACAGACATGTTTTTTTTGCCGTTTTTATAGATAATGGTACCGAACCCTTCGTGCGCGACTCCGACTCGCACTTGGCCGGTTTTTTTATAACCAATAATCACACAAATAAAGCACAGCGACTTCTAGATAACATAACGTTTCAGGAAAAAAGAAGTCGGCAAAAATTTTGTTTTGGTACCATCGGTCTTTATATAATTATTATTAACTTTTTAGTGAATGACTGCTGTTACTATTGAAGTCGGTTACTATTTTTTTGTTAAAAGTTTATTTTATTGTGTTATACTACAATTAATACTTGCGATTGTCGGCTCTTGGTGAAACATCATCATGGATGAAAACAAACACTTGTACTGTTTCACAATTTAATTTACAGCAAATTTAACCCCAACTAGTTTCGCCTTATCGGCATTCTCAAGGGAATTCCCGATATAGAATGCCGATAAGGCGAAACTATTTGGGGTCAATTTTGCTGTAAATTAAATTGTGAAACAGTACAAGTGTTTGTTTCCATCCGTGTTATACTACAGTCGGACGAAAGGTTAAGTGGACAGACACGGAGGCTAAAGAGCAACATTTTAATGACGAGGCCCAAAAAATAAAGTATTTAAATAAATAATTGACTCACGTATTCTGAAGAAGCTTCTCCACGTTCTACCAAAATTATAGGAGACGTCAACGAAAGGTTTTCAACGTCAACCATAAATATCTTATTACCTAAGGCATAACGCTCAAAACGGAATAAAAGCTTCTACTCTCTGTACATGAAGAATGGGTATTTAACCCACAAAAATATGACACCTAACAAATGGAGTTCTCGACAAGGTTAATGGAGCGAGGAGATAGAAGGGTTATTTTGTGCTAAAGAGATGTTAGGTCTTGCCACATTCGGGTAATGCAGACATTAGGTAAGTAAGTAGGTCGAAACATTAATATGGTCGAATTAGAGGTAGTATTTTATGAATAAAACTACGAGTAGCTTTGCCCGCGACTTCGTTCGCGTGGAGGTTCATAAGACCATGGGCGCCGGCAGAAAAAATATCCAAGCCTTAAGAGGATGGCATACCCTAGCAACTTTTTTAATGGCAAAGACTTTATTTGCTTTTCATAGAGGCGATTATATGTAGGTTTTTTGGCCTATTTTTCTTGGACGCGTAATGCTAGCGATCACGCAGCGAAACAACAAATTGGTGTGTTTTTAGCTGATACTGAAATATTTTGTAGGGAAAAAAATATTGAATTTAGGTGATATACCTTCATATTTTTATTACCTATTTTATGAAAAAAAAATCATGTTGATCTCTTAACCGCGTTCTTGAAGCGAACGTTTGAAAACCAAAAAAAAAGAGGTTGCAAAACATTTTATTTTGACAAAAGTATAAATCTTAGTACATTGTTTATACGTAAGATCCCTAGAGAAAAGATTAATAAACCAAATTTATTTTTTTCAATACAAGGAGAGTCCGAATTTCTTCAAACGAATCCTAGATAGCCTGGAGTTGGCCATGGTCTAGGTTCAGGTACAGTCTTAAGTTTTTCATATGTAGATTAGTTCCATGCCACAGAATAAATAAGTTTGACTACTGATTTATATTAAAACGGCTTACCTCAATACGTGTTATGATCGGGAAAGCCGACCAGTTTCAGCAGATTTAGACTGCCTTCATCTGGGCGAGTAAAGACGTTTACGCGACGACGTTACGCCTCACACTGGCGTAACGTCGTATTGAGGTGAGCCGTTTTTATATAAATCATGAATTATCCTCAAGTCTCATTTAATTCTATAAGTTTGACTACTTTCTATCTACATGATGATTAACACAGTACTTGTACTGGTTTCATTATTTGCTTAGATTTTTTTGGTTATTTTACCCAACCGGTTTCGGTTTTACACAATTATCAAGGGTTTTATGATTAATCTGTTGTTATTTACATACATTATTTAATTATAAATTAATAACAATTTAATAATAAGTTTATTTATTATTTAACAATAAATGATTGCTCGTAAGAGGCACCTTCAAAGTGAGACCTATCCCAGATAAACTACAGGAGAGCCGTCTGCGGTTGTACGGACACGTTATGAGGCGACCATCCGACCACATGACCAAAAAAGTGCTAGATATCGAAAATAAACCCCGAGGACGAGGAAGACCCCGAATCACATGGATGTCCGTAGTAAATAAGACCCTCAAAGAAGCCCAAGTCAGCAAAGAGACGAGCCAGGACCGAGCTGCCTGGAGACGCATGATACGAAGGGCCGACCCCAAATAAAACGGTAAAGGGCCAGATAAAGAAGAATAAATGAGTGCAAGTAAAATAACATCAAATTAAACTTGAAACCCTTGATAATGGTGTAAAGTGCTGTGAAGGTAAGCGCTCCAGTCTGGATATAAACTTCTTGTCATAAACAAACGAGATAATATAGGTATACCACTGGAAGGCGCTGGAAGCCAAACCACAAGTTAATCCTCGATTAGCTTAGCTTGGTTTCTAACGTTGACCAATACTTGTATTTACCTTAAGATAGAAACTAATTATGTATTTTTGTAAAGCTTGATGTACGTTTTGAATAAAGATTATTATTATATTATTATTATTATTACCACTAATTATGGTTCCAACATGATGTATAAAAACACTTGCATTCGTTTTACAGTTTATAAGCTTATTCAACGCCTTGAATATTGCCATATGCGAAAAAAATACGCGTGTTTCTTTTCTGTGTATTTCATGAAATACATTTAAATATGCATTTTGACTATATAATCTAGGGTTTTGAAATTGGAAAACATGTTTGGATAAATTTTCCTCGATAGAAATAATTGTTGAAATGAGGTCTTTAAACACACTTTTTCTCCTCGTTTGACGAATAGGAACCATAAACAGAACTCAAACATATTTTATAAGGTGTGTTTCAACAATATCTAGACAAATCTCTATTATATTTGAAAATTTGCTAATGTAGTTTTGGTTGATTAAAAATTAATAATAAAAAGGTAAAAATAATAATTTAACTCAAGATATATTTCGGGCCCTACTGGGCCCGGCATCAGTGGGGCCCGAAATATATCTTGAGTTAAATTATTATTTTTACCTTTTTATTATTAATTTTTAATCAACCAAAACTACATTAAAAATCTCATGAAAATTTGCTAGCTATTTTAGATTTTTTAATAAAAATATAAAACTAACGTTTTTCCCCTTTGCCCTGAATCCGCCCCTGTCGCACTGCGCGATTTTTTGCTTGGAGTGACAATGACAAAAATAAAATTCGCATAGCCTCTTAACCCGACCGGTTTCGGATTTACACCATTATCATGGGTTTAGTTACACTGCTTGGATGTTATTTTGTGCAATAAATGATATAGTAAACAGTGAAGTATGCAGTAGAAATTCTACTATATATATAATAGCCTAGCTATATATACGAATTCATACGAATACCTATATATATATATATAATACGAATACCTATATTACAATAAATAAATATACTAATATATACCAAAAAAATGTATAATATGTAAACCAATATTAATAGTAGAAGAAAATTTGCTTGAATAATTATGACTTATATAAAATTATACCACAGACTTACCTTTTACTTCATAAAGCTATATTACTCGTCAAAAACGTTGTTCTTTTATTGCAACCCTAATTCTCAATTGTAACACTATTCATAATCATTCGTCTCTGGGACGATCAAAGCTCTGTAACTTCTCAAGGACACGTCACTACGGATAAAATGTACCCGTGATACTAATGGTTGTGTGTCTTAGAAAGGTACTTGAGAGGTCAGCTTTCCATGTCTTTCACTCGAGAAGTTAGAATACATTTTGTGTTTAGCGCGTTCTGTGAGACGAATGTTTATGAATCTAGGGTTATGTATATGTTTAAGGTTGTTAAGTGGTAATATTTATTTAAAGAAGCATTTTTTTTCTTCTATTGTCAATTACTTTTTTATTTTTATTTCCATTAATTTTAAAGTAAGTTTAAATGTGTCCCGTTAACAAACGATGGGTCTTGCTAGACTATTTCAGATACAATATACCCATGTCTTGTTACACTTGTGTCTGTAATCAGAGGTGCAAACTTTTGTCGTTAGAGAACTACTAGTTCTCAATTTAAAGTTGCCATCGTGAGGACAAAACTTTTGGATTAACCCTCTTAATTCGCCTTATTGCTGAAACAAGAGATTGCACGCAGTCCAGGACGTGGATCGGATATTACAGATTACAGATTAACCTAATTTTCCGTCAAAATACGGAATTACGTAAACCGAAACCTAAAATATGGCCTTTGTCTATGCAATTGTCTATCGAAACGCAACTTTTGCATACAATACAAGTTGACTTTTTGATCAGCGTCCAAATTCATACTGGAGGCTTGGTAAGTGATCAGTATCCTGAACCAATAACGATTTTTGTAAAATTCATAAAATGAAATTTCGACTCCACGTATTCACTCAGGACTGCGAGTAAATTACTATGGGAAGTCGAAATTTCACGAAATTCACAAAAATTGTTATCGATTCATGATGCTGATCACTTACCAAGCCTCCAGTATGAATTTGGACGCTGATCAAAAAGTCAACTTGTATTGTATGCAAAAGTTGCGTTTCGATAGACAATTGCATAGACAAAGGCCATATTTTAGGTTTCAGGGTTCCAAACCACAGAATTTGAAAATGAAAATCTTTTATGATTATTTTAGTGTCTGTCTGTCAATAGCCTTCGTCTCAGAATTGGCTAAATGCATTAATTTCAAAGTATTCTATTACTATACACAAAGGTCTTATATATTTGCCACATAGTAAAAATTGCAGTCTTCTAAGTCCATGGTTTTTCCTCTCCAATTTTTGGTCTTTATTGATAAACAGTATAATGATACAGCTTCCTTATGGCTCGAGTCTTCCCTGCGCTTGTCCGTCATTTGTATAAGGGTTGTTATGTTTTCGGCGGTAAGTCCGCTTTCTTTCTTCATAAAGTATCTGAAGGAAACTCATTTCGAGGGTTAGCCGGCTCACCAATAGACAAGCAGACGTGATCTGAATACATATCCTGGCCTAAACATCGAAAAAGAAAATCCTTTTCTCGCAAGAAATTAGGGTGAATTTCGTAACGTCTGAAAGAAATAAATGAAAGATATTTGTAAAAGATTTCGAAAAACGACTTGTTTTTTAACTGAAGCTTGTTAACGATCCTTGGCTTTTTATGAAAAGGTAGTGTAAACTCGTTGATAAAGGACGGCAAACTTCTTATAACCTTCTGTTGCTTAGCAAAGTAACTAGAAACCCTCTTTAATTTATTGAGTTTCAAACAAAAGATAAACAGACTCATCATCATCGGTTGATCATCGTCCAAATTCATACTGGAGGCTTGGTAAGTGATCAGCATCATGAATCGATAACAATTTTTGTGAATTTCGTATAATGAAATTTCGGCTTCCCATAGTAATTCACTCTCAGTCCTGAGTGAATCACTATGGGGAGTCGAAAAATTGCATTCTATGAATTTTACAAAAAACCAAGGCTCAATTCATACAATTTGGACGATGTTCACAAATTCACCTTGTATATCATATTTGCTGTATTTAGCGAGACGATGCAACGCGATCCATTTGTGACATTATGATACTTAAGGGCCCGTTATCCCTGACATTGAGCATCTCATTTTGCATCAAGTAGAATTGAACTCTTTATTATTAATAATTACCTTTACCTTTTATTATAGTTTAAAATAGCGCGCTCTGAGCCGTGGCTGTTACGACAACCGAAACATCGTGCGCTCTTAAAAACACGTTTTTCACTCAAAAAACGTTTTTACAGTGAGATTTTCAGAAAATTATCCGCAAAAGTACTTACTAAATTGCATTTTCCTTAATTTCCTGTAATTTTTCCAACGATTTATCAATGAAAATTAAAAAAAAACGAAAAAAGCATGAAAAATCGACTAAGTTTCGGCCTTTTGTTCTATCGAGCAAAGTATAACGTATCGCGTTTTGAACCGCAACAAATTCTGCAGAAAGTATTTATCTGACAGACCCAAAATATCACTATTTCATGGTTTAGATTGAATTAGAAAATAGACAAAATTGGGATAATTGGGATAGGCTCCCTAAATTGCAGAGTATTTGCATAAATATATGCTGAGTCAACAACATACTTCATCAATGTAAAATTTAAATAAGATATATATTAAATTATTATTACATACGGCTTGAACATTCACGTGTGATTGTTGTTGACTATATGCCAACCGTTTTACCGACACAATTTTGGCATTATCAAGGCGAGTGTCGTTCTTAGGACGACGACGACGCGGCGTTTACCGTCGTTGTCAAACGGCCACTGGCAGCCACCGATCGGCGAGCTTCACGCATTGCTCGTGCACAACGATGGTGAACACCGCGTCGTCATTCTAAGAACGACACTCGCCTTAATAATGCCGAAATTGTATCGGTGAAACTGTTGGCATATAGTCAATAATAATCACACGTGAGTGTTCAAGCCGTTTGTAATAATAATATAATATGTCAGCTCACGTGAGTTTTAATAATATTATATATTTTTTCAGACCTTTATAAAGATAATACAGAGCCTGTTACCTGGATAATTTTAGCTCGATAGATTAAAGTTTTGGAAGTTATGCGTTTTGGTAATTGTGATTTTGAATGTTTTCTCTAATGCGGCTTTGGTTTTATGTCTAAAATAAATACTCACAGCAAGAAATTATTTATTAATATCTGCATAGAAAAAGACAAATTTATTAAAATGTACATAGAAAAAGACAAACCTGAATAAATCATTTATTGTAATTTTAATAAATTTTAATATTGAAATCAGGCTCATTCTGAATAATTTCGCGCGCGTTTTGGCGCACGCGATGTTTAACTTTCTGACTTCTATTATAAAATGCAACTACATGACATTGATACAAAGGCCAGGAGCTGTATTTTTGAATCACTCGCCGTGAATCATATCTTTACGCACAAAACAAAATCACGTGCGAAATTAAATTCTATTGGTCACGATTTTACGTATTTTTGAATCAGTAGAAATTGTAAACGGTTTTCGTTTCAAGCAGAAAAAAATAAAACCGGAAAGCAATATTTCGTTGATTTTAAAAACCGGTAATGAATGTAGGTCAAAATACAGCTCCTGAAGATGAACTTAGGTCCGACAATTGGAAATGGATATGTCGTCGACACATCGTAGAATTGGGCATATCATGATCTGCCTAGTCACACCGTATTTTTGTTGAAATAAGAAGGGTTGCCTCCCTCCGTTCCGCTTCGCTCGGCTCCCCAAATTAAATTAAATTAATGTAATAATAGTGTAATCGTAACACGCTCCCCTCGCACCTATTTTTGACTTTTGGTGAAAGATTTTCGATTTCATACTTTACGATCTGCCTAGTTTTCCGATTTGTCAACGACAGATATAAAGGTACTGCTATCTATCGGTCCCAGGCATGGTGGGCCCCCTGGTTGTGCCTGTTTGAGAGCTGTCCTCTTACTCTCCCCCGAATAATTTCGGAGGGGGGGAGGTTGTGAGTGAGATGGTGGTACCTCCACGGTCAAGCCCAGCATCAGCTCTACCACCTAGGTTTCAGAGATTTTAATTTTATAACAGCGTTTTTTTTTAATTCTGATTGTTATATATGGAGATTATGAAGTATTTGTCTTTTCAAAATTATGTTCAATATTTTGTTTGAACAGATGTAGTAAATCCATGTATACGTCACAGGTAAACAGTAAAATTCGGCAACATATGTAGTAAATCCATATATACATGTATGTGTCACAGGTAAACAGTAAAATTCGGCATTTTACAAACGGCGTCGGCAGTTTCTTACCGCTAGCTCTATTTTGATATTTTTGATAACACAAACACTTGTACTATTTGTTTCATAACATAATTATATTTGTTGCACACTTCCCGTTGCACACCTCCCAACCGGTTTCGTAAATCAATCCATCTTCAGGGGATACACAATAGCAAAAATGATTGTTGTACTACATCATTTATTGCACGGAATAACTTCCAAATTAGCTTATACATATATACCCTTGATGATGGTGTAAAACTGAAACCGGTCGGGTTAAATTAGTTTTTAACTGTGAAACGAGTGCAAGTGAATCTATTCATCATGTTTTTTCCAAGTTTCACCAAGTGCCGATAATCGCAAGTATAAATCAGCCTAGATAGACTTCAGCATTTTATAAATTGCCTCGGCATACAGTAATTCTGTTGGAACTATTGAGGTTCGCCTCTCTAACCTAACCCGCTTCTCGTTTCGCTCGTCGTCACACCTATTTTTCACTTTTTGGTGGAAGACCTTCGAATTGGGCTTTTTAAAAAATGACGAAGTAATTTTACAAATAGCGGGCATTATACAATTTGCTGAACGGTAAACTGCAAAACAGCGAGCGTTTAGAAACTGACGACGCCGTTTGTAAAATACCGAATTTTACTATTTGCCTGCCACATAACCTTAAATATATTACATATGTACGTGGGTATAATAAGCATATGGCCATGTTATAGCGTGACATCTCAGAGACTGCGTGTGCGTGCACACTAGGGTTGCCAGCCCCATATAGAGAAAAGCCGGACTCAGGTTCGTATTTAGCCGGACATTTAGCACTGAAAGCCTGACACAGTGTTATTAAACAATTTTTTTTTTGTGCGTTTGTTTGTTTATTTAGCACTGTTATTCATTTGAGACTTATTCTACTCTTAAATATTTAAATTAACATTATATACTGCAGTGATATAAAAAGAAAAGTAAATCTGGATGTGAGGAGCTCTGAACTGGGATTCGAACCCGGGACCTCTCGCTTTCCGGACGATTGCTCTACCATTCTCTCATAGAGACCTGCCCCTCTATTATGTATCTTTAGTTGCCAACTGGACTAGGTGCCTATCTTCAAAAACATAGCTAAAAACGGAACTTTCAAAATTTCCATTAGTGGGTATTTAACTATTTACGAACTGCGTCGTCACTTCAAGTGCGAACATATCCTTAGACAATCGGAATTCGATAGTATATATATGTTTTTGATCATAGACACCCAGTTCAGATGGCAACTAAAGATACAAAATAGGCTCTCTGGATAGCTCAGTTTGTAGAACAATCACCCGGTAAGCGAGAGGTCCCGGATTCGAATCCCTGGTTCAGAGCTCTTCACATCCAGATTTAATTTTCTTTCTGCATTTCTATACTGCAATGATACAATGTTAATTTATATCTCCTTGCGATGGATAAATCGCTAAGTGTTCAAACATAGAAATTTATTTCTGTCATAGTTCTTAAATATTTGTTATTACCGCATTTTGTTCTTGTTAACTTAATTTGTATTATTAAAAACAAAATTTAATAACTGAATTAAATAGCTATAATCTTCATACACATTCAGTTAATCTTCCTAATTTAAGAAGATTAACGGTGACTGATTATTTTAATAATTTACCAAAAGCCTAACAAAAGCCGGACAGGCTGGACTTGTATATATTTGGTCGGAAACGACTGTAAAAAAACAGACATGTCCGGCTAAAGCTGGACACTTGGCAACCCTATGCACATCTGTTATTGAATTTGTACCTCTAGTTGTAACTAATTTGTTAAGAATCAGACAGAGAAGATATGTGACTTCAACTTAAAAACGAGGCTATACACAAATTGAAATAAATAAATATTTTTTCATTCAGTACTTCAAGTTCACTAACATAGTAAGAACGCTACCAGATTAATTAGATGGCATAAATTTTGGAAAACAAAATGGTCTCGCCTTTTTGTAAACAAGTAAGTGAAAACATTAAAAATAATTTCAATTCAATTTATTTTATTCGGTACTATATAAATTGTGTTCAGAATAGCATATTCACAGTAACTAGACATGAATACATGATTTACATAAAAATTAATATGAGAAGTAATTCAGAAATAGAAAATAATAATGTAAAATGAAATTATAGAATATTAAAATCAATTTAACAATAAAAATAGGTAATTAGTAATTACTACTTACATTCAATGTCAAGAGATAACGATTAAAACTAATCATAAATAACAAAATAAAAAAGTATTAAAGTAAAATATAAGTAACGAAAGAAAAATAAAAAGCAATGTAACCTTTATAGATGTATATAAAAATTCGTCAATACAATGTATAGCATTACATTTTAAAATTAGTAAGCTATTTTATAATCACGAGTGTAATTTTGTTAACTTGGTCGATTCGGCCTAAATTTAGACTGCCACCAGGCAAGCCTGGTGACAGCCAAAAAAAAAAGATAAATCAGGATAAAGACACTATATAATTTGTTTGGATATGCTAAAAATAACAAAACTGAAATAAAAAATGGTATAAAACACAAGAATATCAGAAGAGTATTAGGTACGTCGGAACTTATAATTTCGCGGAAGTATTAATAACTTCTAGTCGAGAGAAAATATAACTTTAAAGTATTAAAAGCAATCGTTATCTAGCTTTACATTAAGGAAGAAAATGATTGATTCAAAGTCTATTAAATGCCAGGCTACAGATATAAAAACCTGATAGGGGTGTCTTCGTGACGTAGGTGTTTGCAGTCTTCCCACGGAGTAGTCAATCAAACCGAGATTGTCTGGCGCCAACTTCTGGTATAACTCGGGAAGCTTACCCCATCAGCGTACGTGGTCCGTACCTTCGGCCTCATTTTATATGCGCAACCATACAAAATGGAAAGGTGGCGCGCGGAAAATGGGAGAAATGGAAAAAACTGGAAAGACCCTTAAATAACCTGAAGGGTCGCTGTAAAGAAATAAAACAACAGCGTCAAGACATGCCTACGAAATCTGGGCAAGGAAATGAACGTATTGGAAACGGGACAAAAGGGATTTTCAGAGAATGAAACCAAAAGTACACAAAACTTACCAGGAAATGAAGAAAAAACAGGCTTCTACAATCTCTAGGGCAAATGTGCTCTGTTTCGTGGACTAAACTAGATTTCAAGTTTTTCTGTGGAAAATTTTTCTTCCTTGTACGACGATACTCTTCGATATGAGAAAAATAACAAAAAAATTTGACAAAATATTCCAAATTTTCGAATTTGAAAATTCAGTAAAGCAACCAACGACAAAGAAAGACTAAAAATATATGAAAAAGGTTGAATACCTGTAGCGAATGCTTTAAATGGCAACATTTTTTCCAAAAGCTATGCATTTTGAAAGAAAATATTGTAAGTGAAAAAAAAAAAAAAACTTTTTTTCTCTCTTTATAGCCAGTGTGAAAGTGCGAAATGTTTTTTTTTGATCCTGGCAAAAGGGGTGTTCTTTGAAAGGGTACTATTGATGATCCCAAAAGTTAATTGATTTAAATTTGTTGCTGCGTCTACTTTGAGTAAATTAAGAAGATGTTCAAATTCAAAAATTCAAAATTCAAAAAGTTTATTTTGCAAAGTAATACAAAGTACAAAGTAATATTACACATATTATAATTAAATTAAATTAAATAAATTATATGCTACATGTAAGACCACCTTTATCCATACTCATTACCTGTTTTATCATCACACGATGAGACACGCACACACACACACACACACACACCCTAATCACCCGACACTCAACAAACTCATAATGGCAACAAACCTTTGTATTATAAATTCGTCTTCTTTGCGAATAATTTATTAATTTAACCATATTATAATTGTTATGTTCCAATTTTTTATTAGTATGTTTAGTTTAGCATAGTGAAATCCGTTATTGGCACAATAAGATGAATATCATGTTCAAGTAATCTGAATGTACTTGCTGTGGATTTTTGTTTATGAATAAAATAAAATAAAATAAAGTAGGTACACATAATACACGTTTCACAAGTCAAATTGTAATCTTATAAAAATATATGTAATAAAATAATAAATGTACATGAACTACTTAGATTAAATGTTTATTTAATTTATGTAGCAATATATATACGATTAAAATTATAGGTAAAATATTATTATACAAGGTGAAATCCAATCAACCGCCCGAACCCATACCGGAGACCCGGCCAGGGACCAGGAATAAGGAGTCCGCGAGTCCGACTTGCACTTGGCCGGTTTTTTTTAACCAGTTATCTCTCAAATTTACCCTAAATCAAGCTAGCGCGTGGCCGTTTGTACACTGTGAGTATAGCTATAACTGTGTATAAGTAGAATATTTAAACTGATTTCAGATGCTATGTAACAGCAGTATAATGGTAACGTTTTTCTGCAAAGGTTTCCTCTTCGGAATGCTATCAATCGCTTTACCTAGCTTAAGGAACCCTGACAGTGGTGTCAGGCTGACCACAGAACAAGAGTCTTGGATCGGTGCGTATTTTTTTTTGACTTTATTTACCTGCAAAATAGGCAGTGCGTTGTTTGTTTCAACGGAGGCAAATTCATGACGGACTACTCAAAAGAAACTATCCAGAACCATTCATACAAAAACATTTGCACACAAGACCAATATACCACAGAAATACTCCACATCCCACTAACTCATCTAACGAAACCCTTCTAATCACAAACTATTTTCATGGCAGTCACAAACTAAAATCACTCATTCAAGATCACCTTCCAGTATTACTACAAAACGACGAAACAAAAGACCTACTCAAAAACAACCCTAAAATTTGCTTCAGACAAAACCGAAACCTAAAAGCCACTCTCAGCAAAACCAAACCAAAAACCAACACATCTCTTGGAACATCCCCATGCCGACGGCCACGTTGTAAAACATGCGAGATCATAAACACAGACACCAATGTTAATAAACACCACTCATCCAACACACACAAAGCCCAACCACACACTACATGCAAAACCGAAAACTGTATATACCTTCTAGAATGTAGGCACTGCCCGGCATTCTACGCTAGAGAAACAAAAAACGCACTACATATCAGAATAAACCAACACAGACACACATCAAAAACACAAAACAACATCCTGCCTATACCAACACATACACGACTACACAACCTTCCATTTAACCAATGTTTCACAGTCCGAATCATCAAATCATTTCACCCACCATTAACAGACATTCAGCTCAGGACATGGGAGTCCTCATTCATATGATCACTTGGTGCGCACTACGGACCAGGAGCTGTATTTTTGAATCATTCGAATTTCAATTCGCAAATGAATCCGCATGATTGGCATACGAAAACTTGAAATCAGTATTTTTGAAAATTCTCTCCGTGAATTCTGCAACGAGTGGTCTGACCCACTCGTTTTCCAATTTCTTCTAGTAGAAACTATGCAAGAATGACAAGAAGAAAATGTCAATGTCGATGCATCGATGAGACTGACATGACATTATAACTTTTTAATTTACGTTCCGCTACCTCCATTCATTACCGGTTTTTAAAATCAACGAAATATTGCTTTCCGGTTTCAATTTTTTCTGCGTGAAACGAAAACCGTTTACATTGATTTTTACTGATTCAAAAATACGTAAAATCGTGACCAATCGAGTTGAACTTCGCACGTGATTTTTTTCATGCGTGAATATATGATTCATGGCGAGTGATTCAAAAATACAGCTCCTGGACTTAACCGACAACATTGACACTGACGACTCTGACGACTCCGACATATTACACGAGAAACCCAGACCAAGGTGTGGCAACGGTGGCGCCATCTAGCAGCCGCAGGAATCAACGCAATACAAATAACTATCGCGGCTGCTGGGTTGTATCACTGTTTAATAGTAATTTCTTTAAATAGATTATAATGAATGAATGAATGAACGAATGATCGAAAGAATTATTAATTAATTTGAATGAAAATTTAATTTAGATAAAGTTTAAATAAACCTTTTTTTACTTTTTTCTTTTATGTAAATAACTTATATGTCATATTTCATTTATTGTCAGATTCTCAACTGATGCTGGGCCCAGTGGGGCCCGAAATATATCTTGAGTAAAATTCACATTTTTACCTTTTTATTATTACCTTTTAATAAATGAAAACTACATTAATATACTAACTATCATTTATAGCTATCAAATTATACAGTTACCCTTAAACAAAATATAAATACGTCGTTAGTAACTATCTTCAAAAGTTATCGTATAATACTACAGAAAAATTAATGGAAACCTTAAAATAAACAATATCCCTCCATTCTTCCCCTTCCTTCCAATATCATCTAATGTTAATATTAATATCAAAATAATTTTATTATCACAACAAATTAGGCAGCAAGATGTTCCTATCTGTTTTTAGACTTAGTTAATTCATATTCACTAAACTTCTTCACGTTTTGTAATAGAACATAGATGTCGAGTTTTGCATTTACGATGTTATTAGTTGCAACAAAATTAAATAAATAGTATTATAGAAAAATGTAGCTTATCAATAAGGTTTTTGATCTAATATGTAAACTTGGACTGAGAATCCAAATAGTCTAGTCCAGGGTACATTTGTAATTCATCAACATTTGTGACTGTTTTATTTCATTCAATAAACCTATTTGTATTTAATAAACGTATTTGAAGTTAATCCAACACTAAACAATCTTGTCTTTTTTCAGCTTCCCTATATTTTCTGATATGCTTTCCAACGAAGTTCGTTATCGGTTTCGTAATCGATAAATACGGTCGAAAGTGTGTTATTGTATCCTCCATTATACCACTTTTGGTGACCAACATCATGATGTATCTTGCGATGGACTTCACTGTTCTGTTCAGTTCAATGATAGTATTCGGACTCACTGGCGGTGCAATGATAGGATCGATCATGGCTGCAGAAATCAGCTCTCCAAAATACAGAGGACTCATAATAAACACAAAATTGATGCTAATGGTAACAGGTTCAATTGTACCACATTTCTTAGGGAAGTATTTTGACTGGCGAAGTCTGGTGTTGTGGAATTGCATACCAGCTGTTTATGGTTTGGTGGTATCAGTAATCTGTCCAGAAAGCCCGGCCTGGTTGGCTGCTCAAGGAAGATTTGAAGAGTGCAAGAGTGCCTTCGTCTGGTACAGAGGAAATGATGAAGATGCAGAGTTGCAGCAGCTTATTCAGAGTCAACGGAATGCTTTGTTAGAAAAACGATTAGAAAAACAGAAAAGTAGTAGTAATGTGACGAAGATCAAAACGTATATCTTCGATAAATGTTTCTTGAAGGCTGCTGCTATAGGTTTAATTTGCGTAATCGTAATGGAAGTTACAGGTCCTATGTTATTTATGGTGTTCATTATGGATATTTTTGTTGCTGTAACTGGTAATAAGGAAAATGCGAACTTCTTTGCTCTCGCAATGGATATTTTAAGTATCATTTGTGTGACTATATCGTGTTTCACAATGACAAAATATAAAAGGAGGAAACTTTTTTTTAGTACTGGTATTGCAGCAGTTTTATTTTTATCACTTTGCTGTTTGTTTTCTTTTTTGATGACGAAAGGTTTTATATCTGAAAAGTATTCTTGGATAAAACTTGCATTACTTTTACTTTTTTTCGTGATGAGAGATTTAGGTGTTAATTCTGTAGCTGAAGTTTTGTGGGTGGAAGTGTACCCACTATCTCACAGAGGTCTCGGCATCACTATAGGTAGTTCAGTCTATGCCGTTCTCACATTTACACTAACCAAAACATTGCCAATTATGCTCAAGAGATTTGGTATGCAAGTTTTCGTTATAAATATTGTCTTTATTATTGTAAGTTTAATATATTTGTACCTGTATTTACCGGAAACTGGTGGTAAAACGTTAATAGATATTGAAAATGATATAAAAGAACACGGTAACAAAGAATACGTTCTATGTAATGTAAAGGAAGAAGAAGAAAATATTACAGAAGAAAGATTATTAAATAAGAAACTATAGCTGGGTTTGTTGGTGGGTTACAAATTATAAATATTGCTTTGCTTTTTTGAATTGATTGAATATTATTAAACAAGTATTTATGTACTAAAATTCATTTATTATGTTACCTGAACTCTTCATCAATCCTGGTAAATAAAAACTTCCGAGAACACTTTATTTACTTCAATTCACACATTTGCTAATGTTGTTGAGATGGTTTAATCAAATATGGGTCAATTTGAAGAAGAACTGCGAGAAAAGGTTTCTGGCTCCAAATCTCCTCCACCAGACCTCGGCATGCTTGCAAATGAGTTCAATATCTTCATAACCCTTATGCGCAAATTTGTGGAAATGCTGAAGTCACGATTGGAGCTTCTTTTACTTGAATTGCACTCGCATGAGATGGCTACACGTTGAAAAATGGGTACCTGAAAGCAAAATGTCTTCATTAGCCTCAGTTACGAAGATTCTAGTACAGATAAAATGAAACTTTCATTCCAGTGTGCTACTGATATTACCGTGTGTCATCGTTTCAGTGCTTGTAAAGGAAAGGCTAGACTCTCCTCCTACGCTTTTCATTAGAAATAATTGATGTGAGATTTGGAGTCATATAAGACGACCTCAAAGAGGATGTGGCTAGGGCTATAAAATCAATCTCAAGAGGTAAATCTCCGGGTTTTGATGGTCTCAGCATTGAGCATCACCAAACATGCTGGCCCACATATATCAAGCAATGTTCTATACACTGTGCCTGAGCCATTCTTACCTGCCCTTGGATTTCTTGAGGACTGCATTCGTTCCCGCAGTGAAAACTAAGACCGGAGATGTGGGAGATAAGAGCAACTATAATGGCAAAGATATTTGATGACATGCTTAATACACAGTTAGACAAATATCTTGTACTGTATGACAACTAGTTTGGGTTTTGACCCAAGCTGTCTACAGAGAATGCAATACTGTATCTTAAGCATGCCGTCAGATATTATTTTGACCGTAAAACACCGGTGTATGCCTGTTTCCTCGATCTGTCCAAGGCCTTTTATCTTTTCTCCTATGACATCTTATGGGAGAAGCTTAAAGACATTAAGTTACCATATGAACTTATTACTATCTTTCAGTTCTGGTACAAGCACCAGGTCAATAATGTCAGATGGGCGAGCGCAATGGAATGTGGGGTTAGGCAGGGGGGACTCACTTCTCCCGCCCTCTTTAACCTTTATGTGAACGCACTGATCGTCGTGCTCAGCAGCCAACATGTCGACTGTCATGTGGATGAAGTATCTGTTAATAACTTGAGTCATGCAGACGACTAGTGTTGCTGAGCGCGTTAAGCCATGGGCTAAATTATAATGTGTCCAAAAGTCAGTACATGGTCTTCGAGGCTGATACAAAATGCCCTCAGAACGTGCCTCCTATCTGTTTGAACAGTCTTCCTATCAACCGGGTGACACAGTTTAAATACTTGGGACATATAATTACTGCTGACCTCAAGGACAATGCTGACATGGAGCGCAGTTTTGCACGTTGTACTACAAAAGTTAAGTTAATATTATTATATGTGGGCTAACTACACTCAGGGATCGTACGGGGCTATCCGCGTCCAATACAACAACGCACTCAGGGCGGTCTTGAGGATGCTCCACTATTGCAGCGCCTCGGACATGTTCGCCTGGGCTCACGTTGAATGCTTCCACACGACCAAGCGGAGGCGATGCGCGTGTATGGCAAATATTTTTTTGAAATCTTTGGTCTATGGTACACAGGGTGCGGGCCAGCGCCAACACCGTTCTGGAAGTGATTTCGGGCAGACTTGACTGTCCCTATATCCGCCACTGCTGCAACAGGCATGTAGTTGGCCATGACGGGTAGTTTTGTATAAGTATAGTCGTGCTCTTTCTATTTTCTTGTATTCATGTTTTATGTTTGCTATATGAGCCACTGTAGCTCGAAATAAACACATTTTACTTATTATTTATTTAAAAGTGTTCACTGTCAGCGTGTCCTAGTTCGTCACCAAGGTGAAGCAAGAAAAATTTCTTGCTCCCAGACGACATTTTAGAATGAAGAGCTGCTGGACAGTGTAGGCCAAAATTGTTCTGTTGCTTCCGGACAAATGTTCTAGCTCCGTCTGTTGATGAGTAAATTTCCTGTTCCTCAATCCCAAACTGCAAAGAGCAAGGAAACTTGATAATGCCAATGCAACAGTGTTCCTTGATAATGCCGTAAGGCAAAACTGGTTGGAGTAATATAAAGTGATACTGTAAAACAGTACAAGTGTTTTTATCAAGATTAGCAAGGAAACTGTTCCAAAATTAGTACAGTTTTACCCAAAATATTAATCCTCCCATTGCACCTGCGCTGTCGAACAATTTTAGTAGCGCGGGAAACTTCGATCTATTAATGGCAAAGTAGAGTAAATGGCACATACAGATTGTTCACAGTTTATTTATCTCTGACAGCTTTTCTATGTCCAATACATAAGAAACATTCTCGATCAGCATGTGAACTTGTGTACTGAACATTTCTATCATTTCTGTCAGTGGACGAACCATGTAAGCGAGACATAGCTATGAATAAATAGCAAGCTATACTCTGCCATTTTATCTTGCAAATAAAGTTATAAAGAATACAGATTATTTTAGCACTTTTAGACACTTTTTGCTACTGTCGAAAACTGATTCACGCGTCTTTGCGCAAACGACAACTGCCGATTAGATTTACATTTTATGTAAAAATGTAACAAAAAGCAAAAAAGGTTTTTGTCACACTATATTCCAGTCTCAATCAATGTTTTTCTTCAAGCCGCTTATATTTTAACAAGTGCTTTTACTTTTTTGAATATTCAACCACTGATTCCTTCCTCTGTGATTGAGTATAGATGCGGAATAAGAAATATCCACTTAAATAAATAACGGATGTATCACTGATAAAAGCAAAAGCTTGCTGTTTTTTTTTTCAACAATCAAGTGTAAAGAAAGTGTATAATATGATTTTTCTATTTCTAAATGTTTTTGCCTGAAAAGTCTTTTTGTTTTGTTTTGTCTTGTAAAAAAGAAAGACATAAGACTTGAATCACATAATCACATAATAGACAGCACGAGTTTTGTAATGACTATAATCATACATTGGCACCAACAGGTCAGGCTATGCCTATATTGGGGCCACAAAATTGAAGACTTTTTGGTGAAATTAATATTTTTTGAATTGATTTTTGATGTGCAGCTGCAAATTATATTTAAATATGTGAAACACAAATTATATACATTCTTCACTCCACGAATTTTCTGCAAAATTTTTAAACAGTTTTTGTGTTTTTTTCGGGAATAAGTTATTGATATTTTTTGTAGCGTAATTATTTGAAATTTCTCTGCGTGATTCGCATGTTTTGATTTCAAAATGTCTTAATATAAACTAATAAAAAAAAACAATTCATTTATTCTTTTCACTATTAAACCTAGTATTTTTTTAGTCATCTAAATGTTTTACACACAATTTAAATTTTATATTGACTTTAGTGTTACCCTTGACTCAATTACTTTTATAATTTTTAACGTTATCTTAATTTATTTTGTTTTTGTTTACATTTCAATTTAATTTCTTTACATGATGATCGCGTGTATTGCTTTTTGTAAAATTTCTTGATTAAATGTAAAACGTAATTATTCAATGCAATAAAAAAATTCGAGCTACAAGAGAGTAGTTCCCACCACACAGGGAGTCCTACCATAGGAACTAGAGGATTTTATAATATATAAAATGTAATTAATTCTAAACTGCATAATTTATAAGATTATTCAAAATTTATGTGAATGAATAAATTAATAATTTAAATTATTTTATTATTATCTGTGCTATATGCGCTTTAGTCTTAACAGCAAACATCGTTGAAATTTAGTAAGAAGGAATGTCCATCAACCAGCATGCCGATAAAAATTATATAAATGTAGGCTGTGTATTTTTATTTTCTTATTAATATTTTTATAGCATTTTGTTTTCAGAGATCTACAAAAATATCACCATATAAGTATAACCATTGGTACACAAGACCACACCTGAAGGAATACTTGTTTGTACAATTATCAACTTGACGCAGGTGAAATAAGAACTACCATATTATAGTGTGACACGTTGAAGACTGTACTCACCTGCCAAGTATTTTATTAATCTTTTACGTTGTTGACTTTGTACCTTAATTGTTAGTCATTTGTCACGCATTCATAACGAGAACATATAGGTTCACAAATTGCAAGACAACTACCAAATTATTGCATTAAATGTTTTAAATTTTGGACGACGAAATGGTTTCCCCTTTTTATAAACAGGTAAGTGCAAATTGGCATGAAAATAAACATTTTGCTGAGTCCGCATTATCACACGTAATGCTGTGATTTTTTGATAATCTTCTGACTTTATTCACTGTGGAAAATCCAATCACTTTTAAGTCCTTAGCTTCTGTTCAGCCTTCCACTGATGATTTTCACCTTAAAGTGCACACTTGTGATTATCAAAATACAAATTAAATACAAATCAGAACACGTATTGAGGTGAGTCGTTTTTTATATAAATCATGAATTCGTAGTTGTTTATCAATTAAAATTCTGAGATCTGCATAAGGAAAGCTAAATTAAGGAGTTGTTAGAAATTTATTTTCACTATTTTTGTTCCCTTACTGACTGAATTATTTTCAGCATCTTGCATTTGTAGCCAAACAATTCTAATTTTAGGGTTCTTACTGTAGTTCGGTAATTTTAGTAAAATCCAAATTTATCCTCAACTAGCCAATTTGTTTTTTGTTTATACCTATGTGATAAATATACCACAAATCACCAAAATAAGTATTGATAAATATATATTTGTCTCTTTTTTAAAAGATTTTTAATGTAGTTTTGGTTTATTAAAAACTAATAATAAAAAGGTAAAAATAATAATTTTACTCAAGATATATTTCGGGCCCCCCTGGGCCCGGCATCAGTTGAGAATCTGACAATGAATTAAATATGACATATAAGTTATTTACAAAGAAGAAAAAAGGAAAAAGGTTTATTTACAATTTATCCAAATTTTAATTTTCATTCAAATTCATTCATTCATTCATTCGATCATTCATTCATTTATTATAATTTATTTAAATAAATAAATAAATAGTTATTGTTAGTAAGTGGTATAGATATAGATATAGGAGATATAAATATAGATTGTGGTGCCACCCAGCAGCCGCGATAGGTATGTGTATTGCGTTGATTCCTGCGGCTGCTAGATGGCGCCACCGTTGCCACACCTTGGTCTGGGTTTCTCGTGTAATGGGTATTGCAAATATATAAAGACATAACAGGTTTTCTTTTTAAATATTGCTTGTTGTGTTTTCTATACGCGAAAATTCGGAATAAAAATAAATAAAGAAAGAAATAAATCATTGTTAAAGTATTATATGAGAACAAAATTTATACTTGCAACTGTCGGCACTTGGTGAAACTTGAAACACATCTTGAATTAAAAACACTTGTACTTATAGTTTCACTTTATTTATGTTAGCTCCCAACCGGTTTCGGATTCTACTCCATTTTCAAGGGAAGATATTTTACATGATTCCAGGCACTAGCTTTGAGCCACGTGAACATTATCACGTATTGTATTGAACATTAAAATTGTTTACGTTGCTCAGAGCTAGTGCCTGGAGTCATGTAAAATATTTTAAGTAAGATCTTCCCTTGAAAATGGAGTGAAATCCGAAACCGGTTGGGAGTTAACATAAATAAAGTGAAACTATAAGTACAAGTGTTTTTAATTCAAGATATTATATGAGACACCACAACTTTGCTAGAAATTACTATTGTTGCCTAGTGCCATTAATCACTTTTTAATACTAACAATACAAAAACAAGAAAAGCAATCATAAGTTGTATGGAAGTCGGCGCATCCAAATTACACTAAGACTAATCAATATTGTCTTTTTTCAGCTTCCTTATATTTTCTGATGTGCTTTCCTACGAAGTTCATTTCTGGCTGCGTAGTCGACAAATACGGCCGAAAATGTGTGGTTGTATCCTCCATTATACCACTTTTGGTGACCAACATCATGATGTACCTTGCGATGAACTTCACGTTTCTATTAATTTCGATGATGGTATTTGGGCTTAGTGGCGGTGCAATGATAGGATCAATCATGTCTGCAGAAATAAGCTCTCCGAAATACAGAGGGTTTATAATGACTACAAAATTTGTACGATATTTATGATAGCTGGTTCAATGGTGCCACATTCCTTAGGGCAGTTATTTAACTGGCGAAGTCTGGTTTTGTGGAATTGCATACCAGCTGTTTATGGTTTGGTGGTATCAGTAACCTGCCCTGAAAGCCCGGCTTGGTTGGCTTTACAAGGACGGTTTGAAGAGTGCAAGAGTGCTTTCATCTGGTTCAGAGGAAATGATGACGGTGCTGAGCTGCAGCAGCTTATACACAGTCAACGGCAAGCTTTATTGGAAAAACGATTAGAAAAACAGAAAAATAGTAGTAATCTGACAAAGATCAAAACGTATATCTTCGATAAATGCTTCTTGAAGGCTGCTGCTATAGGTTTTATTTGCGTAATCATATTAGAAGCTACAGGTCCTTTGCTATTTATGGTGTACATTATTGATATTTTTGTTGCTATAAACGGTAGCAAGGATAATGCGAACTACTTTGCTCTCGCAATGGATATGGTAAGTATTGTTTGTGTGACTATATCATGTTTCACAATGACAAAATTTGAAAGGAGGAAACTTTTTTTTAGTACTGGTATTGCGGCAGTTTTATTTTTATCACTTTTCTGTTTGTTTTCTTTTTTACTGACTAAAGGTTTTGTATCTGAAGAGTATTCTTGGATGAAACTTGCATTACTTTTACTTTTTTTCGTGATGAGAGATATAGGTTTTATTTCTGTAGCTGGAGTATTGTGGGTGGAAGTGTACCCACTATCTCACAGAGGTCTTAGCATCAGCATAGGTAGTTTAGTATTTGTCGTTCTTACATTTACGATAGCAAAAGTATTGCCAAGTATGCTCAAGCGATTTGGTCTGCAAGTGTTCCTTATAAACGCTGTCGTTATTAGTTTAGGTTTAATTTATTTGTACCTCTTTTTACCGGAAACCAGTGATAAAACGTTAATAGATATTGAAAATGAAATAAAAGGACAGGGTAATAAACAATACACTGCATGTAATGTAGAGGCAGAAGAGAACAATGTATATGCTGCAGACAAAAAATAGCTTGTTCAGTTTACCTAAACTATTTAAAACTAAAGGTGGGTTTGTCAATAATAAATTAAATTAGTTAGATCATCAATCAAATTAGGGGTAAGAAATGAAACGCATTTTGTGTGAGTAAATAATCTTCCACTTTCTCTTAACCTGAGGTTAGTTGGTAGAAAACACTAATATTATTAAGCCCGTCTGTGTGCAGACATTTTATCTCGTTTAAATTTTAATATTACCAAATAACAAATATATTTTTTCAATGCAAGTGCTCGTAAAGGCCCACTTTTTATGCATCAAAACCGAACAGAACGTCGATTATTTTGCCCTAGGGCTTTATTATTATTACTTTTTAAATTTATTTACGTGAAGTTGGCTAACCTGCAACCTTTCCTGTGTACCATAAATGTTATACTTTTTTTTCACTGTTTAACGGCTCTGGCTACAGTCCTTTTGAGCCAATCATTAACTTGCAAAATTGTAACAATGTAACTTTCAACTTTAATAATTAAATTGTTGTCTTTGATTATACTTGTTTTTCCTCACACTATGCATTGAAAAACGTAGTATGATACACGGCCCTAAGAGCAATAAATTACTCCGTTACGTTAAAAAAAACTCGCTACGTCCGTGTTTTAAATCGTCCTCGTAATTTATTCCTTTTCGCCCTTCTAGCATAAACTACTATTAACATCAGTTTGCTGCATAAATATGTTAATTTTAATGAGTTCGCTATCACACGATATACCATGTCTTTAATATAAGATAATATAAATTACATATTTAATATAAATTACAATATAAAAAGCTTTTGTAACGAACCTCGGGTTACGATTTCCAGAACTAAATTCATACTGAACTTCTGTTTTAATGTTCTTATAATATGTAGATAATTATGTATGTTGTTATAGAATGGTGTCGATTCGATGTAAAACGATTTTACTTGTTTGAAAGGACTAAACTTAATTTAAGCGTTCTTTTTTTTTTGTATCGAAAAGACAAAGACAGGACGCTTAAGAGTATGACATAGCCAAAACAAAAACCAGTTCCGGGCGTGGCTTATTCTATTTTACGATAGCGCGCGGGGGGAAATTCGTCCCGGTCTCTAAGCTCGCGTCACCATAGCAAAAATACGAATAGAGTGGACGAGGCAGGGTCAAAAGTAATACGTATTTTATTTTATCTAATTTATCAGTGTATTTCGATCATCGTCACACGGCATTGATCCTACTTGCTATCACGTCGGGACGTTAATTTATTATGGTCGGCTAAAAGTGGTTTTTTGAGTGTTTGATTTATCAGTTGACCCTCGGAACATTTCAGACACTCCTTTAGAGATACATAATAATATCGTGACGGTTAATTGTCACCATTACCCATTCTTTAAATATTTTTCGCCCGTTGAGCTGGTTTTACACTTGCGGGAAAATAAATTGGAACAAAAATTTCTTTACAAAAAATTTTTACTAAAGTTGTTATTACAAAAAGTGGAAACTAACAAATATTCTCAGAAGGAATGCACCACGTCATTATCTATCTCACTGTAGCCTATATAAATTATGCCTCTCTCATTCAACCACGTTTAACTGCGTTACTATCTCATTCCAACTCATTTTAAATAGCGTCACTATTTATCTCACTCTAACGCGTGTTAAATGGCATTTCTAATGAATGTCAAATATTTTTACTGCCCGCCACTCTTTCATTCTAAATTCTTATTATTTAAAAAAATACGCAGCTCATTTGGTAGTAAAATAGCAATAACTTTTTTTTCAAAAGTAATACACAGAAATTGCCAGATCATTTGAAAAACAATATTTGATGAGCCGTTATTTAAGACAATTTGCAAAACTAACATAGGACATTTTTTTTCAGGGTGTGGTATCGAACTAACCTAATTACAAAAAATTGCTCATAAATTGGGTTTTTATTTTTCTTCCTGATGTAACAGCATTTCAAGGTTTATTTTTGACTTTATCAATAGCATGACTATTCAGAGTTGCGCAACAAAAATTTTATTCTTAGAATTTAGAACTGGTTAGCTTTGACTCTCTAAAATCTATTCGAATTTATAAAAGTACCATCAACTCGAAGACTATCTACTTTTTGCTGAGGTCATAATTTGATATTCTGGTCAGTCATGAGCTGGCCTACCAGCCTTCCAAGGGGAAGCGTTGACTTTTGGGATACCTATTTACCCTTGGGATAAATCGCCAAGTGTTTAAAATATAGAAATTTATTTGTATCATAGTTTGAAATGTTCAGGTCCCTTTACGCAAAATGAAAAAACAAAACTCTTTTAGGATTAATTTGTTGTCCCTATGTTTGTCTGTTTTTCCGTTTGTCTAGGCAATTATTCTGGGTAAAATCAATAAATGCTAATATTTACAGCCCTGTAAAATATACATATTATAACGTTTTTATGGCCTTTTGTTTAACTTTTTCATACAAATTTTCTCCTTATGAAAATATAGAGATCAACACTTCACATAATATTTTGCATTTGAAAGAAAGCACAGAAAGGAACTGTAGAACAAATAATGTAAAAAATATAAAACCATATCTTTCTATTCTAAAGGGATTAATAATTTACTGTTTGTTCAATGTGGCGATAGCTTTGTTTATTATTTTTTTTTCTTTGTTACAAAGATAACAAATATTTTCATACAAGGTTTTCCTTAAGGGCTATTTCTCCGAATTTGTAACAAAATATTAAGAAATAATTATAACGGTAAAGTACAACTTTTAGCTAAGACAATTTATTGTTAAAAGTTTGCTATATGCATAAACATATTTTAATGATATTATGGTATCTTCAAAATAATTGGGTTTTCCATAAGCGTGATATCAGATTATTTAAGAAATTTACGGCTGGTATCACGACGACGGATAAGCCAATTATTTTATTACTATTGTAATATAATTAAAAATATGTTAATGCATACAGCAGACTTTTAACTATAAGTTTTCTTAACTAAAAGTTGTATTTTTACTTATTGAAATTGTATTTCTCATCAAGAAGTGCAAGATGACAAGATATTCAAAATAAGTTAATTGAATTTGTGAAATGGTTTCAGGTCAAAATTGTTTTCCATGAAACGGTAATTGTTTATACTTAGCAAAGTGTGTAAACTTAGTCATCTTAACATGAACGACGCCTGTATTTCTCTCTTTTTTATTTCCAGTATAGATAAAAATATACAAACTTGTTAAACTTTGCGTAAAAACGAGGCAATATTGACGATATCCTGACAGCTATTATGATGGTGCTTTATCAAATTTTGCTTTTTGGGCTGTATAGAGACGTAGTTAGATGTCACTAGAATATACTCATGAAAAAAAATATTAAGAAAATAAGCTGTAGACTTCACATTCGGTTTATACCTATTGTATGAATTTTAAGAAAAATACAGGGGTAAAGGGACCTCTTAAGGAAAACCTTGTATTAAACTATTTGTTATCTCAGTAAAAAATTATTCAAGGAAAAAAATAAACAAAGCTATCGCCACATTGAACAGTAGATAATTAATCCCTTTAGAATAGAACAACATGGTTTTCATATTTTTTACATTATTTGTTCAACAATTCCTTTCTGTGTTAACTTTTAAATGCAAAATATTATCTCAAGTGTTCATCCCTACATTTTCATAGTGAGAAAATTTGTATGAAAAACGTAAAAAAAAAACGTAAAAACCTAAAACGTAATATAAATAAAAACGTCAAAAGTATGTTTTTACAGCTCTATAGAGGGCCGTTAATATTGGTATTTATTAATTTTACCCAGAAAAAATTGTCTAGACAAACGGACAGACAGACAAACATAGGAATAACAAATTAATCCTAAAAGAGTTTCATTGTTTTCATTTTGCGTAACAGAACCTGAACATGTACCGACAGGATTATCTACGATCTAATAATTTTGCCATGCACTGTAAATATTTCAAAATAAATTTCTATATTTTAAATGCTTGGCGATTTATCCCAAGTAAGTGTACCTATATAATTTGCAAAAAACTTCACTTATTGGACCTGAAATGGTGAGCCAATACTAGAGGGTAATTTCACGAAATACAGATCACAGTAAGTATAAGTAAATTAATTTGGGTTTCAATAACGATCACAAAATTATTCTTTTAGAGTAACATATATTATTTTCCCGCATAAAAGTATGAATTCAATCCAAATTCATTCAGTTTTGTTGTTACGACTATTTGACTATGGCACGATGTAGCTAAATCACTCATACGCATATTTTGTTGAGTTTTTAACGGCAGGAATATGATGCTCCTCGAAATATTACTTTATAAAATTAATGTCAATGTGTTTTGAAGTAGTTTTGGAAGATATTTATAGCTTGCAAAAAAGGGCACAGGTTCCACGTCTTACGGGCGCCAACGCTAGGCGTAGACTGACAATATCTTGCTGCCGCTGACTGCATCAGTAGATTTACGTATTTTTGGAAAAAGGGGGTGCTTTTTTTGACCCGAATAACGTGGTATTTGGAAAATGAATAGATATCATTCACACTAATTTTATTAAAAAAAAACCAACAAAATCGCGAAAGCGATACCTGAAACAAAATCGATAAGAAGTGTGCAATAGAGGGTTACAAAAAAATTCATTGACAGTACAAATATGAATCGATTAACGTGGTTTGTGGAAAATGAATACCTTAAAGTTCAACCAAAAACATGTATTTTTTTTTATGGCTATACGTAACCTAATTATTGCAACAAAATCATCCGAAAGCTGACATTTTATTTCTGTTTGTATTTTCGTTCCCCTTAAAATAAGGTTAGTCCAGTCAATGCGCCGAATCGACACCAATCTACAGGCCGCGTCTGGAAGCGATAGGTTTGCGCATGCGTACACTCGCGCACGAAAGTACTGGGCCTGTTGTTTTATTTTTGAACTAGCCTGTTGCTCGCGGCTTCGTATATTGGTTATTAGTATGTACATTGAAAAATATATTAGATAGAATATCACTAAATAGAATTAAAACCATACAATACCTACATACGATCGCCGCCAGCGCTCTTTTAACATGACGCAAACTGTAATCTAAATTATGTCAGTTTAGTGAAGATAGATTTTGACTGTGAAGTTGGCGGGAAAATCATAAAATGCACCAAATAATTAAAATCCAGGTTTTTTTGCAAATATTTTGTCTCTACGACTTTCATTACCATAATTATTATATTATATTGATATATATTGATAATATTATCCTTAGATAAGGCATGTGTACCTATGCAGAGTTTTAATTCCATTAAATTTTTTATGAGGTAGTTAAGTAAAAAATTACTTTAAACTGTTGAGTTCTTTTATATCAACTAATTATTTCTTTAATCGTACAAATAAAATGTTTAATTGTATAAACCTTAGTTTTATTTTATTCGTTTTCTTTTGAATAAATAATGCCTAATTTTCAATGAGACAATATAAATATTAAGTTTGATATTGTAAATTATATTTTTATTCACCGTTAAGCAAGTGGTAAGCAAGAACCAATTCTAAAGCCAATTCTGAAGGTTTTAATATTAGTTTTAGTGCTGTCAAAACTTAAAAATTTTCAAAGTAATTTAACTTCTAACCCTAACACTTAAGGACTATTTTGCAATGAAGAAAATTTAGTTTTGACAGCACTAAAACTAAAATTAAAGCCTTCAGAATCAGCTTTACTATGCACATAAATTCCAAAAAACACAGACCCGTGATTGAACCTGGATTTATATAGTAAAAATAACAGCAATGACTGTTTTAAACATATAAAATAAACCCAAACAAAAACAAAGCACTGCGTTTTTTTCAAAACCGCTCACGTGTGAATTTATATTTGATTAATTTATAATTGAAAAACAGTATTATCTAAATCTCTTCTTGATTCACCGCACTATTTATTTATTTTTCAGATATGTTTGTCTCTTTCGTTGTACGATTGACCTACTGCGTCTAAAAAGCGGGCTGTTATACAGGTTGTAATCGTTAAGTGTGACCAGGCGATTATTCCGTAACTATTAAAGATATCAACAAATTTTAAACTGATATCGAAAGTACGTTACCTAATCAGTAAAATGACATCAATAACTTTTTGAAAATCAAACGAGAAGTATACAAAATTTTGACATTAAACATTCCCATACATTTAGAATGAGATTAGTAGAAATGTTTTAGTTTCCTTACTTATTTTAAAAGGTTATTTTAGCTTAGTACTGATATTAAAGGAAACTGTTTATTAACCTTACAAAGTAATAAAACTATATTTTAATTGAATAATATTTATTTCTAAGTAAGTACACAATTTTGAGATTAGTAGAAAGGTTTTAGTTTCCTTATTTTAAGTGGTCTGGTACTCATTCTACCTTAATCTTATTTTATGATTACGTATGATATGATCATAATGATTTTCAAGTAGATACACGTGTAGATTAATGATGTTACCACTTCAAATTAGTAATAAACCTTGTTTCAATATCGCATTAATACTAAATGTATGGGAATGTTAAATGTCAAAATTTTGTATACATCTCTCTTTTGATTTTCAAAAAGTTATTGATGTCATTTTACTGATGAGGTAACGTACTTTCGATATCAGCTTAATTTTTTTTGATATCTGTAATAGTTGCAATGTAATAATTGCCCGGTCACACTTAACGATTACAACCTGTATACTTGGGGAAAATTTCATGACTTCACATTATAAACTAGTTATTTACGATATTAGTGCGGTAAGTTGGTTTTTACAAACGAGTAGACGAATGTAAGGTCGAGACGAAGTCAAGGGCTTACCATAGTCACGAGTTTGTAAAAACCAATTTCCGCACGTGTGTCATACAACGTTTTTTAACACATTTGCGAGAAAACAGTACAATAGGTAATGAAACAAACTTATTTATTGAACTATTTTTAATAGCAAATAAGAAATTATGCACATAGGTTACTACTCTTTGAAATTAATAGTAAAATTTGAACAATTATTAAAATTCAGTGAAATTTGCTGCTTCAATTATTAATTTCACATTATTATGTTGAACGGGAGAATGTGTCGTAAACGTCGTCGGAGCTTGCAGCGGCGGCGCGGCGGCGGCGGTGGCTGGACGTTTTCGAGTGAGATAGAAGGGCGCGGTTCCACGGCATTATTTATATTTATAGACTTTGATATCTTGTCGCCTATTTCAATTTTATTTTGCACTGAGTCTTCAATATAACCCTCTGCAACATTATTAGAGTGCCATCCTCCGTGGCGTTTCAGTGTAATGATATCGGCTCCGGAATTCGCAAGTAATGTTGCAGAGGTTCTTCTTAAGCTGTGACCGGTATAACTAAAGTAGAGCCACTGAGTGATGGCACTTATGACAGCTGCATTTAGTGATGAGGTACATTTCAAATTTCCGTTAAAAATAAAAATCAAGTGTGAGTTTACTAACATTAGACACGTCATTTAACATTCAACATAATGATGCAAAAGGTAAATGTTCCAAAATCAGTGGCGTAGCTATCGGAGGGCTATGTGGTATAGTGCCCCGGGGCCCCTTACGAGATGTTTAAATATCTAAATCGAAAATAGTATTTTACTATCATTTATTTTCGTTTTGTTTAACTTCGTCATTGTTTTGTTTTTAATTAAATATTATTGCGTAACTTGGCGACCTCAAACACGACCTATAAAAAATGAGAAACTTTTTTTAAAAAAACTCTTTGTTTCTATACGAATTCTATTGCACAATAAAGCAACATTCAAATCGAAAAATAATAACCGAAACAAGTAGTACATCACTATCAACAATGAAGTATTACATTTTTTAATTCACACTTGCTTATAAATAATTACGATACTTTGTAGGCATTTAAACGTCATAGGCGCCATCACTCAGTGGCTCTACTGTAGCCGGATTTTCCAATTTCAAGAACGTGGCTATTTCTTTTGGTACACTTCCGATTTTGTTGACGCCAACGACTTGCCGCATGCAAATTTATCGTTTTGGTACTTTTGAAAGAATCTGGTACTTTTTGTGTTTATAATTCTGAGAGCTTCATACGTCTTCTTGACAATTGGGTAAAACTCACCATGTATGGTGAATGTACGAGGGATTTTGGTTTTTGTGTCAGGTATTTTGACAAGCAATATAAGTCCCTGGTTTTCGATATTGCATACATTTATGTTGGTGAGTTCTCGTCGTCTGCACGCCCCAGATATATCAAAAAATAATATAGCCTGTAACAAAAAATAATATAGCCTGTAACAAAAAATAATATAGCCTGTAACAAAAAAGAAGTAATTTAAGTATGATATATGTAGTTCTATACAGGTAAATGACTAAATTAACTACTAAACTAAGCATTGCCTAAACCATTATAGCAAATAAGTATGTAAGTGCCTACAAAAAGGTTAAAAGTAAAGAAAAGATTTAAAAACGTACCTTAGTTACTAAATATTTTTCATCGGGCGCATCATTAAGACCCTTAATACCGCCAAATGGGTACTTTATAAAGCCTACTCCTCTTTTATGGCCAAACCAAAAATATTGAAAAAATGTATTATCGATTTATCAACTCTAGGACAACATATGCAACATTTTTCTTTTTCGTACCACCAAAACTTCTATATGAAAAATTGTTTCAACTGAATGGTGTTTTTTTGGCTTGAATTTCCTACTGCTCCTAAGCGGCTTAGGTGATTTAATTCATTTATGCTTTGATAAATAAATAAACTTGATAGCAATAAATATAACATAGAAATATTCAATCGAACAATGACGCCCATGTAAAAAGTATTATTTTCTCCTATTTTGCCCTTTCAAGGACGCAGCGAGCGTCGTGACAGCCACCACGCATTGTGCACTGATTTGAACGCTATTTCAATGTCGTTTCCGTCGATATTCATACAGACAAACATCGAGCTGCTAATTTGGCGACGGTAATCGCCTTAAGGAGTTTTTCTACGTTAGCTGCAGTGAATACTTTTGATTTCTTGCTTGTATAGCCATTTGATTGTCGTTTCAAAAATACATGTAATTTTATGTATTTTGTTAAATCTATGTCATTATTGGTTTTTAGAGTGCTTTTTAACATCGAATATATTGACCACATTGAGGACGGCTTATACTTCTCACGAAATTCTCACGATATTCATTGAAGTAAGCCATCAAAACATTTTCAGAGAATGATTGAGTATTTCTTCGAGTCTTCCATGATATAAAATTATTGTAAGGCGAGTTAACTGAGCGAGGCGGAGCGGAGCGAGACGAAGTTCCTAGTTTAAACAGAATTCATGACATACACAAATAAAACCTTATCATCATCTTATTACAAAAAAAAAAACATATATCATTCCCTCTCACTCATTTCCATGTGTGGTTTCTTTCTAACAGTATGGCATGAAATATGGTGGTTGATGGTGGTTTGACACTTCAATGGTCGGTCACGAAATCCGTTTACCCATATATTTTGTTTGTTTACATAACCGACTCACCAACGAAAGCTGAGCGAGATGAATCTGCTTATTTTGATAACCACTACCTGAGATGTCGTTATTGCTTAGTGGACTAGGGTCAAAAGCCGAAAAACAAGTTAAATAAAAAAAAATTGTTTTTGTTGGTTTTGTTGTGGAGAGCATTATTTTTAAAGCGTTTCAAATATTTTGTAGTCGTTAATGTTACTTTATATTATAATGCAAACGTTTATTTACCTAGGGTTTGTGTTAAAGCTTTTATCTTGCAGAGTTATAGTGATACACAATAAAAAGCTGATTTAGTTATTATAAAAGAACTCGTTTTATTGACATTCTTCAATCAAGAGTGTTGACAAGACAAAGACAAATTCCAAAAAGAGACTGAGTTGTGTTCCGGATATTACCTTCTTAACACTCCCACTATATCTGGAAAACAGCTCATCTGAATTACAACATAAAATAACTTCGCCATTACTTCTCCTTAGCAAAAAATTAACACTTTATCCAAACTTAATCTTCAAAATCCTTCTAAGTAGACAAATTAAGTCATCAGTTCATCATTAAGTTTATAATATTATTAAAATCATTTCTAGCTAAAGGTTTCGTTAACACATCAGCTAACTGCTGCTTAGTTGGTACATATTTAATATCAATGACATTTTCCTCATATTTCTCCCTAATATAATGATATTTGATGTCAATATGTTTACATCTCTTGTGAAAAACGGGATTTCTTATAAGTTTCATGGCACTCTGATTATCCATGAAAATAATAGTCGGGTTATTGCAACACGAATCTATATCAGCTATCAGTTGTCTTATCCAAACAGCTTCCCTACAGGCTAATGAAGCTGCAATATATTCAGCTTCAGTAGTCGATTGTGATACAGTTGACTGTCGTTGACTTGTCCATGTCACTGGCCCGCCCATCATTAAGAATATATATCCTGATGTTGACTTCCGGGTATCCTTGTCTCCAGCAAAGTCTGAATCAGAGTAACCAAAGATTTCTTGATTCTCAGTTGGTTTGTACATAATACCACATGCTTTTGTAGCCTGCAGATAGCGTAGCACACGCTTAGCTGCGTTCCAATGAGTCTGGTCATTATTTTCTAAGTATCTACTTAGTACTCCCACTGCATAGGAAATATCTGGTCTTGTAGTTATTGCTGCATAAATAAGACTACCCACAATTGATCTATATGGTAAGTTTTCAGCATCAGACTCTTCAGTTTTCTTTGCAGCTACTAATTGACAGTTGGGGTCAAATGGAACTGATAGAGATTTTGCATCAGACATATTAAACATTTCCAGAATCTTCTCAATGTAGGCCTTTTGGTGAATAAAAATAGATCCTTCGGTTTCATTTATTTTTATCTGTATGCCCACAAATGTTGAAGGTAAGTTTATAGTTATTTTAAATTTTAATTGTATCTTCTCTAATACTTCTTTGATTGTATCATTATTTTGACACATTATCAAGCCATCATCAACGTACAACACAAGTAATACTTTCTCTCCTTTAATCAGTCCCTTGTAGACACATTTGTCAGCTGATGTTGGCATCAATCTCAGTTCCAGTAGGTATTTGCAAAACTTCTCATGCCAGCATCTTGGCGCTTGCTTCAAGCCATATAATGATTTCTTCAGTTTGCAATACAGGTTTTCTTGAACATCCAATCCAACAGGTGGTCTCATGAATATTTCTTCTTCCAAATTGCCATATAAGAAGGCGGTTGTAACATCAAACTGCCTGAGTTTGTAGCCTTCACGAACAGCTGTTGCCAGAAGAACTCTAACAAAGTCATATCGGACTGTTGGAGCAAAAGTCTCTGTATAGTCAATGCCATATTTCTGTGAGCATCCCTTGGCACATAATCTCGCCTTGAACCTGTGCTTCTCATTGTCAGGGGATACTTTGATCTTGAAAAACCATTTTGATGGAATTGCTTTTTTACTTTGTGGTAACGGTGCTAATTCCCACGTTTCATTTCTTTCCAGGGCTAACAATTCCTCTTTTATAGCTTTCTCCCACTGTTTCTTTTCAGGGCTCTTCATCGCTTCATTATACGTTTCAGGTATCTTTATTTCGCATATGTTTATTTCATACTCGTCCAAAAACCTTGGTTTCTTCAGATTCTCCTTCGGCCTCAAATTGTGACCATGTGACATTTCAGGAGTTTCTTCACCACTTGCTAATGGTTCATTGTTTACTTCACCTTCAGTGACAATTGGTAAGTCACCAACATTTTCATTACTTTCATTTGCGTGAGCATCATCATCCATGCTTTCATTAGGTGAAGCAGGATTTACTTCTTTGTCTCTTTTAGTTTCACTTCTATGTATGTTTCGATTTTCTTCATCATCTAGCATAATCTTGACAATATTCTTCCTTGTACTAGGTATAGCATTTTCATTAAATACCACATTTCTGGATACTTTTATCTTCTTTGTCAATGGATCAAATAAACGATAATTATTCCCTTCATATCCAACTAGGATCAATTTCTTGGCCTTTTGTTCTAGTTTTGTTCTCAATTGGTCAGGTACATGCATGTATGCTTCTGACCCAAACACACGAACATGGTTCAGTTGTGGTTTAGTACCAGTCCATAACTCAAATGGTGTAGAACCTGGAGCCTGAGTTGTCGGTGTCCTATTCAAAATATACACCGCACAATTTACCGCTTCGGCCCACAAATATAAAGGTAAATCTTTGGCATATAACATTGACCGACTACTTTCTACTATAGTCCTCATGTCGCGTTCAGCACGACCATTCTGCTCTGGTGTATATGGAGCAGACGTAATGAACTCTATACCTTTGTGCTTTAGGTAGCTAATAAACTGACCATTTTTATATTCAGTGCCATTATCTGAGTGAAACATCTTGACATCTCTACCATACTTATTTTTAATTTGTGTACAGTATTGTTTAAAACAATCTAGGACATCATTCTCATTTTCAATAAAGAAAACCACCCTATAGCCTGAAAAACCATCTTTGAACAAAACAAAATATCTTGAACCATTTACAGAAGGCGTGGACATCACACAAACATCACTATATATAATGTCACCTGGTGCATTTACTTTACAATGCAATTGAGTTTTAAAAGCCAACTTATGTTGCTTACCATATATACATGGTTCACAGAAAAATTCATCATTTCCTTTTTTTATAGTGATACCCGTGTCCGTCGCCATACCTTTTAATGCTTTTACATTAATGTGACCTAGCCTTTCATGCCATAACTTTAAGTTATCTACACTGGATACATTAGCTTCTCTTTGAACAACTGACTTAAATAAGACATAGTACAGATTGTTTTGTTTACGTACCGCACTTGCTTGTAGTTGTCCATCTTTATGTATTTCTGCAGTTTTATCCATTTTTGTAATTATATAACCTTTGTTGGTCAGTACACCTTCCGAAATTAAGTTTCTTCGCAAATCCGGAATAAAGAGTACATCAGTGATAATCGATTTATACCACTGACCATCTATGTACTTCTCAATTTCCACTGTACCTACACCACACACTTTGAGCTCAATGTCATTGCCTAATCTTACGATCTTCACTGATGATGACTCGCTAAGTTCTGTGAATAGTTCCCTCTTGTGAGACATATGAGCCGATGCTCCACTATCTAGAATCCAGTCATCCATTGAATCTCCGCTGTAAGTATTAAACGCTGAGTAATGGCTCTGTGATGTATTTGAAGAACTTCCATGTCGTTCTTTCTTAAGCAAACGGCAATCTTTTGCCAAATGGCCTTTCTTTTGACAGTTGTAGCAGGTTGGCCTGAACTTCGACTTGCTTTGAGAATGTGATCGATTGCTAGACTTTGACACTGCCAGTGCGGTTTCGCTTTCCTCTTGATTCGACCGTTTTTCCTCATCTAAAAGCCTTGCCGTTAAATTGGGAATAGTTTGTTTACTTTCTGTGAGAGATAACCATGCCTGACGGAACGAAGAAAATCTTGCGGGCAAGCTGCCTATTATCTTGGTTATAACAGCAATCTCACTGACATTTTCACCAATTTCTTGTAGTTGTTTAGCCAACGACTCGATTTTACTTATATGGCTACTCATAGAGCTTCCAATTTCGTATTTGTAGCTATAAAACTGTTCATGTAGGAGCATTTTATTGAGCTCTGATTTTTGTTCGTAAACAGAGTCTAATTTTTCGATTATGTCAAATGCAGTCTCTGCATTTTCTATCAAGGAAATTTGTCTGAACTCGAGACTTGAAGAAATTACGCACATGGCTATGGCGTCGTTCTTACTCCATTCTTGTTCGACTTTCTTATCTTTGACATCTTTATCTGGGATGTGTCTTGATACGATATGCTCGTAAACACCTTTCGCTCTTAATGCACACTTGAGTTGGAACTTCCACTGTCGATAGTTCTCGCCGTTGAACTTATGAATTGTGGTTCTGTTCTCTTCCGCCATGATGGTGTCCGTCTGTGTGTAGCTTAATGGCGTCGCCGGTAACCCAAAATGTACTCGCGCCTCTACGCACCGCTTTCGAAGAATTCAACTTGTTCTTTTTATGTAACTGCTGGGCCCATAACCTGTTAAAGCTTTTATCTTGCAGAGTTATAGTGATACACAATAAAAAGCTGATTTAGTTATTATAAAAGAACTCGTTTTATTGACATTCTTCAATCAAGAGTGTTGACAAGACAAAGACAAATTCCAAAAAGAGACTGAGTTGTGTTCCGGATATTACCTTCTTAACAGTTTGTTATGAGGACATCAGGTGACTTCAAGAATTTAAAATCCATAAAAATACTATACTGTGCCTTTGTTTGGAGTCATCTGGAATACGCGTCTCAGGTTTGGAATCCACAATATGAAAAATATAGATCACGTATTATCAGGTATTCAGGCAAAATTCCAGAGGTTCCTTGATTTCAAGGCCCACCAATTTTCTATTGACTATGAACATCGCTGCACACGATATCATTTTCTTCCCTTATCTGTAAGACGCGATATCTCAGACATCTGCTACCTTATGAGCATTGCCAATGGATCAGTAGATAGCCTTGAATTATTGTCATTACTAAACCTCAGGTTTTATAAAAGGACTATGAGACACCCTGAACTTCTATACGTATATGCATGCAATACTAAACATAGACAGAATGCATTCTTATCAAGAGCGAGTTCTCTTTTCAATAATATTTCGCTTGATATAGATTTGTTTTGTTCAAGCACATCATCAGTTAAAAGAGCTTTAACACTTTTACACTTTAAAAATGAGTAGGTAAATTCTTTCAATTTATCTATTCTTAAATGTTAATTGTTTATTTCAAATTAAACTAAAATTTAATATTGTTTATGTAGTATTTGTAAGCTAAAACTGTTAGTTAAACTGTTATGCCTCTACGGCACACTTATTTCACAGTATAAGAAATATAAGAAATATAAGAAATATACTGTGCTTATTTGTAAGCTAAAACTGTAATTTAAACTGTTAAGTTAAACTGTTGTGCCCCTATGGCTCACTTCTATTTAATTTTGTCATTTTTGAAGATTTTTTATCGGCATTTAGTTATTTATTCATAATTGTTACTGTACCTATTTGTCCGTTAATCTTTCTATGAGTAAATAAATAAATAAAATAAAATATTTAAGGTAAATAAATTCATACATAAAAAACATACATACATAAAATTACATACCTATGTTTAAGGTTTTTTAAGGGGTAATATTTATTTATACGTGTATTATTTTTTTGTAGTGTCTTACAATTATATTATTGGTATCATAGACTTATTTAGGTCTATGACTGCTATTTTCATTAAATTTAAAATAAGTTTAAATGTGTCCCTTTTGTACCTTGAACGTTCATCACTTTATTAATCACTGTATTTTTGTTTGTTCCAGGTAAACAAAAAACCAAATCACGGAAAAACATCGAGTTTGTTATGGTTGTTGTATTGTAGATGTAGTGTTCCTCTGTTATAGGTTACTAGCCTTTCGTTTGCGGCTCCTCCCTTTATTCAATCTTTGACCTGTTTTCGGCTTGGCGGTTATTTTATTAACACCCCTTATTGCTTATGTGTTGACGAAGATCACTAAAATGATAATACAGATAACCGCATCCAAATCCGCTTACTCGGTAGAGTAAAATTCATACCGGAGACTCGGTTAGTAGTCAGGGTTAAGGTTCAATGATCCATTTGGCGAAATACGATGATAAATACTAGGTAGTTCAAAAACAACACCAAGTAAATTAGTATAGGAAGGAAAAAAATCATTTTTCGTATTTCACATAAAAGGTCATTGGTCCTGACCACATACCGAGACTCTAGTATGAATTTGGCTATATCAACGAAAGTCTATATATTTATTTTATACATATTTTTAGTAGTAATTAATTCACTTTTTATTAATAGTTTATTGTTTTTTTCAACATACAAACGTACCAAAAAGTTTATTATGTTGTAAATTTGTTGTAACTAAAACGCTAATAAACCATCAGTAAAAAATTGGGGTTATACTGCGTTTCGTTTTCATATTATACTCGTTTTACTGAAGCCAAATGCGATGTCCCTCACTTTGCATAGGGACGGTCCCGGACGGTTTCAGACTTTCAGTTTGCGCGAACGTGTAGAACTCGAGAAGTATAAACACTACCGTTATGACTTTTACCTTCTTAGATAACTGAATTCTTATTCCATATTTTATGTACCGACCTTAATTCTCAAAAAGTGGTGGGTTATCGAATAATCCGACAAAATGCTGGTTACCAAATAATTTGTCACAACATTTCACTTCATAATTCATCAACTGTTGAATTCACATATAAAGTATCTATGAAAGAAACTTAGAAGACTTCATTTTCTTTAAAATGCCATCAACATTTTAAAAATCAGTATGGAATTGGCCGAGTTTGGCGTAAAAACATATCTGTCCAGCCGCCATTTTTGATTGGAAGCCCCCCTCCCTCCACCACTTTTTAACTCTACGACCGACCGTTTCGTATCCAGGGCATCACGAGGAATCCATTGATACCAGTCGTAGGTATTTATCCTGGTTACAGATGAAATTCAAGTTCTAGAGCACTTTTGCTTCAATCGTCACCAGTCTATTATGCACGCGTTCAAGATTTTGGCCTGCCGCCTTGATTATAAGGATAAGGTCTTCGTTGTTGGAAATTGCAATAGGTTTATAATAAATAAATATTTCAGTAACTATAAGCTTTAATAAAATTCTTGTAGTGGTTTCATTGATTCAGTCAACAAGGTATAATAATAATAATATTTTTATTATTTATCTTTATTTATTCGTTATACAAGCCAGTTTACAAAATTAACTTAAACAAACTATGAGTAAAATCTACTTCAGGCAAATCAAACCAACCAGTTGCCAAACTAAACTGCATGATAATCTGTATTTTAACAACCCGAGACTCTAACTACCCGAAATAAATACCCACCTCGGTTTATATGGGCTATTAGGACAAGATTAGTATTTCCCAGACTAGAACAGTCTGTTATCTGGGAAAATAATATTTCTTACCGTATAAAAGGATTAAATAGTAAGTAAGTAGCTCAGAGAAGCAGCGATTTTACATAACCTTACTACAAGTAGATACAAAAAGAAAGAAGCCATCATATTACCAAAACACAAATTACTGCAATTGTGTTCTCCTCAAGAGAACAAATAACATTAAATATATTGGTGGTTACATAAATAATACATTGTGCTGGCAGCCTCACTTTGATTCGTTGGTAACTCGAACTAGATATAATTACTTGAAAAAAAAAACCGAGATACTCTGCTGATTTAAAAAACATAAAAAACTGTTTAATTCGCACTAGCTCAATCAATTTTGTCAAGACGGAACGTATCGACAAGACTGACGGAACACATGAGATGCATGAAAAAACTCGATTGCATCGGATCAGACCACACCATAAATTCGGATACCACACATTTCATGTAATTCGACAAAGCGAAAGTGTTAGTGAGTGAAAAGTTATTTGTGCCACGTAAAATTCTCGAATCCATCAAAATTATTCGACGTCCCAATTTCAATAGAGACAGTGGTCGGGCCCTGCCCTCGATGTAGAAGCCTGTGCTTTAAACAGTAACTAGATCAAGTATATACTGAAAGTGACATAGATACCGTGAAATCTGCGTGTCTGTCGCTGTATCATAATCATATGCAGCTGCAAATCATATTTAAATATGAAAAACACAGATATATACCATTCTTCACTCCTTAAATTTTCTGCAAGATTTTTCAAACAGTTTTTGTGATTTTTCCGGGAATTAGTTATTGATCGTCTCCATAGTCTTTCCTATTTTAATTGGTAGCGTATTTATTTTATATTAAATACATTGATTACAGTATTATTTAGTACATTTATTATTTTATTACATATATTTTCTTTGTTAGATTAAATTTGACGTGTAAAAAGTGTATACCTGCTTTGCAAAATAAACTATTTGAATTTGAATTTGAATATTTCCTCGCGGGATCTTTTACATTTCAGAATTTTAAGAAGAAATAGCAACCAACCAGCAGCAGCACGTCGAAAAAGATGATAAAGTTTATCATTTTATTTAAGCTTGTTTTGTAGACGGCGTTTTTTTTTTCGAAATAACAATATTTTGTTTCACAGATGCACAAAACACACATTGGTACACAAAGCGACACCTGAGAATTATATTTTTTTACGATTATCAGCTTTATGCAGATGTAATAATAACTACCATGTTATACCGCTACATGTTGAAGTCTTTACTCAGCTGTCAAGTATTAATAATGGCGTATGTTATTGATTTTGTACATTTAATTGTAGGCCATTTTTAACGCATCAGACATAAATAAATCATACTTATGAACGGGAACATACACAAACTGCAAGATATCTAATTTAAATTTAATTTCAAATTTCAAATTTTGGACAGCGAAATGGTTTCCCCTTTTTACAAACAGGTAAGTGCAAAAGTTATAATTTCAATAAAATTAGTGAGATCATGATTTTGGTCTAGTTTCTTCCCTTTTCGTTTGTTCACTTTATCGTGGGATACACTGTTTAACTTGGATATTTGAACTGTTTTTTCAGATGCTATGTAACAGCAGCCTAATGGTAATGTTTTTCTGCATAGGTTTCCTCTTAGGAATCCTTTCAATCGCTTTACCCAGCTTAAGGAAACCTGATAGTGGTGTCAAACTGACCACAGAGCAAGAGTCTTGGATTGGTACGTTTTTATTTAGCTTTTACCCTATTATCCTTTAAAATAGGTAGTGTGGTGATAGTAGTAGTTCATACATACTGAAAAATAGGATTTAAATAAAGAAAGTTTCTTGTTTTTTATTAACCTTTTTACCTACATAATTATAACTAAAAGGTTTAATAAAATGAATTCGTAGTTATTTATCAATTAAAATTCTGAGATCTGCGTAAGGAACGCTTAAATTAAGGAGTTGTTGGAAATTTCTTTTCACTATTTTTGTTCCCTTACTGACTTGATTATTATCAGCATCTTGCATTTGTAGCCAAACAATTCTAATTTTAGGGTTCTTACTGTATAATTTATACTGTAAGGTGTGACTCCTTGATGGAACTTCATTCAATTAGCCCGACGATGTCAAATAGACGAAACTCACATACAGTTCTGTGACGAAACTAGTCGCAATAATTAAGTAAATAAAATTGTGGATATCGTACAAGAAGACTTTTATTAGTGTTCTTACTGTAGTTGGGTAATTTTAGTAAAAGCCAAATTTATCTTCAACAAGCCAATTTGTTTTTTGTTTATACGTGGTAAATATACCACAAATCACCAAATTAAGTATTGCAAATATATAAAGATATAACTGGTTTTCTTTTTAAATGTTGCTTGTTGTGTTTTTCGTTTGTTGTGTTTTCTACGCGAAAATTGTTTCGGTGTAAATATGAAGTATTTGTTGTTAACAAATATTTAATAACTATAAGCTGTTTGTTCCCAATAAAGAAAATAAAAATAAATAAAGAAATAAATAATTGTTAAAGTAATGTATGAGACACCACAACTTTGCTAGAAAAGCCCAATTTACATTTAACTATTGTTGCCTAGTGCCATTAATCACTATTTAATACTAACAATACAAAAATAAGAAAAGCAATCATAAGTTGTATGGAAGTCGTTGCATCCAAATTACACTAAGACTAATCAATGTTGTCTTTTTTCAGCTTCCTTATATTTTCTGATGTGTTTTCCTACGAAGTTCATTTCTGGCTACGTAGTCGACAAATACGGCCGAAAATGTGTGGTTGTATCCTCCATTATACCACTTTTGGTGACCAACATCATGATGTATCTTGCGATGGACTTCACGTTTCTATTCATTTCGATGATGGTATTTGGGCTTAGTGGTGGTGCAATGATAGGATCAATCATGGCTGCAGAAATAAGCTCTCCGAAATACAGAGGATTTATAATGACTACAAAAATGATATTTCTGATAGCAGGTTCAATGGTACCACATTCCTTAGGGCAGTTTTTTAACTGGCGAAGTCTGGTGTTGTGGAATTGCATACCAGCTGTTTATGGTTTGGTGGTATCAGTAACCTGCCCTGAAAGCCCGGCTTGGTTGGCTTTACAAGGACGGTTTGAAGAGTGCAAGAGTGCTTTTATCTGGTTCAGAGGAAATGATGAGGGTGCTGAGCTGCAGCAGCTTATACACAGTCAACGGAAAGCTTTATTGGAAAAACGATTAGAAAAACAGAAAAATAGTAGTAATCTGACGAAGATCAAAACGTATATCTTCGATAAATGTTTCTTGAAGGCTGCTGCTATAGGTTTTATTTGCGTAATCATATTAGAAGCTACAGGTCCTTTGCTATTTATGGTGTACATTATTGATATTTTTGTTGCTATAACCGGTAGCAAGGATAATGCGAACTACTTTGCTCTCGCAATGGATATGTTAAGTATTGTTTGTGTGACTATATCATGTTTCACAATGACAAAATTTGAAAGGAGGAAACTTTTTTTTAGTACTGGTATTGCGGCAGTTTTATTTTTATCACTTTTCTGTTTGTTTTCTTTTTTAATGACTAAAGGTTTTGTATCTGAAGAGTATTCTTGGATGAAACTTGCATTACTTTTACTTTTTTTCATGATGAGAGATATAGGTTTTATTTCTGTAGCTGGAGTATTGTGGGTGGAAGTGTATCCACTATCTCACAGAGGTCTTGGCATCAGCATAGGTAGTTTAGTATTTGCCGTTCTTACGTTTACGATAGCAAAAGCTTTGCCAAGTATGCTCAAGCGATTTGGTCTGCAAGTGTTCCTTATAAACGCTGTCGTTATTAGTTTAGGTTTAATTTATTTGTACCTCTTTTTACCGGAAACCAGTGATAAAACATTAATAGATATTGAAAATGAAATAAAAGGAGAGGGTAATAAAGAATACACTGTATGTAATGTAGAGGCAGAAGAGAACAATGTATATGCTGCAGACAAAAAATAGCTTGTTCAGTTTACCTAAACTATTTAAAACTAAAGGTGGGTTTGTCAATAATAAATGAAATTAATTAGATCATCAATCAAATTAGGGGTAAGAAATGAAACGCATTTTGTGTGAGTAAATAATCTTCCACTTTCCCATAACCGAAGGTAGAAATCACTAGTAATATTAAGCCCGCCTGTGTGCAGATATTTTATCTCGTTCAATAATAGTAGTTTATGCTACTAGGGCGAAAAGGAATAAATTACTATTTAGTAATTTATTGCTTCTACGCTCGTGTATCATACTACGTTTTTCAATGCATAGTGTGAGGAAATAAAACAAATATAATCTTGTGAACTTTAAATTATAATTGGCTCAAAAGGACTGTATCCAGAGCCGTTAAACAGTGGAAAAAAAAGTATAACATCTATGGTACACAGGAAAGGCTGCAGGTTAGCCAACCATTGTAAATAAATTAAAAAAATAATAATAATAAAGCCCCAGGGCAAAATAATCGACTATTTGTTCGGTTTTGATGCATAAAAAGTGGGCCTTTACGAGCACTTGCATTGAAAAGAATTTTAATGTTTCCAAATAAAAAATATATTTTTAACTTCAGTTTGCTGCATAGATAGGTTAATTTTAATGAGTTCGCTATCACACAATAGACCATGTCTTGTATTAAATTACAATATAAAAAGCTTTTGTTACGAACCTCGGGTTATGATTTCTAAAACTTAAATCATACTGAACTTCTTTTTTAATGTTCTTCTAAAATGAATTACACTTATATAGATAATTATGTATGTTGTTATAGACTGGTGTCGATTCGGTGTAAGTGGCGTGCACAGAACTTTTTGCTGGAAAAGCAAACAATTGGCCAAGAACAACAATAAAAAAAATATGAAATAATTTTAATATCACTTTGAAAAAAAAAGTTTGTATAGGAAATTTTCACTCTATGGTAGACATTGTCTACCCTGGCTTCATACAAAATTTTTTTTTTCAAAGTGATATTTAAATTTTTTCATATTTTTTTTATTGTTATTCTTGACCAATTGCTTGCTTTTCCAGCAAAAAGTTCTGTGCACGCCACTGTAACATGATTTTACTTGTTTGAAACTAAACTTGAACTCAACTTAATTTAAGCGGTCTGTCTTTTTTTTCTTTATTGAAAAGACAAAGACAGGACGCTCAAAATAAGTTTAGTCCAGTCAAATGCGTTGTGTTACGCCGAATCGACACCAATCCAATCTAAATTATGTCAGTTTAGTGAAGATAGATTTTGATTGTGAAATTGGCGGGAGAATTGTAAAATGCACCAAATCAGAAAAATCCAGTTTTTTTTTGCAAATATTTTGTCTTTACAACTTTCATGACCAGAATTCGTTAGACTCTAAAACTCCTAAGTAGTGCCAATATTCCAATTATTTGGAAATTAATTTCCAAATAATTGGAATATTTTTGTAACTATTAAAAGTTTATCTATTTCAACTCTTGTTCATATTTAAATGTCCACAACTTTAGGTATACCTAAATATACTATATTATATTTTTAAAAGTATATTTTACTCTCCACAACCGGAGACTTGTTTTCGGAATTGAAGTAACTTGTTGTTAACAAGGGAACAATTACAACTGCGATGAAAAAGAATACGTGGATCCCCGTCTTCATAATTTTTGTAATTGCTCTTGCGTATAATTAATATAAATTTTTATGCGTAATTTCCATTAAAATAGCAAAATGCATCGGTAATATTGGCCAATACTTTGATTAATTAAATACAGGTCGCGGCAGTAAGTAATGCTCATCGTATCTTAGCGTCATATCTGTCGCACGAAGCACTAACAGTCCGGTGACAGACGACGCCGACGCTCTACGAAGCCGAAAATAGCCGATGTGCATTATTTACTGCCGGGACCTGTGCCTACTTATTCTGTTATACGGGCCTAAACCACAATTTGGACTCTGATCTATTGTTAGAAGAGGGTTCAAACAGTCTCCACTCGGTACACCTGCATTTCACCGACTATTATTATATCCCAACGTGTTGAAGGGTGAAACCTATCGCCGTTCAGCAAGTGGTAAGTAAGAATAAATACTAAGCACATAAATTTCGAAAATCTCATTGGTGCATGCCCTACCGGGTATAGAACCTGGATCTCAAGATTGAGAGGCCAGTTCTACTCAACTTCGTAATAATCGTCGGTTAAACGCGGTTTTACAGAGTGTGGATTGTCACTTACATTTCACAGTCCACACTCGGTACATGACGGGTTAATAAACCGCAGTCCATTTTACAGGTAAGATAATATTTTTAAATTTAGGATTTGTACAAGCAACACCAATTCCGCACACGTTATAACTTACTAAAATTTACTATCGAATATATAACTTAATAGATGCTAGTGATTGTTGGCACTTGGTGGAATTTATAAAACAATGAATATATAACTGTTTATGCAAGGATTAAAAAAAAATGTAAATAAATTCTCCGTTAAAATTCTTCTACAAACGAAAAATTATTCCTCTACAAACAAAAATTATAAAATTGGTTTTGAAGCACGTCCTTTATCGTCAAGCGGAAGTTTTTCTTTTGAGGCAAGTATATGTGATGAAAGCTCATAATTTATACTACTCAAAAGCGTACGTACTTTATAAAAGGTAGTCATTTAACAAAACCCCGACTTAAGTAGTAAAAAGTGAGGTTTTAAAACATTAGTTGTCTTAAACTACAATATACAATTACAGTGCTGCGGGTCTACCGCGTAATTCTCATTTTCATCAACATCAACTTGAGATTGAAATTTGACGTGCGTGCGACGACGCCCGCCTAACATGCCATCTCTTTTGCACGCGTTGAATTTTGCATGCATTTGCTTGAAGTTGATACAAATGAGAATTACGCGGTAGAGCCCCTGGACATATAATTAGAAACACTTGCGACGTATTTCACATTATACAAGGCACATTGCCGTAAAACTTTTGTTTTTGGAAATAAAACAACAAAATGCATAGAATACGTTCAGCAACTTATAATTAATTAAAAAAACCGGCCAAGTGCGAGTCGGACTCACGCACGAAGGATTCCGTACCATTATCCTTAAATATCTTAAAAAACGGCAAAAAAAAAACATGTCTGTTGTATGGGAGCCCCCTTAAATATTTATTTTATTCTCTTTTTTAGTATTTGTTGTTATAGCGGCAACAGAAATACATCATCTGTGAAAATTTCAACTGTCTAACTATCACGGTTCATGAGATACAGCCTGGTGACAGACGGACAGACAGACGGACAGCGGAGTCTTAGTAATAGGGTCCCGTTGGTTACCCTTTGGGTACAGAACCCTAAAAACAAATAAATATCCGAGTTTACAATTACCATTTAGATATTTAGTTACGTCCAAACAACTAAACGACATTTGCAGTACCATTCGTCATGGACAAGTATTTAGAAACAATAAAGAAATGAGGTATAAATCAAAGTTATTAACGTGTTAACGTCATCAATTTCAAATCATTAATGTAAAATTATTTTAGTTGAGTAAATTTCTTAAAAATTAATATTTAGTTGTTAGCCTTTGTTATTAATGACGGCTCTGCAACGACGTGGCATTGATTCAAGTTATTTCATACATTTATCGAGTGGGATCGAGTTCCATGCTTCAACAAAGGCTTCGTAAAGTTCATTTTAACTGGAATTACGTTTAACGGAGACTTTTTTTTACGACGTACAACAAAATATTCAATAGGATTTAAATCGGGACTATTTGCAGGCCAGTCTAACATGGTAACACGTTGCTCACTAAGGAAGGATTTAACACTGCGGGCCGTGTGTTTTGGGTTGTTATCGCGCTGAAAGATCCAGGTCACAGGCAAATTGTCGTCGGTGTAGGGAATAATTGTCTCTTCTAAGATGTTTTTGTATTGAAATTGATTCATTATACCTTCAATCTTACGGACGGGTCCAACTCCGCAACCAAAAAACATCCCCATACTTTAATGTTACCACCGCCGTGTTTGACTATGCTCCTCATGTATTTATAATCAAAAGCATGGTTTATTGGACGTCTAACGTAGCGCTTGCCGTCTGAATTCACCATATTTATTTTTGTTTCATCCGAGTATAACACTTTTTTCCATTCTCGTACGGTCCAGTTAAGATATTTCTTTGCAAATAATAATCGCTTCGCTCGGTGTTGCTTGGTGAGAAGCGGTACCTTTCGAAAAACCCTCCCGAACAATTTAGCTTCCACTAATCTGCGGCGTACTAGTTTCGAGGAAATGTTCCTTGGGTCATCAGGTGAAAAAACTTCATTTCTAATCTCGTTGGAGCCTTTAAACGGGTCTTGTTTAGCTACACGTATTATTTGCAAATCTTCGCGGTAAGACGTTTTCCTTGGATGAGCCTTTCTAACAACACTTTTAGTATAGTTCCGTTTCTTTTATAATGAGCAATAGCGTTGAAAACTTTCTTTACAGAACATTCTAGATGATTAGCAATTCTTCTATAAGTCCGATCTAAATCTAATTTAACAATTATTTGCCTAGTTGACTCGTCACAACTCTCATTTTTACCCATTTTTAACAAAACTTATTATTCACGTAATTCCAAATTTACGTTTAATGGCCGTCGAAACTACAGAAAAAGCGTAGAAAGAGTTTTTTTTTTTTATTTCAAAAATGGAACGAACCATGGATCCTGTTTCTTATTAGTTGTCCAAGCGAATATAAATTCAACTATCATGATATTTAAACTCTTTTAATAATTAAAGATAGAACAGATTTCTTTTCATTTATATTTTATGAGTTTTTTAACTCATAGGCTATATTCTGGCATAGTTAATAGTGATTTAATCTATATATTTTTTACTCATAACGATAGTTCATTCTGTGTTTGTCTAAGTTTTATGTACTGTTTCTAATTATAATTCCGGGTTCGATTCCCGGTTCAACCATTTAACTATTTAAAAAAATCCATGAATGCAGTTAAACATTTCTTTTTAAATTAAAATAATGTCTTCTTTCAGTAAACTGTTCCATATTTAAGATACTTTCCCTCCATGTGGCATAGCTGTGGGACGCCCTGTATATTTATACATGTATTATTTTTTTGTAGTGTCTTACAATTTAATTCTTGTTATCATAGACTTAGGTCTATGACTGCTAATTTCATTAAATTTAAAATAAGTTTTAATGTGTCTGTTCACGCTACACTACGTTACCAGCCTGACGTTCGAACATGACATGTGCATGACTAATATCGCGGCGCTGCGCTGGCGCCACCTGGCGACACGATAGACTCGCGTGCTGCCAACCCGCGGTTCACTCACTCTCTTCGGCTCGAGGCGCCTCCGGAGGCGCACGCCTGCGCTCGCGCGGCCGGACTGTTGCGTCCGAACTCTCGAGAGAACGACACACGTGTATAAACATTCGTGCCGCCGATACAAACAATCTCGCGTATTCACCGTGTCTTGTGAACATATAAGTGCTGTGTAATACTTCAAGACATCCAGCTCATCACTGCCCAAAGTGCCAGCATTAATCAGCTCAACGAGAGGAGACGACACGCGGCGCGTTTCGTCGGCTCACCGAAAACATCAAGAACAACATCAAAGGTCAGTCAGTTTACCCACAATTCTCTCGTGTCAACCCATCCGTTTATCCTCTTTCATCATCTCTGCATTCCTGTAGCCAGCGGCTACATTTTGGTCCTTCGGCCGGATCGAATTCTGGTCCTTACAGTCCATTTTCACAATTTTGGCCCTTCAAACCGCTACTGAACCAGCCCTCGTCGAGTTACTACAGTCCATTTTCACCCGGTTACATATTTTGCCCCCTTTCCCGGCAAAAAATATTTTGTGGTTTCGAATACCTATCGCGGGTAGATAATTAGAACCGCCGCCTGGAACATTCCATTTATCGGTTAGAACCGACCCCCCCACGCCCCTTTACAGAATAACTCATTTTCATCACGGTTGTAATTATTGTTCAGCTCAGATAATATAATTATATCCATTCGGCCCAATTGTTTATTACAGTCCACTATATTTCTTTATTAAACCCCCCCCGTCACTTCCAGGGATTAATTATCAGCCCTTATAAACCCCATACGTAAAATTAATTAAACTCAAAGTCAGCATTTTGCTCAACATTTTTTACATGTGATTCCCGACCCAATCTTTTCAAATGTTCTCGAAGTGATTCAACTTTGCTCGTAAATACATAGTTCACATTTTAGTTTCATATCGTGTTACAACGTTTTGAGTACCTACACTTCACTTTGTTTTCTATCGCGCGAAGAGGTGCAAATCTACCCACTGTCAAAGATAGTTCTCGTATCTTGCGAGATATTTTTTGTGAGAGTATAAATTCGCTTTATTTCGTGCATATACATACGTATTACGTATATTACTAAAGCGTGATTTCATCATTAGTTTGTCCGCTCATTTAGATCTGATTTCGGCTAGGTATTTTATTATATAAATAGAATAGCATTTAGCTTCGTGTAAGCGGGAAGTAGCATAATAACATAAGAGTGAACAAGCCTTGTCGATTGTAATCTTGTAATCACGGTAATCTTGTGTTGCAGTAATATATTGTCGAACAGTTTTATCCTGATATTGTCTGCTTTTTATAGTAAATTTTTTTTTTTTTTTTGTTTTTTCATCTCATCTCTGCTTTTATTGTTTATGGTACACATATAGGGTGTTCCAAGTTGGTGTATCAGCTCATATACAGGTTGTTTAAAAAAAAAAATATTTTTTTTTTTCTCTCTGTCGTGTTTATTTTCCGTGTTCCGTTTGAACATAGCCTTTGTTATTTCGGCCCGCGCAAGTTACAAGCTATCCGCACGTTGGAGTTGGTAGCGCTCAAGTTTTTAATAACTCATTTTCACATATAGTCACACTCATCACACATTCAATCAGCACATACACACTCAACTCATTTTCACTCACACATTCAATCAGCACATACACACTCAGCTCATTTTCACTCACACATTCAATCAGCACATATAGACACACTCAGCTCATTTTCACTCACACATTCACTCATCAGATACACATTCAGCTCATTTTCACTCTATGAAACCAGCACTCAGTCATCACACACACACTCATCACATACACACTCAGTTCATCTTCACTCAATGACTCCAGCTCCAACAGAGAATTCTTGTAACTCCGCACAACGTGTAGTGAACGTCACTAACACACCAATAATAGCAGACGTACATGGTCAATTTCACTCAGCACGAGCCCTGTTAGGTTTTATCTCACGTCGCGGTACTCCAGTTCTCATTCGCTCAGACTGCGGCACAAACTATGATGCAATCACTCACAAGCTCGCGAATCAGCACATAACTTGGTTCGGCGCTCTGCACGAAATAATACTCAACTCAAGAACCCTCTGCCCGATTTCATCCGACCCTACGGACTTTGAACCTCTCACGGCCGGACATTTCATTATTGGTCGTCCGCTCACCGCTCTACCTGAGCAGTCTTTTGACGACAGACCCATATCTGCTCTTAAACGGTTTCAACTCATTCAAGCGCTCTCTCAGCGTTTTTTGACTCTCTGGTCCAGATCCTACCTCCATACCCTGCAAACCCGCTCCAAATAGCTCTCCCCTTCTTCCCCTCCTCAAGTGGGTGAACTGGTCCTCATCAAAGAGGATGACCTGCCTCCGCTCCAATGGAAGTTGGGGAGAATTCTCCGCACAATGCCTGGCAAGGATGGAGTGATCCAAGTTGTGGATCTGGACACAGCCCATGGAGCCGCAGCCCCGGCCCCCCCAGGATGTTCACGCTACACTACGTTACCAGCCTGACGTTCGAACATGACATGTGCATGACTAATATCGCGGCGCTGCGCTGGCGCCACCTGGCGACACGATAGACTCGCGTGCTGCCAACCCGCGGTTCACTCACTCTCTTCGGCTCGAGGCGCCTCCGGAGGCGCACGCCTGCGCTCGCGCGGCCGGACTGTTGCGTCCGAACTCTCGAGAGAACGACACACGTGTATAAACATTCGTGCCGCCGATACAAACAATCTCGCGTATTCACCGTGTCTTGTGAACATATAAGTGCTGTGTAATACTTCAAGACATCCAGCTCATCACTGCCCAAAGTGCCAGCATTAATCAGCTCAACGAGAGGAGACGACACGCGGCGCGTTTCGTCGGCTCACCGAAAACATCAAGAACAACATCAAAGGTCAGTCAGTTTACCCACAATTCTCTCGTGTCAACCCATCCGTTTATCCTCTTTCATCATCTCTGCATTCCTGTAGCCAGCGGCTACAGTGTCCCTTTTGTACCTTGAACGTTCATCACTTTATTAATCACTGTATTTTTGTTTGTTCCAGGTAAACAAAAAACCAAATCACGGAAAAACATCAGAGTTTGTTATGGTTGTTGTATTGTAGTTGTAGAGTGTAAGCGATTCCTCTATTATACCTAGGTTACTAGCCTTTCGTTTGCAGCTTCACCCGCATTTATTCAATCTTTGCCCTGTTTTCGGCTTGAAGGTTATTTTATTTACACCCCTTATAGCTTATATGTTGACCAAGATCACTAAGATGATAATACAGAAAACCGCATCCAAATCCGTTGAGTAGTTCTCGTGACATATAGGCAGACAGAATACCACAAAATTGTAGTTTTGGTCCTGTACAATACAAATAATCTGCGCGTGAAGTTGATTAGAGCAAGACAGACAATTCAAAAACAAAAGCGTAGGTGCAGGACGGAAGTTTAGTTTGATACTGGGTCATTCCACTTAGCTGCCATATAAATGCTTTAGGTGTTTGTGACGTCCTGATGGCTTTGATCTCAATGAAACTTTGCACACATCTTTATATATGTTTCCCTTCCCCCCACACACCACTCCGACCCATCTCTCATCAAGAGGTGCAAGATGGCATGATATTCAAAAAGCGCTGAATATGTGAAACAGTTTCAAGGAAAAACCGTTTTCAATGAAACGGTAACTGTTTATTTTTATAAAAGTGTATAGTCTTCTTTACATGAACGACGTCTGTATTTCTCTCTTTTTTATTTCCAATATAGATAAAAATTACACAACATGCTAAACTTTGCGTAAAAGCGAGGCAATATTCACGATATCCTGACAGCTATTTTGACGGAAAATTTTTCTTTTTGGGCTGTATCGAGACGAAGTTAGATATCGCTAGATAATAATTTTTAAAAAAAATATGAAGTAAATAAGCTTAAGACTTCACATTCAGTTTTTAACTTTTGTATGAATCTTAAGAAAAATACAGGGGCCTCTTAAGGTCATCAATCAATAACGAAAATCCGCATTCTTAATCTATTTCCTGGTCTGGGCTCAGTCAATAGTTACGGGGAAAATTTAAGGCTAGACGGTAACTTTTTACCGCGATTTCGTGTCCTAGCTCTTAACGTTTTATTGCTATCCTATTTAGCCTACATACCAAACTACTGCATTTTTCAAATGTTTATGAACTCCCACGGGGTCATTATGTATTCAAATTCTTAAAAAAAAAATTGTTATTTGAGAAAAATCTGTGTGGAAATGAGACGTTTTGGACAACAAATAACAAGATTTCTGAGTACTTTGTTGTTTTTTTTAAACATGTTGATTACCCAACATTTCAATACGGATAGGAAGTGTAGATAAAGTTATAGATAAAGTTATTTAATTTTTTATTCGATTTTATGCATTAGCTTACAACCGAGACGACAATTCTTTTTGTACGGTATCAATAATATGACCCTCTTCCCTTAAAAATTGACTTTAGTAAATACCAGGCTTGCCAGGTGTTCGTTTTTTTTACCGAACTGTTCGGTTTTTCAGCCCCGTGTTCGGTCTTCGGTATGAAGAAAATAGCAAAGTATGGGTGGTTCGGTATTTGCGAAAGTCCATTCATATCATCATATCACACATTTATATCAAAATTATCATATTAAAATTATCAAAAGGATAATGGCGGTTCCATGCAGCAAAGCCTACGTGGAAAGAGTTTTCAGCCACATGAATCATTTATGGTCTGACTATTAAAACAAACCGAGAGTCGATATGGTGCAAGCAGAATTATGCATTTGATTTAATTTGAAGTTTGCATCATGCAATGACTTTTATCAGAAAATTATTCATCATGAAAATTTGCTGAAAGCTGTATTTAGCAATAATAAATATAAGTTAAAATGTTTTTTAAGAGTTTCATTGTGTTCACCTTCAGCAATTCCCTTCGTCAGGTAAATTTCGGTAATTCGCTCAGTTTGAACTGGCCTTTTTGACCACCTTTCTTTTGATTTTTTTCGACAAATTGTACCAAAAAAAAACATAGGGGGAAAATGTTCGGTAATTTTATCTGGACCACCTGGCAACCCTGGTAAATACCCGCACCTTTTCATCAATCATATGGTCATAAAGCAATAATGATAAAAATCCGCGTCTTTAATCCTTTTCTTGTATGTCGAAAAACCTTTTAGGGTAAGTTGCCGCGATTTTTATCTTAAAGAGAAATGGTTTTTACTCGTACATCCACCGCTTTAGGCCCTAGAGTAATAGCTATAAATATAGAGCTAACGATGTGAAGTGTTATCAAACCGCACACAAGTCTGATTTAACGCGTCGTAGCCTTTTGCAGAAAGGGAACGTTTTAAGGCGATTCATCTTTTCCCGGATAAATGTCTTTCGGTGTAACTACAAAACGGTGTTTAACTTTAGACAGTGTCTAAATCTGTTGCTGTCAATCTTTTACAATATGAAAGAAAAGGCGACAGCAACAGATTTAAACACTGTCTTAAGTTAAACACCGTTTTGTAGTAACACCCTTTGTGTTTTATTTATAACATGGATTTAAATTTTGAAAACATATAAATTCTTATTTCATCTTAATATTTCCACGACTACTTGCATTTACCTGCATCCAATAAATCGCAAAGTTAGGCCTTAACTAAGATCTAAATATATTTTCATTTGAGTAATATAACCTTAGCTCAAAGTCATTGGTGGGCCAAACCATAGATAAATAAAGGAAGGATAGATTGCTATCTCCTTGTACGGTTCGCAATACTAAAAATAACGCTGCTAGATGGCGTTACTTGTCTCGCTGGAAATAAAATTTGTCTGAAATCGACGAAATATAGCATTTTACTGTTCTGGTTCATCATATTTATTTATTTTATGAATAAAAACACAAAATGTTCATAACATCGCATCAGAAAATAGTTAATTCTTAATCAGGTGTTTTTAAAATATTTTTCATAAAACTTTCGGTGGTAAGCTGGCAATCTAACTAAGCGTGCAGATGGTTATTCTGGATTCCGGTAGATGGCGCACAACGATCAATTAAACAAAATATGTGCATTAAAATACGCTTTATTTACCTAACACACACTACTCATACATACCGGTATATAACTTTATTTTTTGACTCCACTGTCATGCACGGTTGAGCGATTTATCCTCAGATTTATCGTATGCCATGTGTCGCGTATTATCGTATTCTAGCAAATTTTTGTTTTTGTGGGCGTAGTATAGTTGCTACACACACACACACACACACACACACACACACACACACACACATCGAATTTCGTTTCATCAACTGTTCGATAGATGGCACTAGGTATGTCACAATTTATCTAGTATAGTAGCGACATCAAAAATAATAAGTCGAACTACTAGGTACCGGCGAAAATAATAAGTTTTACGCGGGCTTTGTTCTAATGTATGGAGTGAGCAATCTATCCTTCCTTTATTTATCTATGGCCAAACGCATACAGACCGTAGAATCAGTGGGCTGCAAAACGCAACCATAAAGAAAAAGAAATCATTGCATATAGATAGAGTAGCACAGGTAATTTAATAATTAACAGTTAAATAATATTAAAATATACGAGTATTAACAATCCTTTCCCAGAAACTTGTAATCTTTTGTCTTTAAATAAATTATCAATTTGAGAGGTAATTCTATCCGCGGACACGCCCACGGGCCGCATCAGAAAATTTTCTTAAAGTTGGATTGGGCCGCCGGCAAATTGCGTGTCGCAAGTTTGACATGCTAAGCCTTATAGCATATACCATGGTCATGGTATGTAGATATAAAGAAGAAGATTTTGTCCACCTGAACAGATTCTGATGGAATGGTAGCAGTAATGTATTTATCGATAAACGTGTTCCCAACTCTATTAAATTTAACGCACACATTCAAAGACGGTACGTATTTACGTAAAGTTATGTTGCAGGTGTGCGATTCACATGTGCGTGCGTTTGTAGGAACATGATTTGGCTATGTCCCCCACCAAAAGTGGCAGAACTGGCTGTATGTGGAAATACGCCTAAAACTGGCCCAGTCTTAAATGGTCTAAAAATATAACGTTTTCAAAAAAATCTTATACCAAAATAAACAACTTCAGAATGTGATATAAAACGGCCGTTCTCAAAATCATATTATATCAATCAACACATATTTGTATTATAAAAAAGTAGAACACGGTGTGTGAACAATCCCAAAACCCTCAAAAGAGGTTAAATAAAATAACTTTTCCAAAACGAGTACAACGTGTATTGTCTTTGAAATGAAGTATGTAAATTACAAAAAAACTTCTATATCGTGATGTATTGTATATGTTACGCCATCTAGTGTTAATTTTTACAGATACTACACTTAACATTCCGCCCACCATGACCAGAATGGTCATAACAGAGAAAATAAACAAAACCTTGGAAATATACACAACGATAAATGTACCTACACATTTAGGTACAAGAAAAAAACTTAACATGGGTTACCTTAACTAACACGCTATCTCTTTATTATGTTTTATATAATATACTAAACATTTGCATAGTAAATTGCGGATTAACAACTTGACCGCTATAAAATTAACAATACTTATTCAATAAAATTTAACAAAACTCGATGCTAACAGACAAACCATAAAATTAGACAAAACAGAGACCAGTAAAATAACGAGTAACCTTTAATCGTTATTCTGTGAGAGGTAAAATGCATAATTTTGAAATTGGTCTTTTTATTACGTTTCCTTTGCATCGTAGACTAACTACACGCGTAATTTTGTCTAATCCAGGATGCTTTTCAGTGATAATTCCGTACAACCATCGAGCTGGTGGAAGATCATCTTCCTTGACCAATACGATGTCACCGACTTTGGGTTCAGGAGTCTGATGAGCCCACTTATAACGATGTAAAAATTGTGTCAAATACTCTTGCGACCATCTGCGCCAGAAATCTTGTAGCATTCGCTGAGTAAGTTGCCACCTTTTGAGACTTCCGATGTTCGATGTCTCATAGTTGAAGTCAGGGGGAGTTACTAGAGGCTCGCCTATTAAAAAATGTCCCGGAGTTAAAGGGAAGGAGTCCTCTGAGTTAGTACTTATTTGAGATATTGGTCTCGAATTGAGAAAAGCCTCAATTTGAGCCAACAGTGTAGTAATTTCCTCAAAAGTCAGAATCGAATTGCCAATAACACGCTTGAGGTGATATTTGGTTGATTTGATCCCTGCCTCCCATAAACCGCCAAAATTTGGAGAATGGGGAGGGATAAAGTGCCAATTTGTGCCATTTGTAGCGAGCTTGTCCGCAATCTCAATGGCCATACTGGACTTTTCTTGAAAAAACATTTTCTTTAATTCTCGTGCGGCACCTATAAAATTCGTTCCATTGTCACTCCAGAAATCCGCGCGGTGTCCTCGTCTGGCTACAAAGCGTTTAAAAGAACTTAGGAAACCTTGAGCAGTTAAATCACTAACGGCTTCAAGGTGAATAGCTCGCGTAGCCATGCAGACAAATAAGCAAATGTAGCCCTTGCTGGAATGATGCCCTCTTCCTTTCGAGGTCCGAATTTGTACGGGCCCTGCATAATCCACACCACTTTGATAAAATGGACGACAGGGGGTCGTCCTTGCTGCAGGTAATTGACCCATTAATGGATTATTTGAACGACTGGCATGGCGGACACATTTAACACATTTGCGAACAAAACCATTTGCTAAACGTTTGGCATCAACAATCCAGTACTTTGAACGCAAATAGTTCAACATTAATTGAGGTCCTCCATGCAACGTAATTTGGTGAGCATTGTCCAATAAGAGATCCGTCAAATGAGATTTTCGTGGTATAAGAATCGGGTGTTTCATATTGTTGCTAATTTCGGCGTGTTTTAATCTACCGCCCACCCTCATGATACCAGTTTCATCAATAAACGGATTGAGATTCGCGATTTTGCTTTTCTTGTTCACCGTACCCGTCTTTGCTAAACTATCTAGTTCATCACTAAAATATTGGCTTTGACATTGTTTGATGTACGTGTTGATGACGTCGTTAAGCTCTGTAGCTGTCAGCCAGACAGGAAACAGTGTTTTCTTTTGACATAAACTTGAGAATCTTTTACATAAAGCTAGAACTCTCATAAGTTTTCTTAGTGATGAGAACTTTCTCCAAATTTCCTCTTTTGAGTTTTCTAATGTCAAAAAACATTTCTTCTTAACTTTCTCTTCTTCATGAGTTTCTTTGATTTCTGGTTTGGCATACATTATATGTTTTTCTCGAAGCCATGTGGGACCTTCTATCCACAACTGATGTTCCACAAAATCTTGAGGTTTTAGACCTCTAGATGCGCAATCTGCCGGGTTATCTTTTGATTTTACATGCGACCAATGATGCACATCTAAAATAGTAACTATTTCAGAAACCCGATTTGCAATAAACGTTTTCCACCTACTGGGGTGACTGTTTAGCCAAGCAAGCACCACAGAAGAATCAGTCCATGCGTGAATATTTGCTTTCGAAACGCCTAAATTCTCTGAAACCTCTAATAGCAATTTAGAAAGCAAAACCGCTCCACATAGTTCTAACTTTGGAGTCGACACTTGCTTAATGGGAGCAACTTTTGTTTTAGAAGTAACTAGAGAAACGTGAACTTCTCCTTTGTCATCTATCGTGCGAAGATACACTACAGCAGCATACGCTTCGTTTGATGCATCTGAAAACCCTTGTAATTCAAAACAAACATCCGTTTGTTTGAAGTTCATCCATCTAGGAATACTAAATCCTTTGAGTTGGGAAAGACTTTCTCTAAATTTAATCCATTCTTGCAACAATGGAGATGGCAGTTGTTCATCCCAACCTATTCCAGAAATCCATATTTTCTGGATGAATATTTTTGCTATAATAACAGTCGGTGCTAACCAACCTATGGGGTCGAATAACCTTGATATATCCGAAATAGTTTTTCTTTTAGTGACAGGGGTGCTCAATGGGGGAAGTTCGACCGAATATACAAACTCATCAACATTTCTGTTCCAAGTTAATCCTAAAATCTTTATTGCTTCATCTATTTTTAGATCATAACTTTCACTAGTCTCTTCTCTGTCCTTGTTAATCTTTCCCAGCAACTCATCATTATTAGTCGACCATTTTTGAAGCTCAAAACCTCCTTTCTCAAGCATCACCTTCATCTTATCATATATTTCTTCGCCTTCTAGAACCGTTTGACACCCTGTCAATAAATCGTCCATATAAAAATCTTTTAGGATTTTGTCGGCGACGAAAGGACACTTTTTACCTTCATCATGAGCAGTTTGTTGCAACGCTTTTACTGCCATATAAGGCGCAGAGGCTGTTCCGAAAGTAATACGCAAAAGTCTCAATTGCTGTAATTCGGACTTCGGTTTCTCCCGCCACAAAAAACGCTGAAAATCTGCATCTGTCTTAGAGACCTTGACCTGTCGATACATCTTTACAATATCAGCGACTAGACATATCGGATGAAGGCGCCACCTCATAATGATGTGCCTCAAATCTAATTGCACTTTTGGACCTATCATCAACTCATCGTTTAACGAAACACCGTTAGAACCTTTACAGGATGCATCAAAACAAATTCTGACTTTGGTTGTGATTTTATCGTTGCGCACTACTATCACCTGGGGTAAATAGACAGAATCTTTTTGTCCTGCTCATCTTTTGGTACGAACTCTGCGTGTCCAAGATCCAAGTATTCTTTTATGCCAGCATTGTATTCCTGCATCAAGTCTGGATTTCTCATAAGTCTTTTTTCAGACATTATGAAACGCTTGGTTGCAATTTTTAAAAATTCTCCATGAATGCATTTTGGTTCATCGTCCCGAAATGGTAACTTGACGATGTACCGTCCAGTTTCATCACGCTGCGTGGTTTCATTAAAAATTTCCTCGCATCGTTGTTCTTCGTCAGTAAGCATTTTCTGGGTACCCATATGAGAATGTTCAGATTCTAACTCCCAAAACTTTTTCAGGAGCTCGTTCCCATTAACTTGGGTGTGCATACTAACAACAGCATTTGCTTTGGCAACATTGGCATCAGCCAAACCTTCAACACCAATTTCACCAGATAAAATCCACCCCAACTTTGTGTTTTGGGCAATTGGACAACCAGGAGGGCCCCTCATCAAACCCTCATCTAGAATTTTACCGAATACCTCCGCTCCGAGAAGCAAATCGATTTTGTTTGGTTTATCAAAAGTGGGGTCTGCTAAATACACATTTTGTAGCTCTGGCCACCACTGAAATTCAACCTTCTTTTCTGGAAGAAGTGAAGTGATTCTTTTTAAAACATGAGCCTTGATTTCCACGACAAAATTTGGGTCACGAAGTGATTGAAGTTTTAACGATACCACAGAATTCGACGTCAAAGACGAATTCTGATCACTCCCTATCCCTGAGACAAGACTCTTGTTTTGAATTTTTTTTACTCCAAGCAATTGGACAGCAGACTCCGTAACAAATGAAGCCTGTGATCCTTGATCAATCAAAGACCTGAACGTAATATCTACGCCTCTTACTTACCTTAACCAAGGCTGTAGCCAACAAAACTTGACTATGACTATTCGTAAAACAAGAGACGATATTGGGTGATAGCTCGTTTTGGTTGGACGTTGTTGCAACAGCTGCAACAACGTTTTTCTCTTGTGAATGATGGGATAGATTCCCACCATCCATAGGTTTTGGAACACTTTGATTTTTTGAATGCAAAAGAGAATGATGTTTCTTTTTGCAAACGCGACATCTAGTTGACTGACGGCAATTATAAACGGTGTGATTCATTCCTAGACAGTTAAAGCATAAACTGTTGGATTGGACAAAACCGCGACGTGTGTCATTATCTTCCTTAGCAAACTTCTTACAATTGTAAAGTTTGTGATTTTCGTTACAGAAAGGACATACTATCAATGTACTTTCCGTGGTGACGTGATGTGATTTGGGACTGAAACTTGAACTACTTGAAGGGGCGTTATATGTTTTTGGTTTGTAATTTTTGTTATCTAAAAATTCTAGGGATCTAAACCTTTGCTCTAAAAATGCTGAGAATTGGGTGAATTTTGGCAATTCTTCAGATGAATCACAAATCTTTGATTCCCATTGTTTTCTGGTCTCATTATCTAATTTCAGGCTTATTATATAAATTATAATGATATCCCAGCTGCTAATGTCTATCTCTAAATTCTTCAAAGCATTTAAACATTCGTTGGTTGTATCTAATAGTTCTTTTATAGCACTAGCAGATTCAAATTGCAAGTTTCTTTGGCTCATTAATTTCTTAAGTATACAATTTGCGAGATATTTTTTATTATTGTAGCGATGCTCTAATTGTGACCAGCAAATATTATAATTGCTCGATGTAATTGGAATGTGGCGCAAAAGTTGTTCAGCTTCTCCTACTAAATAACTTTTTAGGTAATGCAACTTTTGTACCTCATCTAAAGAGTTGTTATTGTGTATCAAAGATCTAAAGAGATCCCTAAAAGACGGCCATTCTGTATATTTCCCAGAAAATGATGGAATGGATATGTTTGGTAATTTAATTGATTGTTCCACCATTTTCTCCACCTTGGGCAAGACTGATACAGAATCATTCTTAATTTGCGTCAATTTATCTTTTAACAAAGCCTGACATTCGATAAACAACTCTTGAGCATTGTCATAAACATCGTTTTTATAATATTTAGAAGTTTTAAATTTCTCCACATCCGTGCATTCAATAGTTGCACGATGATTGGTAACAAATGTTTGCCAAAGTTCTTTTAAATTTTCAATTCTAGTTTCGATATATGAAACAGTGAGCCTTTCTTTTGGTGTCTTCTTAAAATTTGTTTTGACTTTAGCTATCGTATTAACTAAATCTTCTTGCACTACTTGAAAAGAATCCATGGCCAAAAAACAATTTTCTTTTTTCAAAATTATTCAGTCTAAAATTGGAAAAATTTTCTAAGTGTTTGACACTTTTACGAAAATTGGGCGTAGGTTCCCCGTCTTACAATTTTCTTGTAACTATTCTAAGTCCCTAAAACAGTTAAAATTTAGTTTACTTAAATTAATAATTTTAATTAAAATTTAATTTAAGTTTACAAGTTCAAACAAATAAAGTTCAATATTGCTTGACAACTCTTCATCCAAAGACTGCTAACACAATTAACCACAAAGTGTACTCACGTCACGAACACACGTCACTCACTTCCCATTGGGTGGAGGAAAGTTCTCTTCACTCCTTCCGCTTACCACCGCTGCATCTGGCGGCTCCTTCCTTGACAGCTCTCTGCTGTCAACGTCAGCGTCACCTTCCAGCAGACCAACCGTAGTCCGTGGCCTGTTTCGCCGTATCTCTCCAAAAGAGGTCCACCGTGTATCAATATCCGTCAGCCATCCATCCGACTCGACTAGGACCATGAACAATCCCAAAACCCTCAAAAGAGGTTAAATAAAATAACTTTTCCAAAACGAGTATAACGTGTATTGTCTTTGAAATGAAGTATGTAAATTACAAAAAAACTTCTATATCGTGATGTATTGTATATGTTACGCCATCTAGTGTTAATTTTTACAGATACTACACTTAACAGTGTGTCTGTACATCGACGTCACGAACAATTGCTTGGTTAGAATTATGAAGCGTATACAATTTTAGTACATTAAAAATAGCAGTGGACGAATACGGGCTGATGGATGGATGGAAAAATCAATAGGTGGCGCTGTTCATTATTAGAACCCGCATAAACAATTTTTTTTATTATTTCGTTTAAAAAGCGTCATCTATTTTGGCAAATAAAAAGTTTTAATGCGAATTGACGCAAAAACTACTGAACGGGTTTTGATGCGGTTACCACTTCGGTCTTGAGACATGGATTACAAAGAAAGAAGGAAGGGAGATAACTGTTCGATAACGTATTAATAACTGGGATAAAACCATTTGTAAACTTATAAATTATTTCTCTTAGGGATAGACGAATCTCTCATGATATTGAACTTTTATATAAAATAATAGTTAATTTAGTTGATACTCCACATTTGCTTGGCCAAATAAATTTCCGTTGTCCGTCAAAGACAACAAGAAGTTTAAGATTGTTTTCTGTGCCATTAACCACAAAAAATTATTTAGTAAATTGTTTTTTATACAGGACCTGTAATTTATATAACAAACAATTTAATGACATTGATTTATTTAATGTGTCACTTTTTTCGCTTAAAAAACTATTACAGTCGAAATTTTAAAATTGTTTGTAATAATTGTAATATCTATTGATTTTAATTTTATTTTGTTTTTATATTTAATTTCAACTGTCTTGTTTCTTAGAACTGTACTGCTTGTTTTACATTTGTTTATCTATTTGTGGAAACTTTGCTGGTTTGTGTAATTTAGTTGTGTATTGTTTTTATGTAATGTCAAACTGTTTGTTTCCCAAATATAAATATAAATAAATAAATAAATAAATAAACACAAATAAATTAAAATTCGAATTTGAATTTGAATTTAATTTATTCCCTAAAAGAGACGTAGTGTTGATACTCGTAATGTGCCAGAACACATTCACTAAATGTAATAATGGCGTACTATGAAGCACTTCTTTATCGTCTTAATTTTAATTAATTTTTTTGCGCGAACGTTTTCTTCACTTGTCCATACAAACTGAGTCAGCTGATCGGACCACTTTGTACTGAGAAGCGAAAAAAAAGTGCGCGCAAAAAAAGTGCTTTGCAGTGGAATGTGATGTATTAACGATACTGAATCACCTCCTAAATTACTTTCCATTTAAATTAAAAGACATTATATATCGTATTTTAGAATACTTTATTGTGATAACTCCAAGATTTCTTTGACGCAAATCTAGAGAAATGATCCTCGAAAAAAAAAAAAAAAAATTTGGGCAAATGTGTGTCGGCCTCGCGCACAAAGGATTCTGTACCAATGTCTCACATTGTGAAAGTTGCACAAAATACTATTTTGAACTTCTACAATTAATAAAAAAGAAAAGGATACAATTACGATATATGTTTTTGTGAGAAGGCCTGTTTCTGACTTTATGTGTTATTCTTATTTATTTTAGTTGATTGTACCATTTTGTGTTTGTGTTACTATCTTTAATTATTGTAATTGGTTTGTCCGTTTTAATTAAAGTAAATAAATAAATAAATAAATAAATAAATCTTTTACAATAATGTCAAACTTCCAATTTCAAGCCCTTTAAACAGAGACAGTGCAACAAGAAGGAAGTTCCTGTACCGCTAGGGCGGGCGGGCGGCGCGTGGTGATGCGGCGGGCGGGCGGCACTCACAAAGCAACAACCGCTTTGATCCGTAGACAGCTGATAAGGACTGAATAGGCCTCGCTGTGCTAGGGATGTCAATAATGGTTGAAATTGTTTATTGGTTAATAGTTAATTGATAATTAAATATCGATAATTTTATTGGTTGCAAATATTTGTTAATATTTTTATTGAATGTGACCCTTGAATAAAAATATTAAGGAATTTTTTCAACCAATAAACAAATACTCTGTAATTTTTTCACTCCCACACGCCTATTGAAATGGTTTCAAGTAGGTTATTTTGCAAAAGAACTTCACAATCTTCACATTTAACGGAAAACAATAACAACGCGACGACGCGTCTTTGTTTTTACAAACACAACTAAACTAACATAATAATGAACCAATAACCAATCAAAATATGTGTTAAAAATATCAAATATAAATATCTGCCGGAGAAGTTGAACAAGAGCAACATTATATTGTTTGTCCTATTTATAAATGGTGTACATTTTAAAATTTCATGTTTTCTTTAATTATTATGTTATATTTTTTGTGTTTTTTAGATTTCTCGTGTTTTTTATTGTGTCTGTCTTTTATGCCTGCACTGTTGCATTAGGGTTTTCAACCTGTTATAATAGTGTTAGTTGTTAAATTAAATAAATAAAATTATATTTTTATTCGATAATTGTGTCGATTTGGCGCAACACACCTGACAAGACTAACCTTATTTTGAGCGTCCCGTCTTTGTCTTTTCAATACAGCAAGAAAAGGACAGAACACTTAGAACAGAAGTTTAGTCCTGTCAATTAAGTCAAGTTGTGTTGCGCCGAATTGGTGTTAATGTTAATTTTGTTTATTGTTTTCATGGTTAATTTTCAATATTCGTTCAATTTAATGGTTAATGGATATATTCATCATCTCTACGCTGTGCCCAACCGTTTGTTCTGCACACCTCATTAGGTAGCATGAGAATTATAACTAGGACATGGAACTATCATAATATTAAATTATTATTGTATGATGTATTTCCAGCCGGAGTATTTCGTTGTGGCCTGAAAGATGTAGTGATTTGAATAGAAAAAATTGGCTAAGTTTGAGTTGGACTCGCGCACGAAGGGTTCCTTACCACAACACAATAAGGATACGAAAACCTAAATACATTATGGTAAATAATAAAAACATAGATGCCAAAGCAACATCAAGGTGACAAAAAACAAGGCGCTAAATTGTAGCGCCAGACAAATTTGCGTTATTTAATGTTTGTTTTTAGAGTATATGTACAACAATCTGACTTTTGAAACTTGTTTTATTTTATTACAGTCTACGAGTTAGAGCCAAAATAAATAGCGTAAAAAAATGCAACCTTTTCGAGGTTTTTTGTATGGGACCCTCCCTGAAATTATTAATTAATTTTTTGTTATTTGTGACAATGTAAGCCATAGTAACACGTACGCCCCAGATGTCATAGGAGTTAGGATTATGATGTGCAAGTATGCAAGTCAAAGTTCACACTCGTGAAGTCGTACAATATGCTCCAGATTGCACCCAGTCACCCCTGCTTATTTTGATGTATTTTTTTCTACACAACTACAAATTGGTAACATCTTGTTACTCGATACATAGGGTAACCGACTGTACGCTCATAGTCTACTATCCTTGCGTTTTGATATTGCAAATGAATAAGCGAGCCAAAATATTTTTCCTTTATTGTCTTCTCTTACCAGTAACAATATTATTCTGAGGAAAATTATAGCCGTTGTCAAGAGATCACTTCCAATTACAGTTGGTTTCGAACGGTAACAAAAGTAAAATTATACTTATGAAAAACAAATTAAATTCAGGCGACCCGAAATGAAAATGGCTGCCCAATAACAGGTACTTAAGTTATTTCATATTTTACTTTGTCAGGCATTTTTAATTTAGGGACCGCAAGAATTGTCTGAATTTTTTTGAATTCCATAAATTAACTGAGAGGTTGAAGTGTAGATGATTTGAATAAATAATTGGGTAGAAGCGAAATTTCAAAATTGTTTCATCGCAAAGATATGTAATATCCTTACTGGTTTATGATCCGTCTGATTGAGCTTTTAATTTATTTGAAAATGAAAAATGAAAAATGATTTATTTCTTTAGCTTGCTTAAACATTAAATACACAGAGTTTGAGTTCTCCTATTGTAACTTTAAATATATACAATAAATAAAAGAAAATTTAAAACTTGAAATATATTTCGGTCCTTAGTGGGCCGTCATTTATAATGACACAACATCATATGTTGTGTCATTATAAATAAAAAGCTAATTGAGGCATATTATATATTTATTAAAGTTCTCCTATTGGGTATGAAAATACCTGTAACAGGAGTCCCCGCTCTCCTATAATTAAAAATACAAAATTAAGTGATAAACAAAACCATTATTTACAGAGATGACTAACAAATTAATATGAATATGAAAATTAAAAGAAAGTATAGAAAATACATATTTAATCTACTCCCACACAGTTAATTACAACATCGAAAACGGTTTTACAACCTAAAATAGCAGCCGTCACCGAGACACAAAAAAAACCTGTTTATCAGTATGGCAAAACCTGATGTAACAGTATTTAGTCCATAAGCCAGCAAGCCAAATTTAAGAAAATTGTATAATTTGGGGGTACTCATTTTCCATTTCACCGCACCTTTTTTTATAGACAGGTATGTTAGGATGTCAAACAACCATGATGGCGTCATTATTTTTTTGTATGGAATCTTTTAATATTTTTTTCTGAAACTCATCGTGTGGTTTATCAAATGAAAGGGCTTCATGAGCTGATTGTAAAAATATACTACACCCTTACATTTCAGTGATCCGTCTTCTGAGAAACAAGAATAAACCTTTTTATCGTTAACATCTTTCTCATTACACCCAAAGATTGCCTGGAAGATATTGCTAATAGCAATAAGTGCCACCGTTGTACACAATGTCTGTCTTTTATGTGAAAATGTGTTGTAAATGATGTTTTTAAAGGTACAAAAAGTGTTGTTTCGGATAAAATGATTGTTTTTGAACGTATCCGACAGTGGTCTATGGTATTTTGTCTATGGACACTTGGAGCTGTCACAAAAAGCCTCGGAAAGGCCTACATTGAAAAAGATCGCGGTCGATTTTATATTTTGGTAGATTAATTAATTAATACAAAGAAAATTGATGTGAATATCATAAAAAACATTAGTGAGTCAGGGTCTGACAATATTTTGGCGAGAAGGCCACTTTTAGTTTGGTTCCTGTGTGTGTGACATAACCTGCATACATGCGGTTTGCAACAAGTGCGGAACATTGTCCGGTTACCATATCTTCTGGGTTTTGGATGCATCCAGGTGTAGGTGGGTTGTGTTTAGGTTCTCCGTGGAGGTGAGCAACGTGTCACAACACCGGCACACTTTTGGACTCCGTGTACGGGAGGAACTCGTACTGCGGACATCTTCTAAGTACCATTTTCTGGTAGGAAATTTTGTACTTACTTTTGTAGAATATAAGCAGCTTAAATTTACATGGACGTAGATTAGGGACAGCTTATGGGCCCCTGTTCCAACTGCTAATATCACTTTTTACCATACAAGTGTAATAAATAAAAATAAAATAAACCTTTAAAGCACAATAATGTAAACAATAAATGATTACATTATTTATAAACACATTTTAAAGCAGCTGCTTTTAGAGTTCCAAATGTTTAAGGACCAGATAATATAAAAAAGAGACCCACGCTTTCTATTTATAATTTTTCATTAGATTAATTCGCAGAAAAAGGTCTAGCTTCGCTTCGTTTCATAAACAAGCACTCGTGTCCCAATTGCCCCATTATGTTTCGTCATAGTTGCACAAAATCCTACTACCTACCAATGTCAGTCAGGATATTCTCTTATTTAATATATTTAGCCAAAATTGTTATAATAAACTATAATTGTCCACTCTCGATGGAATTCGTGCGGCTCTCTGCAGGTGACGACAGAATAACAGCGTCGCAGATTTCGGTTTGCGCCATTATGCTGAGTCGGAGCCTTTTTCTCTTTGCCGCGACACTCATACCACTAGGATAATTTTAACTTTCTTTTTGTGTTTTAACTTTATTTTCTTATTTTTCTTTTATTTAAGTTCTTATTTAAGTTCTACTTTGTTTTTTGTATGTATGTGTCGTGTTTTTGGGAAGTAAATGTAATATCTATCTACCTAGCTGAGTTGAAGAGTTACATAAAAATACGTATCGCATAAATGCTTTGTCTTTTGAGATGAGATAACTATGATGGACCGTTGCAATACTGTAAAGTTTGTTTATTTGAAAATCAACAAGAAATTACACAATTAGAGAAACATCTAAGACCTAGTAATTTAAAAACAACATTACAAATACCTAACTATAACAATGAATATGGCAAAAGAGTTTGGAAGCACAAACTCCCCTTTATATTTAACTGTTTTTCTATCTAATTATTATCATTTCAAAGACGAAAAGTCAATTTTTAATATTTATTTACTATATATTAAACCAATTACCAAAAATATTAATCGACAAAATTGAAGTCACACACTATAAGCAGACTCTGTTTATAATAAAAAGGTATTATATTCATGACAAATGCATAAATAGTGAGGGTGTACTTCCAAACGTCAAAACAAATTTGTTTCAAAATTCGTAAGACCAATGTAAAGTAGTTATATGTGATCTTAAAAATTGTAAGATTGAATCTTTAGATTATTGTAAGCATTTTGTATACTTTCTTGAAATAATCAGGTCCTCTAAAAAGGCCGTTTTGCATGAATCACATTATGATTCTGTTCTAATGCCGTCTCTTTTGCACGCGTGAAAAAACTCTGACTCTTTCCTACTTTCAAATCATTTTATGATTCACCCAAGTCGGCCTTTTTAGATCCCCAGTTCTTTATTATTATTATTATTATGTAGGTACACTTTTAAGTCACTGGCCCATAGGGTCCCAGTCATTTGAATGGCATTCATGGAGCCGAAGCCAACATGAAGAGTTCTTTGGTACCATTTAATCTAAATGTGAGATGGCTACATCCATGGGGACCTGCCCCTAATGTACCATTGAGGTACACAATCGCACAGGCCCCCACAGTTGCCAAACTATTGCCAGGAAGGAAGCGACTTGGAGTGGGTTATGAGAATGGGATGCTAAATGGACCGGATATCAGGGCTACGGAGTAAGATAACGGACATCTGCCTCGAAAATCTCTCGCAAATTCTAATCTGGCAGACGGTGACTTGCTGCTTGATAACTACCCAGCAGGATATACATTGTGGGCCCCCTATCTAGCCACGTAGCCACCATGGGGTGACCAGGGGGCAACTGTAAGCTTAGGTTGTCGAGAGGTGAGTCTGCGTGGCCAAAGATCCTTATACCAGAGAATATAAATTAGCTTATACAGTCAAGTGCCCCTGGCGTTATGACATTTTAAACTTCCAACCAGCATAGGTACCGCTCATGCAAAATCACTGATTAGTTAGCGGAATTCAGACAGACTGGTATTTCTCTCTCGGGGTTAGGTACTTGATGGCAGTCAATAACCCTCGAGAAATCCACTTTGTTATAACATTTTGCAACTCGTGTAAACTGCTAACTACTATTGAATTCTACACAAACCCAGCCAGCCATTTCTCCGATCGGGCTTTCAAAGTTTTGTCTTTACAAGTACTATTGAAATTGTATTCGAAAACTGTTGAATTTCTAACCCCTACTGATTGTTGGCCAAAGCCGACAAACAAAGTTTGTTTTTCTCCGTTGTATATAAATGAACTTTGAATTTTGAAACTTTTATAATAAGCCATTGATTATATTATTATAATAGTTTCAAAATTTAAACCCACATTGATTGCTCTCACCCGTTATCAAGAGCCAAACCTAAATCCACAAAGTTACTTTACTCACAGAAGAAATAGTAAGTAGTACGGACAGAAGATCCACTCTTCAAAGACAGTTAAGGGTCGGTTTCGCCAAACATGCTCTCGCGTTTGGACAATTTAGCATATTAAGAAGTTAAACTACATTATAACTTTTCAAAGTTGACACAAGTATCACAATCATCGAGAAAAAACGTAATTTAACGTTGCAAACAGAAACAAAAAATTTTCTTTTGTTCCGAATTAAATTTTTTTTTTTTTCGTTAAGAAATCAAAGTACCTTATTCATATAATATTTTAATATTTTTCTCCTTTCGTTATTTAAAAAGAAATACACAAACTTTTAACTTCTTTTTGCGTTATTTTTCTGTACAGGAAAAATGTAGAATGTTTGAATATTTCTTTTAAAATAACGAAAGGAAATACAATTCACTTTCATAATAAATACTTTACTTTCATAATACTTTCATTTCTTTACTCTATAAAAAAATATTAAATGTTGTAGTTATATCAGTAGACTGATCTGATCATACTAGTTACAAAGCCAAATCACGTTTTCCGTGATTTAACTGATCTTTCCGATTTTTTTTCTCGATGGTTGTGATACTTGTGTCAAATCTGAAAAATTATAATGTAGTTCACTTACACGAATTTTATTCGTTAAAAATATTTTGTTTTAGTAAGCTAAATTTTCCAAACGCGAGAGCATGTTTGGCGCAACCGACCCTTAAGGTTAAACGTCCGTCTCTCGGTACTAATTGCAAATGTAACTTTGTTTTCTTTTGTTAAGAAGTTAAAAGTGAAAAATATATTGGTATATGGCAATTCACGCCAATAGTTCAGTATAAGTTAGGTTTATGAATGAACAGTTTGAAATAAAATGCATAATTCTTCACGATTGCTGTTTTAAGTTTGTTTCGACAAAATCATGGCAGATAATGCATAAAATTTTAAGCTGTTCATTCGTAAACCTTACTTATACTGAACCATTGGCGTGAATTGCCATAGACCATAGACAACACAGCCCAGAAAGACGTCTTGTTCAGCATCTTGCGTACAAATAATTCTGTCAACAATCGAAACGGGATACTGCAATCTTATGGCTCTTTCAATCTTACGTATAGCGCCACAAATTTATCTTTCCCAAAGACGAAGACTCTAACGTAATGAATATAGAAGCCATTTTGGTTTGGTCTACCGAAACATATAATTTTGGAGTGGCGAATTATATCTGCTGGTTCAGTCAGATGTTTTGACAGAAATCGATCGCCTGTTATAAGGAGTCTGTAGGCTGTATTCGTCTATGCGATATATCAATCCCCAATTGTCAGTCCTTATATAGATATACAACGTGTAACAGAAAGGTGTAACCATATTTGAATAGCTTATTTAGTCAATGGTTTAGAACAACTTTTACTGTGGAACAAAACATGTATCACGAAAAAAAAAAAACTGTTTCATAGATAAATGCAATGCCGCTCAGCCGAAATGTATAGAAGGGCAGATTTTTTTTTGAGATTTCATGTTTGGCTCCATAGTAAAAGTTGTTATATCTATACCATTGACTGAATAAGCTTTTCAAATATGCTTGCACCTTTTTGTTACACGTTGTATAAGCTGGAAAAGATGGGAGGATGCTTTTACCCATCATAATTATAGTTAGATGTATAGGTATATATATTTTTAAGAACTGTTAAGTGGAAAATTAAGATGAAATAAATTAAAAAAAAAATATATATAAAACAGACTGGTGACGGGCAGCGGCGTCACTAGTGCGAGGTTTTCGGCGCCGCGCTCACCAACTCGCCTTCCCAGCATGTGTGAGTATGGGCAATTCTTCCAGGAGAACCGACATGGGTGGCAAATCTTGGAAAGTTGACTTTTCAGTTCATTAAGACCTTTATCTTTGGATAGGCTGTCTATCAAAAATGCCCCACTTAAGTACTTTTCACTCTTAGTACAACGTAATACGATCCAAAAGTTGTTACTCCCCAATTTTCTTAAAAGCAAATCTAGCTACAAGTTGTTCGATTTTAACCTTTAATCGAATGTAATAAGGAAAACCAGCTGGCGCCCTCAAACGTGACTTAACCTCAAACATTCCAAAACAAACACAAACATCTCGTACGTGTTCCAAATATACAAGTAAATTAACAAAGTTTGGGGTAGGTAGGGTATTCTGGATCTGATTTGCTAAGTGAATAGCTTGGGATTGAAACATTTAATTTGTTACCCAAGTATGGTTTATGGTTTAAGACGTTTACTTCTCATAAAGAACAAATACAATATTATTAGAGTGCAATACAAACTAGAAAAGATCAATCAGAAACAAACCCAAAGACAAGAATATGAAAAAATATTTGGAGTATTCATAGCGATGGATTTTGCAAAGTAAACATAATCTTGGTTAATGAGAACTGTGAATTTCTTAACTGTCTGAAGCAACAATATTGTAGCGATGACAGCGCCATCTGTTTCTTAAGAACAAGGCGTGAAATCACATAACGCCCTCGTGAGCGTTCTATATGTGCATTACAAGCTAGTATATCAGGCAGAAGCAAAAATAACAGCGGACAAGTATGATGGAAGAATTCACCGGTCTGGGTAGGAACCTCGGTGGCGCAATTGGTAGCGCGCTTGTCTTGAATTTTTTGCCCGGGGAATATAATAATTTCATATTCTTGTCTTTGGGTTTGTTTCTGATTGATCTTTTCTAGTTTGTAATGCACTCTAATAATATTTAGATCATTCATAGCGATGGATTTCGCAAAATAAACATGAACAAATACAATGTTCACTTATAATGAAAAGCTTATCTAATTATGTATACAACGTGTAACAAAAAGGTGTAACCATACTTGAAGAGCTTATTTAGTCAATGATATAGAACAACTTTTACTATGGCTAATCCATTGATACCTAAATTTTATTTAAATACACAACGTGTAACAGAAAGGTGTAACCATATTTTGAAGAGCTTATTCAGTCAATGATATAGAACAACTTTTACTATGGAGCCAAACCCCAAATCTCAAAAAAAATCTACCCTTCCATACATTTCGGCCGAGCGGCATTGCATTTTTCTATGAAACAGTAAATTTTTTTTCAAGATACAGGGTTTGTTCCATAGTAAAAGTTGTTCTATATCATTGATTGTACATGCTCTTCAAATATGGTTACACCTTTCTGTTACACGTTGTATATGGGTAATCCATTGATACCTAAATTTTATTTAAATATATAATTGTGTTCAAAAGGTAGACATTAACGGGGTAAAATCATGTGGAGCATTAGTTAAAATGGGTGTCCCGCAGGGTTCCATATTGGGGCCCTTGCTGTTTTTAATTTACATAAATGACCTTCCCTATTTAATTAAAGACTTAACTAAGATAGTACTATTCGCAGACGACACGTCACTTATTTTTAAAGTTAATAGACGTAAAGATATCCTTGACGACGCGAATACAACTTTATCACTAGTGCTTGATTGGTTTACTGTAAATAATTTAGTTTTAAACGCAAAAAAGACGAAATGTATAAAATTCACGTTACCAAATGTAATTCAAGTGGATTGTAATTTGCTTTTGCAGGGGTCCAAGCTGGAGTTAGTTAACGAAACTAAGTTTTTGGGCATTACGGTAGACTCTCGTCTTCAGTGGGGTCCCCACATAGAAGCCCTATGTGGTAGACTTAGTTCGGCCGCATACGCTGTTAGACGCATAAGGCAAATTACTGATGTAGATACTGCTAGACTAGTCTATTTTAGTTACTTTCACAGCATTTTGTCATACGGCATGCTGTTATGGGGTAGAGCCGCGGATACAGACGCAGTCTTTGTTTTGCAGAAGAGAGCAATTCGGGCTATTTATAATATGAAGCACCGGGATTCATTAAGAGAAAAGTTCAAAGAAATTAATATATTAACTGTTCCTTGTGAATATATTTACCAAGTCCTTAGATATGTCAGAAAAAATGTTGAGTCTCTCCCAAGGCTTGGTGAGCAACATTGTAAGGAAACCAGAAATAAGTATAAACTGGCTTTTCCAAAAATCAGACTCGCCAAAGTGAGTACCTCTTTCGTAGGACATGGTATAAGATTTTACAATAAACTTCCAAAGGAGGTCCTTACTTTGTCAGAGAATAAGTTTAAACAGTATATTAAGCAGGGCCTACTGAAAAAGGCATATTATAAAATAAATGAATATTTGGATGATGGTGAAGCATGGTGTTATAGTGATACTGATTTTAATGAAAGTAGGTAATAATTTAATTAATTAATATAATTTCCTAACTTTTGATTCCTCTTAAGAGTTAACATTAATTAATTACAGACTGTAAAAGGAAATAGACTATATGAGACAGGTAGGCAAAGATATATATGTTTTTCTTTTTTCATTAACCTGAATTCCTGCTGTCTTGTATTTTCTTATCCCTTGGTTAAAGTAGATATAAGTAATTTGATGTATAGTATAAGTTTATGTTAAAAAAAAAAGACATGATCTTGCCAAGTTTCTTGCCCGTTCTTCTTAGCAAGACTAATCGAATGGGCGGAGGTAGGCATGTATTTATATATGTAACCTATTACTATGTAGTATATAGGATGGGATTTGGTCGGCTGCCTGGATTCGTGCTGGGGGCTCGGTTGGTGATCATTGAACCTGTTCCTGGTCCCTGGCCGGGTCTCCGGTAGGGTTCGGGCGGTTGATTGGATTTCATCTTGTATAATAATATTTTACCTATAATTTTAATCGTATATATATTGCTACATAAATTAAAAAAAACATTTAATCTAAGTAGTTCATGTACATTTATTATTTTATTACATATATTTTTATAAGATTAAAATTTGACTTGTGAAACGTGTATTATATATACCTACTTTGCAAAATAAACTTTTTGAATTTTGAATTTTGAATTTTGTTAGTAAAGAGGTTGCGTACAAACTAAGTTAGTAGTATTTCATCCACTTAAAGTGACATGTTTTAGCACATACTCTTTTAACCGCTTTTTGAAAACATTATAATAATAATTTTTAACGTCAGTTTATATAGATTGACATTCGTATTCTTTTTAAATTGACGATTCACATAATTTAACATTATAGATTGACATTCGTATTCTTTTTAAATTGACGATTCACATAATTTAACATTATAAATTGAATTATTTAATATATTTATTTGTAATTCAGATTTTAAGGTTTAAGGTCAATTGTTTCTTTGTTTATGTTTATTTAGATAAATATTTGTACGCCAAATTTGGGAGATTTTTGAGGAATGACATATTTAAGCATATTGTAACACCTTATTTTTAAGGACCAAAAATCAAACTTTTCTATTCTATTATATTATTCTATTAATTGATTTCGATGCTTTGACGGTCTCTGGTAATTCATTGTAAAGTTGAATACCCTCAAACATTAAATTATTCTTCCCATAATTAGTTCTTGGTGATATTGTTTTTATGTTATTGGCCCTTCTTGTATTGTATTTGTGTTGTGTTTTTCTGATTATTATTTTCGGGTGGTTTTGTTTATAATTTTATGTAAAAGATAACATGTTTTAAATGTGTAAATTTGGTTTATGTGTAATGTGTAAGTATACATATATATATCACACTCGGAACACCTCTGACACCCCCTCGTAGACTCCTGTCAAACAACTTTCCGTGAAAAAAAAAACGAGAAATCGAGAAAAACAAATCTGTGGTTCCATACATTTTGGTCGGGTGGCTATGTAACTTTTCTATGGAACAGCTGTTTTTTTTTTCGCGATTCGAGGGTTTCCGGCTTCCATCATGTCAGTCAACTCACTCAAAAATATTATGAACCCGTAAAGTCGATAATTAAAATAAAACAAAATATAACCATTTATCAAGTTAAGGCGATATGTAAAAGTTTTAGCGTCCCTGTTACTCCATATGTTAAAAAACTCTCAGTGCGAGAGGGACGGATTCGTGGAAAATTAGCAAAAAGTCGGTTTTGTATTAATATAAAATGTACTAAAGTTGCTATCTAGATATTGTTAAAACCCATCTTATTAAATATAATTGCAGTCTATATGTCATTCTGACATTTCCTTGTCAAACCAGGAGAATTGGTATCGAAAAAGACTTCATTTCAATAAATATTTCTATCGAGCCGAATTTCTCCCATCGCGTTTCTGTTTTAACAGACCCCTAGAAAAGAGATTCCAAAAATAATATACAATTTTATCAAAATAATACACTAATTACTGAAGTAGATATGCACGTTGTAAACGTATCGATTTTTTTTTTCTGTAGCGCCTTAATTAATTATTGTAATTTTTGGCTGAATTCCAATAATGAAATCCGAATATTAAGGCGATTAGTGTCGCCGAATAAGCAGCTTAATGTGTGTCGGCACGAATATCGACAGAAACCACATTGAAATAACGTTCATATCAGCGCGCAATGCATAGTGGCTGTTACGACGCTTACTGCGTTCTGGTTAGGGCGAAATAGGTGAAAATAATACTTTTCACGTGGACGTGACTGTTTGATTGAATAATCCTGTTATGTTTATAGCTTTCAAGTTCACCTATAAATAAATTAAATCAACCAAACCGCTTAGGAGCGGTAGGGAATTCAAGCCAAAAAACACCATTCGGTTGATTTTTTTTTTCATATAGAAGTTTCGGTGGTATGAAAAAGAAAAATGTTGCATATGTTGTCTTAAAGTTGATAATTCAAATAATTTTTTTTCAATATTTTTGGTCGGCCATAAACGGGGAGCAGGCTTTAGAAAGTACCCCATTTGGCGATACTAAGCCCCTTAACTTTTCCCTGAATGGGAAAACATGGTTATCGTCTGCCAAAAGAAGCATATATTTTTTATGAAATTCCTCCATTTTACTGTTTGATGCGTGCCTTAAGAGAAATGTCAATAAGAAATATGAAAGTAAGTGAAAATTGCGCAAACTTTTGTGAAGCGTCTCATTTTCACACTCTTATTCTAAGTTTTCACACAATATTGCGGCCGGATTTCAAGTTTTTTGGAAGTTTGGGAACAAGACTCATCGCATTCACCTTAATCATTTCGTTTTGTTTACTATGCAAATGCAAGCCGAAGAATATAAAAAGTAATTTCGCAGCTTAAAACAAAAAACAAATCAAGATAAAACAAAAGAACAAAACACATTCAGCCAACGAGGTGGCGTTACATTCATTTGTAGCAGAAAATACAACTGGCACAATATAAAAAAAAAAACTTGCTTTTTAATCAACATGAGTTGTTTTACGTTTAGCGGCCTCTAAACCTCTACTAAACCTCTTTACTCAACCTAACAGGTTTTAAAACAACATTTATTTAAGAGCCCTTTACTTTCGGTTCTCTGAACTAAGCTTTATTAATACATACATATACTTATGCCTGTCTCATGGAGGGGTAGGCAGAGACTACAGATTTCCATCCGCTGCGATCCTGATACACCTCTTTTGCCTCTTCCATATCCATCAATCTAGATACAAGCTCTTCAATTCCGGTTACTTTTGACATTGCCCTTCTTTGGTGAGCATATATGTTCTTCTAGGGCGGCCTGGTCGAGCTCTACCTTCTAGGGCGGCCTGGTCGAGCTCTACCTTCTAGGGCGGCCTGGTCGAGCTCTACCTTCGACTTGCGCACCATAAATTTCTTAGATTATATAAAATATTTATTGAAATGAGGTCTTTTTCCACGCCATGTCTCCTGGTTTAACAATTTGGAATGACATATGGATTGCGATTATATTTTACTAGCTTCTGCCCGCGGCTTCGCCCGCGTGGCCTACAGGAAACAAATTACATTTTTTCAGAAACAAACATTATAAGTGCTCTCACTCCCTCTGGGAGTCAAGGTGTAGTGCTCGGCCGAAAAACTTGCATGCTCAGACTACGAACGCGCCCTGCTCGGCCTTCGGCCTCGCGGGCGCGTTCTCCGTCCTCACATGCTCGTTTTTCGGCCTCACCAGAATGCCAAACACGGGGACTCACCGATCAAAGTTTTTCCGAAAGAGTGTCAAAATCCCTATCAGTTGTCAAAAGATTTCAAATTTGAATACAGCAGCGTAATTGGCGACCCCCAATGCCCCTTGAGTTTTATGCAAATCGGAATACTTTTTTTGGACCTGTCAAAAAACTGTCAAAACTGTTTAATTTTTTTTGGTCATGTAGCCCCAGCTTGACCGATCACAATAGTTGAAACCCGAACTCCCTACGATTAGCCGTTCGGGAGATATGGCCGATCAAATGTTTGGCAATTTTTTTTTTTCGACTTTTTTTTTAACGTCATCTAGATCTTGCCGAGCCCTTTTCTTAGAGTACCATGAACATGGGTCTATAGCATTAGCTGTTTGGGAGATACGGGCCTGTAAAGTTTTGACACTTTCGGCGGGTAGATCTCGTCGAAACCTTTTCCTAGACACCCATCAACATGGGTCTAAGTCTAGCCGTTTGGGAGAAACAGGCCGTCAAAGTTTTCACATAAAAAAAGAACTTTTTTTGGTACCCCGTGGTCCAACCCTTTCAACCTTCCATTCCAAAAATATTTTGCTGGGATATTGAAAGATATAGATAGATAGATAGATAGATAGATAGATGGACAGATAGATAGATAGATAGATTTTGGATATATAGATAGATAGATACCTCAAAAGGAAAAAATGGAATCCTAATAGGATCACTTGTGTGGCTGTCTGTCTGTTCGTCTGTTACAGCCGATTTGCTCTGGCACACATACTTTCAAGAATTTTCATGTCCACTATATTAAATTTCAAAATCGATGCCATTTTCATAATTAACGTCCCAAAAAACCATAAAAACGACACCCATATTGATATTTACACATTTCAACATATCAACCCCATCGCACCCCAACAGGGGATGATGGTATTTCACGTCCACTACGTTGGATTTAGAAATCGTTGTTGTTTTCGTAATCAGCGACCCGATAAACCATACAAACGATACCCATGTTGGTTTTCAGACTTTGTCACCCCATTTCCCCTTTTTAGGGGTTGAATTCAGGAAATGCCTTTTTTACGTCCACTACGTTGGATTTTAAAATCGTTGTTGTTTTCGTAATCAGCGACCCGATAAACCATACAAACGATACCCATGTTGATTTTCAGAATTTGTCACCCCATTTCCCCCTTTTAGGGGTGGAATTCTGAAAAAACCTGAAACATAGATTTACTCATTTATAGATAGGAGTCTCGAATAAAATAGTCTAACTAATCTTGTTTCCCGATACAAACTTTGGACCCCCGTTTCACCCCTTTAGGGGGTGAATTTTGAAAAATCCTTTCTTAGTGGATGCCTACACTATATAAGGTATCTATATGCAAAATTTCAAGTCTCTAGGACCAGCGGTTTAGGCTGTGCGTTGATATATCAGTCAGTCAGTCAGTCAGTCAGTCAGTCAGTCAGTCAGTCAGGACTTTGAATTTTATATATACAGATAAGATGGGTTTTAACAGTATCTAGGACTTGGTTAAACGAAATTTTGATAGCAACATTTATAAATTTTATATTAATAAAAAAACCGATTTCCACGAATCCGTCCCTCTCGCACTGAGGGTTTTTTCGCATATGGAGCAACAGGGACTCTAAATTAAAATTCAAATAGTTTATCTTGCAAAGTAGGTATATATAATACACTTTTTACACGTCAAATTTTATCTTATAAAAAGATATGTAATAAAATAATAAATGTACATGGACTAAATTAAAGGTTTATTTAATTAAAACTAAAAATTAAAATTAAAACTTGCATATACCGCCTTAAGAAAGACTTTAATACACGATAAACATAGACCAATCTCTCCATTAACAGTTAATGTACCACATTTCCAAATATTATTGAAATACAATCTCCCACACCTTGTTTACAGAAAACTAATCACATTGTCAACTTTAAGGACCTAATTCTTAAAGAAAAATTCATAAAATTTGCAAAATAAAAATTACCAAAACATCTGACATATAAATTTGGTGAAACATAATATACCAGGTGGTAGAGCTAATGCCGGGCTCAACTGTGGAGGTACCACCATCTTACTTGGAGACCCCCTCGAAGTAATTCGGGGGAGAGTAAGAGGACAGCTCACAGGCAAAAAGCCAGGAGGCCCACCATGCCTGGGACCGATGGATGGCGGTATATCCGCCTGCCGAGCGTGTGTGAGTATGGGCAATTTTTCCAGGATGACTGCCGGGAGTGGCAAAGTCCTGGAAAGGCTTATGTCCAGCAGTGGACGAACTAGGCTGATGGTTGAATGGATGATAATATACCAGAATATGTATTTTTGATAACACTATTTGTGGAAAAAAATAATAATTCCATAAATTTTCACGATTAATGTCACCAGTTTACCACGATTTTTAAAATTTAAAGTTTAACTAATCGAAGTCAGTAATTTTATTGATAATCACTTAATTTAATTAGACCGAAATAAAAAATAAACATTACTCGAAATTCCAAGAGAATTGAGATCCAGAAGGGCACGCCATACAAAAAGTGTGATTTTGTGAAATGCCACTTAAGAGGGCTAACGCCAGGGCCACAGCTTCAGGCTTCTGGCGGCGCTTCTTGCTGTGCTTCCAGGCGGTAATTGCGACGGGCTTTGCCCTGCCACGACACCCGTCGGTGCCTTCCACCGCATCGGATGTATAGCGCGCTCACTCGCTCAAAGCGCTCGACACTAGGTTCGTCCTGTGCGCTCGATCACTGTTTCAACCGCCCGCCTCCCCGCACACCGCCGTCCCGAGAGCGCAAGTCACTCGAAACCGGACAAGATGCGTGACGAGTGGCGACCCATGGCCGGCTCAATACAACTTTATACATTTTTTTCTCTCCGTCGGCGCGGTGCCGTCGCAAGAACCGCTTGGCGTGCCTCTCGAAGCCTGACGCTGTGGCCGACCGGTAACGGTTGTAAACTGAAACATAGTGTTGCATTTTTAATGTTCGCTTGTTCCATTACTTACATTAAAATTTGTACTATATGTTAAACATATGACTAGCGAGTAGCGACCCGCCCTGTGGCTTAGAACAGGGTCAAACGATTTATATATTTATTTACAAGGTGAAATTTAATAAACCGCCCGAATTCATACTGGAAACTCGTTTAGTGATCAGGAACAATGTGGGTATACAGGTTGAAAATGAACCCTCTAGCTATATTGAAATACAACGTGTAACAGAAAGGTGTAACCATATTTGGGGAGCTTATTCAGTCAATGGTAAAGAACAACTTTTACTATGGCTAATCCATTGATACCTAAATTTTATTTAAATATACAACGTGTAACAGAAAGGTGTAACCATATTTGAAGAGCTTATTCAGTCAATGGTATAGAACAACTTTTACTATGGAACAAAACCTGAAATCTCAATAAAATTGTCTGCCCTTCCATACATTTCGGCCGAACGGCATTGCATTTTTCTATGAAACAGTAAATTTTTTTTTCGACATACAGGTTTTGTTCCATAGTAAAAGTTGTTCTACACCATTGACTGAATAAGCTCTTCAAATATGGTTACACCTTTCTGTTACACCTTGTATATGAATCAGAGTCACTAAAATGAAGTCTTTACATATGAGTTTGAAGGAAATTCAATTTTCTGGGTTTCAAGATGAAAGTGCTGCGTCCTACCGACTGCTCTATCGCTGGTTGTTTCAACAAATATTAAATACTAGCTTTTGCCCGCGAGATGTTCGGTGTTACGTCATCCTTTTTCCTACGGGAACAATGTTTCGTTTTATCCCCTTAGGTTCCCTTGGACGTCTTCTACGTCCAAGAAAAACACTGCTTCTTCGTACTCCAGAACATTCTATTCAAATGTATTCTAACCCCTCGGCCACAGCTTCAGGCTTCGAGAGACGCGCCAAGTGGTTCTTATTGCAACGGTGCCGGTGGAGAGAACAAATGTATGAAGTTGTATACAGCCGGCCATGGGTCACCGCTCGCGCGTTTTGTCCGGCTTCGAGTGACTTGCGCTATCGCGACGGGCGGTGTGCGGGAAGGTGGGCGGTTGAAACAGTGATCGAGCGCACAGGACGAACCTAGTGTCGAGCGTATTGAGCAAACGAGCGCACTATGCATGAAGGTGCCGACGGGTGTCGTGGCAGGGCAAAGCCCGTCGCAAAAACCGCCTGGAAGCGCAGCGAGAAGCGCCGCCAGATGCCTGAAGCTGTGGCCCTGGCGTAATTCCTTTACCGTGTCAGCAATTCGACTTTGGAATAATCTTCCACTTCATATACGCGAGGCTACATCGGTGTTTATATATTTATATGTATCAGTGTATGTATTATTAGGATATATGTATTTGATCATAAGTTAACCTATTTATGTATTTTATAATATTTTTAGTTCTAATTAATTTTACTTTAAAGTTACCTAGTCATTAAACTGTTTTCTCATCGAAGCACTACTCTTGACAAGTTCCACATCGCCAAGGGTCAGCTAGAAGAAAATTCTAACTAGCATTAAGCTCGCCTGTGTACATGTTTTTATTTGTGCAATATTTTTTTTAATAATAATAATAATGTATTTATTTTCAGGGTAAAAAACGTGGCCTATCTTTTAATTCAGGGTATTAGCTATCTCCACTCCTAATTTCATCTAATTCCGTCCATCTATTATAGTGTCAAGAAATAACAAACATAGTAACTCACTCACACACACAAACTTTCGCATTTATAATATTAGTAGGATGGGATGGGATTGTAGGATAAAACTGCGCAATAACTCAATTCGTAATATAAAGCTGCCGTGATAAAGTAAGCATTTCATGACGTCAATAGGAGAGTTCTGAAAGAGCTGCCATGTTTACGTTGACTGACTGAAACCACTCACTTTACTCACTAGAAAAGAATAAATAAAATGAACCTTGGATGCGAGTTGAAAATTTGGGAAAATACCTATACCTTGGGTTAACATACCTTGTGTAATTGGATCTTTTAATACTATATACATACATACATACAAGTACTATTCTATAATTATATTTATTAATATATTTTCAATGCATGTGCTCGTAAAGGCCCACTTTTTATGCATCAAAACCGAACAAATAGTCGATTATTTTGCCCTAGGGCTGTATTATTATTATTTTTTTTAATTTATTTATAATGGTTGGCTAACCTGCAGCCTTTCCTGTGTACCATAGATGTTATACTTTTTTTCCACTGTTTAACAGCTCTAGATACAGTCCTTTTGAGCCAATTATAATTTAAAGTTCACAAGATTATATTTATTTTCATTTCCTCACACTATGCATTGAAAAACGTAGTATGATACACGGGCGTAAAAGCAATAAATTACTCAGTTACGTTTAAAACACTCGCTACGCTCGTGTTTCAAATTGTCCTCGTAATTTATTCCTTTTCGCCCTAGTAGCATAAACTACTATTATTTATTAAGGAGCTCCAAATGCATACTCCGATTACAAACATCTACTTATTGACTATACATTAGTCCTGCAGAGTTATACAAATTATAGAAGCACACAGCACTCGCATAATGTTACAATGTTAAACAGAAAAAAAAACTTAAACAAAAAATACAAACATGCTAAATTTTATTAATAACTACTAAATCATGAAATAACAAACTAGTTATAACTTAAACCAATTACTTAAAATAAAAGAAAACATAAATTAAGCTTGAAGCTTAATTATGCGATACATTTTTACATATTTTTTTAAATTACATAAAATAAATTAGAAAATTTTTCGTATGGTTCACTCGGCGGTCTTACAAGTCAGCCATGTATCAGTTTTATTTATTTATTTATTTTTATACATTATATGTATATTTATATTTATAATAATATAAATAGGAAACGTTGTTTGTTTAGATAATTGGTATGTCTAAACTTTAAAAATACCAGAAATACGCAGAAATTAAAGTAAAGTTAACATCTTTAGGATACTTTATTCCGAAATAGTTCCTGCATGAGGGATCTGGAAACTTTTGACATCTGTCACTTTTGACATCTGCCAAACAGAACTGTCACTTTTGTCAGATCTGTCACCTTAAAAATAAATACATAATTTTGTCGATTCGGTGTAACAATACTTTAACTTATTTGACAGGAGTAACCTTATTTTAAGCGTCCTTACTTTGTCTTTTCGATAAGGAAAGAAAAAGACAGAACGCTTCAATTAAATTTAGTCTTCTCAAATAAGTTCAATCTTGTTATATCGAAGCGAAACTATTGTCACATTTCTTGACTAATTTTCAAAACCCATTGTGAGAATCTTATTTTATTTACACAGCGATCTGGCTTTGTATGAGATCGAATAAAACTTTTCCGGTTTCGCAGCCGGATTGTGAAAAACCCGCCTTGTTCTAATTAATCGAAACAGAACACTTAAATTCAAAATTCACTCAATAGTTATTCAAAAAAACCTTACCTATGTCTTGTGTATGTTGCTATCGCAAAGTTTCCATTGGTCTCTGTAAATAAGAAAAGAAATGAAAAAAAAAGCTGTCTGACTCTGTATTTTCAGTTTTAACGAAAAACTAGCACCTATTTTAAGACATAGAAGGAGAATCGTCATCTTTTTAAATCCATGATCCGTCACAAAACCTGGCCCAGTACTCTCAAAACGACGTGGTCGATTGATTTTCGTTCGAAAATATGTACGTCCATCTGCTGTCACGGTATACAACTGAACGAATTTTTTCACTGTAGACTAGCCCCCTTTTACTTAACATGTTCATCAGTGCACAAATTAAATAGTGATGCATTGGAAACCCAATAAAATTGTCTAAAAGGAAACTATGAGTGACTAATATATAATTAAAAAGGAAAAGTAAAATTGTAAAGTTTTCACGAGTGATCACTATATTTATAAGGTAAAAGTAAAATTCAAATAGGATTAAATTAACAATAGCGATGTTTTAAAACTTAAAGTTTTGATCCAGCGACTTCTCCTAAGATTAACGAACTTTGTAAGTTCAAATAATCTTGGCAAAACAGACAAAATAATATACCAAACTCAACATTTACAAAACTTAGTGCGAGCAACAAAAGTTTCTTGAAGTATTTTGGTACTTGATACTTTGTTTTAAACGGGTAGTTTATAGTTTTCAAATTCAAAGATTCAAAGAATTAGGGTGACATGCTTTATATAAGTATCACAAAAATCTGCCCATATGAGCGTACTAACTTAAAAGTTATATGTAGTCGAGCGATTTCGCAGCCGGATTGTGAAAAAGTCGCCTTTTTCTAATTAATCGAAAGAGAACACTTAAATTCAAAATCCACTTAATAGTAATTCAACAAAATCTTATTACTTATGTATTGTGTATGCTGCCGTCGCAAAAATTTTGTAAATTAGTTTTAAAGTTTTAAATTTTAAAATTTTAATTTACAAAAGCCAACGGGAATTTTGCAATGATAGTTTAGACAATACATAGATAGATATTAAGGTTTTGTTGATTAACTATTGAGTAAATTTTGAATTTTAGTGTTCTGTTTCGATTAATCAGAAAATTTTTCACAATCCGGCTGCTAAAGGGCTCTCATACATGACATCGAACTTCTGTATAGAATAATTTTTAACTCCGCAATTATTATATATTTATGTTTATGTAGTTTATTACACACTATGTGTATTTATAATATTTTATAGATTCTATTAATAGTAAGTATTTATGTATATTTTTATTTTGTAATTAGCCTTATAGGTACTTGTAAGATTCTTTGTATATTTTTCTTCTCTGTGTACACGTGTATGATTACTTCGTTTATGTTACTTTTTCCTATTATGATGGTTTAGGTGTCAGAAATCTCTGTTTAGAGATAAACTCGCCAAAGTGCATCTTTTTTCACTGTTATTTTGTTTATGTTTGTATTACCCTGTGTGTTCAATAAAGAATTGCTTAGCCATATTTTCCGCTGTTCGTTAAGGGCATTGGACGAAACAAGGCATAGATAGAGGAACAACCTATGGTCAAAGTATAAAATATGGATTTTTAAACTGTGCTATGATTAAGGGCAACAAGAAGTTTATTATTGCTTTTAGTGCCATTAACAATTAAAAATTATTTAATAAATAGCTTGTTATACAGGTCGTGTAACTAACGAGTATATAACCAACACTTTACCTTTCGCTCAAAAAACTAATGGAATCAAAATTTTAAAATTGTTTTTATTTTGTATTTAAATTTAATTTTAACTTTCTATATTGGAACTGCACTGCTTGTTTTTCATTTGTTTGTCTTTGTGTGGAAACTTTGTTCGTTTGTATAATTTCTTTGTGTATTATTGTTTTATGAATCGTGTAACTTTTTGTTTCCCAAATATAAATATAAACAAATTAAATAAAAAATAAACATGACAAGGTCACTTGGGTTAATAAAAAGCACAAGAATTATTTGTAGCCTAACTTGCAGTTTTGTTAGTTTATTCTAATTAGGGTAGATAAATGGAAAAAAATAAGCTTAATCTAAAAAGAAAAGTTCAATTTGCTCAGATGTGAACTCGCTAATTGTATTAACACAATGTAGGTATATATAAAAAATATAATTTGGAACAACCTGTACCTACGGCAAAGTAGCAGAATAATTACTGTAGTAATAAAAATGGCCATTATTCCATTAAAATTAGGGTACATTCACACGGAGAATGCCAATAATGTCGCCATTACAGCCAATTGGTTTCACGATTCACGAATCGATTGAAACCGGTCAAGCGTTAACAATCGCTTTGAGGACAGGCGTCCTCTTTGTGATATATTTCATTTGACATCTTCTGACAGCTTTCAAAGATATTTTAGTTGTCATTTGAATACACGATACCAATTTAAGGCGATATGCGAAAAAAATACGGGTGTTTCTTGTCTGTGTATTTCATGAAATACACGGAAAATTATAATCAGTTTCCGGTATATGCATTTTGACTATATAATCTAAGGTTTTAAAATTGGAAATCATGTTTGTATAAATTTTCCTCGATAGAAATAATTGTTGAAATGAGGTCTTCAAACACACTTGTTCTCCTCGTTTGACGAATAGGAACCGTATGCAGAACTCAAACATATTTTATAAGGTGTGTTTTAACAATATCTAGAGATTTGATATTTGAAATTTTGCTAGCTATTTTAGTTTTCTTAATAAAAATATAAAACCACCTTTTTTCCATTTTGCTCTGAATCCGCCCCTCTCGCACTGCGTGATTTTTCGCTTGGAGTGACAGTGACAAAAATAAAATTCGCATAGCCTCTTAACGCTGAACTAGCGATAAAAGCCTCGATCAGAATCACAGTTGCTAGAAATGACAGCTTGCCGAATAAACGCGGCGTGAAGTTCGTCAATAACCCGCCACTGGTGACGTCCATTGTTGGTGAGTCCGGTCTCAAGCACCGGAGTTTTTGACTACGAGTTTTTCTATAACTTACTGTTCTTGCTAGTTTTCATTGGAAAGGTTATAAAATTAGATATCTCTTTGTCAATAAAACATAGGTATTTCATAAATCAAATCTCTTTTATTAACATTAGACATAATCTTTAGATGCATTAAAATTATACGGTATTTTAACAATATTTTTTGAACTAAAAGATCTCGCAACAATCTTCAATATTTAACGATGAAATCAGTCTTAGTCAATCTTATGACATTGGAAACATAAATGCTCTCACTTCTAATAAAATCACTTATCTTCAACTACTTCAACAGCTAAACAACTCGAGCAAGTAGGTACTACGTGCTCAAGGCATACATATTTTTTACATTTACGGCAAGAGGACGGTAAGGGGCTTGGAATAAGGCAGCTACTCGAAATCGCAGTGTAATTCAATGAACGGCGAAAAAAAAAAAGATTTTTTTCGAACTACCAAGTCTCACAGACAGACCATTGGCGGGTTAAGGCGCTGTCTATGCCCGTAAACCGACAAATCGTCTGATATTTGCGACTACATTCGGTAAGTTTGGGCTAATCAGTAGAATAATTATAAATTAACAGAGAAAGGTTGTAAATTTTGGCTTATTGGACTAAAATTAAACGGAAACTATGTCCCTTGAAAAATCTCAAAATAATAGTATTGAAAAAAATTAAATGCAGGTCACAGTCCATACAAGTACACTATTATGTCATGTAATGGGTGGTGAGCCTTACCGCTGAACTTCAGGCGGGGTTCTCCCAAATTGTCTCTTTTCAAAATCAATTTAAACCGGGAAATTTTATAAATATTGAGTTTCGGCTGTTTGATACGCAATTTCTTGCATTTCCCTGCATCCAATAAAATCGCAAAAGTAGGCCTAAACTATGATGTAAATAATACCATTTTATTTGAGTTATATTAAGGTTTTGAACAATAAAACTTATCTCAAAATAAACGTGGTACGAAATGAGATATAAAACGGCCATCATATTAAGAGCCCATCTTTCTCATTCCAAAATCCGTACCCCTAATAATAAATGCAAAAGTATGTTTTTTTGTTTGTTGGTTGTCAAATTCAAAGAGTTTATTTTGCAAAGTAAGTATATAAAATACACGTTTCACAAGTCAAAACTTAATCTTATAAAATATATATATATATATGTATGTAATAAAATAATAAATGTACATGAACTAGATTAAAGGTTTATTTAATTTATGTAGCAATATATATACGATTAAAATGATAGGTAAAATATATATTATACAAGGTGAAATCCAATCAACCGCCCGAACCCATACCGGAGACCCGGCCAGGGACCAGGAACAAGGTTCAATGATCACCAACCGAGCCCCCAGCACGAATCCAGTTGTTCGTTTATCCTTCTTTAACGGAGCAACGGACCAACGTAATTTTTTGCATAGGGATAGTTTATGGGTCGGAGAGTGACAGCTACTTTTTATCCCGGAAAAATGCAAACGAAAACAGCGCGGGCGAAGCCGCGGGCAAAAGCTAGTAATAAATAAAAACACTTTGAAATCGCGAGATTTATGAGCGGCCCGCTTCCACTGAGCAGGATAGTCAAGTGCTTAATAAAAGCGTTGGAGCAGGACCGATTTCTCCGGATAACCTCGCCTCAACGTGCCTTACGAAGCTTGCAGACCGAAGTTGACCGAACGCAAATCTGCGCCTACGTTATTTGAACCCGCGACCTCAGGATTAGTGGTCGACTACCCGAACCACTAAACCACAGGGGCAGTCTTTTCAAAATGAATAAAGTACTCCCAAGCATATAATGCGCATACAAATCTTCGCCACTGTTCGGCAAAGTTCGTATTTCCTTACACTTTCTGTACAATCAATAAGGTCACGTGGTACGTCCGGTCGCTCGGCTATAGATTTGTATGCGCATTAGTACTTTGGGAGTACTGTACATATTATGCTTCTTCCGTGTGTCCATTTCAACATTTTAAGACGGAACCCCAATTCGGTTCATGTTACATAATTTCGTTACCATTACAATCTAGATTGCGCAAAGCTACAAAATGGCCGGTCACGAAATGTCAATTTACTTGTACTATGTAAATTGCTGGGCACGTTGAAAATGGTAGTTTCTTGTGAACGTTATTGTTTTTGTCTACTTTTATTACACTCGAAAGTGGCACGTTTTTGGCATTTGTATTGCTGTTTTTAGGGTTCTCGCAGTAGACGGAACCCTAAAAGTTAGGTCGCGGGCTCAAATTTGCGTCACAATACACAAAAAACTTTGCGATGGCAACATACACAATACATAGGTAATAAGGTTTTATAGATTGAATGAGCGTTTTTCCATATGTCAAATTTAGTCTTAAATAAGATTCCTAGATGGTACTGTCATATTCTATAGCAACAGAATCAAAGACAAAATTTACGAAAAACCTTAGAATAAGGAATACTTCTAAGCGAAAAACTCCGATAAAACGAAAAACCACTTTGACATTGATTGCTACAAAACACATTTTATCTATGGTGACATGGACAGCGCCATCTGGAGGAAAACTAAGAACTAAGAAAAAAAACAACGAGAAAAACGCTCAATACTATTAAGTGAATTTTGAATTTTAGTGTTCTGTTTCGGTTAATTAGAAAAAGGCGGGTTTTTCACAATCTGGCTGCTAAATGGCTCTTGGTTTATTGAGATCAGAAAAATGTTAACGTGGTATTCTTAGTTCTGAAAATAAAGTTGGTTATTTCATTAGTATCCATTTCGTACTTCACTATTTCATTTCGTGATGGAAAAGTAATTTTGCCATGCATGAGCAGCTCCTGATATTTTTTTCTAAAATATAAACGAATGCACTGAGTATTGACAGTAAAGAGCCGTGTGCAGATGGATTGTAAAAAACCCGCCTTTTTGTAATCAACAGCAGTTTAGCAGGTGGATTGTAGAAAACCCGCATTTTTGTACTGAACCTTTAAGGCAATATGTAAAAGTTTTAGCGTCCCTGATACTCCATATGCGAAAAAACCCTTAGTGCAAGTAGGACGGATTCGTGTAAAAGTAGCAAAAAGTCAGTTTTTTATTAATATAAAATGTACTAAGCTATTTTGTCAGAATGATTTTCAAGGAGACTGTACAAATACATAATCTCCACATTTTGAATGCAATTTCACAATGCAATTAGTTAGGATTACAGAATTACAGAAAAAAATTAAACAATTTAGAGGTCTTTTCGGAATTAAATTCTATGGAGAAAATTTCATCCAACCGCGTTTTCCTTCAGTGAGAATCTTAATCAAATACTCAATAAACATTTACCTAAAAATAAAATACGTAGATGACGTTATAGTGGAGTAAATGGATTCGAAAAAACCCCTTTTTTTTGGTATTGCCTTAAATTCAAAATTTGCTCAATTATTATCCTACAAAACTTTAATACTTATGTATTTTGTATACCATTATCGCAAAGCTTCCATTGGTTTCTGTGAATTTGAGTCTTAATAATTATAGTTGTAACTATTTATAAAAGGCTGAAGAATATAGCTATAATTCTATTTATTCAAATTTTAATACTTAAAACTTCAAAATTCTATTTCATAGAAACCAGCGGAAACTTTGCGATGATAGTTTACACAACACGTAGGTATTTAGAGCTCTTTAGCAAACGGATTGTAAAAAAACAGACATTTTGTAGTTATTCAAAACCGAACCCCTAAATTCAAAATTTTCTCAATTTTTATCCTACAAAACCTTAATACCTATGTATTGTGTATTGTGTAATTGCTAAGTTTCCATTGGTATCTGTTTATAAGATTTTTTTTTTTTATTAATGAAATTTTAATAAATATAATTATGGGTATATTCAGCCTTTTATTTATAGTTGTAAGCATCAAATATTAATAATATAAGCAAACTTTATATTTTGCGAATTGTTTTAGCCTCTTCAATGATGATAAATATCAAGCTACGACGTGATAAAGGTTGGTGAAACTTGGGTGTACGATTATATACTGTGACTTCCATAAATACCCCCTCGGTGAATTGCTTTTTTCATCATCTTCATAATAATAAAGCAACTACATATATTATCTTTTATTTATTTATAATCCAAATAGTTTTATTTATAAATCAGAAAAGAAAACGATGTTACGCCACCTTCTCCCACTGAGCCTTAAATCAATAAAAGGGACAAAGATTTATTTCAAGGCAACGAATAACAAAAAAAACAAAGCAAGAAAAGCCTCTGCAAACGTAACACTAAGTTTTCTATGATCGGCTTTGATCTGTAGCTTTATTATGCACTCAACAATTAGGTAACAATTTAATCCCAACGCTCCCGATCTATGATGCATCACCCGCTCACGTTGCGCGTGTGGTTTTGGCAGCTGATGGTTGTTGATTATTTATGCATCGGCATCGAAATAATATCCGTAGGTTTGACACCTTACGTCATCACTATTTCTAGGAAGCAGTCAGCCAGTAAGACGCCGGACACTCAATGTTGAGACGAGTTCGATTCCTGCAGGGGATATATCATAAAATTAATTGAAAGTAGAATAGAGTCAGGGTTTTTTCACGCGTGCAAAAAAGACGGCATTAGAACATAATCATAATGTGATTCATGCAAGACGGCCTTTTAAGAGGACCTGGGGCCGATTTGGGTGAATGATAAAATGATTTGAAAGTAGGATGGAGAAAGAGTTTTTTACGAGTGTAAAAGAGATGGCATTAGAATGGAATCATAAAATGATTCATCCAAAGCGGCCTTTATAGAGGACCAGGTCAAGCATGTGCCAATGAGATTTTTTTTTTCCGAGGTTATGCGCCCTTTTAGCACATAGTTTTCGTTATTTTGGTATATAAAATAACCATAGTTTTTATGATGTTTTAAAGAATTAAATTTTAATTTAAATTTTAAGGGAGTTAACACAAATAAAGTGAAACTACTAGTACAAGTGTTTTAATTCAAGATTTTAAAGAATTGTCGGTTATGACGTCAACTTGAGAATTTTAGACATTATAATGATTGTTATGTGTGATGGCTTATATAAAAAAGTGGTTTGTGTCTGTTTATCTACTCATTTGTAATCCAACTGTCAAATCAGTCGGCAGCAAATTTTTATAAATTTATCTTGATAGCAAAGGACACATTTCTAAACAGCCATTTCTCGAGTGAATATAAGTTAGTTGAAATAGAAGTTACAGCTTTTTAACCGACTTCAAAAAGGAGGCGGTTCTCAATTCGACTGCATGTTTTTTTTTTTTTTTTTTGGCGTTGTTACTCCATAACTCCGTCATTTCCCAACCAATTTGAACAATTCTTTTTTTGTTTGAAATAGTATACTTCCAGGTAGGTCCCATTTTGGGTTTGGTCATGATCTGATGAAGGTCTTCAGAGATAGGCAGTGGAACTCCTCAGAAAATGACAGCATATCTCTCAAAATTGAGGCAATCGCTATGTACTTGGGTGCTGATTACAAGGTATTACTTGAAAATCGACATTCTTCCACCTGACCTTCGATCCTGGCTTCATCAACATATTCACCATAGAACTCTTCAACGGATCAGAGCACATAACTCGAGATTGTGGCAATCACTGCGTTAGGGTGCTGATTCAAGGGTATTACTTGGAGATTATCAGAATACCCACCTGACCTTCGATCCTGGCTTCATCACCATAGAACTCCTCAACGGATGACAGCACATAACTTTAGATTGCGGCAACCAGTTTGTGTTAGGGTGCTCATTGCAGGGCATTGCTGAAAATTGCCAGTGTACCCACCTGAATTTCGATCTTGGCTTCATCACCGTAGAACTCTTCAACGGATGACGGCACATAACTCGAGATTGCGGTAATCATGTAGTGTTAGGATGCTGATAGCAGGAAGCTACTCAAACATGGCTACTTATACTCACTTGAACTTCGTTTCATATTAACACCACGTTTGCAAGAACTACCTATACCTCACAATTTAACCCAGCAGTTTATTTTATTCATAAAAATATTCATCATCATGAAGTTTTATAGACCACAAGTTCTAAAATAAATATTTTTCGAATTAACACACTTTGACATAATTTAATCTATGCGAAATTGTGTGCGTAGTATTGTATACTTACACTTGTCGACAGTAAGTCTGAGGTAAACCTCCATGCCCTAAAAAGCGTTTATTTTAGCCAAAACTACGGCTATAAAGCTCACCCCCTATCACGCTGGGACGTTAAGGCGCTACGTAAAAGTTTTAGTCCGTGTATTAACATATGCGAAAAAAACCTCAGCGCGAGTCGGATGGATTCGTGGAAAAGTAGCAAAAAGTCAGTTTTTTATTAATATGAAACCAGCAGAAGAGTTTATGGCGCATTTCACTCCCTAAAGCAACTCCAGAACTTTCTGCCCTTTAAAACCAAAATCATGCTTGCTCAGACGCTTCTTCTATCCATCATTGACTATTGTGATGTCTGTCTCATTGATGCTAACGAGGAGTTGTTAGATAAACTCGAACGACTTCAGAACTTAGCAATCCGATTTATCTTTGGTCTTCGTAAATATGATCACGTCTCTCATTTTCGCAAATAATTAAAATGGTTACCAATCCGTCTTCGCCGCAATGTTCACATTTTGTCCCATCTCTTTAATATAATTAAGAATCCACTTTCTCCCGCTTACCTTCATGAACGTTTTGAGTTTTTAATCTCCAGGGATAGACCCTTACGTTCCAGGACTTTCTCCCTCCTTAAAACCCCTACACATAACACCTGTGCTTATGGAAACTCATTCAGTGTCCATTCAGTCCGACTATGGAATGCTCTTCCGCATAGTATTCGCGACTGTTTAACTATCGGTTCCTTTAAGAAAAAGCTTAAAGAACACTACCTCTCACAATCTGAATAGATAGATATTATATATATTTATGTTTATGTAGTTTATTACACACTATGTATATTTATAATATTTTATATATTGTATTTATAGTAAGTATTGATATAAATTTTTATTTTGTTATTAAACTTGTATAGTTCTTTGTATATTCTTCTTCTCTGTGTACACGTGTATGATTACTCCGTTTATGTTACTTTTTCCTATTGTGATGGTTTTGCTGCCAGAAATCTCTGTTTAGAGATAAGCTCGCCAATGTGCATCTTTTTACTGTAATTTTCTTTATTTACAATAAAGAATAAAGAATGAAATGTACAAAGCTATTTTTTCAAAATATCTTCAAGGAGACTTTACAAATACATAATATCCACATTTTGAATGCAATTTCACAATAAAATTAGTTAGGATTTAGTTAGGATTTTAGGATACAGTAAAAAATAGCACAATTTAAAGGTCTTTTCGGATTTAAATTCTATCAAGAAAATTTCATCCAATCGCGTTTTCCATCAGTGAGAATCTTAATCAAATACTCAATAAACATAAACCCAAAAATGAAATACGTAGATTACGTTATAGTGGTGTAAATGGATTCGAAAAAACCCCATATTTTTTTTGTATCACCTTAAAATTATTGGTGAAAAAAGGGTAGGCATTCTCGAGACGCATCCACCTCTGAAACCCTCTCAGGGATATAATTATCTCGTAACGTTATGTATTTTTCAATGCATGTGCTCGTAAAGGCCCACTTTTTATGCATCAAAACCGAACAGAAAGTCGATTATTTTGCCCTAGGGCTTTATTATTATTATTTTTTTTAATTTATTTACAATGGTTGGCTCATGGTATAGTTGGCTAACCTGCAGCCTTTCCTGTGTACCATAGATGTTATAATTTTTTTTCCACTGTTTAACGGCTCTGGATACAGTCCTTTTGAGCCAATTATAATTTAAAGTTCACAAGATTATATTTGTTTTCATTTCCTCACACTATGCATTGAAAAACGTAGTATGATACACGGGCGTAAAAGCAATAAATTACTCGGTTACGTTTAAAACACTCGCTACGCTCGTGTTTTAAATCGTCCTCGTAATTTATTCCTTTGCGCCCTTGTAGCATAAACTACTATTAGGAATCCCGGCAAAAACCACGCAGCGGATCCAAAACGAAAATCGTTTGGGGCTCAATCGACATCGCGACACGTCTTCAACAAACTACCAAAGAGATATACGAGAAAGAGAGAAAACAACACATTCTTACTGTTCACTCACGTAGGTCTACCCCATTGGTCGTTTGTCGAAGACGTGACGAATGGGACTTGAATGGTTATGTTTGAAAACCAGCAGATAAAGCTCTGCAATAAACTTTCATAATGGCCGGAACACTCGTGCCGGCGTGACGTCATCATGACAAGTCACATACCTGTAGGCCTACCATGGACAGAATTATAGTAACATCTGGGGCAGTGTTCTTGAAACAACGCTCGGTAGACGCACGCATTAGGGCTGCCCATATAAATGCTTGGGAATCGGGTGGCGTCTTACACTCTCCGCGTCCGTACTTAACTGCGGCGCACCCCTACTATGAGGTGTGAACCGAGATTTGGAAGCGTGCGTGTCGGCCGTTTTATATGAAGATACAATACTGTTTTTCTTATTTATACTATTTGTGTATATATTAATAATTTGCAATATTCCGCTGAACACTCTTACCATGCTATTCAAAATGTAGACTCAAGCACCGCCCGCCCTCCCGCATAAAACATGCACAAGCAAAGCAAGCAGTACGAGCACAAAATAAAGCAATCTTAAATAACAAACAACAAGTAATTTAACTAGACACTTTGAAAAAGACAGACAAATTAGCTAATAATTAACACTGTTATTATTTTTACATGAATACTAAAAAAAGTGCATAAAAGTGTGCGTGTGTGAGAGGTGTGTAATGAAATGAATGTAAGTGAATGTACTTATGAATGTAATTGAGTAAAGTGTACTAGAGCTGGAGCCAAACATAGATATCATAAAATGCAGTGATTCCAAATCAAGAGTTAAACTTTGATTTGGAATCACTGCAACTTTTAAAATAATTCTCATGAGTTATTTATTTTAGACATTTCTTTGCTTTTAAGTTCCCTTTTCAGAGTTACACCTAATATAGCGCCAGAAAACCATAATGGGTTTTGTGAATAACTCAAAACGCTGGCGAATAGTATTCATGATTCCGTAAAAATAGGGCTCCCTAATTTTTTCAAGGTTTCGTTATAAACTTTTACTTTATACTCAAAAATAAAAAAACACTGTGCTTAATTTTCAGCTTTTTCTATATATATGTTTCGTGAAAAATTGGTGTATTAAAGCAAACGATCCCTCTGTTTAGGGTTCCGGCAAAAATGTTACCTCGCAACGTTTTATGGTTCCGTAAAAAATATGGATTTCATGTGTTAAGGCGCTTCAATTACCTAAATTAGCAACCTGATGTGTGTCGGTAAAAATATCAATAGTTAACATAAATATTTTTACAATCAACTCTTTTATATTTAAAATTTGATACCCATATTGTGTATTTCTAGGTTTTTTTTTCTTTTTTTTTTTGTATTGGGAATATACCAAAAGATTTAAAAAAAAATTTTTACTCCCTCTAATGTGGGAATATTAATACTATTTTTACTCCCTCTAATGTGGGAATATTAATACTATTTTTACTCCCTCTAATGTGGGAATATTAATACTATTTTTACTCCCTCTAATGTGGGAATATTAATACTATTTTTACTCCCTCTAATGTGGGAATATTAATACTATTTTTACTCCCTCTAATGTGGGAATATTAATACTATTTTTACTCCCTCTAATGTGGGAATATTAATACTATTTTTACTCCCTCTAATGTGGGAATATTAATACTATTTTTTGCCAAATTTCAAGGCTTTAGCTTTAACGATGCTAAAGTTATGAGACTGTGACATACGGACGGACGGACGGACAACAGAATCTCACCATAAAGTTATGAGACTGTGACATACGGACGGACGGACGGACAACAGAATCTCACCATAAAGTTATGAGACTGTGACATACGGACGGACGGACGGACAACAGAATCTCACCATAAAGTTATGAGACTGTGACATACGGACGGACGGACGGACAACAGAATCTCACCATAAAGTTATGAGACTGTGACATACGGACGGACGGACGGACAACAGAATCTCACCATAAAGTTATGAGACTGTGACATACGGACGGACGGACGGACAACAGAATCTCACCATAAAGTTATGAGACTGTGACATACGGACGGACGGACGGACAACAGAATCTCACCATAAAGTTATGAGACTGTGACATACGGACGGACGGACGGACAACAGAATCTCACCATAAAGTTATGAGACTGTGACATACGGACGGACGGACGGACAACAGAATCTCACCATAAAGTTATGAGACTGTGACATACGGACGGACGGACGGACAACAGAATCTCACCATAAAGTTATGAGACTGTGACATACGGACGGACGGACGGACAACAGAATCTCACCATAAAGTTATGAGACTGTGACATACGGACGGACGGACGGACAACAGAATCTCACCATAAAGTTATGAGACTGTGACATACGGACGGACGGACGGACAACAGAATCTCACCATAAAGTTATGAGACTGTGACATACGGACGGACGGACGGACAACAGAATCTCACCATAAAGTTATGAGACTGTGACATACGGACGGACGGACGGACAACAGAATCTCACCATAAAGTTATGAGACTGTGACATACGGACGGACGGACGGACAACAGAATCTCACCATAAAGTTATGAGACTGTGACATACGGACGGACGGACGGACAACAGAATCTCACCATAAAGTTATGAGACTGTGACATACGGACGGACGGACGGACAACAGAATCTCACCATAAAGTTATGAGACTGTGACATACGGACGGACGGACGGACAACAGAATCTTACCATAAAGTTATGAGACTGTGACATACGGACGGACGGACGGACAACAGAATCTCACCATAAAGTTATGAGACTGTGACATACGGACGGACGGACGGACAACAGAATCTCACCATAAAGTTATGAGACTGTGACATACGGACGGACGGACGGACAACAGAATCTCACCATAAAGTTATGAGACTGTGACATACGGACGGACGGACGGACAACAGAATCTCACCATAAAGGTTCCTTTTGTACCTTTTATGTACTACGGAACCCTAAAAACGAAAAATAGGTAAGCGTAATTTTCCCAAACGGTACATGTATAAGATATGCGTTCTACTTAATTTAATTTTCATTAATAAAGGTATAAATGAGTCCTTCGGGTCTTCTTTCAAAATGGAAAGACTTAGTTACTATGCTTATTCTAATAGGTCTTTACATATGAAATTGCCGTTTTCTATAGAAAATTTGAAGGAAACTCAATTTTCAGTACTAAAATTTTTGCCTTTATTTTTTTAGAAATGATAAAGCCAAATTATTTTATTTATTTTGTGTATGAATGAGCTAACAGTAACATGAATTTAATTTTTGAAAAGTGTCAGCTGAAATAATTAGAAGGAAACTCAATTTTTAGTACTAAAATTTTTATATTTTTTTTTTAGGAATGACAAACCCATATTATGTTATTTCTTTTGTGTATGAATGAGACAACATTAAACTAACAGCAACATTAATGTAATTTTTGAAAAGTGTCAGCTGTAAATAATGATTACGAATCTTATCATGGAAATGGATGGCATTTAGGACGTTAAAATAACAAAAAAAAATTCAGACTCACAGCCGACTGATAACAGCGACAAAACATACCCCACCTTCCCTCTATACCTGCACCGTCCCCGCAGAAGGCGGCGGAAAGGTAATCAAACAGCCGGTCCACAGTCGGCTACGACTATCACTACGACACCTAGCACGCTACGCCGTAGCTAATTACCGCTACGACGTAGCGTAAATCGCTATTCTATTCCCCCTATGACGCCGAACGCCTTACGCAGGCGAAAACTATTCTTAAGGGCCTTACTATTGCCAAATGGGTACTTTCTAAAGCCTACTCCTCGTTTATGGCCAAACCAAAAATAATGTAAAAATGTATCATGAATAATCAACTCTTAGACAACATATGCAACATTTTCCTTTTTCATACCACCAAAACTTCTTCATGTTTTTTTTTTTCTACTGTGAATTCCCTATTGCTCCTGAGTGGCTTGGCCGATTGAATTAATCTATGCTTTGATAAATAGATAAACTTTATAGCTATAAACATAACATAAGATTATTCAATCGAGTAATCACGTCCAAGTGAAAATTATAATTTTCTCCTATTTCGCCCTCTCAAGGACGCAGCGAGCGTCGTAACAGCCACTATGCATTGCGCGCTGATATGAACGTTATTTCAATGTCGTTTCCGTTGATATTTGTAGTGACAAATATCGAGCTGCTAATTTGGCGATGGTAATCGCCTTAAGACGTAACGACACGCGGTACATACGTGCCTGGTCGTTTTTCACCTATTCACGTGTCACAGCCACTTTAGTTCGTCCACACCCCCCACGGGGCACACGAATAAACAAATAAAAACAATAGACTCATAGACTTTTAAAGGACCTTTAAAAAACAAAAATAAACAAATGAACTTTTACAGAGGTCTGTCCCCCTCTTCAAGGTAAAGCTGAAAAGGCCAAAAGGCCGACAGCAAAAAGATCAACTCGAAAAAAAAACAAAAAAAAGAGCTGTTTTTAAAATTTTAATTTTGGTTATCAAAATGAAAAATTTAATAAGTAGATTTCAAAACCTGGAAATTAAATTTAAAAAAATATATAAAAATAGCTATTGAATTACGTGAACTATGAACTCATGAATCTGTACGAAAATTTCGGCAATTCCATATGTAAAGACCTGTTATAACATCCCTTATGCTACCTGTTTCATTATTACATATAATTACAAACCTAACGCTACCTTTTTCATTAAAATACAAGTTTATTTTAGATCAAAGCAAAGTATTTTCTCGTCAAAATAGAACTCCTATTTATCTCGGCCATATTATATGAATTTATTAGTGTAAGGATGTTTGCTTACGGATTTTACGAGAATATCTAATAATTTTGAATTTTTGAAATGGTCTGTCTCTGTCTGTCTACTCATCTGTCATCTATCTGTCGAATTAGTCTAAAGCAAATAATTATAAATTTATCTTGATAGCAAAGGACACATATCTAAACAGCCATTTCTCAAGTGACGTCACACGAGGGCAAATGGAAGTTGCAGCCTTTTCGTAAAAATATTCACCATCATGAGGTTTTGTAGACCAAAACTTCGAAAAACCGGCTTATTAAACCTAGATCTCGAAATGGTTTTCTAATTAACACACCTTAATATAATTTAATCTATGCCAATTGTAGCATTCGCTACAAGTATTCAACCTTTTTATATATTTTTAGTCTTTCTTTATCGTTGGCTGCTTTTCTGAATTTTCGAATTCAAATAGTTAGAATGATCTTGTCAGATTTTTTTTGTTATTTTTCTCATATCAAAGAAGATCGTGACAGAGGAAGGAAATTTGCCACAAGAAATTTAAAATATCAAATTTTAAAACTATATCTTATCTATAACTTATATAGAAACAGAGCGCATTTGCCATGAGCATTGTTTAAGCCAGTTTTCCTGCATTTCCCGCGACCCTTCGGGATTAATTTTTAAAGGGTTTCTGGGTCTCCCTAGTTTGATTATCCCATCCGCCATCTTGTACGGTTGTACCTAATGAGGCCTGATGTAAGGACCACGTCCCTGGTGAGCTAAAGCTTCCGATACAAAAATTGAAATCGCCAAGCTTCATCGACTGCTCCCGGGAACACCGGAAACTCCCAAAGTCACGAAGAGACCCTTACCAGGTTTTTAATATCTGTAGCTTAATATTCAGCATCGATTATTTTTATTCCTTAGTGTAAAGCTAGATAACGATTGCTCGTAACACCTTATTATTACGTTTTTCTTTCGGATCAAAAGTTATCAAAACTTCCGTGAAATCTTAGTTTAAAGGATCCTATAAACTAGTGTCGACAACCAAATTTAAAATCCATTATTTTATGAATAAATGCGTCGTTCAAGCTAAAAGGAAATTAAAATCCTAAATAAGTGGAATTTGACATAATAATTTTTTTTGATCTAAGAATTTCCTTTATACCGATACTCCTCTGATATTATTGTTCTTTTGTACCATATTTTTCTCACTTCGGTTTTGTTATTTTTGTGTTTTGTTATTTAAATTATACGGTTTATTCATCCAGGTTTACCTCTTTTTTTGGCTGTCACCAGGCTTGCCTGGTGGCAGTCCAAATTTAATTCGAAATTACGTTCGTTAGTATGTAGTGGCGGAAAATAATAAAAAATATTTTTTTTTTTTTAAAAAATAACGCTACATTCATGGCGCCCGAACAAAAGGTAAGTACGGTTTTCTGAATATTACTTGCTGTACTTTAACGTTTTTTTCTCAATTCGACGGTGGTGTCTACGCTTTCGTAGACTAATTTTCCAACCTACTAAATTTTGTTTGTTTTCAGGCAGCGTTTTCTCTTCTAAGGAACCCCAATACCAAGCTGTCGAAAGGAACCAAATTTTTCCACGAAGAATATTTTTTGTCTTTATGAGTACCCTTAATTTGTGAAATCTATGTTTTGCAAATTTTAATAAAGGAATAAAGTATTTACACACTTTTTGTGTATTACCTGTTTTATTTGTGTGTGTATATTATCCTATCCCTAACCTAATTTCCTTATGTATAGTTAGGTAGGACCTGCAGGTAAGTGCATTTCAATATTTAGTAGCCTATTGCTTTCCATATCTATCATTAATAATTGTTACCTGTTCTAGTAAATAAATTACACTGAGTTTTCAAGTCAAATAAATTTATTGTAATTTATCCATAAATGTGGTAGTTACTAGTTAAACATATTTATTGTGTTTCTAGCATAATTGCTGATACCAGTAGATCCGGGTGGTCACTTTATTCGTTTCCTGTTGATCCCTAATCCAATATAGGCAATCTCATTTCGTTACAAAATTTTCACAATAATATTGAGATTGGCTCTTCCATGCAAGAAATTTTGTCGCAAATCCTCGAATTAATCTTTTTGTTTTTACAGAACAAATGTTGAAATTTTTCCTGAAAAGATTTTACAATTTCTGAAATCTTTGTTTACATTTTCAGTCTTGTCAACTGTCAAAGTCGACATTTGAATATTTGTCTATTATTTTGAACTTTCTGGTTTACATTTTTTAACAAACTATTTTCGCCGTATTGAGGTCAATTGAATAGCAAAACCTTATTTTGCAAATATTATTGCGTTTTCCGGTTTTCACTATTCTTTATAAATTCTGCCTTTTTTTTAAATCATGAATCCTCACGACGATGATTTGATTTCGATGGGTGACCCCGCTGAAGACCCATCACCCATTCTGCAATGTTCTACAGTCCGGCGCGTACTCTACGCTGGAGCCTCCCACCAACAAGAGAACGTCACGGAAACACCTAGGCCTCTCCCTAGACGGAGCGTAATCACCAATCAGAGCCAACCACCATCACAAATGGAACTCACCACCCAACAGCCATCCGCTTCGTGTCATACTTTACACAACGCGCCTTCCACTACTCATGCATGCCGTCTCATTAAGAATCCCGCCTTATCGAAATGGAACTTATCTTTTGACGGTCATTCGTGTGTTCGCGATTTTTTTGTCAGCTTAGAAGAGTGCATGACAGCATATGAAGTGCAAGACGAGTACGTAGTCCGTCGCTTCCATGAGCTTTTAACGGGTCACGCGTTAATGTTCTACAGATCTGTCAGGAATGATAAACTCACGCTTCCGGAAATTAAATCACTATTTATTGATACTTTCGGACCTGTCGATTTTGACGATACCACTGAACGTGAGATTCGCAACAAAAAACAAAAGGCGAATCAGCCCATTCGCGAATTCATAATCGAAATAAAAGCTCTGAATTCCAAGCTTTCGGTCCCGATCTCAGATCGAGCACTCTTGCCGATCATCAAGTTTAATCTACATCCGCGTTACGCGTTGTGTCTGTCAACGAATCGTATTTCGGATTTAAAAACCTTAGTCGAAATCGCGACTAATTTCGAAACCTACGACCACTCGGCCCAGAAGGCTCTGTCAAGCGACAATCCTTCGTTTGCTCCTCGTGCCAGTATCGCGTCAGTTTCAACAACCCCTGTGGTTTGTCCTAAGTGCGATGGACACGGCCATCCTTATCGTCTATGCCCTAACGTTCCGGGCAAGATATGTTTTAGATGTAAGAAGCCAGGCTTTTTGACCCGTGATTGTCCTTCTTGCAGTCAAACTCCAAAAAAACTAGTTGGTCACCGGAGGAGTTCTCCAATTGAAATTTCTCCGGTGCGTTTGACAGATTCATCCGATAACCGTCTTTTCGTTGAAATTTCCCTGTCTAATCAATCTTGCGAGGCGCTTCTTGACACTGGTGCGCAATTGTCGCTCCTTTCCCGCGAGTTCCTTGATAAAAGCCTGGGCATTCGTGCTAGTCCCGGTTTTCTTCCCTCTGTTTATTCCGCAGATGGATCACCTATGGTTATTTCCGGTACGGTTTCTCTTTTAACCACTTTTAACGGAGTTTCCTTTTTGCATGATTATCTTGTTGCCGACCGTATTGTTTCTCCTGTTATTCTCGGCATCGATTTTTGGAACAAGTTCGGTCTGACCGTAGTTTTTAGTCAGGCTTTTAATAAAAATATTAAAGGAAATCTTTTAATGTCCAAGGTTTCTCATCCGGAGAATGGTCTTGTCGGTGAGGTTCGACAAGTCCAACCGCGTTCTTTCCTTTCTTCTGAACAAGAAGTAAGGTTACAAGAAGTTATTAACCAATTCGAAGATATCTCTTCCGACAAAATAGGTTTAGGAAGAACCAGTTGGTTATCCCATAAAATAAATACCGTCGGTCCACCTATCCGACAACGTTACTATCCCCTCTCTCCGGTTAAGCTTAAGATTCTCAACGAAGAGATAGACAAAATGTTGGACGCCGGGGTTATTCGACCATCTCGATCGCCTTGGGCGAGTCCCGTCGTTATGGTTACAAAAAAAGACGGATCTGTTCGTTTCTGTGTCGATAGTCGCAAGCTCAACAATGTTACTGTTAGAGATTCCTATCCTCTACCTCGTATTCAGGACATTTTGGATAATCTTCGTGGTGCTCGCTACATCACTTCTCTTGATTTTCGTAATGCTTTTTGGCAGATCCCTTTAGCCGATAAAGAAAGCTGTGAAAAAACCGCATTTATAGTCCCCCAACGTGGCCTTTTCGAATTTGTCAGGATGCCGTTTGGTTTGACAAACGCCGCGTCAGAAATGCAACGCCTAACAGATATGATTGTCAATTATGAGTACACAAAAGATACTGACGATTGTATTTTCGGGTATGTCGACGATCTGGTCCTCGTCTCCCGTGATTTTGATAGTCATTTACAGCTGTTGAAAAAGGTTAAGGACCGCCTTAAGGAAGCCGGACTTTCCCTTAACCTCAAAAAGTGCGAATTTTGTAAAGCCGAACTTAAATATCTCGGTTATGTTTTGAATAAGGATGGTCTGAACACCGATCCGGCTAAGTTGGATTCTATTAAAGAATTCCCTACCCCTACCACTGCAAAAGCTCTACGTGGCTTTATTGGTCTCTGCTCTTATTATCGGAGATTTGTCGATAATTTTTCTTCGATTATCGCTCCTTTAACTATTTTATTAGGTAAAAAAAAGGGACGAGATTCTATCGATTGGAACGAAGCAGCCGATCATGCTTTCCACGAGTTAAAGAATGCTCTAATTAACACCCCGGTTATGGCTTGTCCGGACTTCACGAAACCGTTTATTCTTCATTGCGATGCTTCATCCGTTGGACTTGGTTCTGTTCTTTCCCAAGTTACTGATGACAAGGAGCACCCTATCGCGTATTTTTCCAAACTCTTTTCCAAAGCCGAACGAAATTATAGCACTACCGAAAGGGAGTTACTTTCTGTTCTAGAATCCATCAAACACTTTCGCGGTTATCTTGATGGTACGCAATTTACTATCGTCACCGATCACATCGCTCTTAAGTGGTTGATGACGTTAGATAACCCGTCAGGTCGTTTGGCACGTTGGTCTACAATCATCTCTCAATTCAACTTTGAAATAGTTCACCGGAAAGGTGTCCAACATGTCGTGCCGGATGCCCTCTCGAGAGCTTTCGTCGCTCCCATTACGTATGATCGTGGTCTTGATTCTACTTCTGATGATTGGTTCAAAAAAATGTTCATGGGCGCACGCGACCATCCTCAAATGTTTCCGGCATATTGTATCCGTGAAGGGGTCTTACTCCGTCATGCCCCGCTTCTAGATCCTTTGACCAGAGAATCGTGGCGTGTGGTTTTACCTCGCGAAAAAATACGCGACGCCGTGTGGGAAGCACACAATGTTTTTCCACAAATACATCCTGGCGTAATGAAAACGTATCTCCAGATAAAAAAAAAATATTACTGGCCCAATATGTATCGCGACGTCACTCGAATTTTAAACGAATGTGACGTTTGTAAAGCCTTTAAGATTTCTAATACTCAGCCGCGTGGTCAAATGTTCTATCCCAAATTAGTTTCGGCTCCTCTTCAAACGCTGTCAATCGATCTTATCGGACCTCTCCCCATGGCTTATCACGGATATAAATATATACTATCTGTTGTAGACGTTTTTTCCAAATACGTCTGGCTATTTTGCTTAAAAAAGGTGGACGCTAAATCTATTTGCGACCTTTTGGAGAATCAAATTTTTTTGAATTTCGGAATTCCCCATTCAATTCTGTGCGATAACGCAACCGTTTTCAGAAGTTCCTGTTTTGACGATTTTTTGACTAAATTTAATTGCCAACCCTTCTTTACCCCATATTACTCTCCTCAAGCCAATACTGTCGAACGATATAATCAGAGCGTTGTTACATGTTTAAGCATGTTAGTTGGCGACAACCACCGACAGTGGGCTCGCATGTTACCGAAAGTTAAACTCTATCTAAACTCTTGTATTAATCTCGCGACTTCTTTTTCGCCGAATTTCCTTATGTTCGGGAGAGATCTCATTATCGATACGTCACATGTTCAAAGTCAGACTCGATGCGGTGATATAGCAGAGAGTCGGGCCTCGCATGCTTCGAATCTAAGATCTTTAGGTGATATTTATGCAAAAGTCGCCGATAACTTGTCCCTATCTTTTCTCCGCAATTCGAGATTATATAATAAAAATAGGATTTCCGTTTCTCTCAACGTAGGAGACATTGTATGGAGACGTAATTTTTCGCGCTCTTCCGGTATTGATTACTTTACTAACAAGTTGGCTCCTCGCTTCACTAAGACACGTGTCCGAAGGATAATTTCTCCTCAAGTATATGAGTTGGAGGATTTTTATTCGGCTCATGTTGGTATTTATCATATTAAAGATATTTTAAAATGATCCTACAATTTTCTATCTAGTTTCAACTTTTTCTTTTTTTGGTTCGAGTTATGTTTCTTTAATTCTTCATTGACTCAGCCAAAGAGTTTTTTTTTTTGTTCCTTTCTTTGCGATTTTCGCGTATGACGTCTTACATATTTTATAGGCGTCGTTTGGTTATTGATTTTAATCCCGATGTTTTTTTGTGTTGTCTATTCCAAGATAATCTAATTTCAAATAATTTCCATGTTTTTACGATTGTTTCGTTAAATGAATGTCGTTTTATGTTTGAAACTTATGTAACAGTAATGTTGTTCTTATTTTAGTTGCGAGGAATTCAGCATTAATTAATTCGATTGTTTTGTAATATGTGTAGTTAGATTAATATTAGACTGATTTTTGGTATTTTATAATCACCCAACTGATATATCTATCTTTGACGGTTCATATAGTAGTTAGTCTAAGTTAATGTTAGGGTATATTAGTTGTAGGTTTCCTATTGACCGTTCTATTCGTTCGAGGATTTTCTTATCACATCCTTATCTTGTTTTTATTTAATCGACCCCTTTTGTTTCAAGGCATTTTGATTAGTCTAGGTGTTTATTCGATTGTTTATCCTTCTGGAAGTTAATTTCCTTTAAGCTAGTTTAAATTTTTTTGTGTCGTTTGAGGATATTGTAGCATTCGCTACAAGTATTCAACCTTTTTATATATTTTTAGTCTTTCTTTATCGTTGGCTGCTTTTCTGAATTTTCGAATTCAAATAGTTAGAATGATCTTGTCAGATTTTTTTTGTTATTTTTCTCATATCAAAGAAGATCGTGACAGAGGAAGGAAATTTGCCACAAGAAATTTAAAATATCAAATTTTAAAACTATATCTTATCTATAACTTATATAGAAACAGAGCGCATTTGCCATGAGCATTGTTTAAGCCAGTTTTCCTGCATTTCCCGCGACCCTTCGGGATTAATTTTTAAAGGGTTTCTGGGTCTCCCTAGTTTGATTATCCCATCCGCCATCTTGTACGGTTGTACCTAATGAGGCCTGATAAGGATAAGGACCACGTCCCTGGTGAGCTAAAGCTTCCGATACAAAAATTGAAATCGCCAAGCTTCATCGACTGCTCCCGGGAACACCGGAAACTCCCAAAGTCACGAAGAGACCCTTACCAGGTTTTTAATATCTGTAGCTTAATATTCAGCATCGATTATTTTTATTCCTTAGTGTAAAGCTAGATAACGATTGCTCGTAACACCTTATTATTACGTTTTTCTTTCGGATCAAAAGTTATCAAAACTTCCGTGAAATCTTAGTTTAAAGGATCCTATAAACTAGTGTCGACAACCAAATTTAAAATCCATTATTTTATGAATAAATGCGTCGTTCAAGCTAAAAGGAAATTAAAATCCTAAATAAGTGGAATTTGACATAATAATTTTTTTTGATCTAAGAATTTCCTTTATACCGATACTCCTCTGATATTATTGTTCTTTTGTACCATATTTTTCTCACTTCGGTTTTGTTATTTTTGTGTTTTGTTATTTAAATTATACGGTTTATTCATCCAGGTTTACCTCTTTTTTTGGCTGTCACCAGGCTTGCCTGGTGGCAGTCCAAATTTAATTCGAAATTACGTTCGTTAGTATGTAGTGGCGGAAAATAATAAAAAATATTTTTTTTTTTTTAAAAAATAACGCTACACAATTCATTCTTGATCTATGCCAATTCATTCTTGATCTATGCCAATTCATTCTTGATATATGCCAATTCATTCTTGATCTATGCCAATTCATTCTTGATCTATGCCGTAGACAGACTATGTTCGTAGCAAAATGAGGTTAAATAAGTATTCCATATAGGTAGTAAAGCTAAACGAACTTAGTTATTCGTCGAGAGCTTTAATATCCCTATTGATTTGTAAGCTCCGACTTAGTTGAATATTCAAACTAGCGGCTAGGTTCAACATGGGTAGGGTTGCCAAATGCATAAATGGAAAAGGAGAGCAGTTTACAAAAAACCGGCCAATGCGAGTCGCACTTGCGCACGAAGGGTTCCGTACCATTATCTTTAAAAACAGCAAAAAAAATCACGTTTGTTTTATGGGAGATCCCTTAAATATTAATTTTATTCTGTATTTGTTGTAATAACAGTCGAATCGACTGATGACGGCCCCATACCGAGGGCCGAAATATATCGAGTAATAATTTTTTTAATTGTTTTAATAACACTATACTAATCAAAAGCTCATAAAAGTTAAATATAATATATTTATAAACGTGTTGTAATAACAGAAATACATCATCTGTGAAAATTTCAACCGTCTAACTATCACGGTTCTTGAGATACAGCCTGGTGACAGACGGACAGCGGAGTCTTAGTAATAGTGTCCCGTTGGTTACCCTTTGGGTACGGAACCCTAAAAAGGAGGATGTTAGAAAAAAAGGAGGACATTCGTGAATACAAGAAAACATAGTTTTCAATTCCCATAGCTTAATCTCGAAACGATATTTTTTGAATATTTTCTCTGGGAATATACGCCATTCTAGGATACAGTTTTCATTATTTTGGTATATAAATTAACCATTATTTTTATGATTTTTAAAGGATTTTATAACGTCACTTTATTATGATAGCAAAGGACACATTTCTAAACAGCCTTTTGTCAAGTGACGTCACACGAAGGAAGTTACAGCTTTTTCGTAAAAATATTCATCATTATGAAGTTTTTCAGACCGCATGTTCTAATATACGGCTTATTAAACCTAAATCTTGAAATGGTTTTCGAATAAACATACCTTTACATAATTTAATCTAAGCGAATTATTTAATTATTTAGATATATTTAAAACTAGCCACATAATTTATGTCACATTGATAGAAAATTTGAAATAAACCTAAACGCAAGGGCTTGAGCTGATAAGCGGTCGCGGTGTCTGTGTAATGGAAGTTTGAAAAAGGAGAACAGTCTTTATTTGGAGGACTCGAGACAAGGTTCGAAAGGAAAAATATCCGTGGTAATTATCTTGATAATCATCATGATGACTATCTTGATAAAAGGAGCTCGATGATTATCAATTGATAATAACAAAAATTGCGTTCATGAAAGTGAACTGTATTCGAACGTGTATTTCCGCACTTGCGTATAACCGAACGCACGAATTGTCAACGTACCGCGCCCGCGCCCCGCAGCTGCCGTGGGGATTCCCCGTACTATAAATACTTAGTTCGGATTTAGAGTGCTTTCGCACGTTTTTGCAGCGCTATAAATAATATAAAATATTACACTAAAAATTATTGTCTGTTTAATTAATGTTAATTTGTGTTGGATTTTAAATAAAAATCATAAAATTTATTTGTTTTTGTCAGAATTGCCCAAATTATAATACATTTGTTATAAAATAATATAACAAATTAATTTCTTACAATGGTGACAATTATCTGTTAATTGTCCGATCATTATCGGAAAAATATCTGATAATTATCAAGCAGCGTAATTATCTTGATATTTACGAACCCTGACTTGAGAACAATTTATGAACAAGGAGGACATGTCCTCCATTAGGATACCATCTGGCAACCCTAAATCTGGGTAAATGAACTGAAAACTCGAATATGCAGATTTATCCTGTGTTATCCCAGTCACAATGAGTGGGTAACTTCTTGACCGATGTGAAAACTGTGAATAGGCAAATGCGAGTTCACGCAAGCACAGTCAAGGAAATAATATTTTAGTTCGATCAATTGGAACCTTGTTTATTATTACTATTATTGCTATTATACGATGAGGTTTTTGCTATTATATACAGTGTGTCCCTCGTAAGAGTGCACAACCGAAAGGATACCTTAATCTAAATACTTCGACAAAAACAAAGACAAAAATGTTTTGTTTTTTTTTTTTAATCTTGAAAATGCTCCGCCTGGGCATCATTGTATGGGACGCGAGCGCAGTGCCTTTTGTTAGACGCTCGTAGAAATGATTGTTTTTTGGTATAGAATGTCATTGGTATTTATGATAAAAACGTTGCATTTTTTTTTTGTTAGAAAGGTGATTTATTTATTACTTATAATATGATGTATATATGTGATGGAATAGGGAATGATAAATAGGAATAAAAGTACAATGAAACGGGAACATCATTTTGAAAAAAAAAATACTAATACGCTATTATGACTAAAAAAGACGGAAAAATTAAAGAAATAATTTTTAGGATATTATTTTTATGGTAATGGTAGTTGATTATGGTTTGTTTTGGATTTGGTACGCATTTGTCTATTCTTTTATTTCATTTCCATACTCGTAGTAGATCAAAAGTTAACATTTAACAAAACATTTGCCTTGGCAGGCAACAACATTTTTTAAACGTAAATTTAAATAACGAAGATTTTTCCTAAAAAAAGATTTCCGTTTCTTTCGAAAGTGCACTCTTAGAAGGGACACACTGTATAATACTATAACTTCGTGACTATGATCTATTGTTTTAGCTATTAAGAGGGTAAAAACAAAAATATAATGCAATGTTTCTCCCCCCCAGGTATCGTGAACAGAGGCGACTCATTCCGGCGTCGGCGCTCACGCAGCGGGAGCCTCGCCCCTTCCCCCGCGCAGTCCGCCCCGGAGCCCAACGAGCGGAAGCCGGTAGCCCTGCACCGAGTGGCGATGGTCGGAGCCCCGGGTGTCGGGAAGACTGCTCTTATCAGTCAGTTCCAGACCTCAGAGTGTATTAACGCGTATGACAGGCAAAGAGGTGAGTTCTTTCATCATCCTTCCATCCATCAGCCTAGTTCGTCCACTGCTGGACATAAGCCTTTCCAGGACTTTGCCACTCCCGGCGGTCATCCTGGAAGAATTGCCCATACTCACACACGCTGGGCAGGCGGGTTGGTGAGCGCGGTGCTGGAACCCTCGCACCAGTGACGCCGCTACCCGTCACCAGTCTGTTCTTGCTTTCATACTTATTTATAAAAAATATGGTGTACACATCATCACGACACAAATCTGCGAGGGGGTGTCAGAGGTGTTTCTGAGTAAGTGAAAGTAAAAAGCGTTTATTTGAAACAAAAAAGAAACACACGCAGGAAAAAATATTAGGTCCATACTTTTACATCAATGGTCCATACTTATGAAATTGGCGTTTTGTATGGAGAATTTGAAGGAAACTCAATTTTCATTACATTTTTTTTAAGGAATAACAAGTCCAAACTTTATAATTTCTTTTGTGTATGAATGTGACAACATCAACATTAGTTTAATTTTTGGACAGTGTAAGTTGTATAAAACTATTACGAATCTTATCATGGAAAATGGATGGCATTTAGGACGAACTGTTTTTGAAGACTTAATTTTAGTTATCAAACTGAAAATAAAAACAAAACTTAATACGTAGATATAAAACCTTGAAATCAACCTTCAAACGAAAAACAAAGAATGTAAATGACTATCGAATTACGGGAATTATGAACTCGTGAATCTGTAAGAAAATTTCGCCAATTTTCTAGGTAAGCACCCAATACATGAAAACTATAACTAAGTGGCAAAAAGGGAAAAACTCAGCAAATGCCGCTCTTTGCAAGCAACCCATTGCGTTGACGAGTGTTTTAAACGTAATCGATTAATTTATTGCTTTTACGCCCGTGTATCATACTACGTTTTTCAATGCATAGTGTATAACAAATATAATCAAAGAAAACAATTTAATTATTAAAGTTGAAAGTTACATTGTTACAATTTTGCAAGTTAATGATTGGCTCAAAAGGACTGTATCCAGAGCCGTTAAACAGTGGAAAAAAAGTATAACATTTATGGTACACAGGAAAGGTTGCAGGTTACCCAACTTCTCGTAAATAAATAAAAAGAGAAAATAATAATAAAGCCAACTAATCGACTTTCTGTTCGCTTTTGATGCATAAAATGTGGGCCTTTACGAGCACTTGCATTGAAAAAACATTGTTACAATTTTGCAAGTTAATGATTGGCTCAAAAGGACTGTATCCAGAGCCGTTAAACAGTGGAAAAAAAGTATAACATTTATGGTACACAGGAAAGGTTGCAGGTTACCCAACTTCTCGTAAATAAATAAAAAAAGAAAATAATACTAGGGCAAACTAATCGACTTTCTGTTCGCTTTTGATGCATAAAATGTGGGCCTTTACGAGCACTTGCATTGAAAAAAGAATTATTAGGTTTCGTAAGGACTGCGAAGTGCAAGTTACCATCCACTACATTTCGCCAACGACTATTAGGTGTAATAGGTATGATAGGTGTGATAGGTGGATTAGGTGGTGTGGTGAATCCTATGGGAATCCACAGGCAAAGCTAATCAATTACATGTGGTGCTAGCATAGGTGTGGCCAATAAATACTACGGTCCGGCTATGTCAAACTTTGTTGTTGTTTGTATTCCGGTTTTCCTACTGTTTTTCTCCAATAACTCGCATTTTTTTTTACTTCCTCTTATTACCTGTAACTCTAAAAAGGCCGCTTTGGATGAATCATATTATGATTCCATTCCAATACCATCTCTTTTGCACGCGTGAAAAAACTCTGACTCCATCCTACTTTCAAATCATTTTATGATTCACCCAAGTCGGCCTTTTTAGATCCCCTGTTATCCAATATGTTTTGGAAGAGAGATGGGTCGGAGTGCAGTTTGGGGGGAATGGAAATCAATGGGGATCAAATCAGAATTTATATGGCAGCTGAGCGGGATGGCCCATCGGTTTAGTAAAGGTTGCCCAGGGGGAATTGAAACTGAAAGAAATTTATGCAAGCTCTAGCTAAATCGATAGAATACCAGACTTCTGTGCCTTCTAGGGATCCAATATGTTTTTAGTATTTTTATGGGGACTTATTATAATAAGCATTTAACATTTAAACATAATCTCAGAAGAAAAAATATACTAAAATCACATTGTCCAAGGACTGAGTATAGAAAAAGATATTTACTATATGGTGGAGTGCAACTTTATAACAAATTACCAAATGACATAAAAGAATGTGAATTGATATCTACTTTTAAAACTAAGCTCAAAACTTACATTGCAACAAACGTGTTTTAAAGTAAAATATTACCTACCCACATGTGTAAACTGTCGACAAATCATAGAATCAACTAAATGTTATTTAAGCAAAACCTCATTTTAAGTGAACTATGTTCTTATGAGAATAAATTATATTATAAAAAATTATATTATTTATTTTAATTACATCATTATTTAAATTAAATAATAAAAAAGTAACTCAAATTTAAAACTAAATAATTTAAAAAAATATTAAAAACTTAAAAAACTAAACACTTAAAATGAATCTATTAGATACAAACGAAACTAAATAAAAATAGATTTTAAGTCTAATGCGTTGCCCGAGGTAAGCTCCGGCCCTAGGGTCTCCTGAAGCATCCACCAGACGCGATGCTACTTGTTTGTAGAAATTTAATAATTTATTTAATTTTATTTACTATTTTTAATAGTTTTTATTCAAATCTTTGTCGGTGATTGGTTAGTGATTAGTCAGTATATTTATTAAAACCACACACAGCAAAATCGATTATAATATTTTAAAACTAAACTATTAATACACAAAATGGGCTTATGCTAGGCCAGGCTCCGGACACTCCATAAAACTAAATAATAAAATCGTTGCTAGAGAGTTACCATACCAAAATTGGTGATTTTACCACTGTCAAGACCCCAGTGCTTCAATGGCCAACCGAAAAATTTGTGATTTTACCGCTGTCATCACGTGGGTGCTTCAATGGCCAAACGACCAATTGTTGATTTTACCACTGTCGTCACCTGAGTGCTTCAATGGCCAACCGACCAATTGTTGATTTTACCACTGTCGTCACCCCAGTGCTTCAATGGCCAACCGACAGATTTCGGCATTTTTATTTAAGTTTAATTTCATGTATAATTCATGTAAGCATGTTTGTTTTGCCAAAAGTGACCGGTTGGCCATTCAAGCATTGGAACGATGCCTGTTCCCAAAATTCCTCTGAAAAATCTGTATTATTTGCACCAAAACGACTCAATGTAGGGCGTGTCGTGACGCGCTGAGGCGCCACGTTGAATATAAAAGAGAAAAATAAGGCTTTATTGTGTGACGGTTTGTATTTACTTACTTTTCCTTGGAGAAAAAAGGTTTGAAGTATGTAGATCCAATTCATGCATGATTTGCTTACTTTCCCAACCTTGCTACCGCAGGTTCTTTCACTATTTGGATAAGGATTTGTTTTTCAATCTCAAAATAAGCAGTATTTACTTGAATTAAATGCGCACTTTGTATTTATTCTTATTATCTTTATCTCACTATTTATTATATTTACAATTTCTGCTAACCAGTTTCGGATTTTACACCATTTTCAATGGATTAAAGTAGTTATAATAGTAGTTTATGCTACGAGGGCGAAAAGGAATAAATTACGAGGATGAGCGTAGCGAGTGTTTTAAACGTAACCGAGTAATTTATTGCTCTTACGCCCGTGTATCATACTACGTTTTTCAATGCATAGTGTGAGGAAATAAAGCAAATATAATCTTGTGAACTTTGAATTATGATTGGCTCAAAAGGACTGTATCCAGAGCCGTTAAACAGTGGAAAAAAAATGTAAAACATTTATAGTACACATGAAAGGCTGAAGGTTAGCCAACTATTGTAAATAAATAAAAAAAAAAACAAAAATGCCCTAGGGCAAAATAATCGACTTTGTGTTCGGTTTTGATGCATAAAAAGTGGGCCTTTACGAGCACTTGCATTGAAAACACATTTAGATTTTACTTTACTGGCCATGAGAGACGTAAACAACTAATGATAGAACCCAAAACGTAAATGTATTCATATCAACTTTAATCCCTTAAAAATGGTGTATATATCCGAAACCGGTTGGGAGAGAAATGTTGTGAAAATAAATAGTGAGACCGTACACCTGCATTTTAATTCAAGGTGTGTTTCCAGTTTCACCAAGTGCCGATAGTCGCAAGTAAATTTGCTAAAAAAGAAGCTTTATTCAGTTGTCTTTCTGTACCTATACAAGGTGTAACAGAAAGGTGTAACCATATTTGAAGAGCTTATTCAGTCAATGGTATAGGCGCCCGTGGACAGAACTTTTTGCTGGAAAAGCAAGCAATTGGTCAAGAATAACAATAAAAAAATATGAAAAAATTTAAATATCACTGTGAAAAAAAAAAGTTTGTATCGGAAATTTTCACTCTTGGGTAGACATTGTATTTTTTTTTTCAAAGTGATAATTAAATTTTTTCATATTTTTTCATTGTTATTCTTGACCAATTGCTTGCTTTTCCAGCGAAATGTTCTGTGCACGCCACTTCCAACCCTGAAATCTCGAAAAAAAATCTGTCCTTCCATACATTTCAGCCGAGCGGCATTGCATTTGTCTATGAAAAAGTTAATTCTTCAAACATGTTTACACCTTTCTGTTACACGTTGTATATGAAGTCTATCTAATGTGATGACTTGTAAATCCCGAGTGGATTATTTGATATCCAAGAAGTAAGATTACAAAAACTTAAAAAACTGGTGACATTTGACACTTGATAAGTGATCAGCATCACGGATCAGTAACACTTTTTGCTAATTTCGCAAAATAAAATGTTGACCTCCCATAGTAATTGACTCAGGGCTGCGCTTGCGTTTGTAGGGAACACAAAAAATAATTTACGAATTTCACAAAAAGGGTCATCGAACCTTGATAGTGAGCACTTACCAATACTTCAGTATGAATTTGGCTGCATAAATAAATGTCACCTGGGATAATCTGCCTTGCATTTCATAAAGTAATGAAAATGGGCACATCAGAAATGCAAACTTTTCAAACATAAAACATAAAATATCTTTATTGACCATAAAACATCATAAAATACAATGAGTATCTGACTCCTAGAAAAAGTGTTAACTGTAAGCTAGGAGTCAGCACATTCCCAATAATTAACTTTGATGTCTGTCTGCCTGTACCTACTATAACTGAAGAAGCCAAGCTAATTAAACTAAAATTTGATTGGTGGAGATTTATCTGGGATCTGGGAATAAAGCAGACAATTCACGACGGCGTCACCCAGGGATTGAAAGCGGTACCGATAAACCCATCAAATTACCAAAATTAACAGAAATTAAAAGAGGTAGCCCTTATAGAACCTTATTGAATTATGTACCATTATTTCACCGTTTTCCTGTTTTGGTACCGATATGAAGACGATTCAGTGCGTGGAGGGTATTAGAGGGGTAAACGAGGGGGTGAGGCGAGAGTGCGCTGTGAGGCATTTGAAAGAAATTACAAATTCTCAATCAGTTTTAAGCGGGTTTAACAGGTAATTTTCGGTAAACAAAACCCAAATTTATAACCGGTTATAAGCGGTTAATTTTGCGTGGACATAATTTTTGGGTATGACGTCAGTTCGGTGATTGAAGGTATTGTAATTTATGGATTCACCGCTCGAAATTTCCGCTTAAATATTCAAATTAATCTGTACGATAAGATGGGTCTGAGCTATGATCTGGATTGCGATATTGTATTACTATAAATTTAGCGATATTGAGAATTCTGGGTACACAATTAATACTTTAAATTATTAACTATAAGTTTCACGATGAAACTTGACATAATAACAGACCGCATAATAAAACACGGCCAGAATGTTTAAAATTTAAAAAATAACCATTATTTTCACTGAAAAAGATAAGATTTTTGAGTGATACACGCTCTTTTTGAGCGTTTAATGTTTCTGTCTGTCTGTCTGTCTGTTTGTTTGTTCGCATACATCTCCAAAACCACTGAATGGATTTGTATGCAATTTTTTTCATTATCATCGTAATGATCCTGGTCAACATAAAAGCTACAAAGGGTGTTAATAAAATAACATCCAAGCCGAAAACGGAGCACAGCGGCGGGCAAAGGTTAGTATATATATAAATATATATTTCAATGCATGTGCTCGTAAAGGCCCACTTTTTATGCATCAAAACCAAACAGAAAGTCGATTATTTTGCTCTAGGGCTTTAATTTTTTATTTATTTGCAATGGTTGGCTAACCTGCAGCCTTTCCTGTGTACCATAGATGTTATACTTTTTTTTCCACTGTTTAACGGCTCTGGATACAATCCTTTTGAGCCAATAATAATTTAAAGTTCACAAGATTATATTTGTTTTCATTTCTTCACACTATGCATTGAAAAACGTAGTATGATACACGGGCGTAAAAGCAATAAATTACTCGGTTACGTTTAAAACACTCGCTGCGCTCGTATTTTAAATCGTCCTCGTAATTTATTGCTTTGCGCCCTTGTAGCATGAACTACTATTATATACCGCAATAGTGTGCAGAAACAAACAAAATTCACAAAGTGGATTCCATTCCGTTCGCAAAAAGGACCCAAATTAATGCAGAAGGCTCAAAAGGTCTACGTAAATCAAATTTTCTGATGTACCCTGTCATATTTTGTTGTTCTAACTTATACAAGCCTTTTGATATATGTGTTTATGTTATGTATGATATAACATTATCTTTTGCTTACATTCAATAACTGTACAAAAACCGTTTCATACTGTAAATGTTCGTAAATAATGTAAATGTTCCATCAAGAACCAACAGCTACAAGTATCAATTTCTTAAAAACCGTTTCGATGAGGAGTTTGCTTTTTATATTTTCTGCCAAAGTACTAAGGAGATAAAGAAAACACGGTGTCTCCTCTCCCGTACTTTCGGTGAAGAAACGGGAATTTTGTAAAATTACGTGTGAAATGAAATGAAATATATTTATTTCTGATGGCTACATCAGATACACTTACTAAAGTCAGAATCCTGTCTCACTACTCTGGTACGGGAGGGAGGGTACTGGAGGCAGCAAGCGATCAAAAAAATGCACACCACGTAGTGCGCGCCAATCTTTTAGTCGCTTCTGAAGCTAGCCCCAAGAATCGACGCATTAGCCGTTTTACGGTGTCAGGGGACGTTACAGGAGCGAGGGCGCGGAGCACACCCGCCTGCATGCCGCACCACACTCCCCGCTCGCCATTCGGCAGGTGTCAACACAATGCGTTAGTGTTAGTGCTACGTCCGTACACTACACACGCGCGCGTTGCATGAAAAGTACGTTCGTGGAAAAAATTCTATGATTCGTTAAGTTAATCGTTGAATCTGTTTGTGTTGCCTTTATTTGTTGTTTTGTTGATTTAGTTAGTTATATGTCAGGCAACACTGTTGCACCTCTTATATTTGCCTAATAAGCAATATGAGACCTCCGTCTTAATAAAGATAAGGCCCTAAAATGCTAACATAGCATTCTGGTATTAGTTTAGTTGTTTTGTACTCAAGTCAGTCTGGATAAATCTCTCGAGGCTCGTACTTGTTTTATATTCATAAGAATAAGTTAGTGTAAAAATAAAACTCAAATTGTTTTTATAAAGCGTTTTTCTTCGCTTCCGGTTTTGACTGGCGCAGCCGGTAGGATTTCCGGTTGTGTCCACCGCGAATAAACACGCGAAAAGTGCTAATTTATCCCGAATTCAATACCTAAAATCGGGAAAATCGGGAAAAACTCTAGTCTTCGCGGAGTGTTGTGGTGTGATACAGTGAGTGAAATATCTCTTCAAAGCGGAAATACTACGAACCAAAGAAATTTGTTAAACCGAAAGCATGTGGAAAAGGGCGGTCGGTCAGTAAGTAAAATCCTTTCTGTTCCTTCCTTAAAATCCCGAAAATTTTGTTAAATTATTTATAATTAAGGTAATTAAGTGAAATCAAAAGCAAATACTTTTATATTATATTTTAAGTGATAGTTTTGTAGCAATATTAGATAGTTTATTGTTTTAAAAAGCGTAGTTACATTTTCTTCACAATGCCTAACGAAAATCCACCAATCGTGCAAAATAATGCACAAAATAATGCACAGAATAATGCACAAAATATGAATATGCTCGTTCCGAGGGAAATTGTGGGGCTTATTCCAGTGTTTTCAGGAGACACTAAATTGTTAAGCTTATTCTTAAGAAAATGTGAATACGTTATAACCAAGTACCAAGGTACAAATGAACGTAATGAATATTTGATGCAAGTCATTACTAGCAAACTTACCGATAAAGCAGCAGCCCTTATAAGCGAAAGGGGTGAATTTGCCACGTATGACGAATTGAAAGCTCTATTGCTACAACACTTTGGTGACCCGCGCAGCGAAGAGTGTGTGGCCATAGAACTTGAAACTCTCAAAATTAAAAGTAACGAAACCTACTTGGAGTTTTGTGGTCGCGTACAGGACGTTCGTGCCATTCTTTTGTCTAAGGTAAATCAGCTCATGTCTCAAACACTGAAAGAGGCCAAAAGAATTATATACAATAATACGTCGCTAAATGTATTTTTATACAACTTACCCGAACATATGGTAAGAGTGGTTAGGCTAAAACAGCCAAACACTCTAGAACAAGCATTAGCTTACGTTTTAGAGGAAGTTAACTTCCAGGAGCAGTATAACCTTCGTAGTAAAATGCTGCAAAACAAAAATCAGAACCCCTTACCAAACCTTCAAAATAAAGGCTTTGTTCCGAATTTGCCAACAGCACCGTCACCTATTAGGCCAGCATTTATTCAACCCCAAGCACCTTTAAATTTTAGATCCTTACCAACTCCTAATCAAGGTCAATTCAGGCCCCCAGTAAATCAGGGTCAATTCAAATTCGGCATCCCGAATCAAAATATTCCACGACCGAATTTTAATGCATCCAATCAACAGTTTGGCTTTAGACCCCAAATGGGTCAATTCGGATACAAACCCCCTATGCAATTTGGCATGCGACCAATTCAGCCCCAACAAACAGGTTTTAGACCGCAACCGGGTCAATTTGGATACAAACCCCCACAAAACGTTGTTCCGCGGCCTCCGCAAAATACTGATGTGTCTATGAGAACCGCTCCACAGCCACCTAAACCCCAAGGCTTTTCAGCTAATGAGCTTTACTACACTTATAATTACGAGCAAAGCTACAATAATGAGTGTAATTATACCTATAATTACGAGACTAATGACCATGACCAAACCAACATGTACTTTTACTCTGATCAACCAGAACAATCATTTTACCCCGAACAATCTGAATTATACTATTCTGAAAACAATAATACTGTAACCAATGTAATTCCTGACAACGAAAAGGAAACTAACAAGGCCGAAAATTTTCGACTTGTGGTATCCCAAAGAAAACACAAGTGATAGAACTTAATTATGACGCTAATTTAAGACTTCCATATATTTACATACCCGAGATCAATGGTAAATTTATGCTTGACACTGGAAGTACAAAATCATTTTTAAGTCCACGAAAGGCTGACGAATATTTTGCAGCAAATAAGTGTTATGAGCCTTTCACAGTAACCAGCACACACGCTTCCAGCGTTCACCATGAAGTAGTGGATATTCCTCTTTTTCCTACATTTAATGACAGTGGACACCATAAATTTTATTTATACGATGTTGACAAAAATTATGACGGACTGATAGGAATGGATCTTATAGCGCGACTAAAGGCTAACATTTGCCTACAAGATTATACTTTTAAAACTAAAACAGCTACCATCCCAATTGTCTATGAATCTGAATATGATATTAAATTAGAACCTCGATCTGAGCACCGCGTTAAACTACCAACAAATCTTAAAGAAGGTGACGCTATTTTGGAATTCAAACAATATGCAGAGGGCATACAAATGCCCGCCGCAATAGTCAAATGTGAAAATTATTTTGCTACTACAGTTATACAGAATGCAACTGACTTTGATGTTAAGCTGACAATTACATCCCCTTTTGAAGTGACTAAAATGACTGAAAATTGCTATACCATTAACAACATAACAGACATGAGTGACATTGAAATTGATAAAATATTGACTGAAAATTTATCCAACCTAAGACTAGACCATTTGAATGACGAAGAGCGACGAGCCATTAGTAACTTATGTGAAGAATACAAGGATATATTTTACACCGAGGAACTTCCACTTACTTTCACTAACCAGGTAAAACATCATATAAGGACAGTTAATGAAGACCCGATCTATATAAAACCATATCGTCAAGCACCAGTTCAAGCTGAAGAAATCAAACGACAGGTTGACAAATTACTCAAAGACAACGTGATCCAAGAATCACACTCCCCGTGGAGTGCACCAGTCCATTTGGTCCCCAAAAAGCCTGATGCGTCGGGTCAGGTTAAATATAGAATGGTAATAGATTACCGCAGGTTAAACGACATTACTAAAGATGACAAATACCCACTCCCCAACATTTGTGACATATTTGATAAACTTGGAAGGAGTAATTATTTTACAACAATCGACCTAGCATCAGGTTATCACCAGATCGAGATTACAGAGACCGACAGAGAGAAAACAGCGTTTTCTACACAAAATGGACACTATGAGTTTAAGAGGATGCCGTTTGGCTTGAAAACGGCACCCGCAACGTTCCAGAGAGCGATGGATAGTGTGCTAAGAGGTCTCCAAGGTATACATTGTCTAGTCTACCTTGATGACATTTTGGTGTACTCCAGCGGTCTGCAGGAACACCTCCAAAAACTTAGATCAGTATTTAATAGACTTCGAGAAACCAATCTCAAAGTTCAACTCGACAAAACAGAGTTCTTGCGCAAGGAAGTACAATACCTAGGACATACATTGACTCAAGACGGCCTTAAACCTAACAATGACAAGATCCAAGTAGTTATTGATTATCCCATACCCCAGACACAAACTGAGATCAAACGATTTTTAGGTTTTATTGGATACTATCGTCGTTTTGTTAAGGATTTCTCCAAAATTACACAACCACTAACAGCATGCCTCAAAAAGGGTCGGAAGGTAATAATTGATGAAAAATATACTGAAGCCTTTCAGAAGTGTAAAGAGCTATTGATTAACGCCCCCATATTACAAGACCCAGACATGACTAAACCGTTTATTTTAACAGTGGATGCCTCTGAAGTAGCCATTGGAGCTGTACTGTCCCAAGGACAAGTAGGGAGTGATAGACCAATAGCATATGCTAGCAGAACTTTAACTGATACCGAACGTAGGTATAGTACCACAGAGCGTGAACTGTTAGCAGCCGTATGGGCAACCAAACATTTTCGGCCATACCTTTACGGTCATAAATTTGACCTTATTACCGATCATGAACCTCTCCGTTGGCTCTACCGACCTAACTTTGAACCTAACAGCAAACTAGCTCGTTGGCGACTTCGCCTACAAGAATTTGATTTTGACGTCCTACACAAATCAGGTAAACTAAATACGAATGCGGATGCACTCTCCCGTATTAAACTAAACGCGTTAGGCAATGAAGAGGATGACAGTTCTATGATTGTAAATGTTGACGAGAAAGAGAAAAGACTAGAAACATACCTTGATGAAGTGACGAAACAGATAACAAACCTTAACCAAAGACGAAACACAGACGACTCAAAAACCATAACTATATCTGACTCTGAAGGAACCCGAACAGCTAGTCCAATCACCATTATTGGTGACGAATTCCAACCTGAAGACTCAATTCGATCAGAATCTACTTCCACGGAAACCATTCATTCCGCTGAAAATGTGGAATCTTATGGAATACCAATATTACATGAAGCTATAGACACTAAACCAAACCAAATACTTGTTTTCAGTTGGCCGATTAATAGAATGCAAGTAAAGGACTGGTCTAGAGACAAGCAAAAAGTACTCGAGGTTTTCTTACCCCTTAATAATTTAGAGATAATAAAAGAATTTTTAAAGAAATATATTAAACCAAAATCTAAATACTTCATTTACTTCGAAGAAGAGCAACATCGAAAAGATTTCAGTAAGATCATAATTTCACTATTTGAACAAGGTACAGTTAACTTTTATGAATGCACTGAACGTGTCGTTTATATAGAGAATGAACAAGAACAAAAGGCTATTATTGTCAAATTACACGAAGGTAAAACTTGCCACCGGGGTATCACTGAAACTGTCAAAAGAATCCAACGAACCTATCATTGGCCTCATATACATGAAACTGTTTCAGCTGTAATAAACGCGTGTGAAAAATGTAAAGCTTCAAAATATGATAGAAAACCGATCAAACCTACATTGCAATTGACTCAAACTCAAAATGCACCCTTTCAGGAACTCTTCATTGACCTCTTCTCCATAGAATCAAAATACTATCTCACTATCATAGACGCTTTTAGTAAGCTAGGTCAGGCCATAGAAATTCCATCTCGATCCACACCTGAGGTAATTAGAGCCCTGATCAAGTATTTTTCATTTTATGGAATTCCTAAGAAAATTAGCTCTGATCCCGGAATGGAATTTAATAATGAACTCTTTAAGGAATTAACAGATCTGTACAAAATCAAACTCCATATTGGAACTCCGAACAACCCGAACTCCATGGGTATGATCGAACGACTACATTCCACTATCACAGAAATTTACCGTTTAGCAAAATACGAAAGAAAATATACCGACCCTGCCTCTGTAATGTCTTACGCCATTATGGCATATAATAACACAATCCACAGTGCCACTGACCTTACACCCTTTGAAGTTGTGTTCGGCCATACAGAATTAAACTCTGTATTTGACGAAGACTTTGACAAAAATTATAAACAACAACTCATAAAAGACCATAAAACGCGAACTCAAACATTATATAAATATCTATTTGAAAAAATGAAGACATCCAAACAAAAAACACACGAAAAATGTGGTGGTGAAATAATACCAAAACTAACGGACGGACAAACAATTTTCGCAAAAGCAGTTAATAAAAGACAGGCAAAGGATAAACCTAAATATCAAAAGGCCAAGGTTATTGGACCAACTCAACGAAATATTGTTCCAATAAAGGTTAGAGACAGAGAAACGAAAGTACCTATTAAAAATGTCAAACGCCCTCCGCAGGTGGTGCCTACTCCTGTTAGTATGGACATCAATGAACCAGGCTCTCCACAACCAGGAACATCAAATACTCAAAATTGAACGAAACCCAGGACTATTACCGGTAAAATTAGGCAAGGCATTTGTGCAGAATGATAAATGGCTTATAGCAAAAACCGTTTCCTTAAGCGGTATTGGAACGGATCTATCATTTAATGTACAAAAATATTTAGAGTTCAGTAAAATGTTACAAACTGACAAACCTTACATGTATGAGTTCATAGGTCTTAAAACACATTTAGAGTACTTACGTGATGAAGCCCTTGAAAAATACCAACAGTTGGTTCCTTTAAAAAGAGTAAAACGTGGAATATTAGACCCACTAGGTTCAGTCATAAAAGTAATTACAGGTAATTTGGATCACGAGGACGCAGTCCGCTATGATAACCTTATAAATACTCTCCAAAACAAAGAACAAACCACCTCGGAAAGGGTCACTATAATTTCCGAAATGTTAGATCATTTTATGAATTCTACAAAAATCTTAGCAGATAACACCAAAATAATTAATGAACGCTTAAATCGAATAGAGAAAATTGTGAAAGATTTAGCTACAAAGGAAAATAACATAATGTACTCTACCTATGTACTTGGTCTATTTAACCTGTTCACTATTAACTTTAGGACGTTTTATGTAAAGCTCAGCGAATTAGAAACAGCCATCGCCTTTAGTAAGGTATCAGTATTGCATAAATCAGTAATTAATTCAACAGAACTGTTCAACATATTAAATTCAATTGATAAATATGCTAATTTGATGTATCCAGTAACTGAACAAAATCTAATGAATATAGAGGAGACTCTATCTGTTAAAGCTTATGTAAAAGGTGATCATGTTATGTTTATTATTGAACTTCCACTTATTGATAATGTAACTTATAATTATTTTAAATTGTTTCCACTCCCTATGACCAACGGTCCCTATAACCAAACCTTTATCATCATACCAGAGTTTCCTTACCTTATAGTGGAGAATACAAAGTACCGACCAATAGCCCGACCGTGCAAGGAGATAACAGCTGACGAATTTCTATGCACTGAAAACGAAATTATTCCGTATACAGAAGAGACCTGCGTTGAACAACTCATGAAATATAAATCCAACCTGTCCCAATGTACTCCACATCGTGTAGAATTAGAAAATGTAAAGTTTCAAAGAATCGCCCCAGACATTTGGATCCTGAACGCCAGACAAGATACGGTATTATCACAAATATGTGGTAACGACGACAAACGCCAACGAATACAAGGAACATATATAATAACTATAGAAGAGCAATGTGATGTCTATATAGACAGCACTCTTATCCATGAGCACCGATTTCATACTATAAAAACCGAATATAAATCTGTACCTGTTATAAATCTGCCTGATCTTCCGCAGCAACATGATGTAACGAAAAATCTGGAACCTGTGGATTTAAAAGGAATAAATCTGGACGATGTACAACATCTGAATTACTTGTTGAAGAAAAGTGTTAAAAGTGAAACCAGTGTTATTCGAGTAAATAGCGTTAGCGCAGCCACACTTGTTCTTTATGTCATTGTCGTCATAATAATAATTTCCATATTTTGTTATAAATACAGACCAATACTATTAAAATATTTTCGTAAGCCGCAGGAATGTCAATCTGAAAATACCAATGACATCCCTGCGCCAGAAGAGGGTAAAGTCAACCAACGACCCTTGTTATTGAAAGTGTAATATCAATGGGTAGGCCGGCTCTATCATCCTCTGTTAAGTTTTAAGATAGAGATAAATTAGATATAGAAATAGAAATAAGATTTATGTAAATTCGTAGTTCTCTGATAAAATCTGAATATATTTTATCAGATAACTTCGATCTAAGGGGGGAGGAGTTATATGTCAGGCAACACTGTTGCACCTCTTATATTTGCCTAATAAGCAATATGAGACCTCCGTCTTAATAAAGATAAGGCCCTAAAATGCTAACATAGCATTCTGGTATTAGTTTAGTTGTTTTGTACTCAAGTCAGTCTGGATAAATCTCTCGAGGCTCGTACTTGTTTTATATTCATAAGAATAAGTTAGTGTAAAAATAAAACTCAAATTGTTTTTAAAAAGCGTTTTTCTTCGCTTCCGGTTTTGACTAGTTTGTTAAAGTTTATTGTTGTTGTTATGCCTCGCGGTCGTTATAGCGTTTTAAGGCGACAATGTAGGAAAATGGTGTTTATATTAATTTGTTTTAATTAAACAGTTAAGATTAGGTACAACAAGTACACCTTCCCACTCACAGTAAACATTTAATAGTCAACCATTCATATTATTGTTTCCTTGCCTGTACCTGCGCAAGCTTGCACTCGTAACTCAATCAGAGGCGACTAAAAGATTGGCGCGCACTTTTATATACAAGATTCCTGTTCAGTCTTCATTTGGCGGAGCGTGGTGCCACACGTGTATTGTATATCGTGAGAAAAAGCTTGCGCAATAACGAAAACTATAAAAAATTATATTTTGCGATGATGTCGTCAGGGTGACTCATCGTAACTGCCATTTTCTACACAAATTATGCACATATGTGATTAATTTGTCAACAACTTTGTGTCTGTGCTACAGTAATGAAAGCGGTATTATTTAAAGGTTCGAGCATACTATGTCGGGCCGCAAAGGGTCGGGGCGGGCCGCATCGGGCGCAAAATACGTACTTGGCACATCAGTGACACGCCGGGTCGCAGTGCATTGACGGATTTTAAGTACAGTACACTGCCGGAAGTTAGTTAAATAAATAAAATAGTTTTACTTACTTACCAGGTTCTTTCATTATCTCCCCCATTTCCTTCGATATTCTCAAAACCAACTTAAACGCTGTTTTAACTTTGTTCGGACAAGATCATGACTGCTTTTCGCATTAAATTTCAAACTCATGCTTTATAAACCTCACTAATACTGAACTATTGACGTCAAAAGCCACATACAAAAATTTTTTAAATTTTTTTATATCTAAACAAGAAATACAAAGTTAAGTTATGCACTTTGTGCTAAGCGACTGACGTTTAACCTTTAACAGTAAAAATAATAAAAAAGGTTATTGATATGTAAAAGTAGTTGTGATTTTACCGAAATTAGTATGATCCACAGAACATTTTGTTTAATCGATTCACCAAGGGTTTGCTGGTAGAAATCTCTTTCAGAGATAAGCTCGCTTTTTGCTTAAACTGTAAGATTACTGATACTTGCTATACGTTTTATTCTTGTGTGCAATAAAGGATTTTGATTTGATTTTATGTATTTTAAATATACATATATCACGCACTGACATACGACTTTAGGCGACATCTGAAATCGTAAAAAATCATCGCGCAAATTATCAAATTGCTGACGCAGTGGATCCATTTTTCAATGAGACAAGATTACTTTTACACAATTGTATTTTCAAAATAAATATAAAACTGGCCAACGTCTCATATATAAAAACTTTTTCTCGCAAAACATATTGCGTGGCCTGGTACCTATATTGAATCTAAGAGTTTCTAAAACTGGTGAAATTATTACTTTCCCCGCGTTCCGAAATAGAATTATTTCGCTAAAATCGATTACGAATGAATGAGGTGAATGGCTAATAATCCATGAGTGAAGCAAATGCGTTCATTCATTCGTATGACTTTCATGGCTCATGCGACGGAGGTGAGGCGATGTGAGCGTTGAACGGAATGGAATGTCAAAAATTGTTTTCGCTCCATTATTTCAGCAGTTCAGATCAGACAAACCATAGTATATGTTTTATTCGGCCATGAGAGAAACAAATAAAAAGTCGTGTGGAACTTTTCGTCGAAAAGGAAGAATTTATATGTATATATATTTTTTCGTCGCTATCTGAGTCTACGTTAAAGAACAGTGCTACAAACTCTTCTTGTTCCATCACGAATTACGGCACTTTGACGAAATAAAATCAAATAATCGTATTGTATTCTGTGATAAGAGGTTATGGTTAAGATGTATCTTTTTTAATGCGGTCCGAATCATAAGCTATCTTTCACATCGTTTGCTAGCTCACAAATTACGGACCAGTCATCGCTCACACTTAAATTCATTCATAGCTTTTATCTATGTAATTCTATTACGGACCGCAGGGTTTATTGGCCAAAATATGTTTATAATAGTAGCACAATTATGTAGAACTGTCAAAGCCAGCTTTTCCAATCATGAAGTTAATTTTCCGACAAGCTGAGAGCCGCGTGGAAATTCAAATGGAGCTTAAATTACCCATCAGCCATCTTAGACTGAGAGCTCTTTGTGGATAACCTTACGTCATAAAATTGTCGCAGGCAATCGCATGTGACTTAATGAACTCCTGCGGGCCTATTGTGTATCTCTAGTTGCCTTCTGGACTGGGTGTCTATCATCAAAAACATAGATATACATTCGAATTCCGATGTCCTAAGAATATTTTCGCACTTGAAGTGACGACACAGATTGTTAATAGTTCAATACCCACTAAAGGCAATTTTGAAATTTCAGTTTTTAGCTATGTTTTTGATGATAGGCACCTCGTGCAGTTGGCAACTAAAGATACAGAATAGGGGGGCAGGTGTGTCGTTCTTAAGACACTCGCCTTGATAATGCCGAAATTGTATCGGTGAAACGGTTGGCATATAGTCAATAACAATCACACGTGAGTGTTCAGACCGTATTTAATAATAATTATTAGTATTATATTTATAATAGGCTTTTGGTATTTGTTCTTGTATTAGTTTATTTTAGTAATCCTACTTGAAATTATATTTCTTAATTTGTTTTCTTAATTTATTAATTTTTGTTATGATATTATTAGCTTTGGAAGAGGGGATTCACCTAATACTGGTAACTCTTTACTTAACTGGTGACTTTTTTTATTTTTATTTATTTAACACATTATAACATTCATTTAATTAAACATAGTTCACATCACTTAAACCAACACGGTTTGTGTGTGATGGATGATAAAGGTAGGTGTATATAGCTCACAGCTGACTGACTAACCTGCCCGTAACCAATGTTTATCAAATTTAATTTAATTTCTAATTCATGGTCATAAAATCTACTTTAGGGAGCTCAAAGGTTGGTCTAACCATAACAAACTGGTTTCATTTGTTCAACTTTTCTTATCTAATTGCGGTGCGAGCGAGCGTATACAGGTTGATTCACAAGAAGTAAATTATATATTGGATAGCAAGTGTAAACGTAGTTCTTTCTTTATTGTCGTTTTTTTTATTTTATTTTTTTATTCGCCAGGTAATTTGTTGATAACGTTGGGTAAAATACACTCTGTTCTTCGTTCCCCGTAGAAGTTACGTGATTTGACAATTCTTAATTTCTTATTACTTACTTGTCGCCTTACAATTTTATGCGAAATGGGTTTTAGAATTTGTTCATTATTTTTTTTTCCTTTAATAGCATGTATTTAACTTTTTCATGAACTGACAGTATACCACAAAATTTAAATAAACCCAGTTCATCATCCAGACTCCAACCACTATAAACGTTTTGTATGATTATGTTGCCCAATAAACGATTTTGTATTTGTATTTGTATGTAAACCTAACACGCTCCTCCTCGCTCCGCTCATCGTCGCACCTATTTTGCACTTTTTGTAAAAGACTTTCGATTTGAGCTTTTTAGAAAATAAAGTTATTTTACTAACGGCGGGTATTTAGAAACTGAAGTTGCCATTTGTAAACGGCGGAATTTGACTATTTTCCTGCCACATAATAACAATATGAGACCAATTCTAAGAGAAATTAGTGTTCACGCTACACTACGTTACCAGCATGACGTTAGAACATGACGTGTCATTCGCGTGCGCATGCGCGAACGACCACCCCCTCCCCGCCGCGCGCCGGTCGAGGCGCGCGCGGGCGCTGGCTTCATTCTGTTGCGTCCGAACTCTCGAGAGAACGACACACGTGTATAAACATTCGTGCCGCCGATACAAACAATCTCGCGTATTCACCGTGTCTTGTGAACATATAAGTGCTGTGTAATACTTCAAGACATCCAGCTCATCACTGCCCAAAGTGCCAGCATTAATCAGCTCAACGAGGGGAGACGACACGCGGCGCGTTTCGTCGGCTCACCGAAAACACCAAGAACAACATATAACACAGGTCAGTCAGTGCACCCACATTGTTTCCACAATTCTCCTGTGTCAAATCCCATCCGCCCTGCAGTTTCTGTAATCCCGCGATTACATTTTGGCCCTTCGAACCGTTAGAACCAGCCCCTTTTCAGCCCCTACAGTCCATTTTCAATACAAGAAAAATTTTGGTCCGTCGAGCGGAAAATTTTTGGTTTATATCACCCCCCGCCTCCCCCCCGCCGGCCCGTAACTTTGTTTGAACCAGCCCCCGTCGATTTACTACAGTCCATTTTCACCAGGTTACATATTTTGCCCCCTTTCCCGGCAAAAAATTTTTTGTGGTTTCGAATACCTATCGCGGGTAGATAATTTGAACCGCCGCCTGGAACATTCCATTTATCGGTTAGAACCGACCCCCCCACGCCCCTTTACAGAATAACTCATTTTCATCACGGTTGTAATTATTATTCAGCTCAGATAACATAAGTATATTCATTCAGCCCAATTGTTTATTACAGTCCACTATACTTCTTTATTAAACCCAAATTTTACGAGATTTTGCGAGATATTTTTTCGGTGCGAGTATTTGCTTTATTTCGTGCACATACGTAAAACCCACGTATACATAAGTTATTACGTAACGAACGTTTACGTTTACGAATTATTACGTTACCAAAGCTTGATCTGCATCATTTGATTGTCCGCTCATTTAGATCCGATTTCTGCCAGGTAAACACATTCTTTGTTTGTTTTCGCTCTCAAAGCAGTAGGTAGATATTTTATTCTATAAATAGAATGTTCGACGACTTATGTTGTTGTTGTAAAGGTACTTTCGTCTAAACAAGAACCAAAGCGTATTGTCGGCACGTGATTTCAAGGCAAATAACATAAAAGTGAACAGGTTCATCAGCCCTTTTCGATATTTTTGTGTTGCGGTAATCTCACGTCGCAGTAATATATTGCCGGACCGTTTATTTGTGTTATTGTCTGCTTTTTTACCCGGGTATATATATATAGCACAATATAGTAAACAATTTGTTTTTTTTTTTCTCTTCTCATCTCTGATCTTGTTGTTTGTGATACACATATAGGGTGTTCCACGTTGGTTTATCAGCTCATATACAGGTTGTTAAAAAAAAAAAAAAATTTTTTTTTTTTTTTTTTCTCTGTCGTGTTTACTTAAGAGTTCCGTGTTCCATTTGAACATAGTCATTGTTACTTCATCCGCGCAAGTATCTCAGCTCTATTCATCGATCTCATCAATTGTTTTAGTTGTACGTCCGCTCTTATAGTTTAGCTCAAACTCGTTGAGTATTTTATCTTAGTAATCAACCACCTACTTTAACAAGATTAAAATGCCTTCGAAATCACAAGCCGCGATGTTTCGTGAGGCCGTAAAGGCGATAACTCTGTTAAAGGAGATCGGTGAGGCGGTAGAGGCAGGCGACAGAAAAACTTATTCTGTGGCGGACTTCACCGCTCGTTACGCAAACATACAAAGCGTTAAAACTAAGCTGGAAAACGTATATTATGAGATCCTTGACGATGAGGATTTGTCCGACGAAACTGAGGCAAACTACACAAAAAATTTTCAGTCGGCACTTAGCAATTATGATGCTATACTAGTAGCATTCGAAAATTTAAAAGTAAAATCAGCCCTTCCGGACAAGACGCAACCCCTCAGCTCAGGTACACCCGTTGGTGTTTTACCAAAAATACCCATACCGGAGTTTCATTCGAATGTTGAAGAATGGCCCTCATTTATTGCCGTTTTTAGGAGCCTCGTCAGTGAGATGGCTACAGTCTCGGATGCTGTCAAACTGCATTACTTGTTAGGCGCCCTAAAGGGTGAGGCACATGATATGGTGAAACACCTCTACCCTACCAACGAGAATTATCCCATAGCCATGGAAATTCTAACCAAGCGTTACGACAATCGTCGTGTACTCATTGACCGGTTTGTGGACATTATAATGAACCTTCCGCACATCCACATGCGCTCGGATATCCGCACATCATTCTTAATTCCGCTTATCTCAGCGCAAAGCGCTCTCCGCAATCTCGATCTGCCCATGAAAGATTCCGACTATGTTTTCGTGTCCATGGTGGTGCGAAAACTACAAGGCGAGCTCCGCACTCTTTTTGAGCGGAAGTACGGATCTCGTGCAACTCTGCCCACGCTCAAGAACCTCATTGAGTTTCTGGAAGAGCACGCACGCTGCAAGGAGAATGAGTCATCGTTCCTTGCGTCACAGGAGGCTCCTTCTTCATCACGGCTCGGCCCGTCAGAAAGGCTCGCTCAGCTCAATAAGCTGCTTCAACCCACTCGAGGTACTCCACGTCAGCCCTACCAGGCTCATCAAGAGTTCCGCCCCATAGCTCCTCGGCAGGACAATCGCTCCCCCCGTCCTATTCGTCAACCATTTATGGCATTTGAGACAGCGCCAGTTTACTCGGCCCGATCATCCCCATCACCCACTCGCCGACAGGATTATTCGGCTCAACCTTCTTCCCCTACTGGTGGTATGCCATGCCCATACTGCAGGAATAGGGGACACAAACTCATCGCATGCCCAGGATTTAATAACCAACCGGTTCAAGGTCGGTGGGACTTTGTGAACGCACGCAACCGGTGCCGACGCTGTTTGGGTCCTCATTATGAGAACGAGTGCAGGTCTACACGTGCATGCAAGGAGTGTGGGCGGTCTGACCACCATACTTCACTGCATCGCCATGGGGCCATGTCTCCGACACGCTCATCTGCTCATTTGTTGCCTCCGTCTCTACGTGAGCAGCCCAGACAGCGCTCAGCGCATGAGCCTCAATACCATTCGGCACATGCTACACAGGCATATACGTCCCATCCCAACTCGCCCACTCAATCGCGATCGCCAAGTAGGTCTCGGGTAGGTAGTCAACAATGACTACCTACAATAACAGAGCACTATGAAGGCGAGGACGACCAGCACTCAGCACACTCAGCACACTCAGCACACTCATCACACACTCAATCAGCACATACACACTCAGTTCATTTTCACTCAATGACTCCAACTCCAACAGAAGATTCCTGTAACTCCGCACAACGTGTAGTGAACGTCACTAACACACCAATTTTGTTGCCAACCGTCTCACTTAAAATAGCAGACGTACATGGTCAATTTCACTCAGCACGAGCACTGTTAGACTGTGGAAGTATGCTAACTCTTTGTTCTCAGCGCATGGCCACAGTTTTAAATTTACCATCAAAACATACATGTCTAAAAATCGCAGGAGTTGGAAATCAGCACACACAAAACTCAAAGGCATCAATCACAATTGTATGCCGACCTACTCACCGTGACACACCTATGATCACGGCCACAGCCCATATATTGAAGAACGTAACTGGGTACCTACCGTTGGAAAAGGTTCCAGATCTCGCTCAGTTAACAGGTCACCCACCGATTCCTCTTGCTGATCGAGAATATCACACACCAGCTCCGGTTGATCTAATACTAGGATCTGACATTCTTGGTCAAGTGTTAGACGGAACCAAGGTTTCGCTCGGCCCTGGCAAGCCTATAGCCTTCGGCACGATATTTGATTTTACGTTGATTGGACCTTTTGAAAATTTACACACCTCACCCACGAATCAGGTCAATTCCGTTCACATTGTCGGCTCTCACACGGACTCAGAGCATTCCACTCATGACATTCACAAAAGTCTTGAGAGGTTTTGGGAATCTGAGGAACCCCAAACCTACAAGCATACCAGCCCATTAGAGGATCAGTGTGAGGACATTTTCCGCACCACAACTACTCGTGAACCATCAGGTCAATATGTGGTTACACTGCCCTTTCTACACAACGCGCCGACATTAGGTTCCACTCACGCTATTGCTCTGCGCAGGTTTCTCAACTTAGAGAAGAAGCTGCAAGCGAACCCGCCCTTCCGCTCGAAATACGTAGAATTCATGTCAGATTACATAAAATTGGGACACATGTCGCCGTGTCACCCCAATACCTTTGCTCATAAATCCCATTTCTATATCCCACATCATGGCATATTCAAGCCAGGATCAGAAAAGTTGCGCTGTGTGTTTGACGGAAGTTGTAAGAGCTCAAACGGCGTCAATCTAAATGATTGTCTTCATACAGGTCCAGCTCTTCAGCAAGATATTGTTGACATTATCATGTCCTTCAGGACCCACTCACAAGTTTTCAGCACAGACATCCGAATGATGTTCCGAAATATACTCATTCACCCAGAGCAAAGACGTTTTCAACTCATTCTCTGGCGGTCTTCACCCGACCAGCCCCTGCTCACGTATGCCCTTAATACCGTCACATATGGATTAAGGTCCAGCCCATACCATGCCATCCGCACTTTACTCCAATTGGCTGATGACGAAGGTCATCGCTACCCCCACGCTGCTCAGGTCCTCCGCAAATCAATATTTGTGGACGACATTCTCTCAGGTGCAGATTCTGTAGAATCTGCTCAGTCGCTCCAAAGCGAACTGATCGAGTTACTCGCCCTAGGTGGCTTTCAGCTCAGTAAATGGACCTCCAACTCGCCTCAGCTCCTTGAACGGTTCCCAGATGACCAGTGCGACATGCCCAAGGACTTTGACTTCAGTCCCGACTCTAATTCCATTAAGGTTCTGGGAATACAGTGGATTCCTCAAACTGATGAGTTCACTTATCGCATTTCTCTGCCCACTCATGCTCAAGTCACAAAGCGCTCCATTCTCAGTACAGTAGCGTCTCTCTATGACCCCAATGGCTGGGTTACTCCAGTCATCTTCCGCGCAAAGATTCTTCTCCAGAAGCTTTGGCTTCTGAAAATAGGATGGGATGAGCCTATCTCTGAAGAAGTCCACACAGAGTGGCAACACATCTCAGAGGATCTTCCTCAGCTCTCAAACCTCCGTTTACCTCGGCACATTTGTAAGTACAAGCCCACGTCTACTTACTCACTTCACGGGTTCGCGGACGCATCAGAGGCTGGCTTTGGTGCCGTTATCTACCTTCATGAGCGCAATACCACTGGACATGTCAATGTACACCTAATCATTGGCAAGTCCAAGGTCGCACCCATAAAGACTCGTCTCTCAATCCCGAAATTGGAGTTGTCAGCCGCGACTCTTTTATCTCAGCTCATGACTCGAGTGTCAGCCCAACTGTCAGCTCATATAGCCATTCAAACACACACATGCTGGTCAGATAGCACAATAGTGTTGGCATGGCTCAACACCTCACCTCACCGATTACAGACTTTCGAGGCCAATCGAGTGGCTAAGATTACAGCTACTTCAACTAGCCATACGTGGAAGCATGTACCCACGAACCTCAACCCTGCTGACTGTGCAAGCAGAGGCATGTCTGCCCAGTCCCTCTCACTTCATGACCTTTGGTGGTCACCCAGTTGGCTCAAAGAACCTACCTGCATTTGGCCCAAGATGCCACCCGCTCTAGGCCATCACGCTCTCCCAGGCCTTAAGCCCAAAAAGGTACCAGCACACATAGCAGTCCCAGATATCGATCTGGACTTGCTCACTCGCTACAGCTCACTTGACAAGCTCGTCGGAGTGACGGCTTGTATTAAAAGGTTCATATTCAATTGTCGGCACAGCCCTGATGCACGGCGCTCTGGTCCGTTGACAGCTAGTGAACGCAGGGACGCTCTGTTGCACTGGGTCCGCTCTGTTCAGCACAATGAGTTTGCTGAAGACATTAATCGTATCCAGACTGATAAAGTTTGTCCCGTTCGGCTCCAGCGTCTCTCGCCCTTCATAAAGGACGGCCTCTTGAGAGTCGGTGGTCGTCTCTCTCACGCGTCAATTAGGTATGACGCTCAACACCCACTCATTCTACCCAGCTCCAGTCCGCTCGTAGATCTCATTATAGATCACTATCACACAATACACTGCCACCCTGGAGCTGACACATTACACGCCATATTACGCCAGCAGTACTGGATTCTGTCCGCTCGTCGTATTATTAGACACCGCGTGTTTAAATGTATTAGATGTTTCCGGTGCCGCGCTCAGCCTAAGGCTCCGCTCATGGCTGATCTCCCAGCAGACAGAGTTACTCCTCAGCCAGTTTTTAGTCACGTCACGACGGACTTTGCTGGCCACTTCTTCGTTAAATCCAGCACGTTGCGGAACGCGAAACTCATAAAAGCGTACTTTTGTATTTTCGTTTGCCTCGCAACAAAGGCGGTTCATTTGGAACCAGTCTCTGCACTCTCAACGGAAGCGTTCTTTGCGGCATTGCAACGTTTTATCTCACGTCGCGGTACTCCGGTTCTCATTCGTTCAGACTGCGGCACAAACTATGTAGGTGCTAGGAATCAACTCATTGAAGTTCAGAACTTCCTCAGGTCAAACAATGATGCAATCACTCACAAGCTCGCGAATCAGCACATAACTTGGTTACTGAACCCGCCTAAAGGGCCTTGGTTCGGCGCACTGCACGAAATAAACGTAAAATCCACCAAGCAACTACTTTATCGTGTGATAGGTGAACAGCACCTCACTTTTGAGGAATTCTCTACTCTTTTGGCTCGAATTGAGGCTGTACTCAATTCAAGACCCCTCTGCCCAATTTCATCCGACCCTACGGACTTTGAACCTCTCACGGCCGGACATTTCATTATTGGTCGTCCGCTCACCGCTCTACCTGAGCAGTCTTTTGACGACAGACCCATATCTGCTCTTAAACGGTTTCAACTCATTCAAGCGCTCTCTCAGCGCTTTTGGACTCTCTGGTCCAGATCCTACCTCCATACCCTGCAAACCCGCTCCAAATGGCTCTCCCCTTCTTCCCCTCCTCAAGTGGGTGAACTGGTACTCATCAAAGAGGATGACCTGCCTCCGCTCCAATGGAAGTTGGGAAGAATTCTCCGCACGATACCTGGCAAGGATGGAGTGATACGAGTTGTGGATCTGGACACAGCTCATGGAAATCTGCGACGACCTGTGTTCAAGATAGCCAGGCTGCCGTTGGATTCAGCTCAAGAGGAGCCGCAGCCCCGGCCCCCCCAGGATGTTCACGCTACACTACGTTACCAGCATGACGTTAGAACATGACGTGTCATTCGCGTGCGCATGCGCGAACGACCACCCCCTCCCCGCCGCGCGCCGGTCGAGGCGCGCGCGGGCGCTGGCTTCATTCTGTTGCGTCCGAACTCTCGAGAGAACGACACACGTGTATAAACATTCGTGCCGCCGATACAAACAATCTCGCGTATTCACCGTGTCTTGTGAACATATAAGTGCTGTGTAATACTTCAAGACATCCAGCTCATCACTGCCCAAAGTGCCAGCATTAATCAGCTCAACGAGGGGAGACGACACGCGGCGCGTTTCGTCGGCTCACCGAAAACACCAAGAACAACATATAACACAGGTCAGTCAGTGCACCCACATTGTTTCCACAATTCTCCTGTGTCAAATCCCATCCGCCCTGCAGTTTCTGTAATCCCGCGATTACAATTAGCACTCTTAAATCAGGCCGATAGGTGTTAGGACGTATCAACTATCGAACGTATTAGGGCCCTACTGTTACTTTAAGTCATAATTAGGGTTCCGTACCCAAAGGGTAACCAACGGGACTCTATTACTAAGACTCCGCTGTCCGTCTGTCTGTCCGTCTGCCCACCTGCCACCAGGCTGTATCTCATGAATCGTGATAGTTAGACAGTTGAAATTTTCACAGATGATGTATTTCTGTTGCTGCTATAACAACAAATAATAAAAAACAGAATAAAATAAATATTTAAGGAAATATGTTAAAGTTTTAGCGTCCCTTTTACTCCATATGCAAAAAAATCCTCAGTGCGAGAGGGACGGATTCGAGGAAAAGTAGCAAAAAGTCGGTTTTTTATTAATATAAAATATACTAAAGTTGCTATCAAAATTTCGTTTAACCATGTCCTAGATACTAATACAATCCATCTAATAAAATGTAATTGCAGTCAATATGTCATTCTAAATTGTCAAACTAGGAGAATTGGTGTCGAAAAAGAGCTTTTTACAATAAATATTTCTATCGACCCGAATTTCTCCAATCGCGTTTCTGTTCTAACAAATCCCTAAAAAAAGAATTCAAAAATAATATACTATTTTATTAAAATAATAAATTTTTTACTGAAGTATATATTCACGTTCTAAAAGTGTAAATTTTTTTCCGTAGCGCCTTAATGGTACTCCCATACAACAGACATGTTTTTTTTTCCGTTTTCATAGATAATGGCACAGAATCCTTCGTGCGCGAGTCCGACTCGCACTTGGCTGTTTTTTTTTTACTTTAAGTCATCAAAACGCTTCAGATTGTATCCAGCCAACCTCGTTTCTTTTGACACAATTTTGTCCTTTTTACAACTACGAATCGTATTACACGATGACACGAGGTTACCTTCCAAATGCGCTCAGTCTATTTTCTCTTTGACACAAAGTGGCTGATTGACGTTTCCATATTGGAGGTTATTTCGTTTTCTGGCAACCAGTTCGCGAGCACGTTCAAGCATATTTGAATAAAGTTAGTTGAATTTTTGAGTCTCATGCACCATTTTAAAATGTCTGTCATGAAACGAGAAGTTCACGCTTCGCTTCATTTGACATCCCATATTCCATATTTTAGGTTTCTTTACATTTGAATGAATGTGCCAGAGAGCAAGTGCATAACAAGTTGAAAAATAAATCTGAAATTCTGAACGTACAACGTCACCATAAATGAATGCCCGAGGTGGTGCCAGAAGTATTTTCGATTTATGTAATAATCGCCGTTTTAACACTTTTGACACCCCCTTGGATTACATTTTCAATCATATTATCCACGCCTATTTGCGTCTGTACTACGGCGTAGCGGGTCTACAAGACGGGATAACTATGGGGTCGTAGAGGATCGTAGCACTTGCTACGTCGTAGCAATACGTAGACGCGAGTTTGTTAAGAATCCGGTGCAGAGCGTCGCCAACTCCGTTGCGAAGCTAGACGTATCGCGACAATAAAGCGCATATTTGGCTGGCTGATTTAAACAAGCGCCTTACGCTTTGCTCCACGCCGTTCGAACTGTGCTGAGCGAGTCTCGCCCTTTGCGTTGGAAATAAGAATTATTTCCGAATACCTTAATTGTGCCTCGATTACTTGTTATTTTTTATTCTGTTTTAATTAATTAGAATATTGATAATACTTCCAAGTGGTGTATGTGCCTAGTTTGCTTGTTAAATGCTTATAAGTCACTTAACGAAGCCTTGTAAAATTACTCGATTTTAGGGCGAAAACCCATTATTTTAAATATTTTTCTGGTCTTTAACGCGATGTTTGTGAAAAAATCAAGGACATACACCATTTTATATTGACCATCTAAATGAAAGCCTGAAATTTATTTGATTGAATTGTTCCACTTTCGCGAGTTATCATTTTAGATATGTATGAAGTACGATTCGGAGCGGGTTCTTAAGGGGTTATACTGTATCACTAAAAATTCAACTTTTTTCTTTTTACTTGGCCTGTCAGTTAATCAGGCAGTTTGAACGAAAATCTGAAAAATCAAGTTCCCGCAGAATGTTATTTTTCAACGAAATTTTGTCGCTAAGAGACGCAGATATAATAATAATAATAATAATAATAAGCCTTTATTTTTTCCAAATTAAATGCTTCAATAAATTTATAAACTCAAGCAGCATGCACACTTCAAATACTCCTTTTTTTTAGACATTTTGAGTAAATAGTTTCAATTAGAAATAGTGAAAGTGAAAGTGAAATAAATTTATTTGCCAAAAAAAAACACACACAAAAAGGAAAAAAAAAAGAGTGCAACATAATGCAAAATGGCAAAAAGGAGCAAACTCAGCAAATTACAAACATTAATTATAAATTTCATTCCATAATACAAATAAATTAATAATCAAAAATGATACATAATGAATCAGTAAATGTCCTCAAAATTACGTATTAAAAAAAAATATGAAAAAATACTGAGTTTAAATGTCAATAGTTGCAGTTTATTAGATATACCTATGAACAAAAAATTAAAAAATGACTTTCCATTAACACTAATGAATTTTAAGTGGCATGCAAAATAATATTTTATCTGGGCACCCATATCTGAGTGAAGGCCTCCTCCATCTTTTGCCACAGACGCCTGTCTGCGGCCTGTCTAGTCCAAGTCGGGCCAGCCACCTTCTTAATATCATCATACCAGCATATATAATTTTATTAAATACTTAACAACCTCTTTAAATAAGTTACGAGATACAGTTGTTTACTTAAGGTTAGTCAAATCTTACCCATAATATCCATTCAGCATATATACAAATATAGGTTTTTACATATTAAATTGCCGTTTTCAACATTTTTGCATTTTTTTTAGGAATGACAAATCCAAGTTATTTCTTGTGTGTATGAATGAGACAATGTTAATCTAACAACAACATTCATTACATTTTTTGAAAAGTGTCAGCTGTAAAAAAATATTACGAATCTTATCATGGTAATGGATGGTATCTTGGACGTTTTTGAAGATTTAATTGTTAATAAAATGAAAATAAAAGCAAAATTTAATACGTAGATGTAAAACATTGAAACCAACTTTCAAACAAAAAACAAATAGCTATTGAATTATAGGAATTATGACCTCATGAATCTGTGACAAAATTTCGGCAATTTCATGTGTAAAGACCTATATTAGCTTTATAGCAAGAACTTAATTACTTACTGAGATTCCAGTTTAAGTTTAGGTGTATAAATAAAACTCAACTTACACTACCAGTAATGTCCAGCAACAAAGAGTTGGAAAGCAACAAGGAACATAGGATGATATTAAACATAAACTCATTTTCGGTGTTACTACAAAACAGTGTTTAACTTTAGACAGTGTTTAAATCTGTCGTTGTCACCTTTTTTTTCATATTGTAAAAGAGTGACAGCAACAGATTTAAACACCGTCTAAAGTTAAACACAGTTTTGTGGTAAGACCGAAAGAAACTCATCGGTGCAATACTAGACTGTGAGGATTTGGAACTCAACTCTTAAAATTAAGAATCCAGCGTCCTATACCCACTGAGTTACCGCTGCTTCCTAAACCTTATTTAATTTTCAACCTCGTACAAAAAATACTTTACCTTGATATTTAGAAAATATGGATCACCGCGAAAATCCAGAGAATTTTGCAAAGGTCCGGAAACTTTTCGCTTCACTTGGCTCCCTGAATTTAGTTACATGTTAGCCTAATACGAGCGCTCCTCCTCGCTTCGCTCGTGTTCGCACCTATTTTTGACGTTTTGTTGAAAAGCAACTAAATCTTGCTTTGACATTTTTCGAAGTTCCTCCTAGTTTTCAATTATCCATCCATCCATCCCATCCGTCAGCCTAGTTCGTCCACTGCTGGACATAAGCCTTTCCAGGACTTCCAATTATCCGGACCTTTGCAATTATCCTAGAGTTTTCACGTTGAGCCGTATTTTTCTATTAATTATGCGAAAATATTTCGGAGAGATTTTCAGAAACTAACAAAAACCAATTGCTCCGCAAAATTAATGTAGTGTCGGCTGGCTTATTCGAATACACATTCATACCTACATATAATAGTAGTTTATGCTACAAGGGCAAAAAGGAATAAATTACGAGGACGATTTAAAACACGAGTGTTTTAAACGTAACCGAGTAATTTATTGCTCTTACGCCCGTGTATCATACTACGTTTTTCAATGCATAGTGTGAGGAAATAAAACAAATATAATCAATGAAAACAATTTCATTATTAAAGTTGAAAGCTACATTGTTACAATTTTGCAAGTTAATGATTGGATCAAAAGGACTGTATCCAGAGCCGTTAAACAGTGGAAAAAAAAGTATAACAAGTATGGTACACAGGAAAGGTTGCAGGTTAGCCAACTTCTTGTAAATAAATGAATAACTAAGTTAGACTCCGCTGTCCGTCTGTCCGCCTGTCACCAGGCTGTATCTCATGAACCGTGATAGTTAGACAGTTAAAATTTTCACAGATGATGTATTTTTGTTGCTGCTATAACAACTAATACTAAACAACAGAATAAAATAAATATTTAAGGGGGCTCCCATACAACAGACATGTTTTTTTTGGCGTTTTTATAGATATACGGAACCCTTCGTGCGCGAGTCCGACTCGCACTTGGCTGGTTTTTAATTTGTTCAGTTTTAGTCAGTTAGTCACAAGAGGTTAAAACTAAATGAAACCACTTGGTCTACTGATCATGATCGTATTAAATAACTATCTAAAAGGGACTTGCTTAAATAAGAACTCTTTTTTTCGTTTGCGCGGGTAAAAAGTGTGATCAGTGAAGTATGTGGTTTCAATACATACCTGTGTATTCAGACCTAGTATTAATAATCAGCAGTATCAATCTTGAGATCCAGGTTCGATCACTGGTCGGGCACGCGCCAATAAGTTTTTCGGAATTTTTATCTGCATAGTATTTGTTCTTACCACTTGATGAACGGTAAAGAAAAACATCGAAAAGAAATCTGCATGTCCTTAAAAGTGATAATCTTAATAAAAACACTTCTACTGTCTTATAATATCACTTTTTATTACTCCAACCGGTTTCGCCTTACGGCATTATCAAGAAACACTGTTAAATATAATAAACAATAAAGAAATGTGTGACATGTATGATGATGTTTTGTCACCAAGTGCCGACAATCGCAAGTATTAACCATGTCCTAAAAAGTGTGTATTTGTACTTGAAGAACGACGATAGGGTTCACCACCCATCACGTTGAAAGGTAATAATCGTCGGCGAAACGCGGGTGTACCAAGTGTGGATTGTGACTTGCATTTCACAGTTCACAACACCTCTGACACCCCCTCGGAGATTCATGTCGTGACGATATATTTATATTAAAACTTCAGAGTACTCAAATAAAGACTAAATAGGGGTGCATGAAAAAGTCTTCCCTAAACTATTCGGCTTTTTTCATGAAGTCAAGATCCTTTCACTTAAGAGGCTATGCGAATTTTATTTTTGTCACTGTCACTCCAAGCCAAAAATCGCGCAGTGCGAGAGGCGCAGATTCAGGGCAAAAGGGAAAAAAGTAGGTTTTATATTTTTATTAAAATAACTAAAATAGCTAGCGAAATTTCAAATATAAAATCTCTAGATATTGTTGAAATACAACTAATAAAATATGTATGAGTTCTGTATATGGTTCCTATTCGTCAAACGAGGAGAAAAAGTGTGTTTGAAGACCTTATTTCAACAATTATTTCTATCGAGGAAAATTTAACCAAACATGTTTTCCAATTTTAAAACCCTAGATTATGTAGTCAAAATGCATATACCAGAAATGTATTAAAATTTTCCGTGTTTTTCATGAAATACACAGAAAATAAACACTCGTATTTTTTCGCATATCGCCTTAAACAGTAAGCTTCGGTGGTAGGCAATAACCCTCTCGCAAATTTCTTTCTTTAAAAGCCTGCCTAATAAAGAATGATATGTATAGCAAAGCGCCGACTTGGGTTTTTACGGCAAAAGAAAAAATAAATTGGCTTGAGTTATATCTTATTTTTTAATTAAACGCAATTAATTGACTGATTTGTCTCTAAATTAAATGTAGTTTTATATATACATATATATACTTAATAAAATAACATGAAAATTAAAGTGAGATATATTTCGGGCACCATCCTGGGTCCGGCATCAGTCACAATGAAGTTGACCAAAAAAATGTACAGATGGGTGATATCGAAGTAGCTGCCGCTAACATCACTCTTGTAACCATCGAAATAAGGTCGAAAAGCGGGCCAGCAGACGCTCCCCGACAGCACGCATAGTATTGAGTGGCGCCATCACATTGCATTGCTGCGCCTACAGAATAGTTTTAATAAAGAAGTTTCCATTGGCACGAATTCAAATTCAAATACTTGACTTTGTAAAGTAGGTATACATAACACACTTTTTACAAGTCAAATTTAATCTTATAAAAATATATGTAATAAAATAATAAATGTACATGAACTAAATTAAAGGTTTATTTAATTTATGTAGCGAAAACAAAAAAATCTTGTATAAATTGTAAGATAATAAATGCACCGAATGAAGAAAGTATAATACTTGATGGGTATTTGAGGAAATATTTAGTTCAACGATGACGTCATAGCATTGTTTTGGGTGTGGTTTAACGACAATAAATCTCAGTTTCTAAAAATCCATTTTTTTTATTTAATATTTTTGTCTTACATACGTGAAAGTACTAACACATGTTTTTACTGACGACGCACAAGGCGAAGCCTACTAAGGTAACACCTACTTAGGTAACACCTACTTAGGTAACATCTACTTAGGTAACACCTACTTAGGTAACATCTACTTAGGTAACACCTACTTAGGTAACACCTACTTTTGATAAGCAAAGAATACCGTTAGTCATCTAAGGGTTGGTAAAACGTGTTTTTCTACTAGCTTTATGAAAAAGTTCCATTTAATACTCGAAATTAGTTTTAAAACTCGAACTTTCCGGGCCCCGTTGCGGAATTACTATCAGGTCAGTTTGAAATATCGTACTGAAATTTCATTTATTGCAAAATTGGGTTCTTTTTGACGTTTGTCTTCATTTCATGCTAAGTTAGGTTCTTTTTGACGTCCTTAGTATGTCTTTACAATCGAAATTCCTTGCGTTCCGATTCACGACATAATCGATTATATCGCGTCTGACACTCTTTTTTCGCAAAATGATACTGGCCACAAATAAATGGGTTTTCTTACCCTCGGAATATAAGCTTTATAAACTAGCTTCAATTCTCGGGTAAGAAAATCCGCCATTTTATACTCGTCACGAAATATACTATTTTGCTCTAGGCATCTGATTAGGCGTCCCTTAAGGTTAGTAAAAACGGTCATAAGCCTAAAAGGTTTCTTCGGATAGTATATGCTATAAACCAGGGGTGGCCAAATTGATTAGACCCAAGATCTACTGTTTACTGACGAAACCCTGTGCGATCTACCAATAACATACTTCTTCAAATATTAAATAAAACAGTATAATGAATATTATTATCAGTTATATTTAATAAACATATATATTTTTTACCTTGCCACGATCGACTGAACTTATAGCCGCAATCGACCGGTCAATTGCCCTGCGCCCGCCTGTTGGACTCTGTTGTTTTAAATCGTTGTTTACACGAGCTATCTATATAAAACTTTATATTTTCAGAATAAAAATTTAATTACCTTATTTGCTTTGAAATTTTTACTTCAAATAGAATTTAAAACATGATTGTGGTTTTAAATGCAAAGTTGTCAAACTCTGTCAAAGTGTATGAAAGCCGTTCACTTGCAGGAAACGACCTTTTTGTTATCAGCCGTCCAACTAGCATACCAGGGAATATTTATTTTTTCTGATAAATACGTAAGCGAACAAATAAACTTACCAATACACACATACCAATCACCTCTCAATACTGTGAAAAAAGAAGGTACAAAAAGGTAAACATAAGTTGCTTTCAGAGCCCTATTGAATAGAATTTGCCCTATATTAATCTAACAACTCTTTCAGTCAAGATTTCCTTTAGTTTGAAGCAATTCCTTTTCATTCAACCCAAGAATTTCTTGTTACGGAAAAACGGAGCAATTTCTTAAGAAAAACAACTTAATCTAAGCACAATAGATTGTCCACTGCAGCTGAAGTAATGGAATATGGCGGGAAACACGCAACTAGGGCTGGGATAATGTATTCATTAACATCGATATCGATTGTTACTATTTAGTGTCCTATAAAATCAAAAGCTACTAAATCCAAAAACAACCCTTTTTGAACGTTGTATACCACGTGATTACTTTCGAAGCAATGCATCAGTTACAATTTTTAAAAGCAGCTAAATCCAGCTCAAGGTCATTTTAAAACTAGTTAAATTTTTTGGTTCATTTTCAAATCATGCCAAATCCAGTCATTCAACCATGTTGAACGTGACAAAAACTGCCTAATCTATATTTAATTACTATCAAAGCTCGCCTAATCCATCTTATTTTGTATGGAATTATCAAAACCTGCTTGAAATCGATTTTTCTCAAAGATATCGTGTATTTCTCAGTTTAAAATAATGAAAAACTGAATAATGAATAATAAATTGAATAATATAAGAATTATATTATTATAATACGAGTATAATATTAATTATATAATTTTACTTAAATTAATTCTTATAATATTATAAAATTTGCTACCTAAAACATTATAATATTATGTTTATGTAAATATAGTAGTTGTTTTTTTTATCACATATCTTGTTATTTTATAGGGTTAACGTATAAACTTTTTGTAAAAAAATAACGTAGGGTTTTGCTATGTATTTTTCAAAAATATTTGCTTTTTTGCACAAGGACACCTGAAGTAACATTAATACACTCGATTTTCAACAAATCTTCTGTATTGACGTAAATAAACAATCAAAATTACTTTAATCGATGTAAGCGCGGGGAGGTTTACGGCAAAAGCTAGTCTCAGATAAAGTCAATTTGTTTTAATGGATATAAAAGAAAATGTAATATACTAAATTTAAACTCATTAATTTCAATTGTTGAGTATTTTGCCTCCAGTTTCTTATAGAAAAATTAAATATCATGAAAACATCGATGTAATTATAAAACTAAAAGCTATACATAATAGCAACAACACTAGAGTAAAGTACAGATGGCGTGCGACCGACATCGACAAATTCAATCAAGGTCCTGTCGACATCTGGCCTATATCGACAAAGCCTCCTTCTGTTTGGGTTCTGCAAAAACAGGAAACCACTTGTTTTTACCCTTCAAAACTAAACTTAAAATTACAAGCAGTAGCAGGAGCAGTGATTACAATTCCCATGGCTTAATTTTTAAGTTTTTTTTTTTGTTCAGAGAATTTACGTCATTTTAGGACATAGTTTTCATTATTTTGGTATATAAATTAACCATTATTTTTTATGATTTTTTAAAGAATTGTCCGATGACCTTGTACTTGAGAATTTTAGACATTATACTGATTGTGATGTGTAATTTGATTGCTTATAAAAAAAATGGTCTGTCTGTCTGTCTACTCATCTGTCATCTATCTGTCAAATTGGTCTGAAGCAAATTATTATAAATTTATTTTGATAGCAAAGGACACCTTTCTAAACAGCCATTACTAAAGTGAATGTTGGAATTGTACTGCAATTGAAGTTGCAGCCTTTTCGTGAAAATATTCATCATCATGAGGTTTTTTAGACCGAAACTTCGAAAATACGTCTTATTAAACCTAAATCTCGAAATGGTTTTCGAATTAACACATCTTAACATAATTTGATCTATGCCTATTGAAACAACTTTAAAGGGAGCTCAAATTTTTTGGTTTTTCTTGTTGCTTCATGTCAATATGAATCAATCAATACATATAATAAAAGCCTGGTGTGTCTGTACGAGTGTACACGGTGTCTCATACATTGAAGAAAAGTAATAAAAAAAGAAAGGAGGTGACTAAAAAGGGATAAAGAATAAATCAGCGATTTTTATAATTCTTTTCTTTCTATGTGTCTGTTCGTTTGTTTGTTCGCGCACATCTCCGAAACCCTGAACGGATTTTAATGTAGTTTTCACAGATGGAGAGAGCTTAATTTGGATTAGAATGTTTAATTCTGTTTAATTAAAATCGGATGTCGGCAAAAAAAATTATTGTCAAAGATTTTTGGAATTAACTTTTCTACTGATAGAAGTTACATAGCAAATAATAATTCCTGGCGATGAAGGCCTACAGACGTCACGAACGGTTGTTTAAAAGAAAAAGCTTGGTTAGAATTATGTAGCGTATAAAATTTTAGTACATAAAAAAATCAACAGGTGGCGCTGTTCATTAAATAAATATTCAATTATTTCGTTTAAATAGCGTTATCTTAATTGCAAAATAAAAAGTTTCTTTGCGAATTTAGTTACAGCAATTGTATAACAGATTTTAAAACAATCTTTGATGAAACGGGTTAGGTGCTATAATAACTGAAAAAGAAAAGAGCTGTGTTTGTCTGTACATTGATGGTATTCCAAAAAAATAGCGGTGTAGGATAATGGTGATACTAAAAAAAAACTGAATTTTTGTCGGTATTTCAAGCATCATTGCACGCAAGAACTACTTAACGAGTTTTGATGCGGTTACGATGCTGTACGATCCTCAGCAGTGGGAGATGAATTATAAAAAAAGAAAGAAAAAAGATACATTATTGTCCAACTTAAAAGCTGGGATACTTTTATTGCGGGATTCCCAAGGGATTATTCTGTGGCCGCATTATCTTCTACCACGCGGTGACGGCTAGTTGTTAATAATAACATAAATTGTTTTAAGTGGATATAAATTATTTAAGTGGATACTTCTTACGCAGCCTCTTTACTCAATCACAGATGACGTAATCAATGGCGGTGCATTCAACCTTTTAATTATCCCGATCAAATCAGCACTAACTTATTATGAATAATAACTAATAAAAACAAATGAACGATTAAAAAAGGTGCCAATCTATAATCAGAAATCAAATTACCCTTCGTTAAAAAAGTCGTCATAAAATCTTTATTAAACAAATAAAAAATGCAAAAGAAGCTTCTCTACCAGTCAACTACAAGAAATACAAAAATTTGTGGGTAGGCGTACAGGAAAAAATTAAAACAACAATAACAAAGTAATTAAAGTTACTCTAAATCTAAACGAATGACTATTATATAGAACAGTTAACTTTACCTAAAAAATATGTAAGTACAGTCTATATGCATATAGACTGTACTTACACAATATATAATTATTTATATATGTAGATATATCTCGTTGAGATATATATATTTTTATATCAATAGATGTCAGCGGTTTTCTTACTTCAAATACCTATACATATATGTCATATAATATTTTTTCCTATTCGCCTGATGACGGCCCCACTGAGGGGTCAAAATATAGCGACTAAAACCATTTAATTGTTTGTATTTATGTGGAGTATATAAAAAATAAAAAAAGGCCCTTGAACGGTGTTTTACAAAAATATTTTATTATAAATAAAAATTGATATAAATACATAAAATAGAATAAGTTATTTATAAAAAGTACACAAAATTATTAAGATAGCCCAAAGAAAAATGTTAAGAGCAATTTCTTAAAAGATTGCGAAAAGTAACAAAATGGTTTTCCGTTCCTTCTCATTTTTTCATTCATTTATCGTTTGAAATGTATTAGAAGACTTATATATTTTTTTCGAATAGAATATTTATTTCCCAAACCTTTCAGGAACGATGTCTTGATAATACTGTACCACACAAGCCATCGCCGTTTACGGTCGGAATATCTATTACATTTACGTAACAAGATCAATTAATAGTAGTTTTCAAAAGAAGTCCCAATTTAAATAAATTATATTTAAATTGGGACTGCTTTTGAACAGCATATAAATAACTTTAAAATGTGTCGATTTTGATGATATACCCCCTTAATAAAAGAAACGGAACCTTGTATATTCTACGAGGCTTTATCTTGCTGACTATTTTAAAAACAAAGCACTCTAAATTAATTTTATAAATTCAATTTAAAAATCCAGAGGCTGAAATCGATCATGAAGGAAATAAGAAATTCTAGTTCGTTGGTTTTAAACATTTAAGGCGATATGTAAATGTTTTGCGTCCCTGTTCTGTAAAATGTTCCACATTGTGTATAGGGCCCTGTCCAGGACCCTGATGAGCCCTGACTATTTTGTTTTCCATTAAATTTTTGATTAAAATATATATTTTATATTTTATAGTTTCAATTTGAAAACAAATAAATTATTCTTATTCTCATCATCATATACATATATAAAAAGAGTAGTCCTGTCTGACTCACTCACTCATCCACTGACTCATCAACGCACAGCCTAAACCCTTAAACCCAGAAAGCTGAAATTTTGCCCAGAGCTTCCCTTTGTAATGTAGACAAGGAATAAGAAAGCATTTTAGGGCGTAAATAGGGGATGAAAGTTTGTATTGAAAATAAGTTTGTTTTGTACTTGAAAAACCATAAAAATTTCACCCTTTTTAAAAAATCAACCATGAGGCAGTTAAAAAATATAGCGCTTTGATCGGAAAATTATCCCCTGCAGACAAAAATAGAGGAGAAAGGAATTCAAAACAAAGGAAAAAGAGTTAAAACTAAATCAACACGGGCAAAGCCGCGGAACAAATCTAGTATATAATATATGCCGAGGCAAATTAGAAAATGCCGAATTCTACTATATGACGAAGATTGGTCAAATAGCAAAATAGCGTTTATGTAAAATCCCAAATTTCACAATTTTCCTGCGACACACGATTATACACACATCTTTATTGTTCGGACCACAGAATGAGATCTGTGTGGTCGCTGCCTTACAGATTTACACACATCGTTAAGTTTTCTACCCTTCTGTAAATCATCCAGCTCCGAAAAGCCTAAAAATAGACATTTATTTAATCCCCACTTTGTCCTCAACGCATGTTCATTTAGCGTATTGATCTACGGAACCCTCACGTTATATGATTGATTATTTGCGTGTCTGCAACACTATATCAACAAACCCGAAATGTAAAAGCTCGCCGCGCCATAGCTCGTTAAACATAAATTGAAAAAATAGGTTCTTTAAATAAAAACCGCCCAAGTGCGAGTTGGACTCGCGCACGAAGGGTTCCGTACCATTATCTATAAAAACCGGCCAAGTGCGTGTCGGGCCACGCGCAGTGTAGGTTCTGTAGTTGCCCTACACAATATGCGGACTTCTTCTCCAACTACATTTTATAAATTTGTCAACTATACAGAACGCGCCAAACTTCTAGTCCGCTCGGAAGTTGCTCTTCCGAAGAACGGCCCATACATTTTGTTCCTGTCGATGCGAATCGCCCCGTGTTTAGAGGGGACTAAAAGTTTGGCACGATCTGTACTCGTTAACTTGTAAAGCCTTCTTAGCTGTGATAGTTTTCCTTTTAATTTCGTTATGTATACTACTGCCGTGATTTTTTTCACGTCTTCAAATACAACCGTTTCGCTGGCAGGGGGGGGGACACTTGACTCTAAAAAAATTAACACCTTTAAGCTTAATAAATTATTTATTATTTCGCAAACGGAACCCTGGATCGAAAAATAGTCTTCTCACACCCCCAATATTTTAAAATTACCTATCCAACGACACCCCACACTAGGGGATAAACGATAAAAAAAATCATCCCCACTTTACGTGCAGGGGAGGTACCCTAAAAAATCTTTTTTAAAATTTTACTGTACCACTTTATTGACGTAATGTATACCCATGCCAAATAACAGCTTTCTAGTACTAATAGTTTCTAAGCTAAGCCACGGACAGACAGACTGACAGACGGACGTGGCGAAACTATAAAGGTTCCTTGTTTTTGACTACGGAACCCTTAAAATGGAGATCATAATATGACAGATATACTTGTTATGTTTTAATTTATCATGTCCCTTTTTAACAGAGTCACCAACTTCGTATTCAAATATAATCTAAGGACGTTTCATTACAGTGAAACAGTGTATGTAACTGATTGATCAATTAATTTAACACAACAGTGTTAAATGAAGTAAACACTTAATCCGTGAAACCAATTTGCGTTGCATAACCTAGCAATTACCAAAATAACGTCTCGCCGCTTGCAATAAAGGCTTCGCCACACAGAAAGCTGGGCTGCAGCGGGGCAGAAACTGAGCGCGATGATAAGGCGGCGTAAGCGGGCAAATTACTACGGAAGTACCTACAGTACTCCCAAGGTAATAGAAATAGAAATCTTCGCCACTGTTCCGCAAAGTTCGTATTTCCTTACACTTTCTATACTATCAATAAGGTCACATGGTACGTCCGGTCGCTCGGCTATAGATTTCTATGCGCATTATATATTTGGGAGTACTGTATATTTTAAATTGACGATTCACATAATTTAACATTATAGATTGACATTTGTATTCTTTTTAAATTGACGATTCACATAATTTTACATTATAAATTGAGTTATTTTATATGTTTATTTGTAATTCAGATTTTAAGGTTTAAGGTCAATTGTTTCTTTGTTTGTGTTTATTTAGATAAATATTTGTACGCCAAATTTGGCAGATTTTTGAGGAATGACATATTTAAGCATATTGTAACACCTAATTTTTAAGGACCAAAAGTCAAACAAATAAACTTTTCTATTCTATTCTATGGCATCGCGGCGTGACGCGTGGCGTGAAACACGGCGTGACGCATCGCGCTGCTGTTTCTGTGTGGTGTCTCTCATATATTTCCACTAGTGACCCGCCCCGGCTTTGCACGGGCATGTATTATACATATAAACCTTCCTCTTGAATCACTCTATCTATTAAAAAAAAACGCATCAAAATCCGTTGCGTAGTTTTGAAGATCTAAGCATACATAGGGTCAGACAGACAGCGGGAAGCGACTTTGTTTTATACTATGTAGTGATAGTAATAGTAATTCCCCTCCTCACGCCGCTCCAATTCTTAAGAGCGGTTTCACAGCCGGATTGTGAAGAACCCGCCTTTTTCTAATAAACGAAACCTTATTACCTATGTATTGTGTATGTTGCCATCTCAAAGTTTCCATTGGTTTCTTTAATTGGTAAATTAGAATTTTAATATTATTTACGCAAACAACACAAATTACCATACTGACGGCGACGTTATTTAAGAGTTATTTTAGTAAGATCAGAAGTCGTAAGAAAATTTCATTTTTTAAATCAAGATCTAACGATGTACGTGCGAAAGAAACAAATGAAACTAATTCACTTTATCAATCTCTATAATATAACATTTCTTTTCCAAAGATATCCCCTTCTAATTCAAGAGTTCTAACGTCAAATCGAGTTTTCCTTTCATAACTGTTGAGATTCTGGAATCCATAAAGTTTGCACCGACTCCAATAAAACTGAAAAGGCACTCAAATGAATATTACTTGCCACGCTCGGTTCAGCTGATTTTTTCGCTCAAAGAGCTTGAGGGCTTTCATGTTGAAAACTTAGAGCTCAATCGAACTTACATACATATGACGGTAACGTTTACCCTAAAAGAGCGAGGCCCGCACTTGGCCGGTTTTTAGAGTTACGTACCGCATCATGAGTAAAGGGGTCTTGACAGACAGACAGGCGAAAAATAAAGTTATTCTATAAGGATTACGTTTTCTCATAATGTGTTAAGAAAATCTAAAAATAGGCTAGAGGTATCAACTGGAAATACCGAGTGTGAACTGTGATTGGAATTTCTTACTTCTTGTGTGTAGAATAAAGAATAAGAATAAGAAAAAGTTTATAGAATTAAATGAGACTTGAAGATAATTCATGATTTATATAAAAACGGCTCGAAGGGGTGTCAAACTTTTTCTTGATTTATATAAAAACGGCTCACCTCAATACGTGTTATGATCGGGAAAGCCGAGCAGTTTCAGCAGATTTAGACTGCCTTCATCTGGGCGAGTAAAGACGTTTACGCGACGACTCTTCTTCGTCTAAACGTCTTCACTCGCCCAGATGAAGGCAGTCTAAATCTGCTGAAACTAGTCGGCTTTCCGGATCATAACACATATTGAGGTGAGCCGTTTTTATATAAATCAAGAAAAAGTTTGACACCCCTTCGGGGATTCATGTCGCGAGGATATATATATTTATTTATATAGATAAGTTTATACAGAGATATTAGTGCATTTAGTAGATATTAGATAGTAGATATTGTAGCTGATTCTAAAGGCTTTATTTTAGTTTTACTGTTGTAAAAATTAAAATTATTTCAAAGTAATTTAGCTTCTATTCCTCAATCTTAAAGGACTAGTTTGCAATGACAAAAATTTTGTTTCGACAGCACTATAACAAAAATTAAAGCCTTCAGATTCGGCTTTAATAGTCCATTCCAGTGACATAACTTCACCTTTAACTCTTTCCAAACAAGCAGTATTATTGTACGTCATACGTTGCAGATGTTAAGGATCATCGTAGCCAGTAGCAGCTCTTTAGAAAAAAACCGGTCAAGTGTGAATCACATCGCGTACTTAGGGTTCCGTATTGTGGATGATAAATTTAATTTCTCAACCGCTTTATTTTCCCTGTAATCTTTACGTGAACACATATTACCATGGTTAATTTCGAATTTTTTGGTCCATCAGTTTTGGAGATATATAGATCCCCCACATACAATTTTTATGATTTTTCAAGGATTTTTCGAAAAAGATGCAATTAAATAAAGCCAAACTGTGTATTTTAAACTTTTTGTTACCTACAATTTGATTCCCATATTGAATTTTTATAAAAAAAAATGAAAATTTATTGACATTTTTATATTTTTTGGTCTACCAGTTTCGGAGAAAAGGGGTAGGACAAACATATTTTTGTGTTTTTTTAAAGGTTTCTCGAAACCAGTGCCAGTAAATATAGTAAAAGTATATATTATTTTCACAATCAGCTTTTTAATGTTTACAATTTGATACCCATATTGTATTTTTAGGATAATATTTTTTATTTTTCTCACCTTTGTTTTGGAAATATTTTGATTAATTTAAAATTTTTCATATTTTTATTACACCGTGATATGTGGAAAAATAATGCTATTTTTGTGCCAAATTTCATGTCTTTATCTTTAACGGTGCTAAAGTTATGAGTCGGACGGACAGAGGGGCGGACGGACAACGGAGTCTCACCATAAAGGTTCCTTTTGTACCTTTTATTTACGGAACCCTAAAAACCATTTCATTTTAAAGCTATTTACCATTTACATACAAAGTAATGCAAGAAAGATTTTTTTAAATTCCGTAACGTTATAAACAACTAAAAACTTTGTAGACCAATGTCCAATCTGCTACAGCTGCTACGTACTTACGTTTGCTACGCCGCGCCGCCGCGTAGCAAGTTACATTATACTACGATGCTCGCTCATAATACCTTTCTGAAACACAAACCTGTGTTTTTTTATCGTTTATTGTTTAAATTTCACGAGTAGACCACAATTTCCAGTTTTTCAAAACAGCAAAAAAGCATTTGAGAAAATTTTGTATCCAAAATAATAATAAAACAAAAAATCAAATTATAGAATGCCATAGCCATCATCAAAGCGACAAAAAAAGACCGCTAAAATAGGAGTGCCTGACAAATATTTCGGCACCCTATGAGTACGAAACCCAAATTTTTATTATTAGTTGTTTTACTTCAGAGCATCGGCTATGCTTTATATAGAGTATGTTTTGTAGTCTGACCAAATTTGAAATTTGTATGAAAGATAGAGCTAAAAAAATTAACGTTGATAAAATGCTACCTATTCGAGGTTTTTTGTATGGCTTTAAATTTTTTTTAATTATTTGCCTTGATAAAGACCACGTATTCTGTGAAAACTTTAACTGGCTACCTTTTACGGCTAAAGCTGAAGGCCCTCTGACAGATGGACAGACAGGACATACTTGTCTATAAGAAGAGACCTAATTTCATCCAAAGAACCCTCGAAAGTCTGGCGTTGGCGTTCTAGGCTCAGGTAGAGGCTTAGAGCCATTTCATCAAATCCAACCGCGCGGGTTCGTGACGAGTCTAGCACCCGTAGCACGATGACGCGCGATTTTGTTTATCACGCGTTTTATCGTGCGCATTATCGTGCGAAGTCTGGGTAGTACTATTTTAAGGTTAAACGTCAATATCTTAGTGCAAAGTACATAACTTAACTTTGTTTTTCTTGTTTAGAACTTTAAATTTAAAAACAATTTTGATCTGCGCCATTTGATGCCAAAAGTTCAGTATTAGTGAGCAAGAGTTTGAAATTGTATACACAATTAGTCATGATCTTCTCGAAAAAAACTTAAAATGCTATTTTAACATTGTTTGGACGAGATAAATTGTGAATTAGATTTTAAACTCATGCTTTATAAACCTCACTAATACTGAACCATTGGTGTAAGCTGCCACATACCAAAATGTTTTTAAATTTTTAACTTCTAAACAAGAAATACAAAGTTAAGTTATGCAATTTGTGCTAAGCAACTGACGCTTAACCTTAAGGCGATACCAAAAAAAAATGATTTTTTTTTAATCCATTTACTCCACTATAACGTCATCTACGTATTTCATTTTTGGGTAAATGTTTATTGAGTGTTTGATTAAGATTCTCACTGAAGGAAAACGCGATTGGATGAAATTTTCTCGATAGAATTTTATTCCGAAAAGACCTCTAAATTGTTTTATTTTTTCCTGTAATTCTGAAATCCTAACTAATTTCACTGTGAAATTGCATTCAAATGTGGATATTATGTATTTGTAAAGTCTCCTTGAAAATCTTTTCGACAAAATTGCTTAGTACATTTTATATTTATAAAAACCCGACTTTTTGTTACTTTTCCATGAATCCGTCCCACTCGAACTGAGGGGTTTTCGCATATGGAGTAACAGGGACGCTAAAACTTTTACGTAGCGCCTTAAGTAGGCTGTGGCCTACCTTGGACAGCGGATTAGCCTCACAATCCAACGGGGTAACGCCGCCAGCCTGCTGGGGACCGTCCCTTGCGGCAGCGATCTAAATAATATTTTTCATTTCATTTAGGCTATTTTTTTTGGAGTTAGTAATTATTTCAAGAATTATTTATAATTTAATATTATTTATGTTGTTTAAGTGCCTATCAAAACAATTTGCTAGATAAAAAAAGTAGATACAAGAGAGTAACAAATATATAGATTTTCATGTACAATCTTTTTCTGCAATTTGACTATGTTAAAGCCTATTCAGATATTCAATTCAAAGTCGCTTAGAGACCTGAATCCCAAAACGAGGATTATTCAAATATCTATACATCGTTATAGAGGATGTATGAAGCAATCACTATGCAAATGTAGTAAGTCTCTCGTGTAAATCTATTAAGGCGAGAGTTAGACTCGTAAGCGTCTCTTAAGAGCGGTTTCGCAGCCGGATTGTGAAAAACCCGCCTTTTTCTAATTAATCGAAACAGAACACTTAAATTCAAAATTTACACATTAGTTATTCAAAATGACCATATTACCTGTGCCATTGCAAAGTTTCCATTGGTTTCTGTAAATTAGAATTCAAACAATTAGAGGTACATAGGTAATAAGGTTTTGTTGAATAATTATTGAGTTGATTTTGATTATTGAGTTGATTTTGAATTTTAAATATTTAAAGCTTTAAGTTCACTCACACAAGAAGGTGTACCGGGAGCATCAGTCATTTGTCCGGTAACTTACTTACCGACTTCCGTAGATTTTGCCTCGCCAGCTTTCACTCTTCCAATTTCTGGGCAATTACCCCACTTAGATGCCAAACGTAAGTTCATTGTTGCAAAAAAAAAAACGGCCAAGAGAGAGTTGGATTAGGGTTAGGTACCGATGCTATAGTTAGTGAGCATAATCAATAGACTAAGTCAGGGGTCGGCAACCTTATGACATAGGAGGGCCACAAATATTACCAGAGTATCAGTGAGGGCCGCATATGATAAATAATGCATTAGTCAATTTCGTATCAAATATATCATATATCAAAAACACTATTTATTTTTAAAATCTAATGTGGCTGCATTTGACTAGCATTTTAGACGTGGAAATGCACAGTATTACAACTAAATGTGATTTCGTTACCTGAGAACAATGCTTGCTTTTTCGTTTGTTCAGAATGGAAAATGTCTGCTCACACAAATATGTACAGCCAAACAAATAATCATGCAGCGATTGGGAACCTGGAGGGCCGCACCGAAGTGGTTCACGGGCCACATGCGGCCCGCGGGCCGCTGGTTGCCGACCCCTGGACTAAGTTAAACTTTTTTTACTAATTAAGTAATTAGTAAAAAAAGTTTAAAGATAGTAAGATAGTACATTACGATACGCGTGACTTAAGTATAGTCCATTATTACACGCCGTGCAATAATGGACTACTTAAGTCAATGAAAAGCGTTAATTACGCCAACTTTCAAATTCCTACGTTACATAGTCTTCTAGACAAGCATATGTGACAAAGAGACGAACGAACAAAAGAGCGATTTTAAAAGGGTTAAGTTTCTCCTTTTAAGGTACAGAACCCTATTAATCCCTAGGGCTCTAAGGTTCCACATATACCTATCAAAAGCAAACAGTATATTGCTTATCTAAATATTTGACAAACATAACAAACATAACCGAAACTGCCCATCAGAGATTAATGCTTCCCTTCAAAGCCTCTGAATATTAAAGCAACAAATTAATGACATTATATACAGGTTGTTAATTTAACAACCTTTTTCCTTAAAGCGTGGTTAAGGTGGTTTCCTTAAAGGTTATATTATACCTATTTATATGACCAACTTTAAATATGAGACCAACACTCAAATCGCGAAAAAAAAATCAGCTGTTCTATAGAAAAGTTTTTACCTACTCAATAAAAAAAAACAGCTGATTTTTGTCGCGATTTACGGTTTAGCTTCATAGTAATAGTAGATTGTTATACGAGTGCTCATTTGTAGCCCAATTCAACACTCTACTTTTCACTTCGATTGCAAGGAAATAAAACAGTATTATTTCATCATCACTGGATGGTTAATGCAAATATAAATAATCAACAACTAAATGTGTATGTACTGCTAGACTGAAAAAAAACAACAGCTCTTTCCCACCACTGTTTTTTTTTATCCTTCCACCAAGTGGTAAGGCAAAGGGAACCTACCCCATTTAGCCAGGTCTAAATTACCTAAATAAATAGTCAGACATGCATGTCTTTTTATTTATTTTATATTATATCTCTCTTTAAAGTCACTGTATATATTCTTGAGCATCATCTGAAGCTTCTGTCCTGTTAACGCGTGCCACCACTGTTTTTTTTTATCCTTCCACCAAGTGGTAAGGCAAAGGGAACCTATCCCATATAGCCAGGTCTAAATTACCTAAATAAATAGTCAGACATGCATGTCTTTTTATTTATTTTATATTATATCTCTCTTTAAAGTCACTTTATATATTCTTGAGCATCATCTGAAGCTTCTGTCCTGTTAGTGCGTGCTGATATGATAGAATCTTAGCGCGAACATTATTGAGTTTCAAAAAGTTTGTCTATGAAGTTGTACTGTGTATCTGGCTATATGGCCTATTGCCATAGTCTTCGAAAAAGTAAACACTGCACTGCACTAGAGCATAAAACTCAGTTTTAGTCCGCTTGTAGCAAGCATAAACTAGTACTTTTTAGAGCATGAGAAGTGAAAACATTTTTTATATTAATATCATAGACTAAGTATTACTACGTATAGACTAGCAGTTCCCATACATCAGTTTGTAGCCACAAAAAAGGTGTAAAATTTTAACGAAATCTAGATAGCGTTGCTAAATCCTGTAATGAACACGATGCTAAAAAAGACCGATTAGTGCACGGAACACTTGATTAGTGACACTAGTGGCACAGCGATGTCACGAAACATGAAAATAATTCCGACTTCGATAATAGTGGTGCTGAAATATTGACTGTTAGTGTTGCCAACATAGCGGTATCTAGTTTTTCTAAGCAAAGCTATTACAGCCACAGAGTAACCAATAGAGTTAACTTCCAGCCAATTAAACAAATTATGCTTATTTGCAACACTTGGCGACACCTAGTGTTGTAAGGGCGCGTAAAAAAATTGCTACGCCTTGATGTATGGGAGTTGTCGGTCTATACGTAGTAATACTTAGTCTATGTTAATATTACATACATTTTATTTATTTTTAAAATTGTTGATATTAGTGAGTAGAATATAACCCGTTTGAAGGAAAAAGGTTATCATCTTAACATTCTGTATAGCAGGTTATCCATATTTGATGTTGTGGATTGAAGGGGCTGGAGTAATACGTTTAAGTACGAGTAATACGGGTTATGTCACATTATAAATTGTGTTTATGTTGATCTGTCGTTTAATTATTCATTCAATATTTAACCTTTTTGAGGTAATTCTGGTAACGGTTTTGTTTTTAGACTCCATCATCATCTGCTCGTTAAAGCTGGGATACTAAATACAGTTAAGTGTATTCTTGACAAAATCCCTAATTATTAAATAAATTTCCTGTAATTTTTGTAAACATTTTATTGTTTTGCTAAGGCAGCGCGGTTTTTAACAGATGTGACACAATCATTATGAAAATGTCTATCTCGAATTTTCAGGGACTGTCAGAGTGAGTATGAAAAATTTGTCGAAAAATCCAGTCGAGCATGCATGAACAAGTTTTTTTTTTTATTTATGTGCTTATACAAATAAATACCAAGCATGTATGAACAAGTTTTTTTGTTGAACAAAAACTTGTTCATGCATGCTCGACTGGATTCGAACTCGGGTCTCAACATTAAACATCCTACAGACTGATCTACCTTGAAATTAACCAACAAAAATTTAAATATGATACAAACAATTATAAAAAATACAAAACAAACGATACAAACTTCAAAAACTCAACTGTTAATTGCCAGGTATAATCCACAAAGGCACACGTCTGTTTTGTATCAAGTGGTCCAAAAACCGTTAACGTTGAAGCATGTATTTCTAAAATGAATGGCGGAACTTTTTACAAAGCCGCGATCATAAATCATTTTTGCGGGAGCCACATTCATCTAACTCCACATAAAACGGTAGATAAAGCCAAATCACGCGTATGTTATGCACACAATACACCCAATACAAACGAATTCCACCCACATGTTAATCAACTCTGAAACTCACACGTACGCAAATTTAGGTTATATATACCTAGAAAGAAGGAAAGAAGAGTTTAAATAATTATCATTTATTGTTATTTAGTATACATATAAATAACTATTATTCACATACACACACACACACACACACCCTCTCTCTCACACACACCCTTACATACGCACCCTCACACTCACTACAAAGTAAAAGAATAAGTTAAGTTACTTTAATTTAATTGCATTGTATCTTTACTTGTCATTGTTAACTTTATATAAAAACTAAAAAACTGTGTAGAAGAGCGGGGTCTCTTAATACAAGTATTTACGTACTTAAAAGGAGTCTCCAACCCAGCTATGTTAAGCCGCTTTGAATGATAAATAAAGATTTTTGTATTTTTTTTTGTATTTTGTATTTGTAACTTTTCCGCTATTTGCGGAAGTACAAAAAGTGCAAATATATATACAAAATGTATATGGTTTGTTACGTTCAATTTATATAAAATTGTTATAATTTACAATAATAAAGTATTTGTACGGCTCACCTTCTATCTCGTTGGGAAAAAGAGGTTGACTGTTTCAATAATAGTCCACACTCGGGACAGATCTGATACTCCTTCGAGAATGTGCCGTGATTTTTTTTTTACTTTGCTATTCCCGAATAAGGAAGTCATTTTTCAAAAAGCTTTTAATGCAGTTTTTTTCTCCAAAATCGATGACTAGAGTCCTTTGAGCATATTTCTCTTATAGTTTAGATTTCCTCTACACTGCAACGTGCTAATGTGTATATCGTACACATTAAATAAACAATAATTGTCCACTCTCAATGGAATTCTTGCGGCTCTCTGCAGGTGACGGCAGAACAACAGCGTCGCAGAGTTCGGTTTGCGGCATTATGCTGAGTCGGAGCCTTTTTCTCTTTGCCGCGACACACATACTCGTACCACTAAGATAAATTAAACTTTCTTTTTGTGTTTTTTCTTTTTTTCTTTCATTTAAGCTCTACTTTGTTTTTGTATGTATGTGTCGTGTTTTTGAGAAATAAATGTTATATCTACCTATAATATCAGGGACCTATATTTTTTTGCGCCAAATTTATTGTCAATGTAATATTTACCACGCGATCCGGATCAAATTGGTTCACTGTCCCTAATTTTATTTGACATTTAGATGAGAATCGGTTTCCCCACACACATCAACAAAATATGTCTGTTTTTATGTCAAACAACATAAACTCTTATTCCTAGCGAGATAAAACCTTAATTAGGTTTTATCTCGCTAGGAATAAGAGTTTATGTTGTTTGACTCAATTAGGTGGCAGGCATAGATATGTTCAATTCGCGCGTTTATATAGCAATCAAACACATTACGTATAGCCTTATAAAAAAATATTTGTGGTATAAAATTATGAATTTTAAATTATACGGATATTATTCCATTTACAATTGTGCGTTTTTTTGTGAGATTATGTTTTTTACTATCTCTCAGTCTCTTTAAGTATTATTATTTATATATATAGTTATGTAATTATTTAAAGAGCTTTCGATTTTAGTAGTTTATGCTACAAGGGCGAAAAGGAATAAATTACGAGGACGATTTAAAACACGAGCGTAGCGAGAATTTTTGGAGAATAACTACTTATATAACAATATATTAACAATACATGATTAAATATATTAAATATAAATTATTAACAATATATGACAATATGTAGAATAAATACTTATATAACTATTTAACAATATATTTGAAGAATAACTACTTATTATCTTGTTACCACTTAGTTACATCAATACTCACATATTCTTATATAAGTATTATTATATATTATATATATATTTTTTTCCTTTTTAAATTTTTATGTTATTATTATTATTTTATATAGATAATATTATTATACAAACATATTATTTTATTTATTTAATATCGACTTTTAAAAAAAAATGTGCCATTGAGTCCTTAGATTTTAAGATTAGTTTATTTAAGTTTTTTTAACGCACAGCTGTCACAATGTCTAAATAACTATTGTTAAAACTATTTACCGGCACCCCGAAACAGACTACCCATCGTCTCGTCTGGGAGCCACTAAAATTTAAGTTATATGTCTGAAAATAAATATTTTTGTATTTGTATTTTTTGTAATTGGGCACACATACTTAAAAGCGTGTTTTATGTTTGTTTTCCCATACATTTACAACGTAATGCATACAACAACTAAATTTTGCCGGAAAAGCACAACTGACATTAAACTATGTTCGCAAAATGCCATAAATCACATTTCTTTAATATCTTTAATTCAAAAATAAGAAGAACCATCTTAAGTTGTGCGTTTCGTAGAGGATACGAATCGTTTCCCCTTAAGTAAAGAAAAATTTTATGTTGAAAATGTTCTGTCCATTAAACAATTTATTGTAATTAAGGCGATATACGAAAAAAATACGGGTGTTTCTTTTCTGTGTATTTCATGAAATACACGGAAAATTTTAATAAATTTCTGGTATATACATTTTGACTATATAATCTAGGGTTTTGAAATTGGAAAACATGTTTGGATAAATTTTTCTCGATAGAAATAATTGTTGAAATGAGGTCTTCAAACACACTTTTTCTCCTCGTTTGACGAATAGGAACCATATACAGAACTCAAACATATTTTATTAGGTGTGTTTCAACAATACCAACTTTTTTTCCTTTTGCCCTGTATCCGCCCCTCTCTCACTGTGCGATTTTTCGCTTGGAGTGACAGTGACAAAAATAAAATTTGCATAGCCTCTTAAATAAATGATGCTTTTGTTACAGATGCCGATAGCATGGAACAGAAGGTGTCAATAATGCTCAACGGTGAAGAGTCAGAACTGTACTTTGTGAACTGCACAACTGTTAAGGTAGGTACCTAAATAAATTGTATGTAACTTATATTTATATAATATAAATACATATTTTGTTTATTAATTTTCATAAAAAATTAAATTATTTATTACAAATAAATATCAAATATTCGACTGAGGACAACTCCAAGTAGGTCAAAATATAAGTAAATCAAAAAGTTTACTTTTCCTTTTTTATTTTTATTTTAAATAAGCTTTTGTGTAGTCGTATCGAACAAGTAATAGTAATAATAATAATAATATAATATTTATTTGAGTAAAAGGAACTTAACAGTAGTACATTCAAGATAACATCTTACGGCTAATGAAAGGTTATTGCCTAAACTAAACTACGAAAGTAGCCTGTATTTTAGGCATTAAAAATTGGTCAGAATATAAAATAGGTCAGATTAAAGATAACAATTTGTATACTTAAGAATTAAATAAATGTTTCAGACAAAACCTTAAAATTAAATTAGATAAACTATCAACTTAAACTAATTATAGCATCTTAAGTAGCTAAATATTTTTCAGACCATTAACTTTTTAGTACGTAGTTGACCTGACTCTGGTATGGCGTATTTGGAGTGTTTTTGGTTCTCATCATCTCTAATTTGATCCCCCAAGTAAAGTGTCTTTGGCGAGGCCGAAGATCAAGACACGTTTCCTTTTCCGGCGAGGCCGAAGGCCGAACCACTTTTATAATCGACACTATTTATTGTTCTCCGAATTAATCCTTTGCTAATGTGTCTTTGGCGGTCTTGGATAACTGATTTAATCCACTGGTAAAGTATTTTAGTAGTCTTAACGACACTATTTCTTGTTCCCATGGGAACTGATTTATGGGATAATAAGTAGTCTATGTCCTATTCCAGGTCTAGAACTACATTTATGCAAAGTTTCAGCCCAATCAGTTCAGTAGTCAGGGCGTGAAGTAGTAACAAACATCCATCCATCCGTCCATACATCCACACATCCAAACCTTCGCATTTATTATATTAGTGGGATTATACAAGTATGTATTGAAATTAATTATAAATCTAAGATTATAAATTAACAAATAAACTATTAAACTAAAATACTTAAAACTTAAACAAACTAAACGCCTAAAAAATAAATTAATTTAAAACAAATAAAAGACATTATTTAAGTCATCGCTATCGCCGGGCAGGGTACCCAGGACACTGGCGGCGTTACCTCGTTGGATGGCAAGGCTAATTCGTTGCCCGAGGTAAGCTCCGGCCCTTGGGTCCCCTGAGGCATCCACCAGACGCGATGCAAGTTGCTTGTAAAGTTGCCGAGCATCAGGTCCCCACGGCCCAAACGTCTCGACCCCAAACGGCACAAACATGTAACCCTCACCGAGAGCTGCATATTTGCGCCGCTTGTTGCGCTCAGCTATTGCCGCCGCAGCACCAGCCGTGACAGCGGTTGGCTGGACGTGAGACGCAGCGGGCGTGTCGACACACGTCGCGTCCCACACCAGTGAGCGGCCATTCTGCCATGGTATGAGCGTCATCCCGTCGGGCCTCTTACCATCGTCACGTGCGATGCCGTTTGGCTCTAAAATAGCCGGCACGTTGACAGTCGCAAGGGCCCGCCGAATGACGTCATTGAGGTTGCCATGGCGGGACCAACGGCCAGCGCTGCGCCGACAAGAGAGACCGTGATGACCCAGCTGGTCAACGCTCGCACCACAGCGACAGTGATGACTTTCATTAATCTTTGTGCCAAGTCGCAGACTGACGGCAAGACTGAAAGTTGTCTTGTCCAAAAGAGTGCCAATACTGGCGGAGGGAATAGCGTGCAGCCAGAGTCCAGATTCACGCTCACCGGTAGCGAGAAGACGAGCACGGTCTGCGAGATCAGAAGCAGTATCCAGAAGATGCTTCTGGATTTGTTCACAAAGAGGCTCGTCCCATAGTTTTTGGGATTCAAGAACGAGAGTATTATATTATATATAATATTATTATATTATATATATTATATATAAGTATTATATTTTACAGAAACTAAAAATATAACAAAAGTTTTGTATAAATTAAGATCGAATATTCTACTGGCGACGACTCCAAGTGGGTCGAAATATAACTAAATCGAATAGTTTACTTTTCCTTTTTTTATTTTTATTTTTGTTTTATATCATATTAGTAGATATTTACAGGAACTAGTATTAAATTGTATTTTGTGTGCTGAATGGCAAAGCATATATATGGGAAAATATACGAGTATATTCTCTACTTATGTCTAATTGTCTACTGGGTGTTGAGATGAAGTTGCGGAAGCCGGCAACTGGTGATAATACTTGTCCATACGAACAACTTTTACTATGGAGCCAACTCTTGAATCGCGAAAAAACAATTCTTGAATCGCGAAAGACACACCTCTTTCGCCTCTTCCACATCAATTAATCTAGTCATTCAATCTCTTCTATTCCGGGTACTTTTGACATGACCCTTTTTCAGTATGTCGCCGATTTGGTCTTTTTTTTCACTTTTCTTTCATTTTGTGCACCATTGCAATCTGTAGATTATTAGCTACAATAAGCAACTCTTCTGTCATCTACAAGGATATTTGTAGGTTGTGTGACTAATGCAGAGTGAGATTGATGTGTACGCGCATAGCTGTCAACCTGTCAACCTAACCTACCTACTTATTTACGTCAGTAATAAACCGGCGGCTGTTACACTCGGTTGTTTCCTTTATGTTCCCTTCGGTACATCTCAGTGGCGACGAGGATTGTGATTTACCCCCAAATAAAAAACCATGGCGTTTCAATTAAATATCAGCCCTTTTAATCATAATAATGATGAGTGGGATATTTTTAGTGGACGTTTGAAGCAGTTCTTCAAAATAAACAAAGTGGAAACCAAGGATCAGTGCGCAGTTTTACTCACATACCTGTCGGATGACTCATATCGCTTGGCGCGGAATCTGGTCTACCCGCGCGACTTAGAAGCTGTTACGTACAATGAGCTGGTAGAGGCTTTCAGCAAACATTTCGCACCGAAGAAACCTTCGTATGCTGATAAAGCGAAATTCTACGCGGCAACAAGGAGTCCTGGCGAAAAAATGAGTGATTGGGCGGCTCGACTCAGAGGTCTTGCAGTTTATTGCAACTTCGGGGCTGCTCTGGATGCGATCATACTTGATCGTTTCGTACTCGGTCTGGGCATCGGTCCTGAACGGGGAAAATTATTCGAGCAGGATCCAGCAACCTTGACGCTATCAAAGGCGATAGGATTGGCGGAACAAGCAGCGTGTGCTCGTCAGGCAGGGGCAGACGGTGCAGGGTTCAGTGGAAGCTCCATCAAGGAGGAGCCCATCTACTACAGCAGTGGAGGTGGACGTGCTGGCAGCAGGGGAGGCGCCGGCGACGTCTCGCATCGACGTGGAAGCACTGGTCGTGGGCAGAGGCACTCGTCTCATCGCCACGACAACGATGGAGCATCTCGCTGTGTAGTGTGTGGGATGAAGAACCACGGAGCCGATAGTTGTAAATATAAAAACTATAAGTGCCAACGCTGTGGACAAAAAGGCCATCTAAAGAAGGCCTGTAAGAACAAAACAAGACTAAATAACATTAGTGATCAACCGAACAGTGATACATACGACTCAGATTGCGAGGAATGTAAGCTATTTAACTTAAGGTATGTAAACAACAAACCCATTAATGTGGCTGTAAGGGTTAACGGTTTCCAGGTAGAAATGGAGCTCGATTCAGGTTCAGGTACCTCGGTAATGTCCGAGACATTGTACCGTAAGGAGTTCTCTGATTTAAAACTGAATAATTGTAATCTGAAACTGTGTTTGTACAATGGACATAAAATCACTCCTCGAGGGTATATTGAAACAACGGTCAAGTATAACGGTTCCGTAAAACCGTTGAACTTTTTCGTAATTAAAGACGGAGGACCGCCCTTGTTAGGTCGTGATTTCATGTCAGTATTTGGTGTTGTTTTCACCTCCCTTAATCAAAATAGTGTAGCTCCTGCGACCGACGTAGAATGTTTGATTAATAAATATAATGATTTGTGGTCAGATGAACTGGGAAAATTTAATAAGTTTGAAGTCGATTTGCATCTTAAACAAGGGTCAGTTCCGAAATTCTTCAAACCACGTCCGTTGCCCTTTGCACTTAAAGATAAAGTTGAAGCGGAGTTAGATAAGTTAGTGAATTTGGGCGTCCTTATCCCAGTAAGATATTCAAAATATGGAACACCCATAGTGCCTGTGTTTTGTGAATTTGCGGCAATTTCGCTCTTACTGCGAATAAAGACCTTTACGTTGATAAATACCCGATGCCACGTATTGAAGAAATTTTTGCAACTTTGGGAGGTGGAGAACAATTTACGAAATTAGATTTAAAGTTAGCATACAATCAGCTGGTTTTGTCAGAAGCATCACAAGACCTCACTACGATCAGCACGACCAAAGGTTTGTTCAAATATTCACGCCTGGTATACGGTTTGGCTAGCGCGCCGGCGATTTTTCAACGTACAATGGAGACAGTACTATCAGGCATAGAAGGTATCAGTATTTTTATCGATGACGTCGGAATTTCGGGCCCCACTAGAGAAATTCATTTGCAGCGGTTAGAAATGGTTTTCAAACGGTTAAAAGATGCAGGGTTAAAATTAAAGAGGGAAAAGTGCGAATTTTTCCAAGATAGTATAACTTATCTCGGGTATGTAATCAATAAAAATGGCCTTCACAAATCACCAACAAAAGTTGAAGCTATTTTGAAAGCCCCACATCCTAAAAATATAACGGAATTAAAAAGGTTTCTCGGCATGGTAAATTATTATCGCAATTTTATTCCGAACGCATCCTCGATGCTTAGTCCGTTGCATGAACTGTTAAGGGCAAGCGCTAAATGGGAGTGGAACGAGCGACACAGTCGCGTGTTCGAATTAACCAAGCGGGAACTGGCATCAGAGCGAGTGTTAGCACATTTTGACCCGGAATCGCAGGTGGTTTTAACAGTCGATGCCGGACCGGAAGGTCTCGGAAGTGTATTGTCTCATATTTGCAAAGATGGAACGGAGCGCCCGTTAGCTTTTGCGTCTAGATCACTATCGGTTAGTGAGCGAAATTATAGCCAAATTCAAAAAGAGGCGACGGCCATTATTTTCGGTGCTAAGCGGTTCCATCAGTATTTATATGGACGTCAAGAACCATTTATTTTAAAAACTGATCACCGTCCCCTTTTATCGATATTTGGCAAAAAGAACGGTATATCAGTAATGGCAGCTTCAAGGTTGCAAAGGTATGCTATCTTTTTATCGGCATACAATTATAGTATTCAATACACATCTAGTCAAAATAACCAGGTAGCTGATTATTTTTCACGGGCACCGTATCAAGCGTTTTCGTTAGGTATGGATGACGAAGAGTATAACTTACCCTTAACCAATGTTTTCAACATAAACATTGCGCCGATTACGTTTTCAGATATACAAAATGCAACGGTGGCGGATTCGGTTCTAAGGACGGTCATCAACTACGTTAAATATGGTTGGCCTAGGAAGATTAAATGCACAAAAATAACACCGTATTTTCATTGCAAGTCTGAACTGGATATCGTGCAAGGGTGTCTGTTACGCGGTCACCGAGTTGTAGTCCCTACCGTTCATAGAAACGAATTGTTATCGGAACTACATAAAGGGCATTTAGGTATCGTTAAGACGAAATCGCTTGCGCGCGCAAAAATGTGGTGGCCAGGTATTGATAGTGATATTGAAAGTACGATAGCAGCGTGCGAGTCGTGCTGTGCGCTGCGGAGCGCCCCTCCCCGCGCGCCCCCGGCGAGCTGGCCACGTCCGTCTGCACCATGGGAACGTATACATATAGATTATATGTCTATCGCGCAGAATACCTACCTGATCGTAGTGGATGCTTATAGCAAGTGGCTAGAGTGTTTACATATGGGGAACAACACTACGACGAATGCTTTAATCATAAAATTAAAGTATATATTTTCACGTTTTGGGTTATGTAAAACAATTGTTTCAGATAATGATGTTAAAATTAAATCCAGTGAATTCGAATTGTTCTGTAAATACTATGGTATCGAACACATAACGTCCCCGATTTATCACCCTTGTTCGAACGGAATTGCCGAAAATTCGGTCCGAACATGTAAGAAAATGATCAAGTCCATCCTCAGCAATAAATCTTCTAAAACAATAAACGAGCAATTATTAGAATATTTATTCGAATACCGCAATACGGTGCATTGTACATCCGGTTTCACTCCTGCTAAATTAATGCTCGGCCGCGAACTGAGGAGTAAACTGGATCTTATCTTGCCGCCGCGAGCTCTGGATAAGCGCGAGAACAATGATAAGGCAAATACTCATGTCTGCAAAAGGACTTTCAAAATCGGTGATCATGTTTGGGCCCGGTGGTATGTAAATAGGAAACCTAAGTGGGTAAAAGGAACTGTGAATCAGGTCTTAGGTAATAGAATGTATTTGATACATTTCGTAGATTTTGATTGTATAGACAAAAGACATATTGATCAGTTAATTCAATGTTCAAAAGGGAATAATCTGGATACGGTTGATAGTACTAGTACCAATATTTCAAGTACTGTACCGCGGTCTACATCTCTGCCATATTCACCAATTGTCACCCCTAATGTTATCCAAATTGATAATGATAACAATGCACAAAGTGGCAGCGGCGCAGATGGCTCTTTAGTATCTGTAAGTGAAGGAGATAGTGGGAGAGAGAGAGAGGACAGGACGAGGTGACGTCATCGCCGACAGCTGTTGCTGATAACGTCAATAAAGATACGCCCGCTAAGGATGTTATGCTCGCACCTGTTATTAGTTATAAGAATAGATTAAGACCTAGAAATAAATTGAGTTAATTATAAAGTGTAGTCGTAGTAATAAGATTTATTATTTGTCATCAGGATTTCTAACTAAGGCTGGAGGAGATGATGTGTACGCGCATAGCTGTCAACCTGTCGACCTAACCTACCTACTTATTTACGTCAGTAATAAACCGGCGGCTGTTACACTCGGTTGTTTCCTTTATGTTCCCTTCGGTACATCTCACCGACCCCCATCCTCTTGGCTTTTCTTCCAAGTGTATATTTGCGCACTAGGTCTGTACTAGCTATATGGCAGGTCTTAAACATTTTTTCTCTTTAGTCGACTGTAGCATACGCCACTACTTGTAACAAGAACCGATGCTAGTTCATTTGGGTGACAATTAAGTCGATCTTGGTAATTTTTGCTGTATTACTTAATTTCATCAGGTACTGTTGGTAACTTCAGGTCTTGGTACATGTATTTAATGTTTATATACTTAGGTATCTTTAATATTGATCTTAGGGTTTTTGTTTGAAATCTTTCTAGAATATCTATGCTTGACTTGCATGCAGTCCCCCACAATTGTATGCAGTAATTGTATGGTTTTTACTCGCCACATCTTACACCACTGTTCCATTTTGTGTATTGCTTCTTGAAGTTGTTCTGAAGCGGTATCAGGGTCGCTGTGACTGGCTAAGAAGGCTGTGTCATCAGCAAGCGTACCAATAGTAATTTTTTCAGTTATTGGTATGTCAGATGTATACAGCATGTAAAAAACAGGTCCTAAAACGCTTCCTTGTGGTATTCCTGAATTAATTTCATATAGCTTGGAGCTTTCTTCTTAATGTTTTACCTCGAAGCATCTACCAGACAGTTCAGAGCTCACTACAATAAAGATGGGGTGAGGGACCAAATTTTTAAGCTTATGTTTGAGTCCTAGATGCCATACCTTATCAAAAGCTTGGGTAATATCGAGAATTTGCCATTTTGGCAAAATTGCAAAATCGCCAATTAGGTCAGCATACATCCCTCTAGGGTGGCCTGGTAGAGTGGACACGCAGTCCAGTTTGTGATAGTATTTTTCCAAGCAATATTTCTCAAGATTTTTCACTAGCATAACAATAACTTAATCCTATAAAATCAAAACAAAGGATTTATGTTTTTTACAAGACGACTAGATTAACCTATTTGAACATGAAATTTAGAATTGTATGACGTTGATTTCCGCTAAGCAAGGATCCTGGTAAAATCGAACGGCATCGAGAGAAATAGTGTAATTATTTATAAAAGTACAAATTAGTTGAGTAGGCATAAGATTGATTATTTAGATTATCCACGAAACCCTTAACTCGTACAAGTAAGACGCACTTGATCAATTAATTTATTATCTTTCTCCTTTCCAACAGGAGGAAATCGAAAGGTCAGAGCCACCAGACGCCTTCATTGTGATATACTCCGTAGTGGACAAGGCGTCCTTCCAGAAGGCCGAACAAGAGCTGGCGAGGCTCCTTGATGCTGACATGCTGCGTGCCAGGCCTGCGATCCTAGTTGCCAACAAGATTGACTTAGCACGCAGTCGTGCTGTTTCTACACAAGGTAAATTGCGCTCGTTTTCCTACGGATACGATCTATGATGCTACAGATGCCAACATACTTAGGCATGTGATCTTTGTTGCCTACAAGATTGACTTAGCACGCAGTCTGACTATTCCTGCACAAAAGTCATTTGTGCTTTTTTCATGTAAATAGGTCTTAATCGCGTAGAATAATAAAATTATTTTTTACCCTCATGTAATTTATTCAAAATTCTATGTTTATTTTTATTATTTCTATTTGCACACATTTTTTTCACATATTGCCTATATACTAGGAATTGTATTTAAATGTTCGTATGGGATTTTTTTTAATGGTTTCCAAAATAAGGATCATTGAACCTTGTTCCTGATCACTAACCGAGTCTCCAGTATGAATTCGGACGTTTGATTTAATTTCACCTTGTATATTTTTGGGTACAAACGATTTAAATATCGGTACAATGCGGTACAAACTTAGTACAATTGAATGGCAGTCATTATTACATATCATATATTAGCTTGTATTCTTCGTGCTCGCACCGCCCGCGCGGTTGGAGGGTTGGGGCGGACGAGGAAGCACGCCGTTTATGTGCACGGCCGAGCGCATGGCTATACAGGTAGGGATTTGCTATCGAGATATATCTTGAGATTAATTTTTTTATGAATAACCCTTGAATTATGTTAAAATTTATTCATGTTAAGTAGACTACGCCAACACCTGTTTTACGGAATTGACCCTTAATATAAATATCTTTAGATTATTACGAAGTATTTTGTACTGTATAAGATAGTTTTTTAGCTACTTTAGGTGGGTATGAAGTGATGATATTAATAAATAACACTGGTAAACAGTAGTTTTGTTTTATGAAGTTTCATACTTGATTTTGTATGATTCTGCCTCGCTGATCCCAAATCTGTTGTCAGATTTTCTCTAGCAGCTCTAGTTTTTGAAATATTAACATATTACATTTTTAGCGAAAAATACTCGAATTATAAAATGAAAAAAATTGTTTCTCTAACCTAACATGAAAAAAACTTTCTTTTGTAAGATTTTCTCGCATGAATCGAAACTTCAGCCTTGTTTTGAATGCTCCAGCAGTAATCAGCCATCATATTTGCATTCCAACGACCCTGGTATCGCTTTTCCATCGTGCGAATGTCCTGATGAAAGCGTTCTGCTTGTTCTTCGCTTAAAACGCCTAAATTTTCTGGGAAGCGGTCTAAATGGCTGAAGAAGAAGTGCATCTTGATGCTCATGTTACATCCTAGTCTTTCAAAGTGCAACATGAGCTGCTCAATGTGTTGAATGTAGTCTGGAGACTTTTTATTTCCTAAGAAATTTTGCACAACCCAAACAAATTCAATCCATGTAGATTTCTCTTTATCTGTCATACAGTCAGAAAATTTTTGATCCTTTATTAGTTCCCTGATTTGAGGACCGTCAAAAATACCAGCTTTTATTTTTTCTGTGCTCAATTTCAGGAATATTTTACTGATATATTTAAAACATTCCCCATCCTTGTTGAGAGCTTTTACAAATTGTTTTATCAGACCTAATTTTTATATGGAGAGGGGGTAATATAATGCGGTACCTGGCTACTATAGGTACATTTATCACATTCATACTACCCGGCACTAAATCCACTCTCAAAGGCCAAACTTTTTTAGTCCAGTGTTCTGTTTTAGGTCGGCTACCCCACAAGCACATAAAACAGCGGTATTTGGTATATCCTCCTTGCTGACCCAACAGAAAATTGACCATTTTAATATCAAAGCATATCAGCCAGTTATGTTCTATGTATTTTATTTCCTCCATAACCAAGGGGATATTCCTCTTGAACTTTTGTTGAAATTTGGAATCCATGGCTTACTAAACACTTGTAATGGCGTCCCAAAGAAGTCCAATTAGGCCTTTTTTATAAAGTCAGACGCACTTAAACGACATTCTCAAAACATATATTCACCACAAACAGCACAAAAACTATTTGGGTCGTTTAAGCAAGTTCTTCTTAATCTAGACATATCGATTTATTTATGAAATTTAAAAATTTTTTGCACTAAAAAAAAATATTAGTAAGTCGCGTAACGAAATTTTAAGAAGTATCTGTATCACAAAAACTAGAGCTGCTAGAAAAAAACTGAGGGTAGATACGAAATCAGCAAACCCAAATTAGTAAGAAACAGTTTAGAAACTTCATAAAACAAAAAAAAAGTTGAATTTTGTTTACCAGTGTAATAATATGCGTTTTAGCAAAATAGGTAATCAATGTTTAATTCTACATCATACATTTTTGCTTCAGACACAATTTTTGCTAAATTGACATCATTCTGGTATTCCTGCGTTGATTTATCTTTTTTACGCTCTTTAAAGAAGTTGTATACCTTATACACAATTTCTTTTGCCTGTCTTCCAATCGGTTTGCTCATCTTCGGATCGTGATGTCGTGTGCGTTCTACAAAATGCGACAAGTTCCCAATACACAAGTAGCCGTGGCGAGTGACCTCCGGCGACTGGCGGTCCGTCGCACGCGTCGCGCTCGCCCACCCTCCCGCCATTCTGCCCGCACCGCCTCCGAGGCCGTGCTCCCTCGTCCGCCCCAACCCTCCAACCGCGCGGGCGGTGCAAGCACGAAGAATACAAGCTATAATTATTATCGTTTACCCAGTTGCCAACTTTAGTACGTTGCCTTTGTGAAATGTATCCGGGCGGATAATAGCACCAGGTATAATAGATTTTTTTTTTCAAAACACTGTGTCAAGATTTATTGAAAAATCTCTCATACACAGCAGTCAAAGATCGACCTTATTTTATAGTAAGCAAATATTAGCCTAGGAGCTCAAAATCGTGCTCGTTTTATTTCTTTTTCTTCTTAGATTTCTGAAAGCGGTAATTGAATATAACAATAACATTTTTGTAGCATTAATTTTCATTTAAAGCTTTTAGAAAAGTAAGAAAGAAAACAATTACAGAACAAAATAATATTGTTTCGGAGTACTCCCTCGGCTTACATATTTTATTAGTACACCCTAAGGTACCTTCATTCCAAATTGTGCTATTATCCGTCTGGTAACGGTAACTTTAAAATAGAGCTTGACTACTTCACACAGAAATTGATACTTGTCGTTGTTGGTTCTTGATGGAACATTTGCAACATATTGTAAATGAAATTAATTCTTGGTAACTGTTTCACTGATTGTTTATTAGACTAGCAACTGGTTTTTGTTACGATGTTATTTTATTTATTTGTTTTATTTTATGTTATTTAATTTAATTAATAAGATGTTTTTTATCGAAACCGGTCGCTAGTCTAATAAACAATTAATAAACTAAATTGTCCAAACGCGACAGCATGTTTGGCGAAACCGACCCTTAAATTGCCACAACAATTATTACCTAACGTAGCTCAGAGCTCGGAAAATCTTAAAATTGTGTTAATTGACATGTATTTTTTCATCATTTCAGCTAACAAGTATTTTTAACCCTTTAATTATACATTAAATAATATATGTCGGGCACAGTGGAAACTCACGCACTTGGAATTCATTTTCGAGAATTTGAATATTTAATTTGCTACTGAAACGTCGTGATTGGATCTCGTAATAAATGAGTAAATTTTGAATTAGATTTGAATACTAGATAATTTCTAAATGACTGTTGATACCGTTGATTGTTGGCATTTTTTGGAAAAAATCGTGAGCTAGTAATAATGATTTTCTATTTATTATAATGTCTGAGGTGAGGCTACGATACGACACGATGATGTAGCGATATTAACGAAAAGTCGGATGCCCTTTTCTTAAAATGGTAATAATTCATATCACAATAGGCCCTATTATTCACGTATTATTTCGAAAAAAACAAAAGTAAATACCGAGTATAAGAGAACACCTTATTTTCAATATGACTAGAATATTACCTAATGTAGTTTCATTCAAGGTCATCTGTCCATTTACGCTAGATAGATATGTTAAATGCTTTGACATTAAGGCCCTTAATATCGCCAAATGGGTACTTTCTAAAGCCTACTCCTCTTTTATGGCCAAACCAAAAATATTGAAAAAATGATTAATGGATTATCAACTCTAGGATAACATATACAACATTTTTCTTTTTCTTACCACCAAAACTTCTATATGAAAAATTGTTTTAACTGAATGGTGTTTTTTTGGCTTGAATTCCCTACTGCTCCTAAGTGGCTTAGGCGATTTAATTCATTTATGCTTTGATAAATAGATAAACTTAATAGCTATAAATATAACATAGAATTATTCAATCGAACAATTACGTCCATGTGAAAAGTATTATTTTCTCCTATTTTGCCCTATCAAGGACGCAGCGAGCGTCGTAACAGCCACCATGCATTGTGCACTGATATGAACGTTATTTCAATGCCATTTCCGTTGATATTCGTACAGACAAACATCGAGCTGCTAATTTGGCGACGGTAATCGCCTTAAACTGTGATTCATTAAGATTTTTAAAGTAGATATAGATTCGGCATAACACGTCTTAACTTATTTGACAGGACTAACCTTATTTTAAGCGTCCTGTCTTTTTCTTTCTTTAGCGAAAAGACAACGACAGAACGCTTAAATTAAGTTGAGTCCTGTCAAATAAGTTAAGATGTGCTTCACTGAATCGGTACAACTCTTTGCCTACGGGAAAAGCTATGATAATTTTCAACCGATTTGTAAATATTGTTCATACGCTGACAAATCTCTTTAGGTCGGTATACCAATTTATTTCTTCATTTTATCCGCTATTGGGAAGTTTGAGGAAGAAAATTGATTTCCCAATAGACAAGGAAAGGGGACGTAATCTCAAAGAGAATAAAATTATTGCTGCCATATTTCTGCCGAAATATTCCAAGTGAGACATCGTAAAATCATTTAGTTATTTTCTTCGAGTAACTCGAAATTTTACTCGATATTATAGACTTCCGTTCGTAACTTGATGTATTGTAGAAAAGTTTTTTTCATATTTATATTTATATATTTATTTAAACATACAAATATAATCTTAATTAATCTAAGACAAAGCTGCAATACACGTGTCTGTCTATGTATTTGCTTATAAATTGTAACTTCTAAATGGATTTGAATACTGTTTTCACGATCATTTGCATATTCAGATAGTCTGTAGAAGTATAGAAATATTTTCGTTTCATATATTCACTAGTCTTACATAGTTCGCTTCTTGTTACGCGTTGCAAGACAATGTAAATTGTAATTTTATTGAAACTTGAAAAAAATTCTATTACTAGATATTCAATTAACCCCAGTATCTTTTCACAGATGGCAAATGCATGGCGTGCACATACAAGGCGAAATTCATCGAAGTGTCAGTCGGGATCAACCACAACGTCGACGAACTGTTAGTAGGAATCCTGAACCAAATCCGACTAAAAAGGCAACAGTACTCCGCTGAAGGAGGCAGGGAATCCTCGCCAGCGCATTGGTACAAGTCAAGAGGCGTGGTTAGAGCCAGTATGAAGGCTCGACAAATGCTCACATGGATATTTGGGAAGGAGGATTCGAAATTCAAAAACTGTGAGAACTTACACGTGCTGTGAGTAGAGCATAGACAACTCTATGAAATAGAGGACGATGGACCTGTGTTCGTGTGAACTTGTCGGACGCAATGGAAAACCGGACTTTTTACGAGTGTGATGGGAAGTGGTGTTATTGTGATGGATCATTGTGTTCATGGTTCACGTAGCAGGACCTTAATAAATCTATGTTTTTATTTTGTTTTGTTTTTTGTGGTTTTTATGTTTATGTATAACGCCAAAGATTGGTCTAAATTATATTTGTGTTGTTATGTAGTTATGTGCCAAATTGACGAGAGAATTTAACTTAAATGTACCTAGTTTTAAGTGTTAGTTAAGTAATGATGATAAGTACAGTATTTCCTTGTATACTTACATGCTTAATTACATATTAAATTGTAACTTACATATTAAATAACGTATCAGCAATAATAATAAATAAGGTAAGTGAGAGAGTATGTAGAACTTATATCAGATAATTTGAAATAAACAAATATTGGACCATGTACCTAAATCCTACCTAAAACAAATATTGGACCATGTACCTAAATCCAACCTAAAACAAATATTTAATAAATTTAATAATTTAATAACAGATTTAATAAAAGGCTTGAAGTATTAAAAACAATTAAGAGACGAAAAACAGCATATTTTGGTCACATTTATCGACATGAAAAGTATAACATGTTGAAGAACATTTTAGAAAGGAAAATGGACGGAAAACGGGGAAGGGGGAGAAGGCGGATGACATGGAGTGATAACGTAAAAACTTGGACTAACATAAAAGACGCTGCCAGTCTCTGCAGACTGGCACAGAATAGAGAAGAGTTTCGTGTGGCGGTCGCCGACATCCGCTAGGATATGGCACCCCCAAGAAGAAGAAGAAAACAAATATTGGACCATGTACTTAAATCCTACCTAAAACAAATATTGGATCACGTACCTAAATCCTACCTAAATAAAAATTGGACCATGTACCTAAATCCAACCTAAAAAAAAACCTTATCACAAAACGTATACTAAAACACAAGTGTAAAATATATCGATTATATCATCAAAACTTTGTTGAAAATGTTTGCCTTATTTGTTAAAAAATTTGTCCTGATAATATAACTTCTCTTTTCGCAATTTGTATAACTGAAATACGACTAAGAAATTATTTAGATTTCTTGGACAATATGGTACATGTTTGATTCATATAGCCAAATTTATACTGGATATTCCGTATTTTATTTTTGGGAGTTTGATAAACGTTCAAGTTCAACTCTGAGCCGTTTAAGCACACTGTCACCAAGCAGCTTAACCTAGGTTTATTTAACTTTTTATCCATGTCACATCAAACCATAGAGATAAGGACAAAACACAAAAATAGAGTAAGAATATAATAAAACCGAATTTTTAATAAGCTTTAATAAGCTATACTGACCGTTCGTGATTGTGGGAAATGCGCTTTTGACTTCTATGGTGCATGAGCTTTTTCACATTGCCACGAACTTTTGACTGTTGCAATAGTTGCAATGTGAAATGGCTCATGCACAGAAGTTAAAAGTAGGAGTTAAGGACATATGTAAAAGTTTTAGCGTCCCTGTTACTCCATATGTGAAAAAATCCTCAGTGCATTTCCACTATTATGAACTGTCAGGTTACTCCAGTTAATTAAAAATCCGACTTTAGTTAGTTAGTTCCTGACACAAGTGGTTTTCAGTATGAGATCAGTGAACGAAAAAACTTAGAAGTCTGATTAGAACCAACTGAAAAATGTCCACACGATAAAGTGTGTTGAGCACAATTTCGGCTCCAATAGCGCTCATTGTGTCTTTGAGTCGGCCAATCACGGTTGACCTAGTACGAACAAATCATGACAATAGTACGAACCAATCATGACAACAGCACGAACCAATCATGACAACAGTACGAACCAATCATAACAACAGTGCGATCCAATCATGACAACAGTACGAACCAATCATAACAACAGTGCGATCCAATCATGACAACAGTACGAACCAATCATAACAACAGTGCGATCCAATCATGACAACAGTACAAACCAATCATGACAACAGTGCGAACCAATCATGAGTCTTTTGCTCTCATCAGTCTCAGGTGTCGAATGACACTGTTAGAAATGAGCCTTCTATGTTTTTTTTTCATTTATTCGTGTAATTGATTCAAATAAGCGTTACATTGCGGAATTACATCAGCAATATTCTGCTATACAGGGGCGGGCGGTGCTCGAGTTTGCATTTTCAACATCATGCCAAGTGATAGAGTTATAGTAAAACACTGCAAATTATAAATAAATCGCATATAAAATTCGCATAATACGAGTAATTCGGCTTTGTTTCTCACAGGATCTCCAGTATAATTTAAGCTGTATTGATCAAAGCCTCCTTGTACATAATTATTCAGTTATTAAATTTAAATAAAGGGTCCACTATATTCCTTCCAAACAGGCCAAAATTAAATACCTACCTACTGATACTAATGTACTAAATGTATAATACAATTATCTTTAACCTAGTATAATTGTAGATTCATGATTGAAAGGTACGTAAAGGCAGTAATAATTGTTTTGTTAGACAAATCTATAGAAAAAAAGCTTTGCCTTTTTTTTTTTTTCAAAAGTGTCCTAATTTTCTACATAACTTCTGTACTGCCTTTGCCTTACTTAAAAAATGTACTTACTACTTACGACGTACTAAATGCCTCGGCAATCTTCGGTTTTAAAAACAACTCAAAAGTTATTTTAGTAATATTGTATTTCTTTTATCATACGCCATGGGCTTTCTATTGGCTAATACCGAACCTGATGAAAAGCATTGATAAGATATAGGACGAAGGGCACACGCCCAAATAATGGGAATTGAAAGCAGGTGAGGCGTTAATCAGGCTCTCCAGGGACTTCCACAAAATCTACGGAAGTCTGTAACGGACTAATACTACGCAACTGCCTGTAACCACTCTTCCGGTACAGCTTCTCATGACGTCATGCCGCAGCACGTTAGTCGCTTGGCGGCATGTTTTCATCATAAGGGTGTGTGATAATGATAATATTCAAGTGGCTAACAGCCAGTTGCAAAAAGGGTTTTTAAGTTTAATGAACCTTTAAAGTTGCCATGCCATCCCTTACATTGTTCTTGACAAAGAAAGTGACAGAATTCATTTTAAAGTTTCATTCAACTTTAAAACCCTTTCTGCAACTTTCCGTTAGAGCTGTAATTTAAAGTAACCGTTACTGGGTGGATAATGGCTCCAAATTTGGTATGCGGGTACCTTAGGGTACTGATAAATGTTAAATTAGTAACAACGCGGAAAAAAAAAATCTCTTCTGATTTTTTTTCTTTCTTATTTTTCTTAAAGCTGTTAATGGACCTTACAACAAAAATCTTACTGCTAATTTTCAATTACAGCTATAAAAAACTAAGAAAAAAAAAACTATATTATATATAGAAAAAAATACATATTTTTTGGGCTTCAAGGCTAATATTTGGCAGTACACCCCAAGGTACCCTTATATCAAATTTGGTGCTGTTATCAGCCCTGGTAACGGTAATTTCACTTAGCCACCGTACTATAAGCAACGGCCGAAGCCACCAATTAAAGTAATTGGATTAGTAACACGGTAAAAAACTCAGTTATTGTTGCTGCACGATTAGAATTTTGGATAACAAATTTCATTATGAATCGTACAACAAAAGAAACAAAGATTACCGAGGCACACAACTTATTTTATATTACTGTACAAATTATATGCGCATGCACTCAGGATTTGATGTTCTATTTCTAGAACGCTAGCATACCTCGGTATGTTTTGTATTTACTAGCAAATTTAATATAAAGTACTTATTTATTTGAATGTGCGTAAAATTTAGTAATTAAAATATTGTGTAAAATATATGTCGTACTTTACATCTACATACTAATATACTAGACTCAAAGACTATGATAGTAGATTATATCGAGCGGAAACGGTGTCATTTTCTCGAGTTCGTTAGCGTGAGGTCCGAGCGAAGGCGAGGAAGGTTTTATATAATTATAAAACACGTCACGCAAGGTTTAAAATTTGTAATTTTTTTTCAACTACACCACACATAATAAACTTGTCCATCCGTGGCCAGCGAGGTGAACTCTGACCATATCTTATTTTGTTTTTTGGCTACGTTTAGATGTATTTCAATTTTGTGTCAGTCGTTCCGGTTGTTTTAGTCACCCAGAATCACAAATCGACTATGAAAAATTTAAACGAGCTTTGCTATCTAAACGAATAAGTCACGCTATGGCTAATAAGTTATGCAGGCTTTGCCTAAATTTATACGCTGGCAGGTGTCACTATGCTTTTGAATGTGCTAGCTGTAAAGAAGCACACAACGCTCCAGGACCATTTTAAGTACAATGATACCTGTTTTTCTGTTCGCGCTTGTCCATTACCACGCTAGATGGAATCAATGTAACTTAAAATAAAGCGCACTCGCTAAGTCAAAGTAAAGACCAAGTATTACTACGTATAGACCGATAACTCCTATACATCAAGGCGTAGCAAATTTTTTACGCGCCCTAACGACACTAGGTGTCGCCAAGTGTTGCAAATAAGCATAATTTGGCTGCAAGTAAACATGTGGCTGTAATAGCTTTGCTTAGAAAAACTAGATGGTGCTAAGTTGGCAAGAATAACAGTGAATATTTCAGCGTCATCTATTATCGAAGTGGGAATTATTTTTATGTTACGTGACATTGCTGTGCCACTACCGTCACTAATCGGTCTTTTGTAGCATCGTGTTCGTTAGAGGATTTAGCAACGCCATCTAGGTTTTGTTAGAATTGTACACTTTTTTTGTGGCTACAAACTGATGTATGGGAACTGCTACTCTATACGTAGTAATAATTAGTCTATGGTCAAAGATAAGCCATGGCGGAACCCACCTGTTGAATTGAATGGGTTTGTCAGGTAGTTGGATCTTGGTCTAACTGTCCAGGATATGCTGGCATTGACCTCCTTGTTTATGGGAGGTCAATGTACGCCGGACATATTTGAAGTAATCAGTGGTGTATCTCAGTTTACGCCACTCTGGGAAGATCTTATTCAGTAAAACTTTTTTCTTAAATTTCTCGTAAATTTAGACCTGCATCTTATCCCATTTGTAACAAGTTAATAACAGTGCCTTTTAATTGTTAAAATTGTTGTTTAATTTTGTTGTTTTTCTTTGGATATATTTATTGTATTAATTAATACTTTATCCTTAAGTTGTAAAATAAAAGTTATTTCAAGATAAATGGTAAGTTTGTTGTTCGTAGTTTGAAATCTACAAATCAAAAAAAAATATCTATGCATTTGGGAAGTGTATGAGCTTGATATATTGTTATTTAAACGTTAGTTTATGAGGATTAATTAGTTTATAGTACTCGTAAACATTGTAAATAAGGATTGACAATAAAAAAAATATTTTAGTGTTCTTCTCTTCTTTTTTTTTTCTTTGTGATGATATTTATTATTCCAGATTTATTGATACAGGAGACTTGGTAAGTGATCAGAAACAATTGCCAATTTTTTTGTGAAATCGACCAATTTATTTTTACAAGTTTTGCTGACTTAACAACTCTTTTCGAGCCAAATAAATTTTGAGCCATATTTTGCAATATTTTTGATATAATAATAAAAGTCTTTTAGATGTAAGATCTCCAAATAGTCACAGGTCCAAATCACAGTCAAATAAATGTTTACAAAACAACCACATCCATAAACAAAATAAGTTTTAGTTTACTCAAACCTTTGTTTTGTTTCTTTTTTTGTTACTGAGTCTCCAGCATCTGCCTAAATAAAAGTCACATTCTACAAAAAAGTTATTGAAAAAAAAACAACAACTGAAACACCAATTAATTCACAATTATTCTTTGAACCTACTTACCAAATGAATGGAATTGCCAGTGGTTCCTAAAATGGTAGTTTGAAAACTTTGTAAATCGTTCTATTTATCCACATTTGTGCCTTTATCCTTGTCAAAATTACAAAAATGTTTTCTTTTAGATCATTGCAATCCGCATATATTTTATATTATGTAATTAAGACATGGGCCTTAATCGTGTACGGTCGACAATACAGATAACCAGGCCAAGCGTACACATTTTGGGCATAAAACACACTGACAAGTGACTATCGATATTGCGTATGATTGGCTCAGACCATTTTTTGGTCAAGGCAACCATTTCGACTCCTAGTCTTAGGACTAGCCGATCTTCTGAGAGTATACCGTCTATACATATCAATGGCCTCAGGTGGTCAGGCTTTGGCATCGATGTCAGTTTGGTGCTGCTCCTCGAAATCACGTAATTTTCAGGGCACTGTGCTGATGCCAATGCTTCAGAGGGCTCTTTAAAGCACCTTTTGGCCGCACTATTTTTGCTTGCCCTCCTTCAGTTCAGAACAAAATATTGCGTGTAACTAACGTCTGGACTTTAGTATCTAAGTATTTGCGCTGGGCCTTGTTAATTATTTCTTTTGTTGACTGTACACACAAAACTTAATTTAACACATATAATTATGCATTAGAAATTTTCATTGTTATGTTATGTATGAATGAATCATGGTTACTAGCTACCCGAGGGCAAAAATAATTCATGTAATTGTGTTGTAAAATACACGAAAAAATTAACATTGATATTATTTATGTTCAAGATAAAAACACCAATTTAGAAAACACATAGCAATAAAGAGACCACGGCGTTTGATTGTGTTGTTAATATAGATTAGTATACATACCTAGATGTTATCATATCATAGATAGATCATGTTTATAAGCTAAAGTTATGTCAACAGTTTAGCAGATTCTGAAGGCTTTAATTTTACTTTAAGTGCTGGCAAAACTTGGTTTCTTCCAATGTAATTTAGCATCTGTTTCTAACCTTTAAGGATTATTTTACAATGAAGAACATTTCGTTTCGACATCAATTACATTAAAGCCTTCAGAACCAGCTTCATTTGTTATGATATTGTACAAAGTTACTTTGAAAACAAACAACAAATGATGAAATAAGATACACAATCAGAATTGTATACCAAATATTAACTAGAAGAAAACAAAGTTACAGATCGCGGAGTTAATATAAAATATGTTTTTCAGAAATTTGTGATTTCAGCAAATGGTAAAATTCCGCCGTTCACAAACGGCGTCGTCAGTTTCTAAACGCTCGCTATTTTGCTATTTGACAAATCTTCGTCAAATAGTGGAATTCGGTATTTTCTAATTCGCCTCGGCATATAGTAATTCTGTTAGAAGTATTGATGGCTGCCCCGCTCCGCTTCGCTTCGCTCGGCTCCCAATATGTAAACCTAACACGCTCATCGTCGCACCTATTTTTGACTTTCGATTTCGGCTTTTTAGAAAATAACGAAGTCAACAGACGGTCTCAATTTGCCCAACGGCAAATTGCAAAACAACGAGCATTTAAAAACTAACTGCACCGTTTGTTAACGGCGGAATTTTGCTATTTGCCTGCCACATATCAATAGGTTGTTTAAAATTGGATTATTTTGCAAATAAATCTAAAAATGTATTTGAATGATTATAGCTAGGCCACTACGTAATCTGAACTAGGTATCTGAATAATCTATTTAAAATAATGTTTTGTTAAAGTTTGTTGAAGAAAAACTTAATTATAGCAAACGTAAAACATACAGTCGGCAAGGTTCCCGTCTGTCCATCTTAAGAGCTAGTTTTGTGTGCGGTGGTTTGCGGCAACTTCCGCTTGCCCGGCCTTGCCAGTTTTTGTCTGCCAATGTCATGCTCAACCATAAACTTTTTTTTATAGTTATAAATGATCTTTATAATGAAGTCTGATGGACCCGCAAAAGCCATAAAAAGTGTCTCTTTTATACTTTCATTGGTCAACAAAATAAAAGGTGGGGCTAGCTGAGATTGCCACATGCAAGCAACAAGGTTTTGAAACTGGACAGGCGCGAACCTTGCCGACTGTACCTAGGTTTCTCAGTATACGAGAGATTTCTAAAGAATAACTCTGTACAATCCTTCCTAAAGTATGTAAATAGTAAAGGAATGTAAGTTTAAAGTTTTGGTGGATAAAAAATAAAAACAATGTACTTATTTATATAATTGTAATCTTTTTTGTAGTGCTTTAAGTAATAGAATTTTTCATGAGTCCAATAATATAATTTGTTGGTTAAAAGTAAATAAAAATATTTCGGAAATATTTTTTTTTTATATACCTCCTACCCTTGAAATAGTTTAAAACATTATTAGACTGCAATACAAACTAGAAAATCTCAATCAGAAACAAATCCAAAGACAAGAATTTGAAAAAATTCCCCGGGCCAGGATTCGAACCTTTCTTAACTTTCTGAAGCCACAATATTGTAGCGACGACAGCGCCATCTGTTTCTTAAGAACAAGGCGTGAAATTACATAACGCACTCGTGAGCATTCTGTATGTGCAGTACAAGCTAGTATATCAAGCAGATGCAAAAATAACAGTGGACAAGTATGATGGAAGAATTCGCCGGTCTAGGTAGGAACCTCGGTGGCGCAATTGGTAGCGCGCTTGTCTTGATAACAAGAGGTCGCAGGTTCGAATCCTGGCCCGGGGAATTTTTTCAAATTCTTGTCTTTGGATTTGTTTCTGATTGATATTTTCTAGTTTGTATTGCACTCTAATAATATTTAGAGTATTCATAGCGATGGATTTCGCAAAATAAACATAATCATAGTTTAAGACATGAAAATAATTTGTGGTTTAATTAAAAAAATTGTCAAAAATGGCGTTAATTCGAGTTCAGCTATTTTAATTACTGGTAAAGACAAAATTGAATTAGTAATTCAGAATTCAGTAAGATTTAAATTACAAAAGTATTTATAGCGTCTTTTTAGATTTTAAACATGATTTTAATGCAATATTAGTTAAGTCGTTAAAGTCTAAATCCCACTAATATTATAAATGCGAAAGTTGGTGTGCTTGTGTGTGTCAGTTAGTATGTTTGTTACTTCTTCACGCAGAAACAGCAGGACGGTTTTGGATGAAACTTCGAATGGAGATAGCTTATACCTTGAATTAACAAATGGGTTACACTTTATCTCAAAAAAAACACAGTTCTCATGGGAAAAAGGATGACGGAAAAGCGAATATCACGCAGGCGGAGACGCGGGCAAAAGCTAGTATATTAAATTAAATAAATTTATAAATAAATGTATAAATAAATCAAAATTGTTGGTTATAAGTATTTAGTAAATGTGTTGAATCTACAAAAACTACAAAAACCGGGCTACAAAAACATTAAAACATTGCAGCTGTAAGTAGGTAATCAACAATATTTTACTTGCCAGGTGGTTCTTTTCGTTCATCATTCCAAAAGTGTGCACAACGATTTAATCGACAACAAACGACGGTATTAAATATACAACTTAATTTAAAGAAAGAGTTTAAATTTAGTAAATAAGCACTTATCTTGTAATGTGCGAGAGAATTTAAGGAATCTGAGCTTTTTGTCTAAGTTAAGAGAAACTTGAAAAGTTATACAGGTAAATTTTCTTTTATCTGTAACTAATTCTCAAATAAAATCTAATTTTAAGTATATATTTAATACATTATTGTTCAGGAAAAATACCCCAAATTTACATTTAACGTAGACAAAAATAAGGATATTTAAATCTTTTTTGATTTAGAAGAAAGAAAGAAAGAAAATATTTATTTCAGACCGAAATCCATATCTTAGGCACAATATATGCTTAAAAACTATCTTAGTATCCTAATTTACACACAAAAACAAAACACAGAAAAGGCAGAAGAAGTCGCTGTTGCAGACATCACACAATTAAATAGAGTGATGCCTACAACAACATCCTCCTGGTGAAGCTCTGTGACTCCACGTGAACCCTGTTCCAGAATCCCAGAACGAGACTGTCCCAACGATCAACAATGCCCTCCAAGATGCTGTTGGGGCTGCCCCTAAGGGAAGCCACACTTTTTCGGTAGCAATACTAAATACACTAAAGCTGCTCTAGATCCCGTATTTAAATACTATTTAAACTTAAGGCGACATGTAAAACTTTTGGCGTCCCGGTTACTCCATATGCGAAAAAACCCTCAGTGCGAGAGGGACAGGTTCGTGGAAAAGTAGCAAAAAGTCCGTTTTTTATCAATATAAAATGTACTAAATTTGCTTTCAAAATTTCGTTTAACTAGGTCCTAGATACCCTTAAAACTGATCTAACAAAATATAATTGCAGTCCATGTATCATTTTTAATTGTCAAACCAGGAGAATTGGTGTCGAAAAAGACCTCATTTCAATAAATATTTCTATTGAGCCGAATTTCTCCAATCGCGTTTCTGTTTTAACAGATCCCTAGAGAAAGATTCCAAAAATAATATTCTATTTTATCAAAATAACTTACTGAAGTAGATATGCAAGTTCTTAAAGTGTCAATTTTTTTTCCGTAGTGCCTTAAAGAACAACAGGAATTTATTGAAATTATTTCACATTTATTAATCTTAGTGACAACCCAGTTAAGATATTTTAAAAACATATTAGGTTTAATTGTCTTTTGCTTTGCTACTTGGGTAAATAAATATCACAAATAAATATTTCATCAACGCTATGTTTTATCACCCGTGGTTTTATCAAACAAAACATCTCATATATTATGTGCTCGGACAGCGCCTGTCCAAACATATTTCCAGGTCAGGTCGTATATATCATAAACATAACACAGTGATCATTCCCTGACGTCATACACACGCGCCCACCCAGACAAGGGTCATCTCGCTGCCAAATGTTCCACTTAAGGGCTCTGTTGTCCGAACTACGCTCTTACAAACGTATTATGTAAAATACAAAATACAAATACAAATTATTTATTTCTTGAAAACTTACACTAAAACATGCTTTAAAATTAAAAATTAAATCCTTAATCTAAACATAAAAAGAAAACAGTTATAATAAATGATTAAAAACAAATTATTTAGTGTCTACGTTTTCCAGTGGACCCCAAACTAAGTCGGGCTTGTCACGTGGGATCCAGAAATATGATTACCAAAGTACGAGTTTTGACAGGGTTATACAATGCAACAGTTTTGTGACAGTAAAATAATTTTTGTGGGTACATACATGAATAGTTATTATTTTTACAAGTAAGTCAAAAATCAATTAATAAACTAGTTATATTGTTAGATAGTAATAATAAGTATGTATATAATGTATATAAATAACTAATAAATAAGGGCTACCTATGAGGGGTGTTGAAGCAATGCTTCGGTAGCGTCGTAATCCAATGTAGACAGATAAGTTGTAACAGTCCTCTTAGCCTCTTTAACTGACGATGTTTTTATGCCTGTTACATTGCAAATAACGTTATAACTATATAAAAGGAAAACTAAAATTGTTAAAACGCTGGGCAAAAACGGTTTTTACCAATGGGACATCTATTCTGTATACTCTTTTAAGTAACAATGATGGATACTGCAATGATGTAAAAAAAGGTTAATACTTGCGATTGTCGGCTCTTGGTGAAACATCATCATGGATGAAAACAAATCCAAAAACCTCAGAACACATCAATGCCAAAAACAAAAAAAATCCCTTGAGAATGCTAATAAGGCGAAACTAGTTGGGTTAATTGTGTTATCAAGTAAATTGTGAAACAGTACAAGTGTTTGTTTTCACCCAGTATTACGTAAACCCTATGAGTTTTGATTTTAGGTTAAAAGAGGAAGTTGGGTAACATGTCGGAAGATTTCCCATAGTTTAATTTCTAAAAGATGTTTTTTTTTTCAGGGAATATATGCCATTTTCACCATTTTGGTATATAAATCAACCATTATTTTCTACTGATTTTTTTAAGAATTGTCCGATGTGACGTCACTTGATAATTTTAGATATTATACTGATTGTGATTTGTGATTGCTTATAAAAAGTCTTGGTATGTCTCTGTTTGTCTACTCATCTGTCATCCAGCTGTCAAATCAGTCGAAAGCAAACTTTTACAAATTTATCTTGATAGCAAACGGCACATTTCTAAACAGCCATTTCTTAAGTGAGATCAAAAGAAAGGCAAATGGATGTTGCAACTTTTTCGTAAAAATATTCATCATCATGATGTTTTTTAGACCACAAGTTCTAAAATATGGTGTATTAAACCTAAATCTCGAAATTGTTTTCGAATTAACACACCTTAACATAATTTAATCTATGCCGTAGGGGCATATTTGTGTTCGGTCTACATGTCGCAGGCAAATAGTAAAATTCCGCCGTTTACAAACGGCGCGGCGTCGTCAGTTTCAAAACGCTCGCTGTTTCGATATTTGACGAATCTTCGCCGAATAGTAGAATTCGGCATTTTCTAATTTGCGTCGGCATATAGTAATTCTGTTAGAAGTATTGAGGGTCACCTCGCTCCGCTTCGCCTCGCTCGTCTCCCAAATCCTATGTCGGACCTTTATTTCACTTTTTGGTGAAAGACTTTCGATTTAGACTTTTTAGAAAATGAAATTAGCCGAAAACATTGTCGCGTAGCACCGGCGTAGCCAGGGGAAGGTTTTGGGGGTTGGGGGTTTAACCCCCCCCCCCCCGAAAAGTTGAAAATATAAGGCCCACTTGCAGCATGTTTTTAACTCGACTTTAACTCGGGTTAAGTCAAAAAATAGAGGGTTAAGAAAAATGTCTCTTGCACCAATCAAAATCTCGGGTTAAACTAGGGTTAAACTAAGAGAAAGTCATCAGAAATTAACATGACTCTCACCTTGAGTTAAACTCGGGTTAGCGAAGTAATGTTACCAGTTTGACTTAAATTGTGTTGTTTCCAATGACATTATATAGATACTATACCTCATTGGTTGCAACTAATTACTTTATGGTAACATTCTAAATAAATGTCAAATGTCAAACAATCGCTTAGCTCGAGATAACTAATCCGCTTCGATATTATCATGGTGCAATAAAACTAATGAAATGTTGGGTTAGTGAACTCTTCCCTTGGGTTAGTTAACCCGAGGGTCAAGGATTTTTTCTCGATTATGCTGCAAGTGGGCCTTACAATCCTTCCCATGATTTGATGTTTTCCAGGGCAAGTGCCACTTCTGCTAGCAGCTGCTAGAAGCGTTTGCAAATAATTTTTCACAAACATCATGAATATTATATATTGAAAAAGGCGTTACTTTGCGGAAGTCCATCATGAATTTGTGGGTATATTAATAATTTGCAATTGTTTAGCAGAATATTGCAAATTATTAATTTATCCAGAAACTCATCATGAATATTAATTTTATTTCATGCACTTTTTGAGTCTTTTTATTTTCTTGAACCCCTCCCGAAAATAAAACCTGGCTACGCCCGTGTCGCGTAGTGCCATGAATCATATTTATTTATTACTTTTTATTCAAAAATAATAATAATTATTAAAAGTTTTGCGTTTGGGAACGCGTTCCTTCGCATCAACCTTAAAGTAGGTAAATTATCTTATCAGTATATCTCTCATAGAAATATTATGTTACATATTTAATTATTTTATGACTTTATTTGTAGTACACGTATGTATGATTACTTATTTTTATGATTAATGTCCTCTCTCGCATTAAGATTTGCTGGAAGAAATCTCTTTTCAGAGATAAGCTTTTTTATTGTACATAATTACATTTTCAATGCAAGTGCTCGTAAAAGCCCACTTTTTGTGCATCAAAACCGAACAGAAAGTCGATTATTTTGCCCTATATTTATAATATATATATTTTTTTATTTATTTACAATGGTTGGCTAACCTGCAGCCTTTCCTGTGTACCAAAATGTCATACTTTTTTTTCCACTGTTTAACGGCTCTGGATACAGTCTTTTTGAGCCAATCATAATTTAAAGTTCACAAGATTATATTTGTTTTATTTCTTCACACTACGCATTGAAAAACGTATATGATACACGGGCGTAAGAGCAATAAATTACTCGGTTACGTTTAAAACACTCGCTACGCTCTTGTTTTAAATCGTCCTCGTAATTTATTCCTTTTCGCCCTAAACTACTATTAATACTGTGTAAAATAAAAAATAAAGAGTTGGTCAAAGTATGTTTTTTCAAGGTAATCTCAACAAGCGTCGATCAATCGTAATTTTGTCAATCCATAAATTTAATTGTTTACTTAAAAACAATAGACCAAACTGATCTGCAATGTAAACATCCATATTTATGTTATTCATCGTTATATTTAATTCAGTTTTTATTATTCCTTGACAAAGCTGTAAGGCAAAACCGGTTGGAGTGAAACAATGCAGTGTTTTAATCAAGATGGAAATAGACCAAACGTTTAGCATATCTATTTTAGAAAATCGAGCCATATAACAGCAATGGTTGCTAGTTAATTAAAATGCCAACTATAACCCGGAAGCACGCTTAAAAGCTCTGCTCTAGAAAAAGCTTCAACTTAAAACTAGGTTGTGGAATACAGAACTACACAGAAGGTATAACAAGCATAAATATATCATTCCTGAAATTGAACTAGAATGAACTAATGCGTTCTGATCTTTTTAAGGCGCTACGGAAAAATAATTTACACTTTTAGAACTTACATATCTACTTCAGTAAATAATTTATTATTGTGATAAAATGGTATATTATTTTTGGAATCTTTTTCTAGGGATCTGTTAAAAAGATCCTTGTAGCACTGTACCAGATTATCATTTAAAAGCATAACGTGGATATTTCTGTTTTTATTTTTTATTATAATATATATATCATTAAGTACTGGCCACTTATATAAATTGCGCTTACTACAATACGTCTCAATTACTTTTTTTTGTCCTAGACATTTCTCATTGACATTTTAAACTTTTCATATTGTATTTTAATCGAATTTTGAAAAAGATTTCTCAGTTTGTCATTCACATCACTAGTTTTATTGATTATATTTAGTGTTGTATATATTTTTTTTTAATTATGCGTTCGTACCTACGCTGCAATTGAAATTGCATCTGAGGTCTTGGGATCTAAAAAGGCCAACTTGGGTGAATCATAAAATTATTTGAAAGTAGGATGGAGTCAGAGTTATTTCATGCGTACAAAAGAGACGGCATTAGAACGGAATAATAATAATGTGACTCATCCAAAGCGGTTTTTTTAGAGGACTGGGGATCTAAAAAGGCCGACTTGGGTAAATCATAAAATGATTTGAAAGTAGGATAGCATAATTAAAGGCAATATGTATTTTATATATAGTTTTGCGTGAATACGAATCTTCACGAAGTTTCCAGTACTTTAGCTATATGAAGAATTAATTTTTCAAAATAGAGCGCATAAATAAAATAGAGAATAAATAAAAATGACCCCACGATGAAATGTGTTCAACATACTCGTAATATGTTTATTACATTCGCCGACTGAGAATGATGCTGCCAAGCACGTAGCTATTTTTTTTTTCAATGCAACTACTCGTAAAGGCCCACTTTTTATGCATCAAAACCGAACAGAAAATCGATTATTTTGCCCTAGGGCTTTATTATTATATTTTTTTTTTATTATTTACAATGGTTGGCTAACCTGCAGCTTTTCCTGTGTACCAAAAATGTTATACTTTTTTTTCCACTGTTACTGGATACAGTCCTTTTGAGACAATTATAATTTAAAGTTCACAAGATTATATTTGTTTTATTTCCTCACACTATGCATTGAAAAACGTAGTGTGATACACGGGCGCAAGAGGAATAAATTACTCGGTTACGTTTACGTTTCGCTACGCTCGTGTTTTAAATCGTCCTCGTGATTTATTCCTTTTCGCCCTCGTAGCATAATAGTAGTTTATGCTACAAGGGCAAAAAGGAATAAATTACGAGGACGATTTAAAACACGAGCGTAGCGAGCATTCATTTTTCAATGCATAGTGTGAGGAAATGAAAACAAATATAATCTTGTGAACTTTCAATTATGATTGGCTCAAAAGGACCGTATCCGGAGCCGTTAAACAGTGGAAAAAAAAGTATAACGTCTATGAAAGGCTGCAGGTTAGCCAACCATTGTAAACAAATTTAAAAAAAATAATAATAAAGCCCTAGGGCAAAATAATCGACTTTCTGTTCGGTTTTGATGCATAAAAAGTGGGCCTTTACTAGCACATGCATTGAAAACTATTATAATATATAGCTGGGTGCGCTGCCTAGATAACCAGCCAGTAGCATTTTTATACAATATTTTCGTTCACACTCTTTGGTCTCAGAGCACTAAGGAACAACAATCATGTTCCTAATTCAAATTCATTTCTGCCCTCTACGAAAGTGCATGATCACTTACAAAGCCCCAATGCTTGGATTTGAATGAATTTGGCTGCATACATCAGTGTCACCGTATATTTTATGTACTAATATATAGAGTTGAAGTGAGCAGAATATTATTATACGAGTATATTTGGAAAGTCAGAGTGCAAATATTAACGTTCATATTTTATAAGGGTTAGCTCTCGGCAGGTGGATGATGAATATGAAAGCAGAATTTCGATATTTTCACGATTTTTCCGTATTCAGTTAAATTGTTGAATTCTCGGGATTCCATATTTCCTGGAATAAGCCTAGTTAATTACTGGATATTTAAGTGAAATCTATATCCCGGTAAAAGGCACTCCCGTGTGTTTTATTTTGACAAGGATATATAAAGTGAAATTTAATCGAACACCTGAATTGCTATGGGAGGTTCAGTAGGTGATAGAGACTACACATGTGAAGTTTCAATATAAAATTTAGTTATTTTATTCCTTAATACCCTTATCCACCAGGTAATTCAGATATTTATTGACGTTTCATATACCAACGGTGTTTTAGAACAAACTACCATTAATATGTAACTCTAATCATATCTCTATCGCAACAGAGTAAAACCCGCTTTGGAAGAAAAAGCGCCGATTGGGTTGGCAGTGTAACCAAGCGGCAAAAAAAAAGTTTCAGGTGAATCAAATAATAGTAGTTTATGCTACAAGGGCGAAAAGGAATAAATTACGAGGACGATTTAAAACACGAGCGTAGCGAGTGTTTTAAACGTAACCGAGTAATTTATTGCTCTTACGCCCGTGTATCATACTCGTACTACTGTTTTCAATGCATAGTGTGAGGAAATAAAACAAATATAATCTTGTGAACTTTAAATTATGATTGGCTCAAAATGACTGTATCCAGAGCCGTTAAACAGTGGAAAAAAAGTACGACATTTATGGTACACAGGAAAGGCTGCAGGTTAGCCAACCATTGTAAATACATTGAAAAAAATATATAATAATAAAGCTCTAGGGCAAAATAATCGAATTTCGGTTCGGTCTTGATGCATAAAAAGTGGGCCTTTACGAGCACTTGCATTGAAAAATTAATGAAGTAATGGTAAGTTACATGACATCGAGAATCGTATTAATGTGTTAAGAGCGGTTTCGAAGCCGGATTGTGAAAAATCCGCCTTTTTCTAATTAATCGAAACAGAACACTTAAATTCAAAGTTCATTCAATAGTTATTCAACAAAACCTTATTACCTATGTATTGGTTCCATACGCTGCCATTGCAAAGTTTCCATTAGATTTTTACATTCAAAATTTTGAAATTCTTATTTACATAAACCAAAGGAAACTTAGCGATGGCAACAGACACAATACACAGGTAATAAGGTTTTGTTGAATAACTATTGAGTGAACTTTGTATTTACGTGGCATGGCATCGTGATCCTTCAAAAAATGTATGTGCTTGTAAGAGAAAATAATTACAAAAATAAAACTCCTTAGTAAAGATACTCCATCGAGGCGTGTAGTGTACCATTTTTAATCACAGGTGCTTTTTTGAATAAAAAAATCGAAAGCACATAAAACCACAAAAACATCAAACACGTACCAACAATAATATACATAACAAATAATAACTTAAAAACAAACTAAATACTTACTATTTCTATTACTATATATTTATTACTAAGATACAGCAGATTCTTTAATCTCCACACCATTAGTACAGCAGAATTTAAAACAAATTGGCGCGAAAAGTTTTATTTTTTTAACCCGAGCTACATGCATGATTCTGGGACGTTGCCCGATGCACTGAAGTGGGAAAGGGGTGTGCTTTCAAGTGACTGTGTCACGGGTTCGTCCATTCTTTTGGAAGTGTGAGATGGGGCAACTATCCCGCTTTGGCATCTATCCTGGACTTACCTATATGAATAACAAAAAATGTATTTTGTCAATATGTCTATTTGTGTTTAAAAACCGTCAAATATTTTCCCAAGCAAAAGATACCCATAATATAAATACACGTCATAAAGAAAGAATAAATTTACCGCAATCTAGAATTCAAATGCCTAACCGTAGCCCATATATGGCAATAAGACTATTTAACAAACTACCAAATGATATAAAAAATGAACAAAAACTTATAATAACAAACTAAAAACATATTTAATACAAAAATGTCCCTACACTGAAGAATACTTAAATAACTAGAATATTAAGATTTATAGATATAAAAGAGAGAAATTGTATTTACCTAGATTTTAAGCACAAATGCATGCCTTGTTTATGATACTTACTTACTTAAATATAACATGGATATGTTCCTTTATATCCCATAAGTATGTAGGTAATTGAATAAGAATAATTTTGTGTTACTAGCTTTGAGTTACTTTACTGTGCCCGACAGGGTCCGTAATTGATACTATACTAAATATTATTTAAGACCTTTCGAACATTATGGTGCAAATAGATTTTAATTTGAATTTGAATTAATTTGGAAGCACTGAACTATACACAACAGTGGCGAAGGCTCCATAGAAGCCGTTTTCCACTGGCTTACCTTTCAGAAATACCTCCAACTCCAACTACAACCAACCAATCCATTATTATTAATTTTAATGAACAATTATTTTTATGTGCTTCTAAGAATTACCAAAAAAAAAACGCCTGCGTGAAACGAAAAGTAAATCTTCCGTACACATTAGTTCAACTCATTATGGCGCGAAGCGTTATGTTTGCACAAAATTGGGAGGTAAGGCCGGTCTATTTAGGTGTATGTATATATATCATTTATTGTGTATTTATTTACTGAATATGTATTGTTATATTTATTTATACTATGTAGGCATGTAAATTTTATGTACTATTAATTTAATCTTGTTTCTGTATAAATATTATCGTGCACAATATGAATATCTTATTTATTTCAAATATCCTTATCACCCTTGGTTTGCTGGAAGAAATCTCATTATTGAGATAAGCACGCCATTGTACATAACTTTAATTATATAATTAAGAATTACTTACTACTTACCTATAGTTATATTTTTTGTGTTTTCGTATATATATATATATATATATATATATATATATAATTTCTATAATTTAGAATTAAGTTTTCTGTGTGCAACAAGAATAAATAAATAAATAAATAAAAAATAAATATTTTAGCTAACCTTGCAACGTTGCACTAATGGGCAGGTTCCCGTATGGCAACATCGCAATTCGCTCGCATTTATCGGGTAAAAGCGTAAAGAATAGGCAGATGCCGATCGGGTTATCTTTTTGTCTCTCTCTCTCTAATTAAATCGTTTTTAACATTTTTTTTCTCTTTCTGATACGTAGACAAGTGTAGGTTATATGATTGCAAAATTAAAAATAAGAATGCAATAAGAAAATACATCGCGAGTTTGACATTTTTAATTAGAAGTGTAGCTCGGTTTGATATTTTCAGAAGTTTGAATATTTATTTAGTACGTGATGACAGCATTTCCGTTGTTTATATGCGTACTTGTAAAATTAGTTTTTTGTGATTTAGCGAGATAATTGTTGTTTTTTACCGAATTTATCTCACATATTTGATTATTGGAGTGAGTTTTATTTGTCGTAATGACTTTTAATTCATATTGAGAGCTGTCCATTAAACTAATTTTATCATAATTCAAACACACTGTCATCAATCATCATCAATGATTTCTTTAAAATCATTGGTCATCGTCAAATCATCAGTGCCATTTTTATGGTGAAAGGGGGGCATTATCTTAATTAGGAAATCTTAGAATTGGCGCTAGTAGCACGAGGTGAGTGTTTTTTTTTTTGGATCGGCTTACCAACGTCACAATTCCACCCTTCGCCACTGATACACAAACAAATTAATAACTAGTGGTCAGTAAAAAGAAAATTAAACTTAACTTTTCATAAAAAGTCTTCATACTTTAACACGTCACCCCCTCCCCTCGCACCTCCCAAAATCAAAAGCTTAACCCACAGTTACCTACAGTTCCCGTCGCTAGTCACTTTACAATTTTTTGCATTAGTAGCCAAGCTTGTAAATGGCAGGGTTCAGTAGAAATTGAAGCACTGAGGCGGAGTAAAGACGTGAGATTATCTTTGTATCACAACCCTGGTGCCTTCTTGTTTTGGAGTGATGTATTTGAACCATATTTTTTTTTTAAACTTCATACTTTTTTCATTAATTTTAGGACTCTACGGTAGCTGCAATGTATATAATAAAAATCTATATTCTATAAATACGTATTATAAAAAAACAGGAAATATAACAATAGAAACATAAAATTTGGGCTGTGTTCTGTAAGCCTATATGACGTAGGGATTGAAGGAAAGGTATTTTAGAAATTTCACGTAAAATACGTACAAAAACGAAAAAGATTTGTTCCGTCGTGTATCTACAGCTGAAATTTCTTTTTTATCGTTTCATTTAAAGTCGCAAAAGATTTAAAAAATCTTTCGTTATCAATAATTTTTATGAATTTGTGGATATATTAATAATTTGCAATATTCCGCTAAACACTCTTACCATGATATTTAAAATGCAGACTCAAGCACCGCCCGCCTTCCCGCATAAAACATGCGCAAGCAAAGCAAGCAGTACGAGCACAAAATAAAGCAATCTTAAATAACAAGCAAGAAAACTTATCGACACGTGTTTCGCCTCTAAACGAGGCATCCTCGGGATGTGTAGTCCGCCCGACCGCTCGACAGCAAAAAGCAAAGTAATGCCATTTTCAATAAATTTAAATAATTTCTATACTTTTTTCGCATTCCATTGTGATTTTAGACTTGGGTCACTTGGCCTTACTGTGTTCGAATCATGATCGATGGCAGAGAGAAACGTCTAAGAGGTTCCGTTTATTTACGGAACTCTATCCAAATACCAATCGATGAACAAATCATGAAGACAGACTTGGCTTTTAACAATTTTATTCGGTGATAATAAAAAGGCTTTTGTTACGAAAAATTTTCAGTCAGATCTCCTGAAATGGACGAGATTTTCATTTCGTAACCCAATTACAGATTCGCTCTCGTTCCAGCCCAGGGAGGGAGCTAGGGAGTCAGCCCCCCCCTGGGAGGTTGATTTTTTTAAGGAAATATCAGCGGTTTGTGTCAGAGTTTCAACCGCAGTGGTGTGCACAGATTTTTTTACTGGAAAAACAATGAGATGGTAAAGTTCGACACTAAAAAAAATATGAAAAAAAAATGTATATTACTTTGAAGAATAATTATTTGTACGATGAAGTCTCTAAGGTGAGTCTTTCAAACAAACTTAATTTTCTCATAGTTTTAATTTTTTTATTGTGAAACCTTACCTTATCAATTATTTCAGTGGATACTTCTCATGCCACCTTTTTCAATTAATGGTGGCCATTAATATCACAATAACAACTTTCTTTTTGTATTCCGATCAATTAAGCATTATCATGAATAATAAAATAACCTAAATAATAAAAGAAATAATGAGCGATTAAAACGTAAAAATCTATTATCAGAAATCAAATTATTCTTCGTTATGAAGATGTCCTGGAAGTGGCGTACAAGTTCTGAACATGCCCTCCTATCATCCATCTATCAACCCGTATTCGTCCACTGCTGGACATAGGCCATCCTAAATTTTACGCCACTCTTGGCGGTCCTCAGTCATCCTCATCCAGCCGCCACCCGCAACGACCTTCAGATCGTCAGTCCAGCGGGCACGAGAACGGCCTACGGTACACTTTGCTGTACGTGGTCTCCATTCCAATGCCTTACAGCACCAACGGTCATCACGTCGGCGACAAATATGGCCAGTCCACTGCCACTTCAACTTACTGATTCAGCAGGCTATGTCGATCACCTTCGATCTCTGACGGATATCTTCGTTTCAGATTTTATCCATCAGAGATATCCCAAGTATAGCCCGCTCCATAGCTCGTTGAGCGACCTTAAATCGGCGGATCAAGCCTTTGGTAAGAAACCACGTCTCAGCGTGCCCTGCCCTCTTATACAAGATGCTTACGAAGAAGTATCCACTTCAAAAAAGAAAAGTGAAACAGTTAAAATTAATTCAATAAATTTAATAAAGGCAAAAAACTTAATGCTTTTGTAGCCCTAGAAATCAATTAATTAATTAATGTTTACTCCTTAGACGAATCATGACTTAGAAAATTATACTACTTAATTAAATTATAACATAAAACCTTCATCCCCCCTCCCCAAATATCAAGATGGGTTCGTCCCTGTACTCGTTACTGTAACATCTGCCGCCATGATGACGTGGAAATGCGGTTTAAAGCCACAGACGGGGACCATTGTTGGAAACAAAATTTAATTAAGTATCGTGTAGTGAATGAACACATTTGCTTTATTCCTTTGACTGGTTTCCTTGCCTTTATTTGATAATTTTATTCAGATCTTGACAATTGCCAAACTTTGTAAATGTAAATCCATAGAAATAAATTGTGTTGGACTGCACGTTCTCTTCTAAAATTTCATTTTGACAGTGGCCCACGGGAATTTTAAAATTTATAAAGGTTTCAGTGCAATAAAAAAGTTTAAAAATCCTCCCCTTAGGCGATTTAGGCCCATTTTCTTACTCGAGTTTAACTCGGGCTAAATCAAAGAATATAGGGTTAAGAAAAAACTCACTTGCTACAATCAAAATCTCGGGTTAAACTAGGGTTAAATTCAGAGAAAGTCAATAGAATTTAACCCGACTCTCACCTCGAGTTAAACTCGGGTTAGCGAAGTAATGTTACCAGTTTACATAAATTGTATTGTTTCCAATGACATTATAAAGATACCTCATTGGTTGCAACTAATTACTAATATTAAAAAACTAATTACTAATTCTAAATAAATGTCAAATGTCAAACAATCGCTTAGCTCGGGCTTTATATTCTCTTGCTCGGGATTCTAACCCGCTTCGATATTATCATGGTGCAGTTGGACTAACGAAATGTCGGGTCAGTTAACTCTTCCCTTGGGTTATGTAGTTAAAGAGGGTTAAGGATTTTTTCTCGTTCATGCTGCAATAGGGCCTTAGGGTAATCCTCTTCCTAGTTCTGCCCTTTTTTTATCCGGTAATAAGTACTAAGCATATAATATTTGTACACCAAGCTTCGATTGAATAATGAAGGTTATATCAAGAATAATTTTCTCAACATGTTTAATAGTAGTTTATGCTACAAGGGCGCAAAGGAATAAATTACTAGGACGATTAACGTAACCGAGTAATTTATTGCTCTTACGCCCGTGTATCAAACTACGTTTTTCAATGCATAGTGTGAGGAAATAAAACAAATATAATTTTGTGAACTTTAAATTGTAATTGGCTCAAAAGGACTGTATCCAGAGCCGTTAAACAGTGGAAAAAAAGTATGACATTTATGGTACACAGGAAAGGCTGCAGGTTAGCCAACCATTGTAAATAAATTTAAAAAAATAATAATAATAAAGCCCTAGAGCAAAATAATCGACTTTTTGTTCGGTTTTGATGCATAAAAAGTGGGCCTTTACGAGCACATGCATTGAAAAAAATATAATATAAAATAAAAAATATAAAACATTGCAGGTAATCTAGCACAGATAATATAATTATTGATTAAAACAGAAAAAAATGTAGAAACATCCTATAAAATGTTTACTGAAGTACCCTCAAAAGCTGAGAGAACGCAGGTGTCGCCAACTCGTTGGTATTTATAAGCAAGCATGGCGGCCACCCCCGCTTATTTATATATCTCGTTGCATCGCTAAGTCCCTGGATTTGCGCTGTAATGAGAAAATGAAGGATACCTTTGAAGTGTTTCAGAAGAGTTCTTATGTACAATTGAAGGTGTGCTCCTGAATAAAAGGAGGTCACGACATTTAAAAAATAGAAAATTACTCTCGAATATGAAAAACTCAGAAGGAAATGGGCAGAAATCAAAACCTGGATGAAATCTTTATATTGGTAATATATATTATCGGGTCTACCGCGATCAATTTTACCTTTTTTTACGAAAAGGGGACACCCGACGTTTCTAGACAGTTGCATGTCTCGTAAAAAAAGGTAAAAATTGATCGCGGTAGACCCGATAATATATATTATAGGATGAATTCTTGAAATCTTGAAATGCTGTTAAGGGGTAGAGCCGCGGATACAGACGCAGTCTTTGTTTTGCAGAAGAGAGCAATTCGGGCTATTTATAATATGAAGCACCGGGATTCATTAAGAGAAAAGTTCAAAGAAATTAATATATTAACTGTTCCTTGTGAATATATTTACCAAGTCCTTAGATATGTCAGAAAAAATGTTGAGTCTCTCCCAAGGCTTGGTGAGCAACATTGTAAGGAAACCAGAAATAAGTATAAACTGGCTTTTCCAAAAATCAGACTCGCCAAAGTGAGTACCTCTTTCGTAGGACATGGTATAAGATTTTACAATAAACTTCCAAAGGAGGTCATTACTTTGTCAGAGAATAAGTTTAAACAGTATATTAAGCAGGGCCTATTGAAAAAGGCATATTATAAAATAAATGAATATTTGGATGATGGTGAAGCATGGTGTTATAGTGATACTGATTTTGATGATAGTAGATCATAATTTAATTAATTAATATAATTTCCTAACTTTTGATTCCTCTTAAGAGTTAACATTAATTAATTACAGACTGTAAAAGGAAATAGACTATATGAGACAGGTAGGCAAAGATATATATGTTTTTCTTTTTTCATTAACCTGAATTCCTGCTGTCTTGTATTTTCTTATCCCTTGGTTAAAGTAGATATAAGTAATTTGATGTATAGTATAAGTTTATGTTAAAAAAAAAAAGACATGATCTTGTCAAGTTTCTTGCCCGTTCTTTTTAGCAAGACTAATCGAATGGGTGGAGGTAGGCATGTATTTATATATGTAACCTATTATTATGTAGTATATAGGATGGGATTTGGTCGGCTGCCTGAATTCGTGCTGGGGGCTCGGTTGGTGATCATTGAACCTGTTCCTGGTCCCTGGCCGGGTCTCCGGTATGGGTTCGGGCGGTTGATTGGATTTCACCTTGTATAATAATATTTTACCTATAATTTTAATCGTATATATATTGCTACATAAATTAAAAAAACATTTAATCTAAGTAGTTCATGTACATTTATTATTTTATTACATATATTTTTATAAGATTTAAATTTGACTTGTGAAACGTGTATTATATATACCTACTTTGCAAAATAAACTTTTTGAATTTAGAATTTTTGAATTTTGATGTATGTATTAACCATGAACCTAATACCCTAACAGGACTGAGTACTTGTTTCAAAAAACGTGAAGAACGAGAAGTCATACTAGATTATTTCATCTCTGTCTAAGTAGGGTAACCATATTTAAAAATAATTGATTGAGACCACGTGTAGTAAAAACCGTATTCAAAACATTTATTTTATTGGTTTAAAGTCTTCTGCTTTAAAATGGCGGCTGCAGACTACTGGATTTTTGCACTTTACTTCGTTTCCTAAAACTTCTAACCATTTTCTTCGGATATTTTCAGTTTTTGGAAGACTGTAATGTAAAACCCAATATCATGGTTACTCTAGCGGTATCAATGTAAACATGTATCATTTCTCCGAGAAAACGTTGTAATTTTGCCTTACCTATGAAACGATATCCCACAATTCCCAAAAATTTGGCTTCTGCAGCCCTTCACGCTGCATGCTTTAACCATTTTTGCAAAAAATTATTAATTTTACAATTTAGTTTTCAAATGTCACGGCCGTGGCGCCATTTTTAGATAAAAGGGTTACCAGTTTAAGAATAATCCCAACTTTATTATGGAATGATTGATCTTAAATTTACGGATAAAACTAAATGTAAAACATAAATAAACCTAACAAAAAAATAGTGACGGACTTCAAATGTAACTGCAGCCATTCGCTAAAAAGCTTAAAATAATTATAAAATGACCGATGGTACCGAAATAACACTCTTTCCGCCTTCTTTCTTCCTGAAAAATATGTTCTCTAGAAGTCGGCGCTCTTATATTGGTTTCTGTGTTGCTATAACCAAGGGAACGCGGTGACTTTTAAAGAACATATTTTTGAGGAACAAAGAAGTCGGAAAAAGTGTTATTTCAGTACCATCGGTCATTTTATAATTATTTTTAACTTTTTTGCGAATGGCTGCAGTTACATTTAAAGTCGGTTACAATTTTTTGTTAAAAGTTTATTATTTTACATTTTTTTGTGTTGACGGGTCAAATTGTGTAATGTGGATAGTTCTTGTAAACGCGCTGTTGATATAGAACGAAGGACAAGTAATAATTGGTTATATTTAATAAATACCCTGTAATCAGCACCCTAATACAAACTGATTGCCGTAATCTCAAGTTATGTGCTGTCACCCGTTGAGGAGTTCTATGGTAATGAGGCCAAGATCAAAGTTCAGGTGGAGAAATTACAATTTACAAGTAGTACTCGGCAATCACTATCCTAATACAAAGCGATTGTCTTAATCTTGAGTGGTATGCTGTCTTTCGTTAAGGAGTTCTATGGTGGTGAAGCCAGGATGGAAGGTCAGGTGGGTATTGTGATAATTTCCAAGAAATGCCCGACAATCAGCACCCTACCAAAGTGATTGCCGCAATCTCGAATTAAGTGCTCTCATTCGTTAAAGAGTTCTATGGTAATGACTTAATAAGACCAGGATCGAAGGTCAGGTGGAAGATTGACAATTTCCAAGTAATACTCTGCGATTAACATCGTAGTACAAAGCGATTTCCTTAATATCAAGTGGTACGCTGTTACTTTCTGAGGCGTTCCACTGCCTATCTCTGAAAACTTTCATCAGATCATGGTCAATCTTAAAATGGGACCTACCTTGAAGAAAATTTTTCCAAACAAAAAAAGAATCATTCAATTCAGTTCAGAATTGACGGAGATAAGGAATAACATACCCCAAAAAAAATACAGTCGAATTGAGATCCTCCTCTTTTTTTCAAGTCGGTTAAAAAAAAAGAAATGTCATGAACAAGTATTTACTAAAAGCTAAATACTATAAAGTCGTTGAAAAACTAAATCGTGAAAAACTCAAGCCTACCATCGCAATTTGTTTTTTTTGTGATGGCAACTGTGCGAGTAGGACACGGGCATCGACTGTGTGTTGTCCCGCTCGGCACGTTTTCTCTAGTTGATTATGTCATAATAAAATAACTTTTAACTGTATGAAATAGAGTCTATTTTTCTACGCGTAACATCCTTCAGTGCACAATCCAGTTTAGGTATACATTCATGGTATTAACTGATCACAACATCACAGCAGATAACAACGAACTCCATGGCTGACATCAAAAATGGCGCGTGAATGTACGGTCACAGATTAGAAGGTGTGTTTTTATAAAAGACTCGGACCTCAGAATAAGTTCTGAGACTCGGACGAAGCATTCGTCCGAGATAAAAGATAACCAACTGTACTTCACAGATAACCATTCGCTACTAGAATCGAATAGCATGATCGATAAGTCAATTACTAAATATTGAATGTATACCGACACACGCAAATGTTTGTTACAAATATAAATCTTCTACAATAAATTCATACGTATATAACAAGTTCCGTTATAGATGACGAGCGAATCCCGTGCATAACTGCATAACTTAACTTTGTTTTTCTTGTTTAGAAATTTAAATTTGAAAATCATTTTGGTATGTGGCATTTAACGCCAAATAGTTCAGTATTAGTGAGGTTTATAAAGCAAGAGTTTGAAATTGTATACACAATTAGTCATGATCTTCTCAAAACCAATTTAAAATGCTGTTTGAACTTTGTTTGGACAAGATCATGACTAATTGTGCATTAAGGGTCGTCGTTCCGAGATTTGGGGTTCGGGGTTATAGCTTTTTAAGACGGTAAAAATTAAAATTTCTGAACAAAATAAATACCACTTGTTACCTTACAAGATGAAGTGCAGGTTCATTAAAAAAAATCACGGCACTAATGTATAGTAACTTCAGAAAAAAAAACAGGAATTTCAAGAAAATCTCTTGAATAGCATTGCGGGGCTACGAGTGTAACCTGAACTTGAAAATCCTGTTTTTTTCTGAAGTTACTATACATTAGTGCCAGGATTTTTTTTAATGAACCTGTACTTCATTTTGTAAGGTAACAAGTGGTATTTCTTTTGTTCAGAAATTAATATTTTACTATCTTAAAAAGCCATAACCCCGAACCCTGGTTTGCCCAATCTCGGAACTCCGACCCTTAAATTTCAAAATGATGCTTTGTAAACCTCACTAATACCAAAGAATAATAATATAAAGTATTTCTACTTACTAATACTGAACTATTTGCGTCAACTGCCACATACCAAAATCTTTTTAAATTTTTAACTTCTAAACAAGAAAAACAAAGTTAAGTTATGCACTTTGCGCTAAACGACTTACTTAACCTTAAAGGGTTAACCTTAAAATAATTAAGACTTCCAAGGAACTTACAGTCTAAATGTCACGTTTCTAGTACAGCCGTTTGGTCTAGGCCAGGGGTAGCCTACCGGTCGATCGCGATCGAACGTTGATCGCGGTTATTAGTCCAGTTAATCGTGGCAAGATGAAAAATATTTGAGTTTAAGAGCGCACCGAGCTTTTTACACACACAAACACGTTTTTATAACCCTTGCTAGAAGTAGTAAACAATTAAATTAAAATCTAGGGAAATATATTGGTATTATTGGAGATACATACTAGACAGTATACATGATGGAAACACGATTTAATCAAGTTGGCTCGATAGAATAAATTCGCAAAGTTACCTCTTTTCGAGTAATTTTTCCTTTTTTTCCCTTCTTTTTCATATAAATAAGGATTTTTGATATGACGATTCATTTACTAAAATAAAGTTCATAGATAACTGCAGCGTTTATACACGATAGTTTTTTATTTAAGAACAGTATGATGAATATAACAAAGAAAAACATGGAAAAAGTGCAAAAGTTTGGTAATTTTCTTTACTCTTTACACATAAAGAAAAAGATAGAGACAAAGGTAAACGCTCGGTGCGCCTTTAATATAACTGATAATAATATTAATACTGTTTCATTTAAAATTTCAGAAGTATGTAGTTGGTAGATCGCAAGGGGTTTGTCATTAAAAGTAGTTCTTGGGTATAATCAAGTGGCCACCCCTAGTCTAGGCGGTGACAGAATAATCAGTCAGTCTGGGTTAGAGATGGGCGCGGAAAAATACCCATCGGGAAAATTCCCGGGTTAATTCCCGTTTGGGAAAATTCCCGATACTTATCGGGGAAAATTCTCAATCGGTGGGTTTTGCCATTTTTCTTCACAAATACTATGAAACTTAAAATGAAACTTACTGCAGGTGATAGAGGAAGTCACAGCCAATATTTTATTTCCTTACACTTAACTGTGAATATATGCGCTTTGGAAAGTACGGCACTTGAAAATATTTAATTAAAAGGTTAAATAACCAAATAATAATTTTTTGGTGATAGACTGCTGACGCTATTACAAACACCTTTTACTGATAAAGTTTTTCTGAAATATGCATTAATTTCTGAGAAAAAAGAATATTGAATTATTTTTTGTATGATGAAAACAATGATACTGTCAATTAAAGAAGAACTTCCTGTCATTTAGGTACAATACGGCAAATCTTATTATTTGCCATGGTGGATAGTTTTTATTTCAAAATATAGTTAAACAAAATGTCAAAATGAAAACATCCGAATATTTTCCGAAACGGGTGTTTTCACGGAAACTTTCTGATAATTTTCCCGCAATATCGGTAATTTTCCCGGGTGGAAACCCATCTCTAGTCAGGGTATTCTTTTATTATTGTTGAAGACATTTTGTTGGAAACAAAGTAATTTGCAAGCTATTGTCCGTCGAAAAGACCCTCAACAACTTCCCCATTACCAAAGGTTAGCTGTTAGAGAATACTAAATAGTATTAAGCTCGCTTATGTACGAAATTTTTATCTTGTGCTCTTAGAATAATAAAATTATTCTATGCTTATAAAGAATTTTATTATTATTATTAAGAAGAACACTCGTTCTACCGGTAATGCTACCGTATGACCAATCAGAAGCCACAAGAATAAAGGGGTTGCAGCTTAAAAAATAAGGACGGGACTTATTTCTTTTCACTGTTATTGATTGGCTCTTTAGTGGTGTTATAATACATTGGGCCAGTCACAGCGCAGAATCGCGGTGTAATAATGTAATATTATAACATCGGATAAACTATGTACGCACTTATAAAACCACTTTTGATGTTGTAATTACCTTATTGTAGTATGCGGTAGATAAAATATCTTGTCGCATCAAAACTTACTTTCTACATCAGCACCACTGTGTAAAGTTAGAATTAACTGAACTTCGAAGTAACTTGTCAGCCCTGCACGTTGCACGGAGTTGGTAAAACTTTAATTAAAACAAGCAAAATGACTTTCTGTGACATTAAAACTTTTAATTCCGTTCAGAGTTCAAGAATCTTAACTGTGGAGCTGACGGGTACATTTAAGGTACCTAGAAAAATTGCATGTTATAGGTTAATAGCAATTCTTTGACATAATTCCATTAAACAAGGGGGAGGGTTTACTTACTTTTTTACCACAATATATTTATATATAAAGAGAAGTCCTGACTGTCTCACTCATTCACTGACTCATCAATGCACAGCCCAAACCCTAGGAACTAAAAAGCTGAAATTTTGCACAGAGCTTTTCTTTGTAATGTAGACGAGGAATAAGAAATAATTTTTCGAAATTCCACCTCTAAAGGGGTGAAATGGGGGTCCAGAGTTTGTATGGGGAAACAAGATTAGTTTGACTATTTTATTCGAGACTTCACAGGAGTACTCTTATTTATAAATGAGTAAACACGTGTTTCAGTTTTTTTCAGAATTCAATCCCTAAAAAGGGAAATGGGGTGACAAAGTCTGAAAATCAACATGGGTATCGTTTGTATGGTTTATCGGGTCGCTGATTACGAAAACAACAACGATTTTAAAATCCAACGTAGTGGACGTGAAAAAGGCTTTTCCAGAATTCAACCCCTAAAAGGGAGAAAAAGGGTGACAAAGTCTGAAAACCAACATGGGTATCGTTTGTATGGTTTATCGGGTCGCTGATTACGAAAACAACAACGATTTCTAAATCAAACGTAGAGGACATGAAATACCATCATCCCCTGGTGGGGTGCGATGGGGTTGAAATGTGTAAATATCAATATGGGTGTCGTTTTTATGGTTTTTAGGGACGTTAGTTACGAAAATGGCATCGATTTTGAAATTTAATATAGTGGACATGCAAAATCCTTAAAAGTATGTGTGCCAGAGCAAATCGGCTGTAATAGACGAACACACAAGTGATCCTATTAGGGTTCCATTTTTTCTTTTTGAGGTATCTGTCTATCTATACTATAAATCCACAATCTACGAGTATCTAAGTTCACTAAATAATTATTGCCATAAGCCACATTTATTTAATATATTTAGTTAAAAATAAGAAGAACCATCTTAAGTCATGCGTTTCGTAGAGAATACGAATCGTTCCCCCTTAAGGCGATATGCGAAAAAATACGGGTGTTCCTTTTCTGTGTATTTCATTAAATACACGGAAATTTATAATTAGTTTCTGGTATATACATTTGGACTATATATTCTAGGGTTTTGAAATTAGAAAACATGTTTGGATACATTTTCCTCGATAGAAATAATTGTTGAAATGACGTCTTCAAACACACTTTTTCTCCTCGTTTGACGAATAGGAACCATATACAGAACTCAAACATATTTTATTAGGTGTGTTTTAACAATATCTAGAGATTCAATATTTGAAATTTTGCTAGCTACCTATTTTAGTTTTTTTAATAAAAATATAAAACCAACTTTTTCCCTTTTGCCCTGAATCCGCCCCTCTCGCACAACGAGATTTTTCGCTTGGAGTGACAGTGACAAAAATAAAATTCGCATAGCCTCTATGAGCGAATGTGTTACTTAGTAGTGTGTAGTTCTACCGTCGGCGTCGATCTTGTATTTGTTTTTATAAGTTAAGTTAATCAATGTTATTTAATTAGCTAGGAGACAGTAAAAATAATGTTTTTAGACGAGTCTTGTAACTGGGTATACATAAAAACCTTAAAAGGTTTCCGATACACATTTACGTTTAATATATGTTTCTTTAAAACAAATAATAAATAAAAAAAACTAACTATTACGGCTAAAGCTGTAGACCCCTGTGACAGACGGACGGACGGACACGTAAGGTGCGCGATGTTTTTCGGTACCGAAATCGCAAAACGGTTAAATAAAGGTATAGTTTTAGAGGTATCGTAATTTAATACCTTTACCGTTTTCAACCGCTTTCAGTCCCTGGTGCCAATGTGTCAATGCACGTTGCGTCCCATTTCAGTGACCGATTCGATTAAGTGTTTTCAATTTATTGTAGGAGCCGGTAAAGGTACTTTGAACGAGCAAATATAAATGTAGCAATATAACAAAGGACACGCTAAGTAGAAAACATAAATTCGACAATCAATTCGGCCTCGCAGAGAATCGAAAGGCTTCTTTTATTTGTCGCACAATGAGTCATTTCGTTAGGGAATTTCCATTCTATCTGATTTTGTTATCGAAAGCAATTGATTGCTCAATGTAGATTTATTATCTAACGGGGCATGGTGGGGGGTCGTTGAAAAAGTAATGGAAATGTTTGATTGTCGGTTGCGGAATAAAAGAATCGTTGATTGTGAAAATTTTCTATAGGTACACAATTATTAATATCGGCAGATGAATAATATTCACCGGGCTACAATTATTGTAATATTCACCGGCCTACAATTATTGTAGCCCAGTGAATAGGCCTCTTCAGACTCCCTTGAAATGCTACCGAAATAACACGTTTTAACGACTTTTTTCTTCCTGAAACATTTATCTAGAAGTCGGTGTATTCCTTACGATATAGCAACATAAAAATGAATATGCGGGCGCCGACTTCTACAGAAAATTTGTTTCAGGAAGAAAGAAGCCGGCAACATTGTTATTTCGGTACCATCGGTCAGAATATGATTATTTTAAACATTTAAGTGAATGACTGCATTTACTTACTGTACGAAAGAAGCCTGGCTACCCATTGGATAGAGAATTCTGGCTTGAGAGCCAGGAACCAACAACTGTAACATTTATTTTTCATTAAACATTTTTTCATTTTCATTTTCACATTAGAAATCGGTAACAATTTTGTTTTAAGTTTATTTTGTTTGGTGACCTGGCAATATTGCCTCTGTCGATCTCCGCAGTCCGAAATAGAATTACGTCGCTAAAAGCCATAAAGTGTGAGCGATGACTGATCCGTAATTTGTGAGCTAGCAAACGACATGATTCAGACCGCGTTAAAAATATATCTCATTATATTTTGTTATTCCAAAAAAGCCTCTCAGCATAAGTGACATAGTTATTTTACCATAAACAAAGAAATTCGAGTATTTGTGTTGAATTAACAACTTTGTATCGCAGCCACGATGACTTATAATATTTTTATTTATTGATGCCACAAATACATTCACAAATATAAATTCTTTCATTCCAACGTTTATATTTTAACTTTTGAAGAGTTCCACAGAACTTCCCAAAATGTTGTCTAAAATGATTGAACGAAAATCATGTTTGATAATCCATTCCGTTTAACGCTCACATTGTCTCACCTCCGACGCATGAGCCAGAAAAGCTTAGGTATAAATAAGCCATACGAAAGAATGAAATCATTTGCTCCACTCATTATTTATTTGCCATTCAACTCATTTATTCGTAATCGATTTTAGCGATGTAATTCAATTTCGGACCGCACGGGATGCAACTTTCAAGTGCGATAAATTACAGCACCTCACAGATTAAAAGTTAATAAAAAAACATTATTTTATTGTCTAATGTAACTCTAATTCTAATCTTTATTTATCATCACACTGCAAAGTTTTACTAACAGAAGAATTATATTAGAATAGATCAATTAGAAATAATTACAAACAAATTTCGAGTAAACAAAATATTTTTCTAAATATTCATTGGTCCAGGATTCGAACCTGCAAACCTCTTGCTTTCTTGTTCAAATTAAACGGTCCAAGATGAATCGATGGCGCAGTCAGTAGCGTACTTGTTTCAGAGAGGGGACCATCTGTTCACAGGCGCGGCCACAGCCTTCAATTTGGGGGGGGGGGGGGGGGGGTCATCTTGGCTCAAGTATGAAAATGAAAAGTACTTTATTTTCACAACTTAAGGCGATATGTAAAAGTTTTAGCGTCCCTGTTGCTCCATATGCTAAAAAATCCTCAGTACGACAGGGGCGGATTCGTGGAAAAGTAGCAAAAAGTCGGTTTTATATTAATAAAAAATGTACTAAAGTTGCTATCAAAATTTCGTTTTACCAGGTCCTAGATACCATTAAAACCCATCTAATAAAATATAATTGCAGTCCATATGTCATTTTAAATTGTCAAACCAGGAGAATTGGTGTCGAAAAGGACCTAATTTCAAGCCGAATTTCTCCAATCGCGTTTCTGTTTTAACAGACCGCTAGAAAAAGAATCCAAAAATAATATACTATTTTATCAAAATAATACACAATTTACTGAAGTAGATATGCAAGTCCTTAAAGTGTCGATTTTTTTTCCGTAGCGCCTTAATCATACAAAAGATTTTTACAGTGTTTGGGGACTCCATTTAAGTAAGGAATTACCTATATAAGCAGACCCCGCTCTTCCATACCATTACAATATATTTACATGAACAAGTTGAGATGAATATTTGCAAAGTAAAGTTAATTTAGTAGTAAGTAGAGAAGTTACAAGTAGGGATTCTGAAGCAAGCTTTTGACAAAAATTTTACAATATAAGCTTAGCTAAATTTTTTACCTGTTTTCAGGTATATCGTAAGTATTTAGTTCCACGCATTTTTTAAATTATTTTATTAAATATTTTGAGAATTTTCTTTTGATTTCATTACTTAGTAATAATCTATTCAGAATGTTCCTTAACCGTTAAGTTTTAGGATGTTTTGGAATCAGCGTGGATGATTTTGGGGGGTCATGACCCCTGTGACCCCCCCCCCGCGCCACCTCGGACCGCACTGTCCGTTCAACGACGATTTTAACACTTTTTTTAACCCTGTTAAATTATTTTGGGGGAAAATGTATCTTGCCTAAGTATCTCAGTATAAAATATGTACCTCAAACGGGCTTGAAAGTGTTCTCGTTAAAAAGGGACCTACTAATGAAAAGGAGTGAGCACTGTAATTAAATTAACCCTCTGCCCTTACAACCTGCCCTTTAAATACATTAATTTTCTTATTTTAGCACACAATCTACTGCGGGCAATTCGTTTTTAACTCTTTTGAAGAGATTTCAAGATGAATTTTTGCAAGGTTCCGTACCTCAACATTAAAATTAAACTCACTTTATATAGGATCACTTTATTGTCCGTCTGTCTGTCAAGAGTAGTCAAGACCCTTTTGTTTGGGCCCTGTATGAGGTATCAATATGAAACTGATACCTCCTACATAAGTCTACGAGGCCCCATGGTGCTGTAACAAAATCAGGCTTTGAACTCGACGCGAAAAAAGTTATTGCACTTACATAATCAATTTTATACAAATTTGCTCACCATGAAAACATATAGGGCACTTCCAGTTGTCTTACAATTTTAAAATTTGTAGTATTCTATCTACATACGATCGGGCCGAAACGAAACCCTCCCAAAACTCGGTTCAGCTCAGTTTACGACAGTCGCGGTTGCACCGCAGTTACGTACGCACGTTGCCGCGTTGACACTATGAGCCCCTCCCGCGCATTTTCGTAAATTATGGCACGAAATTATAGAATATGTTGTGCATTGTATGGCTGTTTGAATTAAATAATGCGACATTTTGATACAGCATTATCAAGTACGTAAGCTGTCAGTTGGCAGTCCTAGCGCATGTTTAGGCACCGAGCGACCGTAGGTATTGATTTCAAGGACACCGCAGAGTTAAACTACTGTCTACTTCCATATACTGTGATGTTGTGGCCAAATTAAGGCCCTTAATATCGCCAAATGGGTACTTTCTAAAGCCTACTCCTCTTTTATGGCCAAACCAAAAATATTGAAAAAATGTATTATGGATTATCTACTCTAGGACAACATATGCAACATTTTTCTTTTTCGTACCACCAAAACTTCTATATGAAAAATTGTTTCAACTGAATGGTGTTTTTTTGGCTTGAATTTCCTACTGCTCCTAAGCGGCTTAGGTGATTTAATTCATTTATGCTTTGATAAATAGATAAACTTGATAGCTATAAATATAACATAGAATTATTCAATCTAACAATGACGCCCATGTGAAAAGTATTATTTTCTCCTATTTTGCCCTTTCAAGGACGCAGCGAGCGTCGTAACAGCCACCACGCATTATGCACTGATTTGAACGTTATTTCAATGTCGTTTCCGTCGATATTCATACAGACAAACATCGAGCTGCTAATTTGGCGACGGTAATCGCCTTAACTATATATTTCACATTATTTCTAGCCACACATGCATTAGTTTGAAAGCGATAGCAACAGATGTTAAAGTAACAAATAATACCCCTGGTCCCTCATCATCATCTCTATCAGACAGATATTTTTTATTTTTTTTTATTTTTTTATTATTATTATATTATACACAAATTTCAGTAAACAATATTCGCCAAACTGCTAAACAGTTTAATCCCACTGTCATGTTATATCAACAAACACTCGTTCCGCCTTTCTATCCAACCTTCGATCATACATATTGACACACCCATAATTAAGGAGACACTTTGTAAAGGTCTGTTAAATTAAGTTATTGCCGGTTCACTGATAACATAAGGGGTTCTATTCTGCGGTAGCTTAACCCTAATCGATTCTGATCACAGACGACATAAACAGTTATTACCGAATGGATAAATTTCAGTTTATCATAACGGCATGTGTTGGAATAGAAATATAAATAGATTTATTTTTGTAATATTATTTATGTTCAGTAATACCTAATCCATACCTGCTTTCTAGCGTTAACCGCTTTCTAAAGATTTCGTCGAAGATTTTTTTTTTTTAATATCTTTTGCTTTTTCGCACCTTAATTCACAGTTTTGGAGTCATGGACTAACGGTACAGGATTACCTGAAATGATTACAACAGATGCAGAAGAATTCCAATTTTATCCTTAAAAATATACCGTAACGAACTTGTGTAGCTTTTGCTTGTCAAAAGCTTCGGGGCTAATTTTTCAATTTTACACTTCCCAAGTTCATGTTTTAGGTAAAAAAAAGGTAATGACGTTTTAATTTAAATCTCTACTGCTGAACTAAAAAAGAGATTCCGGGAAATATTATTTTATATTGACAGTCTACCGTAACCACGATTCGTTACATAACACGTCACTACAAGCAGAACTTTCTTCGTATCATGGCTATGTGGATTCAGTGTTAAGGCGATATGTAAAAGTTTTAGCTTCCCTGTTACTCCATATGCGAAAAAACCCTCAGTGCGAGAGGGACGGATTCATGGAAAAATAGCAAAAAGCGGGTTTTTTATTAATATAAAATGTACTAAAGACGCTATCAAAATTTCGTTTAACCAGGTCCTAGATACTGTTAAAACCCATCTAATAAAATATAATTGCAGTCCATATATGTCATTCTAAATTGTCAGACCAGGAGAATTGGTGTTGAAAAGGACCTAATTTCAATAAATATTTCTATCGAGCCGAATTTCTCCAATTGCGTTTCTGTTTTAACAGGTCCCTAGACAAAGAATTCAAAAATAATGTACTATTTTATCAATAGAATACATTATTTACTGAAGTAGATATTCAAGTTCTTAAAGTGTCGATTTTTTTTCGTAGCGCCTTAAGATACGGATTCCTACTATGGGGAGGCTCAGTAAAGTGCATTTAGAATGCAGAAGAAAGGTGTGAGAGCTTTATGTTCAATAAAACAACTTGAACACTGCAAACCGTTGTTTAAAAATTAAAAAATTCTTCCCCTGTCATGTGAATTATTTTTTGACACTGCCTGTTTGTAAAAAGGTATGGTCATTATTTTAATATTAGAGGTCAAATTCGAAAAATATAAACGAGACAAAAAAATCACCTAATAGGGCCTTTTTGTAAACTGATGATATACATAAGAATAATGCCTATTAAATTTATCAATGCTGTTCGGAAAAAAAAAATTAAAAAATGGTTGTAGCGCTGTACACGGACTACGTATTTTTTGATTGACAAAGTTCAATACAGTGATCATTTCAAAAAGTGTCAGTTCTACATGTGTGTCTCTACCACAGACCACTCAGCCATTAGATATCTTAATAACCACGGAGAAGAGAGAATTTTTTCCGCCACTGCCGACGTGAAGGGTACTAAGCAAGCAAGGGATAGTATGGAATGGCATTTGTGTAGTAGTGCACTGATGTGTGATTTAATGTTCACTGATGTGTTGGCGAAAAAGGTTTTGCCCTTCTTACGACGCGACATCTAATGGCTTAGTGGCCCGTGGTCTCTACATTACGGAAGGTTGGCCATCAGCTGTTCATAACGTGGCCTATTTTGCGCCAACATTCCAATTCCTTCCGATCCCTGAAGAGGAATACAATAATGAGAAAAGTGGAACTTGCATACTTATGTTAGTATTAGGTATGACATTCTCTCATAAGTTTGTTCTTTTACCTTATTTTATTCATTTTGGTGTACAATAAAGAGTATTTGTCTTGTCTTGTCTTGTCTCAAGCTCACCAGAAAAACCCGCTTTAAAAGGCCGAGTTTTTTTAATGCGTTTAACAAGAAATTTGAATGTTTTAAAACAGTATGAAGTATACCTCTAGGTGTGTCTCTCAGCAAAAGTGCCTTGAAATACGGACAGACAAACAACAAAACGGTACTAGGGTTTCGTTTTTCCATGATGAAGTTCGGCGCCCTAAAAATAGTCTGTCCATCCGTTTACAACGATTTCATATACACTAAGCGGCAGCATTGCCAACTTAGTTACTTTGTAGTCGACGTTCTGATATTGAAAGCGACATTTTATTTCCTTTTAGCGAGAAATTTCCTTTTACCTTTATTTCCTTTTACCTATAAATCAGTATCCATATATCACGAAACAACAAATAACAAAATAACAAATCCCCAACAACAATAATTTTGAAATACAACAATAGTAATACTAATTAAATAGGGGTAGTATTTAAACGAGCGAATATAAATTCAAATTTAAGGTGTCAAAAATACTGAATATACATAGCGTACTAAAATACTAACACTGTGGGCGAATAAAAATGTTGAAAACGGTTGAAAATACAAATTTTAGTTGAGTTGAATAATTCCCAGGCGAACAATTTTCTATTTTAGTGACAATTTAATTTTAAGTAATAAAACTAGGGACGTCGCCTCGCTCCGCTCCGATTCGCTCGGCTCCTTATTTTATCTTACACTACCACGCTCCTACTCGCTTCGCTCGTCGTCGCACCTATTTTTTAACTTTTGGTGAAATATTTTCGATTTGTTTTATGCTTTGGTATTTATTCGAAGTCGCTAATTATATTTTTATTCGCCCGATTAATAATTTCCCATTAATAACATTTGTTTTAGTCGTGTTGGCAACACTTCTAACAGGGAACTTATTGAAATTTTTAGTCTCGAATAAGGACGCCGCAAACGTTAAAACTAATATTGGGGACCTATTTACTGAAAAACCACATTTCAATCAAATATCGTGCTTTAATTCCCGCCAAACGAACTTTTAGCGTAAATTCCAATAACTTTTTGCCAGTTTCAATATCGGATAAGTCAAGCCTTGTTGAAAATAAACTCTAAAATTGGGAAAACTTTTTCGGTGGAGATAGAGGAAATAATATTTGGAAGAGACCATTAATTATGAATAGTATTAATGTCATGCTATAAGGTAAACCTCTCCGTGTTCTCGGTGATGAAATTAGAAAATAATAATAAAAACACGACTGCCGTTACAAAAAGTGACCTAAAGATCAAAACTAGTTATATTTTTTAGAACGTACAAGATACTAGAGAAATAATTAACTTGAAATACTTAGTCAAAGTCAATGCGTCATTTTCTTCATGTCATGTCTTCCAGAGGAGGCAAGGAGATTCATCAAAACTGCGTACGTCCATACACGTCTTTTAACGTATTTTTTGTTGGTATGAATTTTTACTGCAGACGGATGACAATTTTGTTTAAAGAACTTACATATTTTTACAGTCCCACAAAAAATACAAATTATCAATTTAAGTTATTTTTAACTTTACAATTTAACTGCTCCCAACACAAGGAGAAGGGCGCTTTTACTCCTTACTTACAGGCCTAAACACCTAACATTGTTCTAGACTAAGCATAAACATGTACATATCCTTCATCTTGTACCCACTTATGATAAATAAATAAATTTGAATTATTATTACATGCGGCTTGAACACTCACGTGTGATTGTTGTTGACTATATATTATGCCAACCGTTTCACCGATACAATTTCGGCATTATCAAGGCGAGTGGCGTTCTTAGGACGACGACGCGGCGTTCACCATCGTTCTCAAACGGGCACTGGCAGCCGAACGGTTGGCATATAGTCAACAACAATCACACGTGATTGTTCAAGCCGTATGTAATAACAATTTAGTATGTCAGCTCACGAGAGTTTTAAAAATAAATTTGAATTTGAATCAATATGTTAATAAAATATTTTTTTACAATTACCGTATAAGGGCTTTTTTATTTTTTATATTCTGTACTTTACATATATATAATTACTTAATGAAACAGTTTTAAACGCTATATTTCGACCCCTCAGTGGGGTCGTCATCAGGTGAGTAGAAAAAATAGTATATGACATACGGGTACATAATATTTTTCTATTCGCCTGATGATGACCCCACCGAGGGGTCAAAATATAGCGTTTAAAACTGATTAATTTATCAATGAGATTATAATGACATAGTTTATTCCTAAATCTATCGCCAGCAATCCATAATCGTAATACTTTTCGCAGAGAATTTGTTTATAATAAATTTTCTCTATTGTAGTCTATAAAAAACTATGGAAAATAGAAGAGAAAGGTGATACGATATAACATGACATAATGATAAAATTATCTAGGATAAAATGTTAGTTACAGAGAAACATATTAAAATATAAGTTAAAGATAAAAAACAATTTAAGTTTAAAACTAAATAATCCTATAAAATACGAAAAACAAACTAAACTGCTAAAAATAGATATATTACAATCTAAACTAAATATGTAAAAACATAATAAAAATCTTATTAAAAAATTATAGAAGGGAAGGTAGAAAGGAAAAAAGGAAGAAGACCTAGACGAAATTATTTTGACCAAGGGAAAGAAAATAGAAAGGGGGTGACTAAAGAAGCGTAATAGAACACAAATCAGCTACTTCTAAAATTCCATGTTTATTTGTGTGAATTTGTGTGTTGTTTAATTTAAGGTTTTAAAAATAATTTGTACGCCAAAACGGCAGAGCACATGGTATTCTATAAGTTGTTACACCTGTATTTTAACTGTGTTTAAACAAATACAACATTTTGATTTGATTTGTTCACTGAGCGGATTTGGTTGCGGTCTTCTTCAATATCATCGTAGTGACCCTTAACAACCTATATATATAACAGGTGTTTATAAAACAACGTTCAAGCCAAAAACAGGGTAGAATTGAATAAATGCGGGCGGAGCCGTGGTCAAAAGGATAGTCATATCATATGTTCCGTAACTGACACAGTCAACAATCGTCAACCCTTCTTTCACTGATGATTCATCCATCCATCAGCCTAGTTCGTCCACTGCTGGACATAAGCCTTTCCAGGACTTTGCCACTCCCGGCGGTCATCCTGGAAGAATTGCCGATACTCACACACGCGGGGCAGGCGGGTTGGTGAGCGCGGTGCCGGAACACTCGCACCAGTGACGCCGCTGCCCGTCACCAGTCTATTCCATATAAGGCCCGGCTATAAGGTATAGATATACCACCATCCACCGGTCCCAGGCATGGTGGGCCTCCTGGTTTTTTGCCTGTGAGCTGAGCTGTCCTCTTACTCTCCTCCGAATTACTTCGAGGGGGTCTTTATGATTTTTAAAGCTTTAAGGGATTCTTCGGGCAAAAGTATACTCTTTAAGGCTCGGAGTTCGCTAATTGGGAAAAAACAGGGTTCGGCATTATCACTTTAGATGATAGTAAATATTAAAATTCCTAAACATAATAAATACCACTACTCTATAAAATGATATTTAAGTAAAAACAATTGCTGTAATTTTTTACAGAAACTTCAGAAAAAGGTCAGGAATTTCAAGAAAACCTCTTTAATAGCATTATCGTATCATCACTATTGTGATTTAATTATAGACATAACAATGACAAAACATATTTCAGAATCATCATAAAACATCAAACAACATTATAAAAAAACGGCCAAGTGCGTGTCGGGCCACGCGCAATGTAGGGTTCCGTAGTTGCCCTGCACAATATGCGGACTTCTTCTCCAACCAAGTACATTTTGTAAGTTTGTCGACTAATACAGATCACGCCAAACTTCTAGTACGCTCGGAAGTTGCTCTTCCCAAGAACGGCCCATACATTTTGTTCCTGCTGATGCGAATCGCCCCGTGTTTAGAGGGGACTAAAAGTTTGGCACGATCTGTACTCGTTTACTTGCAAAGCCTACTTAGCTGTGATAGTTTTCTTTTTAATTTCGTTATGTATACTACTGCCGTGATTTTTTTCACGTCTCCAAATACAACCGTTTCGCTAGCAGGGGGGGGGGACACTTGACTCTAATAAAAATAACCAACGACACCCCACACTAGGGGGTAGACGAGAAAAAAAATCATCCTTACTTTACGTGTAAGGGAGGTAACCTAAAAAAAAAATTTTTTTTTTTAATTTTACTGTACCACCTTATTGGCGTGATAAATATGTATACCCATGCCAAATTACAGCTTTCTAGTGCTAATAGTCTCTAAGCTAAGCCGTGGACAGACAGACAGACAGACGGACATGGCGAAACTACAAGGGTTCCTTTTTGTATAATATAATAATATGTATATTTTAACAATCACCCACCTCCACACATAAACACCCTCACCCACACAACACACCACACTCACTTTGCATGTTTAGCGTAAGTTTTTTAATTGTGAAACAAGTACCTATTGTTAAGCAGGGCGTCGAGGACAATAAATGTAATTTGTACCTGTCAATCGTGTCACCTGGGCCCCAAGATTCAAGCCTAGCTTACGTTGGGGACCCTTGGATACATACCCTGATTTGTAAATTTATAATAATTGAAATAAATAAATTTTTCATTTTCATTTTCATTTGTAGATTACGGAAACCTAAAAACGGTTTTCAGTTACGATTTATAGTTTTTACACACTACGCAAAAATATTGCAAAAAAAGTCAAAATGATTGAGGTTTTCCATGCGCGGCTGTTGATTAGAGTGAGATAGATAGTTACAAAATAAAAGCGTTCGAGCAGGATTTATTTCTAAGGAGCGTCGACCCTTAAGGTGGCTCCGTCGGAATAATTAGCAACTCGATTCGTGGTGGTTGAAATTTCGAACAAAACCATATTAAAATAAAGTTTTTATCAGTTCGCACTGCACCATGGCTGTTACGTCAGTCGCTGCGGCTGACAAGTGCGAAAATAACTGAGAAAACCAAATCATTTAATATTATTTTGTCTAGAAGTTTATAAATTTTCATACTGTTTTGATAAAAACTGCAGCAGTTATGTTGTTACAAGTGAACAAAAAAATCGAGAAATAAGGGTAAATTTAGAATTTTCTTGCTTCACTTCTGTATATAATAATGAAATTCAAGAAAAACCACATCACTATTTGTATCGTGTAAATTACTATGTATTTTTTTTTCTATTAAAAAATGCTATGGTTACAGTATAAAATGGTTACAAAGTTACTTAGTTCAAGGTCGTTGGCGTTGGGAGAAACATTGGGGCATGATGGTTTACCCATTTACCATTCAGCAAGCAGTACCAAAAAACTTATTGGTGCATGCTTGACCGGGCTGAAGAAACATTTCTATAAACATTATTTGGTAAAACATATTATCGCTGTAACGTGTGTTATCAAGTATTAAGCGCATTTTTTGTTCTCCCGAGGTTTCTGTTTTTCGTTTAACCAAATTTTATACTGTAACTAAAACTGGAAAAAAAATTTATCTGAGAACTAAAATGTGAAAATTATGTAATATTTAAATGAGACTAGGATTCATCCTCCTGGGGTTACCATAAAGGTTGGGATTATTAGCCTAAAATAGAATCTCAAATGTTATTTCGAAAGAAGAAGCGAAATAAGCCGCTTAAGTGGAATTAACTTAATAACCCGTCGTCGGCTCGAGTAGGTCCCAATTGGACCGCGTAGGGTGAGTTGCTATAAATATTATATTTATGAGTAGTTATATATAAATATAGTATATATGTAGTAATATGGAGTTCCGTGGAAAGTTAGAAAGACAAGCAACAATAATAATACAAAAAAAAAGATGATAAAAAAGAAAGTTATGGGTAGTAATGTTTGACCCTATTTTCGCCTATTTTTTTTTTATTGTTATAGTTATATATATTTATTTAAATTATAAGTTGTATATTTTATATATATATACAAGGTGACTTTTTGATCATCGTCCAAATTCATACTGGTGGCTTGGTAAGTGATGAGTATCATGGATCAGTAACAATTTTTGTGAAATTCGTAAAATGAAATTTCGACTCCCCATAGTGATTCACTCGGGACTGGAAGTGAATTTCTATGGGAAGCCGAAATTTAAAACTGAAAACTTAAATTAAAGAACTAAAAATAAACATATAATAATAAAAAGAAATAAAAAAAAATTCAAGGTCGCTGCCATCGTGCGGGGAGTACCCAGTAGGCTGGCAGCGTTGCCTCGTTGTATGGCCAGACTGAATTTTGCTGATTGATTTCTAGTCTATTATCCACTCTAATAATAATTAAAAGCGATGGATTTCGCTATAAAAACATAATATTATACGAGTAGTTGCTGTAGAGGAGTATCTTAGAGGCCTTGAAGAAAGTTATATTATGGAGAGCATAATGCCTTATTTACACGGCTGGAGTAGGAAGTCGAGTGCGACGGTTTAAAAGTTAAAATATTAACCCTAAATGCATAGCGTATCAAAAATGATACAAGGGTTTGTAAATTTATTATAATTGTATTTTTTGTGAAAAATTATAAATATTTGTTTATATGAGCTAAAAATATGTTTAACAATAGCTCTTGTTTTTTTGTTTATTTAAAGTTCATTCATTTATTTTTCTTTGCTTTTTTTTTGTATTTTATGGCATTTTGGTGGGAAAACTGTTAAGGAGAGCTTTTATAAAAAAAATCTAATAAATAATTCTGCCTGCATATATTCTTATAGTTTTTTGATAGTAAAGTCAAAAAGAGTTCAGCTTTACAAGTACTTGAAAAAAAGAAAAAATTTATATTGAAATTTTATAGCAAATTAAATTTGCTTTTTTTGTCTTGTTCTTTCTTTGTAAAACCAGTACTCGAAAAAAAATTATATGTCGAGCCACAGACTTTTTTTTTGACCACGGATCCCAACCTCTGATTTTATATGTAAGCAACGGGAAAATGAATAAGCATCTAACAAACGACGTCATCTTTTTTTCAAAGCCTAATAAATATTTCAAAGAAAGCGTCAACTTTCACCGTCTATATTACTACGTCAGCCACCAATTTTACAACTCATCAACATTTTACCGGTTTATATATTTGTAGAATTGGGCAGATCATATATTTACATCGAGTATAAACCTACCACGCTCCTCCTCGCTTCGCTTCGCTCCGCTGTTAGGTTAACATGTAACTACATTTGGGTAGCCAAGCGAAGCGGAATATTTTAGAAGTTTATTGCTTGAATATAAATTTAGATGCTATAAAATAACAACCCTGCTGGGTCCTATTTACAGTAGTTAGCTTACATCGAAGATATTAGCTAAGATAGTATTTTTAGACGCGCATTGATGGTGGCTGACCTAGTAATTTAGAGGACACTGTAGTTTTTCAGAGGAGAAATATTTCTCTGTAAAATATTTTTAGATATATCCTAATGTTTATTTATGTTTTATTGAAACACGTTGTGGATTAGTAACATCTCGTGTTACAAATAACGTTACTTTTCTAACATTTTGATCAATATATATTTGTCTCTTTTTTATGAGATTTTTAATGTAGTTTTGGTTGATTAAAAATTTATAATAAAAAGGTAAAAATAATCATTTAACTCAAGATATATTTCGGGCCCCACTGGGCCCGGCATCAGTTGAGATTCTGACAATTAATTAAATATGACATATATAAGTTATTTACAAAAAAGAAAAAGTAAAAAAGGTTTATTTACAATTTGTCTAAATTTAATTTTCATTCAAATTCATTCATTCATTCATTCGATCATTCATTCATTCATTCATTCATTATAATTTATTTAAAGAAATTATTACTAGACAGTGGTACCACCCAGCAGCCGCGATAGGTATGTGTATTGCGTTGATTCCTGCGGCTGCTAGATGGCGCCACCGTTGCCACACCTTGGTCTGGGTTTCTCGTGTAATATGTCGGAGTCGTTAGAGTCGTCAGTGTCAATGTTGTCGGTTAAGTCCAGGTCCGTAGTGCGCACCAAGTGACCATATGAATGAGGACTCCCATGTCCTGAGCTGAATGTCTGTTAATGGAGGGTGAAATGATTTGATGATTCGGACTGTGAAACATTGGTTAAATGGAAGGTTGTGTAGTCGTGTGTGTGTTGGTATAGGTAGGATGTTGTTTGGTGTTTTTGATGTGTGTCTGTGTTGGTTTATTCTGATATGTAGTGCGTTTTTTGTTTCTCCAACGTAGAATGCCGGGCAGTGCCGACATTCTAGAAGGTATATACAGTTTTTGGTTTTGCATGTAGTGTGTGGTTGGGTTTTGTGTGTGTTAGATGAGTGGTGTGTATTAATGTTGGTGTTTGTGTTTATGATCTCGCATGTTTTACAACGTGGCCGTCGGCATGGGGATGTTCCAAGAGATGTGTTGGTTATGTTCGGAGTTTTGGTTTTTGGTTTGGTTTTGCTGAGAGTGGCTCTTAGGTTTCGGTTTTGTCTGAAGCAGATTTTAGGGTTGTTTGGGAGTAGGTCTTTTGTTTCATCGTTTTGTTGTAATACTGGGAGGTGATCTTGAATGAGTGTTTTTAGTTTGTGACTACCATGAAAATAGTTTGTGATTAGGCGGGTTTCGTTAGATGAGTTAGTGGGATGTGGAGTATTTCTGTGGTATCTTGGTCTTGTGTGTAAATGTTTTTGTATGAATGGTTCTGGATAGTTTCTTTTGAGTAGTCCATCATGAATTTTGTTGTGGTAGGTGGTGAGAGCGTTGTCAGTGTTACAAATCCGACGGCCACGTAGTGATAATGAATAAGGGATTGACTTTTTTGTGTGTGGGGGATGACAGCTGTGAAAATCTAGGTATTGTAGTTTGTTTGTGTTTTTGAAATGAACTGATCTACTGATTTTGTTATTGTCGCTAATGGTTATATCAACATCTAAAAATGTGATTTTGTCTGTAGAAATGGTATGTGTTAAATTTCAGTTGGCTATGATTGTTTAGTCTTTGAAGGAATCCGGTGAGGGAGTCCCTGCTGTGTGGCCAGATCATGAAGATGTCGTCAATAAACCTTTTCCATACCAGGGGTTTGAGGGTTTCAGACATTAGGAACGTTGTTTCAACGGAGGCCATAAAGATGTTGGCGTAGCTGGGGGCCATCCGAGTTCCCATTGCAGTTCCTTTGATTTGTTGATGGAATTTATTTTCAAATGTAAAATAGTTGTTTTTTAGTGTTAATTCGGCAAGGGAGGTTAGGAAGTCTGTGGATGGTTGGTGAGGTTGAGGGCGATCATTTAACTGGGTTTGAAGAGCTGAGAGGCCAGTGTCATGTGGGATATTAGTATATAATGATACGACGTCTATGGTAACTAGAAGTAAATGTGTGTTGTTTGGTAGCTGAAGAGAGTGTATTATGTCTAGAAAATGATTGGTGTCCTTTATGTGGGATGATAATTCTTTGCAAAGGGGTTGTAGATGATAGTCAACAAAGGCGGATATTATTATTATTTAGTAATATTATTTAGTTTATTCGCAAATGCGACAGTATAATATTTAAGAAGATACAAAATAACAAAGAAGAGTCCCATTTGATGAACTCAAACCCTAGAAACGTTCCAGGTACAACATAACTATATCTGGGGGCACGGCAGTGCCCCCGCAAAGTCTCGCAGAAAAAACGCGGAACGGCCGTACCATCCTTTTCTCGAAGCAACTCACGGCACTTTCAACCCCCCTGTATCTTCGTTGTGGGTGAAGCTAGAAGTCTGAAATTTCAGGAACCAAGAGTACTTACTGATCCTACTTCTGACCCCAAATTACAACTTTGTACCTATATTTGATTACGAAATATCTCAAGTCAAAGTTCCCTTATTTTGTCACTGACTGACTGACACATCATCAAAAGTCTAAAGGTGTTCTAGCAGGCCTACAAACTTGAAATTTTGTATGCGGTAAGTGTTAAGTGTACATTGCAACAAAAAAATATAAAAATGTTATTTGCGGTTGGTAATTTAATATTTCCATACAAAGTCTATACAAAATGTATGTTTCCAGCTGCATCTATAAATTTGTATGACACTAGATGACGTTGCTGGTATGCTGCTTTGCATTAAAGACGCCTAAAATGAAAAATTCTACGTTAAAGTTAAAGTGCGAAAACTAAAAAATAAAACCGGTAAAGTGCGAATCTGACTCATCCATAAAGAGTTCCGTACCCCTACACAATACGGGTATGGAACCCTAAAAGTAAATAACAACAATATAGATGCCATAGCAACATTAAGGCGACAAAAAACAAAGTGATAAAACGGTAGCGCCTGACAAACAATTCGGTACCTTTTTAGTACGGGACCCAAATTTTCATTATTTTACTTTAAAGTATTTACTACAGACTGGCCAAAGTTTAAACCTTTAAATTCAAATTCAAATTCAAATAGTTTATTTTGCAAAGCAGGTATAGATATATACACTTTTTACACGTCAAATTTAATCTAATAAAGAAAATATATGTAATAAAATAATAAACTTGTATGTTGTATTACCGTTCTAAAGATAGAGCCTTTGTTATAATAATCTGTTCCTTGGGTAAGGCACCCTAAAAAGGGTGGTTTATAATGTTCCACATATTCACAATATTAGTCTATTTAAGAAGAAAATATCAACATTTCGTAATTAAGTCACTAAAAAAACGGTAGTGTGCGAATCCGACTCGCGCATAAAGGGTTCCGTACCCCTACACAATACCGGTATGGAACCCTAAAAGTAAATTGCAACAACATAGATGCCATAGCACCATCAAGGCGACAAAAAACAAAGCGATAAAACGGTAGCGCCTGACAAACAATTCGGTACCTTTTTAGGAAGGAATCCTAATTTTTATTATTTCTTATTTTACTTTAAAGTAGTCTGCCTAAATTTTCAACTTGTAGGTACTTGTATGTATAACCGTTCTAACGATAGAGCCTTTGTTATAATAATTTGTGCTTTGGGTAAGGAACCCTAAAACACATTTAGTCTATTTAAGAAGATAAATATCAACATTTCGTAATTAAGTCGCTATCAAACCGGCTAAGTGCAAGTCAGACTCGCTCACGAAGGGTTCCGTACTACCATCACACAATATGGGTACGAAACCCCAAATCATTATGGTAAATACCAACAATAAAGATGACATAGCAACATCAAGGCGACAAAAAACAAGGCGCTAAAATGGTAGCGCCTGACAAACAAATCAGCACCTTTTGAATACGGAACTCTAATAATTTATATGCCCAAAATTGTTGTTTTATAAAGATAGAGCTGAAACAAATAACATCGAATAATTGGACCCCCCTTGGATTTCCATTTATTGAACTTTTTATGCTGTGATAGGGGCCATATTATTATTTGCCGTGATAGAGGACAATGTAACATATATTATGTGAAAATATTTACGCGCTACCTATAACGGCTGAAGCTGTAGACCCATGTGATAGATGGATAGACAGCGGAGGATTAGTAATAGGGTCACGGAACCTAATGATACGGAACCCTAAAAATCAAGGTAAAAGGTTATTTATCAAGTAAAGCTTTAAATATATTAAAGGAAAAATAAAGCGGCTAATGTTGTTTTATTTGTATATGCATCCTCTATGATGTAGGTATATTGAAATGTCTATGTACTCGTGTGTCATTCAAAAAAGACCAGATTTAGCTCATTATTCTGAGAGGTTTAGACATAATAATGTACTCTGTGGCTTAGACTGACAAGCCTGCCTTTCACTTCATGGTCAAAAGAAATTTTAACCTGCCTGTTGCATCTAATTGTGGATAATAGTAATAATAACTTACCGTAAAAATTAATATTGCAATGGAACCTGAAATATTGTATATAAATGAAAATCCTTGTCCACACCTAGTTGTCCCTATACCTGGAGATGGTTCATGTTTGTTCCATTCTTTGTCATTCTCTATGTATGGGAACATTAAGTCGCCATATGACATTAGGTGTGCGGTAGTCGAGTATGTGGTAGCGCATTGGGATGAAATGCAACTTTATACGTGTGACGAGCGTGGAGACACATGTACTCGACAGCAATGATGAAAACTACCACCTACGGTTCCGTATCCGAACTTATGGCAGCCACCGCTTTGTATCCATTTATGTTCGAGGTTTACGAAAATGGCCGTTTGAGAGGATCATTCGGTGGCGATCCTGGGATGCCAGTGAAACGTTTACGATTCTCTGGTAGTTTCTTAGGTGGTCATTATGAAATGCTCCTTCCCGATACTAGTTTCTCAGGAGTATGTCCTAATGATCAGTTAAAGGGAGTGGGTTTTAAGAAAATCCGCAGCTGACGTGCAAGAAATATTACCCGAGAATAACAAAGGACGACTACCTACAAAAAGAAATGAGATCCCATCAAAAACATAAAATGTACAAAAATGGCAAGTCTCGCAACGCAATCCTTCCACCGTAAAAAGTTGTGAGATCTTATGTAAAGCCAAGTCTGCTATTTTAGTTTTTATGGAAGCACCTTTTCATTTAAGTTAGTATGGGAGCACCTATTTAACAAATTCATCATTAATTGTTTCCTATTTAGTTACCTACCAACATTAAGTGACTGTATTAATATTAGTCATCTTTATTTCCTAATAAAATATGGTGACTTTGCAATCGCAGAGCACAAATAAAGCAATGATGCGTAGAAATATCTTCTCAAATCGTTAATAAATTGGTGTTAGGTAGCTGATATGTTGTATATGTTGCTGTGCGATTGCGAAGTCACTATATTTTATTAGAGAAATAAAGATGACTAATATTAATACAGTCACATAATGTTGGTAGGTAACTAAATAGGAAACAATTAATGATAAATTTGTTAAATAGGTGCTCCCATACTAACTTAAATGAAAAGGTGCTTCCATAAAAACTAAAATAGCAGACTTGGCTTTACATAAGATCTCACAACTTTTTACGGTGGAAGGATTGCGTTGCGAGACTTGCCATTTTTGTACATTTTATGTTTTTGATGGGATATAATATACAAGCAATAACTATCGATCACGATTCAAGCACGCCCGAAGCAAACGTTGATACAATTGGCAGGGCACTGTTGTTTCCCACATCGACATCGGATCAATTCCATACACTGATCCCAAGTACAAGTCCTCCTCATAATTGTATAACAAAAACGATCTTCACAGAGGAATATCTCACGTGTTCATTTCTGGATAGCATTCTTCAAGCAAAAGCTATCGTCATACAAATATCAACTTGATGTATGAAAAATGAAATGAAATGAAATGAAAATGAAAATGAAAATGTATTTATTGCGAAAAAAAAGCTTAAAAATAGAAATATTGTTGCTGGAACATCCTATTAAGTATTTAAACAATACCTGTGCCAGGATGCCCCGCACCTCCATTTGTATCATTATAATATATGTACATTACAATTTTACAAAGTAAACGACGAAGAAGGTAAATAGTAATTCTAACTTAATAATATATTATTTTGTAAGCTAAGTGAATGTGTTAGTGCGTGGAAGTTGGATAAGGGAAGTAGTGTGTGTGAGATTGTGGTTTTGAGAGTCGCTCTCTAGCCCTACGAATGTCTTGGGATCAGTATTATAATAATCTAGGGAGCGGCTGCCAATGTTTGTATGATTGGAAGAATAAGTTGTTATTTGTGTCAGGGTGTGTTAGAGTGTGTGTGTGTGTGTGGGGGGGGGGGATTTGTAAAATTTATTTTATTTATTTAGTGACCTGCATTAGTGCCTCAACTTCACTATAGATCAGATTTCTTACCCACGTAGTGATTGTATTTTTGCAGTTATAAAGTTGTAGTGGATAAATGTTTAATAACCCGTTTACTTTATTGTAAACGAAAACAGATTGATTCCTATATTGGCGTCTTGCAAATTCTGATTTAACTCGGGATTTGTCTACAATGTCTTTTCTCCTTTTTCCATTGACCGGATTATAGGGCAAAGTTTTGTGTTTTTGTAGTAGCAAATGAAGGATATACAGTTTTCGAACGGTAAGTAATTGTGAGACAGAGTACAGTTCCTCAGTTGGAAATCTCAATCGCTTGGAATACATAACCTTAATTAGTGATCTTTGACCTCGCTCTAGCTCCAAAAATTTGTTTTTTGATGCTCCTCCCCATATGGGAATACAGTATGTTAGTATTGATTGTCCCAATGCGATGTATATTTGATTAAGAAGACTTTTGGAGGCAACATACCTCAAGCTTTTAAATGTAAAGATAAGTTTCCTAATTCTATTAGTTGTAACTTCGAGATGTGGATGCCAAGAGAGACGGTTATCTATGACTATTCCTAGGTATTTAGTCCTAGGAACTTGGTCAATTATAGGGCAGCTACAGTCTTTCGTCTGATTGTCGCATTTGTGTATTTTAAGGGTTAGGTTTTTAGGTTGAGAGCGGTTGGTAATACTGAAACATATGTAATTAGTTTTTGAGGTGTTTAAGGTAAGTAAATTTTGTTCTAGCCAAGCAGCCACTCTAGCCATTTGAATCTCCGCAGACTTGTACACCGCTTCCCATGAGCTTTCTGTAAAGACAATTGCTGTGTCGTCAGCGTATGAAAAAATATATCCGTCATTAATTTTTAGATTGCACAAATCATTGATATAAATTAAAAACAATGTTGGACCCAAAACGCTTCCTTGCGGGACTCCAAAGGTCATTTGTAGGTCATTACTAGTATACTCTCCAATTGTGGTTTTTTGTCTTCGGTCTCTTAAATAGTTCTTAATCAGGTCCAGATGTATGAAACCTTTATTTGCCTTGGAAGACTGCATCAAGAAGAATTAACCGTTTACACTGATTATATTGAAGAGTTTCTCCATAGTATTCATAAACTTGCCCGGAAGCAAACTATACAGAGTTTTCTAGAAAACGTTTCTTCGACGCTTTGGTCTTGGGTTTTCTCTTTTTGTTCTTAATATCCTTACTCGTTGTACTCTCTCTACACTCACGTTTTATAAAAAAAAATTCTATTTATTTTAAGGTTATTCTTACCAGACACCTTTCAAAGCCAAACATTCGTATCTTTCAGTTCTTAGTTAAACCAGATAGTAAACTTCAACACACATTCGACCTTTTTGATAATCCTCGAGACTCAAACCTCAAACAACATGCAAGAAGTTCTGAATAAAATCAAAGACACAGTTGACAAACTTTTTCAATATTATACGCATATTGTATACTTAGGAAAATGTCTTGAAATTGGCGCAGCACCGAAGGGGCTAATCCCCAACATCCCACTACACACAATGCCTCCAATAATAAGACCAAATATGATCCTCACAAACCACATAAATGCACTTTACACAACATACATACTCTATAGACAATACTCATTCTTATGCATACACTACAAAAATAATCTGGACTGTCTCCTAAAAGTTAGTCTTATCGCATTTCCACATATTTTTGTAAGTGTACAAAATATACTCTCAAGGGCTAGAAACAATCTAATTCAAGAAAATGTAAGACTTTCCAAAAAACTAAATAATTTACGAACCTATTACGAACAAAAAAACATAAATCTACCACTAAATAATGGTCGAACCTATGAACTCCCACACTTGAACCTAAGCCCCACAGATCTGACAAACCCGTTTTCTATACCCCCACCACCACAGATTTCCACTTTTGAAGCTTCAGATAAACAACAAATATTCAACCTATCAAAATACCAGTTAACCAATGCAGACCGATCTATAATAAATAAAGGTCTATCTTTCTGCCCCACAAAAAAGATAGACCGAATAAAACTCATGAATGATTTTGTTAATTTTGGCCGAAATTTAAAGTGGAAACACTATTGGAAGACCCATCCACACCAAAATAATAACAACACACATCCAGCTCTGAAAAAATTCAAACCACCATCATCAAATGAACCACCCCAACTCCCTCCAAACCACCCAATAGAAATATTTATGACCAATATCCTTGCCAAACTCTCCGATGATCGATATATCAATAACTTACAAGCCAAAACCCAAAATGTAACACATGCCGAACAAAAAGCCTTAAAAAAACTAGAACATAATGACAATATCATCATACTACCTGCAGACAAAGGATCAGCGACAGTGGTTCTTGACAAAAATGACTACATTAACGAAGGACTAAGACAACTAACTGATACAACCTTTTACAAAGTCGTATCATGTGACCCATGTGGCCAGATTGTGAACATGATTCGGGACCACCTTCACACCAGAGGCAGCTCCGAGGGACTATCAGAGGCCGACGTTGAACTTATGCTGCCGGGGCATCCGAGAACTCCACACTTTTATATGCTCCCTAAAGTTCACAAAGACAATAATCCAGGCCGACCTATAGTAGCTTCGTATAATGCACCTACAGAAATAATATCCGCCTTTGTTGACTATCATCTACAACCCCTTTGCAAAGAATTATCATCCCACATAAGGACACCAATCATTTTCTAGACATAATACACTCTCTTCAGCTACCAAACAACACACATTTACTCCTAGTTACCATAGACGTCGTATCATTATATACCAATATCCCACATGACACTGGCCTCTCAGCTCTTCAAACCCAGTTAAATGATCGCCCTCAACTTCACCAACCATCCACAGACTTCCTAACCTCCCTTGCCGAATTAACACTAAAAAACAATTATTTTACATTTGAAAATAAATTCTATCAACAAATCAAAGGAACTGCAATGGGAACTCGGATGGCCCCCAGCTACGCCAACATCTTTATGGCCTCCGTTGAAACAACGTTCCTAATGTCTGAAACCCTCAAACCCCTGGTATGGAAAAGGTTTATTGACGACATCTTCATGATCTGGCCACACAGCAGGGACTCCCTCACCGGATTCCTTCAAAGACTAAACAATCATAGCCAACTGAAATTTACACATACCATTTCTACAGACAAAATCACATTTTTAGATGTTGATATAACCATTAGCGACAATAACAAAATCAGTACATCAGTTCATTTCAAAAACACAAACAAACTACAATACCTAGATTTTCACAGCTGTCATCCCCCACACACAAAAAAGTCAATCCCTTATTCATTATCACTACGTGGCCGTCGGATTTGTAACACTGACAACGCTCTCACCACCTACCACAACAAAATTCATGATGGACTACTCAAAAGAAACTATCCAGAACCATTCATACAAAAACATTTACACACAAGACCAAGATACCACAGAAATACTCCACATCCCACTAACTCATCTAACGAAACCCGCCTAATCACAAACTATTTTCATGGTAGTCACAAACTAAAAACACTCATTCAAGATCACCTCCCAGTATTACAACAAAACGATGAAACAAAAGACCTACTCCCAAACAACCCTAAAATCTGCTTCAGACAAAACCGAAACCTAAGAGCCACTCTCAGCAAAACCAAACCAAAAACCAAAACTCCGAACATAACCAACACATCTCTTGGAACATCCCCATGCCCACGGCCACGTTGTAAAACATGCGAGATCATAAACACAAACACCAACATTAATACACACCACTCATCTAACACACACAAAACCCAACCACACACTACATGCAAAACCAAAAACTGTATATACCTTCTAGAATGTCGGCACTGCCCGGCATTCTACGTTGGAGAAACAAAAAACGCACTACATATCAGAATAAACCAACACAGACACACATCAAAAACACCAAACAACATCCTACCTATACCAACACACACACGACTACACAACCTTCCATTTAACCAATGTTTCACAGTCCGAATCATCAAATCATTTCACCCTCCATTAACAGACATTCAGCTCAGGACATGGGAGTCCTCATTCATATGGTCACTTGGTGCGCACTACGGACCTGGACTTAACCGACAACATTGACACTGACGACTCTAACGACTCCGACATATTACACGAGAAACCCAGACCAAGGTGTGGCAACGGTGGCGCCATCTAGCAGCCGCAGGAATCAACGCAATACACATACCTATCGCGGCTGCTGGGTGGTACCACTGTCTAGTAATAATTTCTTTAAATAAATTATAATGAATGAATGAATGAATGAATGATCGAATGAATGAATGAATGAATTTGAATGAAAATTAAATTTAGACAAATTGTAAATAAACCTTTTTTACTTTTTCTTTTTTGTAAATAACTTATATATGTCATATTTAATTAATTGTCAGAATCTCAACTGATGCCGGGCCCAGTGGGGCCCGAAATATATCTTGAGTTAAATTATTATTTTTACCTTTTTATTATTAATTTTTAATCAACCAAAACTACTTTTCTAACAGAGACATTATTAGTTCTACATTATATTTTAGATTTTTCACAGGAACACTTCCTGAACCCTTTATCTCCGAATAAAGATAAATTTTCCTGCAACTTCATAAAAAATAAAGGAAACTGAATCGGTAAATGTTGCTGTAGTTATGCGAAGAGCGTTTCTAGAAAGCCAATCTTTTATGATCTCAACTAAGGGTACCAATTTGGAATAAATTGGTTTTTATAGGGTGAAATTATAAAGGACGTGGTTTCCAGTGCGCTGGTAGGAAAGCGCTTACCCGTGCCGACAAGCGCCGAAAAGTTACATACTAACAAATTATTTTTATTTATTTTTAATTTTTTTATTTATTTATAATTTACATTTATACTACACAATCTTTACAGGCTAACCTAATGCGATTGCTAACAAATTATATTTAAAGCAGTTTTTGCGAACGCCGTCAGAGAACAACTAAACAAATCGGTATCCGTAAGGTTGTCGATTCTGTTGAAAAGATGGAGTGCCTTTACAACAGGTGACTCTTTAAGAACATTAGTGCGCGCATGCTGCACGCAAAACAACTTACGATTTCTCGCGCGAAGATAGTTATCCGGCACAAACAGCTTCACGACCCCCTCCCTGAACTTCCATCCATCCATCCATCAGCCCGTATTCGTCCACTGCTGGACATATGCCATCCTACATTTTACGCCACTCTTGGCGGTCCTCAGTCATCCTCATCCAGCCGCCACCCGCAACGTCCTTCAGATCGTCAGTCCAGCGGGCACGAGGGCGGCCTACGCTGCGCTTTGCTGTACGTGGTCTCCATTCCAATGCCTTATCCAACGGTTATCACGTCGGCGACAGATATGGCCAGTCCACTGCCACTTCAACTTTGATTCGGCAGGCTATATCAGTCACCTTCGATCTCTGACGGATATCTTCGTTTCGGATGCTATCCATCAGAGATATCCCAAGCATAGCTCGCTCCATAGCTCGTTGAGCGACCTTAAATCGGTGAACATTTAATCTAAGTAGTTCATGTATATTTATTATTTTATTACATATATTTTTATAAGATTAAAATTTGACTTGTGAAACGTGTATTATATATACCTACTTTGCAAAATAAACTTTTTGAATTTTGAATTTTGAATTGAATCAAGCCTTTGGTAAGAGCCCACGTCTCAGCGCCGTACGTCATCACTGGAAGGACGCACTGTTTGTAGACTTTAGCTTTAAATCACCGTTAATATGTAACTTTATCTTCTGAACGTTTGTTTGCATCTAATGAACCTCTGTCCACTTTAGGCATATCAGTTTAGACGGTAGAACCCATTAATATGTACGTTTTAAATTTCATATTATTAAAACTCGCGTGAGCTGATATACTAAATTATTATTACGTTATCGTTGTCAAACGGGCAACGACGGTGAACGCCGCGTCGTCGTCCTAAGAACGACACTCGTCTTGATAATGCCGAAAATGAATCGGTGAAACGGTTGACTATATCAACAACAATCACACGTGAGTGTTCAAACCGTATGTAATAATAGTTTTAAATTTCCTTTAATTTTAAGCATATTTTTTGTGCAGCATGTTTCCTAATATTCTTTTAGTTTTGTCATAAATAACAACATTTTTGACTGATACCCTTCTTTCCAACCGCACATGTTTATTTTATTATTTCACTGATACCAGTTTGGGAATTTTGTTCAAATCACTTAATTTGTTTTTAGATTTGATCAAATCTAGTGATTAGTAAATAAAAATTTGAATTGCAATTATAACATCTCTCGAATTCTTATCAAATCTCTTAGATATTATTAAATTTGTATATTTTTATAACTTTGTGACATCCAATCGGCTTTGCATCATGAATCATGAATTTAAAGAGTTTGCTATGACGGACTTGATACAAAAAATAACAGCTCGTTTGAAAATGGCGTGTGATTTTACATGTGTGATTGAATGTTACTGTTTACCGATTTTTCAGGCTGATGCCCAAAAATATGAAGTACGAAATACATTTCCATGTACTGCAACATCTCAAGAATTTAGAAATAATTTTCCCTGAAAGAATGTCTAGGGACTGTCAAGGATTAAATTTTCTTTTTATTTGCTGTCCATTGCGGAAAGCCTTATTATTTTCTCGTAATAAGCTACTTTTAATAGACTCCTTTTCTGAAATAAGTATTAAAAAACAATTTAATGCATAAAAAATAATTATCGTCACACCATCATGTATCTCCAAGGGGTAAAAATGGTTTTTTACAGTGGATACTATCACTTGGATATTAGACACTAGTACAACATCATAAAAACGGCAATACTTAATATTGCTAAGTTAAGATTTTTTTTTCTTCCTTTCTTCTTAGTTTTTTTATTTTTTTTTATTTACATTAAATTAAGTATTAAATGGATCAGTAATCGAAGTGGTGGAGTATTTTATGCTATAATAGTATTTTATGTTAACTGATAAGTTAAGATCGAGTTATCTACGGACTAAAATAGTTCTTATGTCCTTGCAATTAACTTAATGCTCTTGTGTGAAAGGCAATTGATAAGTTTGTAACGGCTATTTAACTTTGTATTTTTTTGTTATCTCCATCTCCATGGTTGAAAAGAGCAACAATGGACGTTTGCTCATATTGTTTACATAAGTAAATAAAGATATCTATAAAGATATCTACCTAGTTACGTTTGTGTGTATTCCATTATTTTACGAATTTGTCGCAAAGCATTTCGATATCCAATATTTATTTAGACTACCTGTACATCTAATTTTATATATTCTTGCATAAGACGGGAATAACGGTGTACGTAAAAACCCTTACACGTTTCTGATTCACCTTATTATTGTAAAATATGTATTTCTTTTTAGTTATGAAATAAATAAATAAATAAATCTTTATACGTATTAGTATTTTATGTTAACTGATCTCTTATGTCGTTTCATTATTGTTTAAAACAGAGCACTCTAAGGCGTGGCTGTAACGCCAGGGCCACATCTTCAGGCTTCTGGCGGCGCTTCTTGCTGCGCTCCAGGCGGATTTTGCGACGGGCTTTGCCCTGCCACTACACCCGTCGCCTTTCACCGCATCGGATGTATAGCGCGCTCGCTCGCTCAAAGCGCTCGACACTAGATTCGTCCTGTGCGCTCGATCACTGGCGTGACTCCCCGCCTCCCCGCACACCGCCGTCGCAAGAGCGCAAGTCACTCGAAGCCGGACAGACGCGCGAGCGGCAACCCATGGCCGGCTCTATACAACTTTATACATTTGGTCTCTCCGTCGGCGCCGTTGCAAGAAGAACCGCTTGGCGCGCCTCTCGAACCGAACCGAAACGCGCTTTTTTCTCTCAAAAACATTTATACAGTGAAAAAAAATAATTGTTGTTTTTAAAATATAAGACATTCTGGGCGTGTTTTATATTGATATTAGTTATTATTCAAAGTTTCATGAATACTGGCGGTTTATTGTACGTATTGGATGTAACTGTGCCATATTTTTCTATCGAGAAAATTTAATTTAATCAATTTTTCGTCAAATTTTGGGCGTAGCATTAGTGCTCAAATTTACCATTTATACCTATACATATACAAGGTGAATTTGTGTAGGTAAATCGTCCAAATTCATACTTGAGCCTTGATAAGTCAGCATCATGAACCAATAACGATTTTTGTAAAATTCATAATATGAAATTTCGACTCCCCATAGTGATTCATTCAGGACTGCGAGTGAATTACTATGGAAAGTCGAAATTTCATTATGCGAATTTCATAAAAATTGTTATCGATTCATGATGCTGATTACTTACCAAGCTTCCAGTATGAATTTGGACGACGACTGTGTATATTAGAGTGATTGTTGCAGTATTTTTAATATAATAACAGAGGATCATGCGAAGCAATGTGAGGTATTAAAAACTTAAGATTAAGACAGAAAACCTGACTGAACTTTAAACGAAATGCAATAAAGTAAAATAAGTTTCCTAAAAGAAAATCCTTTGAATAAGCTAAAAGAGCCGAGTGACTCAATTTTCTTTCAATTTCGCAGTGAACGGAGATCAAACGAATGAAACATTTCAGGTTGGTACAGTCTGAGTTAAGTGGAGAAGTACAAACTTAATGGCGAGTCTTAATTAGTATTCGTCATAGAACTTTTTTCACCAATACCATTTATTTATTACAACAAAATAATGGCGAAAATAGTACTATTTCCTACAATCAGCCTAGTTCGTTCACTGCTGGACATTAGCCTTTCCAGGACTTTGCCACTACCGGCGGTCATCCTGTAAGAATTGCCCATACTCACACACGCTGGGTTGGTGAGTGCGGTGCCGGAACCCTCGCACCAGCGACGCCGCTGCCCGTCACCAGTCTGTTCCATATAAGGCCCGGCTATTAGAGATGGATATACCGCCATCCATCGGTCCCAGGTATTGTGGGTCTCCTGGTTTTTTGCCTGTGAGCTGTCCTATTACTCTCCCCCGAATTACTTCGAGGGGGTCTCCAAGTAAGATGGTGGTACCTGCACAGTCGAGCCCGGAATCAGCTCTACCACCTGTTACTATCAATGTTATTTTTATTAAAACGATTGACCAAGTTACACAATGTGACATCGTCTTTTAAAGTTGTGCATCTGACCTTATACATACCCATAAGTACTGTAACTATAAATAAAATAGTAACTAAATGGTCTAAATGTAAACTTACTAATGTTAAAATAAATATTTTTGTTTCTAACTACTAAGTTAAGCTATGAAGGAGTGGGGCCACCTGGCACAGTTAATATTTTGCTTAAAAGGTTACTCCAAGCCCTAGTTCTAAGTTTAAAGGAGACGGTCGGTTCCCCATAAGCAAAATGCCTTAAGAGAGTACACAAATATACTGTGGTCTATGATAAAGAACAAATTCAAAATAACACGGTTTGACTATCCATTTTAAACGGACACCATCTTTTAATAACTTTTTATGATAGATCGTTTTTATTTCGAGGTTATTTTCATATGGCATAGCGAAAATAAACTTCAGCGCGTTTGAAACGTTCATAGTTGTAACAATGTTTCACGATGATTCTGATATATTTAAAAGGGTCATGCTCGAATGTCAGTCGTAATGTAATCTCTATCAAAATCCAGAAGAAAAGCATGAATCAAAGCACGCTGGAAGCGTAGTTTGTGGACTACTTGGTAGATGGCGCGCTTTTGCTCTCAAGACCGGCTGCGACATATATTATTTTTATATCTGTGTCCGTGTTATTATGAAAGTGAAACTAGCTACGAATAAATCTAACAAAAATTATAGTATAAATTTATTTCGTGTACGCGGTTAAGGCCGATTCTGACCGTCTCCTTTACTGTTAAAATTTTTTAACTTTTGTCTTTTTTTTTTTTGTAGCTCCTTTGTACAGATACTTTCTGTAATTTTTCGACTCAGCTAGCTGTTTATACAGACTGTCATGAGAGTGACAAGCTCGTTAGAGCCCAATGCTGTATAACGTAATTATTCGGCACGTAGCTTGCATCATCAGCTCACCTCTTTATACTTTGTTAAGGGCGCACCGAGCGTTTGCGTTTGTCTCTGTCTTTTTCTTTACGTGTACAGAGTAAAGATAATAATTTTTGCACTTTTTCAATGTTTTTCGTTCTTATATTCATAAAATTGTTCTTAAATAAAAAAACATTGTGCATAAACGCTCCAGTCATCTATGTTCTTTATTTTAGTAAAAAAATCTTAATATCAAATTACTTATTTATATAAAAAAAGTAGGGAAATAGAGGAAACAATTACTCGAAAAGAGCCAACTTTATCAAATTGTGTTTCCATCGTGTAAATAGTCTAGTATATATACCCAATAGTACCAATATAGTTCCCTAGATTTTAATTTAATTGTTTACTACTTTAAACAAGGGTTATAAAAATTTGGTTGACTGTGTAAAAAGCTCGGTGCGCTCTTAAACGCACGCGTTAAAATGAAAATTAAACGTGTCGCAGAAAATTTACAACGAAATTTTGCTGAGCTTAATGAAAGCACAACAAAGCTTTTTACATTTAAATTAAGCGGGGTTTTGAATGAACAAAAACAAAAAGATAGACTAGTTTTTTTGCCCGCGTTTACTTGGTTTTTGAATAGCCTTTAGAGCAGACATTCTTAAAAGGTGTTCTGCGGAACCCTGGGACTACATAGACTTTTTTTTTTTTAGTAGGTCCATTTGGATCTACTGATAAAATTCAGCCTATATGAAAAATGTATGTATTGAGTTTCTAAATAAACTTTCTTTTCGGAAGTTTTTTTTTTCAGATTTTACTATATAGGTAGATCTACTGATAAACATTAACAATGGATCTACTGAGAATTTTTGTTTTCTGTAAAAAAAAAAAGTTTTTGGCTACGGAGACATAGTAACAAGTGTCAAAGTGACAGGTGCCAAAGTGACAGAGATGTCAAAATTCACAGTTTTTTTTTATAATTATTTTAAGTTTGTCATAAGTTATGCATGAGTGACAAGTTTGTCATAGATTTTTTGACATATGATTTCCCCAGGCCTCCAAACCTAGTAGGAGTCGGTTCTTTAAAATAGAGCCGAACGGTACCAACGTGCTGACACAACTGATTCAGTGCAGGGAAGCTGAAGCTCATCATCGTCGCTAACTCTACTTTCGTTCTTATTTCCGCAGTGACGAAGCAGTGGAGAAGCACGTGTTCCACAGTCACATCCTCGTTCATGCATCCCCTACATAGCGGGCTAACCGTGGAACCCGTTGTGTAGAGAAGTTTATTTAGGTTACAGTGACCTGTTAGTATACTTACCATGTCTTTCAGACAGTCCGGTTTAGTTTTAAACTTACTGCAATATTATGATCTTTTTTAGGAAGCTAAAAGAGGGCCTCCCAAGTACACTCGAGTTTTCCTCGGCAACCTTTTTTGTGCAGTTACTCGTAGATAGTGTATCCGCGACGCGACGGTGATATGAGCGGAGTATATATTTTACTAAATAATTATTTATTTCCGAATACGTTAATTGTGCCTCGATTGTTATTATTTATGATTTGTTTTTGATAATTTAGAATATTGATGATATTTTCAAATGGTGCATGCTTGCTTATTAAATGTACATAAGTAATTTAAGGCCTTGCCATTCAATATAAATATATGTAACAATAGAAGATATACTCTAAACATAAGTTGATTTGAAAACGTAATTGACTTAACTTCGATCAATAGAAAAAAATCGCAAATTAAGGTAATTAAATTGCGAATAAATGTGTTTATAGCAAAGGTGTTTCCGAGAGAATTAAAACTTCTCCTGAATTTTCTTTACATAGTCAAAGACATTTATAGACTTATTTTATTTATATATCTCAATATTTTTTCAGCAATTCCAGAAAAACCTCGCAAATTCTCTGATTATGCGTGCCCGCAGCGCACAAAGCCAGCGTGCTAATGTAGACTTTCTGATAATATAATTGAGACCAAAATCTGATTTTTGTGTCGGATGGGCAGGGCCTTAACAAAGCCTTGTAAAAGTACTCTTTTGCGAGTTATTTTCGATTCGGAGCTATTTAAGGCGATAAACCCTCAGTGCGAGTGAGACGGATTCGTGGAAAATTTGCAAAAAGTCGGTTTTTTATTACTAAAATGTACTAAAGTTGCTATCAAAATTTCGTTTAACTAGGTCCTAGATATTGTTAAAACCCATCTACTCATCAGTCCATATGTCATTCTAAATTGTCAAACCAGGAGAGTTGGTGTCGAAACAGACCTCATTTCAATAAATATTTGTATCGAGCCCAATTTCTCCAATCGCGTTTCTGTTTAACAGGTCCCTAGAAAAAGAGTCCAAAAATAATATACTATTTTATCAAAATAATACAAAATTTATACTTGCGATTGTCGGCACTTGGTGAAACTTGAAACACATCTTGAATTAAAAACACTTGTACTTATAGTTTCAATTTATTTATGTTAACTTTATTATCATTGTTTACGTTGCTCAGAGCTAGTGCCTGGAGTCAGAACATCTTGAAAATGGAGTAAAATCCGAAACCGGCTGGGAGTTAACATAAATAAAGTGAAACTATAAATACAAGTGTTTTAATTCAAGATAATACATTATTTACTGTAGTAGATATGCAAGTTCTAAAAGTGTGGATTTTTTTTTCCGTAGCGCCTTAAATAATTGGTAACACTCCCAGGCACCTGTTGAGGTTCCCCAACGATGCGTCATTATCGGTGCAGGGTATTGAACTGTCGGAAAGCCCAGCAGCCTGCGACATGCAGACCGTTTGTATATGGAGATCTTTAAATGAAAACCAAAGATTTCAAAAGTAAAGTTAAGCCCTTACCGTACTATGACAGCACCAAAATGTTTCCGCCGATGTTAAACATCCGCCGGCGGAATCACGTTATCCAACCGCCGTTTTAACTAGTTTAAAAATAAAAAACGGATTAATGCGTATATCATGAATTCTGTTAAGACTATGGAGATCGCCTCGCTCCGCGCCACTTTGCTCAGCTCCCTTATTAAAACCTTACAAGCTCCTCCTCACTTAAAATCCGGCACCAATATGTACACAAACTATTTCACAGTCTCGGCAATCCGCCTGTGAAATAGTCTTCTTCTTAATATCTGTCAATGTCCCGCTATCTCTACCTTCAAAACCAGAGTCTATCAACACTATCTACAGCTACAGAATCAGTGCTCAAACTTGTAACTTTCACATATCCCCCTGAGTCATTGTCCTTCTCGTAATTACCAATGTATTGTTATGTAATAAGTACCTTTAAATGTACATATGAGTAGATCACATATGTCTTTTGTTTATTTATTTGTATTAAAACAATAAAAAAATTTTTACTCGATATATTTCGACCCTCGGTCATCACATCAGTTATCATAGATTATATATGTGTATACAATTACTTAAATCTATGTAGGTATACAACGTGTAACAGAAAGGTGTAACCATATTTGAAGAGCTTATTCAGTCAATTGTATAGAACAAGTTTTACTATGGAACAAACCCTGTATCTAGAAAAAAAAATAACTTTTTCATAGAAAAATGCAATGCCGCTCGGCTGAAATGTATGGAAGGGCAGATTTTTTTTTGAGATTTTAGGGTTGGCTCCATAATAAAAGTTGTTCTATACCATTCACTGAATAAGCTCTTCAAATATGGTTACACCTTTCTGTTACACCTTGTATATGATATATTCCTTTATAGTATCTATGACAACAGCTTTCATTATCGAATTGATTTATACCTAGTAATCAACTTATCTGGCACTACCCTTAAAAAGTTTCCACATCACCAAAGGTTAACTGGCAGAGAATTCTAATTAGCATTAATTTCGCCTTTGTGCATTGTTAATTATTTTCTGCAATAAAGTATTGACATACATATATACTTCGCTAGTCGTTGTACCTATTTTTGACCTTTATTTTTAAATTTCGTCTCAAATTACTTATTTTTATAAAAAAAAAAATGAGAAAAGCTTCTGACATGGGTTCGATACTCAAAACTTGGTTGTTATATTTAGATGCTCTTTCTTAATCACTGCACCAATAATTTGATATCTGCGATAATTTGATATAAGCGACCAATCAAGCAAGGGGAACGGCGACGCGGCGCGGTGGCGGAACCAAGGTCATATACCAAATACGCCGTACTGCGACTTTTATCATTCTTCCTAAAGGATTCCGCCGCGCATGCGCAAAATGGCTGGTTGTTTGTCGGATCCTTATTAATTTAAATAAAACATACGACGGATGGCCGAATAATAACGTCTACAATGCGGTTCCGCCGAAGGAAGTTCAGACACTCGCAGAATAATTTATTCCTGTTTGCTATAATTAAAGCTTAAAATATTAACATCCTAAGTATCATTTCCAAAGCATAGCTTTTCCTCATTTTTCAAAATTTAACGGGTTGTAGTACGGGGTGGTTGTAATCCAAGAAACATCTGGCTCTCTACTCTCGCTCACTTTGAAGGCAAGGTATGTCATCGTCACAAAGAAGGTTATCCCGGCACCGATGGCGAATCTGAAAAAAGAAACACATATTTTTAATTATTAAAAGATGATTATTAATATCACTTCTTACTCGCAAACTCCCCAAAGTTATTCGGGGGAGAGTAAGAGAACAGCTCTCAAACAAGCACAACCAGGTGGCCAACAATGCTTGAAACCCGTTGATGACTGATTGATAGAGTAAACCATGCCTGAGATCGATTGATGAAGTAAACCATGCCTGAGATCGATTGATGGAGTAAACCATGCCTGAGACCGATTGATGGAGTAAACCATGCCTGAGATCGATTGATGAAGTAAACCATGGCTGAGATCGATTGATGGAGTAAACCATGCCTGAGACCGATTGATGGCGTTACTATATAAACCTGTGTGAGTATAGGCATTTCTTCCAGGAGGACCGCCAAGAGTAGTGAATCTAGCAAAATTAGCAGTGGATGAACCAGGCTGATGGATGGATATGATTAATACTTACGATATATTTATTATAAAATATTACCGCGCCTGATGGGACTAGGATAGTGTGCTCGCTCAGAAAGCGGAGGAGCGATAGTAGGTGGGGCTAATCAGTCTGTTAAATTTTTTCATTTCATTTTCCAATAATCTTTATTGTCAGAAAAATTACATAAACGGTTACAAGAAACAGTCAAGAAAGCATAAACACAAAAGTTATTGCATTTTACATGCTAGAAGCGCCTCTTGAAATTTTTAACTAGTAAGTACACAAATAGCAAAGCTGGTGACCGGGTCTGTCAACCTACCTCCAAAATAATAAAATATGATCATCATTAGTCCAAGGACAACCAGACTAATATTATTATCATCTAATTGTTAATGTGTGTTAATTCGAAAATCATTTTGAGATTTAGGTTTAATAAGCCGTATTTTAGAACTTGCGGTCTGAAAAACCTCATGATGATGAATATTTTTACGAAAATCTGCAACTTTCATTTGCCTTCGTGTGACGTCACTTGAGGAATGGCTGTTTAGAAATGTGTCCTTTGCTATCAAGATAAATTTAAAATAATTTACTTCCGACTGATTTGACAGCTGTATGAAGTGTTCTGTGGCTGGATGACAGATAAGTAGACAGTCAGAGACAGACCACTTTTGTTACAAGCAATCACACATCATAATCAGTACAACGTCTAAAATTCTCAAGCATTATTCGTCATATCGGACAAATCTTTAAAAAATCATAAAAAAATATGGTTAATTTATTTACCAAAATAATGAAAACTATGTCCTAAAATGGCGTACATTCTCTGAAATAAAATTAAATAAAAAATCTTTTAGAAATTAAGTTATGGGAATTGGATAAGTTCTATCAACTTGAATGGAAATCTCCCTACCCTACCCCTCTAGGAGACAAGCGTGAGTATATGTATGTATTCTAGTAACTTATCAGTCTGTTCAAACTGATTGTTCCGTGATGGATGATGCACACATGTACTTGTTACAAAATTATCTTTATTTCCTAACCGTTGGGTTTTGGTTTTACACACAGAACTATGGTTTTACACCATTATCAACGGTTTTTAAGAATGAAAATTTTCCATTTGGAGCTTGTTGACTTCTTGGGAAAGTGGATTTTGTGTTAGCCCATCTCTATCCAGCTGCAGAAGAGCCATCGCAATATCTTGATTGATTACAGAATTTAAAGGCAACAAGAAAACAAACCAACTTTTTAGTAATATTAGTGTGGATAGAAATTTACTGATAGCACAAAATTTCTACTTACATCATCTTCCAGATGCAAAAGTTATTTTATCTAAATTGAATTTTTATCAAAACCACTCCACGATATTTGCATTTCGTAGCTATTGCTGAAGTGATATCATTTTTTCTAGTCAAACCATACCAATAATAAAATTGTTTAGAATACAAACATTATAGTGTGTATGTAACTCATTGTTGAGAAATACGATCTTTGTTACGGAAACAATTACATACACAATTTTCAACAAAGTCTTATGTTTGCATTTTCTACAAAGATAACATACACTGAAATCCCCTTCTTCATCTTATGGGTTTACATTTTTTAAACATACTGTATGTACTCTTTTTTAGCAAAGGTTTTTCCTTTTTTCTTCTGGATTAGAACGTTTGTATATCTAGCCAGTAGAATTATTGGTTATTATCGATAACAAATGATTTAGAATAGAATTACGGCCCAATCATGCCTAATGCCACTTTACGGGTTGAGGTTAAACATCAGTCCCTTAGCAAAAAGTGCATAACTTAACTTTGTATTTCTGGTTTAGAAGTTAAAAATTGAAAAACATATTGGTGTGTGGCAATTAACACAAATTAAAACAGCATTTTAAGTTGGTTTGGACCAGATCATGACTAATTGTGCATTAAATTACAAACGCATGCTTTATAAACCTCACTCATACTAAATTATTGGTGTTAACTGCCACATACCAAAATATTTTTTTAATTTTTAACTTCTAAACAAGAAATACAAAGTTAAGTTATACACTTTGTGCTAAGGGACTAACGTTTAACCTTAATACGAGTATGTTTAGCCAGTAGATTTAAAGGAAATAGGTCTTTTACTAAGACTGTAAAAGAAAATAGACTACTTGAGACAGATAGACTGAGATATATTTTTATATATTCTTTTCTTGTATTTTCTTATCCCTTAACTAAAATAGATATAAGTACTTTGTATAGTATTGCTGCATAAAACTAGTTAATACTACAAGGGCGAAAAGGAATAAACTACGAGGACGATTTAAAACACAAGCGTAGCGAGTCTTGTGAACTTTAAATTATGAATGGCTCAAAAGGACTGTATCCAGAGCCGTGAAACAGTGGAAAAATAAGTATGACATTTATGGTACACAGGAAAGATTGCAGGTTAGCCAACTTCTAGTAAATACATTTAAAAAATAATACTCGTAATAATAAAGCCCTAGGGCAAAATAATCGACTTTCTGTTCGGTTTTGATGCATAAAAAGTGGGCCTTTACGAGCACTTGCATTGAAAATTAAATAATTGTACTTGCCTTTAATTTTGTTAATGTACGTCTATTATTTTATTAAAAATATTTTTATAAGATTAAATTTGACTTGTAAAAAGTGTGTTATGTATACGTACACTACAAAAGATATTTTTTGAATAAAACATAAATTATATACATAAGTTTTTAAGCATTATTTTTATTAAGCTCTTACTATTAAAACTAGATAAAACTATAAAATGCTTAAAACTTAAACAAACTAAACGCCTAAAAAATAAATATATTACAAACTAAACTAACAAAAAAAATACAAATGCGAATTAATTTAAAACAAATAAAAGATATTATTTAAGTCATCGCTATCGCCGGGCAGGGTACCCAGGACACATTTTTTGAATTGAATTTGAATTATGAGTTTTTTTTTTTTTTTTTTTTTTTTTTTTCATGTATTTCATGTGGACGGGCACTATCGCCAGTTTCCGGCTTCCGCAACTTCATCTTAATAAATCCTGTATAAAGTTTATTCCTAGGAAATCTTGTAATAAAAACTTGAATGTGTCAAAAAGACAACTTTCCGGAATTAATAATTATTTTCAAGGCAAAGAGCCAAATATGCGCTTTGTTGTCCCGATACGTTTCGCTTCGCATCGAAGTTGTCTTAGCCGCGAACGGGTTACTGTTCAAGGTAAGTGTAAATTAGTATTCTGGTAATTATAAATCAGTTTTTTTTACTGGTTATGTCAGTTTCTTCGTACTTTATACTATAAAATTAAGAGCGGTTTCGCAGCTGGATTCTGAAAAACCCGCCTTTCTCTAATTAATCGAAACAGAACACTTAAATTCAAAATTCACTCAATAGTTATTCAACAAAACCATATTACCTATGTATTGTGTATATTGCTATCGCAAAGTTTCCATTGGTTTCTGTAAATTAGTTTTTTTTTTATTCTAATTTACGGAAACCAATGGAAACTGTGCGATAGCATATTCAAAATTTTTTTAATTCTAATTTACAGAAACCAATGGAAAGTTTGCGATGGAAATATACTACAAAATACGTAAGGTTTTGTTGAATCAGTCTGGCCATTCAAAGAGGAAACGCTGCCAGCCTTCTAGGTACCCTTCCACATGACGGTGGCGATCTAGATATGATTTTTTATTTAGTTTAGTTTATTTTTATAAGGTTTAGGTTTTATAAGGGTTTTATTTAGGTTAGTGTTTTGTTTTAGGTAAGTTTTATTTTGTAGGTAGATTTTTAAGTGTTTGATTTTGTTGAATAACTATTGAGTGAATTTTGAATTTAAGTGTTCTGTTTCGATTAATTAGAAAGTGGCGGGTTATTCACGATCCGGCTGCGAAATCGCTCTTAAATGTTTTATTATATTTTGTAAATTGGCTGCCTCTGCAAGTAACTTTTAGCTTTTATTAGACTCACCTTTTCAGTAAAACAGGATTCCTCACGAGTTTGTTAATAACCTCAAATTGTAATAAGACAATATTTTAACTGCTGTTTTTCGCTGTATGCGAAGTTGGTGATGGCACTTTTATTATAGGTGCTGTAGTGATGGGAGACATTATGGGAGGCACGATCCCAGCGAGCGACGCAGCAAAAAAGGGAACGTTCGACGGTCGGTGCTCTAAAATGAGCTTTGCGGAAAATATATTGTATTGGAAACTCTGATTCCTCATGTAAACCGCTAGGGGCGCTGTGCAATTTCTCGTATAAATATTTTACGCCGAAGTTAACGTGTATCGAGTGCAAAACTCATGGTAAACCTACTGTCACTGTATGTAACGTTTGTGAAATGTGTGTTTATTCGTGTCACCGGCACATTGTGGAATTGGGCATTTCATGATCTGCCCTAAAACAAGGTTTCTTCATTTCTCATAAGAACATTTACATATTCACTTAAAATGAGAACTTAATATGTTGTGTTTATTAGTGTCACCGGCACATTGTGGAATTGGGCATTTCATGATCTGCCCTAAAACAAGGTTTCTTCATTTCTCATAAGAACATTTACATATTAACTTAAAATGAGAACTTAATAGGTTGTGTTTATTAGTGTCACCGGCACATTGTGGAATTGGGTATTTCATGATCTGCCCTAAAACAAGGTTTCTTCATTTCTCATAAGAACATTTACATATTCACTTAAAATGAGAACTTAATATGTTGTGTTTATTAGTGTCACCGGCACATTGTGGAATTGGGCATTTCATAATCTGCCCTAAAACAAGGTTTCTTCAAGGTTTTGTTAGTTGTTTTATATTTGTATGTCAAATGACAGATTATAAAGGACTTTATATTATGTTTGAACACCATTTGTAAACTTATAATCACAAATAAATTAAATTTGAATTTGAATTCATTTCTCATAAGAACATTTACATATTCACCTAAAATGAGAACTTAATAATTTCTAATCAAAGTTAAATATATTACACGACCAGTGGGTCCAGTGCAAGCTGACATATTGTAGTGCTCACACACAACAGTTATCACATCAGATATGTGTCCAAAAGTCTAAAACTATTAAAACAATTAAAACAAACTATTAAAACAAAATCTTTTTGGCTTGGTAAAGTCAAGGACTAATCTTTAGCATTCTTAACAGAATTTGTCGTTCTTTTAATACACTTGCCTTGCATGATGCCCAAATTGATATTTTTTCTCAGTCTTTCAGAGTTTACAAACAGAATCTATTGTCTCTGATAGAAATAATTTAATTTTGTACTTTTTTGTTAAGATTTTGTTTTAGTATTATTTCTTTTCTCATTGTTTTGTTTTTTTAACCTTAATTTTAATTAGTTTTTAACAGTTTTACGTTTTGCAAAACATGTTTCACTTATGTAGCAAAAATACAATTATTGTTTAATTAAGTATGTTGTGTCTGTCTGTTATTGGGTATGCACTCTAATTTTAATTGTTAAAGCTGTTTTTATACATATGTCATAGTGTAATATCTGTTGGCAAACCTAATAAATAAAATAAACACGTAAATAATTACAAGCTAAACTAAGCTACTTGGCCCATAAACTTTTAACAACATCTATTAACCATAATTTAATGTTCTACTTAGTCATTAAGTTTTTTTTAATCTATTTAAGTAATAGTTGTTTTAAAATTGGTAGTGATGTAATTTTTCAAGAGTTTTTTAAATTTGGGCAAAGATTTTGATTCTTTTATTATTTTTGGCAGCTTATTTAACATCTGCGCTCCCTGAAATACCAGAATTTGTTCGAGTAATTTGTTCGAGATTTGATTAGCATAGGTTATAAAAAGGACGTCATTTGGTTAAACAGCCTTAGCGCTTGCAAACAGGTCTTTTAAGTCCATAAACTGTCTAAAGGGATATTATATATACATTTTGCTTAGGCTATATCCATTGACGTAATTTATTTATTTATTCACAAACATCTATCCTTACAGGCTAGCCTAATTCGATAGATATGTATATTTACAACCATCTTACTTTTTACAACCTTGTAGCAGAGCACAAACAACGCTGTTCTCGTAAACTCATTCCGAGCAACATTGAATAATTATACTCGTATCCACTATTTCCGAAACATAATTTAAGGCGCAGAGCGCTCGCGTCAACGGCGCTTGTGCAGGTAAGTTAGTTTGTGCTCGGGGCACCAGCAGCAGTGGCGGCCGGCGACGGCGCTCCACTTACCCATCCGGCACGCACACACTTAGCGTGCTCAGTAACACTGGATTTACAATAATGGTTATATATGTTTAAATTCTGTAAAAGACATTCTTCTAACGGCTTTTCTGTAAAAGAATCTACGAGGAATACGTTTTAATTCTTGAAGTATGGTCATAGTAAAAAGTCTGATATTTAAAAGGATATTAGGTTTAAATAAATGAAAAATTAAAACCTTTTAGTTGTGTTAAAAGCATACTGATAATGTGATAATGTAAGTGATAATGAAAATATATGAAATTATTTTATATACTAATCCATCCATCCACCCATCAGCCTGTATTCATCCACTGCCGGACATAGGCCTCTCCAATATTTCCCCACTCTTGGCGGTCCTGCGTCATCCTCATCCAGCCGCTACCCGCAACGTCTCCATAGCTCACTGAGAGACCTTAAATCGGTGGATCACGCCCTTCGTAAGAGACCACGTTTCACCGCCGTACGTCATCACTGGAAGTACGCGCTGGTTATACAGGTTGTAATCGTTAAGTGTGACCAGGCGATTGTTCGGCGATTATTCCGTAACTATTACAGATATCAAAAAAAATTTAACTGATATCGAAATTACGTTACCTAATCAGTAAAATGACATCAATAACTTTTTGAAAATCAAACGAGAAGTATCCAAAATTTTGATATTAAACATTCCCATACATTTAGTATGAGATAGTAGAAAGGTTTTAGTTTCCTTATTTTAAGTGGTCATTTACCTTAATATCTCATTTTATGATTACGTATGATATAATAATAATGATTTTCAAGTAGATACACGTGTAAATTAATTATGTTACCACTTCAAATTAGTAATAAACCTTGTTTCAATATCGCATTAGTACTAAATGTATGGGAATGTTTAATGTCAAAATTTTGGATACTTTTCGTTTGATTTTCAAAAAGATATTGATGTCATTTTACTGATTAGGTAACGTATTTTCGATATCAGTTTAAAATTTTTTGATATCTGTAATAGTTACGGAATAATCACCTGGTCACACTTAACGATTACACTCTGTATACGCGGTATTGGTTTGAGCTCTCATTGAGTTTTAATCATTTCGATCGCGAGGTTATATGTGTCCTAGAATGTTATTTACGTCAACTAAGTAGGCAGTTTTCTTTTCCATATCATAGAGTATAATGTCCGGCCTGTTGAATCAGTCAGTATAGTCCTGTCCCAATACAATTTAAATTTTTCGTTTTAATGTACAGATTCTGGTTTGTTTTTAGAGTAGGGTTCCTTTTTGGGTTCCGTATTATGTACCCTAATTTTATCGATTTGCCAAGATGGTTTGCGACGTCAATATCTTTGTGAGTTAGGGTGTGTTTTAGCTCCATTTGTAGCTGCTGCAGTGTAAGCAGCTATAACCCGGAGCAATAAAGAAAGGAATCTTAGATGGCGCCCATCATCATCCCCTCTCACTCGCACAGTATATCTGTCTTCAGTCGCACACCTGCGTACTGCATGCAAAAAAAATTAGTCTGGATTTGCTGCTCAAGCTTACTCCACGCGTTTAGTTTCCCAACACATTGGTACTTGTTTCTTGTTAAATTTCACTCGTTAACACTTAACACTTAACTTCAAATATAAGGTGAAATTTAATCAACCGCCACAATTCATACTGGAGACTCGGTTTGTAATCAGGAACAAGATCAAATGACCCTTTTTTGCGAAATCCAAAAAAATATATTTTTCTTCCTATGTGAACTGAACTAGTTCAAATACAATTTCTAGTCTAGGCAGTATAGGAACTTTTTTTTTCAAATTTCGCCGGTGGTGTCAGTACACATTGTTCCTGATCACTAACCGAGTCTGCAGTATGAATTCTGGTGGTTGATTCTATTTCACCTTGTATATTAAAATAGACCAAAAATATTACAAAAAAAATATTAAAGAAACAACTTTTTATGCTGTCTGTATCACTGAGCAATAAAATCACAGGTACATGCCGCCATTTTAGATTCCTTTCTTTAATGCTCCGGGTTATACATACACACATTTTACTAATGAATATTATTTAGAGTTTATCGTTCACATACATGCTTTAACGTTGCATATTATATTATGAAATTTTAAAATTGAAATGTCATATGGGGTGAAAATGTAGGTGAAAAATTAAACCACATTCTGATACAGAATCTTGAAAATATTCCTTTTTAATGGCACTAAGTGGATATATTTTTTGTTTTACGTTTCTTTGGGAAAAATATCCAGTATGATCAGTAGAAATTTACGGATTGGTATTTAGTGCAGTTACAAAGCCGTAACTTTGATATAGTCGACGACTAAGAAACGTTGATCTCCCCAAGTGGGGTACCAGGAGTCCAGGTGTTGCCAGAAGTGCAGCTTGGCTTTGCTGGCTGAATTCCTCCAGGGTTTGGAGCGAACTGCATCCGAAAACTCGGTGACACCACCAGCCGCCACGCCGAGGGATATAACGAACTGGAATAACAGAAGAAAAAAAAGATTGAACCATTTTTAACAACTTGTCTTTTGCGACTTCAACTGCGCTCAAAATCGAATGAATTAATGAATACATATTTTATTGTACAAGGTTAAATAAAAGATTGAGTACAGAGTTTAGGTCTAGAGTAAATAAACCATATCAACGCTGTAAGTTAGATTTTGTACTGTTTACATTGTATGCGATCTGTTTTCTTTTTATTGTTTAAGAATTTAAATCATTCGCATTAATGTACGTAAGATAAACTTATTAAGAAAACTAGGCCTAAGAACTAACGAAACCTAACTAACCTACCTGCTTATAAACTACCTACCTATATGGTTTGAGAACATGGGAGTACATGCTTCCTTTAATACTAAATGAAATACCTACCCAGACATTAGATAGACTAAAAAACTGAAATAATAATAAAAAGCCTGTGGCTGCGTGATGTTATATAACATAATATAAGTTAGAATTAGTTCAGTGAGTTTAGCATACAGTTTGCGATCTCGCCATTCCGAGCATAAACCATGTGGTTTTAGTCGGATGGCTTTAAATTCTTAAAAATGTATGTAAATTTAACAATGGAACTAAAAAAAATAAATGTCATGTCAGCGTGCACTGCATTACGTCGCTTGAAATAAGCGCTTAGTATTAAATTGGGCCCTGTTTTGGTTTTCATTTTGTTAAATTATATACATAAATATAAATTTAAATCAATACACATCATTATATTATTATATTATATTCTAGTAAGTCTATTCATAAATATATATTTCTAAATTTACATCCAAGTAAAACCTGACCTAAATTGTGGCTTTCTCGATTACCAGCTGTAAGAAACACCTTAAAAACCATCACTTACCTCTTGGTCAAAAGGAGCCATTTTGGATCCAGTTGCAAATCTCTTCGCTGAACTTTGGCAAGAAGATGGTAATTCTCTGAGTAATGTGGTATTTGGTTCAATTCTCGCCCACTCTTCGTCGTCGACGGATAATACTATGGAATCTGGGGAATCAATAATGTTATGTATTATAATTGTATTACACAAAATATATACACCAATGATTAATGCCCTTCGATAGGAAAAACGCCATACTTTTGGTTTCGCCAAAACGCTTCAAGTGAACAGCATTTTCGGAATAAACTTTGATTATTTACACTCAAAGGGAATTAATAATAGTTTTAGCCAAAGCCAGATGTTTGGCTAAAGGTGCCTGTTTACCAAATAGAGTCTTCTTTAAAAGAATATTGACAAGCGACAGTCACCACCCCCCGCCAACCCAGGTTGCTCACAGATTGGAAGTAAGGCGACAGCACAAAATAGATACTACCAGAAGACCGACTCCATACAACAGGCGAAAACAGACGCACACATGCATAGACGCGTACGTATGATGATCTCGGCAGAATTTCGTATTGGCATTCGACCGACTTCGACCGAGATCGTCGTACGTACGCGTCTATGTGTGCGTGCGCCCGTTTTCGCTAGTTATGCCGAGTGAACCTTCTGTATGTGGTTATTTTGCGGCGATAGTGCGCACTACTTGACTCCCGGTCGTTCACTGCGTGCACGCACACATATGAAAGTGTGCGGACAAACTGGTACTGGTTCGCTTGTATTGAGTGCCGAGGGTCTGTTACCCTCAATACCCTAATACAATGTGTGTCAATGTCTATCACCTGGTGTCCACCGCATGGCATAAGTATGGAACGAATCACCCCATCTCTTGTGATTTTCCATCTTTGTGGACAGAAGAGCATCACGACATTGTTTCTCGATAATGGGACCACCGTACAGGACCTGAAACTTGTGACAATATAGGTAAATACTAAGTCTCTGAGATAATTAAGGGTCTTGCGGAGTCTTCATGGAATTACTGTGTGATATGGAATTAAATCTCTTAGTTGCAACTTATTTGAATCACAAGTGCGAGGAGCGCGACACGATCTTTTTGCGATTAAACAGTACGTAATGCTCCTCGCACTTGCGATTCAACTAAGTCGCACCGCGCGCGATTAAACAATATGCTACGAGTGCAGGTCCCGTAGCATAGGGTTTAATCACGCGTGACGCCACTGGTTGAATCACAAGTGCAAGGAGCGTGACGTATTGTTTAATCGCAAAAAGATCGTGTCACGCTCCTCGTACTTGCTACGACTGCTAGACTCGTCCGCAGCACTTCTCCGTGATATATTTAAGGCGATAACCGAAAAAAATACGGGTGTTTCTTTTCTGTGTATTTCATGAAATACACGGAAAATTTTAATAAATTTCTGGTATGTGCATTTTGACTATATAATCTAGGGTTTTGAAATTGGAAAACATGTTTGGATAAATTTTCCTCGATGGAAATAATTGTGGAAATGAGGTCTTCAAACACACTTTTTACCATATACAGAACTCAAACATATTTTATTAGGTGTGTTTCAACAATATCTAGAGATTTGATATTTGAAAGTTTGCTGGCTTTTTTAGTTTTTTTATAAAAATTATAAAACTAATAACATTTTTCGCTTTCGCCCTGAATCCGCCCCTCTCGCACTGAGCGTTTTTTCGCTTGTAGTGACAGTGACAAAAATAAAATTCTTATAGCGTCTTAACAACGCCTTGTCCCGATGTGCCGTGGTCGAATCAGGACAAATATATCGCAGATATGGAAGATATTAAGCGTAAATTATATTCCATACTCGTATTTCGTACATTTTGGTGACGAATATTAAGTTCCAGCATGATGGGTGGTGAGCCCTACCACTACCCAAAGGTTCACCAAAAGCCTTCTAATGAAAACAAATGTACCGCAACGGGAGAAGGCGGTCGTTTTAGTAGTATTAAAATGGGCTCGGACCATCCTCCCCGGTGGGTTAATTCTGGTACCCTGGAGGATGGGAAAAAAAGTGTCACCGTCCCCGGTGAGAGCTGCAACGGGGACGTTGGCACAAATAAAGTGCCATCATCCTTGGTGTTAGTTCTAACGGGGACGTTGGCACAGATCAATTGCCATCGCAGTGCCATCGTCCCCGGTGATGGTGTTTATCAAGGAAGATTGCATAAACCAAGAGCTATTGGCTGATACCTGCATAAAATTTGCACACCAACGTACAGTACTCCTAAGGTAATAATGCGCATACAAATCTTCGCCACTGTTCGGCAAAGTTCGTATTTCCTTACACTTTCAATACAATCAATAATGTCACGTGGTACGTCCGGTAGCTCAGCTATAGATTTCTATGCGCATTATATCTTTGGGAGTACTGTACGACAATACAGATAAAGCGCACCAAAATCACAAAATAGATACTACCAGAAGGCCGACTTCATCCAACGAGCGAAAACAGACGCACACATGCATAGACGCGTACGTATGATGATCTCGGGAGAATTTCGTTTTGGAATTCGACCGAGATCGTCGTACGTACGCGTCTGGGCGTGCGTGCGCCTGTTTTTGCTAGTTATGCGGAGTGAACCTTCTGTAAGTGGTTATTTTGTGCCAAAATGGTAACTGGGCTAATCACCTTATTCCCGATCTCAGTGTCAGCAGCTAGTAGCTCCAAGTTGCCCCGAGCGGTGACCATCTTGAATAAACCTGACGCATACTCCGCAGTCCCGTATTGGTAGGAGAAGGGTTCTAGAAGGATTTCTGTAAGAACAGGTATCAATTAAAATTAATTGTGAAATGTTTCGCTTATTCTGTTTAGGTTTCCGTAGTACCTAAAAGGTACAAAGGAACCTTTATGGTGAGACTCCGTTGTCCGTCCGTCCGTATGGCACAGCCTCATAACTTTAGCACCGTTAAAGATAAAGACATGAAATTTGCCACAAAAATTGCATTAATTTGCTCACATATCATGGTGGAAAAAAAATTGGAAAAAAATGCAAATTGTTCAAAATATTTCGAAAACAAAAGTGAGAAAAATAAAAAAAGTATATCCTAAAAATACAAGGTGAATATAAACTTAAGAATAGTTATAGGCCTAGTCTTAATAGTGTATGTTAGTTTTATATGCCTAAAAATATGTGTTTACACCTGAAAAGGTAAAACATAGAGATCTAGATTTAAGCAACAGCAACCGCTAAATGTGCCCAAACCTATGTTTTAACACAATAAATTTCATTTTCATTTTTTTTTCATTTTCAAAGTTTTGCTTCAAAGCTACTGTCAATTGCTCATTTGAACATCGATGAATTTCAATTACTTTTCTGTGAACTTTCCTGCTAAATTTCAGTTCAGATGGCCCAATTATTTAATTTGTAATATTTAATAAAATATTATTAGAGTGCAATACAAACTAGAAAAGATCAATCAGAAACAAACCCAAAGACAAGAATATGAAAAAATTCCTCGGGCCAGGATTCGAACCTGCGACCTGTCTGAAGCTACAATATTGTAGCGACGACAGCGCCATCTGTTTCTTAAGAACAAGGCGTGAAATCACATAACGCCCTCGTGAGCGTTCTATGTGCTGTACAAGCTAGTATATCAGGCAGAAGCAAAAATAACAGTGGACAAGTACGATGGAAGAATTCACCGGTCCGGGTAGGAACCTCGGTGGCGCAATTGGTAGCGCGGTTGTCTTGATAACAAGAGGTCGCAGGTTCGAATCCTGGCCCAGGGAATTTTTTCATATTCTTGTATTTAGGTTTGTTTCTGTTTAATCTTTTCTAGTTTGTAATGCACTCTAATAATATTTAGAGTATTCATAGGGATGTATTTCGCAAAATAAACATAATTTAATAAAATACTTAATAATTGTATATTTTTACAACAATCTCTTTAAATAATAATTATCTCGTATACCATGGATGAATATTCTTGAAACTATTCAAGGTGTACCTGGATAAAGCCAGTCTCCTAGCGGCAGCTTGGCTCTGATCTCCACAACGCCGTACTGGAACGAGAAGGTCTTGCTGGTGACCCTGCCGGACACTACGGGGGGCAGAATGTTGATCCCTGATGCTGTCATCTGACAGATCGTGGGCTGTCCTGTGCACCTGACAGGAAGCATCATTGAGTGAGTATTCGCTGAACAAGTATAAGTTTGAAATGTGAGCCGTAGGTGAGGACTTCTATTATACGAGTCCAACAATTGCTATTTATCTCAAAGCAACCATACCGCTTTTCTTAAAGATTGTAGGAAATAACAAGAGATTGAGATTGTAGGAAATTACAAAAGATTGTAGGAAATTACAAGAGATTGAGATTGTAGGAAATTACAAAAGATTGTTGGAAATTATAAAAGTTGCTTAATAATTTAATATAAGCGTTTATACCAAGGAACAATTATTTTATTTTATTCTGCTATACAACGAGGTAATGCAGCTAGTGTCTTGGGTACCCTGCCCAGTGATAGCTTCTGTAAAGTATGATTTTTTTTTATTTATTTTAGTTTGAAAAACATTTATTTTTAGGTATTCAGTTTTTTTTTGTTTTTAATATTATATAGGATTATTTAGTTTTAAATTTAAGTTTGATATATTGATTCAATTGTGAGGGTCATAAAAAGCTGATTGTTTAAATATATAGTTTGGTTCTACATATTTACTTGCATCTATTTCGAGAAATCGTCGAAAAACAACAAAAAATGTTTGTCCCCTCCTTATCTCAAAAACTGGTGGACCGAAAAATATGAAAAAAATCGTAATAATATATGCTTCCGTACAGATTACATAAAAAATGTAGCGGTTGAGAAACTGGTTTTAACTTTTAAACTATGTAAAGTAATAACTTGAGAATTAAATAAATTTTAAATAATTACAATGAACTCAATAATTCATTATTGCTTCATAAATTTATGCAATACAATACAATATTGTTTATTGCACACCAAAAAACAGAAATTAGGAAACAGTTTTGTAATAGTACCTAGTAGGGTACAACTGGCGGTCATATCACTAAAAGCGATCTTTTCCAATTATATTATTTATAATAGTCTATCAAGTTAGGTCTGTAAAGAGAATATTGTATTGTTTATATTGAGAAGGTTCTGTCACTTTGCTGGCTCGCCAAGAAGTCAGATCTAGTTTATATTGAGAAGGTTCTGTAACTTTGCTCACTCACCAAGAAGTCAGATCTAGTTTATATTGAGAAGTTTCTGTAACTTTGCTCACTCGCCAAGAAGTCAGATCTAGTTTATATTGAGAAGGTTCTGTAATATTGCTCACTCACCAAGAAGTCAGATCTAGTTTATATTGAGAAGGTTCTGTAACTTTGCTCACTCACCAAGAAGTCAGATCAAGTTTATATTGAGAAGGTTCTGTAACTTTGCTCACCCACCAAGAAGTCAGATCTAGTTTATATTGAGAAGTTTCTGTAACTTTGCTCACTCGCCAAGAAGTCAGATCTAGTTTATATTGAGAAGGTTCTGTAACTTTGCTCACTCACCAAGAAGTCAGATCAAGTTTATATTGAGAAGGTTCTGTAACTTTGCTCACTCACCAAGAAGTCAGATCTAGTTTATATTGAGAAGGTTCTGTAAGTTTTCTCACTCACCAAGAAGTCAGATCTAGTTTATATTGAGAAGGTTCTGTAAGTTTGCTCACTCACCAAGAAGTCAGATTAAGTTTATATTAAAAAGGTTCTGTAAGTTTGCTCACTCACCAAGAAGTCAGATCTAGTTTATATTGAGAAGGTTCTGTAAGTTTGCTCACTCACCAAGAAGTCAGATCTAGTTTATATTGAGAAGGTTCTGTAAGTTTGCTCACTCACCAAGAAGTCAGATTAAGTTTATATTAAAAAGGTTCTGTAAGTTTGCTCACTTACCAAGAAGTCAGATCTAGTTTATATTGAGAAGGTTCTGTAAGTTTGCTCACTTACCAAGAAGTCAGATCTAGTTTATATTGAGAAGGTTCTGTAACTTTGCTCACTCACCAAGAAGTCAGATCTAGTTTATATTGAGAAGGTTCTGTAAGTTTGCTCACTCACCAAGAAGTCAGATCAAGTTTATATTGAGAAGGTTCTGTAACTTTGCTCACTCACCAAGAAGTCAGATCAAGTTTATATTGAGTAGGTTCTGTAACTTTGCTCACTCACCAAGAAGTCAGATCAAGTTTATATTGAGTAGGTTCTGTAACTTTGCTCACTCACCAAGAAGTCAGATCAAGTTTATATTGAGAAGGTTCTGTAACTTTGCTCACTCACCAAGAAGTCAGATCTAGTTTATATTGAGAAGGTTCTGTAAGTTTGCTCACTCACCAAGAAGTCAGATCTAGTTTATATTAGAAGGTTCTGTAACTTTGCTCACTCACCAAGAAGTCAGATCAAGTTTATATTGAGAAGGTTCTGTAACTTTGCTCACTCACCAAGAAGTCAGATCTAGTTTATATTGAGAAGGTTCTGTAAGTTTGCTCACTCACCAAGAAGTCAGATCTAGTTTATATTGAGAAGGTTCTGTAACTTTGCTCACTCACCAAGAAGTCAGATTAAGTTTATATTGAGAAGGTTCTGTAAGTTTGCTCACTTACCAAGAAGTCAGATCTAGTTTATATTGAGAAGGTTCTGTAACTTTGCTCACTCACCAAGAAGTCAGATCTAGTTTATATTGAGAAGGTTCTGTAAGTTTGCTCACTCACCAAGAAGTCAGATCAAGTTTATATTGAGAAGGTTCTGTAACTTTGCTCACTCACCAAGAAGTCAGATCAAGTTTATATTGAGTAGGTTCTGTAACTTTGCTCACTCACCAAGAAGTCAGATCTAGTTTATATTGAGAAGGTTCTGTAAGTTTTCTCACTCACCAAGAAGTCAGATCAAGTTTATATTGAGAAGGTTCTGTAACTTTGCTCACTCACCAAGAAGTCAGATCAAGTTTATATTGAGAAGGTTCTGTAACTTTGCTCACTCACCAAGAAGTCAGATCTAGTTTATATTGAGAAGGTTCTGTAAGTTTGCTCACTCACCAAGAAGTCAGATCTAGTTTATATTGAGAAGGTTCTGTAACTTTGCTCACTCACCAAGAAGTCAGATCTAGTTTATATTGAGAAGGTTCTGTAACTTTGCTCACTCACCAAGAAGTCAGATCTAGTTTATATTGAGAAGGTTCTGTAACTTTGCTCACTCACCACGAAGTCAGATCTAGTTTACATTGAGAAGGTTCTGTAACTTTGCTCACTCACCAAGAAGTCAGATCTAGTTTATATTGAGAAGGTTCTGTAACTTTGCTGGCTCACCAAGAAGTCAGATCTAGTTTATATTGAGAAGGTTCTGTAACTTTGCTCACTCACCAAGAAGTCAGATCTAGTTTATATTGAGAAGGTTCTGTAACTTTGCTCACTCACCAAGAAGTCAGATCTAGTTTATATTGAGAAGGTTCTGTAACTTTGCTCACTCACCAAGAAGTCAGATCTAGTTTATATTGAGAAGGTTCTGTAACTTTGCTCACTCACCAAGAAGTCAGATCTAGTTTATATTGAGAAGGTTCTGTAACTTTGCTCACTCACCAAGAAGTCAGATCTAGTTTATATTGAGAAGGTTCTGTAACTTTGCTCACTCACCAAGAAGTCAGATCTAGTTTATATTGAGAAGGTTCTGTAACTTTGCTCACTCACCACGAAGTCAGATCTAGTTTTCCAGTGTATATAGAATCCTCATTAAAAGAAGGTTTGTCCTGTTGCAACGAAGGCTCTATATACAGATGTCCATCCCGTACTGAGACAGCAGATCTTTGGTACGAGATGAAGGGGTATTCCTGAAACAACAATGTCCTTTAAGGATGGTCGTCATGACGCGGCCAACTCAGTTGTGGGCGTGGCCAAATGTCATGATGTTCCGTAGACTCCCGAGAGTCTATAATAAACATACATGCGTTACAGGATTTTCCGAAATGCATGTATGTTTTATCGGACCGCATGTATGTTTTATCGAAACGCATGTATGTTTTATCGAAACGCATGTATGTTTTATCGAAACGCATGTATGTTTTATCGAAACGCATGTATGTTTTATCGAAACGCATGTATGTTTTATCGGTCCGCATGTATGTTTTATCGGACCGCATGTATGTTTTATCGAAACGCATGCATGTTTTATCGAAACGCATGTATGTTTTATCGAAACGCATGTATGTTTTATCGAAACGCATGCATGTTTTATCGGACCGCATGTATGTTTTATCGAAACGCATGTATGTTTTATCGGACCGCATGTATGTTTTATCGAAACGCATGCATGTTTTATCGAAACGCATGTATGTTTTATCGAAACGCATGTATGTTTTATCGGACCGCATGTATGTTTTATCGAAACGCATGTATGTTTTATCGAAACGCATGCATGTTTTATCGAAACGCATGTATGTTTTATCGAAACGCATGTATGTTTTATCGAAACGCATGTATGTTTTATCGGACCGCATGTATGTTTTATCGAAACGCATGTATGTTTTATCGGAGCGCATGTATGTTTTATCGAAACGCATGCATGTTTTATCGAAACGCATGTATGTTTTATCGAAACGCATGTATGTTTTATCGGACCGCATGCATGTTTTATCGAAACGCATGTATGTTTTATCGGACCGCATGTATGTTTTATCGAAACGCATGTATGTTTTATCGCATGTCTGTTTTATCGAAACGCATGTATGTTTTATCGAAACGCATGTATGTTTTATCGCATGTATGTTTTAAAAGTGAAAATCCTCAGATAAAAGCTATAAAACGGTAGTGTTTGGGCTTGTTCAAGTCGTCTGCGAAGCGATTGAGAATACTCCATCATCAGTCCCTGGTCCAGGGTCTGATGATGGAGTGAAAACAGAACTTTCAATCGAAAATGGTAGGAATATCATGTTTAGGTTCTTTTGATTTTTCTTTTGGAAAACATTTACAATCCATGACATAGGGTCTGATGATGGAGTAGAAACTGGGAACAAGGACAAATGATTTACGAATTTCACAAAAAGGGTCATCAAACCTTGATACTGAGCACTTACCGCGTCTTCAGTATGAATTTGCCTTTATAAGTATATGTTACTTGTATATGAGCAGAAAAGTGTGGCATTTGCGGCAAAATAATGTCCCAGACATTTAAGATCATTTAGGCAGACGGAATTTTGAGAAAAGGATAGAGTATCCTAGAAACTTTTTTTATTACCCGTCCAGCACAATGAGTACAATGGCGAAGACCTTATTTGCTTTTAATAGAGGCGATTATATGTTGGCTCATTGGCTTCTTTTTTTTGGACGCGTAATACTAATTATCACGCAGCGAAACAACAAATTGGCTGTGTTTTTAGCTAATACTGAAATATTTAATATATGGGGGTGTACTGTTTTTATTAACAAGAAACTTAAATAACATAAATAATACTAAATTATAAATAATACTTAAATTATACAGTAACTACAAAGAATATAAAATTAAAAATAGACTAAATTAAATAAAAAATATTATTTAAATCACTGCCGCACGGGAGGGTCCCCAGCAGGCTGGTGGCGTTACCTCGTTGTATTGCGAGGCTAATCCGCTGTCCGAGGTAGGCCCCAGCCATCACCAGAAGCGTCGACCAGGCGCGAGGAAATTTGAAATATTGGATTTAAGTAGAATCCCTTCATGTTTTTATTTACTATTTTATTTTAAAAAAATCAAGTTGATTTCTTAACCGCGTTTTTGAAACGAACGTCCAAAAACCAAAAAAAAGAGGGTGGAAAACATTTCTTCTTTGACAAAAGTATAAATCTTAATACATTGTTTGTAAGTGCAATCCCTTGATAAAATATCAATAAATCAAATATGTTTTTTTTTTTCAATACAAGGAGGGTTCGAATTTCTCCAAACAAATCCTCGAAAGTCTGGTGTTGTTCATGCTCTAGGCTCATGTATAGTCTTAAGGTATATTTTTTTATATTTTTCTTTCATGAAGTTATTACGAGTAAGTTGACATATATTTCACAAAAATTTCTTCAGCCCCTTCCTACCTGGAGGAGACCAAACTTGCTGTGTTTTGAAAATGTTTTATTGTTTTTTAGAAAACGAATGGCTTAAATGTAATAGTGTAGCACATTTCATTTGGTGCACCAAAAAAAATGGTTTCAGAAAAAAATGATGACGTCATGCACCGGCTCGGTCACACTTTGGGATAAACAACCGATAGAGCCAATAGTACACGATTCTATAGCTCATTACCTATTTGTCGCCACCAATCGTATACTTTCTTCATTCAAAATCCCACGGAATTACATACGTATCCAGATTTTTCAGTTAATAGTTCAGATTTTCGCCATATAATACTGACCCATCAAATTCAAATTCAAATTCAAATAGTTTATTTTGCAAAGTAGGTATATAAAATACACTTTTCACAAGTCAAAATTATATCTTGTAAAAAAAATTTATGCAATAAAATAATAAATGTATATGAACTAGATTAAAGGTTTATTTAATTTATGTAGCAATATATACACGATTAAAATTATAGATAAAATATATATTATACAAGGTGAAATCCAATCAACCGCCCGAACCCACACCGAAAACCCGGCCAGGGACCAGAACCGAGCCCCCAGCATGAATCTAGGCGTCCGACCAAATCCCATCCTATATACTACATACTAATAAGGTTACATATATAAATACATGCCTACATGCCTATCTCAACGCGCTGCTTTTATACAACGTGTAACAGAAAGGTGTAACCATATTTGACGAGCTTATTCAGTCATGGCATAGAACAACTTTTACTATGGAACAAACCCTGTATCTCGAAAAAAAAATAACTTTTTCATAGAAAAATGCAATGCCGCTCGGCTGAAATGTATGGAAGGGCAGATTTTTTTTCGAGATTTCGGGGTTCACTCCATAGTAAAAGTTGTTCTTTACCATTGACTGAATAAGCTCTTCAAATATGGTTACACCTTTCTGTTACACCTTGTATAAACCGACAAAAAATGGAATACATGTGGTGCAGTGTGAAATACTCTATTTCTGGTTCTACCTTTACTTGATATCCCTACAGAGCATTATGTAACTTGAATAACTAAATTAATCAGCAAGTAGGTATTTCTTTTAATGTGACTATGTCCCAGCGTGTCCAAAGCCTCTTTTTGTAATCGTTAATTGATTTTCAGTTTCACTTTACTTTATTTTTTAATTATGAGGTACAGGCAGCAAAAGAGATAAGTAACCAGGCCTAGCACTTTGATCCTAAGACTCACAGGTGAGTGATTGATGATATAAAAAATACTTAATAAAATAGTACATTGTGTATGTATTGACAAACCCTGCGTTCCGAAATAGAATTACATCGCTAAAAAGCTAGCTAACGATGTGAAAGCCAGCTCATGATTCGGACCGCTTTATTTATCTTGATGATTGAAAATTTCAAGTGATGCAACGAAAATCATTTTTGACATTCCATTTCGTTCAACGCTCACATCGCCTCACCTCCAACGCGTGAGCCACGAAAGTCATACGAATGAATGAACTCAATTGCTTCACTCATTTGCCATTCACCTCATTCATTCGTAATCGATTTTAGCGATGTAATTCTATTTCAGAACGCCGCGCAAGTATATCTACCCTGCGGTAGAATAGAATTAAAATGGATTATAAGCCATTCACTACATACTTTCGTAATCGATTTTAGCGATATAATTCTATTTCGGAACGCAAGGCAAGTCTCATCTATCGCTCACCTGTGTGTTTTAGGTTCGAAGTGTTTGCGTTGGGCCTGGTTCCTTATTTCCTTTGCTGTCAGTCCACAAAATTAATGCAAAATAACTTTAATTTGACACGGTTGTATAAGTATAAAAAGTGTTCTCGTTCGTATTAGTCTCACATAAACTAACAGTTCATATACTTCCCGGAGACCGATTCCCAGAGAGCAAAATGTTAAAGTTAACATTTCTAATGCTAGCCATTTTAAAGGCTATTTTAACAGAAAATATTGAGGTTCTGTTCACTCGTACTCGTAACAGTCAAAAATTGACTCGTTATAAGCAAACTATCGATTACAAGTACTCTCGTATCGCCACTACAGAGAGCGGCCGCCCGTGCCTTAACAACTGCGTGGATGGCTTGTGCATCGTGCAATGGAACAACAAACAGGAAGCGTGTAAGGCAACACGCCAACGAGCACCCAAATACTACACGACAATGAAGAGACAGGAAAAGAAGTATTGCTTGAGTAACTGCGCTACCTTCAAGTCTAATCACGGATGGTGCATAACGTCAAACAATCGAGAATGGGACTATTGTAACCCAATAATCACCTACGGGTATGAAGAATATGACGTGTACGGTAAAAGATGCATCACCCGTTGCGAAAAGACGAAGAAAGGGTACAAGTGTGACACGGGCAAGTCTAAAAACCGGTGGTGCGCGCCGCCGCCTAAGGTGGACAATCATTAAATGAAAGCTGACTATGGTTAAAAAAATAGCCTAGTTTTGTTTCTTTGTAAAAGTGTTTTGGTATAATCGGTAGAGTAACTATTTGGGTTCATTTAGAGATACTCTGTACTCTGGACAACCTTTATACAGATTATATTTTGCCCTAGGGCTTTAATATATATATATATATTTAATGTATATACGAGAAGTTGGCTAACCTGCAACCTTTCCTGTGTACCATAAATGTTATACTTTTTTTTTCCACTGTTTGACAGCTCTGGATACAGTCCTTTTGAGCCAACATAATTTAAAGTTTACAAGATTATATTTGTTTTATTTCCTCACAATATGCATTGAAAAACGTAGTATGATACATGGGCGTAAGAGCAATAAATTACTCGGCTACGTTTAAAAACGTCCTCGTAATTTATTCCTTTTCGCCCTTGTAGCATAAACTACTATTATATATAATAAATAAAAAGCATACAGAATGTAATGTGATATGAAAATTTTTCTTATTTATAATACTATATATTAACACCGATTCGGCGCAACAGAACTTGACTTATTTGACAGGACTAAACTTAATTTAAGTGTTATGTCCTTTTCTTTCTGTATCGAAATGACAAAGACGGGACGCTCAAAACAATGTTAGTCTTATCAGTTGTGTTGCGCCGAATCGACACCAATATGTATGAAACATAAACCATTTCAATCTCCGATTTATATATTTATACTAGCAGCCCATCCTGGCTTCGCACGGGTGGACATTGTATTTTTTAAACATTTAATTGTATCGTTATGCAGCAGGACATAAGTAGTTTACATAACTACAATAGTTGTACATATGGTGTCGCGTGATATAAAAATATGTAAAAAATCATATGTATTAACATAAAGATTTAAATTTACATTATATCATTGCAGTATAGAAACGCAGAAAGAAAAGTAAATCTGGATGTGAGGAGCTCTGAACCGGGAATCGAGGATTATTATATCTTATATCTCCTTGATAAAATCGCCAAGTGTTCAAACATAGAAATTTATTTCTGTCATAGTTTCGATAAGAGAAATGTGTATTCTTCACTACCCGATACTGTAAAAGGTGACGGTAGGGCATAATGGTCTTTGACTAGCTTTGAATACACTAGCGTCCTCTAGGCGCCAAGTGGCTCACTATAAAGTGGGTATCTATAAATATCATTGCAGTATGAGAAAGGACATCGGTAAATTCACGAGTTGTGTTGAGAAATGGATAGCTCAGAGGTTAGAGCAATCGCCCGGCAAGCGAGAAGTCCCGGGTTCGATTCCCGGTTCAGAGCTCCTCACATCCAGATTTACTTTTCTTTCTGCGTTTCTATACTGCAATGATTTAATGTTAATTAATATCTCCTTGCGATGGATAAAATCGCCAAGTGTTCAAACATAGAAATTTATTTCTGTCATAGTTTACATAAAGATTACAGGAAAAATAAAGCGGTTGAGAAATTCACAAAACAAATTCCAAATTAAAAAGACCATGTGAAGTGTGAAATCGAATGGTCTAAATAAAGTAGACAACTTTGGCTAAAATACTTACTAACCGGATGGTCGAAGGCTATCTTGTGTTCTATCCGCCAGTCAGTTGACAGGGTGTCAAAGTTGTCAAGGAATATGGTCTTCCCAACACATACGGATTCTCTGCGTACTGTTGTTACTCCTATATCGCATTCTCCATTAACAGCTGTTGTGGTTTCTGTAAATTCTACATAAATATACGCTTTTTGTAATATTGTTGTTTTTTTTACTTCTTTTTTATTTTATTTTAAGGGTTTCGTACTTTTTTTAAAGATAAATATGTGGTCTAGTCTGGTAACGTGAGCTTCCCAGAATATTCGCTTTGGTGTCTCATCCCTATGTAAAGGAATGAATGAATGAATGAATACACACTTTATTGTACACGGTCAAATAAAAAAAAGTGAGTCCAGAGTTTTGAACACACAATGTTGTACAAGGGCGGACTTATCACTTAAAGCGATTTCTTCCAGCCAACCTTTGGGTGGTGAAGAAAGTATTATTTTACGTAATGTGGAGGGGGATAACAATTTACAAAATAAACTTTTAACAAAAAAATAGCAACCGACTTCAATAGTAACAGCAGTCATTCACTAAAAAGTTAATAATAATTCTATAAAGACCGATGGTACCGAAGCAACACTTTTGCCGACTTCTTTCTTCCTGAAACGTTATGTTATCTAGAAGTCGGCGTTCTTATATTGGTTTCTATGTTGCTATATCGTAGGAAATAAGCCGCCTTCTAGATAACATAATGTTTCAGGAAGAAAGAAGTCGGCAAAAGTGTTGCTTCGGTACCATCGGTCTTTATAGAATTATTATTAACTTTTTAGTGAATGACTGCTGTTACTATTGAAGTCGGTTGCTATTTTTTTGTTAAAAGTTTATTTTATTTCACATTTTTTAGTGTTGCTGGGTTAAATTGTGAGGTATAGGTAGTTCTTGCAAACGTGGTGTTAACATGAAACGAAGTTCAAGTGAGTATAAGTAGCCATGTTTGAGTAGCTTCCTGCTATCAGCACCCTAACACAACATGATTACCGCAATCTCGAGTTATGTGCTGTCATCCGTTGAAGAGTTCTACGGTGATGAAGCCAACATCGAAATTCAGGTGGGTACACTGGCAATTTTCAGCAATGCCCTGCAATGAGCACCCTAACACAAACTGGTTGCCGCAATCTAAAGTTATGTGCTGTCATCCGTTGAGGAGTTCTATGGTGATGAAGCCAGGATCGAAGGTCAGGTGGGAATTCTGATAATCTCCAAGTAATACCCTTGAATCAGCACCCTAACGCAGTGATTGCCGCAATCTCGAGTTATGTGCTCTGATCCGTTGAAGAGTTCTATGGTGAATATATTGATGAAGCCAGGATCGAAGGTCAGGTAGAAGAATGTCGATTTTCAAGTAATACCTTGTAATCAGCACCCAAGTACATAGCGAATGCCTCAATTTCGAGAGATATGCTGTCATTTTCTGAGGAGTTCCACTGCCTATCTCTGAAGACCTTCATCAGATCATGACCAAACCCAAAATGGGACCTACCTGGAAGTATACTCTTTCAAACAATAAAAGAATTGTTCAAATCGGTTGGGAAATGACGGAGTTATGGAGTAACAAAGCCAAAAAAAAAAAATTAAAAAAAAAAAAAAAAAAAGCATACAGTCGAATTGAGAACCGCCTCCTTTTTGAAGTCGGTTAAAAATACATAAATAAAAGAAGAATCAAAACCAATAAAGTGAATATACATAATGCCTAATATATAATATACTCCTATCTAACTAAACTTACAGAATATATTTTATGTTTGATATACATATATACATACATATCGTATACATACAAATAAATAAAAAATAACTACTAAATATACTATATATAAAAATATCAATAGACTGAGTGATGAAGTGAGACTACCAACCTAAAGAAACTTCATGATGTGATTTTAAATTATTTTTAAATATCGCCAGTGAAGGCGATATACGTATCTTCGTGGGTAAATCATTCCACAGACGAACGGCCTTGACCGAAAAGGACTTCCCATAAGCAGCAGAATTGTGCTTGGGAATACTAAGAAGGCTATTTTCCTTACAGCGTAAGGAATTGACGAGATTGTATTTAATACGAAGATATTCAGGTGCGGAGGGATCGTTTAAAACGTATGAGTATTCCTACGACATGGAAATAATTTCTTAGAGGCACACAGTGCCGGATTGGCATATAAGCAAATTAAGCAATCGGTTTAGATTAAATTATGTTAACGTGTGTTAATTCGAAAACCATTTCGAGATTGAGGTTTAATAAGCCGTATTTTCGAATTTTTGGTCTAAAAAACCTCATGATGTTGAATATTTTACGAAAAAGCTGCAACTTCCATTTGCTTTCTTCCTTGAGAAATGGCTGTTTAGAAATGTGTCCTTTGCTATCACGATAAATTTATAATAATTTGCTTCAGACTGATTTGACTGATACTACTGTTTTTTATAAGAATTCACCCATCACGATCCGTACAATGTCCCAAACTCTCAAGTGACGTCATATCGGACAATTCTTTAAAAAATCATAGAAAGATAATGGTTAATTTATATACCAAAATAATGAAAACTATGTCCTAAAATGGCGTATATTCTACGAAAACAAAATTAAAAAAAATCTTTTAGAAACTAAGCTATGTGAATTGCTTAGGGCATCACGTCTCGGGGGCTCCATAAACAGTACCAAAAAATTATTTTCTAGCACATGAAAGGTCAGGCATAATTCAAAATCTGCGCGTAACTAAATTGACTAGGGTAATGAGATGAAGTTGCGTTGATACATAACCCCACGTGAATTTGCAAATCTTCCAAAAAGTCTGGTATTAAAACGAACGAAAATACTACAAGAGAGGCTCGAGGCTTTATCAATATTGAATGTGAAAAAAAGTATGAGAGTATTATTTTCTTTGTATGTAATGATCAATCTCTTTGTAATAAATATTCATATTCATATTTAAGGTGTGTTAAAATATAAATAAAATAAAATATAAACATGTAACATTATTGAAAGACCGATACTGGTTTACTAGTGAATAGGGGGCCCATAGGTGTGGATCGCTTAGGGCATCAAGTAGTCTTAATCCGGCACTGGAGGCACGGTTTTAATATGCAAACCCGCGCGTAATATTTTTTATAGATGATCGGTTTTTAGAAAACCTACTTATTTTTTAAGTAAAATTCAAATTCAAATTCAAATAGTTTATTTTGCAAAGCAGGTATAGATATATACACTTTTTACACGTCAAATTTAATCTAATAAAGAAAGTATATGTAATAAAATAATAAATGTACATGAACTAAATTAAAGGTTTATTTAATTTATGTAGCAATATATTTACGATTAAAATGATAGATAAAATATATATTACACAAGGTAAAATCCAATCAGCCGCCCGAACCCATACCGGAGACCCGGCCAGGGACCAGGAACAAGGTTCAATGATCACCAACCGAGCCCCCAGCACGAATCCAGGCGGCCGACCAAATCCCATCCTATATACTAGTTACTACATACTAATAGGTTACATATATAAATATATGCCTACCTCTGCCCATTCGATTAGTCTTGCTAAGAAGAAGGGCAAGAAACTTAGCAAGATCATGTCTTTTTTTTTTTCAACATAAAACTTATACTATACAATATATGACTTATATCTATTTAACCAAGGGATAAGAAAATACAAGACAGCAGGAATTCAGGTTAATGAAAAAAAGAAAAACATATATATCTTTATCTACCTGTCTCATATAGTCTTTTTCCTTTTACAGTCTGTAATCAAATAATGTTTACACCTTTGAGGAATCATAAGTTAGGAAATTATACTATTTAATTAAATTATAACTTACTATCATTATCACTGTAACACCATGCTTCAACATCATCCAAATATTCATTTATTTTATAATATGCCTTTTTCAATAGGCCCTGCTTAATATACAGTTTAAACTTATTCTCTGACAAAGTAAGGACCTCCTTTGCAGTGGCGTGCACAGAACTTTTTTTCGGAAAAGCAATCACAAGGTTAAGCACGACAATAAAAAAAATATGAAAAAAATTTAATAACACTTTGAAAAAAAAAGTTTGTATGAAAATGTTCACTCTAATTTTTTTTTCAAAGTGTTATTTAAATTTTTTCATATTTTTTTATTGTCAATCTTGACCTTTTAATTGCTTTTCCGGAAAAAAGTTCTGTGCACGCCACTGCTCCTTTGGAAGTTTATTGTAAAATCTTATACCATGTCCTACGAAAGAGGTAAAATGGATCATAAAATGACTTACCTGGGACCACATAGCTCAAATTATCTTTCAGATACCCAGCTCCATTGACCGATACAAAGACATAATAGTTTATGACATCACCAGGCTTGACCCCCACCTTGCGGTCTTCTATCGCCCAACGTCCATTCTTGGATGACGTCACTTCACCAGTAAGAACCCCGACATCATTGGATTCTATTTTTCTATTTATGTTGGCTTGAACTACAAAAAGACCGATGCCTGGAACATCTGAATACAACAGTATAGGTACAACATTAATGAAGTAATAAACTTTATTTATTTATTTTAAACGTTTGTTAGGTCCACGGCACTAATAACGTCTTTAGAACAATTACAATTTAAAGTGACTCCGTCGGAAAAATTTGCAACTCGATTCGTGGTGGTTGAAATTTCGAACAAAACCATATTAAAATGAAGTTTATAATAAAATTCAGAAAAAACCACATCACTATTTGTATCATGTAGATAACTATGTATTTTTCTTCTTTTAAAAAATGCTATAGTTACCGTATAAAATGGTTAATGGGAGAAACCTTAAATTTAAATATGCCAATCCATCCATCCATCCATCCATCAGCCTGTCTTCGTCCACTACTGGACATAGGCCTTTCCAAGATCTCGCCACTGGTGGCGGTCCTCCTGGGAGAAATGCCCAACTCACACACGCTGGGCAGGGGGGTTGGTGAGCGCGGTGCTGAAACCCTCGCACCAGTGAAGCTGCTGCCTTCACCAGTCTGTTTTAAAAAAGGTCTGCTGGCTTGGGGATGGGTATACCGCCATCAATCGGTCCCAGGCATGGTGGCCCGCCTGGTTGTGCCTGAGAGCTGTCCTCTTTTTTCCCCCGAATAACTTCGGAGGGGTTCGCGAGTAAGAGGGTGGTACCTCCACAATCGAACTAGGCACTAGCTCTAACACCGTGAAACATGCGAATTAAGGATCTAAATTAAAAATTATTGCTTTTTAATTTAGGTAAAAAGCGAGCTAAAATGAACATACAGAGAAAATCAGAAACTTGTAGACAATAATAGTAATTGTATAAGGTACAGACAGCAAAGGAGATAAGTACCAGGCTCAGCGCAAACACTTCGATCCTAAGAGACCCACAGGTGAGTGATTGATGATATAAAAATACTAAATAAATAGTGCATGTGTGTATGTATTGACCAAGTATTTCACATCTCATCTATCACTCACCTATAGATCTTAGGATCAAAGTGTTTGCGCGGGGCTACTTATCTACTTTGCTGTCTGTACTTAAATACAATAATGAAAATCACAGGAAGTTTATTAATTATTTAATGGAACAGATAACAAAACCGAAATTTGGAAAATATGAGTAAAAACAAAAACAAAAGCAAATGATAAAACTAAATTATAGTCCAAAAAAAAAGTTGAATAGAAAAGAAATGAAATAATTACAAAAAATTATTTACTTCACATCTAGGTATAAGACATAAGTATATGTAAAGTGTTTTTTTTAAATGTTGAATTCCATTTACTGTTTGATGTTCTCTCATAATTTTCCTTATTGTCCCGGATACACATGGATACCTACACCAGCTACACCTGGGTACAAGATTTTATACTTTTTGATGACCTTTTTTTTTTCATTTATACTTTTTCTTAATCAGAAAAGTTAATATTTTTTGACGTCCTTGGTGAGCCTTACTAAAGGAAAACAAAAAAAATGTTCGCTTTACTTGTTGGCCAACGTTTGCACAGAAGTCATACCGATTTAACTTTTTGAATGTTTTACCAAAAAAGAACCTGTTTGATTAACAAATTACTTCATAATGGCAAGATCATTATTATGGTTATGATTATGGATATTTCTTGAAAATAGTATGTCATACTATTTTTCAAGATATAGGTATCCATAAGAATAACCATTTAATTATTCTTCAACAAAGTATCGTAGTTTTCTCAAAAGTTAGAATAGCTCGTAATTGCGATACATTTGCATAAATTATACATGGCCAATCTGTTTTCATAAAATTTACTGAAATACATTTATAATTTTGGAAATATCTACATCAGTATTCATCTTATCATCACCCCACCTAACCTTTGCCACGCCATTCTCTTTGGTCTCTCACCAGCTCTGAGGATTTATCGCACCATCGCAACGGGGCGGCCCGTTGGCGGCACACTGAACGTTTCCTTGGCCTTGGCCACCATGCTTTTACTGCCAGTCCACCGTCCATATTCTGGTCAGGCCAGTTGGCCTGCCCATCTCCTTATTTTAGATTTGTGGCTTTTGCCGATTGGAGTTCGTCATCGTATCTTAACAATTCTTGACAAGATATTACTATGTAGGTATTATAGGTTATTAATTTTATAAAGTTAAATGTTTTAAGTTACAAACCAGGTATGGAAAACTTCAGTCCTTTGGGGTTCAACACTTCCACTAACACCTGTGGTATTTCATAGTTCTGTCCACACGTTAACTGGATTAAGAATAAAACACACAAGCAACTCAAGTTGAACATCCTATCAGCATCACCTCTACGGTCCAACTGATAAAACTTGTTTTTTGTACAACAAAGTCGTCTGCAATTAATTTGTAACTTATTTACTGTAGGTTATTAACCGGCTTGTATGGAGACCCAAAATTTTTCGCGTATGTAGCTACGGAGGTGTTTATCGAACCGCCCAAATTTCTATGGGAAGTTCAGTAGATGATATAGACTACACATACACATGTCATGTGAAGTTTAGGAAGAAGATAAGGTTATGGTAGGTAATCGTAATTATGAATAATCTCTAGATAAAGTAATTAATTTATTACATTATCTACGCAGTTTAGGGAATATCAAGCCATTATGTATAATCGCTATTTAATTACTTTGGCTTTAACATAGTCAACCTTCCGTTATAGAAGCCTGTGTATTTTTTAATATTAGTCTGGGCATTTTTTTCCGTGGACTCCTTGATTGAAGCATGGTACTTTATAACCTCTGGCATGGGAGAGGTGTCAACGGCTTCGTTATAAGTTGTAGAATAATAATATCAATGGTGATATGATATCATATTCCTTGGAGAATGGAGATCCATGTTTAGCTTTTATGACGGAACCTTTTTTTTTTCTGAAATGTTGTGGATGAAAAGTTTATGAGCTGATTCTAAAATGTGTACTCGTTTTCTAAAAAAACATTTTCACAACACAAGTTTCAGAATACTACTTTTTCTGCAATTTATAATTATGACCAGTGATACAACTGAGGGATTATTGTCCATCTGGTTCTGCCACGGGGAAGTAAAATAACTTAGGGTCTAACTGTAAGAATACTATAATGGGTAGATTCTTATGGATTCTTGAGGATTAATGATAGAAACTTTAAAAAAACGTGTCTGAGTAAAATATCGATTCCGTTGTGTGGGTGGACTTTACAGGATGAATCCAAAGCTATACAAATACGGTTTCCACCCACACAACTTAATCAAAATTGTACTCACACATTAATATTATTCTCGATGTCACGATAACATTACCTTATTTGATCCACCTGCAACTTCACATGTGTAGTCTCTATCACCTACTGGGAGGTTCCATAGAAATGTGGGTGGTTTACTAAATTTTGCTACTGAATATGCTGGAGATAGTATATGATGATGACTTTTGTTAATTTTTTTTTCGAGATACAGGGTTTGTTCCATAGTAAAAGTTGTTCTATACAATTGACTGAATAAGCTCTTCAATTATGGTTACACCTTTTTGTTACAAATGTATATAGCTAACATCATATTGGAGACTCAGTAAGTGCTCAGGACGAAAGTGCAATGACCCTTTTGCAAAATACGTTTTTTTTATATTTATACCAATTTAAGAACAAATAGGAAGCCTAAATTATTTTGTGTTTTTCACAGGAAGGGTCATTGAACCTTGGTCCAGCCACTTACTGAGCCTCCAGTATAAATTTGGTTATATCAATAAAAGTCACCTTATATGTATGTTTATTTACGAAAATAAGTGTGTACAAAAAGTATTTGGTGTGAAATAAATTATGTCTTATGTCTTGTCTTGAACTCTTTAATAAAAGAAAACTCCCAGGCCGTTCCCAGGATTATGAATACTTATTTTTACTGCTTAAATTATCTCGCTTTTATACAAGGTGTAACAGAAAGGTGTAAGTAACCATATTTGAAGAGCTTATTCAGTCAATGGTATAGAACAACTTTTACTATGGAGGCAATCCTTAAATCTCAAAAAAAAAATCTGCCCTTCCATATATTTCAGCCGAGCGGCATTGCACTTTTCTATGAAAAAATTGTTATTTTTTTTCGAGATACAGGGTCAAATTCAAATTCAAATTCAAATAGTTTATTTTGCAAAGCAGGTATAGATATATACACTTTTTACACGTCAAATTTAATGTTATAAAGAAAATATATGTAATAAAATAATAAATGTACATGAACTAAATTAAAGGTTTATTTAATGTATTTAGCAATATATTTACGATTAAAATGATAGGTAAAATATATATTATACAAGGTAAAATCCAATCAGCCGCCCGAACCCATACCGGAGACCCGGCCAAGGACCAGGAACAAGGTTCAATGATCACCAACCGACCCCGGTTTGTTCCATAGTAAAAGTTGTTCTATACCATTGACTGAATAAGCTCTTCAAATATGGTTACACCTTTCTGTTACACGTTGTATAATTATATATTTTCATTTTGTGAGAAAAAACGAAAAATAATTAAATAAAATATTTCTTTCATGACTTCAGCTACAGCGACCTCTTGAGATTCAGGCGTGAGTTGGTCTGTCCAGAACAGCCAGCCCCACACTTACCAGTTAGTATTTTTTTTATTTTTTATTCATGAGTGTGCTGAGGTGGTCTGATGACCTCATGTTGCACTTGCAAATTTTTGTTGCAAAAAATACGTACGACCTCCCACGTATCTTTTGTTAAGTATGAGTCACGGGGAATCCCCGATTTTATATTACTAGTTCGCAGTGGCGTGCATAGAACTTTTTTTCCGGAAAAGCAATCAGAAGGTCAAGTTTGACAATAAATAGTATATTACGATACGAGAGCGATGAAACGTTTTCTGACGAGTGTGAGTTTGCGGCACGAGCCGAAGGCGAGTGCTGCAATCACACGAGTCGAGAAAAAGTTTCTCGCACGAGTTTCGTATAATTTTTTATAACACAAGTGCGGAAAATGCCGATTTTACGCACGCGCAGCGTTTTTTTTTCATAAAAATATGAAAAAAATGAAATAACATTTTGAAAAAAAAAAGTTGATATGAAAATGTTCACTCTATGGCGTGATACAAACTTTATTTTTTCAAAGCGTTATTTAAATTTTTTCTTATTTTTTTTATCGTCAAACTTGACCTTCTGATTGCTTTTCCAGAAAAAAGTTCTATGCACGCCACTGCTAGTTTGGTTGTAAAAGCTGATAGAAAATTATTGTTCAATAAATGTTCGACGATGTAAAAGAACACTATAGTTGTTCCAAAAACTTGCAAAAACGGGTAACTTAAGAAGTTAAAATATTTATATGATGGATGGTAGACTGTGGAGGTACCACCATCTTAGTTGGAGACCCCCTCGAAGTAATTCGGGGGAGAGTAAGGGGACAGCTCACAGGCAAACAATCAGGAGGCCCACCATGCCTGGGACCGATGGATGGCGGTATATCCATCTCTAATAGCCGAGCCTTATATGGAACAGGATGGTGACTTGCAGCGGCGTCACTGGTGCGAGGGTTCCGGCACCGCGCTCACCAACCCGGCTGCCCAGCTTGTGTGAGTATGGGCAATTCTTCCAGGATGACCGCCGAGAGTGGCAAAGTCTTGGAAAGGCTTATTTCCAGCAGTGGACGAACTAGGCTGATGGATGGATGGATGGATGGATGGATATAATGGATTATAAGATCATCCTTCTTTCGAGCCAGTCATAGATGTACATGGAGCCAGTGCGATAATTTCGAATTTATCATAGAGGTGCGTTTTTAGGGTTCCATAGTCAACAACAAGGAACCCTTATAGTTTCACAATGTCCATCTGTCTGTCTGTTTGTCTGTCCGCGGCTTAGCTTAGAGACTTTTGGTACTAGAAACTAGAAAGCTGTAATTTGGTATGGTTATTACGTAAATAAAGTGGTATAGTAAAATTTTGAAAAAGAGTTATTTTTAGGGTACCTCTCCTACTCGTAAAGTGGGGATGTTTTTTTTTTCTCATCTATCCCCTAGTGTGGGATGTCGTTGGATAGGTAATTTAAAAATATTGGTGGTGTAAGAAAACCATTTTTCGATACAGGGTTCCGTTTGCGAAATATTAAACTTAAAAGTGTTGTTTTTTTTTGGGTCAAGTCGTCCCCCCCTGCCGGCGAAACGGTTGTATTTGGAGACGTGAAAAAAATCACGGCAGTAGTATACATAACGAAATTAAAAGAAAAACTGCCACAGCTAAGTAGGATTTACAAATTAACGAGTACAGATCGCGCCAAACTTTTAGTCCCGTCTAAACACGGGGCGATTCGCATCAGCAGGAACAAAATGTATGGGCCATTCTTGGGAAGAGCAACTTCCGAGCGGACTAGAGGTTTGGCGCGATCTGTATTATTATAGATAATGATATAGAACCCTTCGTGCGCGTGTCCGACTCGCACTTGGGCAGTTTTTTAGCACAACAATCATCGTAGAATTGGGCAGATCGTAAAGTATGAAATCGAAAATCTATAATCAAAAGCCAATAATAAATGCGACGACGAACGGAGCGAAGCGGAGTGAGGAGAAACATATTAGGTTTACATGTAAATAAATTTGGAGAGCCAAGCAAAGCGGAGCGGAGCGAGATAACCACCTAGTCTTAACAGATATTTATATGATATGCCCAGGCAGATCATGATATGCCCAATTCTACGACGTGCCGACGACATTATCTATAATTTTGAAATTATAGCAAATTATTTGATAACCCTTGACCTTTGGTAGAAGATAGCATTAGATTGATTATAAATAGAATTTATTGCAATGAATTGTAAATGAGAATTACTGTGTGAATATGTAAACTTGTTTGACAGGAATAACCTTATTTTGAGCGTCCTGTCTTTGTCTTTTCGATACAGAAAGAAAAAGATTGAATGCTTTAATTAAGTTTAGCCCTGTCAAATCAGTTGTGTTGCGTTGAATCGACAACATTATTTTGTGTAAAATATGAATTATGGTGTGGTCGCCATAGGACGAAATTGAAAAACCTGGAAAATAGAATAATATTGTTGAAAATTATACATTATTAAAATTTTAAATCATCCAAATTTGTATGAATTTTTCCGTAATTTACACGCTGGTTATAGATACTTAGTACAATAGATAAGTAGATGGGCGTATCATACATTATATACATTATGTCGTGACCATATCGTAGAATTGACCATTTCATGATCTGGTTGGGCAGATCGTAAAGTACGAAATCAAAAATCTTTCACCAAAAATAAAAATTAGGTGCGACAACGACGAGCGAAGCGAAGCGGAGTGTTAACATGTAAATAAATTTGGAGAGCCGAGCCAAGCGGAGCGGAGCGAGGCGACCCTTCCAATTTTAACAGAAATACGATATGGCCAACCAGATCATGAAATGGTCAATTCTACGATATGGCCACGACACATACATCAACAGTACGTAACCATAATGCCAATGTACATTTTTGAAATTCCCACCGCAATAATGAAATAATTAACTTGATTTTTTTTTTAGAAGTAAGGTATACCACGTAAACATTTTTTTGACATCAATATATTAAACAAATATTTTAGTCCGAAAAGGAACAACCCGCGCACACCGACAACCAGGCATCCAGACCGTCCCACTCCCACCAAAACGAATATCTGGAGAGAGGGGAACTCGATGGAAAATTGTCCGAGTACAAGAAACATGCATTTGAATACCTGTCAGACAAATATGTGAAAAAAAAATATTGAAAAAGAAAATAAGCATAATTCTTCCCTTTTCCCCGCTGTTCTTTTGTTAATTTCCCGTAAATTACTCCGAAATTTGCGCAATTTCTTCTATTACAAATTGTTTACGATTTTAATATCCAAAAGTAATCGATCATTTAAAATCTAGGTCATACATAATAATTAATATTATTAGGAAACAACAACAAATGACATTTTTAACAAATTTTACAGTAAAGGCAAAAAACAACATTAATAATGAAGATTATTATTGAATACTCTGATTATTATTAGAGTGCATTACAAACCAGAAATCAATCGGAAACAAATTTAAAAGCACAAATATTTTTGAAAAAATTCCTCGGGCCAGGATTTGAACCTTTATCTTAAGTAATCATAAGTCATAGATGAAAAAATTTTGGACAAGTCCCTTGAAACCCTTCTTTGATCACCAAAAATAGATGGGTGTAAACCAGGGAACTCCCTGGTGTAAACTGAAAAAAATCCTTTTTCATAAATACCTTGTTTTACATGCACAAGACTGTGGCAACATTACACCTTTGTGGTAATTTATATTCTATATATATGGCAACGCTGTCCCCCCTCGCCTCTTGGCATTCAGCACTGTGTTGTCAGACAGATGCCTAAGATATAAAATTATAAATAAATAGTTTGTGAAGCCTAAGCAAATGTTATTAATTAATTAGCATCATCTTCGGGCTTCTTACTTTGCTTTTGTTGTAAAGGATACAACCAACACCAACAATAGTTAACTTTAGTTTAGAGACTATCTCTGTGGAAGGAAATTAATTAAGCGTGATTTAGAAAAAAGCAGTGCTAGAACAGACGTATATATAGACGTATATATTTTATAAGGTATATAAAATTAAACAGATAACCCAAAAACTCATAAATAAAAAATATTGAAAAATTAAAGAACAGAAAGGAAGTGCTCTTTCAGTTTCTTTTTAAACGTAAACACAGAAGGACAATCTCTAATGTGTTTTGGCAACGTATTCCACATACGTGCAGCACGGGCCGTGAAGGAGTTATAATAATAGTCAGTTTTACATGACGGTACTTGCAACGTCCTTGTATCACATGCTCTCTTCGTTCACCGTCAAAACAATAATACGTGTTCGTGGCTTCGCGCCATCCCAAATCATCACATCAAAGCGTTTTTGTACATTATAAAACAATTTGATTTATCCATTCCCCAGAATATCCGCTATCTTAGGAACTGAAACATCATCTTATATCTTTATAACGCTCCCAATAGTTTTTTTCTCCTCTCTATCTTCGACACCTTTCAGAGAGTTTAAAAGAAAACAACCTCCAAACCCTTCAAAATTTATTACTCAAAGCGCGTAAACCCTAACGTAATCCACCAGGAGCGCGCTGGTGTCCTCATACCAGGTCCCGAGCCACTGGTCCCGGGAGTTCCAGAAGTTGAGCATGGCTTTAGTGGCTTTGTTCTTCCAGGGCTTGTCGGGAAAATCGGGGAAGTCGTTGACGCCACCCACGCGCAGGCCGAGGGAGATGTAGAACTGGAGAGAAATAACAATCAGATTAACCCTTAACTATCTACTCCCTATTCTGTCACATATCCACCTAACCTGCGGTCATAGAGACCGCTTATCAAATGTCAAAAATCTTAGTAACTAGTTAAAACCAATATTATTTTCATACATATTATTAATTCAAGATCCATATCGTGTAATTTAAGGCAATAAAGATCAATGTTACTTAAATAAACAAGTAACAATAAACACAAAACAAAAATCACTTCTAAATTGTAAGTTCAATGCGAGGTAAAAACCCATGAGATTTACATAGAGAAAATGCCGACTTGCAACCTTTTTTAATCACCTACAGCGGATTCGCGCAAGTATTGCAAATTATTTCAAGGCATCGACGAAAAGGTACATTATAGGCGCACAGATTTCTATGGCTTACGTTGGCCGTAGAAATTGGAAAACAAAAGCCGCTGGAGTCTCTGAGACCGACGCGGGTAGTTAAGGGTTAATTACGTACGAGCCATTTGCGAGGCTATGCGAATTTTATTTTTGTCATTGTCACTCCAAGCGAAAAATCGCGCAGTGCGAGAGGGGTGGATTCAGGGCAAAAGTTGGTTTTATATTTTTATTTAAAAAACTAAAATAGCTAGCAAAATTTCAAATATCAAAATTCAAATTCAAAATTCAAAAAGTTTATTTTGCATAGTAGGTATATATAATACACGTTTCACAAGTCAAATTTTAATCTTATAAAAATATATGTAATAAAATAATAAATGTACATGAACTACTTAGATTGAATGTTTTTTTAATTTATGTAGCAATATATATACGATTAAAATTATACGTAAAATATTATTATACAAGGTGAAATCCAATCAACCGCCCGAACCCATACCGGAGACCCGGCCAGGGACCAGGAACAGGTTCAATGATCACCAACCGAGCCCCCAGCACGAATCCAGGCAGCCGACCAAATCCCATCCTATATACTACATAGTAATAGGTTACATATATAAATATATGCCTACCTCCGCCCATTCGATTAGTCTTGCTAAGAAGAACGGGCAAGAAACTTGGCAAGATTATGTCTTTTTTTTAACATAAACTTATACTATACATCAAATTACTTATATCTACTTTAACTAAGGGATAAGAAAATACAAGACATCGATAAATAAACCATTGTATTCTTATTCTGAGATATATCCTAAGTCTATGAAAATGGTTACTAGCAAAAGTACAAGAGCCATTATGGTTACTAGCAAAAGTACAAGAGCCATTATGGTTACTAGCAAAAGTACAAGAGCCATTATGGTTACTAGCAAAAGTACAAGAGCCATTATGGTTACTAGCAAAAGTACAAGAGCCATTATGGTTACTAGCAAAAGTACAAGAGCCATTATGGTTACTAGCAAAAGTACAAGAGCCATTATGGTTACTAGCAAAAGTACAAGAGCCATTATGGTTACTAGCAAAAGTACAAGAGCCATTATTGTTACTAGCAAAAGTACAAGAGCCATTATGGTTACTAGCAAAAGTACAAGAGCCATTATGCCCACAAGGGTCGTTTTAGTCTAAGATTAAAAAGTACAAGAGCCATTATGCCCACAAGGGTCGTTTTAGTCTAAGATTAAAAAGTACAAGAGCCATTATGCCCACAAGGGTCGTTTTAGTCTAAGATTAAAAAGTACAAGAGCCATTATGCCCACAAGGGTCGTTTTAGTCTAAGATTAAAAAGTACAAGAGCCATTATGCCCACAAGGGTCGTTTTAGTCTAAGATTAAAAAGTACAAGAGCCATTATGCCCACAATGGTCGTTATAGTCTAAGATTAAAAAATCATGTAAGTATGTAAACATCCAAATTTTGGGAAATAGTAAAATAACTCCCTTAGCTTTTTACGAGTACCTACTATCATTTTAGCTAATAAAGGTAGCGCGTCAATAGTTGACATGTTGTGGGTGCTATGATTATGATCACGACATGTTGCAAGTACAGAGTCTCACCATTTCATCAAAGGGCGCCATGTTTGTGCCCTTCTGCCACTGGCTGGCTGCCGTCACGTTGTACCCAGCTGCGTCTTTGTAGAAACTGTCTCCGGGCTTGATCTCTCCGTATTGCTCTCCATCCACGTACATTGATATACCCGCTGGAAATGTCAAATTTACTAATGACGTCACAAGAGAGTGGTATTTTGGATGGCGACAAAATGGTTTTGGAAACGATAACTGATACCAGTACCAATTAATATAAGATCACCGGATTCGCAAACCAAAGCAGCTTTTTGATGTACATTTGTATGAAACAGTGCTTTTATTGCGACTTCACCTTATCGTAAATAGTAATTTTTGCCACTATAGGTGATTGGAAAGACGTTTCATTTACATTACAATAGAAGTAAAAATGTGATTACCTATAAAAAATTGAGAAAAGTCTTTTTGCCTGGATTCTTGAAAGAGTCCAGACCGGTGGTGCAAATTTAATTATGTTTTCAATGCAAGTGCTCGTAAAGGCCCACTTTTTATGCATCAAAACCGAACAGAAAGTCGATTATCTTCTCCTAGGGCTTTATTATAATTTTTTTTTTATTTATTTACGAGAAGTTGGCTAACCTGCAGCCTTTCCTGTGTACCATAAATGTTATACTTTTTTTTTCCACTGTTCAACGGCTCTGGATACAGTCCTTTTGAGCCAATTACAATTTAAAGTTCACAAGATTATATTTTTTTTATTTCCTCACACTATGCATTGAAAAACGTAGTATGATACACGGGCGTAAGAGCAATAAATTACTCGGTTACGTATAAAACATTCGCTACGCTCATGTTTTAAATCGTCCTCGTGATTTATTCCTTTGCGCCCTTGTAGCATAAACTACTATAATAACCGCTAGCAGCAAGGATAAAATCGAGAATTTGTAACATAAATTCTATAATATAATATTATAAAAGTAATAACTTTTCAGCACTTTTTTATGGTGATACTTATGACCCCACACAAAGTTGTGACTCAAACTGAGCTCAACACTTTCATACTGCCAAATTATCTTTAAATCTAAAAAGAGCGCGGTTATTTTATTTTTTTTAATTTTGTTTTATTTGGCACATAAACAGCAATACAAAAATTTTACCACAATATTAAGGCGCAACCGAAAAAAATCGACACTTTAAGAACTTGCATATCTACTTCAGTAAATAATGTATTCTATTGATAAAATAGTACATTGTTTTTGGATTATTTTTCTAGGGACCTGTTAAAACAGAAAAGCAATTGGAGAAATACGGCTCGATAGAAATATTTATTGAAATGAGGTCTTTTTCGACACCAATTGTCCTGGTCTGACAATTTAGAATGACATATGGACTGCAATTATATTTTATTAAATGGGTTTTAATGGTATCTAGGACCAGCGGGTCTATTATGTATCTCTAGTTGCCTTCTGTACGGGGTGCCTATCATCAAAAACATAGATATACCATCGAATTGCGATTTCCCAAGGATATGTTCGCACTTGAAGTGACGACACAGTTCGTTAATAGTTCAATACCCACTAAAGGCAATTTTGAAATTTCAGTTTTTATCTATGTTATTGATGATAGGCACCTAATACAGTTGGCAACTAAAGATACAGAATAGGGGGGCTGGTTAAACGAAATTTTGATAGCATCTTTAGTACATTTTTAATTAATAAAAACCGACTTTTTGCTACCTTTCCACGAATCCGTCCCTCTTGCACTGATTGTTTTTTCGCATATGGAGTAACAGGGACGCTAAAACTTTTACATATTGCCTTAACAAAAAATATACAATAAATAAAGCCAATAACAAATGTCCACAACAATAAATGAACGAAAATACATAGAACTATTTAACAAGACACAAAAAAATCATTATTGTTTAAGACTATTGTTAACATAAATACTAAAAGGAGTGTATATACATTTGACCCTACTAACTACCCCTGCATTGGCGTATATTTCAATTTGTTTATACAGTAGTTAGTTTCGATAAAAAACTGGTTTGCAGCAGTTCGTAGTTTGTTCGTAGTTCGAACTTTCAAAATGCCTCCAGTGGATTTCGTGACGTCATTCAGTTGCAAACGTGTCCTCAGAAAATCGGAAAATGGTCACTGGAGAGTTAACTTTGTTAATTAATGGCGGTTCGCAACTATTTGTCAGATTCCAACTCCATTAGCTGAGTGGTTTGAGAATCATCCCGTCAGACGACGGACATATACGGAGTGAGGTTTAATCGTTTACATAGGAGTATCCGGTTTTACAGACATCTTTTGTAAATTCGGACTCGCACAGATAGGGTTCCGTACCATTATCTATAAGAAACGGCAAAAAAATCAATTCTGGTGTATGGGAGCCCCCTTAAATATTTATTTATTCTGTTTTTTAGTATTTGTTGTTATAGCGGCAACAGAAATACATCATCTGTGAAAACTATCACGGTTCATGAGATACAGCCTGGTGACAGACGGACGGACGGACAGCGGAGTCTTAGTAATAGGGTCCCGACCCTAACCCTTTGGGTACGGAACCCTAAAAATGGAAAAAGCTAGGCAGACATAAAATGTCGTGTCCTTATTATAATTGGGGACAGAACCGCCTCTGGGGCACAGTACAGAAAAGTAACAGTATTACGTCTGGGTGATATCTTTGAAATAACGCTCGGGAGACGCACGCATTAGGGCTGCCCACATATACAAAATACAAAAACATTTATTTACGCCAACATTATTTCTAGTTACAATATTGTTGTTGGGACTTCCTTTTAAGTATAGAAATATCTGTTACAGGAAGCCCCGCTGTTCTATAACTTAAGTTGACATGAAAAATGGACAAAAACTTTAATTTATATAATTTTCTTATACCTTATTGAATTTTAAGTTTTTAGAACATGCAAATAAGTATCGAGATTAAATATTTGTATTGTATGTATGAGTGTGAGAGAGTTTGTATGAGGGTGTGTATGTTTGGGTGTATGTTTATCTGAGAATAGGTGTCATGTTGCAATAATGGCTCTGTTTCGTCGTTGTTCTGATTTTGCAGCCATTTCGATAATAATATCTTGCAGTCAAAGTGTACTCTCTCCGCGCCCGTACTTAACTGCGGCGCACCCCTACTACCGAGGTATCCCGAGATTTGGAAGCGCGCGTTTCGGGCGTTTTATATGAAGACATAATACTGTTGCTTTTTTCTACTGTTTTTGGGGTCTAGTGGTACTAATCCAGAGGTAACGGATTAAAATGGCATAGGGGCATATTTGAGGCCTTGAGAGCATGAAAAGCTAAACATTTATAGACACAAGTGCTTTGGAAGGTGTGTGAATCCATATTAGTGTCCAAATTACAGCAATATTACTATCCAACACGCTGCGACGTAATAATTGCCGGTGAAAAGTGGGTAACGAGTGTGGACTTTGACTTGCTATGTCACAGTCCATACTCGGAAGTACATCTGACACTCTCTCGAGCATTCATGTCGTGACGATATATCTTTTTTTATTTTTTATTTGGAACATATTCTGCTGATTCAATTTTTAGCACTTTGTGAAACATCATCAACATCTTCTTGATATAAACAATTAAACACATATACTGTTTCACAATATCACTATATTTATAATAGGTAATTAATAATTACCTATGAAATTGCTGAAATTTTCTTGCAGATTCATGAGTTCATAATTCAGTAGCTATTTCGATAATTTGTTTTTTATTTAAAAGTTGATGTCAAGTTTTTATATCTGCGTATTTTGTTTTAATTCACAGTTTAATTAAAAAAAAAAAATTTTCAAAAGCAGTTCGTCCTAAATGCCATCCATTTCCATGACAACATTCGTAATAATTTTTTAGAGCTGATACTTTTTTAAAAGTTAAATTAATTTTGCTGTTAGTTAATGTCATCTCATTCATACACAAAAGAAATTACATAATTTAGATTTGTCATTCCTAAAATAAATGAAAGAATGTTAGTACTGAAAATTGAGTTTCCTTCAAATTATCTGTAGAAAACGGCAATTTCATATGTAAAGACCTAATAACTCAACCGGTTTCCCCTCACGACATCATTAAGGATCATCAAGAAATTAATACGATACATTGTAACGTACTTTACATTAACTTCTTATATTTAAGGCGATTACCATCGCCAAATTAGCAGCTCGATATTTGTCAGTACGAATATCAACGGAAACGACATTGAAATAACATTCATATCAGCGCGCAATGCATAGTGGCTGTTACGACGCTAACTGCGTTCTTTATAGGGCAAAATAGGAGAAAATTATACTTTTCACTTGGACGTGATTGTTCCATTAAATAATCCTATGTTATGTTTATAGCCATCTAGTTTATCTATTTACCAAAGCATAAATAAATTCAATCGACCAGGCTACTTAGGAGCAGTAGGAAATTCAAGCCAAAAAACACCTTTCAGTTAAATAAAAATTTCATGGACAAGTTTTGGTGGTATGAAAAAGAAAAATGTTGCAAATGTTATCTAAGAGTTGATAATTCATAATACATTTTTTCATTATTATTAGTTTGGCCATAAACGAGGAGTAGGCTTTAGAAAGAACCCAATTGGCAATAGTAAGGCCCTTAAGGGCCCGTTATCCCTGAAATTGAGCAACTCATTTTGCATAAAGTAAAAATGAACTCTATGATCTTTTATTGTAGTTTAAAATAGCGCGCTCTGAGCCGTGGCTGTTACGACAACTGAAACATCGCGCGCTCTAAACGCTCAAAAAACGTTTTAACGGTGTAAATTTCAGAAAACTATCCAATGAAGTACTCACTCAATTATATTTTTCTTAATTTCCCGTAATTTTTCTACGATTTGATAATGTAAATTTTATATAAAACGAAAAAAAACATGAAAAATCGTCAAGAAAATAAAATATCACAATTTCATGTATTAAAATGAATCAGAAAAGAGACAAAATTGGGATTAGCCCCTCTTAATAGTTTCCTGTTTGTTGTCCCTTGATGATGCCGTGAGGCGAAACCGGTTGGAGTTATAAATACATATAAAGATATAATGAAACAGCACATGTGTTTTTATCAAGACTTAGTAAATTTTCAAGGTTACGATCAAAGAGTCAGCTAAGCTTCTACTTACTAGTAGACCAGATGAGTGTATAGTTATGGAACTCCTTATTCCAGTGGTCATAACCAGCCTTTTCCTTCAGCTTGGCGCTGCGATAGGGCTCCGTATCGCACATGATTGGTCCTCCACTGAGGGTCTTGGAGTATGCCACGTTCCCCTTCACGCAACCAATCCTCATCAGCCCTGAAGCGTAGTTCCTGTAGCCGTAAATGTAGTCCCGGGGCTCGAGCAGGATTTCTGAAAATTCAGTTTTAAATTGAGTGTCATAAATTATGTTTTTGCACAGACTCCGTACAATATACGCTAGCGAACTAGGTTCTGCCACAAGGTCGTATGCGCCAAAACAGTATTTCTCGTTTAAGGCGATTACCATCGCCAAATTAGCAGCTTGATATTTGTCACTACAAATATCAACGGAAACGACATTGAAATAACGTTCATATCAGCGCGCAATGCATAGTGGCTGTTACGACGCTCGCTGCGTCCTTGAAAGGGCGAAATAGGAGAAAATTATACTTTTCACTTGGACGTGATTACTCGATTGAATAATCTTTTGTTATGTTTATAGCTATAAAGTTTATCTATTTATCAAAGCATAGATGAATTCAATCGGCCAAGCTACTCAGGAGCAGTAGGGAATTTGAGGTCGAAAAACAACATTCAGTAAAAAAAAAAAAATCATGTAGAAGTTTTGGTGGTATGAAAAAGAAAAATGTTGCATATGTTGTCTAAGAGTTGATTATTCATAATACATTTTTTCATTACTTTTGGTTTGGCCATAAACGAGGAGTAGGCTTTAGAAAGTACCCATTTGGCAATAGTAAGGCCCTTAAGACGAGGCCTTCCTTAGGCGCAAGCGGCTTTGCAATTATAACCCGTAGACTAACTTTCATAAAAATGAAAAACGCGTGCGCCAAAATGCGCGCGAAACGATTCAGAACGAGTCTAATTTTAAGATTTAAATCGACTAAAATTACAATATTGCATTTAAGTTATTTTTCAACTTACAACGGTTAATAAACAAGAATTTCGTATTGATAGTCAAATATGACACATGAAAATCAAATGGATTAAACGTAAAACCAAAAAAACACTCAAAAAGAGACTATTTTCAAAAATAAAATCTATCGATCGAAAGTTTTCCAATTAGGTAACGTTACTTACAACATAAAGGTAAGGTTTGAAAAAACATATAATATGAGTGTCATATTGATTGCGTCTGTGGTAGATTCAGTACAATTGTTCAAAAACTGTTGAAAAAGGAAGGCCTCCTCTTAAATTAAAGACTATCACTAATATTACAAGTGAAGTGTGTACTTAGATTAATCTGTACAGAGAGTTTTGAGGCTTAAGGTTACACGTCAGTCCCTTAGCACAAAGTGCATTACTTAACTTTGTATTTCTTGTTTAGAAATTAAATATTGAAAAACATTTCGGTATGTGGTAGTTAACACCAATAGTTCAGTATTAATGAGGTTTATAAAGCATGAGTTTGTAATTTAATGCACAATTAGTCATGATCTGGTCCAAACAAAGTTAAAACAGCATTTTAAAATACATAAAGCATGTTAAAACACCAGATCATGACTAATTGTGCATTAAATTACAAACTCATGCTTTATAAACCTCATTAATACTGAACTATTGGTGTTAATTGCCACATATATCAAAATGTTTTTCAATATTTAACTTCTAAACAAGAAATACAAAGTTACGTTATGCACTTTTTGCTAAGCGACTGACGTTTTACCTTAAATCGGTCATGTGTCCCTGTAAAATGAAAATCTCTAGTTTTAAATAGCAGTTTTTGTCATTTTTTTCTTTGCTGTAAAAGTTAACCAATCAAGAAATTCATGTCAAGACAGGACAGCTCACAGGCAAAAAACCAGGAGGCCCACCATGCCTGGGACCGATGGATGGCGGTATATCCCTAATAGCCGGGCCTTATATGGAACAGACCGGTTACGGGCAGCGGCGTCACTGGTGCGAGGGTTCCGGCACCGCGCTCACCAACCCTCCTGCCCAGCGTGTATAAGTATAGGCAATTCTTCCAGGATGACCGCCGGGAGTGGCAAAGTCCTGGAAAGGCTTATGTCCAGCAGTGGACGAACTAGGCAGATGGATGGATGGATGAGAAATGAAATGAAAAAAATATCAGTTCGAAATGTATTGTAATGGCTGAGAAATATTGAGATCCGTGCCGCCAATATTGAGATCCGTGCCGCCAATATTGAGATCCGTGCCGCCAATATTGAGATCCGTGCCGCCAATATTTTCAATGCATCATCTTGAGCTATGGATTCATATTTGTGCATGAATTACGACAAAAGGGCTCACAAACAATCACGTTGGGACGTAATAATCGTCGGTGAAACGTGGGTTTAGAAGACTGTGGCTTGCATTATTTCGGAAACAGCTCTGACACCCATTCAGGGATTCATGTCTTGATGTTGTATAAACTGATGTATAATCTTTAAATGAAAACGTACTTCCTACTGATCACACTGAACAACCTCCCCGAAGAAGCATTAATGCGGAAAGAAAAAATATTTTCGCGTTACTAATGAATTAAATAAAACTGTGAATTTTGTATGGACAAGTCCTTTTTTATGGTTCCGTAGTTGAAGGCTGCCAAACAGAACCCGGGCCTCCACTGTCTGTCCGTCTGTGTGTCTGTCACAGGGATCTCACAGCTTCAGCTTTCACAGGTTACGTGAAAATATTTCACAGCAAAAAATTAAACCCAAAGGGGTTCCAGTCCCCATACAAAAAACCAGCCAAGTGCGAGTCAGACAGTACCTAGGGTTCTGTATTGTGGATGATAAATTTAATTTTGTAATTTTTTTGTCGTCAATGATTTTTTTCATATTTTTTGGTCCACCAGTTTTGGACATACATGTTTTTACGGTTTTATACAATTAAATACACATATTACATAGGAACCTTATCTGCAAAACTGGTGGACCGAAAAATACGAAAAAATCATGGTTACGTAAAGATTACAAAAAAAATACAGCGGTTGAGAAATTCATGAAAAAAATCACAACATTCCCAAAACTGTCACATTACGGAACCTTAGATACGCGAGTCTGACTCGCACTTGACCGAGTCTGACTCGCACTTTTTATTTATACTTATCTTACGATATCGGGTCTGAATAAAAACCAACTTTAATCACAAATATTTATTCACGTCATTTCATACATATTTAATAATTTATTTTTATTTCTTACACTTTTGTACATTTACATGGATATTTAAAACACATTTTTACAAAGAGAACAGATATTGTGTACAAAGGCGGCACTTATTGCTTATAGCAATATCTCCCTGGCAACCTTTGAGTAGAAAGAAAAGATATAAAACTAAAATAAAAAGGAGCATTGTAAATGTTAACAAATTATCTGAGGATTAAACTAAACTAACATAATGTTAACATAATAATAGAATATATATTTTTATTGCTTAACATACATACTAAACAAGAAATACATAAACGTACTTAAAATTAAAATATAATATGAAATAAACATAAATATATAAATACATATATATACTTTAATAGAAATAAGGGCAGGATATTTAGATGAAGTTTTATTTAGACGGGTATTCAGAATGAAAAAATTGCTTCACTTTGATCTTGAATGAGTTTACATTTCTTAACTTTTGTACAGAAAGCGGTAAACGGTTCCAGAGTCGTGCAGCATGAAAAGTAAATGAATTATTGTAAGAACCTGTTTTTACTACCTTTATGAAAAAGTTCCATATTAGTTTTGAAAATCGAACTTTCCGGGCCCCGTTGCGGAATGACTATCAGGTCAGTTTGAAATATCGTATTGAAATTTCATCTATTGCAAAATTAGGTTCTTTTTGACGTTTGTCTTCATTTCATGCTAAACTAGGTTCTTTTTGACGTCCTTAGTTTGTCTTTACAATCGAAATTCCCTGCGTTTCGATTCACGACATAATCGATTATATCGCATCTGACATACATTTTTTTTCGCAATATGATACTGGCCACAAATAAAAGCCGCCGAAAAAAAAAAGGTAAAAACCGCGCCGCGCTTTGCAAAGTCATAAAATACATTAAATTTGAAAGCAAAAATTAAATATTAAAATACATAAATCAGGTACCTAGTAGAAAAAGTATCGTTCGCAACGAGTAAAAATGGGTTTTGTTACCCTCGGAATGTAAGCTTTCGACGTGAGCCGAAGGCTTCATTCCTCGGGTAAGAAAATCCGCCATTTTATACTCGTCACGAAATATACTATTAGTTTTATTAAACATTTTCACTAAAATTGAGTTCTAATTGTCAGCTTTCCACTTATTGGGTTAATGGTTCAACACTTCTAGTAATTAGTTTTCTACATTTCTATATCAATATATACTTATATGTCATCTAGACGAAATGGTAGTGTTTATTAATTAAACTTTAACCATAAAAATATTTCTAGTGTACGTGATATTTTAGATAATTTTAAAGGCTAACTGGCATTTCCTGTTTGTAAAATAGTACTCAAATGGATGTATTAAAATCTAAATTACCTTGCAAAATATTGTTTTTAAGGAACGGTTTGAAACTGTGGCCTCGAAAACAATATCCATTTATTATTGTAAAATTACGAAAAATGTGTGCGAAATGTGTGTAAAGTACAAACATCTATGTGACTAATCCAAACACTGTCATACTGCGAATTAAAACCGGCAAAAAGCAAATCCAAGATACAGAATAGGGGGGCTGGTAAAGTTTACGTTGGAAATCCGAGCTGGGGGGCAATTCCCTGTGTGTTGACTTAGCCTTCTCGACCGTTAAAACCGGTTTTATCTGTCAAACTGCATACATTTTTAGCTCCAGTTTTAGAAGTCTCGCTTCGACTGTTTTTCCGAAATAGCCCCCTTGAGTGCGGATTTCTATGAAACGAAGCCTACAATTTAAGAAAGTGAGAAAATAAAAAAAATAAACTTATTTAAAAGTACGAGTAAGTCTCACACCTGGGTACAACACCTTATTCCATAATTTGAGGTAACATTAAATGCACAAACATGAATTTACATAATTATTATTAGAAGAAACTCGTGCACTTATTGCGGTTTGTGTCTAAATTTTTTCCTTTTATGGAGGCGAGTATGTGTTGACTGATTCTTATGTGAAACTTGTTTTTCGTCTCGCTTACATACTCGTAGCATACAGGGCAGTGCTTGCATTCTAGTATGTAGACGCAGTTTCTTGTGGTACATGTGCTATTGGGTTGGGCTTAAAATATGTGTTTATTGTGTAGTACCTCTTCATAGTATTCATGGTGGTAGTGTTGTTCAGACAACATCGAGGTCGTTGGAACGGTGATGAGTTATGATTCCACCGAAGCCATTTTAGTGATCCCGAAATAAATAAATTAGTGGGTAGCCAACCATCCCTCTTCTTATTTATAGGTATAATATATTTATCTTACTAAGTTTATATAGTGTATAATATAAATAAAGTATTATAATATAATTTATTTATTATAATGATATATTTTGCCACTTTACATATAACATAAATTTTATATACAAAATAATAATATTTATTAGTTATCCATAATATTTTAAATATAAATTTGTTTATAATTTGGAGCCTTGTAGACATTTTATAGTTGTTTTATGTTGTTCAGAATTATTAATTTGTACAACATGTATCTAAGCCCAGTTGCAAACATATCTAGTAACTGGTGTCTAGACTCCGCGTAGACAAGCTAGACTTAGTGCAGGGTCTGCTGTTATATCAATTATTATGTACCTCTCGCTCAAATGTTACAATATTTTAAGCAATAAATCAATAGTCTGTCGCAATACTGTACACTAAACTTACTCTTTTTGTGTTTCTAATGTGGGTATTTTTGTAAATCTGTGTGAATATTGTGCTTTGAGAAATAAATATTTTTGTCTTGTCTTTGTCTTATGTTCCGTGTGTTGAGATGTACGTATTCTGTGGGATGTACTGTTATTGGGGTGTTGTGTTTTTGTCTTAGTCAGTATAGACTTTGGGTTGGGATTTAGTTTATAGCTGTTTTCTAAGTTTTAGTTTCATCATACTGTGTAAGTATTAGTAAGAAAGTGTAGTTTTTTATTCTGTGCTACAGTGAAAGTGTGTTGTGCTAAGTTGTGAAGAAGTTGATTTTAATAACTCCTGTCCAAATCGCGACTATCAAGAGAACATCCGAAACTCTGTATTTCAATTTTCTTTTCCTTCCGCTGCATATTGCTGTAGCAAAAATAAAAACGTTGTCACAAATCCAAAGATCTGAAATAAAATAATGTATTAATTTATTAAGGCGCTCTTATCCCAAAATCAGTAATTTCAAAATCAAATAGAACTTTCAAATATCGTCTAAAACTTCCAAAAAATAAATACGCAATATAGTTGGAACCTTTATCTAGGCCTTCCACGCATGTGTTACACGATCAGATAAACTTTGCTCGATAGAAATAAGTCACGAACACAGCATGTAATAAGACCTTTCAAATCATGCCATTTCCATAATTCCACTCTTTTATTAACGAAACATATCTGGTAATATTGCTCTTTAAAGTTTCTAGGTCGACCACGTAAGTGGGTTTTAATAAACATATCCCTTATATTTAAACAATTTAAAAACCGATAAAAACAACGAAAAAGTACAAAAGTGTGGTTATTTTCTTTACTCCTTACACGTGAAGAAAAAGACAGAGAGTCACTCTTCTGGGATAAGAGCGCCTTAAGCTTGAATCTCACAAAAAACGCAAAATGATATCTCTTTGCAATGGAACATATAGACAAATGACAAAATATAGAAATTACTCTGTGGTCTACTGGTTCGAGTACTGGACTACTAATATAGAGGTCGCGGATTCAATTCCTGTAAGGGCACATTTATTACGTGTTCAGTCTGTGTGCTTCGGAAAGCACTTCAAGCTTTGTGGGTCCATACTGTGCCCAATCTACGGGGATAGGGTTCACCACCCATCACGCTGGGGCGTTTTAATCGTCGGTGAAACCTGGGTATAGGATTATGGAGCGTGATTCCACAGTTAATACTCGAAAACAACTCTGATACCCCTTCGGGACTTTATGCCGTGACGATGTATTCAAACTTACATCCAACAATAAAGGGTAGTCAAGGTTATACAGCCCGCACGCGGTAAACCGTGGAACTTGATGTAACAACTGCAAAGACATCTGTGTGGCCTGCAGGAAAACAAGGGTTGTCTGTCAGGTGGTATTTTACTTTATCTTCGTATTTACTCTCATTGCCTGATTTCTATTAAATTCTTTAATTTGTTGGTGGTTCCGTATCCAAAGAATAAAAAATGAACTATTATGTGAGAAATTCATAGATATAAAATAAAAATAAAAACTGATCAAGTGCGAGTAGGACGCGTGCCTTGAGCGCCATTTAAATAAGTAAATAGACTTGAAAAAAAATGTTTTTGAGAACCCCGTAACAAAATATGGTCTTAAACTGACAACTTTGACGACTCCCTATTTCTTTATTTTTAAAGATTAAAAAGATAGAAACTATATTTGTATTTTACTCATGACACCACATGCTAGGGTATAGTTTTTTTTTCTATATTTGCGTATAAGAGTCAGCTCTGCCCAAAATGCTCTCGCGTTTGTACAATTTAGCATACAAAATAAAATATTTTTAAATTACGTAATGTGTTTTTCAGATTTGACACAAGTATCACTATTGTCAAGAAAAAAATTATGAAAGATCATTAAATCACGAAAAACTTAATTTGGCGTTGCATCTAGTTCATTTTTTTTTTTGTTTCTAATTGAATTTTGTTTTAAGCGTACACAGATCAACCATATTAATATAATATTTTAATTTCTTTTGCCTTTCGTTATTTTGAAAAGAAACGCACAAACATTTTAAAAAAAAAATAGTGATGTTTTTTTGTACACGAATTTTGTTGAATGTTTGAGTATTTTTTTTTGTTATAACGATGGTAAATTATAAACAAAAAACATCTAGAAAGGCTACTTTCATTTCTTTACTTTGTAAAAATGTATTATTTTGTAGTTAGATCAGTAGACTGATCATTCGAAATTTAACGCTAAAAGACGTTTTCCGTGATTTTAGTAATCTTCCCAATTTTTTTTCTCAATAATTGTTTCAAATCTGAGAAAAACATAATGTAGTTCATCTTCTTAACTAATTACACAAGTTTTATTTCGTAAAAATATTTTGATTTAATGTGCTAAATTGTCCAAACGCGAAAGCATGTTTAGCGGAACCGGTCCCCAAAAATTAAATAATTTATATAAATCAACCTGGTCTGTTACTGACGGATGTATCTGAGCATTAATGATGTCATGGACCACCAAACTCGTCTGTTTTGCCTGAAATAATTATACAATTCATATAAATTTTATTACCAAACCTTTTCTTGTAAGTCTGTCAAAACAACTATAGAATATTTACCTCTTGTACGGTCGCGTTGCTGTACACCACAATAAAAATAATCACCCCAATATCATAACCGACTGCCCACAATATGTAAACAAGGAAGCTGAAATATCTCGAAGAATCATGGGCTAGACCAGCGGAAGTCGCTTCCATGAAGTAAAACATGTTCAAAATGATGTAGGTAATCATTATTAGCATTGTGCACACCAAACCGCACCCGAACATTTTGTTTGTCACTTTGACTGATGTAAAAACCATGTCGTAAATTCGAGAGCATTCCTTAATCCTGTTGCAAATAATATTGTACTGAATATCTAAACATCTTGGGGTACTCGATGAATTTCCTGTGAACTTACAGTCCAATGCTTCCTGATTTAGTATTCTTTCCAACACCTGGTTCATAAGTTTCAATCTGTACGTCAAGAATATCAGGTGGAAACAGTAGTGAGTGGTGAAAGCAGCCAGCGCCGCGTCATTGACTACCACAACATATATCTTGTAGTATGGAATAGCGAGGTCCAATTTCCACAGGGATCCGTAAATCGAAATAAACCGCAGCCCCACGAAGACGGCTTGAACCATCGCCAAAACGGTGATATGAATACCCTGCTTCTTGTAATTTAGTTTAGTGCCCATATTTTTCAAAGGAACGTCCATGTCCACGAGGTCTTGAAATCGCCCTGCATCTCCGCTTAAAGCAAACGGTAACTTCCGTAAAATATAGAAAGAATTGATTAAAGAGGCCGCTAATTCGAAGAGGTCTCCGTAATCTCGTAACTTTGTGTCGTAAAGAGCTCGCAAAATAGTCACATCTTCGGTATAAGTTTTGTATGCGCAGTAATAATACATCGGAAACCAGAATAAGAAACAAAGAAGTCCGAATTTACTCAATTTGACTACTACTCGTCCAGATTCAAGGTGAAGGACCATGACTGCACAACCCATTAGCTGAAGTGTACCGCAAGTTGGTCTTAAAGAATATATAATGTTTTCTTTATTAACTTCCAAGGGTTTGGACTTTTTAAAGTATGGTAAAAGAAACATTTCGGTGTTTCAAAAATGATGACCGATATCACTCGTGCGTAACAAAGAAATGAAAGATAAAGCCAAAATTAAAGCTATTATACCAATTATTACCAACGCAATAAAGGATTACATTTTAATAATAAATAAGTGTTAATTACGGGGTGGTCAAGTGCGTTTCTGATATCTAGAGGCAGATAAAGGAGGAGCAGCCGTGGTAATGGTTGCTAACCGTAATAAAATGGATAATAATTAAGACTTCGAAAAACAAATTTAATTCCAGCGAACTGCTGCACACTGTTATACTATCTGAGCAGCGGCAAAATTAGTCAAAAAACATACTAATGTAACTGTGTAACATCTACCTACAAAAAAAACTAAAATTTCTCACGACCAGGGGTTTAAATAATGAACCTCCGAATAAATTACTGAACTTCCGAGAGAAGTTATGAGCCAAAAGTCAAAAATAGGTGCGACGATGAGGAGCGTGTTAGGTTTAAAAAAGCGGAGCGGAGCGAGGCAAGGTCTCTAGTTTTGACAGAATTCATGAAATACAAAAAAAAAATATTTTTATTCGGAGATCTAACAATAAAAATAGCTGGCAGTAGTTTTCGGAATTTTCAGTATTTCATTCGGTAGTTTTCGGTAGTTTTCGTACATCTTTAGCACAGAAGTTTTCGGTAGATTAGTAAAATCCTCATTTTTAGGGTTCCGTAGTACCTAAAAGGTACAAAAGGAACCTTATTGTGAGACTCCGTTGTCCGTCCATCCGTCCGTATGTCACAGCCTCATAACTTTAGCACCGTTAAAGATAAAGACATGAAATTTGGCACAAAAATAGCAATAAGTTTCCCAAATATTATAGTGTAAAAAAAATATGAAAAATTTGAAATTGTTCAAAATATTTCCAAAACAAAAGTGAGAAAAATAAAAAATATCCTAAAAACACAATATGAGTATCAAATTGTAGATATTAAAAAGCTAATTGTAAAAATATAAAATTTTACTATATTTACTGGCACTGGTTTCGAAAAATATTAAAAAAAAAAACAAAAATATGTATGTCCCCCCCCCCCCCCCCCCTTATCTCCGAAATTAGAAGACCGAAAAATATGAAAAAAATGTCAATTATAGAACATAACTGGCCAATTACAGAAAAACTATAGCGATTAAAAAAAAATTGAGCACAAATGAGAAATATAAAAAAAGAAGTAAAATGAATAAAAAAAGTATTTTACGGATGTATTTTATTATTTATTTTTTTATATTAGTATTTTATGTATTATATGGATATCAAATTGTAGGTACGGAACAATACGGAACCGTACGCGAGTCTGACTCGCACTTGGCCGGTTTTTTATTACGACCCGTTTAAAATAAAGTATCTTCCGTTATTTTGGACTTATGCTCGAAGTTCCGACTTATGTTCTACTAGAGTCTTAAATTTACTTACCTATGTATTTTCAAAAAACTCGATGAAACCCCTCCCAAAATGTGTTGCTGTGTCCGCCACTGTTAGATTCCATTCTATAAATATATATCTAAAGAAAGAAAACACCTCACCAGGAACCAGCCAGTCTCCGAGCGGCATCCTGGCGCTGACCTCGACCCTGCCGAACTTGAAGCTGAACTTCGTCTTCGTGGTGACTTTGGCAGTGATGATGGGTGGCAGGATCTGAGGACCGGACGCTTCGCGAAAACACTGCTGCGTGCCCACTATTCCTGTGCATCTGTATACAAATACAATAGTAGTTTATGCTACAAGGGCGCAAAGGAATAAATTACGAGGACGATTTAAAACACGACTGTAGCGAGTGTTTTAAACGTAACCGAGTAATTTATTGCTTTTACGCCCGTGTATCATACTACATTTTTCAATGCATAGTGTGAGGAAATGAAAACAAATATAATCTTGTGAACTTTAAATTATAATTGGCTCAAAAGGACTGTATCCAGAGCCGTTAAACAGTGTAAAAAAAGGATAACGTCCATGGTACACAGGAAAGGCTGCAGGTTAGCCAACCATTGTAAATAAATAAAAAAAATATATATTAAAGCCCTAGGGCAAAATAATCGACTTTCTGTTCGGTTTTGATGCATAAAAAGTGGGCCTTTACGAGCACATGCATTGAAAAAATATTTATTGCACACATGCAAGGTAACCTTTGAGTGTTAATTGAATTTGAATTTGATTTTGAATTTGGTAACAAATGACTAAATTTCAGTAGCTCCTAGACTAGACGACGGGTAGTCTGTTCATCTATCTATCCATCTATCCATCAGCCCGGTTCGTCCACTTTGGGACAAGTGGATTCTTTCCAAGATTTTGCCACCTTTGGCAGCCCTCCTGGAAGAAATGCCCATCCTTACACACGATGGGCAGGCGGGTTAGTGAGTGCGATGCTGAAACCCTCGCACCAGTGATGCCGCTGCCCGTCACCAGTCTGCTCCATATAAGGCCCGGCTATTAGGGATGGATATACCGCCATCGGTATATCCATCCCTAATAGCCGGGCTGGGCATCCCTAATGCGAGTGGCAAAGTCGTGGAAAGGCTCCAGCAGTGGATGAACAAGGCTGATGGATGGATGGATACCCAAATCAAGATTAACAACGCTTAACTGCAGTCCATATTATACGGCAGTAAAAATATTCAATAAGTTGCCAGAAAATGTAAAAAATGAACGTAAATTAACCAGCTACAGTAATAAACTTAAAAAAGCCCATATTCAATTAATGAATATTTAACTAATTACAACATAATTAAGATAAGGTAAGATGTAATGTAAAATGTTTAAAGTTCCTCTTTTTTTAAGTTCAATCATATTTAAGTACACCCTCCCTATTTGCTGTGCCTAGTAAAAGGCAACTAAGTTGTAAGATCCTTGTTTTTATTTAAATCATTTTTGTACACTTAGTTTGCGATAAACGTTTGAGTTTGAGCAGCAGTACCGGAGGAGTGTCATTCGTCATTCGTCCCTTACCGACTCCCGTAGATTTTTGTTGAAGTCCCTGGAAAGACTTACACCAAGCCTGCTGTCACTCTCCAAGTTTCTGAGCGAGTACACTTTATTCTAGGTCTTATCAACGATTTGTGATGACCAAGCATAAGCTTATATGTAAAAAAAACTGACCTTGAAGACAGATCAAGCTTGGTGATGTATTCATCGCCATACTTGGACTCCAGCGTGATCGGCTTAATTTGGAGTCTGCCGTCCTTGACCCTAAGATTCTTGTCGTTGAGGTAGATGTTGAACGGATAGTCCTGGAGACGAAAAGGTACTATTTAAAGTATTTGTCGTATACTACCATCGCAAGTTGCTAATGCACTAGGACTTTGTCTAAATAATTCACAATGACGTTTGCTTAAGAACGGTCAGAAAAAAAGTAATAAAAACATTTACTGAAAGACAGATGACACTTACTCGGGATCATATAGACATTATGAGACAAAACCCTAAATATATAGGTAGGTTCTAGGAGCAAAATATACTAAACCGCGATGCTAACAGTACTAAGCGGCCGAAAACAAATGAGTAGGTTGGAAAAAAGGCGCGAAGATGTGATGGCATCGTTTTTTTGTTTTTTTTTTGTTTTTTTGTTTTATTGCATTTTGGGTGTTTTGATCAACAATAGTGATAGAATATTGTGAATTAAAATAGCGGTAAACAGTGTAGTGTATTGGCAATGGAACAAAAGTGCAGGCTGTGACTTTTCGTGAGTTTTTTCTAACCCTACATTGTGTTTGTGCTATGGGTCTATCCAATGGGTCTATCACTTTAGCACGAACTGACTGATATGACAGGACAGCGACATAAAGACACACAATAAATGAAGACTTGGCTTCTTGAAGACTTCTTGAAGACTTTGGCTAGGTCTTCGCAAACAGGCCATAAAAATTACAAAAAAAAAAACAAACGACATCCGAGCGCATTAGCAATTTGTGGGGATAATGTTCGGGTTCCGTCATAGCCTTGTAGGCTATGGTTCTGTCAATTTAGATGTGAACTGCTTGAAGATACGCGTTATTTGACACTAGACATGAGGATTCTTAATGTTACGTCACCATTCCCACTCCGTGTATCTTCTGTGATTCTAGACGGGGTGCATGAAAGGAGCCTCGCCAAGTGGCGTAAATTGAGAAACAAAGAAAAAATATTTTATTTAGTTTAGTTTATATGTAAGTTTTTATTTTAGGTCTTTTTTATTTTGTTTTATTATTTGTTATTTAAGTTTTTCTGATTCAACTAATAATTATTCAAATACGGTCGGCGCACACTGGACCAAAACCCAACTGACAACTCTTTCACTTCAACTGGTGGTAGGTTTTGGCAGTGGCTTGTCACGAAACCATTGCAAGAAGTATGCGACCAAGAGTGTTAGCTCTACTTTTTTGGTAGACTTTTTCCATCGGGGGCGGTATAGTGGCTAAGTCAATAAAAAAATTAAGTGTGATTGTTTATCGAAAATTGGCATAGATTAAATTATTTTAAGGTGTGTTAATTCGAAAACCATTTCGAGATTTAGGTTTAATAAGCCGTATTTTCGAAGTTTTGGTTAAAAAAACCTCAAGATGATGAATATTTTTACGAAAAGGCTGCAACTTACATTTGCCCTTGTGTGACGTCACTTGATTAATGGCTGTTTAGAAATGTGTAGACAGACAGAGACAGACCACTTTTTTTTATAAGCAATCACACATCACAATCAGTATAATGTCTAAAATTCTCAAGTGACAAGGTCATTGGACAATTCTTTAAAAAATCATAAGAAAATGATGGTCAATATATTTAGCAAAATAATGAAAACCGTGTCCTAAAACGACGTACATTCTCCGAAAAAAATTTAAAATAAAATCTTTTAAAAATTAGCATGTTTTTTAATTTCATATTTTATTCTCAGTTGATCGTGGTGCTGCCATCTCTCATTCATGTTAATAACTAATTTAGCTCAGTGGCGACACCTTTTCTATTGTAAAAAGACAGAACCAATGAATATGGCGACACGAAGCGTACGCTTGGAATTGTAAAAAATCAAGAGATTATAGATTATGAGCAGTTCAGGGGTTTCAGGCAAAATCGACACTTTTTCAAGTTATTTATTTGCTGTTCAAACCAAGTCTCAAGTTAAATACATTAGTTTGGGACCTTTTTCTAGATTCTGGACTATCAGAAACGCGATTGGAGGAATTTCACTCGATAGAAATAATTAATGAAATGAGGTCTAAATTTACACTTTTTTTGATATTCTGGCAAATCGGGATAGCATACAGACTTCAAAAATGTTTATTTAGATGGCTTTTAACAATACCTAAATTATTGGTTATTGACATTTTCGTAGCTATTTTAGTTAGTTTTGTATTAATTAAAAACCGACTTTTTGTCAATTTTCCCTGATTCCGTCCCTCTCGCACTGCGAATCTTTCCGCTTGTAGTAATGGGGACCTTTGCACAGTTTGCACGGACGATATATCACCCCAAACATAAAATATATTGTGTAAGTTTTGTTGGATAGGAGTATATTATATATTACATTATGTATATTCACTTTATTGGTTTTGATTCTTCTTTTATTTATGTATTTTGTAAATTGGTATCCCCCTCCACATTACGTAAAATAATACTTTCTTCACCACCCAAAGGTTGGCTGGAAGAAATCGCTTTAAGTGATAAGTCCGCCCTTGTACAACAAACCCTGCGGTCCGTAATAGAATTACAATGGATCATAAGCCATTCACTTCATACTTTCGTAATCGATTTTAGCGAAATAATTCTATTTCGGAACGCAGGGATTGTGTGTTCAAAACTCTGTACTTAATTTTTTATTTGACCGTGTACAATAAAGTGTGTGTTCATTCATTCATTCATTCAGTGTATTATTTTGATATTCCGGACACTTGCTGTGCCGCTTCGAACCGAAGAAGTCCATCATCTTCAACGACCAGTGATCATTGACTGATTTGTTTCTTACTTGTTTACTGCGAAAGAGTTCAAACGTACCGGTTCTCCAGGGAACATGATCTCTGGGGTCCAAATCTTTCCCTTCTCGATGGCAGAATTGAAGTTGTCCTCAAACAGCAACTGGCCCTTGCAGACAAATCCGGGCGCAGTCGTTTTGCTTAGAGAGATCTCGCAAGGCATACCAGCTGGTGGTATGGGGCGGTTTGGTTGGGTTGGTTGATTTAGGTTATTTCCTCCAGAGAGATGGACGCTTGGGCTTACAGCAACCGGGTTGTCAGGGTTTACAGGGTTGCCTGCTTCATCTACAAAGCCTGAATGATAAAGATAATTAACATTAAATTATACGGCTTGAACACTCACATTGCAGTATAGAAACGCAGAAGGAAAAGTAAATCTGGATGTGTGGAGCTCTGAACCGGGATTCGAACCCGGGACCTCTCGCTTACCGGGCGATTGCTCAATATACTTAATAAAATAACATTTATGATCATAAAGTCATGTGAGATATATTTCTGGCCCTATAATGAGCACGGCATGCCACAATAAAAACCAGCCAAGTGCTAGTCGGACTCGCGCACGTAGGGTTCCGTACCATTATATATAAAAACGGCAAAAAAATATGTCTGCTGTATGGGAGCCCCCTTAAATATTGATTTTATTCTGTTTTTTAGTATTTGTTGTTATAGCGGCAACAGAAATACATAATCTGTGAAAATTTCATCTGTCTAACTATCACGGTTAATGAGATACAGCCTGGTGACAGACAGACGGACAGCGGAGCCTTAGTAATAGGGTCCCGTGGTTACCCTTTGGGTACGGAACCCTAAAAATTAATTAGAAGCAACTGAAACCCTCAGGAAACACGTCGTGGATATCTTTAATATCATACTAGGTAAATATACTAGGGAAATATACTAGGTAAATATGCTAGGTGAATATACTAGGTAAATATACTAGGTAAATATACTAGAGAAATATACTTGGTAAATATACTAGGTAAATATGCTAGGTGAATATACTAGGTAAATATACTAGGTAAATATACTAGAGAAATATACTTGGTAAATATACTAGGTAAAAATACTAGGTTAATATACTAGGTAAATATACTAGATAAATATACTTGGTAAATATACTAGGTAAAAATACTAGGTTAATACACTAGGTAAATACACTAGGGAAATATACTAGGTAAATATACTAGAGAAATGTACTAGAGAAATATACTTGGTAAATATACTAGGTAAATATACAAGGTAAAAATACTAGGTTAATATACTAGGTAAATACACTAGGGAAATATACTAGAGAAATATACTTGGTAAATATACTAGGTAAATATACTAGGGACATACATTAGGTAAATGTTACCTTCAACAGTCCATTCCCCATTATCCTCCCTGTAACCCAAACCGTTCTTGATAACGTAAGTCCAGAAGTAGATCTTGTCTCCGATCTTCAGCTTGGCTTCCCTGTCTCTGAAGATCCATTTGCCATCCTTGGCCTTGGTGATGTCTCTCGACCAGTGGCCGCCTTCGAGGCCCTCCATTTCCTCATTGAGTTTACCGTGGAAGGCGAAGAGAGAGAAACCATCGTCTGGAATTCACGAACAATAAAACTTAGCTAAAGTAGATATAAGTAATTTGTATAGTATACGTTTTAGTATGTAACATTTTCTAAATGCATGAATGTAGACCAAATGACAACTCAGTTTTATAAAATTCTTTATGAAGTTATTGATAAATATGTCCCTAAACGCAAACCAAAGACGAAGAACTTTCCTGTATGGTTTTCTAAACATTTAATTAAATTACTATCAGAAAAAGAAAAACTTCGTAGTAGGTACAAAAAATACAAAAACCCTCGAGACAGCTTTGAATACGAGTTGCTTAGAGAACGTTGTCACAAACTTTCACAAAACTGTCACAGTAACTATCTACGACAAATAGAAGCAGACATTGTAAAAAATCCTAAAGCATTTTGGCGGTTTATCAAAGACAAACGTAATGGCAAGTCTACAATTCCAAAGAATATGTACCTGAATAATTCTGCAGCACACGAAGGCCCTGACGTTGTGAATCTGTTTGCAAACCATTTCTCTTCAGTATTCACACGTAACTCAGCTAATATCTCTTTGTATACGCCCCAAACCGAATTTTGTCTTGATCACATACGTTTTACAGAGAAGGATGTACTCAGAAAAATCAAAGAATTAGACATATTTAAAGGTTCTGGTCCCGATGGCATTCCTCCACTTTTTATAAAGAGATGTGGGTCGGCGTTAGCTTTGCCTCTTACCATAATTATGAATCGATCTTTGAAAGATGGTACTTTTCCCAGTGAATGGAAAAAGGCTAAAATAGTACCCGTATTCAAAAAGGGTGCAGAGGACAACATACAAAATTACAGACCCATCTCCATCTTGTCCTGTTGTTCAAAAATGTTTGAATCCTTAGTGTGCCCATTTTTATAACGTCATTTAAATAAAATCTTGTCACCTCAACAACATGGATTTAGAATCGGGCGCTCGATAGAGACTAACCTTGCTTCTTTTATTTCTGATATATCTGGCGAAGTTGATAAGCGTCGACAAGTGGACGTAATTTACACTGACTTTAGCAGCGCCTTTGATAAAGTTAACCATGCTTTATTGATACAAAAGCTGCAGTCTGTCGGTGTGTTTGGCTCATTATTACAGTGGTTCATTTCGTATTTATCTGACCGATTGCAGTCTGTTGTTGTCAATGGTTACGAATCAAATACTTATTGCTCTATATCTGGCGTCCCTCAGGGATCACATCTGGGGCCTGTTCTTTTTTTAATCTTTATCAACGACATAACATCCCACATAAAGCACTGTAAGTTTTCAATATTTGCAGATGATTTGAAGATATACAGGACTGTTGTCTCTTTAGAAGACTCATTGCTTATGCAAGCTGATATTGATAGAATTTCCGCGTGGTGTGCTACTAATGGTATGCTTCTTAACGCAAATAAATGTTACCACATAAAATTCTCACGTAAACGTGAGCTTATTGATTATAATTATCAGATAAATAGTGTCAGAATTCAAGAAGTGAAAGAGATCCGTGATTTGGGTGTGATTTTAGACAGCAGACTAACATTTAAATCGCACATTGATAGCATTTCAAAAAAGTCTGCAAAGATGTTAGGGTTTGTTAAACGCAACAGCAGAGGGTTTCGTTCTTCTTGGACGAAAATACTCTTGTACAACGCACTAGTACGAAGTCATCTTGAATACGCAAGTTCAGTTTGGAGTCCATTTTATGCTGTTGACTCACAACGTCTAGAAAGCATTCAGCGCTCGTTCACGAGGTACCTTGCTTTTGTATCTCCTGGTATGTCTCACAGACGTCCGTATGATGAACGGTTGAAACAATTTAAAATGTTATCACTTCGTGACCGCAGAATTCTGCGTGATATGTCTTTTCTGCATAAAATTGCCAATGGAGTAGCTGAGTGCCCTTGTCTGTTGAATAGGTTGTCTGTGTCGATCCCCTACAATATGCCAAGAAAAGCCATTTCAAAGTTGTTTTCCTATCCAGCTTGTAAATCAAACCTTGGTCTTAACTCGCCTATGACAAGAATTATGAGAGAATACAATAGTTTGAACGAAACCATAACAGATCTAGATGTATTCCATCAATCTTTCTTTGTGTTTAAGTCTCATATAATAATGTATTTTTGTAATCAGTAGGTAGTAGCTTTCAATTTGTTAATATTTAATTAGCTTCCTTAGGTTAAGGTTTAATTTAGTATATTTAGTATTTAGTTAGGTAATTTTAGTTAGTAGTTTTTTTTTTAATTGTTTGTAAACTATGTATTTTTCCTTTTTGTAGTGTGATGATATACCTCTTTTTGTTTATAATTACTTGGCAAATGTTGTGTATACCTATAAGTGGCGCATGTATCAGAATATTTACAAAAATGTAAGCTCTTTTAAGTGTAACAATACTTGTGCTGTTGGTGTACCTTTTTTAAATAAATAAATAAATAAATAAATAAGTAACTGATATGTAAAAAAAAAGGATTATAAATATAAATGAAAAAGTATTAACTATTATCGATATATATTTCGACCAACTTGTGGTCGTCGTCAGTCGAATTATAAGAATAGATATTTGACATAATATGACATCGGTTGGTGATCAGTGAACCTTGTTCCAGCGGGTCTACCGCGTAATTCTGATTTTCATCAACATCAACTTGAGATTGAAATTTTGACGTGCGTGCAAAAGAGATGGCATGTTAGGCGGGCGTCGTCGCACGCACGTCAAATTTCAATCTCAAGTTGATGTTGATGAAAATCAGAATTACGCGGTAGACCCGCTGGTCGCTGGTCCGGTATGGGTTCGGGCGGTTGATTGAATTTCAACTTGTACAATTATAGATTTTACCTATCATTTTAATCGTATATACTTATATTGCTACATATATTAAATAAACCTTTAATTTAGTTCATGTACATTTATCATTTTATTATATATATTTTTATAAGATTAAATTTGACTCGTAAAAAGTGTATTATGTGTACCTACTTTACAACATAAACTATTTGAATTAGAATTGAACGGTGAAGGTGATATAATTTATTTTATTATAATATCATACATTTCTTTCATTATTAATGTCACTTTAATTAAGGTGAGTGTCCATCATACTGAAATAGATAGCACGTACTAACGCACGACGTTTCGGTCAAACGTAAAAGGCCTTCATCAGACCTCGCGGGATGTGTGATAGTATTCTCGAAAAATGTTTTAAGTTTACTTTGCTCATTTACCTTACAATTTTATCAATTCAATTCCTATCTACAGGCGCTACGGAAAAAAAATCGACACTTTAAGAACTTGCATATCTATTTCAGTAAATAATGTATTATTTTGATAAAATAGTACATTATTTTTGGATTCTTTTTCTAGGGACTTGTTAAAACAGAAACGCAATTGGAGAAATTCGGCTCGATAGAAATATTTATTGAAATGAGGTCTTTTTCGACACCAATTCTCCTAGTCTGACAATTTAGAATGACATATGGACTGCAATTATATTTTATTAATTTTAACGGTATCTAAGACCTGGTTAAACGAAATTTTGATAGCATCTTTAGTACATTTTATATTAATAAAAAACCGATTTTTTGCTACTTTTCCACGAATCTATCCCTCTCGCACTGAGGGTTTTTTCGCATATGGAGTAACAGGGACGCTAAAACTTTTACATATCACCTTAAGTCAAGATCGAATAAAATGTATTGTTTGCCTTTACTTATTTTTGTAATAACTACGTAACATTGTAGTAGCAGCCGTTCGACAAACAATTTCTCTCGTCATCTATTGTATAATTATAATATGTATGCAGGTAGCTATCAGTATTTATTTGTTTCTGCTTTTGTGGACATAATCTCATTCACGAATATGAGTAATATTCACGAATTGCAGTATCAGGACAAACTCATGTGAGTTTATTGATACTATTCATCATGTAATAAAATAGTGTAAAATTATGAATAAATAAATGGAAAAAAACACTATGTATACATATGTATTAAAATACAGGTTTCATTATTCAAAATATTCTGGGATTGTGACGTCATCAACGATTTCCTTTATTTTTCCAAATATATTTTTCACCGACAAACCATTTCAGCCTGATTATTTATTAATGAAGCTAAATCTACTGTAAAGGTTTCCATTTTATCACGGAATACTTATAAGTGGCCTTTATTAGATCTGATAATTGACTACACAAAATAAGCCAAAGAAAAATTAATATTTAAACCAAAATAATCAAAGCTACTTTACATAATTTGATAGAACTTCCATAGTTGTATAACTGAATATGTATATTAAAAATTTGCCTTTCCCTAATTTAGATTAAGAACCTAAATAAAAACTTATTAGTAATATTATATCATTGCAGTATAGAAACGCAGAAAGAAAAGTAAATCTGGATGTGAGGAGCTCTGAACCGGGATTCGAACCCGGGACCTCTTGCTTGACGGGCGATTGCTCCAAACTTATTATAAATTATTTATGACGCTTATTCCACAAATCCCCTGCGAAGATTTGTGGACTTTTTGTCCAGAAATCCCCTTCCGGCACTCAAGGAAAAGGGAAGGGGATTTCTGGACAAAAGATCCAGAAATCCCCTTCCCTTTTCCTTGAGTGCCGGAAAGGGATTTCTAGACAAAAAGTTAGTTAAAAACATGAAAATAAATGAATAAGGGGATTTCTGGATCTTTTGTCCAGAAATCCCCTTATTCATTTATTTTCATGTTTTTATTATACAAATAATAATTTAATCACAGTCTTTATTTTTATACATAGGTACATGCCAACAATAACATTACAAAAAAAAATTACTATTCGCCAATTCGCAGATCAATATACCAAGGACTTAGAATTGAGGATGACATCATATCTCAAATATTGTACAACAAGGTTTTGCCCGCGGCTTTGCCCGCGTTTATTTAGTTTTTTTGTAGTATTTTTTATAGAACGTATTTAAATCTGGTTTGGAGTGTTTTTGGTGTTTTTGATCTATAGGTAAAGTCTCTTTGGCGGGGCCTATTACCTATTAGTATTTTTTTTTATTCATACTTAAAGTACCTCTTTATCATACAATAGATAGGAAAGAGATCGAAACAGACAGGCTCCGTCTCCAATTATGGGAACTATGGTGTGGGGCACCAATAGTCCCATCTATTTTCAACGTAATTTTTTATTTCTAACCAATTTTTATGGTTTTTTAACTACAAAACAAACTTATGTTCCATACAAAATTTCATCCCCTATTTCACCCCCTTAGAGGTGGAATTTCGAAAAATCCTTTCTTATTACTAGTCTACATTACAAAGGGAAGCTCTGTGCAAAATTTCAGCTTTCTAGGTCCAAGGGTTTGGGCTGTGCGTTGATGAGTCAGTGAATGAGTGAGTCAGTCAGGACTTCTCTTTTTATATATATGATGATGATGAAAAAGCAGCCTCATACATTTTTTTTATACTTCCATATATATAGATAGATACGATACATTTATATAAAAAAGCCGATAATTAATTCTAGTTTTATTGCTGTCAGATTCGGCTTTTTGTACCTATGTATGTTAGGTACATACGTAACGGAAGAATTAGTTCAGTGTTGTATGAGGAAAACCTTTTTAACGGGAAAAAATCGTAATTTTTAGAACTTGCATATCTACTTCAGTAAAAAATGTATTATTTTGATAAAGTAGAATATTATTTTTGGAAACCTTTTCTAGGCATCTGTTAAGGTTTCTCCCAACGCCAACGACCTTGAACTGAGTAACTTTGTAACCATTATATACGGTAACTATAGCATTTTTTAATAGAAAAAAAATACATAATAATCTACATGATACAAATAGTAATGTGGTTTTTCCTGAATTTTATTTTAATATACAGAAGTGAACATTACTATGAATTAATAATTACTATAAATAACAAGAAAATTCTAAGTTTACCCTTATTTCTCGATTTTTTGTCCACTTGTAACAAATATAACTGCTACAGTTTTTATCGAAACATTATTATAAACATGTATAAAACATGTATAAACATTTACAAACTTCTAGACAAAATAATATAAAATGATATGGTTTTCTCAGTTCTGGGAAATTCATTTTATTTTACATGAAATTAATTAAAAACACACTATTTTCGCACTTGTCAGCCGCAGCGATGCCATGTTGCAGTGCGAGCTGATAAGAACTTTATTTTAATATGATTTTGTTCGAAATTTCAACCACCACGAATCGAGTTGCTAACTTTTCCGTCGGAGCCACCTGCGATTGGACAAATTCGGCTCGATAAAAATATTTATTGAAATAAGGTCTTTTTCGACACCAATTATAGTCTCCTAGTTTGACATTTTGGAACGACATATGGACTGCAATTATATTTTATTAGATGGGATTTAACGGTATGAAGGACCTAAATGCAGAACAAAAAACTGACTATTTGCTACTTTTCCTCGAATTTTTTCCCTCTCGCACTGAGTGTTTTTTCGCATATGGAGTAACAGGGACGCTAAAACTTTTACATATCGCCTTAATCTATATGTCGTAGGCATATCATGAAGTAAGAAATTAAAAATTTACGATAGGCTTTCAACAAAATGTCAAAAACCGGCCAAAAGCGTGTCACGCCACGCGCAGTGTAGGGTTCCGTAGTTGCCCGTCAGAACATACGGACTTAGAAGGGTGCTTTTTGTTTGATACTATGAACATATTACCTGAGTTCCGGTAACATTGTTATTTTCTAGTACTAAGAGTCTCTGACAGGCAGATAGGCAGACAGACAGACGGACGTGTCGAAACTATAACGGTTCCATTGTTGACTGGAACCCTAAAAATAGGTGCGACGACGAGCGAAGCGAGCAGGAGCGTGTTAGGTTGCTGGTGATCATGAATTCGGAAGACCAGCGAAGTGGAGCAGCCGAATTGTGAAAATCCCGCTTTTTTCTAATTAATGGAAACAGAACACTTAAATTCATAATTCACTCAATAGTTATTCAACAAAACCTTATTACTATGTATTGTATATGCTGCCATCGCAAAGTTTCCATTGGTTTTTGTAAATGAGAATTTCAATTTTTTTTTTTATTGAAAATGTAAACGTCGCGATGGCAGCATACAAAATACATAGGTAATAAAGTTTTGTTGAATAACTATTGAGTGAATGTTGAATTTAATTCGTTTCTGTTTCGATTAATTAGAAAAAGGCGGGTTTTTCACAATCCGGCTGCGAAACCGCCGATCAGATCAAAAAAATGGTAAATTCTACGACATGGCTACGACATAGACATGACATCCTCAAATGTGATGAAATTCATTGTTTTTAGGCAAATTAAATAGTCTATCAAAATACTTTAAGTAAACAAACGCTAAAACAAGATTGTGAACAAACTCGTTAGGAAACCAGTCTTATTGATAAGATGAGTATTTTAGTAATAACTTACTTATCTAAACACCCAATTTACAATATCAACAAAAGATTTATTTATATACAATGTACAGTACTAGACGTACAAGGAAACACAACATGGCATAACGCAATTTCTTTTAATTGTTGATAACAATAATATGGCACGTTAGCAATTGTTTTAGTATATAAAACCGATTTATGATTGCAAGAATAAACAAATACACTTACCTTGAACAGTAACCCTTAACCCTTTAGGGTGAATCGCCTCCAATTTTGCTTTAGGTACCTCGTAACACCACACATATTGCAAATTCAAAACAACGAACAAAAAACTACTAGCCACTTTTAAATCAGTCATCTTTTTACTCAATAACAATGATTACAAACAAATTGATTCTAAAGTCTACGGAATAAAGATATATTTCGTTATTGCATCTTGGTTGTGTCTATCCGAACCAAAGATAAATCTTCAACTGATGTTGATCGACCTTTTGCTAAGTGCCTCATTCGGACCGTGTATTTTTGAGGTCATTATACACTGTTCGCTTAATTACATTGCTAGACTTAAGAAGAACTAAAGCCGGAATAATAAAACTGGTTTTTGCTATGGCAAATAAGAACAAAAAAAAAACTTTCTTGCATGTGTCTCATCTCACCAGTTTTAAAGTAAAAAATGATGATTATAGAATCAAATGATGGATGGATGGATGAAAAATTTGAGGATAATTCATGATTTATCCATATGTATATTGTATATGACTGGTCGGCTGTTCCGATCATATATTGAGGTGAGCCGTTTTGTTTAAGAGCGGTTTCGCAGCCGGATTGTGAAAACCCCGCCTATTTCTAATTAAACGAAACAGAACTCTTAAATTCAAAATTTACTCAATAGTTATTCAATGAAAAATACGTGTACTTCCACTTATACATATATTTAAGCACGATTACGCTACGTTTCATCGACTTAATCGACATCTTCAGGCGAAAACAATTAGAAAACAGTCACAATTACATATTATTTGTCTGTTAATTATTATAAATAATGTTTAGATTTAGTGACTAACAACAGAATTATTGAATTATCGTTATTATAGTTATTCAACAAAACCTTATTTATTACCTTTGTATTGTGTATGCTGCCATCGCAGTTTCCATTGGTTTCTGTAAATTAGAATGTCAAATTTTGTTCAGAGTTTTTGAATTTCCTATTTACAGAAACCAATAAAACTTTGCGATGGCAACATACACAATATTAAGTGAATAAAGTGAATAACTATTAAGTGAATTTTGAATTTAAGAAAAAATAATGTATTCGTTTTAAGAGCCAGGTTTAAGTTTTACCACAGAGTTAAGTGCATTATGATTCTCATGATCTCGTAATTTACCTGCAGCATTTCCATACTTATTAATATTCCAAACGGCGAAATTTCTAGCCCTTTGTTCGTTGAGATAGAATAATACTGTCAGTAAAAGAGGGTTACCAGGTGTTGACTCTGGTATATAATTGAATATTAGATCTTTACCCACAACGAAGATACAGGGGGGTTGAAAGTGCCGTGAGTTGCTTCGAGAAAAGGATGGTACGGCCGTTACGCGTTTTTTTTGCGAGACTCGGCGGGGGCACTGCCGTGCCCCCAGATATTCGGAACAAATTAACCCCTCAGGGATACGTCGGTTTTACATGTATTATTCCTAATTATTACAATCAAATGGCCCTATGGAGGACTTCAAAACTCTGACTCCAGCAGTGGTTGATTACCTGCAAGGACTCGTCAACTCATTAGTTGAAATAAATGTATATTATGTGTAATAAATAATTTATGTTACAAGTGCGCAAAGGAATAAGCTCGTGTTTTAAACGTAACCGAGTAATTTATTGCTCTTACGCCCGTGTATCAAACTACGTTTTTCAATGCATAGTGTGAGGAAATAAAACAAATATAATCTTGTGAACTTTAAATTATGATTGGCTCAAAAGGATTGTATCCAGAGCCGGTAAACAGTGGAAAAAAAAGTATAACATTTATGGTACACAGGAAAGGCTGCAGGTTAGCCAACCATTGTAAATAAAAAAAATAAAAAAAAATAATAAAGCCCTAGGGCAAAATAATCGACTTTCTGTTCGGTTTTGATGCATAAAAAGTGGGCCTTCACGAGCACTTGCATTGAAAAGTAAATGATAACATCTGCCATACAATAAATAAATAAATTCCTAATAATTATTACTTTCATCACAAAAAGTACTTACTTCGAACTCTTCCATCAAGAAATGGTTATACCTTGAGTTCCTTATATAGCAATATAAAAAATGGCCGAAATAATCATTTATAAATATTTTTAGCATGAGCTGACAAATTCGTTCAATACGGACACACAAGCGACATTTGGGAGACAGTGGGACATACTTACAAACGTCAAACATAGATATAAACATACAAGTGACATGCATAAATCCTCGATTTTTTATGGGATTTAAAACGTTGAATACGTACTCGTACATCACGTAAACATTTACATAACGCACCTTTTCCAAACGAACACTTCATTTTGGTCACAGTAAATATTAGTTTATTTACACATTTATTCGAGGAATTGGAGTTCGCGTCTTAATTTTTGCTAAATATCTCTTTTTGGGGGAAAATCCTAATTGTAGGTATATTTACACAACGGATACTTCTACTTACATAAATAAAACTCTTATACGACTATGTCATGGGCGTACCGTCGGCGACCCCATGTATCGAGTAAATTTTGATGTAGTTTTTGTTTCTATACAACTACAAATTGGTCACATCTCGCTGAAAACGATGCTGAATCGATTTTTGCAAATAGTTAAGACGATTTTTAAGTAAATCAGGCTGACACACGTTAGTAGTACCAATATAAAACCTCATTTTTTTAAGCACATTTTGATACGCTCTTTCGAACATTATAGAGCACTTTATTGACGTTATTTTTAATCAGAAAAATGGTGATGTTTTTGCTGACTGTAGAAAATCCTCCAGGTTGCGCCTAGCCAACCCTGTTTATTTTAATGGTGTTTCTCATTGGTCACATCTTGTTACTATATACATACGGTTACCGACGCCCGTAGTCTATGAGTTTTGAGTCTCGATACTAACACAGTAGCATCCAGCGCTTTCATTTATTTTAATATCACACGTGACAAATAAAAACACAGTAGTATCCAGCGCTGTCATTTATTTTTATCACACGTCATGAGAAATAAAAACACAGTAGCATTAAGGGTCGGTATAACGTCAGATGCACAATTTCAAATGAGCATAAAACATTGTGTAACTTGGTCAATCGGTTTAATAAAAATAATGTAGATAATAGACTATAGGGCTGATATTCGTGCAGAAGCAAAAACGCAAAAGCTTTAAGTTCGCTCGATAGAAAAAAACTACGAAGTTACCTCTATATTTCATGTTTTTCGAGTGTTAAAGGACCTTTCTTAAAACAGTTTGCCTTGAAATTTGTATTAAAAATAAGAAAACAAATGACCCCGTATAATTGCACGGGGATTTTGAATAATTCTGTTTCGTTTTCAATTAATTTAACATCTAAGAATTGGCGCTTACGTCGATTTATTCTGAGACAAGGTGGCGACAAGATATCTCGGTCGCACGCGCTTTTTGTTCCATGCTTTGTTTCGTCACTCACCCGTCGGTCAGTTGTGATCGCTCCGTTGAGACGGGAGGGCTACGTTGTTGCGCTCTCGACGTCCCGGTTTCGTAATTTAAATAAATCTCGTAATTTGAAACATGGGAAATAAATGCAACCAATGTAAAAAATGGAACAAAAATGTTTTACGAGTGAAAATAAAGCAGTGGATGAAAGTAATGCAAAGGTACGCCATTACTTAACAAAATAAGTAGAAAGGTCATGTTTTATTAAAGATGTTGAACTAAAGGCGTATCGGCGTATCGTTGTATCCCCGTATCGACGTATCCTCGTATCGACGTATCGTCGTATCGACGTATATCGTTTCCTCGTATCGACGTATCGTCGTATCGACGTATCGGCGTATCGACGTATCCTCGTATCGACGTATCGTCGTATCGACGTATTGCCGTATCGTCGTATCCCCGTATCGACGTATCGTCGTATCGACGTATCGACGTATCGGCGTATCGGCGTATCGTTGTATCAACGTATCCCCGTATCGACGTATCGGCGTATTGACGTATCGTTGTATCGACGTATCCCCGTATCGACGTATCGTCGTATAGACGTATCGGCGTATCGACGTATCGTTGTATCGACGTATCGTTGTATCGTCGTATCGACGTATCGGCGTATCGACGTATCGGCGTATCGACGTATCGGCGTATCGACGTATCGTTGTATCCCCGTATCGACGTATCGTCGTATCGACGTATCGTTGTAACAACGTATCCCCGTATCGACGTATCGGCGTATTGACGTATCGTTGTATCGACGTATCCCCGTATCAACGTATCGTCGTATCGACGTATCGTCGTATCGACGTATATCGTTTCCTCGTATCGACGTATCGTCGTATCGACGTATCGGCGTATCGACGTATCCTCGTATCGACGTATCGTCGTATCGACGTATTGCCGTATCGTCGTATCCCCGTATCGATGTATCGTCGTATCGACGTATCGACGTATCGGCGTATCGGCGTATCGTTGTATCAACGTATCCCCGTATCGACGTATCGGCGTATTGGCGTATCGTTGTATCGACGTATCCCCGTATCGACGTATCGTCGTATCGACGTATCGGCGTATCGACGTATCGTTGTATCGACGTATCGTTGTATCGTCGTATCGACGTATCGGCGTATCGACGTATCGGCGTATCGACGTATCGGCGTATCGACGTATCGGCGTATCGACGTATCGTTGTATCCCCGTATCGACGTATCGGCGTATCGACGTATCGTTGTATCGTCGTATCCCCGTATCGACGTATCGGCGTATTGACGTATCGTTGTATCGACGTATCCCCGTATCGACGTATCGTTGTATCGACGTATCGGCGTATCGACGTATCGGCGTATTGACGTATCGTTGTATCGACGTATCGTTGTATCGACGTATCGTTGTATCGTCGTATCCTCGTATCGTCGTATCGACGTATCGTCGTATCGACGTATCGGCGTATCGACGTATCCTCGTATCAACGTATCGTCGTATCGACGTATTGCCGTATCGTCGTATCGTCGTATCCCCGTATCGACGTATCGTCGTATCGACGTATCGGCGTATCGACGTATCGGCGTATCGACGTATCGTTGTATCGACGTATCGTCGTATCGATGTATCGACGTATCGACGTATCGGCGTATCGACGTATCGTTGTATCGACGTATCCCCGTATCCCCGTATCGACGTATCGGCGTATTGACGTATCGTTGTATCGACGTATCGTCGTATCGACGTATGGGCGTATCGACGTATCGTTGTATCGACGTATCGTTGTATCGTCGTATCGACGTATCGGCGTATCGACGTATCGGCGTATCGACGTATCGGCGTATCGACGTATCGTTGTATCGACGTATCGTTGTATCGTCGTATCCCCGTATCGACGTATCGTCGTATCGACGTATCGGCGTATCGACGTATCGGCGTATCGACGTATCGTTGTATCGACGTATCGTCGTATCGATGTATCGACGTATCGACGTATCGGCATATCGACGTATCGTTGTATCGACGTATCCCCGTATCCCCGTATCGACGTATCGTCGTATCGACGTATCGTTGTATCGACGTATCCCCGTATCGACGTATCGACGTATCGTCGTATCGACGTATCGGCGTATCGACGTATCGGCGTATCGACGTATCGTTGTATCGACGTATCCCCGTATCGACGTATCGTCGTATCGACGTATCGTTGTATCGACGTGTCCCCGTATCGACGTATCGACGTATCGTCGTATCGACGTATCGACGTATCGGCGTATCGACGTATCGTTGTATCGACGTATCCCCGTATCGACGTATCGTCGTATCGACGTATCGTTGTATCGACGTATCCCCGTATCGACGTATCGACGTATCGTCGTATCGACGTATCGGCGTATCGACGTATCGGCGTATCGACGTATCGTTGTATCGACGTATCCCCGTATCGACGTATCGTCGTATTGACGTATCGTTGTATCGACGTATCCCCGTATCGACGTATCGACGTATCGGTGTATTGACGTATCGTTGTATCGACGTATCCCCGTATCGACGTATCGACGTATCGACGTATCGGTGTATTGACGTATCGTTGTATCGACGTATCCCCGTATCGACGTATCGTCGTATCGACGTATCGTCGTATCGACGTATCGGCGTATCGACGTATCGGCGTATCGACGTATCGTTGTATCGACGTATCGTTGTATCGACGTATCGTCGTATCGACGTATCGGCGTATCGACGTATCGGCGTATCGACGTATCGTTGTATCGACGTATCGTTGTATCGACGTATCGTCGTATCGACGTATCGTTGTATCGTCATCGTTATCATTATCTTTGCAAGTATGACTTTCGAAAAATAAAATTTGGAAATATAAAAATTAGATGCAAACACAATTACGCAAAAAAATGCCATTGCGAACAAACCGTTTTGTCAACTGGGTTGAATTTTATACATCGTAGATGCATTATACTTATTATTGAAAACTAGCACGTGCACGGGTTAATGACCGCGGATCCACACCGCTCGTGGGAGCTAAGAAATAGCGCTCGCGGCCGGTGACGGCCGGTCGCGCAAACAGTTGAGGTGCGGGGATGCGGGGGCAAAATCACTAATTTGTCCAGGTTTATACGCAGCCTTAAGCGCTTTAATTTTTTTTAATATCACACGTAAGAAATAAAAGCACAGTACCTAGCATCCAGCGCTTTCATTTATTTTAATATCACACGTGAGAAATAAAAACTCAGTAGGATCCAGCGCTTTCATTTATTTTAATATCACACGTGACAAATAAAAACACAGTAGTATCCAGCGCTTTCATTTATTTTTATCACACGTCATGAGAAATAAAAGCACAGTAGCATTCAGCCCTGTCCTTATTTTTAATATCACACGTAAGAAATAAAAGCACAGTACCTAGCATCCAGCGCTTTCATTTATTTTAATATCACACGTGAGAAATAAAAACTCAGTAGGATCCAGCGCTTTCATTTATTTTAATATCACACGTGACAAATAAAAACTCAGTAGGATCCAGCGCTTTCATTTATTTTAATATCACACGTGACAAATAAAAACACAGTAGTATCCAGCGCTTTCATTTATTTTTATCACACGTCATGAGAAATAAAAACACAGTAGCATTAAGCGCTTTAATTTTTTTAAATATCACACGTAAGAAATAAAAGCACAGTACCTAGCATCCAGCGCTTTCATTTATTTTAATATCACACGTGAGAAATAAAAACTCAGTAGGATCCAGCGCTTTCATTTATTTTAATATCACACGTGACAAATAAAAACACAGTAGTATCCAGCGCTTTCATTTATTTTTATCACACGTCATGAGAAATAAAAGCACAGTAGCATTCAGCCCTGTCCTTTTTTTTAATATCACACGTAAGAAATAAAAGCACAGTACCTAGCATCCAGCGCTTTCATTTATTTTAATATCACACGTAAGAAAAAAAAGCACAGTACCTAGCATCCAGCGCTTTCATTTATTTTAATATCACACGTGAGAAAAAAAAGCACAGTACCTAGCATCCAGCGCTTTCATTTATTTTAATATCACACGTGAGAAATAAAAACACAGTAGCACCCAGCGATTTAATTTATTTTAATATCACACTGTCAGATAGCACGACCGGCGGGTACCCCGTCTTTTCCACCGGTCATGCCTCTGAACAAGATAAAATTAAACAGTGACCTAATTGTAACCTAATAGTTGGTAAAAGGTTCTGAAGAAAACTTCGAGGTACTTTACAATGAAGTGTATTTAATTTTATCAAAACAAATCGTCAATTCCACAAGCCAAAGGTGTTACGGAAAAATTATACTTAGTTACAAGCTTTTGGCCAAGACCTTCATTTGGCATATATTCTGCCAAGACATTACTAAAACCTTAAGTACCTTTAAATAGTTGTGTCAGGTACCGCCTAAACATCAGGTAGTAATATTACATTGGAATTAGTATTGCCAAGACAAAAATAAAACATTTAAGTGATAACTAGATGGGTTAGTTACCGCCTTAACCACAGGTAACTAGATTACATGGAAACTTGTGAAATTACATTAAAAAAAAAACTTTAAGTGTAACAAAACTTGAAAACAAACAAGGGAATTAATTTCCAAAATAAATCTAGCTCAGGGGAGCCGTAGATCCTACAAACAATACATATTTGTCGTTCATACACTTTAAACCAAATCGTCTGGTACACCATTCAGTTCTACCAGGGAAAAAAAATATTACGGAACATAAAATTTTACTGTTTGGGTTATTCAGTGAAACAGGAAGAAGAAATTACACTTGGTTACTAATAGGACACATAACTAAGTGTCCTGAAAACATACCGTCCTAGGTACCTTAATTGTGTGTGGTTAAAAATAAAAATTCCAACACATACTTGAGTTTCTCCAATAATCACAACAGGAAATGGCACGCCGTCCGCTGCCCCCTTTCAAGGTCAACGATCCCCGTCCACGCAGACAAAGGAACGGCTTACTGCGTACACCACGCGGCGGTCATTAATCTGCCAGCTGGATAAATCACCAACGAGGCAATACCACTTCAAACTTGAACTTGGAAAACTTGAAAATCTTGAAAAACTTGAAAATCTGGAAAACCCTGGAATTAGCAGAAAAAACAACATATTAAAACCTTTACTACACAGAACGATGAGAACAAAATTCCGGTGACTCAAAATACAAAGAAAGCAATACATACCATGATCTGACAATAGTCAGAACTCCCACCAACCCGACGAAAAAATTCCTTTTTAAATCATCCGACAATGTAAATATTTATCTGAAATACAAAACAATATTATAGAACTATTCCACACAAGAATAATTAACCAAATTGAACACGAAAACCCACCTATATTATTAAAAAACACAACTCCTGTTGGCACAACCGCCATTATAAATGAAAATACACTCAACACGAGCTGACAGCAAAAGCTCCGGCCGACAAATGAACGAGAAAAAACCTCGGGAATTGCAGCAGACACGCGAGCAACTTCATGTCTAATTAAGAGGGTAAACCGCAATTTACCATCAAGCAAAACTACGACGCGTAACTTTTTGTGATAACCGCACCTAAAAAATTTGCAATGCTACAATATTATAGAACTATTCCTCACAAGAATTATTAACCAAATTGAACACGAAAACCCACCTATATTATTAAAAACACAACTCCTGTTGGCGCAACCGCCATTATAAAAAAACACAAATGAAGATACACTCAACACGAGCTGACAGCAAAAGCTCCGGCCGACAAATGAACGAGAAAAAACCTCGGGAATCGCAGCAGACACGCGAGCAACTTCATGTCTAGAAAAGAGGGTAAACCGCAATTTACCATCAAGCAAAACTACGACGCGTAACTTTATGTGATAACCGCACCTAAAAAATTTGCAATGCTACAACACGTGAGAAATAAAAGCACAGTACCTAGCATCCAGTGCTTTCATTTATTTTAGTAGCACACGTGAGAAATAAAAACTCAGTAGGATCCAGCGCTTTCATTTATTTTAATAGCACACGTGACAAATAAAAACACAGTAGTATCCAGCGCTTTCATTTATTTTTATCACACTTCATGAGAAATAAAAACACAGTAGCATCCAGCGCTTTCATTTATTTTAAAATCACACGTGACAAATAAAAACACAGTAGTATCCAGCGCTTTCATTTATTTTTATCACACGTCATGAGAAATAAAAACACAGTAGCATCCAGCGCTTTCATTTATTTTAATATCACACGTGAGAAATAAAAACTCAGTAGCATCCAGCGCTTTCATTTATTTTAATATCACACGTGAGAAATAAAAACACAGTAGCACCTAGCGCTTTCATTTCTTTTAATATCACACGTGAGAAATAAAAGCACAGTAGTATCCAGCGCTTTCATTTATTTTTATCACACTTCATGAGAAATAAAAACACAGTAGCATCCAGCGCTTTCATTTATTTTAATATCACACGTGAGAAATAAAAACTCAGTAGCATCCAGCGCTTTCATTTATTTTAATACCACACATGAGTAATAAAAACACAGTAGCATCCAGCGATTTCATTTATTTTAATATCACACTTCTCAGTCATAAACGAAAATGTTTTTATAAGGTGGTTATAATTTAATATGCAGAATTCGCAGTACAATATGCCCTCGTTACCACTCTGTCCATTCATTTCTTTGTTTATTTTACATTACAACCCATGCTTAGTCCTTCTCTTAATTTAATTGGTACTTACATCAAAATTTTCCGAGTATTTTAGACAATTCTTATAATATCTACTTATTTTCTAACACTTTTATTTACAGGGCAAATACTTTCACATAGTCAACTTTCATACTGCTATCAAACCAACTGGGGAACCATTGGTCTTTGGCCTCCCAGAACTTCAACATAGCCTTGTTGTTACGGTTCATCCATGGTTTGTCATCTTTTAAGCCATCTGGAAAGTCGTGCACTCCCCCCACTCGCATGCCGAGGGCGACGTAAAACTGTAAGACAAAAAGTTATATAGAAAATGTTTCAGTTTATAGGGAAATATGAAGAAAATAGAAATGAAATGACAGATTTTGGATGGTTTTGTTGCAATAATCATGAAACCGACAGTCATTAAAAAAATGCATCTGTTTTCTCCTGACGTTTATGAAGTAAGTTTGAACAAACCACGTAAATTTATTCATATGTTTACTGAAAATTAAATCTTTTGTAAACCTCTATTTTACCGATTTTGGACTTACATTGATTTTCTCTCGAGTATCGATTTCCGGATTAGGTTGGTTGTTTATTTATAAAATTAGCTGAATTCGTGTTTTTATTTCAATCAGAAGCAGAGTTATTTAATAAAAACGCAGTTTTTCGAGAGCGCGTAATATTTCGGTTGTCGTAACAGTTATTTTAAACAACAATGAAATGTCATATAGTTCAGTTCTACTTGATGCAAAATGAGGTGCTCAATCTCGGATCACCTTTACTCTTAACAAACATTACTAAAAAATATAATAACTTATCGATATATTAATAATTTTAAATATTCCGCTAAACACTCCAGTAGTTATTAGTGCAACAAGAGAGCAAAGTTTTTTTCGTTGCGAGTGCCGAGTTTGAATCCCGAGCAAGTGAATCCTGAGCCGTGGTAAGAGATTCAAAGGCACAAGAAACAAAACCAATATGCTATCGTGTGACAAATATAACTTTTCAACTCACTAGCGAGAAAACACAAGATGTAAACACACTATCTTTTCGAACGAACTTATAAGAATTCAATGGTTTTTTTTCTTTAAACAATACACCGCATAAATATATTGCACATAAAATAAAATGTAAGGAATCCCCAAAGACGTGAAAAATCGGAAAATCTTTGATAAACCGATCGAAAACGCAAAACAAAACCATCACGCGGGCGTTTTACGCTATCTATCCGTTTCCGGTAGAAGTTAATTTGTATATCATTGACCTCTAGCAATACAATACATGGAAATGTTTTGCCATGCAAAATGACAGTTCTTTTTTGTGCCGATTCAAAGCAAACGTACCGGGAATTAAAATTTACTATACACCGTGTAATGATGACCTGCTCAGAAAATGAAACCACGTATAGGGGATGTTATGAGGGTTCTTTGTACTAAATTTTATTTCGACATTCCTATTAATACATCTACAAATTAATAATTAATTTAGTTTCGCTCACAAGTGCAACGTACTAACCACGGTTTTTTAACAGGCTTAAAAAATGCGATGTTGCCGCTTCGTGCAGGTTACTGACATGTTAGTAATACTGGAAGGGAAGGTGCACACTTGGAACACGATTTATTTTGTTCGAGAAAACAAATTTCTGTAAACAGAAATATTTTCTCGAAATTGTTTTTTTATGGCTTTGTAGAGGTATTCCCTACATGTGGTTTCATTTTCTGAGCAGGTCATCATTACACCCAGTATACTGCAGAAGTGCTGCCACTGTAGAAAAGAAAACGTTATTTACTTACTAGAATAATTATTGAAAATCTGCTGAATTAAATGCGTAGATAAAGTAATGAACTATTTTTAAATAGTATAGTTTTCATAGACAACGTCTTTGATAAGCTAAAATTTTAACTTATGCTAAAAGCGGCCGTTTTTTGCAAAAGTTAAAATTTTAGCTTATCAAAGACGTTGTCTATGAAAAACATGCTATTTAGAAATAGTTCATTACTTTATCTGCGCATTTACTTGAGCAGATTTTCAATAATTATTCTAATAAGTAAATAATGATTTTTTTCTTAAGTGGCAGCACTTTCGTAGCATAAAGCGCCTTAATTCAAAACACTTTTCTTCACGGAGTGAGCGAAATCGACTTTTGCTAACTGGTTTTAAGCAACAAATGCGCGCTTTTCGAGCTAGTGGGGTGAAAATAAATATCGCTATTCAAAATGCAGACTGAAGCATCATCAGCCCTCCTGCATCAAATATGTACAATATGCAAGCATTGAGGGTTTTTGCGAGAGTTCGGTCTTCATTTTGAATAGCAAAGCAAGAATGTTTAGGGAAAATTGCAAATTATTTAAAAATTACTGGGTGATAAGATGATGTTGCGAAAGCCGGAAACGGCAATAACACTCGTCCATACGAACAACGTTTACTATGGACCCAACACTCCAATCACGAAAAAAAAAAAATCAGGTGTCCTATAGAAAAGTTACAAAAAAAAAGTTACAAAAGTTACCAAAATGTCGAACCAACAATTTTTTTTCAATATTTCTGGTTTTTTTTTCACGGAAAGTTGTTCGCATTCACGAGACTATCGCCAGTTTCCGGTTTCGGCAACTTCATCTTAACACCCTGTATATCCATAAATTGATGATTGACTTCTATTTACTATAAAGTACTATTTCAATCAAATCAGTGAGTTGAGTAGTGCCAATCATTCGTCCGTTACCAACTTCCGTAGATTTTCCTAGACATTTTCCACTTTACTGTTTCTGGTGAAGAACCTTTCATCCAAGAACTCATCAGGACGTTCCATCAGGCACGCTAGAGGTAATCCCATTGTGTAAAAAATATTCTTTTTAGGGTTCTGTACCCAAAGGGTAACCAACGGGACCCTATTACAAATTTTCACAGATGATGTATTTCTGTTGCCGCTATAACAACAGATACTAAAAAACAGAATAAAATAAATATTTGAGGGGGCTCCCATACAACAGACTGTTTTTTTTATAGATAATGGTACAGAACCCTTCATTCGCGAGTCCGACTCGCACTTGGCCGGTTTTTATTTTAGTCTCCCCTCCACCACAAAATAGATACTACCAGAAGGCCGACTCGACGACGACGGAGAGAAAACAGACGCACACATGCATAGACGCATACGTATGATGATGTCGGCAGAATTTCGTATTGTCATTCGACCGACTTCATCCGAGATCGTCGTACGTTCGCGTCCATGTGTGGGTGCGCCTGTTTTCGCTAGTTATGCGGAGTAACCTTCTGTAAGTGGTTATTTTGTGCCTCCACTACATCGGTCTTTCTTTAAAAAAAAACGATGATTAACCTTCAAGCAGGCGCGCGATCGTTTGTAACGGCAGCGGTCACGCGTAGTCGTTTTGACCTACTTAATTTTCAAGCATAATAAAACAAAAAATATTTATTTTCAAGCAATATTTAAAACAAACTAAGGAATTAATAATTTATTTTATATTTTTTCTTCCTAGGCCATATATATAAATTTTAGAACTAATCTTCTTCTTGATCCTCCCACAAGACGGCGGCGACCTGGCCAACATTTTTTACTTAGTTTAATTTTACTTTAGGAGACATTTTAGTTTTATAGGTAAATTTGTAAGGTTTAATTTTAGTTTTATTTCATGTTACTTAAGTTTTTATGTTTCTGTTAACTAAAAAATATTTGGCCTAAAAATCTTCTTGATCGTAATTTTCATCGACATTGTAACATTCACTGCAAAGACATGCAGTATGGACCCGCGCAACTGAAACAAAAGCCGTCTGTGCGGCTTGGGGCATGCGGGGAATGGAATAAACAGTTTATTTGTGTGCGTGATCAACATATCACAAGCTACTAAAACTGGTAAGCACGACGATTGGCAAAGTCCGATCTTATGGAGGAGTATTTGTTCATGGCGGTCGATTCGACGCCGCGCGACCGCTTGAAGGTTAAAACTCTACATACCATTTCATCCAAAGGAGCCATGACAGTACCCTTGTACCACTGTCCTGCATGAGGCACGGCGTACTGACGAGCCACGTTGTAGAAACCCTCACCAGGCTCTATGGACCCGTACTGAACTCCATCCACGTGGACTGTGATCGAGTCTGCAGAAGCCATTACGTCTTAGACTTATTATACTAAAAAGACTATAAATGTTATGAGCAGTTTCTCAGCCGGATTGTGAAAAATCCATCCATCCATCCATCCATCCATCAGCCCGTATTCGTCCACTGCTGGATATAAGCCTCCCCCATATTACGCCACTCTTGGCGGTCCTCAGTCATCATCATCCAGCCGCCACCCGCAATGTCCTTCAGATCTTCAGTCCAGCTGGCTGGAAGGCGGCCTACGCTACGCTTTGCTGTACGTGATCTCCATTCCAATGCCTAACGGCCCCAACGGTCTTCACGTCGGCGACAAATATGGCCAGTCCACTGCCACTTCAACTTACTGAATCGGCAGGCTATGTCGGTCACCTTCGATCTCTGACGGATGAACGGTGAAAAAGCCGACTTTTTCTAATTAATTGAAACAGAACACTGAAATTCATAATTCATTCAATAGTTATTCAACAAAACCTTATTACCTATGTATTGTGTATGTTGCCATCGCCAAGCTGCTATTGTTTCCCGTAAATTTGAGTTTTGAATTTAAAAAATTTAGAATTTCTAATTTACAGAAACCAATGGAAACTTTGCGATGGCAACATACACAATACATAGGTAATAAAGTTTTGTTGAATAACTATTGAGTGAATTTGGAATTTAAGTGTTTAGAAAAAAAGCGCGTTTTTCACAATCCCCTTGCAAACCGCTCTTAAGGTAATATATCGTCCGTGCAAAGGTCCTCGTTACTCCAGGCGGAAAGATCCGCAGTGCGAGAGGGATGGAATCGGGGAAAATTGACGAAATGTCGGTTTTCAATTAATAAAAAATTAACTAAAATTGCTATGAAAATTTCCATTTCCAGTAATTTAGGTATTGTTAAAACCCATCTCAATAAATATTTTTGAAGTGTGTATACTACCCCAATTTGTCAAAATATCAAAAAAGTGTAAATTTAGACCTCATTTCAATAATTATTTCTATCGAGTGAAATTCCTCCAATCTCGTTTCTGACAGACCAAAATCTAGAAAAAGGTCCCAAAATTGTTATACTAATTTATTTAACTTCGAACTACTTTTGAACAGCAAATAAATAACTTCAAAAAGTGTCGATATTGACGATATACCCCCTTAAGAAGTTGTGTAGGTATTTGAGACGCTCAACATTATGGGTTCGTTTTAAAAACTGTCTTGTTAGTTAAAAACTATCTAATTTAGAAATTATTTCATTGATAATGCTTTATGATCATGTTTAAAGGCTTTTAAGAATCCTAAGTCTGATGAAATAAACTTAAGGTTTAAAAAAACACAAGCACTCAATCAATATTATTATGATATCAGCTTGCTTTTTCCAGCCAAAAACGTGCTACCCGTTCACAGTCTTTATATGGTACTTAGTCTAGGCCAGCATTTCCCAAAGTGTGTTTCTAGTGGGTCGTGAAGAAATTTAAATTCAGGCCAATATACAATGTGAATCCGCCGGTGGACGTTTAGACACACGGTGTAATAAATTATGCTCATTTAAAGATTAATATCTTTCACCTCTTTCTTATGTCACAAATTCTTAGTGGGCCCACAATCTCTGTGTTTTTTTTAGTGGGTCGCGATTCATTTTAGTTTGGGAACCACTGGTCTAGCCTGTATTGCGGGCTATACCAACATCCAACTATACTATCCAAAAAGGAAAAAAAAAAGTGTAATTAGTAAAGATGTATCTAACCGTTCTTCCAAATAAGGCTGTAGTCATGGAAGTCCTTATTCCAGCTATCGATGCCGACCTTATCTTTCATGAGCATAGACCTAAAGGGTTCCGCATCAGAGAGCACAGGACCTCCGTACAGCTTCTTAGCGTAATTAGGGTTGCCCTTGGCGAAGGCGACGCGGATAAGGCCTGAAGCATAGCGGTGGGCGCCGTAGATATTTTCGTAGGGCTCTAAGTTTATTTCTGTAATCATACAATTATGCAAATATTACTTTAAAGTAAGCATAACCTTCAAGGATACTTGGTAACTATAAATTAGGGAATTCAACTGATGTAAGAAATGTAAAACATACAAATACCGACGCCATGATGCATTAAACCAGGGTTCTCCAAACTTTTTTGCCTAAGGGCCACACTGATTCCTCCACTAAGTCCCGAGGGCCAAGACTATAGTAGCTCATGATTCCAAAACACTGTAAAATAATTGACGCGCAAATTTTACGCATTATAACCGGTTGTGAACTTTCATCATATTATAAATAGCATCACGTTAATATTTATACGTTTGTGAATTTTAAATAAACTATAGCTGGATAGAAACCGGGCATGTCCCGCCAGCGATGCGGGCCGTATCGGTGGTGCTCGCGGGCCGGTGTTGGCCCGCGGGTCGTAGTTTGGAGACCCCTGCATTAAACTGTTCTTTGCGTCTGTGTGCAATACGCACGTACTTGCAGTAGAATGTGTATGCGTGGCTTGGTAACCAAATGGAAGGCGTTATGCAAGATTGACCCATTACTAGACATTTTAAAATTGATTATTATTCCTATATTATTTGCTATTTAACTTTTTTATGAATTAAACTATAATCCAAAATGTTTTGTAAGCAATAACATACCGGGTAGCAGCCAGCTTCCGATTGGCAACTTGGCACGAACCTCGACTCTGCCGTACTTGAAGCTGAATCTGGAACAAACAATAAAATTTGAAATACAGCCTTACCTCCCACGTTTTAGGAGAAAAAACTTGACGACTTGAATAAGATGGCCATATTTGACCGAGGTTCCTACATGTATCTACATCGTCAACATCAATAATAGTGTAATAATCGAACCAATGAAATTATTGTAATAGTTTTTCAAACTTTTTGCTCGCGTGGACCCTGTTACTCCCGCCCTTGTGGAAATTCCCTAACATCCCTTCTTAGCTGACGTCTAAGTCATACAAGGAACCTACAGTATCTTCCTAGGTCCAGCCGTTTGGTCTGGGTGCGGAAGTGCTTTTTAGGTTAAATTGAAACTGTTCAATTTAATTTTTTCATTTTTTATTTTTATTTAAACAGAGAGTTTTTTCTGCCTACAAACTGCATTACAGTTTGGCAGTAATATTTGTATGTGCTAAATATTTTTATATGGAAATAAACGTCTATTATTATTATCAGTGAGTCAGGGTATTCATTTACATATAATATATAGATTAACTTAACTTATATTATGTGTATTGCGGTTTCGTTTCAAACTCTTGAAACGTCCAATTTATAGATATCAGAGGCCCACGGCGTATGCGTTTAACCATCACAGTACCACAAAATAGATACTACCAGAAGGCTGACTCGACTACGGAGCGAATACAGACGCACACATGCATAGACGCGTACGTATGATGATCTCGACAGAATTTCGTATTGGCATTCGACCGACTTCATCCGAGATCGTCGTACGTACGCGTCTATGTGTGCATGCGCCTGTTTGCGCTAGCTATGCGGAGTAAACCTTCTGTAAGTGGTTATTTTGTGGTACTGAGGAGTTTTTGTAAAACGGGTACGGGATGTACGTAAATCCGTCTCAACTTTTCGCATGCCTAGTCAAGGATCCGAACGATGGACACAATTGATTAAATTATTTAATATTTTTAGCAGATAACTTACGGGTGCATATAAAGTCAGATTGAGCACCTCATTTTGCATCAATCAGAAGTGAACTCTGTGACGTTTCCTTTTAGTTTATAAAATATACTTTTAACAAAAAAAAGAGTAACCGACTTCAAATGTCAAAGTTAAAAATAATTGTGTAATGACCGATGGCACCGATACAACACATTTGCCGACTTCTTTCTTCCTGAAACATTATGTTATCTAGGAGTCGTCGGCGCTCCTATAATAGTTTTTATGTTGCTATATCGTACGGAATACGCCGACTTCTAGATATAATAATGTTTCAGGAAGAAAGAAGTCGGCAAAAGTGTTGTTTCGGTGCCATCGGTCATTGCACAATTATTTTTAACTTTTTAATAAGGTCCTTATCTTTACAAGGCTAAAAAAAAAAAACAATTTGTAAAAAAGCATTATTTTTTCTAGTAGCAGCGCCAAATTACGTTTTTCGTGATTCTAGTGATCTTTTAGAATGTTTTTCTTGATAAATGTGGTACTTCGTGAAACGCGAGCGCATATTTGGCGGAACCGACCCTTTAGGAGGCCCAATAACACTCAAAGTTTAGAGGTAACTTTGTAATTTATTTCTATCAAGTGAACCTAAAGCTTTTGCCTTTTTACTAAGATGAATAGATCAGCGGGTCGACCGCGTAATTCTGATTTTCATCAACATCAACTTGAGATTTAAATTTGACGTGCGTGCGACGACGTCCGCCTAACATGCCATCTCTTTTGCACGCGTTGAATTTCACATGCATTTGCTTGAAGTTGATACAAATCAGAATTACGCGGTAGACCCGCAGCTCTAAAGTCTACTATCTATTAATTGACCAAGTTATGCAAAATGGTCATTTGAAGCTGTGCATCTGACCTTACACGGACCCTTAAAAACCTCTTACTTGTGCTTGGTGGTAATCTTCCCAGTCATGACAGGAGGCAGGATGTTGGCGCCGAAGGCTTTACGTTTGCATTCTCGGGTGTCCACTGCGGCTGTGCAACTGAAAGTAGGTGATTTATGGGATTTTAAGGCGAGTATATTCAGAGAAATCTGTCCTGCTCCAATGCGTTTGTTTTACACTTGTCTACCCTGCTCAGTAGGAGCAGCGGCCCTACCACGTAATTCTGATTTGTATCAACTTCAAGCAAATGCATGCGAAATTCAACGCGTGCAAAAGAGATGGCATGTTAGGCGGGCGTCGTCGCACGCACGTCAAATTTCAATCTCAAGTTGATGTTGATGAAAATCAGAATTACTTGGTAGACCCGCTGGCCGCTCAGAAAACTCGCGATTCCAAGGTGTTCTTATTTAATATTTTGGAATTATAGGGATGGGTTCTTAATATGACCGCCGTTTCATATGAGGTTTTTTTTACGACATTTATTTTGGTAAAAGTTTTATTGTCCTGAACCTAATATTGCTTGAAGTTTAAGAACGTATTTGCTATTTTATTGAATGCAAGTAATTGTGTACTGAAAGTCAGAAATATTAAGGTACGAGTATTTGGTCCATGGCAGTTTTTACAAAAAACTTGTGAGAACCAATAACGGCGACAAAACTAGTATAGTTTTGTTCTGTTACTTTTTTCTAAACTTTCAAATAATTTTATACTCTCAAGTAATCAGTTTTATTTAAATTTTGGGATTTAAAAGTCTGATTATGAAGGTTTTAAATAGTAAAATGAGACTGTAAAACAGTTAGTAAAAAAACTGATTATTCGCGGGTGTAAAGTTGATGAACGTGTGGGAAAAGGTAACATAATGAAATCATAGTACTTCTGTCGTCGTTATTGGTTCCCACAAGTTTGTATGAAAATTGCCTTAGAGTCAAATATGACCTATATTTTTTTCAACATTAAAATCCTTCTTATTTACAAGTAAACATAAAATAATACGATGTTTATCTGGGGAAATCCTGAACGCGGGCGCGTTCTCCTTCTACTGGTATTTATATAAGGAAAACTAGTATTTTTTTAACATTATATCATTGCAGTATATGTAAAAACGCAGAAAGAAAAGTAGCAGAAAGAGAAGCTCTGAACCGGGATACGAACCCGGGACCTCTCGCTCGCTTTCTATACTGCAATGATATAATGTTAATTTATATCTCCTTGCGACGGATAAATCGAATTTATTTCTATTGTAGTTTTAGTATTTGTTTGTCCAAAATAGCAAAAACATTCAAAAAGTAACGTACGTGTTGGTAAGATCCAATTCCTCATTGACCATTCCCTCGTGGTAATGTTTCTCCAGCAGGAGTGGACTTATCACCAGTTTTCCGTCTTCAATGTTCAGGGTTTCACCTGATGTGTATACGTTGAACGGGTAGTCCTGAAATACAAAGCGGAACCCATAGAACAAAAAAACATTACGTCACGACACGTACCCCTGAGAAGGTGTCAGACGTGTTCTGACTGTGGATTGATGAAAAGGGTCATTGAACCTTGTTCTCGGTCGCTGGGGGTCTCCGGTATGAGTTCGGGCGGTTGATTAAATTTCACCTTGAACAATTATAGATTTTTCTTATCATTTGAATCGTAGGTGTATACAAGGTGTAACAGAAAGGTGTAAGCATATTTGAAGAGCTTATTCAGTCAATGGTATAGAACAACTTTTACTATGGAGCCAATCCTGAAATCTCAAAAAAAAATCTGCCCTTCCATACATTTCATACCTAGCGGCATTGCATTTTTCTATGAGAAAGTAAATTTTTTTTTTTCGAGATACAGGGTTTGTTCCCTAGTAAAAGTTGTTCTATACCATTGACAGAATAAGCTCTTCAAATACGGTTACACTTTTCTGTTACACGTTGTATATTGCTAAATAAATTAAATAAACCTTTAATTTAGTTCATGTACGTTTAATATTATATTAAATATATTTTTATAAGATTAAATTTGACTCGTAAAAAGTGTATTATGTTTACCTACTTTACAAATTAAACTAATTTGAATTTGATTGTCAATGTAATAACCAACACTCGTATACAATTTTTTCACCGATGATTTTTCATCGCCGGCATAAATACTCGCTTTTTGGTATGCAAGTTTATTTCAGTGTTCTCCTTCACCATTCAGATTGATGAATTATAAATGATTGAAAATACAGTTTTACCACAGTCATTTTCAGATTGTAAATTTTAGAAACTCTCTGGATTAGTAGCAACAATAAAATATTATTAGGGTTCAGTTAAAAATGTAGAGCCAAAAAATTACAGAATCTCTTTGCAAAAAAAGTATTTGCTATTGGCCTTATTGTGTCGAACAGGTAGTAACATGATTGTGAAGTTAGCCACCCCATACAAGATTTTCGAAAAAAATGTATCCAGGGCGTTAGTTCATCGTTAGTTCATGTTAGTTCAGGAAAAATTTTCGTTAGGATCCGACTCCTTCATGTATTTTTTTAAAAAACAAAATGGGGTGGCTAGGTTCACGCTGCCACCCCATTTTCATTTTTTCATATTTTTTTTGTTTGGTTCGATAGATATTTGTTAGTTCACGTTAGTTCAGGCAAAATTTTCGTTAGGATCCGACTCCTTCATGTATTTTTTTAAAAAACAAAATGGGGTGGCTAGGTTCACGCTGCCACCCCATTTTCATTTTTTCATATTTTTTTTGTTTGGTTCGATAGATATTTGTTAGTTCACGTTAGTTCAGGCAAAATTTTCGTTAGGATCCGATTCCTTCACACTTTTTTTAAAATTTGAAATGGGGTGGCTAACTTCACGCTGCCACCCCATTTTGACTTTTTCAAGTTTTTTTTATTGCAATCGTTAGTTCACGATCCGTAGAGGTTAGTTCAGGCAAAATTATCGTTAGGATCCGACCCAATTACCCATAAATAATTAATAAAACCTTGTTTTACCAACCATGTCATCCAAATATACAAGGAGTGAAAATATTAGTTGAAATTTTGTAAAATGGTATAAAATTAATATCAGTAAATCAAAAGAAAGTAAAATAGGTATGACAAGCTATAAAAGTACAAGAAACAAATAAAAAAGTGACTAGACAAAACACACAATGATTTGGAAAAACGCACCGGAAACTTTAGGCAACAAATGACACAACTAAACAAATCTTCACAAAATTTTGCCTGAACTAACGTCTAGGGACCATGAACTAACGACAGGAGTAAAAAAAAAATGGAAATGTCTTTAGAGACCTGAAATATTCAATCGTGAAGTTAGCCACCCACTTTAAGTTTTTCCGTTTTTTTTTGTTGCAATCGTTAGTTCACGGTCCGTAGAGGTTAGTTCAGGCAAAATTATCGTTAAGATCCGACCCAATTACCCATAAATAATTTTCTATTTGAACGGTCGCTCTCAAAAAGTTTAAGTATGTAGCGATGCAGGTACAAAGAAATCTTCGACGTCTTTGGCTATCACTAGGGGGTTTCTCAAGGCTCAATTTTAGGGCCGATTCTTTTTATTTTATACACTGCTGAAAATTAAATAAGTAACGTTTTTTCAAAACACGTTTTATTGCATTTTCTAGACGTCCGATTTTTTCTCCATCTTTCGGTCTGGGAAACGTTTTCTTACTGCCTTTATTTCCTGAGATAGCTGTTTGTGGCCAAACTGGTTAATCCGAAAAACTACTAGAAAACTGATTGGGAAAACTATATTAAAATCACTTATACAAAAAGGATTAAAGAGATTGACTCTACCTGTGGTTTTAACATTAGGATAAAAAAAATAACTCACCTTATTGAACTTTAGCAATAAACATATTTCGAACTGATGATGATAACCGAAACGCAAAAATACATAACGTCACTTTTTGAAATGGTGTAAACGAATATTTAAATCGATGTTAACCGTACTTTAAGGAAAAAACGAATAATAGTCTTTATTTATTTTTCCCTTGTAAAGGTTATCTTGATAGAAGCAATTGAGCTTTTTTGAGCTTAAGAAATTAAAAACTTTTTATTAGAATTTCGCAAAAATATTAAAATTTTATATAAAAAAGGTGCAATACTAAGTTGATCAAGTTTTCGGGCAGGGAATCCTAAAATTACATTATTAATTGGAGCTGCTGTGGTTTAAAGAAAAATTGCGGCTGAACCAAATCGATGAAGTGATAGCAGCAGAGCTGCCCGACCCAAACGTGGATAAATAGCTATAGTGTCATACACTATGTACGACAAGAGCGTGACCGGCAAAATTTATATAAGGAATCGACTTAGGCAGTTGAAAATCATAATACAATTAGTTCATTATGCTTACTTTGACGCTTTATTGATTAATACGGTGTCCAGTCCCCCCCGTTGTGTGTAATCGCCTGGCATCTTTGAGACATACTTTGCACTAATTTTTCGGCGTAGTTGCGGGACAGTGACCTCCATACACATTTTATATTGCGAGTCAGTTCGGCAACTGTTTGTGTGTTTTTTCCCCGCATCTTGAGCTTCATCAACGCTCAAACATTTTCAATCGGGTTGGCATCAGGCGACTGCGAGGGCCAGTCCAAGACCTCGATGATTTTTTCTGCCTTTCAGGCGGTGCACAGACGATTTCGGTGTTTGGGGTCGTTGTCTTCTTGCAAAATCCATTTATCGGTTTTGTTTGGGTACAACCTCTTAGCGGAAGGTAACAAAGCTTTTTCGTATATTTTCGTCATCCTGGCAGCATTCAGTGTCCCAGTGAATAAGTGCAAGTTGCCAAAACCTCTTTTTGAGAAGCATCCCCAAACATGCACCTTCACGGGGTGTTTCACGGTTCGGATCACAAGTTTGTTATCGGCCGTTGACCAAGCACGAGACGTTATGTTTGATGCCCAAAACGATACTTCGTCAGAAAATATTACGTTACCCCAGTCACGGTCTTTGTTTTCCTGTGCCCAGGCCATTCTTTTTTGAATGTGTCTTACGGAAAGAAGCGGTTTCTTGGTAGTACTTCTATATTTTATCTTGTTTTTTTCTAACCGTCTCGTGATAGCATCTAGGGACATCTAGGGTCCTTTTTTCTTTAATATTTCCTGGGCAGAACGGAGAGGCAAGCGTGGATTTTTGACAAAAAGTTGAACAATGCACTTTTCTTCTGCGGGCGACGTCTTTCTAACTTTACCACGCTGTGGCAGGTCATCAACGGTTTTAGTTGTTGCATATTGTCTTACCCATTTCGTCACGAAAGCCCTCGACTTTTTCAAATACTTCGCAGCCTGATCGCGCGACATTTTAGGTCCTTTAGGATGCGAGCACAGGAACACTGCTTCGTAGCGCGAATCGTACGCGGCACTCATGGCGGGAAACGTGCTCTAACTGCAAAGATTGCGAGCGTATTGAATTTGTCGTCGCGATGCGTTTTAGGCAAAGAGTCCCTCTACTTGCTACAATATTTTTTTTTTCGCTAATAATGTTAAAAATTCAAATTATGCCGGTTACGCTCTTGTCGAACAGACTGTATATGACACGATCACTAAGAACATGAGTCCTTGTGGAGCACTAAACTCTACGTCTCCTGTACATGTGGGACAGGACATGCACCAAAAAGTATCCTCGGGCGCTGTTAAAGGAGACGCAAACCAACGAGAATGGTTATCCGTTGTACAGGCGCACGGCGCCCGAGGATGGGGGACGTACGGTCACAATAAAAATGAGAGGTACTGAGCAAGACGTCGTAGTGGACAACAACTGGGTACTCACCGCTCCTTTCGAACATTTTTAATGGTCACATTAATGTGGAGTTCTGTAATGTGGTTCAGGCAATTAAATACATTTATAAGTACATAAACAAAGGCACTTAATCGGCGATATTTATTATGCAGCAGCAAGGCAATGCTAATATTAACCCAAGAGACGAAATGCAGATGTTTACAGCTGGTCATTACGTGAGCAGCAACGAAGCAGCATGGCGGATATTGGGCTTGCCGCTTCACGAGAGTCACCCGACAGTGACACGTCTTACGGTGCACCTTCCCAACGGCGAGCACGTTTACTTCACGGAAGCTAAGCTATGCGATTGAGTAGCGACACCACCCACTACCACACTCACCGAGTTTTTCCGTCTGTGCTAGATAGACGAGTTTGCCAGAACTTTGCTATATGCGGAAATGCCAAAATATTACGCATGGAACGCTTCACGGAAACCGTGGAAGCGTCGTGTGTAAGGCAACTCCGTCGAAGGCTGGCATGATGTGAAGACGTCAGATGCCCTGGTTAGAATTGATAACGTGCACTTAACACACTTTGAGTGTTACTGCTTACGGTTGCTACTGACCCGCGTCCGAGGGCCCATCAGTTTTCAGGCCCTCGAAACAGTCGAAGGACAGGAAAAAACTACGTTCCGAGGAGCGTGTGAGGCAATGAGACTTTTGGAAGATGACGGCCACTGGGACTCCACGATGGAGGACGCCGTATTATGTAGATCAGCGGCCAAGCTGAGAGAGCTTTTTGCTATCATTTTGAGCACCTGCAGATTCTTAAACCACCTGCAACTTTGGGACAAGTAGAAATCGCTATATCGGAAGATATCGCACACAAGTACCGAGGCACAGCACAGGCCAACGACGATATAAATTTTAACGAAGCGCTAAAATTTATTGAGGACAAAGTTTTCTCAATGGTGGGTAAACGGCTGCCTAATTACGACACCGCAGCCTTGGGGGCTCAAGTCGCTCACACTGAGACCCAGCTATTACAAGAGCAAAGGAAAATTTTCAATAAAATTGTGAGCCGGGTGAAGAGCGAAGAAGGGGTCTTTATTTCTTAGACGCACCAGGCAAGACATTCCTGTTAAATTTGCTGCTGGCGTAGTTGCGCAAGGATAGGAATGTCGCGCTAGCTGTTGCGTCCTCTGGGATAGCCGTGACCTTGCTCAGCGGAGGTAGAACTGCCCACTCGGTCTTCAAACTTCCACTGAACATTGTGGGTGAAAAACGACGGTAGACTATAATTTCATAATCACGTGTTAGATACTATTAAAAGTTGTTATGACAGACTTAAAGTTCTGTATCAGGTGCGACAGTTTTTAAGTGAGGAAATAAGAATATTTTTATGTGTATCCCTGATAATTTCCAAGCTTAACTATGCAGATATAGTTATTGGTGGTTGCATTATGGCCAAAACAAAAAATATAATACAAAGTATCCAGAACGCCTGCGAACGGTTCTGTTTTTATATTCCTCGTAGAGCCCATGTTACTCCCTACCTAGATAAAAATAATTTAATGAATATGGCATGTAGGCGTTTACTTTATTTTGCTAGCCTTGTCTTTGGTATTATGAAATCACATACTCCCTCATATCTCTTTCTGGCATTCATTTCGTTAAAAATAGGACATGATTGATCTCATGACAATGTTACTCAGATCTTTGAAAGTTTTAGTCCTTTTTGATTTAGCAATAGCCTGAATCAAAGCTTGAACATCAACAGCTAAGGTAGCTGTTTTAATTTTCGGTTCTATAGTTAAGTTTCTACGGTTTTGGTTTTATGTCAGACGGTTTGTGCAACTGTTGACTTGATAGCATATCTCATTTGTCCACTGTTTTCAAAAAGAGAAAGACGTGGTTACTTCAGTTCATTTTTCAAAACAGTTTGTAAATCTATTACACGGCCATTTTTCACTGCGAAAAACATCTGCCGAACTAAAACTTCAATATTCATAGATTTATCTGCCTTTGTTGGAATGACCTTGACCTTATAAGTGTTTAAATATTTTTCTTATTTGATTGAATTATAAAACTCTTCATTTTTCCCGGTTCAGAGAGATTTACTTTTCTTTCTGCGTTTCTATACTGCAATGATATAATGTTAATCTTAATTTTTCTACCAATCGGTGACCGAGAAGATGATTGTTATCTTCATCTCATGTAATAATATAATATACAATCTTACAATTCCTTACTACAGGCGTAAAATCCTATCTAGGATAACAGCGTACATCTGTTATTAGTACTTTATGTGTATCTTAGATTTTAAGCTTATAAATTCTTGTAACTTATACTGTACTCTCTTCTTGCGAAATAAATTCTATTTATTCTACAAAAAAAAAGAAGATAAATGCTCAGGAGAAGACGGAATCAAAAATGTCACGATCATAGCTATGATTGAATTACTCGTCCCACATTTTACCAACTTTTTCAACGACATCTTAAAACAGAAAATAATACCTGAGGATTGGAACGAATAACGTATTACATTACTATACAAAAAAGAAGATCCTTTGCTCAACAGAAGCTAATCAACTTGAACATCAACAACCTAAAGAACAAGCTAGTTTTTGAAAGGGCTTTTCTACTATTGACCACATCTTCACATTACATCAAGGAATAGAGAGATATAGAGAGAATAACAAAATCTAAATATATAAAAGAAGAACCTGACTGACTGACTGACTGACTGACTGACATATCAACGCACAGCCCAAACCGTTGGGTCTAGAGATTCCAAATTTGGCAAGTAGGTTCCTTTAGAGGTCTAGGGGTGCACTAAGAAAGGATTTTTCAAAATTCACCCCCTAAGAGGGTGAAACGGGGGTCCAAAGTTTGTATGGGGAAACAAGAATAGTTAAACCATTTTATTCGAAACTTCACAGCAGTACTCTTATCAATAAATGAGTAAATACGTATTTCAGGTTTTTTCAAAATTCAACCCCTAAAAGGGGGAAATGGGGTAACAAATTCTGAAAATCAACATGGGTATCGTTTGTATGGTTTATCGGGTCGCTGATCATGAAAACGACTACGATTTTAAAATACAACGTAGTGGACGTGAAATACCATCATCCCCTGTTGGGGTGCGATGGGGTGTAAATGTTGAAATGTGTAAATATCAATATGGGTCGTTTTTATGGTTTGTTGGGATGTTTATTATGAAAATGGCATCGATTTTGCAATTTAATATAGTGGACATAAAAATTATTGAAAGTATGTGTGCCAGAGCAAATCGGCTGTAACCGACGGACAGACAGACAGCCACACAAGTGATCCTATTAGGGTTCCATTTTTTCCTTTTGAGATATCTATCGATCTATATATCCGCAATCTATCTATCTGTCTATCTATCTATCTATATCTATCTATATCCAAGCAAAATATCTTTTAAACGGAAGGTAGTGCATCCCTAGGGGTTGGACCACGGGATGCCAAAAAAAGTTTTTTTTTAATGTCAAAACTTTGACGGCCTGTATCGCCCAAACGGCTGGAGTTAGACCCATGTTGATGGGTGTCTAGGAAAAGTTCTCGACGAGATCTGTCTGCCGAAAGTGTCAAAACTTTACAGGCCCATATCTCCCAAATGGCTGATGCTAGACCCATGTTCATGGTACTCTAAGAAAAGGGCTCGGCGAGGTCTAGATGACGGTAAAAAAAAATGAAAGTTCATATGAAAGTTCTTTATTACAAAGTTTGTCTGTTTCGAAGTTAGGATCTTTAAATTTTGTGTTTAGACTGACAATTGAAAATTACTTTATACGTGTCTCAGCGTTTGTGATAAATCCAAGGGGTGAAAAGGGGGATGAAGTTGTCTTCTGAAAGTCCTTCAATTTCAAAGTAAAATGACTAAATTTGTTATTTACGCTGTCCGTCTGTCCGTCCGGGGAGACTCGGTAAGTGGTCAAGACCAAGGTGCAATGACCCTTTTAACCTTTTTATTGTGTTTTTTCTCAAAAAGGGTCACTGACCACTTACCGAGTCTTGAGTATGTATTTTTGGCTATATAATTAGAAGTGACCTAATGTATGTATCTCACAAATATTGCAAGTATTAGGAGTGTGTTTACTTTCGTAAGTACTTTCTAAATCCAATAAAAGGAATAGAAAATGAGTGTTTTGATGTCCATAAAAATTCAAGGGATGAGTTCATGTTCTTTCGTCTTGCGGATGCACTCTTCTCATGTAAGGTACATCCAAATAATATTATAAATGTGTAAGTTGGGATGGATATAAAGTTGTTAAAGTTGTATAAAGTTGGTATGTTTGTTACTCTTTCACGCCGTAACTAATGAACCGATTGAGTTGAAACATTGCACAAATGTTGTTCTAAACCTAGAATAGGACAAAAGCTACTTTATATCCGATAAATTAGTTCCCATAGGATGGCAATGGGTTGTCAAGTTCCTATAGAAAAGTGATGTACTGTTACTCCTTCACGCCATACCTACTAAACCGATTAGGCTCAACTTTGCAAAAATGTAGTTCTAGACCTGGAATAGGACATAGTAGACCACTTTTTATTCCATTAATCAGTTCAGAAGCAATTGGGTGTCAAGTTCCTATAGAAAAGTAATACACATCTTCACACCGTACCTCCCTAACTGATAGGGCTGAAACTGCTTTAAATGTAGTTCTAGACCTGAAATAAGACATACGCTACTTTATAACCAAAAAAAAATTTTCGTTTGGAAACGCGGCATGGCTTTCGGTCTCGCCAAAGACCTTTTAGCAGAGGATTAATTCAGAGAACAAAAAATGGTGTCTTTCGGAAACGCAGCCCGGCCTTCTTCTCCGCCAAAGACTTCCAATGATACTTAAGCAGATGATTAAAATTAATTAGAAAACAAAAGATAGTGTTAACTGGAAATGCGGCTCGGCTTTCAGCCTCGCCAAACATGCTATACTAGGGGATTAAATCAGTTATCAAAGATAGCTGTTACACATTAGCAGAGGATTAATTCAGAGAACAAAAAATAGTGTTGATCTGCAAAACGGCTCGGGCTTCGGCCTCGGCAAAGACGAAACAATAATGGCTAATTGTAGGCTGTTTCTCGCGGTCTTTAATAGGTGCCTGGCTGTGGGACTCTTTCCCAGACACTGGAAGCGGGCACGAGTTTGTGTTCTTCCTAAGCCTAACAAAGAGGACTACGCAAACCCAAGGGCCCACCGACCAATTGGCCTGCTTCCAGTGATGGGAAAGGTCTTCGAAAAGCTGTGGAATAACAGGCTCCTATGGCACCTGGAAGCCCGAGGTCACCTAAACGCCAGACAGTATGGCTTTTTGCCGCAGCGAGGAACTGAGGATGCTCTCTATGATTTAGTTGACCTGCTGAAATACGAGAGAAACGTAAGTAAAAAGATCGTTGCTCTCGTGTCACTAGACATAGAGGGAGCCTTTGATTACGCCTGGTGGCCGTTTATTAAGGCACATCTGCAGGCTAAAAACTGTCCTGCGGATGTGTATAGCGTGGTAGACAGCTACTTATCTGATAGGTCTATCACTCTTACATACGCTGGCGTCACGGATGCTCTCTATGATTTAGTTGACCTGCTGAAATACGAGAGAAACGTAAGTAAAAAGATCGTTGCTCTCGTGTCACTAGACATAGAGGGAGCCTTTGATTACGCCTGGTGGCCGTTTATTAAGGCACATCTGCAGGCTAAAAACTGTCCTGCGGATGTGTATAGCGTGGTAGACAGCTACTTATCTGACAGGTCTATCACTCTTACATACGCTGGCGTCACTGTCTCCAAACCCACAACCCGGGGCTGCGTTCAAGGAAGTATAAGTGGACCGTTGATGTGGAACGTCGTAATTGACTCGCTCCTCGAACTGCTCCAGGGCTGCGGACTTCACGTCCAAGCTTTTGCCGATGACATAGTCATAGTAGCTTCAGCCGACACGCTAGAGGAGCTAGAGTGTATCGTTAGTCCAGTATTAGACTCAATAGCCACTTGGGGTATTGAACACAAACTTAGGTTTTCTCCGCATAAAACCGCTTTGATGGTTGTTACAGGAAAGAGAGACTTTCCAACGCCCCATATCACAATGGCAAATGTCCTATTGCCACCCGTCGACAAAGTCAAAATACTTGGGCTAACGATCGACAAGAACTTGACGTTCCTGGAGCACATCAAGATGGTCTGCTATAAAGCTGCCACCGTTTGCAAGGGACTGACTCGGATCGCTAAGGCCTTTTGGGGTCTTAACTCCGAAATAGTCAGGCAGCTGTATATCGGCGCAGTAGAGCCTATTCTTCTTTACGCAGCGAACGTATGGGCTGATACTACGTCCAAAAAATATATTATAAAGCGTCTGAGGTCGGAACAACGATTAATAGCTATAAAGATTGCTAAAGCATACCGAACCGTCTCCTATGATTCAGCGATAACGATTGCAAGGCTGCTCCCGATCGAGCTGCGGGTGCGTGAGGCGGCCGAGTTATATGCCGTGAAGCGTGGCAAGCCCCTGCTGGAGGCGAGGGACCGTCTGGTGGAGTCTAGAACACCATTTTACCAACTGCCCCATCCTGCCCTTCGGCAGAGGGTTCGCTACACGGTATTGGATCGTCTCAATGACAACGCGCCGGGAGACAAACCAACGCTCCGGTCAGTATCTATACTGATGGCAGCAAGATCGAAGGTAAAGTCGGATGTGCATTCACATGCTGGCGAAACGGTATCGAGGTGCTGTCAAAGAAGTTCCGACTGGAAGCATTTTGTACCGTTTACCAGTCGGAGCTTCTCGCATTGCGGCAGGCAATCAGGCTGACGGTGAAGGACAAACACTTCAGGGAGGCAGACATCCTTAGCGACTCACGCGGGGAGCCTGGATGCAATTGCGAACCCGCGTTCCACGCATCCCCTTGCGACAGACATCAGGGCAGACCTGGCAGTTGCGGCGTTGAAAAGGGCGTCCAAATAAAGCTATGGTGGGTGCGGGCTCACATTGGCACTGCTGGAAACGAGCGCGCCGACGAGCTAGCTAAGCATGCCGCCCTACACAAAAAGACAGCCGCAGATTATGACAGATTCCCTCTGTCATACGCCAGGAGAGTGATCCGCCAACGGACCCTAGAAATCTGGCGGGAGGAATACTCCACGTCCGGGAAGGGCAGAATCACCAAACTTTTCTTCCCGGACATTTGCCAGTCTTTCCGAACAATAGTGAATTTTAGGGTCTCATATTGGATCACTCAAGCGTGGACTGGTCACGGCGGGAACGCACACTACCTTCACCGCTTCAAATATCGTGACGACCCAGGCTGCTCTTGCTCCCCAGACGTCGATCAGACAATCGAACACATCCTGAACGAATGTCCAATGTTCGGATCCAGGAGGTTGCAGCTCGAACTTGAGTTCGACATGAACATTGAAACCTCAAACTGGAGCTCCCTCCTGGCGGGTAAGAGTTCAGGACCGAAATTTGCCGAATACTGCATCGACGTCATGAAAGCAGTGGCACAAACTAACAAGACGTAAAGCAGCGGGCAGTGCCCCAGTAAAAGAAAATAAATATATATTTTTATATACGCTAAAAAATAAAATAAAAATTTCATCGATTAATTATAATAACAGTATCAATTTTATTAAAGATAAAGATTTTAAAGGTGTAATATAATATTCAATAAAAAATTAAGTAACATAATAAACAATGTAAAAGTATAATGATGCAAACAAATATAATAAAAAATAAAAAAAAACAAGGTCCCTGAAAAATTAAAAAACAGGATTAAATAAAAAAATTAAAAAAAAAGTCAGTCAGTCAGTCAGTCAGTCAGGTTCTTCTTTTATATATTTAGATAAAGATATTAAAGGTGTAATATAATATTCAATAAAAAATTAAGTAACATGATAAACAATGTAAAAGTATAATGATGCAAATAAATATATAAAAAAAAAAACAAGGTCCCTGAAAAATTAAAAAACAGGATTAAATAAAAAAATTAAAAAAAAGACGGAAACGTGTCTTGCTCTTCGGCCTCGCCAAAAAAACTTTACATAGGGATCAAATTAGAGATGATGAGAACCAAAAACACTTTAAATACTCTAAATCAAAGTCAGGTCAACTACTAAAACTAAAAATATTTACAGTTTCGATACGACTATACAAAAACTTAATCAACGCGGGCGAAGCCGCGGGCAAAAGCTAGTACTCTAAATAGCGTATGTGGATTACACCAAAGCTTTCGACTCCGTGTCTCACTCATGTCTCTGGAAAAGCCTTAAAGAACAAGGGGTTCATGCAAAATATTTAAACCCCTTATATAAGAAAAACTAAGCAAAAATCAAACTGGAGAGAAAAGGTACCACTTTTCCGATAGAAAGAGGTATGAAACAGGAAGATCCAATCTTACCCAAACTATTTAAAGCTCTACTTAAGTCAATTTTTAGAAACTTGGATTGGGGAAACGTTGGCTTTGGAATAAATGTAAACGGAGAAACTTCAACACACCTGAGGTGAGCAGAAAACCATCGAGCTCTAGAAATAATGTGTACGGATGTCAATGCTGGCTACTGACGCGGTACCTTTGGTAGTTTTATTATTTTATAATTAAAACCACTACATTCCTTTTTTTGAAGGTGGTAGAGCTGATGCCGGGCTCGACTGTGGAGGTACCACCATCTTACTTGGAGACCCCCTCGAAGTAATTCGGGGGAGAGTAAAAGGACAGCTCACAGGCAAAAAACCAGGAGGCCCACCATGCCTGGGACCGATGGATGGCGGTATATCCATGCCTAATAGTCGGGCCTTATATACAACAGACTGGTGACGGGCAGCGGCGACACTGTTGCGAGGGTTCCGGCACCACGCTCACCAACCCGCCTGCCCAGCGTGTGTGAGTATGTTCAAACTAAGGGATAGAGTTAAAAGCTCAGATATCAGGGAATTCACAAAAATCACAAATGCGGTAGGTATGCTCTGCAGGCTAAAGTGGAAGTGGGCCGGTCACGTCACCAGAGCAATTGATGGACGATGGAGCGAGCGAGTCCTTCACTGGTATCCGAGAGATGGACGCCGGATGCCTGGTCACCCAACGAGACGCTGGAATGACAACATTACCGCGATAGCCGGCAACACGTAGACAAGTTTGGCTTTTCATGAGATCAATCATGTCCTATTTTTAACGAAATGAATTCCAGAGTGTTCATGTCCTGTTTGATCGATATAATATAATAAAGAATCGATAAAATCTGGAACGAGAATAAAGAGAGGCCAGTAAATAGTACACATATAACACGCGATATCAGGCACAGATACTCTACTTCCCAGAAAATGGGACAGATTAATTCACTCCGTGGATAATAAAGCCAATTTAACAGTATTTCTGTCAAAAACAATTGTAGAAGCAACAACCAAGAGCTTCTGGACAAACTTAGAAAAATGTGTCGATAATTTGTCATCTGATCATGAAGAGGCAGTGTTTGTCACATAGGCAGATAATGTAATAGGTAACCAGTTTAATTCTGAAGTATCTGAAAAAGAATACAATATAGTTTATAACCAGAAACAAAAAAACGCTTTTCCAAGTATTAAGATGAATCTTATGTCTTCTAAAATGATATGAAATGCATAGTAATACTTATTTTGTTATTTCTTAAGTCGATAAATTGTTACTATTGCTACTTTCACCGTTTTGTACATTTGTATTTTGCTAGTCGCTACTTTTTTTTTAAATATATGGTGAAAATTTACAATAAATATTAAATCAAACACCATTGTCATTAAAATATTCATTGCATTCTTTTATATTCCTATCCAGAGGTTTAAATAATTAACGCCATGTCATGAAATATGTAACAAATAACAAATCCTTGATTTTATTATGATTTCATGAATAGCTTCAAAGTACTGATAACCTGAAACCCTGTAATGTATGAAAAAAGTATTCCTGTGTTTTTTATACCATTTTACAAAATTTCAACTAATATTTCACTCCTTGTATATTTGGACTACATGGTTGGTAAAACAAGGTGTTATAAATTATTTATGGGTAATTGGGTCGGATCCTAACGATAATTTTGCCTGAACTAACCTCTACGGACCGTAAACTAACGATTGCAACAAAAAAAAACGGAAAAAGTTAAAGTGGGTGGCTAACTTCACGATTGAATATTTCGGCTCTCTAAAGACATTTTCATTTTTTTTTACCCCTGTCGTTAGTTCGTGGTCCCCAGACGTTAGTTCAGGCAAACGTTTGTGAAGATTTGTTTACTTGTGTCATTTGTGGCGTAAAGTTTCCGGTGCGTTTTTCCAAATCATTGTGTGTTTTGTCTAGTCACTTTTTTATTTGTTTCTTGTACTTTTATAGCTTGTCATACCTATTTTACTTTCTTTTGATTTACTGATATTAATTTTATACCATTTTACAAAGTTTTAACTAATATTTTCACTCCTTGTATATTTGGATGACATGGTTGGTAAAACAAGGTTTTATAAATTATTTATGGGTAACTGGGTTGGATCCTAACGATAATTTTGCCTGAACTAACCTCTACGGCCCGTGAAATAACGATTGCAATAAAAAAAACTTGAAAAAGTCAAAATGGGGTGGCAGCGTGAAGTTAGCCACACCATTTCAAATTTTAAAAAAAGTATGAAAGAATCGGATCCTAACGAAAATTTTGTCTGAACTAACGTGAACTAACGAACATCTATCGAACCAAACAAAAAAATTATGAAAAAATGAAAATGGGGTGGCAGCGTGAACCTAGCCACCCCATTTTGTTTTTTAAAAAAATACATGAAGGAGTCGGATCCTAACGAAAATTTTTCCTGAACTAACGTGAACTAACGATGAACTAACGCCCTGGATACATTTTTTTCGAAAATCTTGTATGGGGTGGCTAACTTCACAATCATGGTAGTAACTTTTCTCCTGGCCTATGCTAGGTACAAAGGATACAAATAATTGGAACATAAATTCCGAATAAGTCATAAATGCATGCTTTGAAGCATTTGAAGCTGGCAGGATTTGAAGCTGGCAGGATTTGAAGCTCGCTATCAAGATCCGTAGCGTATATCAAGATCCATAGCGACTATCAAGATCCCTAGCGACTATCAACATCCCTAACGACTATCAAGATCCCTAGCGACTATCAACATCCCTAACGACTATCAAGATCCCTAGCGACTATCAACATCCCTAACGACTATCAAGATCCCTAGCGACTATCAACATCCCTAACGACTATCAAGATCCCTAGCGACTATCAACATCCCTAACGACTATCAAGATCCCCCAGCGACTATCAAAATCTCTAGCGACTCTCAATATCCATAGCGACTATCAACATCCCTAACGACTATCAAGATCCCCCAGCGACTATCAAAATCCCTAACGACTATCAAGATCCCCAGCGACTATCAAGATCCCTTGCGACTATCAAGATTCCTAGCGACTAACTACTGCTATAAATATATATGGTTAATTTATCGTGAGTAATTATTTGATGCTTACCGGTTCCTCAGGGAACCTAACTTCCGCGTTCCACTTCCCCAAATCCCTAATATTTGGTTTGTCAAACTCCTCGCTGAATATCAGGGCGCCTTTGCAGACGGACTTGAGACCCTGGACTACGGTGACGGAAGGGTGGCAGACGGGGGTCGGCTGCTGGGTCGTTTGAACACCTGGAGTCACGCCTCCTGGCCCTGGGGTGGCAGGAGCTTGGGTGGGGACGGAATTAGGGTCGACCGGGGTACCGTCTTCATTCACGAATTCTGAAAGGAGTAATAAGGCTTTTCTAGCAAAGTTGTGTTATTGTATGGTTTACGTTTTAAATAATCCTGCATAACTACAAACACGCTTTAAATTTGTTGTGCAGGATCATTACAGGAATGTGTAAAATAACACAACTATACCTATTAAGCCTAACTGACATGAAATTATGGTTGCATAATTCTATAAATCACAATTATTTAATACTTTTTATTTATAAATAAGTAAAACAGTCATAAGTTTTGCGTTTTCGAACGCGTTCCGTCGCATCCACCTTATTCTATTCTATCTACTTTTTTAACAAAGCTCAAATAGAGCTCGGCTAGTCGTCAGTTTTGTGCGTGAATATTAAGAGCGGTATCCCAGCTGGATTGTAAAAAAAACTGTATTTTTTTTTAATCGAAACAGAACACTTAAATTCAAAATTCACTCAATAGTTATTTAACAAAACCTTATTACTATGTATTGCGTATGTTGCCATCGCAAAGTTTCCATTGGTTTCTATATATTAGAATTTAAAAAATTCTGAATTAAAAAAAGTTTGAGATTCTAATTTACAGAAACCACTGGAAACTTTGCGATGGCAACATACACAATACATAGGTAATAAGGTTTTATTGAATAACTATTGAGTGAATTTTGAATTTAAGTGTTCTGTTTCGATTAATTAGAAAAAGGCGGATTTTTCACAATGCGGCTGCGATACCGCTCTTAACCAGATTTGGTACTTAATCTTCAAATGGGATGGTTTTACACAAATGTTGTTATTAATAACGACAGATCCCGTAAAACATTATACTACACTTTATTGTGTCACAAAGCAATTAATAAATTACTTGAAACAAACATAGTTTGTCAACACTATTAAAAGTAAACCAGTTCTAGGTGTGCGTTGTTCGTAAAATAGATCTGTTATTTTTCTATATGTACTTACTGCTGATCTACGTATAAATTATTTTTCAATGCAAGTGCTCGTAAAGGCCCACTTTTTATGCATCAAAACCGAACAGAAAGTCGATGATTTTGCCCTAGGACTTTTTTTTTTTTTTTTTATTTATTTACAATGGTTGGCTAACCTGCAGCCTTTCCTATGTACCATAAATGTTATACTTTTTTTCCACTGTTTAACGGCTTTGGATACAGTCCTTTTGAGCCAATCATAATTTAAAGTTCACAAGATTATGTTTGTTTTATTTCCTCACACTATGTATTGAAAAACGTAGTATGATACAAGGGCGTAAGAGCAATAAATTACTCGGTTACGTTTAAAACACTCGCTACGCTCGTGTTTTAAATTGTCCTCGTAATTTATTCCTTTTCGCCCTAGTAGCATAAGCTACTATATTATTTTCGTATTTCTGTGGTATATTTATTTTGTATATTAATATTGTACTTTTTTTTTTTCGTAATTGTTTATTAATTCTTGAACACTGCTTTTACGTTTTTGATAATTTGTACCAATTATAACGTTTTGCTTTTTAAAAGCAATTTTCCTGTCTTTTCTTATTGTAAGTGGAGTAATGAAATCTACATCAGAACAAACCTGAAACAGTCCATTCTAAAAGCAATTTTCCTGTCTTTTCTTATTGTAAGTGGAGTAATGAAATCTACATCAGAACAAACCTGAAACAGTCCATTCTCCATTGTCCTGCCGATAGCCCAGTCCATCTTTGATCACATACGTCCAGAAGTAGACTTTGTCTCCCAGCTTCAGTGCAGCATTCCGGTCTCTGAAAGTCCATACTCCATTCTTGGCTTTGGTAATATCTCGCGCCCACTGTCCGGCTTCCAGACCTTCCATTTCTTCGTTCAGCTTGCCGTGGAAGGCGAAGAGAGAGAAGCCATCATCTGGGTAAAAAAGGACACTTAGCTACTAAGTGGAAGAGATCGCTTTTTAGTGATAAGACCGCCTACTCCCATAGCTTAATTTTGAAAAGATGTTTTTTATTTATTTTTTCAGAAAATATACACTATTTTAGGACATAGTTTTCAATATTTTGGTCTTAAAATGAACCATTGCTTTTTATGATTTTGTAAAGAATTATCGGATATGACGTCACTTGAGAATTTTAGACATATACTGATTGTGATGTGCGATTGCTTATAAAAAAAAGTGGTCTGCCTCTTTACTCATTTGTCATCTATCTGTCAAATCAGTCGGAAGCAAATTATTATAAATTTATCTTGATAGCAAAGGACACATTTCTAAACGGCTATTTCTCTAGTGACGTCACACGAATTCGTAAAAATTTTCATATTCATGGGGTTTTTAGACCACACGTTCTAAAATAAGGATTATTAAACCAAAATTAATTATTAAAATTATTAAAACACACGTTAACATAATTTAGTCGAAGCGAATTGTACCCTGTTTTTACTTTTTCAAATTGTCGCTTTATTTTGTGTTTTGGTGTGGAATAAAGAATTGTCAAGAAATGTACTGACAATTTTTAAGATTGCATCTGCAATACTTTTTACTTTTATTACACAACGTTTGTGTACTTTATGAATACTTTTATCTCGAAAAAATTGTACAGAATAGTGGAAAAACATAACACGTAGATATCTATAGTAGGTAGATATAATTTGAAGATTATTTTTATTTACAGTTACCTATCTTTGAGCGTGTTATTAGTTTTATAGCACCTAATTGTTAGTTCATACGTATGTATTCATAACTTGGCCATTAACTCACCGAGGTACTTGAAACTTCTGATATATAATCTTTGTAGTCATTAGACGCCAAACTCTGCGTAAAATTGCTATTATCCAAACCGGATAACTTACCAACTCTCGTTGCCGCGGCCGGTGACGAAAGGTCACTGCCTTATAATGGTCTAAAAGTTACCGAGACAGAAACCCGTTGATCCCTAAAAAAAACCTTTGAAAAAGTCTCTAGAGTCGACGACCTGATATTTAATTGGCAAATCTATTTTAGAGTTTCGTAGACGATTTTCTTTTTGAAATGTAACTATAATTATAGGTAGATGTCTTGGCCATATCCTGATGTGACCATTTTATGATTTGAGCGGTCATATTATGAAATATGTTAAAACTCGGTACAATCACCGCTTCGCTCGGCTCCCGAATCACCAGCATCTCAACACGCTCCTCCTCGCTTCACTCGTCGTCGCTATTTTTGACTTTTTGTTAAAAACTATTGCATATTTCTTAAAGCCATGATATATATCATAACTATTATTATTCTTTATATAAGCCTTAATTGTTTTTAAATTTCTTAAAAAAGACTTCATCGCGTTTACAAGTTCTCGACAAATAATAATAGGATAGTTGTGGAGGCCCCTATTTCCCGATAGTATAATTACTTTATTAATAAATTCTTATATATTTACGAATTAATATCTTATCTTAATGAGCTATACTTTCGTGTTTACTGAATCTTGTTCAAGTAAAACAGAATAAGCAAATACAGAGCAATTCTTTTCAGGTCTTAATAACTACCTAGTCATACAAGCTCTTCATTTCTAATTTGATTGGTTTAATTTTATGCACCGAACTTTTATACCTAAGGCATAATTATTACTTTTCTATCTGTCCTGCTCCAACGCTTTCGTTATACACTTGTCTATCCTGCTTAGTGGCTGCTGGCCGCTCAGAAAACTCGCTTTTTGAAGTGTTTATATTTATTTTTTTGGAATTAGAGTGATGGGTTTTTAATATGACAGCCATTTTGGTATACAGTGTGTCCCTCGTGCAAGTGCACATCCGAAGGTGAGTAAAACTAGATCTAAATATATCAACAAAAACAAAGAAAAATTTTTTTTTTTAATTTTTTTTTTAATCTTGAAAGAATACTCCAGCTTGGTATCTTTGTATGGGACGCGAGCGCAGTGCCTTTGGTTAATCGCTCGTAGAAAATATTGTATTTATGATAGAACGTTGAATTTTTTCTTGTTAGAAAGATAATAGAATAGGCAATGATAAATAGAAATAAAAGTATAGTAAAACGGGGACATTATTTTGAAAAAGTTGACTATTACTGAAAAAAAAGACGGAAAAATTAAAGAAATAATCTTTTAGAATATTATTTTTATGGTAATGGTATTTGATTATATTTTGTTTTTGATTTGGTATGCAACGTCTATTCTTAAGGATTATAACAGTTTTATTTCATTGCATTACTCGCGATAGATCAAAAGTTATGACATATTTTATAGATAGTCTCCATGGTAGGCAAAAAAAATTTAAAACGTAAATTTATAAAACATAGATTTTCTGAAAAAAAAAAAAAACATTTTTATGTCGATAAAATAAGGGCTAGTTTCACCCCTTTTCGGATGTGCACTTGTACGAGGGACACACTGTATACGTTTTATGATCCAAAACCTAAAATAACTCAAATGAAATTATTTTTACATAGATCATAGTTTAGGCCCATAATTTTATTGGATGCAAGAAAATGCAGAATCATCAATCAATCCAACGGTCGAAATATTAAAAAATATTAAGAGTGAAATAAGGCATATTTATTCACAAATAAGACACAAAACAATACATCCGACACGTTTATGCGGGACAACAAGAACACCCTCGCCTTAACTACCAAATTCTTATGATACATTTGACTGGAAATAGGTTTTGTAAAATTGAACATATAATAAGTATGAATAATATTAAATGTGTATAGACATTAGCTACTGACAGCGTTATCAAAGAAACAAGTTTATCAAAACCTTGATTCACATATCTACTTATCTAAGTTACTTATGCATGAGGTTTTAAGGAAAATCATCGCGTAAACAAGGAAATGTGGTATTTCCACAATTACAAAATGTATCACAAAAGCATTATAAAAACAAGATATCTCGTTAATGTTTACACTGCATTTTATCAAAATAGTAATAATATAATTTTAACTGTCGGTGGTGTCAGTAAAAACACTCTTGTATTTATATATTTATAAACACTTACGCAGTGTTTCATTTTTTTTTTTACTTTTACTAAAGATGTTTTGTTCAAGATGTAAAATGTGGGTTCTAAAACAAGGCTTTTAGCTTGGCCCATTGCAGCGTCTTTATTGCCACAAATCTTGACCAAGAAAAACAAGACTGTCGAAACCGGTACCCATCAATTCTTAATTACATACATCTGCATTTGTACATTAGACAAATCTTAATGATTAAACGAAATAACCTGTAGGTAGGTACGTAATTAAATGAGTTGTGTCTTCGCAAACGCATTTGGTATATATATGTCGTGGGCAGATCATATTTCTGTTAAAACTAGGAGGGACGCCTCGCTCCGCTCCACTTCACTCGGCTCCCCAAATTTATTCATATATGTAATCTTAACACGCTCCTCCTCACTTCGCTTCGCACCGCTCGTCGTCGCACCTATTTTTGAATTTTGGTGAAAGATTTTTGATTCATACTTTACGGTCTGCCCAATTCTACAATCTGCCCACGACATATAGACCAGTAGCAGTGTTTGATGTGTGTGCGAATACTACTTGTCTATATACAAAATACGTTTGCGAAGACACCCTGAAATATAATTTTCCTACAATGGGTCATCAACATGCCCAGAAATTAAGTCTAAAAATATTGTCAGAAATGTCAACTTACCAGGCACTGTGACCCTGAGTCCTTTAGGGTAAATAGCCTCAAGTTTCGCCGGTGGCACGGTATACTGAGGCGCCCTGGCCTGTCCGCTACATAAAGCTGCTAGGGTAACTAACCCGATTATGGTGAAAGAGTTTAAAGCCATGTCTGCGCGTGTCTGCGGTCAACGCACGACTATTTTATGTGCTCTGTGCGCACGACTGTGGTCAGCCACCTGCCTCGATGCGCTTGCGCTTTGGATAAGTAAAGCTTGGATGTGGCATCTGACGACGTTGTATTTCACAGGATTCTGATGGATAAGGCAGATGATATAAAATGGGTTTGATGTATGCAGCCAAGTTCACACTGAGGTCTTGGTGTATGATCAGAAACAAGGTTCATGTCATGACCCTACAGTTCGTGGCAACAAAGACGGGTGTGAAGGATGTGTATATTCAAAATGGGCTTGCGCATGGCCACTACCGAGCCTGATGGAAGGCTCCGAGGAGACCTAACTTGAGCTTTATAAAAGACAAAAGTTGAACTGGTGCAATACATAGTTTAGACTGTTAGACCCCAAAAAAGTCATCAGTATAGTTTCCCGGAAGAAAGGTTGCCAGTTGCCACAGTTCAGTTGTTTATTGGACCAATATCTACCGATAGATCGGTAGCCTTCGGGAGCCTCTCCAATTTGGGGGGGAAGGGTGGATCAAAGATGCACTGCGCCAAGCATTGTCGGAGTTTGTCTACTACATCAAGATGGGTGTCTTTTTCAGGTAAATTAAGGACGTAGAATTCATTTCTGGCATAAAAATTTGTGATATATCAGGTAGTTACCTACTTGAAATTTTTTACAAATATTTAAATTTTATGTAATACTTTTTACTTTCAGGTGCCACCAAAAAATAACTTCAGGTTTTTAAAGTAACAAAAAATATGTAACGAAAGCCTGTTTTATGCAGATAAATAAATTTATAAGTTTTACCGGATTTTTTAAGGAATAATTACAAAAAAAAAACAGTGTCGGTGAGCTCTTATTTTACTACTATTAATAACTAACCTGATAAAATTATATTTTCAATGCAAGTGCTCGTAAAGGCCCACTTTTTATGCATCAAAATCGAACAGTAAGTCGATTATTTTGCCTTAGAGCTTTATTATCATAATTTTTTAAATATATTTACAATGGTTGGCTAACCTGCAGCCTTTCCATAAATGTTATACTTTTTTTTCCACTGTTTAACGGCTCTGGATACACTCCTTTTCGCTACTCGCTACGCTCGTGTTTTAAATCGTCCTCGTAATTTATTCCTTTTCGCCCTTGTAGCATAAATTACTATTATGTATAGTGTATTTATAAAAGTATACATATGCATAAAAACAATAAATACGTAAAAATTGCTTTTCTATGGTTCTAAAATAGTATTAACTATTTAATTATAATTTTCATTTTTTGCAGCTTCTACCGCAGTGGCACAATTCGGTACATGTTAAATTTCTTTTAACACAGTTGCATCTTTTTTTGCATCCTACTTTGCATTGACACCATATTAACTAGAGGCAAATGCTGTCCACAGCTAGGTTCTCAGACCAGTGGGCTGTCCAGTGGCTATTTTTCTGCTTTCAGCCCCAATCAGAAGAAGGGTTCCGTACCATTATCTATAAAAACTGCAAAAAAAACATGTCTGTTGTACGGGAGCTCCCTTAAATATTTATTTTATTCTGTTTTTTAGTATTTGTTGTTATAGCGGCAACAGAAATACATCATCTGTGAAAATTTCAACTGTCTAACTATCACGGTTCATGAGATACAGCCTGGTGACAGACGAACAGACAGACGGACAGCGGAGTCTTAGTAATAGGGTCCCGTTGGTTACGCTTTGGGTACGGAACCCTTAAAAGATTACATAATAGTAAGTATATTTTTATTAAAACATTTTTAACAAAGGGTTCAATCCAACACAAAGAAAACAAAATGAAAGTTTTGATGAATATTTATTTCCAGGCTATCGTTATCTGAGTGTACTATCTTACGTCACAAAGGTGCTAGGTTTATTAACTATTACATTGTCTTATTGCACTTGGTGTCTTTAACTTAGGCTACTCACACGATAAACTATGTAACTTCTTGTATTTGATACGATATTAATTTCTAAAGTGCAATAAAAACCTTTCAGGCTTCAGATTGTTTTATGTCAATTCTTAAAAGCTGGCTCTTACAACATATTCAACCACAGAACATGATGTTAAACGCACTAATGGTACTTCAAGATCGCATCAAATCAGGCGCAGTTTCGCAGCCGGATTGTGAAAAACTCGCCTTTTTCAAATTAATCGAAACAGAACACTCAAATACAAAATTCACTCAATGGTTATTGTGTATGTTGCCATCGCAATTAGTTTCTGTAAATTAGAACTTCAAAATTTTTATCTATTCAATATTTTTGAATTTCTAATTTACAGAAACCAATGGAAACGTTGCGTAAGCACCCAATACATAGATAATAAGGTTTTGATGAATAACTATTGAGCGAATTTAGAATTTAAGTGTTCTGTTTTAATTAATTAGAAAAAGGCTGGTTTTTCACAATCCGGCTGCGAAACCGCTCTTAATACTCTGACACAAATTTGTTTAAGAGTTGTGTGCGCCAGCTTTAACAAATAACACTCGTTTCCACAAACGACGAACAAGGCGACGGCAATGCAATGGGGACCATGCCCATGCAACACACCTGAGAATTCAATAGATTTGACTCGACTTATCGATTCGATTTGGGCGCACTTTTACACAGCTTAGGTGTATAAGGCATAGATAGGTATGCCAAAAGCATCTGAAGGCGCCTAAAAACTTGCTTTTTTTTTACCTTCTAATAAACACAGACATTGATCTAAACAGATGACGCAAATGCATCAAACTCCATGAAAACCAAGCGTGTCACAATGAAAACGATTGACAGCGGTTTGAATTTTAAGACTTAAGGCATAAGAGTCAAAGTTGTATAAGTCAATATGTGTGAAGGAAGAGCATTGCTCTCCATTCTGGCGCGCCTTTTTGTCACGCGAAGTACGTACACTCGCATCAACTATTTAGATATATACAACGTGTAACAGAAAGGTGTAACCATATTTGAAGAGATTATTTAGTCAATGGTATAGAACAACTTTTACTGTGGAACAAAACATGTATCGCGAAAAATTTTTTTTACTGTTTCATAAAAAAATGCAATGCCGCTCGGCCGAAATGTATGGAAGGGCAGATTCTTTTCTTGAGATTTCAGGGTTGGCTCCATAGTAAAAGTTATTCTATAGCATTGACTGAATATGCTCTTCAAATATGGTTTCACCGTTCTGTTACACGTTGTATATATATGTATATATAGTAATAAACCATGTCAAAATGGCACACCCAAATCAAATCCAGGATCCGCTGTTGCTCCTAAGGTTATTGAAAACTGGATATCTGTATAATCAGGTATTTTAAAGCCGACTTAGGTGACAAGTTATTTTTAGTTAAATCTGCTTACAGCATATTTTTTTTCTCATGAATACCATCAGTCAGAAACTCACAAATAACATTCAGTGCGGGGACGTAAATAATGCACATCGAGCTAAAAGAGGGAGATACATCGGCTGTAATCGGCTAGTCTCGGCGTCTTAGAGAGCGTCGTCTCTGTGGCACGGAACACTAACATCCCGGTATCTACTAGGAGCTGAAAACAATCAATATTTTTTTTATATTTGAATAAAATACATCAAAATATTTTTTTGGAAACACGATTGAAGAAAAAAACAAAATGAACAATTATTATGAAAAAAATACTTGAAATAATTACTTCCACCATCATCTTCAAAATATATGAATGTATTGGGTTCTTTTACGAAATATTTATAAACATTGTAAATAATTACGCATTACTAAGTGTATCAGTTTCCCTCTTTTTATTTTTGATGCCATTGTATAATTTTATGTTGGAGGTTTTAACAACTCTGTGAACAACATTTTGAAGTGGACGCGACCACACTCTAACGAAGTTGTACAACGACTAACGACTGACACAACAGAAGAAACAAAACGTCACCATTGTACAGAGTGACAGAGACGATGCTCTACGAAGCCGAAGATAGCCGATTATCTCCCTCTTTAGCTCGATGTGCATTATTTACGTCCCCGCACTGTAATCTCTATTTTGCTTTCAAAACATTATACAGACTGCAAAAAAAGCCACGTAAGTGTGTGACATGTATACAGTGTTTTCTCAAGTAATACTTTTTTTGGGTCGACTCCTTTCGCAAAGTTCTTTTCTTCGCTCACATTATTTTTTACATTTTAAGCTCCGGATGACTTTACAAACTGCGTGGTGCACTTTCCATCTTGCGAATTAACCCTTTAATTATGGTATTTCATGTGTACATGGCCCTTCTATGTATTATGCTATTATGTATCTATTATATCGTTTTGATAGTAGTTAATACAATGGAGGTTTGAAAACTCGTCTAACACACTATCCGTGTTACTACAAAACGGTGTTTAAATTTAGACAGTGTTTAAATCTGTTGTTGTCGCCTTTTGTTTCATATTGTAAAAGAGTGACAGCAACAGATTTAAACACTGTCTAAAGTTAAACACCGTTTTGTAGTTACACCGCATATGGTTAGACTGTCTGACTTTTATTGTTATGATTTGTGTTGTTTTGTTCTGTATATGTAGCTAGGTACACCTATATTATGTAAATGTAAAGATAGCATTTCCGGAAATGCTAGAAATGCTCATGTTCAAAGCTTTACGTTATTAAAGAATACCGATACATAGTGTTTCCATTGAGTAATATCGGTAAAAATAACGTTATGACCAGGGATAGGATAATCGGATCGATATTTACATAAAGTTGGAAAAACCCTTCAAAAAGTTTGTAGGTGTGGAGTCGGCTTCTTATAATATTATTTTGATAGTAAAAATACCGAAATTACGGAATTACTTAAAACGTTACGATAATGTAATACTTAATAGATACGTTACCGGCAATCTAAATAAATAAATAAATGAAATAAAAAATAGGAATTTATTACAATTTCTAGAAAATGTATAAAATGCCAAGCTTATTTAGGCCGAACAGAGGTAAAGGCAAAACAGAAGGCCGATCAAAATAACGTTTAAAGCAATGCCGTAATTTCCGTCATTTTCATTATGAAAATAAATATTATTTTAGGAATCCGACTCCACACCTACAAACTTTTTGAAGGGTTTTTCCAATTTTATGTATATATCGATCCGATTATTCTATCCCTGGTAATGACGCACCAAAGCGAAATAAATTGCGTTATATATAACGTTATTTTATGACTGCAGTAACGTTTTTGTATTATATTATAACGTTAGAGGCGTCACCTTTAATAACGTTTCAAATTTCTTAACGTTATTTCAAGGTCTGCGAATGTTTTGGATAAATATTTATACGTTATCGAGGTGAAGTTATACAAAAATTGGTTGTAGATAATACCGTTTAAAGTTGTTAATTGTTTGACAGATAATGGTACCGATTCGGTGAAGCACATCTTAACTTATTTGACAGGACTAAGCTTAATTTAAGCTTTCTGTCCTTGTCTTTTCTATAAAGAAAGATAAAGACAGGACGCTTAAAATTAGGTTAGTTCTGTCAAACAAGTTAAGACGTGTTATGCCGAATCGATACCATTGTGTGCCAAAGTTGCAATGGCTATAAACGATTTTGCAAATAACAATTAAATTTCATCTTTAATAAAACTCACTTGTACACTATTTCACACATTTAATTTATAATTATACACCCAACCGGTTTCGAATAATTAATTCATTTTACTGTACTACAAAAATAATATTGGTTTTTACAGCACGTAGTTGCTGTAGTTCGGAGATAAATAAATAAAACCCTTGAAAATGAATTAATTATTCGAAACCGGTTGGGTGTATAATTATAAATTAAATGTGTGAAATAGTGTACAAGTGAGTTTTATTAAAGGTGCTTTCCAAGTTTAACCAAGTGCCAACAATCGCAAGTATAAATTAAATTAGATTTCACACCGTTTTATAATGCTTGATTGTCATTCTGCAATTATAACTGAATTAATAATTTGAACTAAAACCATCATTTTGCAATATAGCACTATGTATTTAAAACGGTATAACCCCAACCATGCTCCACTATTTTTCAAGTTTGATCAGATATAAATCTAAAATATCGTAGTTTTTGACAGGAAAGTAACACCTCACATATTGCAATAGACTATATTAATATCTATAGAGAGTCAATCCCTACGTTTTTTTTAAATACGTTTCATAACATCAAAACTTACTTCTAACAGAAAAGGATAGATTCAATTGAAAGTGGAAAAATATTCAGAATAACTGCGATGATTTAAGGTGGCGCGTTTCGGTCTCGGTGCAAAATGCACAACTTCTTATTTTTGAATAAAAAGTATGATATAATATTGCTTTATATGAACTAATATTATTTTTAATAATAATCGGAGTTTTTAGCCGTATTGCGTCATTTTATAGACTACAGTTAGCGTGAACGTACCATCGAAGAAATTGGGCCCACTTTTCGCTCTTATCGCCATTGCAATACGGGCGAAAAATGGGTCTGCGGATTTTTTCTCGATGGTAAATAACAACTTCAAACATACGTAAAATAACAAAAATTCAGTAGAAAAGCCTAATTGCGACTATGTTCGCAAAATGCCATGAATCACATGTATTTAATACTTTTTATCCAAGAATAAGAAAAACTATTATGATCTGTGCATTTTGCACCGAGACCAAAACGGATCCCCTTAAGGATGTCTCGATATTTTTCTTGTCTATCCGTTCGACTGATGCGTAAAAACAGTTTAAGCTTTTACGAGGATAACCAATATTTTTGCTTTGGCAGAACAATTACTCATGCATGTTACATCCAAAGATTTCAAAAGAAAAGATAAGCCCTTACCGTAGTATGACAGCACCAAAATGTTTCCACCTTTAAATGGGTGACGCTCACACGTTTGGAATCAGTGCTCATCTGAACACAGTGATAGTTGGACGCCTTAAGTGCACTTAAAGTTAATCATTTTAACAACTTTAGTAGTCTAATCAGCGGGTCTACCGCGTAATTCTCATTTTCATCAACATCAACTTGAGATTAAAATTTGACGTGAGTGTGACGACGCCCGCCTAACATGCCATCTCTTTTGCACGCGTTGAATTTCGCATGCATTTGCTTGAAGTTGATACAAATGAGAATTACGCGGTAGAGCCCCAGTTTGCTGACCGTAGGTAAACAGATAGCGCACTCATAAGTGTGCGCGTCGGCATTATGTTAACGCACACATTCAAAAGCAATGCAATAGATTTTAAGTGCCAGGGCTCATCTAAACTTTTGAAATCTTTGGTTACATCGCTTTTATTCGCCTTAATATTACCACAGTTATTCCTTATATAATTCACAATAATTTTAATTATTACATAATATGATATAAGCACTATACAATGCACTATGATATTATAATTTAAATTCATTAGTTATTACAAGATATGACTCGAAATCACATGAATATGGACACTCTATATTTTTTACGAGAGAATATGTACGACATTATAATAATTTTAAAGATTGCCTTTACACTTTTTGTGTATTTTTGAGACATATTTTATTACAACTTTCTGTAAAACTGTGTAAATGATTGGATAGTTATGGTAGAAATGACCGACTTGATATTAAGCGCTTTCTCAAAACGTTTTTAATTTTTTTACTATTTACCTAGTATAAGTAAAATTGATGGATGTGAAATAGTCAATTTGTATTTGGCCGAAATAATTTCAGTTAGGCAGTGGCGGATTTCCGATAAGGCCGACTAGGCCCGGGCCTAGGGCAGCCAGATATTAGGGGACGGCTGATCTAGGCCCGTGGCTGACGTGGCACGTGGTAGCGGTATATAGATATAAGGTGAAATCTAATCAACCACCCGAATTTATACTGGATACTCGGTTAGTTATCAGGAATAGTGTTTAATGACCCTTCAGGTGATGACATGTTTTTATAATAATGTATATAATTAATTTACTATTGACTAATATATTTCAAGGAATTAATATTTGCACACCACAATGTGGTCGAATTTGTGAATCAATTTATTATTATAATTTTGTTATCTTTAATGTACCAAATTCTGAAGCAAATAAACGTTTTGATTGATTTGATTGATTGAGGTGAAATTCGAAAAAATGTTTTTTGCTCCCGTACTAGAAATTTTATATGAACTAGTCCAGTTCGTATGGGAATATTTTTTTTATGGTTTCGAAAAAAAGAATCATTGAACCTTGTTCCTAACACTAACCAAGTATCCAGTAGGAATTCGGGCGGCTGATTAAATTTCACCTAGTCTAGTTAAAAAGAAAAGGGAGTCTGGTACTAAATGGCGTAGGGCGGCTAATATGACTAATCCGCCACTGCAGTTAGGTACATTTTGTCTTTTTCAATGCATGTGCTCGTAAAGGCCCACTTTTTATGCATCAAAACCGAACAGAAAGTCGATTATTTTGCCCTAGGGCTTTATTATTATTATTTTTTTTAATTTGTTTACAATGGTTGGCTAACCTGCAGCTTTTCCCGTGTACCATAGACGTTATACTTTTTTTTCCACTGTTTAACGGCTCTGGATACAGTCCTTTTGAGCCAATTATAATTTAAAGTTCACAAGATTATATTAGTTTTCATTTCCTCACACTATGCATTGAAAAATGTAGTATGATACACGGGCGTAAAAGCAATAAATTACTCGGTTACGTTTAAAACACTCGCTACGCTCGTGTTTTAAATCGTCCTCGTAATTTATTCCTTTGCGCCCTTGTAGCATAAACTACTATTATGCGGTTGGCTTAGTTGTGTATAACAAAAACTTTATTTACTAAGTATTTTTTATCAAAGTGTAAAGGCACTGCCATCATTTTCATACTACTGGAATATCATATTCTATAGTTATATGTTTAGATACAATAGTTTTAAACTAGTTGCGACAATGCTCCCAAATACAGGTGCCGGCAGTAAATAATGCACATCGTATCGTAGCGTCATCTCTGTCGCACGAAGCATTAACAGTCCGGTGACAGAGACGACGCTCTACGAAGCCGAAGATAGCCGATGTAGATAATTTTCTGCCGGTTACTGTACTAAAAATTTCAAAATACTTCACACAATAACTGGGGCAAAGAAAATGCTTCTATAATTTTTGACCTCATTTTAAATCTTGTCACAGATTTTTTTAAGTAACCAAATAATTTGATTGTATACCAAAAACAATCTTAACCCATATCCTCCCAGTTTCATTTTGTAACAATTAGGTAAATTAAATTTTATCTTTTCGTTATGGAAACACAACTACCCGTATTATATTCGTAACGTCTTTAAATGTAAAGCTTTTAATGTAAATAAATCTCAAACATTTAAAGATCGTAAAAACAACTTTTTACCCCCGGTTTCTGAAAGGCCAATCAAAGTTAGATTAAAAAAACTTTAACCGCAAATAACGGTGAAAATAAAGCATATATGAAGTCTGAATAGTGATGAATCAATAATTAACTTAGTTAATTTTTGATTTCAATGTCAAATTCCCACTTTTTCTGGCTTAATCCGCAGATAATTATTTTTTAATCTACTGTTAACATTGATTGGCCTTTCAGAAACCGGGGGTTAATGCCTTTTTCTCTGGTTAGGGAGATATGAATTGAGTTAATAGTAAAAGCTATTCAACATAAATTCGTGCAAGAGTGTGGCAACACCAAAAACGCCGTTCAAAATCTCAAGCAAGTTACAATAATAGTGAAACTTTAAACAAAGTGAAAAACAGTGAGATGCCCTCTTTCATACTAACAATAGGTATGCTAAAGACTCAAAATCAACGAAAAGCCTATTTGATGTATTGTTTTGTTGTTAACAACGATTTGCAATACCTAGCGCTTGAAATTGAAATATTGAAATAATTTCTTTTTGGAATATATATTTACGAGATTTATCGTTTGTTTTATTGTTTCTTGGGCGAAATTTAAAGAATCAATCCTTAAGAGGCAATGCGAATTTTATTTTTGTCACTGTCACTCCAAGCGAAAACACGCTCAGTGCGAGAGGGGCGGATTCAGGGCGAAAGCGAAAAATGTTAGTTTTATAATTTTTATAAAAAAACAAAAATAGCTAGCAAAATTTCAAATATCAAATCTCTAGATATTGTTCAAACACACCTACTAAAATATGTTTGAGTTCTGTCTATGGTTCCTATTCGTCAAACGAGGAGAAAAATTGTGTTTGTTGAACTCATTTTAACAATTATTTCTATCGAGGAAAATTTATCCAAACACGTTTTCCAATTTCAAAACCCTAGATTATATAGTCAAAATGCATATACCAGAAATTTATTAAAATTTTCCGTGTATTTCATGAAATACACAGAAAAGAAACACCCGTATTTTTTTCGCATATCGCCTTAACGACAAAACTCCCGCAAGGCAAGTTCTAAGCAATCATATTATACACACACTTTATTACTAATTTTAAACACTTTATACTTTATTACTTTTAACAGAAAGAGGGCATAAAATCCTTATAGTTATCGTGTAACAAGCACCATTCTTAGACCATTCACAATGAGAGTACCTACACCAAATACTTCATACATAAACATTTATTAATATAATAAAACGATTAAAATCGCAATTACTATTATCAGTACTATAAATTCTAATAATATCTCCATTAATGTTGCAAAAGTGCATTTCGAGTAACCAACTAAAACTGATCTAGTAATAGCTAAAACATTACAGAAGATTGATTTTTAACAAAAATTCGTCGAGAAAAAAGATTGCACAAAATCTCTACTTGTGCCGATTCGGCTAACTTATTTGACAGAACTAAACTTAATTTGAGCCTAAATATAAAGACAGAACGCTTAAAATAAGGTTAGTCCTGTCAAATAAGTTAAATTGTGTTTAGCCGAATTGACACCACTGTAATATTTATACTAAAATCAATGGAAAATATCACTCATATCATTTGAACCCTAATACGGTTCTTTAGCACAGCCTCCCTCAACAAATCTAAACATGAATTTGAATATTAAATATATTAAACCGCCTATTGATTGGCGAACTAAACACGAAATGTTCAATTCCCTAAATAAATACGGTACTGGAAAAATCGCAACCTATTTTTATTTATTTTTTCAAATTTTCTACCAAATCTCATATTAAATTTCAAACGTTACTTTAACAACGCAATAGTTGTTAATAAAGAGCTTTATACCTTTATAAGGTAGCCATACGAATTACTTATCATAATTTACCTGACCAAAATTGTGACTATACATTTTAAAAGATAAATTATACAAGTGACAAACTACTGTTTGTTCGACAACGCAAATTTTGTAAACTCTACTATCATTAATGTCACAATTTTACTATAATGAAGAAATTATTTACACTATTTTTAGATAAAATTTAAATAAAAATCAAGATAAATGAGAGATTTGAATAAATTTTCTAATTATGTTACGTAACGGCCGCCATCCGACCAATTTGAATAATAAAAATTATTTTAATTAATTTAAATTTTATTATTTCTAAAGCCAACATTATGGCGCATTTATAACCTACTATGTATTTACTATTGCACCTAAGCCACAGGCTGTCTACTTATTCAAAGAAGAATAATGCAAAATTTCCTAAGACAGTATAAAAAAGAAATAATTTAATGAGAAAAGTACATTCAATTCCACTTAACAATTAAAATACAAACTTATGAAAAAAAAACAACTCCAAAAATACTGCGACAGTAATTAGTAATTACATTGTTCCCCAAAAAATATATAATTAAAATAAATTAGATCATTATAATTAAAAACGAATAGGAATATCAATCTTGCCGTCATAGATAGAGAACAGCTTGTCCCTTTCACTCTCGCTATCAACGGTCTCTTTTCCGCACTGGCAATTTTCACAGTCACTATTCCGTCCACTTTCACTTAATCTACTGAGCGCGCTTTCAACCTGACAGTTACCTAACTGACAGTTGTCAACCTGACAGTTATCAAATTGACAGCTGTCAACCTGACAGTTGTAAAACTGACATCTGTCAATTCGAAACGCAGGGGGTGATGGAGGCAAGACTTGTCGCGTCAGATCAGCGGAAAGGGCGGTAGTGTCAGACTGGCACTGAGGTGTACCAGACGTGCCACTCTGACACTGTCCCGGCCCAGTGCTTACTGCGCCTTCCTTTCGGTCTCGTGTCATACGAAGTCCATGGCGTCGTGGGCCTTCGTCGAGAACTTGCCGAACGTTCGCTTCTTCAACGTTCGCTCGATCACCTTCTTTATTTCGCTCACTATAAACACGCTCGACGTGAGGCAGACTAGGAATATGAGATCTGGGAAAGGAAAAAATAAATGTGTTATCTAATAAAACCTTTGAAAATATATTTATATTTTTATCATAGTAGAATGAATAATTTTTACACAATGAGCGTTTTTCCTTATGTCAAATTTAGTGCTAAATAAGATTCCTAGATGGCACTGTCGTATTCTTTAGCAACAGAATCAGTGACAAAAATTTTCACCGATTCCAAACAAACTAAAAACCACTTCGACATCGATTGCTACGAAACACATTTTATCTATGGTGACATGGACAGCGCCATCTGGAGGAAAGATAAGAACTAAGAAAAGAAAAACAACGAGAAAAACGCTCATAGCAATCAGAGCTTTTTGAAACATTTTGATTCATTGCACTATTTGTACATCCATCTGCCTGGTTCATCCACTGCTGGACATAGGCCTTTCCAAGATTTCGCACCTTTTGCGTTCCTCCTAGAAGAAATGCCCATACTCAGACACGCTGGGCAGGCGGGTTGGCGAACGCGGTGCCGAAACCCTCGCACCTGTGACGCCGCTGACCGTCACCAGTTTGTTTTATACAAGGCCTGGCAATCGGGGATGGATATACCGCCATCAATCGGTCCCAGGCACGCCTGTTTAAGAGCTGTCCTCTTACTCTAATTTGCACCGATTCGCCTTATAAGTTACAACGAGAATCAGGTCAACTTTCCTGAACTATACCTCCACAGTCGAGCCCAGCATCAGCTCTACAACTTTAAACATTATCATATCAATCATACCCGCAACAAGTTAACTGATCACGATAAAACTTTTGCGGCCGGATAGTTTATGATGTTATCACAAACAGTTTACTTTTCACCCTTGGGAAACTAAACTAAAGGTAAAAAAGGTACCTAACGTAAAATGCTCTTAATTTGTTGCAACTGGTTTCCAACCATCTTAAACATAGATATACCTACTATCGAATTCAGATTGTCTCAGGATACGTTCACACTTTAAGGCGCTACGTAAAAGTTTTAGCGTCCCTGTTACTCCATATGCGAAAAAACCCTCAGTGCGAGTGGGACGGATTCGTGGAAAAGTAGCAAAAAGTCGGTTTTTTATTAATACAGTAGAGCCTCGATAATCCGTACTCAGGCTAATCCGAACGTCGCTATAATCCGAACTGCATACCCCACCCCACTTCCTCGCCTTCGCCTCGCTGCTATGTTGTTTATTAATTAGTCTGCAGTTACGACTGCCACGTTGCGCGTCCATTCCACGTTTTTCTGCTCTGTACTCGTGCGCGGCGTGTTTTTTGAGGTTATAAAGATGGTTCCAACACCAAAACGCAAACATAAAACTTTGACTATAGCCGAAAAGTGCACCATACTAGACAGTTTAAAGGACGGAGTGTCGGCAACTTCTCTTGCTTGTAAGTATGGCGTTGGAAAATCAACAATTACAGACCTCAAGAAAAATGAGCAAAAATTGAGATCTTTTATAGCTAAAACTGAGAAAGGACCAGGGTTCAGAAAAACTCTAAAATTACCAGAGAATCCAGTGCTAGAAGAAGCACTGTTCACATGGTTTTTAGAACAAAGACGACGCCACATTCCATTGTCTGGTGAGGTCGTAATGGAAAAAGCGAGATTCTTCCATAAAAAACTAACAGGTTCGGATTTTTCTGCAAGTAGAGGATGGCTTGATAATTTTAAAAAACGTCATGGCATACGTCAGCTGAAAGTGTCAGGTGAGAAAGTCTCTAGCAATACGGAAGCTGTTCAACCATTCCAAGAAAAATTCCTAAACGAGATAAAAGAAAAGAACCTTTGCCCTGAACAAATTTACAATGCCGACGAATCAGGATTGTTTTGGAAGGTTCTGCCGGACAAAACTTTAGCCTCTTCTGCTGAAACTAGCGCTCCTGGGTCGAAAGTGTCTAAAGAGCGAATAACTTTTATGCCTTGCGCAAACTCTACAGGGAATCACAAATTACCATTGCTAGTTGTGGGGAAGGCAAAAAAGCCAAGATCTTTTGGATCTGTAAAATTACCAGTGCATTATGAAGGGCAGAGGCGTGCTTGGATAACCAGAGATATTTTTCTCGAGTGGTTTAGAGGCCATTTTGTTCCTGAAGTCAAACGCCATTTAAAAAAAATGGGACTGCTACAAAAAGCATTGCTACTCTTAGACAATGCCCCTGGACATCCAAATGCTGAAGATTTGACAACAGAAGACGGCAACTTCTCTGTACTGTACATGCCTCCAAATTGTACGCCTTTGATCCAACCTATGGATCAAAACGTAATCCAAAATGTCAAGATAAATTACAAAAAGAAACTCCTGATTCAAATGTTCGTGCAGCAAGAAGCCGATGAGGCTTTAACCTTGCATGATGTTATAAAAAGCGTCACAATTAAAGACGCCATTTTTTCGCTAGCGCAATGTTGGGATCATGTATCATCGTCTCTTATCGAAAAATCTTGGAAGCCTCTTTGGCCTGAAAAAATAAATTCAACAGAAGATAGATCAGAAGAAAATGATGACTTCGACGTAGAAGACGATCTCCCGCTCAGTCTTTTACGTAATCGTGGTTATACAGAAGAAACCATTTCCACTTTCTTGTCCATGAGTGAAGAGGAGAATTGCACAGATCCTATAACTGATGATGAGATCATAACCCAAATAACGCAAGAGAATGACGAGTCTTTAGCTGAAGATTATTTTGCTTCAAATGTCAAGAAAATTACTCATTCACAAGCCATATCATCTTTGAACACTTGCTTGGAGTGGGCTGAAGAAAATGACCTGTCCTTATCGGAAAAGATGATGCTACGTAACTTGAGGGACAAAGCTTTTTTCTGGTCCATCAACAGGACTCGCCAAACTAAAATAGATCAGTTTATGACTAAATAGACAATTTACACCTTACGTATTTTATGGTACCTAATTATGTATTATGTAAATGTACGGTAAGCAACGAGCCGGGCTTTTTATTTGCATTACGACTGTAGTCCTTACGCTGCTTGTAATAAGAGCGTTCCCAAGGTCAATATGTAAAGCCCAGCTCGTTGCTTACTGTACCTCTTAAACTATGTATATAATTAAACACTATTTTAAGAATAAAAATGTTTTTTTTTCTCCTTACATACTATAATCCGAACGCTTCGTGAGTCCGAACAGGGGTTAGTTTTTGCTAGTTCGGATTATCAAGACTCTACTGTATACCTAAATGTACTAAGCAATTTTGTAAAAAATATTTTCAAGGAGACTTTACAAATACATAACATCCACATTTTGAATGCAATTTCACAATGAAATTAGTTATGATTTCAGAATTACAGGAAAAAGTAAAACAAATTAGAGGTCTTTTCGGAATTAAACTCTATCGAGAAAATTTCATCGAATCGCGTTTTCCTTCAGTGAGAATCTTAATCAAATACTCAATAAACATTTACCCAAAAATGAAATACGTAGATGACGTTATAGTGGAGTAAATGGATTCGAAAAAACCCCATTTTTTCTTGGTATCGCCTTAAGTGACGTCACAGTTAGTAAATAGTTCAATACCCACTAAAGGCAATTTAGAAAGTTTTTAGTTACATTTTTGGTGGTAAGCAACCAGTTGGCAACCGATTCAAGGATACATAATAGGCTGGACTGCGATCTATTGTTCTACTGAAAATGTGAATTGAGATAATAATAAATTATATACAAAATTCTTGAACCTTTTATTCCACAAATATTTCTTTTTCTTTTTCTTTAAGCGACCGGTTTCGTATGACACATCTTAAGGCCCACAAATTATTAATTTTAATAGTAATTTAGAAACATCAAAGATGCAAAACAAAGTGAATCACCACAGCTTGCGTTTCAAAATAAGTTTACGATGACAAGGTTAGGTTCATTGTGTTTCAATATTTATTCCACCAAGAACCATCAATCGAATCCATCCAGAATTGAGAGAGTTAATGCTCTTAAAAGCGAACAAAACTCACCATGTCCTGTTAAAGCTTCAGTTTGGAAGACCTTCTGTAGCGGGGGACAATAGATGACCAGCATCTGTCCCACCAGACTCAGGGACACCGCCAGAAGGAACATCTTGTTGGAGAATAGACCCACCTGGTGACAAGAACATCACAATGTGTTATGACAAGAACATCACAATGTGTTATTTTCTTCCAACTACTGTTAATAATTATCGTTTACTTTTTTTAAGTGTTTTATTTATGTTTACAGTAGTTGGCACAACAGCACTTCTCTTGGCACTTGTATAATAATTTAGCATTGATGTGTCGACAAATATTCTAGATGTAAAGGCAAAGTTAAGTTAAACCTTTTTCTGTCCTGCGCATACTTTAAAACAATTTCCATAGAAACGTATCCAGGCAATATGAGAGACGTACATTAGTGACGCAACACGCGTGACGCGTCACATATTCACGTCACCAATACCGCAGTGCTTAAAGGCTAAAGTATTCCACCAGAGCGTCCTTCCAGTGATGACGTACGGCGCTGACACGTGGTCCTTAAGTTGCACTGATTTAAGTTCGCTCAACGAGCTATGGAGCGGACTGTGCTTGCGATATCTCTGATGGGTAAATTCCGAAACGAGGAGATCCATCAGAGATCAAAAGTGACCGACTTGAAGATGGACTTGCTCTGTGACCGGCACGACAGAGCGTTGAACATATCGAAGAGCACAAAGCAGGTGAACTTCATCGTCGTGTCGCGAGGGGTGATCTTGTGTATAACTGGTATAGTTACCTGGAAGATGGACTTGCTCTGTGACCGGCACGACAGAGCGTTGAACATATCGAAGAGCACAAAGCAGGTGAACGTCATCGTCGTGTCGCGTGGAGTGATCTTGTTATCGGACATCTGTCAACAAAAAGATACATTTAATCAAAAAACCAATATTGTTGCCAGAAATGTTTGCGTGCAAAACATAGTCACATTGTTTTGTTAACTCTATTCTTCTTCTTCTTGTCGTGTCGATGGCAATGGGCAATCCTAAATTTGCGCAGCCCAATGGCCACGTCAATTCCTCTTTGGTTTGAGGAGGTCGTCCAGGGTGCGGGTGTTGGGACATCCGGGACAAGACAGCAGGTGCGCCATGGTCTGTAGGGAAGCGCCACATGCACAACGGTTAGTTCGTACATGTTCTCTCCACAGCTGCCCACATTAGTTCTGAGTCTGTTCAGTGACTTCCAGGTTGCCCACGGTAGTTCGTGTCCAGAAACGTGTTCGTGGCAGACACTCATTAGATGGGATGAAGGGGTTCGTGATCGGGTGTTTTTTCTGCCATAATGCTCTTCTTTCCTTCGATGGGCTCCCGCGCGTAGGTTTAGTGGTTCTAAGGAAGCTTTGGCGGCTTTTAAGCCAGTAGGGAGCAGGTTTGTGTCTGTAAAGGGGGTGCCTTTGGTCGGTCTCTTGTTTTTGTTTTTCAAGAGAGCAGTGCACGAAAGGAGCCTCCTCGAGTAGCGTAAATTGAGCTACAACAACCTATCACTCCAAATACGCCCGGCGCACCCTGGACAGTTAGACAGGGATCCAAGCTAACTGGCACCTTTCACCACGATGGCACATGCAAATTCAAATTGATTTTGACAGGTCGTTTTTTTAGGTATTGCTAGGTAATGTTTTTTTTTTTAGCTCTTCAGCCCATATTCTTACACTTTGATTTTTTTTCAAAGTATCTCTAAAGCAAAAAAAAAATGAAAAAACAAAAAAAGGTTGGAAAAAGGCGCGAACATGTGATGGCGTCGTTTTTTTGTTTTATTGAAAAAATATTGCATTTTGGGTGTTTTGATCAACAATAGTGATAAAATATTGTGAATTAAAATCGCCGTAACCAGTGTAGTGTGTTCTTCAATGAAACAAAAGTGCAGGCCGTGCATTTGCATGTGTTTTTCCTAACCCAACATTTTGTTTCGTGTTATGGATCTATCACTTTAGCACGAACTGACAGAACAGCGACTACGACAGGACTAATTCCTTCAGATGATCCTCAAGAGAGGATATACAAACACAGAGAGGAAAATAAACTAAAATAAGACCAGGCAATATGGGCAGTATGCCTTGCTTTAGTTAAGCACGTTTTTGATGCTTGGGAAGAAAAGCAAGACGCATTTGGTGTATTTTGTGACCTCTCGAAAAAACAAAAAAAGGTTGGAAAAAAGGCGCGAACATGTGATGGCGTCGTTTTTTTGTTTTATTGAAAAAATATTGCATTTTGGGTGTTTTGATCAACAATAGTGATAAAATATTGTGAATTAAAATCGCCGTAACCAGTGTAGTGTGTTCTTCAATGAAACAAAAGTGCAGGCCGTGCATTTGCATGTGTTTTTCCTAACCCAACATTTTGTTCGTGTTATGGATCTATCACTTTAGCACGAACTGACAGGACAGCGACTACGACAGGACTAATTCCTTCAGATGATCCTCAAGAGAGGATATACAAACACAGAGAGGAAAATAAACTAAAATAAGACCAGGCAATATGGGCAGTATGCATTGCTTTAGTTAAGCACGTTTTTGATGCTTGGGAAGAAAAGCAAGACGCATTTGGTGTATTTTGTGACCTCTCGAAAGCCTTTGATTGCGTTACTCATGAAACACTCTTATGTAAATTGGATCACTACGGAGTGAGGGGCAAATCTTTGGCGTTATTGAAGTCATATCTTAGTGATCGTATTCAAAAGGTAGACATTAACGGGGTAAAATCATGTGGAGCATTAGTTAAAATGGGTGTCCCACAGGGTTCCATATTAGGGCCCTTGCTGTTTTTAATTTACATAAATGACCTTCCTTATTTAGTTCAAGACTAAACGAAGATAGTATTATTCGCAGACGACGCGTCACTTATTTTTAAAGTTCATAGACGTAAAGATATCCTTGACGGCGCGAATACAACTTTATCACTAGTGCTTGATTGGTTTACTGTAAATAATTTCGTTTTAAACGCAAAAAAGACAAAATGTATAAAATTTACGTTACCAAATGTAATTCAAGTGGATGGTAATTTGCTTTTGCAGGGGTCCAAGATGGAGTTAGTTAACGAAACTAAGTTTTTGGGCATTACGGTAGACTCTCGTCTTCAGTGGGGTCCCCACATAGAAGCCCTATGTGGTAGACTTAGTTCGGCCGCATACGCTGTTAGACGCATAAGACAAATTACTGATGTAGATACAGCTAGACTAGTCTATTTTAGTTACTTTCACAGCATTATGTCATACGGCATGCTGTTATGGGGTAGAGCCGCGGATACAGACGCAGTCTTTGTTTTGCAGAAGAGAGCAATTCGGGCTATTTATAATATGAAGCACCGGGATTCATTAAGAGAAAAGTTCAAAGAAATTAATATATTAACGGTTCCTTGTGAATATATTTACCAAGTCCTTAGATATGTCAGAAAAAATGTTGAGTCTTTCCCAAGGCTTGGTAAGCAACATTGCAAGGAAACCAGAAATAAGCATAAATTGGCTTTTCCAAAAATCAGACTCGCTAAGGTGAGTACTTCTTTCGTAGGACATGGTATAAGATTTTACAATAAACTTCCAAAGGAGGTCCTTACTTTGTCAGAGAATAAGTTTAAACTGTATATTAAGCAGGGCCTATTGAAAAAGGCATATTATAAAATAAATGAATATTTGGATGATGGTGAAGCATGGTGTTACAGTGATAATGATAGTAAGTTATAATTTAATTAAATAGTATAATTTCTTAACTTATGATTCCTCTAAGGTGTAAACATTAATTGATTACAGACTGTAAAAGGAAAAGGACTATATGAGACAGGTAGACGAAGATATATGTTTTTCTTTTTTTTCATTAACCTGAATTCCTGCTGTCTTGTATTTTCTTATCCCTTGGTTAAAGTAGATATAAGTCATATATTGTATAGTATAAGTTTTATGTTGAAAAAAAAGACATGATCTTGCTAAGTTTCTTGCCCTTCTTCTTAGCAAGACTAATCGAATGGGCGGAGGTAGACATGTATTTATATATGTAACCTATTAGTATGTAGTATATAGGATGGGATTTGGTCGGCCGCCTGGATTCGTGCTGGGGGCTCGGTTGGTGATCATTGAACCTTGTTCCTGGTCCCTGGCCGGGTCTCCGGTATGGGTTCGGGCGGCTGATTGGATTTTACCTTGTATAATATATATTTTACCTATCATTTTAATCGTAAATATATTGCTACATAAATTAAATAAACCTTTAATTTAGTTCATATACATTTATTATTTTATTACATATATTTTCTTTATTAGATTAAATTTGACGTGTAAAAGTGTATAATTATATCTATACCTGCTTTGCAAAATAAACTATTTGAATTTGAATTGAATTTGAATTTGAATTTAGCCTTTTCCATAAAGGAAAGAAACCGACAAAATAGTAGTTTATGCTACAAGGGCGAAAACGAATAATTACGTAACCGAGTAATTTATTGCTCTTACGCCCGTGTATCATACTACGTTTTTCAATGCATAGTGTGAGTAAATAAAACAAATATAATCTTGGGAACTTTAAATTATATTTGGCTCAAAAGGACTGTATCCAGAGCCGTTAAACAGTGGAGAAAAAAAAGTATAACATTTATGCTACACAGGAAAGGCTGCAGGTTAGCCAACCAATATAAATGTAAATAAATAAATAAATAAATAATAATAATAAAGCCCTAGGGCAAAATAATTGACATTCTGATCGGTTTTGATGCATAAAAAGTGGGCCTTTACGAGCACTTGCATTGAAAAAAATTAAACGTGTTAGTGATAAGCATATAAATACATCTCAATGGATTTTTAATTATCTAACCAAACACAAATGAAAACTTGTTGATTGTGGCTTCTGAATTAATTATTCCATCAGCCCCATCCCGACCATGCAATGACTGATTGACGCAATAGTGATTCAATTCGTCTGTTCGTTTTGTTTGTAAAGCTAACCCTACAATAACCTTTTACATCCAGAACACCAACTTGCTTCGGCTTTTAACCCTAAGACGAGTACATTTAGTTATAATTATAATACATTGGTATTGTAGTTAAATTAGTGTGTTTTCGTTTATTATTTGGTAGTAAGTATTAAGTTGGCACACATATGATTACTGTTTTTCTTTTTTATGTATTCCTGATCATCTTTTGGTTTGGTTGAAGAAATCTCTCATAGAAATAAGCTCGCCGCTGTACACGATTTTCTTTTTACGTGAGTAATTGAATATTTTTTGTGTACAATGGTATCGATTCGGTGTAACACGTGTTAACTTATTTGACAGGACTAAACATATTTTAAGTGTTCTGTCATTTTCTTACTGTAAGGAAAAGACAAAGACGGGACGCTTAAATAAGGTTAGCCCTATCAAATAAGTTAAGTCGTAGAATTAAATGAGACTTGAGGATAATTTATGATTTATATAAAAACGGCTCACCTCAATACGTGTTATGATCGGGAAAGCCGACCAGTTTCAGCAGATTTAGACTGCCTTCATCTGGGCGAGTAAAGACAAAGAGTTATTTGTGCCACGTAAATTTCGCGAATCCATAGAAATAAGCCGACGTCCGAATTTCAATAGAGACAGTGGTTGGGCTTTGCCCGCGGTGTGGAAACCTGTGCTAAAAACAATTAGCGGATCACTCACAGACTTTAGTGAAAGTGACGCAGATACTATAAGTTCCGCGTGTTTATCGTTGTTTGGTGTCACTCCGGTAATTAATAACGCAAGCCAGGAAGTAACTAATTGTGCGGACGCCCTACTGGTCCGACCACCAATACCATCTGCACCGATGTCATCCCGAGCCCTGCGAGCCGCAGCCCGCAGTGTGAGGCTTAACGTCGTCGCGTAAACGTCCTTACTCGCCCAGATGAAGGCAGTCTAAATCTGCTGAAACTGGTCGGCTTTCCCGATCATAACACGTATTGAGTTGAGCCGTTTTTATATAAATCAAGTTAAGTCGTGTTACACCGAATCGACACCATTAAAGAACAATAAGAATATTTTACCTCTCTATTGAAAACCCATAGCGTGCCGGCTATAATAATAGCGGCTGAGAGCAGCACGTTGATCAATAAACTGCGAGATATGATGCGTCGTTTGGTGTCGCGCGGTTTGCGGGCCACCACCTCGTGGTCCACGGGTTCGACGCCCAGAGACTGGGCTGGGGGACCTGTGGACAAGAGTAAAGTTTAGTTTGTATGAAAGCTTTTTAATGTCCCTCTTTATTTTCAATATAGTTCAAATAACAGATCGCAGATTGTGGCTCGAATCTATCTGACAGATTAGCATATTTTGCAATAATAATATCCAAAAAAAATACATGAAAAGTATAAAGGAAGCTGGACGAAGATGTTGAATTCAACTGTTAGGAACACAAAATTTAGGGAAATCCGCCGAATGAAAAAAACGTGGAAGACGCATTTCTACCAAAGTGTAATTCTAAAACGGCACCAGAGACTGAAAAGGGCAAAAGGCTCATGATTGGTTCGTAGTGTTGTCATGCGACACAAGGCCAGCCGTGATTGGCCGATAAAATACAAATTCCATACAAAATTCTGTTCAGCACACTTCATCGTGAGGTAATTTTTCAGCTCTAATCAGACTTCTATGTTTTTTTCGTTCACTGGAGAAATCTAAACCTTTGACGGGCCTATACGCCGATTACTCGCCATTCATAATACAAAACTCACAAGATTTGCATAGCGTTTAGAAAATTTGGCATTCCCATTAAATCCTTAAGCTGCGACAGAAATTCCAATATAAACCTCATGAAAAAGACATTAAAGTCCATATCTCAGTACTTACCGTCCATAATAATATTGATCCAGAGGATTTGCATAGCGTTCAAAGGATTGGGTATTCCCATCAGAGTGGCCAAAGCGATCAAAGACAAGGCTGCGATGGATGTGGACAGTTGGAAACGAACGAAGTTGCGGATGTTGTAGAAAATGCACTTCCCTTCTTCGATCGCAGCACTGGAAACCAAACACTTTTATATAAAGTTCGGGGCTTTATAACAAGAAACAGATGGTTCGATTTAAATATAAGTGAAAATGCCGTTTCTGGCGTTAGTCGAAAACAAGGCTTGTAATTGTTTCGTCTTCAAAAAACCGTGTTGTTCTGCACGATATTTACAAAGTAAAGGCTTCGCCGAATAGAACGCGCTATAGCGTCGAATTGTAATGTACTATGACGGTATAAGCTGTCAAACAGAGCACCGGCGCTAGCAGCACGCAACGCTCTATCGTGGCCAGACCTGCCCCCCTATTCTGTATCTTTAGTTGCCAACTGGACTGGGTGCGTATCATCAAAAACATAGATATAAACAGAAATTTCAAAATTGCCTTTACTGGGTATTGAACTATTTACGAACTGTGTCGTCACTTCAAGTGCGAACATATCCTTAGACAATCGGAATTCGATATTATATCTATGTTTTTGATGATAGGCACCCAGTCCGGATGGCAACTAGAGATACATAATAGGCCCGCTGATCAACTTTGTTCGTGGCCGTGGAAAATACCTACGGGGATACAAGGTGTGAACGAGAACGAAAACCACTGTTTTCTTTCTCGCTCAGTCTTACCCGTAATAACAATTATTAATTTGTAACGTGCATTGTTAACACTAGCCTAAAAGAGATGGTCAGAATCGGCCTTAACCGCGTACATGAAATAAATTTATACTATAATTTCTGTTAGATTTATTCGTAGCTAGTTTCACTTTCATAATAACACGGACACACATATTAAAATAATATAAGTACTTAATGTCGCAGCCAGTCATGAGAGCGAACACCGAACGAAACGAAAGGGCGCCATCTACCAAATAGTCCACAAACTACGCTTCCAGCGTGCTTTGATAGAGTCATGCGTGACGCAATCGGCAGTCACAGCTTTTTATTTCACGATTCATGCTTTTCTTCTGGATTCTGATAGAGATTACATTACGACTGACATTTGAGCATGACCCTTTTAAATATATCAGAATCATCGTGAAACATTGTTACAACTATGAACGTTTCAAACGCGCTTAAGTTTATTTTCGTAATGCCATATGAAAATAACCTCAAAATAAAAACTATTTATCATAAAAAAATATTATAAGATGGTGTCCGTTTTAAATGGATAGTCAAACCGTGTTATTTTGAATTTGTTCTTTATCATTGACCACAATATATTTGTGTACACTCTTAAGGCATTTTGCTTATGGGGAACTGACCGTCTCCTTTGCTGGTTAATACATCAACTCCTATGCTCGAGCGGTTATAGAGTCCGGATACATCGTCTTCGTGATCAACAGGTACAAGGTTCGAACCCGATACAACCTCTCACTAAGTTTGTTTTTCTGATTTTCTGTTTTTATTTGACGCCAACGCCATCTGTCTTCTAGCCCCCAACTACAATAAATTACGGTCCCTCTTTATTTGTATGGAGTTGATGTTCTTCTCGTGAGTAAAAGGTGTTCTGTGATTGTGGCGCTCAGACGCTCTGACGCCAGGCCTTGTATTTTTTTACAGAATTGATTTTAGCGTCCGCCTGAAGTTTTACATTATGACTGAAAATAGGTCTGAAAACTGATAAAATTGGTTCGAAAATACCTCTTATATAATATGAAGGATACTTCTTATAAAAACATAGTACCTAATAACGGCAAAAATAAACTTTCCAAAGACTGAGCGATCTGCACTGCGCGTGAATGCAGTGAATGCGCTCTGGTGCGTTAAGGAGCGTTAAGCATTTAGTGTGACATCAAAGAGCGCGACGCGACGTTAAAACGCGACGCTATTGACGCTTTAAGAGGGCGCCGAGCAAAATAATCTAAAACGACAATCACTGTTAAATTGATTTATTGAATAATATTTCAATGACAAATAAATAAAATATATATTTATTATCACAGAGAATGTATCTACACTTCCGCCGCAGCGAATATTAAAAATAACTTATGGTGTAAGAAACAAATCTATCTAAAGTAGGCCCAAAATCTAAAAAAGGTATTGGGGTTTTAGTCATTTCAATAACTTAACTGTCGAATTTTGTCTCAACCCCAATTCAAGACAATCACAAACGTTACAAAATACAATTGGGCCGTTTCACATTTTTAAAATTTTGTCTGGTAAATTAAATATGATTTTTTCTGTTAAATTCAATAAAAACGACCACGATAAAATTCGACCACGAGAGAACAAGCGAGGTGTCTAATCGTTCTACGCTCGGCGCAGCCTTAACGCGGCGCTAAATACGCGTTCAATTTGGCGAACCTTTAGGGCGCTCTTATCCCAAAATCAGTCATTTCAAAGTCAAATAGAACTTTCAAATATCGTCTAAAACTTCCAAAAAAAAATACGAAATATAGTTCGAACCTTTATCTAGGTCTTCCACGCATGTGTTACACGATCAGATAAACTTTACTTGATAGAAATAATTTACGAACACAGCATGTAATAAGACCTTTCAAATCATGTCATTTTCATAATTCCACTCTTTTATTAACGAAACATATCTGGTAATATTGCTCTTTAAATGTTCTAGGTCGACCACGTAAGTGGGTTTTAATAAACATATCCCTTATTTTTAAACAATTTAAAAACCGATAAAAACAACGAACGTTATTTTACTCCTTACACGTAAAGAAAAAGACAGAGAGTCACTCTTCTGGGATAAGAGCGCCTTAAAGCATGAAATAACACAACTTTGCTTGAAAAGCCTAATTGACGTTAAACCATGCTCGCCTTATGTCAAAAATCACATTCATTTAATACTTTTATAAAAAATATAAAAAAGATTATTATAACTCGCGTGAGCTGACATACTAAATTATTATATTATTATAGTTAATAGTGTTATTTTGTAGATTTATAAGATAAAATAAGTCAAACACATCCTATCATATTAGGTTGCATTCCTGTAATGGTAGGTGTACGTTGGGAAATAAATAAATAAAATTATTATATATCACGTGTAATTGTTTGACAACGACGGTGAACGCCGCGTCGTCGTCCTAAGAACGACACTCGCCTTGATAATGCCAAAATTGTATCGGTGAAACGGTTGGCATATAGTCAACAACAATCACACGTGAGTGTTCAAGCCGTATGTAATAATAATTTAGTATGTCAGCTCACGCGAGTTTTAACAAATTATGTCATTTTTTTTTTGCGTATGAATGAGACAACATTAAGCTAACAGCAACATTAATTTAATTTTTGAAAAGTGTCAGCTGTAAAAAAATATTACGAATCTTATCATGGAAATGGATGGCATTTCGGACGAACTGAAACTGAAAATAAAAATTAATTTAATTCGTAGATGTAAAACCTTAAAATCAACTTTCAAACAAATCATTGAAATACGAGTATCTATTGAATAACAGGAATTATGAACTCATGAATCTGTGAGAAAATTTCAACAATTTCATATGTAAAGACCTATTATAATACTCACATGATAGTAGCGAAGTCATCGTCAACCAGTATCATATCGGCGGCCTCCTTACAAACGTCGGTCCCGTTCTGCCCCATAGCGATGCCGATATCGGCCCGTTTCAACGCTACCCCATCGTTCACGCCGTCTCCTGTCATACCCACTATATTACCGAGTCTCTGTAAAGACTTTACGATGGACAGCTTGTGTTTTGGAGTTACGCGGTAGAATACGCTGACCTGAAAAATGTAACATTTAATATCAATTTAATTACAATTTAATTTAATTACAAGGTGAAATTAATTTACGCAGCTAAATGGATACTGACGACTCGGTAAGTGTTAAGGTTCGATGACGTTACTTCGCGACCGACCATTGAAGTGACAAACCACCACCAACCACCATAATTCCATATGGTGGTTCGTAGTGGCCTGAAGTTAGCTGCACAATCACGTTTGACAGCCAATTTTTGACGTTTGTTGAGGGTCGTGACCGAAAAGTGGGTGTTTTTGGCGGAAAATAGTGCTTTATTGTGATGTCATTATGTCAATTAAACTTAATTTTATATATATTTACCTATGTTTTCTTTTTCAATTTTTAAATAATTGTTATAAAATATGTAAGTATTTCTAGTTTTACCCAAAATTTGATTACAAGCGGCCTTACAATGTAAAAAACACACCTTCACACTCTCATGCATTACACACCACACTCACAAATATACACATACTCATCCTCCCTAGTAGCTTTTCAAAACTGATCCCAAGACTTCGGTCGTAGGGCTAGGGAATCTCAGTCACACCTATACACACCACCCCTCACTTATTCACATACATTATTACCTAATCATATATTGTGTTAATTAAGCTAAATAAATAAGCTAATCATAAGTTTGCTGTCCACTATGGAAGAGCGGAGTCTCCTACTACAGGTATTATTTTACTTAAAAGGAGGCTCCAACAACCTGCAAATACCTATGATTGTGTTAATGAAATAAATAAATTTGTATTTGTATTTTGTATTTGTATATTTGTCATAACCACTCTCATCATCGTAAAAACATTAAAAAAAAACTTACATTCTCAATAATCCTGTCTAAATCCTCGTCGCAAATAGAATCCAACTGGTCACCAGACAGAGATTGTGAGTGAAGAACATCCAAGCCGATCATTTGAGCTGCAATCAGAGTTGAATTGGGGCCATTAAGAAGCGCCATCACGCGTAAAACTCCATACAAACGCTATCACAAAATTGTAAGGTGTCTATGGCATTTATTATAATATTTTAGGCTGAGTCTATTGACATTATCTAGATCTATGTTTAAGTGGAACTAAAAATTGTGAAATTTGTGTAATATCTTAACAACAACCCCTAAAATAAGTAAATTCAGCGTTCTTTTTTTACCAATACTTCGAAAATGTTATCTAGATTAATAATAACCAAAAATGAATAAAAAACGTCCACAATCTTGCCAAAACCATGTTTCTTCTGAAACAATTTTTTAATTTTGCGGCCGCGACGTAATCGGCACGATTATATTGTCTTCGCAAGTTTCAAGGAGCGTGCATACTATAGCGAAATGAAACAGCATGATATTTGGCCGCGCGCACAACTTAGTTGGTCGCTTCATGATGTCTGCTCTTAAATACCCCACCACAAAAGTTCTATATCTACTTTACAAGTTTTGTAACTTCTCACCATTTAGCAGGACACATACGTACAAATCTCGTTAGTGTTTTCCGCAACTCTACCGATTTAAAAAGTCATTTAATGTTGACAAACACTGAATATCTTACAAGGTGTACAGAAAGGGGAACAATTCTTTTAATTTTGATGTGTACTTAAAATACTTTAAACATTTAGTGGACAAAAGAATACTTTAGTAGTTTTTTTTTTACATAACGTATCGTCTTGACTCTTGACATGCATTTCACCACCGTACCCGAAAACACCCCTGACGCCACGGGGAATAATGTCGTGACGATGTTGTACCGAGTGCAAATGGACAGTCGCCTTTAAATGAAATCAAATAATCTACTGCTGATAACTTTCCCAAAGAATCATACCTGGATATACCAGACATACAGTACCCGGCGGTAAATAATGCACATCGTAGAGCGTCGTCTCTGTCACCGGACTGTTAGTACTTCGTGCGGCGGAGATGACGCTACGATACGATGTGCATTATTTATTGCCGGGACCTGTACCAGGCTACTTACACCCGGGAGAGAGGAAAGTTTAAGAGGAAAGTCTACATACCAACAGCGAGAGCGGTAGGCTTGGCGTCGCCAGTTAACATCTTAACGGTCACGCCCCCTCGCCTCAACGTCGCCACCGCGTCCCGCACGCTGGGCCGGGGCGGGTCGCACACACCGCAGACACCAGTGTAAGTGAGAGACTCGAGGGACGCGCCGCGAGCCATCGCCAGTATGCGGAGGCCTAGAAAAAATGCCGAGTCTTATAGAATAGAATATAATAGTAGTTTATGCTACAAGGGCGAAAAGGAATAAATTACGAAGACGATTTAAAACACGAGCGTAGCGAGTGTTTTAAACGTAACCGAGTAATTTATTGCTTTTACGTCCGTGTATCATACTACGTTTTTCAATGCATAGTGTGAGGAAATGAAAACAAATATAATCTTGTGAACTTTAAATTATAATTGGCTCAAAAGGACTGTATCCAGAGCCGTTACACAGTGGAAAAAAAAGTATAACATCTATGGTACACAGGAAAGGCTGCAGTTTAGCCAACCATTGTAAATAAATTAAAAAAATAATAATAATAAAGCCCTAGGGCAAAATAATCGACTTTTTGTTCGGTTTTGATGCGTAAAAAGTGGGCCTTTACGAGCACATGCATTGAAAATTAATTTCGCAAGAAGGGAGTACAGTACAAGTTACAAGAATTTAAGCTTAAAATATAAGTTACACATAAAGTACTAATAACAAATGTACGCTGTTATCCTAGATAGGATTTTACGTCTGTAGAAAGGAATAACAGCCTTCCTTGGAGGACAGAATGGGGTAAAAAACATAATGTAGGTACTTACTTAATCGGCTTAACAACATTAACTAGGTATAGGTAAAAGAGAGAGAAAAAGCTATGTAAATAAAGGTATAATTTAAGATGTTGGATGTATGGATATATATGTATATATATAATATGTATGTGTATGTGTTATGTGTATGTGTATGTAGGAGAGAGATAAAAGGTGGGTGCATGCGTGGCACGCATTCGAGATTGTATGGGTTTGAAACATAGGTTTAGGAGGCTGTCTGTTTATTAAAATATCCACATGTTATGTATAAGTTTTCATGAAGTTTTCAGTTTCATAATATGTATTCTTCATAAGGAATAAGCAAAGTTTATTATTAAAGTTAATTATATTAATAACGAGGTAATCCGTAAATGGGTAGGTGTAAGTTTATTTTGTTATACAGGTATGGCCCGAGATAAAAGAGAAATCGCCGTACTACGAGACAAAAACACGCTTTTTAGGGCATGTAAGTGTACTCCGGTGTTTTCCTTCACCGTTTAGCAAATGGTAGTATACAGATACTATCTAATGCTGAATCGAACCCGGAGCCTTGGTGTCCTACCCACTGACCAACAGCTTCTCAAATTAAAAAGCTATAGAATTAAATGAGACTTGAGGATAATTCATGATTTATATAAAAACGGCTCACCTCAATACGTGTTATGACCGGGAAAGCCGACCAGTTTCAGCAGATTTAGACAGCCTTCATCTGGGCGAGTAAAGACGTTTACACGACGACGTTACGCCTCACACTGATGTCTAAATCTGTCTAAGTCTAAATCTGGTGAAACTGGTCGGCTTTCCCGATCATAACACGTATTGAGGTGAGCCGTTTTTATATAAATCATAAAAAGCTATAAATAAAACTAAAGTTTTTGATACTCCTGCGCACAGGTGAAATAAGCAGTTGTCGCTTTAAGGTTTAACGTCAGTCGCTTAGCATAAAGTGCATAACTTAACTTTGTTTTTCTTATTTAGAAGTTAAAAAATTAAAAACCGTTTGGTATGTGGCAATGGGGTCTACTTTTATAAAGGCCACCAGTTGGCGCCACTGGCACGTAAGGTATATGTCAAAGGTTTGTTAGGTTAGATTCACATAGAAGTTCAATTTTTTGTTTTGCTTATCCATATAATATTTTTTTTTTTTCTTTCTTAAATGCGAATAAACAATGCCGCAATGATGTGCAGTTCCATTATGTTCCAAAACGAAAGGAGGACTTAAGACTTAAGACTTAAGTGCCTCAGTGGCGCCACCTGACGTCGATAGTAGCCCTCATTGACACCAATAGTTCAGTATTGGTGAGGTTTATAAAGCATTCGTTTAAAATTTAATGAACAATTAGTCATGATATTGTCCAAAAAATGTTAAAAAACATATAATATATTTTTATTGTCGATTGAGGTGTCAATCTCTATGGCTAAACGTTTCATTTCACGGATCATGTATTTAGATATGATTCTATCGTTTTTTATTTATTTATTTATTTATTGGTTTGCCAACAGACATACATCATAACTAGTAACTTATCTAAGGACATATGAAAAGGGTTTGAGATGTAGCCCAATTACAGGCAAACACAGCTTTTTACAATGAGTTCAAGAAGGAAGGAGATGCCCATCTAAACATTTTCCCAAACTACAATCGGCACCACACTTTATGACCCCTCGGACGTTAGTATATCTCTCTCTTTCATACATCATATATTTCTTTCATATTTTTCTCTCTGTCTCGCTGGTACTAACTTCACTCGGGTTTGGCGCGAACATGAATGCCGCGTTGCGTAGGTGTGCGATGTAACCTTGTACGTGCGTATATGAATCCTTAATTTCTTTTTTATGGTAATAAGTCAGTTCCACACCGATATACACATACAATTTTAATTATGTTACTTGCAATTTACAATAATCACTTTCGCTATTTGTGTACATATTTTTTAAGATACAATTGGCATTCAATCCGACTGCTACAAAAATCCATAAAGGCCCTATAGCACCAGTTTCGAGCCGAATTGAGATTCCGCTACTGAATTGCATACCTAGATTAATATGATTATAATGATAACGATTATTTTTTTACATGACTTCCCATAAAAAAGCGTTATGTTTTCATGTATGTATGTAGGTATGTACACGATTGCCCAAAAAAGAGTTTTCTATTTTCAGGGCACACGACCGTCCAAAAAGAGTTATACATATTTTCAGGGTTCATATATGTATGTAACTAACTTACTTACTCGTCGTGGTCGGGTAAAAAGCTAGATAAATGAAACTAAGTTTATTCCATTAGACTGCTAACCAAATATTATCCTAAAAAAAAATAGCTCTCTAGTATTATCCAGGCCGAAGTTATTATTAGATTTATTGACATCAGAAAAATGTTTTCGTGGTATTTTACTTCTGAAAATAAAGTTCATTATTTAATTTCATTATTTTTTTTCATCTAATTTTTAGTTTCCTATGATTATTATATTTTTCTAGTATCGTATATTAAGTTCCCCTTAGCAAAATTTTAAATTTCCTACATAAGTTTCTAAGACAAAAATAAAATACAGGTTTATAAAAATGACGCCCGTACAAAGTTGCTTTTGTTCAAACTCGCGTGAGGTGGTAGCGAACATCATGGCCGCCATTATGGACTTCGATAATATAATTATCGCTTCGAAAATGGTTTATTTAGTTGTTAAACAAGCAAAAAACATGATGTACGGTTACTTTCTGATGATACGATATCCCATCTGGCTTTTTAAAATTTTTTTCATAGTTTTTGCAGTCTTTTACTGTGCAACAAGGCATTTTTAATAGAAGTTCAAACACAAACACACTGCACAATCTCCCGCGGAACACTGAGTCGCGCTTGTGCTAAATTGGCATTTTAGCACTTACGCACTGGGGTCATTTACTCGCTTCGTTGGCCTGGTCCTTACCTTTAGGTCAATGGCTTTTTAACATAGAATGACAGTATCGCTCGATAGTCGATACAACGACTACTATCTAGCTTGATAACACTATGCTTAATTTTATATTTTTTGTAATTATATGCTTATAATCGAATGAGATTTTTGCTTACATCTTGTTATAATTATACCATTGCATTTTGAGACATTGGTATCGATTCGGCATAACACGTCTTAACTTGTTTGACAGGACTGACCTTATTTTGAGCGTCCTGTCTTTTTCTTTCTTTATCGAAAAGACAAGGACAGAACGCTTAAATTAAGTTTAGTCCTGTCAAATAAGTCAAGATGTGCTTCACCGAATCGGTACCATTGTTAAATCAATGTAGTGTTTTTATAATCTAGGTAAAAACACTCACCCATCCTGCCAATATTATAAGCTTCGGCCATAAAATCGTTTTGCTTGTCCTTCGTCATAGCGGCGAAGTTTCCACTGCTGTCGATGTACTGGGTGCAAAGTGGCAGAACCTTTTCAATGGCTCCTTTCACGAATACTTCCTCCTTCAGTTTGGTGGAATCGGTGAACTTTGGTGCGCATTTCACTACCATCATTTTTGTTTCGGAACTGCGAAATAAATGCAAGTTGTAAACAGTCTGCAACCTTCAAATAAACCCACATACTGTACTGATCATACTGCACAACTCTCTGAAGAAAAATAACCGCGCAAACCTTTAGAGAAAAATATATTTAACTGTAATTTAAGGGAGACCGAGTCGTATCCTCTAAGAAAATAATTAAACTACGAGACTAATTGTGAATACAATGGTACCGATTCGGTGAAGCACATCTCAACTTATTTGACAGGACTAAACTTAATATAAGCGTTCTGTCCTTGTCTTGTCGATAAAGAAAGAAAATGACAGCACGCTTAAAATAAGTTTAGTCCTGTCAAATAAGTTAAGACGTGTTATGCCGAATCGATACCATTTTCAAACTCTTGCTGTATAAACCTCACTAATACTGAACTATTGGCGTCAAATGCCACAGACGAAAATGGTTTCAAATTTAAATTTCTAAACAAGAAAAACAAAATTGGTAGCGCGCTTGTCTTGATAACAAGAGGTCGCAGGTTCGAATCCTGGCAAGGGGAATATTTTCAAATTCTTGTCTTTGGATTTGTTTCTGATTGATCTTTTCTGGTCTGTAATGCACTCTAATAATATTTAGAGTATTCACAGCGATGGATTTCGCAAAATAAACATAATCTAAGAAAAAAAAAGTTAAGTTATACACTTTGCGCTAAGCTAAGTTTAACCTTAAGACCAACTGAAAAGTGTCGGAATTCGGGACCTCTGAATTCTCACCTGAACGGTATCTCATTAAGGCGAGTGTACTGTTCTCTGACGTCATACATGCCGTTCTTCATGGCACACGCCAATAACGCGCCCTCTGTAGGTTGACCCATTAGCGTCTCGTCTCTAATGATAGCATTGTTGCATAACACTCCGACCTGAAAACAATAAAAAGGGGGTTGTGCTTAAGGCGATATGCAAAAAATATACGGGTTTCTTTTCTGTGTATGTCTTGACATACACGGAAAATTTTAGTAAATTTCTGGTATATGCATTTTGACTATATAATCTAGGGTTTTGAAATTGGAAAACATGTTTGGATAAATTTTCCTCGATAGAAATAATTGTTGAAATGAGGTCTTCAAACACACTTTTTCTCCTCGTTTGACGAATAGGAACCAAACACAAACATATTTTTCAATGCATGTGCTCGTAAAGGCTCACTTTTAATGCATCAAAACCGAACAAAAAGTCGATTATTTTGCCCTAGGGCTTTATTATTATTATTTTTTTATTTATTTACAATGGTTGGCTAACCTTCAGACTTTCCTGTGTACCATAGATGTTATACTTTTTTTTCCACTGTTTAACGGCTCTGGATACAGTCCTTTTGAGCCAATTATAATTTAAAGTTCACAAAATTATATTTGTTTTCATTTCCTCACACTATGCATTGAAAAACTTAGTATGATACATGGGCGTAAAAGCAATAAATTACTCGGTTACGTTTAAAACACTCGCTACGCTCGTGTTTTAAATCGTCCTCGTAATTTATTCCTTTGCGCCCTAGTAGCATAAACTACTATTATTAGGTGTGTTTCAACAATATCTAGAGATTTGAAATTTGTAATTTTACTAGCTATTTTAGTAGTTTGAATAAAAATATAAAACCAACTTTTTTCCCTTTTGCCCTGAATCCGCCCCTGTCGCAATGCGCGATTTTTCGCTTGGAGTGACAGTGACAAAAATAAAATTCGCATAGCCTCTTAGGACCACACGACAGAAGTGACAACTTCATCAAGGAGAGGCAGAGAAGCGTTGGCTATATCTCTCTCGCTCCCTTACTCGATTCGAGCCGACTTTACCCGAAAGAGCGTTACATAGCCGAGCGTGACGCCTCAGTCTTGTTCGGTGCCCACAAAAGAAGTGCTCAGCGCGCCTAAATAAGTTTTCACTTCAAAAACCGTACAGATCAACAAAATAGATAAGTAAACAGCGGAACCACTTTGATTTAAAGACAGACGTGATATATGAGGAATACTGTGCATATTGGGTGCTTACCTATGAAATTGGCAAAATTTTCTTTAAAATTTTCTTACAGGAGTTCATAATTCCTGTAATTCAATAGCTATTTCTAATGTTTGTTGATTTCAAGGTTTTACATCTACGTATAAAATTTTATTTTTATTTTTATAGAATATATTCTATTTTATAGAATAGCTTTATTTCATTTTTGCTCACCACTAAAAACTACTAACAAAAATAGCAAATAGGTCTCCACTCAGCATGTGTCACGACTTTAAGTATTCATTATAATGAATAATGAATAGTTTAATACTTAATTATAATGAATAATGAATAATTATAATGAATACTTAAAGTCGTGACACATGCTGAGTGGAGACCTATTTGGTATTTTTGTCAGTAGTTGTTAGTGGTGAGCAAAAATCCAATAAAGCTATTCTATTCTATAAATTTACTCTGTATAATCAGTAAACCATGAGGTGTAAATTGCAAAGCAGGGGACCTAAAAAGGCCAACTTGGGTGAATCATGAAATGATTTGAAAGTAGGATAGAGTCAGAATTTTTTCACGCGTGCAAAAGAGACGGCATTAGAACAGAATCATAACATGATTCATCCAAAGCGGCCTTTTTAGAGGACCTGGTCACATATAAATCTTGTACATTGGATATGACACGTAGTATCGTAGCGTCATCTCTGTCGCACTACAATGTTTTTCACGTGGCATGAGTTCCTTGGCATTTGGAAGTTTTCGTTGCATTTCTGATCGGGTGCATTTATTTGCTTGTACTTTGAACGAGTTCACACAGGCTGCTTTAAAATTGTGTGTACCATAGTTTTATATTATTATTATAGAAGATTGTTGTTTAACTATACTGTTGCATTGGGACCTGTCCTGTAATGATAGTTTAAGTTTGGTAAATAAATAATAATAATAATAATAATGTTGACACATCTTTTGGTCTTCTAAGCCTTATCTTCATCGATTGAGATTAAAACCAGGCACCGGGAATTAAGGGGCACTGAAGTTGAAAACAGCCCCGAAGACACGGGTTCCATTCTTTGAAGGAACCCAAAAATCTTACCTCCAGCATGGAATAAACGCCCATCCTCGCGATATCTGAATCCCTCCCTTTGTACGCCCTCAAGGAAATATCCCCACACGCATTGTACCCCGCGCCAGTCACTTCCGCAATATGGCCGCCGGAAGTGGAGATTGTCGTCACTGTCATCTCGTTCTTTGTTAGGGTTCCTGAAAGAAACAAACGTATACTGAAACTACGACCTGATTTTACTTAAATTTTACTTTCCAACGGATTTGAGTCTTTATTCAGTTGACATATTAGGTATTTACATATTATGAAATTGCTGTTTTCTATAGAGAATTTGAAGGAAACTCAATTTTCAGTACTAACATTTTTGCATTTTTTTAGGAATGCAAATCCAAATTATGTAATTTTTCATGTGTATGAATGAGACAACATTGAGCTAACAGCAAAATTAAATTTCATTTTTGAAAAGTGTCAGCTGTAAAAAATTATTACGAATCTTATCATGGAAATGGATGGCATTTAGGACGAACTGTTTTTGAAGCTAAAATTTTTATAATCAAACTGAAAATAAAAACGAAATTTTATACGTAGATGTAAAATCTTGAAATCAACTTTTAAACAAAAAACAAATAAATTAAATAGCTATTGAATTACAGGAATTATGAAGTCATGAATCTGTAAGAAAATTTCGGCAATTTCATATGTAAAGCCTATTATTATAAGAGAATCGTTGTCAAAGGTAGTTGGTATTTTTTTTTGTCTCATTAATTATGCTTGGACACTACTACGGCGCCTCATGGAAAGCGTCAATGAGACCTAGGATGAAGAGCAGTCGCCCATAAAATACCTAATAATTTGAATAACCGCTTATTCTATACAGCTTCTTATGAAAGAACAGGAATCGCTTATTGTAAAAAGAATACGTCTGAACTTATGCAAAGAACCTGCGCACAACATGATTATCGGTCTCTTCGGCGGAAAGGGGTAGGGAACGACGCGACGGGGGAAATGCGCGCCGCACGGCTCCGGCCGCTAAGCTATTGGCTGTTTGTTTCCCGCGCATTTCGCTATTGGCTCGTCAGTCGACGTTTGTTTGCTGTGCTGCGTCCAAACGTCCATTTTGCTCTCAAAGTACAGTCGCACACAAAAGTTTATTCATTCTGATTGTGATGGTTTTACATAGAAAAGAAAAAAAGATGATTTATGACGTATTGTGTTATATGAAGAAAGACGCTAGAAACACAAGTTTGAGAAAGTGTATAAAACAAACCGCCGAGGCAACGAAGACTTCCAAATCTACTGTTATGCGGATAATAAAAGATACGAAAGATTCAGAGTTTCTCACCGTATTTCGAACTCCTGGTAAGAACAAAAGACTAAAACAGAAACCGATAACAGATATCGATGATTTTGACAAGGGTGTTATTAAAAGGATATACACAATTTTTATGTAACCGAGAAAGAATTGTCTACTATAAAGAAGTTAAGACTAAAATTACAGAACGACATCAACTTTCAAGTATTTTTAAATGAAAATTGTATAACGAAATAGGTTTTTTTTCCTAGATCAGGGGTCGGCAACCAGCGGCCGCGGCCCGTGAACCATTTCAGTGCGGCCCTCAAGGTTCCCAATCGCTGCATGAAAACTGTCTTTGGTTGTACATATTTGTGTGAGCAGACATTTTCCATTCTGAACCAACGAAAAAGCAAGCAATGTTCTCAGTTAACGGATGCACATTTAGACCTAATACTGCGCATTCCCACGTCAAATGCAGCTGCAAAAATTGTATTAGATTTTAATAATAAATTGTGTTTTAAACTACAATAAATATGATACGAAAATTGACTAATGCGTTATTTATTATAAGCTGCCCTCGCTGATCCTCTGGTAATATTTCTGGCCCTCCTATGTTATAATGTTGCCGACCCCTGTCCTAGACTGTAGTTTCCTACACATTATGTATCTACTCTTACTTACCTCATTAGTAATCACCCGTCAGCTTGTAGTGACCGCAAGCACTTTTACGCGCGACTGTATACATGCGTAAACTCATTCCCGGCTAGATTCAGACGTATTCTTTTTATGCCGGCGCCAGACATGTGGACACTTATTTGCACACTTCTTCGACGACTTTGTACACACATTTGGCGCACCTGCCACACATGCTTCGCAAACTCTTTTCTCCACAGTATGCTGGTAGACAACAAAGGAGATGGACGACGATTTCGTGGACGCAGTGTGCTTATACTATTTATGTGTATGTAATTATTTTTTACATGAGCAACAAAATATATCGAAAATATATATATATGGTTCCCCTTGCAGCAACTCACTAAATTCTAGGACGCATTCGTTACTCCAGTCCATTTTGAACGATCAAGCACGTAGTGTCTCACACAACCATTCCGTACAACAGCGCTCGCGCAACTGGTCTTTGCAAATAGTGTGGCAGGCTACGCACTTATTTGAACACATTCCTTTGATGTGCGCTAAAAAACCGATACCGCTCGGCAAAGTGCAAATCTGTGTACAAACTTTGGAACACATAGACAAAGTCTCGTGCCATACAGTGTGTCCACTCGAGTGTTCAAATAAGTGTACACATGTCTGGCGCCGGCTTTAGAATACGCGGTCTGTAAGACAAGCCACGACCATAGCTAAGCCACGACCATAGCTATGCCACGACCGAAGTATACCACAAGTTGAAATGAAAGCACTCATCAGTTAGTTGGGTCTTCATCTAACTGTACACTTCTGCTACTAATATTTATTTACTTTTGGTTTACGTATTACGAGTATATATTATTATTTATTTTTGTTATATATTTATCGTATTTGTATGTACAATGTAATAGTTGTGTATTTATTTAAGGTGTTATTTAATAGTTATTATTTATTTCATGCACCACCTTCGCGTCATTTTTTCCAACAATTAATTTCCACCCGGTTGTCTGGAAGAAATCGCTATTAGTGATAAGGGACATACATATTTTTGTGGTTTTTTAAAGATTTTTCGAAACCAGTGCCAGTAAATATAGTTTAAGTATAAATTTTTACAATCAGCTTTTTAATATCTACAATTTGATACCCTTATTGTATTTTTAGAATAACATTTTTTATTTTACACACGTTTGTTTTGGAAATATTTTAAACAATTTCAACATTTTCATATTTTTTTATGCCGTGAAATATAGGCACATTAATGCTATTTTTGTGCAAAATTCCACGACTTCATCTTTAACGGTGCTAAAGTTATGAGGCTGTGACATATGGACGGACAACGAAGTCGCACCATAAAGGTTCCTTTTGTAGCTTTTAGGTACTACGAAACCCTAAAAATAGGTTTGGAAATAAAAACCTACCAGTCTTATCGCTGCAGATGACATTGACGCAGCCCAGCGTCTCAACCGTCGGTAGTTTCTTCACGATCGCTTTACGTTTTGCCATCCGCATCACGCCGAGCGCTAGAGTCACTGTAACTACGATGGGAAGACCTGGAAAAAACATGTTGATAATAAATATTTTGACTTTCTACAAGCATATTTTGAAATAATATGCGTCGTCAATTGGGTCGAAATATATAAACGCAAATTTTACCAGAGAATATCATAGTAATTTGACTACCAGTTTGCTGTATTTTTTTGGATAATGATTTCTTATTTTTTTACTTCAAAATCGCTGTCGCTTCCAAATGTTTCGTAATTGGCTATAAATGACGTGGCACATAATAATCTAGCCAATCACGAGTACTTTTGAAAGCGATAGATGTAACTTTAATTCACGAAACTTTCCACTAACCTTCAGGTATAGCAGCGACAGCCAAACTAACACTGATGGTGAACATATCCTGCAAAGCCTTCCCTTGCAGCCATCCAGCGAGCATTATGAACCCGATGATGAAGAACGAATACAGTGACAGTTGCGCCCCCAAAGTGTCCATCGACTTCTGTAACGGGGTCTTCGGCGCTTCCTCCGCTTGCATCATGCGGAATATGTCGCCGAATTCTGATCGCTCGCCCGTGCTTACCACGATACCCTGAAAAAAGACAAGGAAGCAGTTAGCATACATTGAAAACTGGTACTTTATAATACGATATAACGTTGAATACCGACTCTAAATATTACCAGTAGTTTGTCCCGAACTATAAACTCACGGACCCCCTCTTACAACCCCTAGCTTGACCGATGTAGCTCATTATTATTACATACGGCTTGAAAACTCACGTGTGGTTGTTGTTGACTATAGGCCAACCGTTTCACCGATACAATTTCGGCATTATCAAGGCGAGTGTCGTTCTTATGATTCTTTTAATTGTTCCAATCAAGTGCATCCACCATCCCACCTCCTTCGACGACGCAGCCAATGCTTAGCGCACGAGCAATGCGTCCAGCTCGCCGATCCGCGGCTGCCAGTGCCCGTTTGACAACGACGGTAAACGCCGCGTCGTCGTCCTAGTAACGACACTCGCCTTGATAATGCCGAAATTGTATCGGTGAAACGGTTGGCATATAGACAACAACAATCACACGTGAGTGTTCAAGCCGTATGTAATAATAATTGAGTATGTCAGCTCACGCGAGTTTTAATAATATTAAAATGTTCATTTTATTTCTCATTTCTCATGTTCGAACTTGAAAATTATTGTTGTTTACTCGCCTACCAAATTTCAGAACGTTCCGATCAACCATACTCGAGTTATCGTCAGACAAACATACATACATACGCCGGAATGTTCAAATAGACTCGGAGAAATTCGCTCGCTCGTTCAATTTGTGTGCATTACAAACTAGAAAAGATAAATTATAAACATAACGCCCTCGTGAGCGTCCAAAATGTGCATTAATACCTAGTGTATCAAGTAGTTACAAAAATTCAGTGTACATGTATGGAAGAAAAGTTTAACGGTCCACTATAGGATGAGTGCCTCGGTGGCGCAGTCGATAGCGTACTGGTAAAAGCAAGACGTCGCAGGTTCGAATCTTGACCCGAGGGTTGTTTCAAAATATTTGTTTACTTGGAATTTGTTTCTAATTGATATTTTCTAATTTGGAATGCATTCTAATAATATCTATATATATGACGTTATAAAGATCTGCACATAAGCTTCTTCTTTAATAACTCGGTTTCTCTTTTTCCATGAATTTTATAATTTAAAGGCGATTTCCACGACATATTACTTCACATGTATTTTCGATATGGGACTAATTCACTTTGATTAAATTATGTAAAGATGGGTTAATTTGAAAACCATGTCGAGATTTAGGTTTATTCGTATTTTAGAACTTGCGGTCTAAAAAATCTCATGATGATGAATATTTTTACGAAAAAGCTGCAACTTCCATTTGCCTTCGTGTGGCGTCACTTGAGAAATGGCTGTTTAGAAATGTGTCATTTGCTATCAAGATAAACTTATAATAATTTGCTTCAGACTGATTTGACAGATGAGTAGACAGACAGAAACAGATCGCTCTTTTTTATAAGCAATCACACTTTACAATCAGTATAATGTCTAAAATTCTTAAGTGACGTCATATCTGACAATTCTTGAAAAAAAACATAAAAAGGTAATGGTTAATTTATATACCAAAACATTGTAAACTATGACAAAAAATGGCGTGTATTCGCTAAAAAGAAATTTAAAAATATATATTTTAGAAATTAAACTATGGGAATTGGAGCAGATAATTTACAATTTTAATTAAACTAGTCGTAAATTCTTTATCAGTGGCAATTCGGCACACTACAATTGCCCCTTTCTCCTGTCCCAATAGGCACGCTACAATAGCCTCTATCTCCTGTCCCAATAGGAGCAACTTACCTTGGCATTCCCGCATCGTATCAACGTGCCCAAAAACGCGATATTGTCCTTGTTGACTCGTCCGGCCGACGCTTTGTTCGGCAGGATACTTTTGGCCGCGGGTTCGGTTTCCCCCGTAAACGAAGATTCGTCTATAGCCAGGTCGGTGCAGTCGAATAGACGAAGATCTGCAAAGATATTTGACATTAATGCAATTGTACAAAGACAAACAAACTTTTGTATATTGTACATTTATTTATTTATATAATGTACATTTGGGTATATAAACTGTCAAAAGTTTTTTTTTTTTTTTTTTTTTCAAAACATTGTAGCTAGATGACCACTCTATTCAGCCAGTACTTTTTTTTTCTGTGCCACATTCATAAAATAAAAATTATGCCGGTCACGTTCTTGTCAAACAGACTGTATATTATTTATTATGTACTTTATCTGACTTTATTTCAAACTTGTATATATTACCGTTTGTAAGATAGGGCCGGGACGCGGGACAAAAAAAAACAAAAAAACATATGTTCAAAAATATCAATTGGCTACCAATTACAGCTAAATCTGTTACAGTTTATGTATTTTAGTGTTACCGTAAAAGGTAGCCAGTTGATATTTTTTGAAAATATTTTTTTTTACTTTTTTTCTGTGAGAGACGGACGGAAAGACAGACAGCGGATGGTTAGCGTTTGATGCCCTACCCTACGGAACCCTAAACAATAAAGAGTGCCAAAAATACTAAAGAATTCATAAGAACCAAGTTATTACAAAAAATGTTCACTGTCCCCAATGAGGTGTCAAGATCATTGACTGTCCCCTATTAATGTAGCCACCCACTGTAATCGGGAGCAAATGCGGTAAATACGCAGGGGGGTACCTAACTTCACAATGCACAAGGTTTCATTTCGTGTTAGGTAAGATAATAAAAAATCCATTGAGATGTCTTTATGTGCTTATTACTAAACACGTTTCAACATATAATTTTTATTCATTAGTTATAGAAATAGGTACTTATTTTGAAAAACATTCAAAGTGTAAAGATATGGGCTGAAGAACTACAACAACTTTGTTAAGCAATTAATTAAAAAACCAGCTGTCAATGTTCAGTGTCACTGACATTTGAAATATCATTCTCTGTGGTAACGCCATTTTGTTTTTTTTTTTTATACAAAAGAAATTTGTTTGAAGGCTTTCGTTTAAAAATCCAAGAGTAAAAATGTATTTATGTATTAAAAAATCTAAATTTTTTGGATTGGGTGAAATAAAAATCCCTTAGCTTTTTACCTACTTTCATTTTATCTATTAAAATTTGGAGGTTTATAGTTTGAAATGTTTTAGATTGTGTGCATTGTAATTACTAACCAGCCGGCACTCTGTCCCCAACGCTGAGGTGGATGATGTCCCCAGGGACAAGGTTTCGGGCAAGGAAGTGTTCCAGACTGCCTTCACGGAGGCTGCAAGAGAAACAGTACAATTTATTGTTTGGACAATGTCTATTTGATCAATATCAGTCTTCAAGAACAAAATTAGACAATACTTTCTTGGATTTCAGAAGATTACTTGATTTCTTCTTGTGATTGTTATGTTATATATGTTATGAGTATATCGTCCACTGTTGGACAAAGGCCATTCCAACATTTCGCTTCCCTTGGTGGTCCTCTTGGGAGTGATGCCCATACTCACACACGCTGGGCAGGCGAGTTGTTGAGTGTGGTGCCGAAACGCACGCTGCCCTTCATCAGTCTGTTTTGTTTAAGGTTGGATATACCACCACCATCAATCGGTTCCAGGTTTTACTTTCCATCAATCCATCAGTCTGGTTTGTCCACTGCTGGACAGGCTTTCCCAAGGTTTCGCCACCTTAGGCAGTCCTCCTGGAAGAAATGCCCATACTCACACACGCTCTGACGCCGCTGCCCGACACCAGTCTATTTTAAAAGATGGATTATGTATGCTCCATCAATCGGTCCCAAGCATGATAGGCTACCTGAAGGCTAATTATTCTTTAGTTCCCAACTGGACTGCGTGCCTATCATCAACAAACAAAGATATACTATCGAATTCCGATTGTCTAAAGACATGTTCGCACTTGAAGTGACGACACAGTTCGTAAATAGTTCAATACTCACTAAAGGCAATTTTAAAAGTTCTGTTTTTATCTATTTTTTTGATGAAAGGCACCCGGTCCAGTTGGCAACCTAAGATACAGAATAGAGCTGGTTGTGCCTATTTGAGAGCTGCCCTCTTACTCTCCCCCGAATAACTTCGAGGGGGTTTGCAAGTAAGACGGTGGTACCTCCACAGTCGAGCTCGGCATCAACTCTACCATCTATAAAGGTACTGATGCATGCACATAATCACTAGGAGCAATGTTGGCACATACCAGTTACAAGTCGGAGGGACTAGTTTATTGAGTTCTTCAAGCGACTTCTCGGAGCGGTACTCTTGCACGAAGGCCACGGTCACCACGATGATGATGGCCACAGTGATGGAGATGGCATCATCATACTGACGCATGAATATGCTGACGAAGGCCGAACCTAAAAGAGACGTGAAAAAATTCTTGTTTAATTAAACTATCACGATAAAATTTTACTGTGTTATTTTTTAGATTCCATATTTTATTGAACTGTTTGTGGAGCTTTGTAGTAATAAGTTTATTTATTAATTATTATTATTTAATAATTTATTTAATGTTAAATACATCATCTTGATAAAAACAGATGTACCCTTTCACAATATCACTTCCTTTATAACTCCAACCGGTTTCGCTTCATGGCGGCGTCATCAAGGAACAAGAAACAGGAATCTATTAAATTATTAAATATTACAAAACATTATTGTTATTTACCATCGGCAATGTAACGTGTTAATTCCTTATATTTAATAGGTTCCTGTTTGTTGTTTCTTAATGATGTCTTGAGGCGAAACCGGTTGGATATATAAATATAGTGATATTGTGAAACAGTACATGTGTTTTTATCAAGATATGTTGGTGATGTTTCACCAAGTGCCGACAATCGCAAGTATTAATCATGCGTTCGGGTAATTTCCTTATCGGACAACGAAGTTTTATAGTTTTAAAATATTTGAACACTGAGCACGAGAATACCTATACATACACATACACATTTTACACGAATTTAGAACATATTTCTTTTTTACGGTTAACGAAAACACTATGGGGTAAACACAGATGGCCTAAAAAGCGTGTAAAATGAAACAGAGTGCACGAGTGATGACTGTTTGAGTGACAGTGCACACTCGGAAACATCTCTGACGCCCCTCTTTGGGAATATAAGTCGTAATGATGATAATAATAATATGCGTTATTCTATCCAGACTTATATACAGTGTGTCCCTTCTAAAAGTGCACATCCAAAAGGGGGTGGAACTAGACAAAACAATGGAAAAAAGTTTTTGTTTTTTTTTTATTATTATATTGATATTTTCAAAATTTGCCTACCTAGGACACTGTGTGTGTATAAAATATGTCATACTTAACTTTTTATGTATGTACCGCGAGTAATGCAATTAAATAAAATCTGTTATGATACTTAAGGGTCGGTTGCGCCAAACATGCTCTCGCGTTTGGACAATTTAGTATATTAAAACGAAATATTTTTTAACAAATAAAATTTGTCTAGGTAGTTAAGAAGTTGAACTACATTATAACTTTTCAGATTTGACACAAGTATCACAATCATCGACAAAGAAATTCGGAAAAATCACGTAAAACGTATTTCTTTTTTGTTCCAAATTGTATTTTTTTTTGGCGTAAAGAGTTCAAGTACCTTATTCATATAATATAATAATATTTTTTTCCTTTCGTTATTTAAAAAGAAATATACAAACTTTCAAATTCTTTTTGCGAAATTTTTCTGTACAGGAAAAATGAAGAACTTTTGAGTATTTCTTTTAAAATAACGAAAGGAAATAAAAAATAATAAAAATCTGTAGAGGCTACTTTCATTTCTTTATTATTTATTTCATTTTTTTATTTTGTAGTTATATCAGTAGACTGATCATACTAGTTCCAAAGCCAAATTACGTTTTCCGTGATTTTATTGATCTTTCCGATTTTTTTTTCTCGATGATTGTGATACGTGTGTCAAATCTGAAAGATTATAATGTAGTTCAACTTCTTAACTACTTACACAAATTTTATTCGATAAAAATATTTTGTTTTAATAAGCTAAATTATCCAAACGCGAGAGCATGTTTGGCGCAACCGACCCTTAAGAATAGACGTTGCATACCGAATCAAAAACAAACCATAATCAACTACCATTACCCTAAAAATAATATGCCGAAAGATATTTTTTTAATTTTTCTGTCTTTTTTTTTCAAGTAACAGTATTTTTTTCAAAATTATGTCCCTGTTTCACCATATTTTTATTCCTGTTTATTATTTCATAGCCCCAGTACCTTTGTAATAATAAAATGCAACATTCTATCATAAATACAATAATTTCTACGAGCGGTTAACAAAAGGCACTGCTCAGATGGAGCATTTTTACAAATTGAAAAAAAAAATGTTTTTCTTTGTTTTTGTCGATATATTTTATCTAGTTTCACCCCCTTTTCGGATGTGCACTCTTACGAGGGACACACTGTATAGATATCGTAATACTGCTTCAGAAACCTGCCATAGACACCAGTTTTTTTTTGCGCCTACTTGTAGTTGGAAGACAAATGCAAGAATAGATTAACCTTTCTGCTACCAAGGACAGCGGATACCAGGACTTTAATGGCGCCATATTAAATATACCAAGACTTGTAAAAGTGGAATTGCGACAGGTTTCCTCTAATTAGTGTCTGGATGGTCTGACAAGTTTGTATCATAAACTTCACGTTTGAATTACGACTTGTTTTCGAAAAACACTTTATTATTTGCACCGCATCTCTTTACATGTAGACATATTGGGAGACCTGGTTAGACCAAGAGCTGAAGACCTCAAAGGTCAGGTTATTGTCTGGATAATACTGACCTGAGGCAGCCTTTTGCCAAAATCATCGGACTCGCTGGCCGCGCTTGGCGGTTTAGGAGTTGTGGGGAAGCTGCGACTAAGTATCCAGAATCCCTCTCCCAACCCCCGCAAAGTCTCGCAGCCTTTCCTCCTTCCCCCCCATAACTCCTGAACCAACCAGATGCGGCCTGCCAGTTCGACAATTTTAGCAAAAGCGTGCCTAAGGCAAGTATTATTATTTATCATAGTAAATATATTTATAGAGTAATGAATCTTAGTATAAACGCTCAGATTCGAACTCACACACACAGACGCGTGCTCTACACGCCGCCGCGCCACACCGAGATTTGTATGGAGACTCCCCCGAACTTTGCTTAGACGGCGTGTAGAGCACGTATGTGTGCGTGAGTTTGAATCAGAGCGTTTTACTAAGATTCACTACTCTATAAATATATTAACTCTGGTATTGTCCTGAGTTTCATTGACGATAAAGTTACCTGACCATAGAGTTAATATAAATAGGTCTTTACATATGAAATTGCTGTTTTCTGTAGATAATTTGAAGGAAACTCAATTTTCAGTACTAACATTATTGCATTTTTTTAGGAATGACAAATCCAAATTATGTAATTTCTTATGTGTATGAATGAGACAAAATTAAGCTAACCGCAAAATTAATTTAATTTTTGAAAATTGTCAGCTATAAAAAATTATTACGAATCTTATCATGGAAATGGATGGCATTTAGGACGAGCTGTTTTTGAATTTTGTATTTTTATAATCAAATGAAAATAAAATAAAAACAAAAATACTCACTGAAAATAAAAACAAAATTTAATACGTAGATATAAAACCTTGATATCAACCGTCAAACAAAAACAAATAATTGAAATAGTTATTAAATTACAGGAATTGTGAACTTACGAACCTGTAAGAAAATTACGATATGTTAATAATAGTAGTTTATGCTACAAGGGCGCAAAGGAATAAATTACGAGGAAGATTTAAAACACGAGCGTAGCGAGTGTTTTAAACGTAACCGAGTAATTTATTGCTTTTACGCCCGTGTATCATACTACGTTTTTCAATGCATAGTGTGAGGAAATGAAAACAAATATAATCTTGTGAACTTTAAATTATGATTGGCTCAAAAGGATTGTATCCAGAGCCGTTAAACAGTGGAAAAAAAGTATAACATCTATGGTACACAGGAAAGGCTGCAGGTTAGCCAACCATTGCAAACAAATTAAAAAATAATAATAATAATAAAGCCCTAGGGCAAAATAATCGACTTTCTGTTCGGTTTTCATGCATAAAAAGTGGGCCTTTACGAGCACATGCATTGAAAAATGTTTTTTACAAAATACCGTACAAGGGCTTTTTATTTTTTGTATTCTGTAAATCCTCCCTTAAAAAGTCTGGTTCATGATCTAAAATATACTTTTTATATCAATAGATGTCAGTGGTTTTCTAACCAACTTCAAATACCTGTATGTCAGATAATATTTTTCTATTCGCCTGATGACGACCCCACTGAAGGGTCGAAATATAGCGTTTAAAAATGTTTAATCAAGTAATTATATGTATGCAAAGTACAGAATACAAAAAATAAGAAAATTATGGCAATTTCATATGTAAAGACCTATTATTATAAGAAAATCGTTGTCAAAAGTAGTTGGTATTTTTTGTGTCTATTGAATTATGCTTGGACACTACTACGACGCCTCATGGAAAGCGTAAATGAGACCTAGGATGAAGAGCAATCATCCATTAATATTAAAATCCAAAACCGTAATATACTGCATACCGGAGACTGCTATTGTTTCCAACAAACCTGTGAGTGGTAACTTTGACCTATCGATTCTTACATTATTAGCCGTTTGCCGCGAGCTGTCATGAATATAATTGAGCCATAATACATTATGCATCACTAGGTGGTAGAGTTGATGCCGGGCTCGACTGTGGAGGTACCACCATCTTACTTGGAGACGCCCTCGAAGTGGTTCGGGGGAGAGTAACAGAACAGCTCACAGGCAAAAAACCAGGAGGCCCACCATGCCTGGGACCGATGGATGGCGGTATATCCATCCCTAATAGCCGGGCCTTATATGGAACAGACTGGTGACGGGCAGCGGCGGCACCGCGCTCACCAACCCGCCTGCCCAGCGTGTGTGAGTATGGGCAATTCTTCCAGGATGACCGCCGGGAGTGGCAAAGTCCTGGAAAGGCTTATGTCCAGCAGTGGACGAACTAGGCTGATGGATGGATGTACATTATGTAATATTCCATAACGACACAATGTACCATCCAGCATTATTTTATGACATACCTCGTCATTAAGGAGGTAAAGTACCGTGACAGTCATTTCAACAATGGAATTTTAAAACAAGGTCATGTGAAGATGGACCGAAATAATTTAGTAGCAATAACGGTATGTCATTTAACTAATTATCTACGTAATAATATTAAGTAAATATAGAAACCACTTTAATTAAGTGGAATTTATATCTAATCATATTTAAGTTTAATTAAAAGAATTTATTTTTAACTTTTTTTTTATTTATTTCTTGATTTCTTAAATAAAATTAAATAAAAGAGTAGTATTTAAAAAAAAAATTGAAAGTATTAAAAAATATATATAAATAAGTTTTCAATTATTGAAAAACTAGACGTCATTCTGACCATGGCCTCCCTCATCATTATGTTCTGTATCCTTAAAAACATCTAGGTAGGACTTTTCTAGTTATTTCCATTTCTTTCTATCTTGAGCAATTGTCCTCCATTGTCTTCCATTGTCATTTTATAATAAGTTAAGCTAACACTAGGCAGATACAATTTTAAGTAGAAAAGATTTTTTTTTTCAAATCCTAACCCGAGGATTTTTTAGGGTTCCTTGGTAACTAAAAGGTACAAAAGAAACTTTTATGGTGAGACTATGTTGTCCGGCCGGCCCGGCCGTCCGTCCGTCCATATGTCACAGCCTCATAACTTTAGCATCGTTAAAGATAAAGACTTGAAATATGGCACAAAAATAGCATTAATTTGCTCACATATCACGGTGTAAAAAAAAAAAAAAGTTTAAATTGTTTATAATATTTCCAAGACAAAAGCGAGAAAAATAAAAAAAACAATATTGGTAACAAATTGTAGATATATGATTGAAAAGAAATTGTAGACATACTTTTACTATATTTACTGGCACTAATTTCGAGAAATCTTTAAAAACCACAAAAATATGTATGTCCCTCCCCTTATATCCTAAACTGGTGGACCGAAAAATATGAATAAAATTTCGATTATAGATCATAACTGGACAATTACAGGAAAACTGTAGCAATTAAAAAAAAAATCGCAAATGGGAAATATAAAAAGAAGTAAAATATATATTTTTTTTATAAAATTACAAAATGTGTATCAAATTGAAGGTATTGAAGAGCTGATTGTAAAAATTGTAATTTGGCGACATTTAGTTGCATCCATTTCACACAAAAATGTATGTCCCCCCCCCCTTTATCTCCAAAACGGGTAAAACGAAAAATATGAAATAAATAACGGTAATATGTGTTCACGTAAAGAGTACAGGAAAAATCCAGCGGTTGAGAAACTTATCTCGCACTTGGCCGGTTATTTTTCACAACCAAAGATTCCAAACATAATTTATCATCATATACCCGCAGTACAATTGTTCATACATAAGTCCAGGAAGTAACTTGGTATTAATGTATTGTTGAGCCGACTTTACAGGAAAAACTATACTAATTGCTTTATGCAACGACTCATCTTTTTGTTGCATCAAATTACGTGACGTAATGATTTTTTTTTCATACCTACTTTTTATCGATATAAAGGAGTTGAGGACTAATTTTCAGTACGCTTAGCACGAGTCATGACTTCTCTATAGATATCATAGTAAGACATATTTCCGTTGCCTTTCCGTCATATTTACTCTTTCGGATCTTGACAAACGTGACATACAAGTTTACGTCAATCAACAAGGCAAGAGTAAAAATAGCTTGGTCGTAATTTGTTTAGGAGGATGGCATACCCTAGCAACCTTCTTGCAAATACCTTATTTGCTTTTCATACAGGCGATTATATGTTGGCTCTTTGGCCTCTTGTTCTTGGACGCGTAATACTAGTGATCACGCAGCGAAACAACAAATTGGTGTGTTTTTAGCTAACACTGAAATATTTTGTAGGGAAAAAAATATTGGATATAGGTAACATCCCTTCATATTTCTATTGCCTATTTTATAAAAAAAAACAAGTTGATCTCTTAACCGTGTCTTTGAAAGGAACGTTTGAAAACAAAAAAAGAGAGGGTGGAAAACATTTTTTTTTTTTGACAAAATTATAAATCTTAAAACATTGTTTGTAGGTGGAATCCCTAGATAAAATATCGATAAATCAAATATATTTTCTTCAATATAAGGAGAGACCTAGTTTCTTCCAATGAACCCTTAAAAACCTGGTGTTGTTGATGTTCTAGCGTCAGGTGTTTCGTTAATGGTTGTAATCAAAACAGAAGTTTTGATAAAAACTTGACGCAAACTTTTTTTTCAGACCTTAATATTTCCGTTGTCAAGACAGTTACGTAACTGTACACAATTCCCATACCTTAATTTAAAAAGATTTTTTTTTCACAGGATATACGCCATTTTAGGGCATAGTTTTCATTGTTTTGGTATATAAATTAACCATTATTTTATTTTTATTTTTTAAAGAATTGTCCGATGACCTTGTCACATGAGAATTGTAGACATTATACTGATTGTGATGTGTGATTGCTTATAAAAAAGTGGTCTGTCTCTATTAATCTGACATCTAGCTGTCAAATTAGTCTGAACCAATTTATAATAATTTTCTTGATAGCAAAGAACACATTGCAAGTGACGTCACACGAGGGCAAATTGAAGTTACAGCCTTTTCGTAAAAATATTCATCATCATGAGGTTTTTTAGAGCAAAACTTCGAAAATACTGCTTATTAAACCTAAATCTCGAAACGGTTTTCGAATTAACACACCTTAACGAAATCTAATCTATGCCAATTCCCTAGACAGATTTTATTTTTGAAAATTTGAAAAACGTATAATGCATAAAATAACCAAATTTTGAAAAACGTATAATGCATAAAATAACCAAATTTTGAAAAACGTATAATGCATAAAATAACCAAATTTTGAAAAACGTATAATGCATAAAATAACCAAATTTTGAAAAACGTATAATGCATAAAATAACCAAATTTTGAAAAACGTATAATGCATAAAATAACCAAATTTTGAAAAACGTATAATGCATAAAATAACCAAATTTTGCCGGAAAAGCTCGACTGACATTAAACTATGTTCGCCAAATGCCATAATAGTAGTTTATGCTACAAGGGCGAAAAGGAATATTTAAACGTAACCGAGTAATTTATTGCTCTTACGCCCGTGTATCATACTACGTTTTTCAATGCATAGTGTGAGGAAATAAATAAAACAAATATAATCTTGTGAACTTTAAATTATGATTGGCTCAAAAGGACTGTATCCAGAGCCATTAAACAGTGGAAAAAAAGTATGACGTTTATGGTACACAGGAAAGGCTGCAGGTTAGCCAACCATTGTAAATAAATTAAAAAATAAAGCCCTAGGGCAAAATAATTGACTTTCTGTTCGGTTTTGATGCATAAAAAGTGGACCTTTACGAGCACTTGCATTGAAAATCACATTTATTTAATATCTGTAATTCAAATCATCACCAAGAACCATCTTAAGTTGTGCGTTTCGTGAGTTATGCGTTTTGCCTTTGTCTCTGTCTTTTTCTTTACGTGTTACGAGTAAAGAAAATAACCGAACTTTTGCACTTTTTCAATTTTTTCGTTGTTATTTTCATCATATTGTTCTTAAATAAAAAACTATCGTGTATAAACGCTCAAATCGTCTATGAAATTTATTTTAGTAAATGAATCATAATATTAAATTACAAGTTATTTATATATAAAAAGTAGGGAAATAGAGGAAAAAATTACTCGACAAGAGGTAACTTTGCGAATTTATTCTATCGAAGCAACTTTGTCAAATCGTGTTTCCATCGTGTATGCTGTCTCGTATATATCCCCAATAACACCAATATATTTTCCTAGATTTTAATTTAATTGTTTACTACTTCAAACAAGTGTTATAAAAACGTGTTTGTATGTGTAAAAAGCTCGGTGCGCGCGATTTCAAAATAACTGAAGTTTTGCGTGCGCGGCAGCTAATTAGAGCAAGATAGACAGTTAAAAAACAAAAGCGTTAGAGCAAAAGCGTTGAACTTTAGCGTTGTGCAGCCCCTTAAACCACAATGTTTTGAAAAATTAGGAAACAATGGCTAAATTTCAGTCAACTATAACCAATCGCTTATTTCAAATCGCTTGTAGCATTCATTTGGCTTCTCAACTGTCATGTCATGTATGGATCCTTTCCGATTCCCTATGTTCTATGTAATAAAATCGACTTTCGAGCAACTTTTCTCTCCATCTTGGAATATACATGTAGGTAGATTACAGAACCCATGCTTGTTTAAAGATCGGCACAAACACGGTCGACGCGACGTTCGAAAGTAATTTATGTGACACAAAAACCGACATCCACACATATGTTTATTTACTTAGTAACTGTTTGCCTAGATAAACCGGTCAAGTGCGCGTTTGCCATGAGTATGGTTCCACCTCACAGATCAGTAAGCCACCCAGACCTTGTCTAAAGCTAGGGTCTTTCATAATTTATTTGTAACAGTACCAGGCCATTTGGAGGTCGCATCGTGCTTTAAAAAGAGATACTCGGCTAGCTACGGCTACCTTCGGCTTTGTAGAGCGTCATCTCTGTCACACGAAACACACGGCTGACAAGTCAGCGACTAAACGACCGGGTTGACAAGTGTGACAGAGATGACGCTCTACAAAGCCGAAGCTAGCCGCGTATCTCTTTTTAAAGCACGATGCGACCTTCAAATGGCCTGGTACTGTACTAGCTTTTACCCACGGCACAGAATAAAATATTGTTGTTGATTAGATTGTCGTTAAAAAAGAGGTAAAGAAACAAAGAAAGAAAAAAGCTTTATTATCAAGGTAAAAAAAAAACAAATTACGACAAAAAACAATGATATTAAAAGATGTACATTGTAAAAACTATGTAACAAAAAATATATATAAATAATAGAACTACCCTGATAAATGGACGTAGATCAGCTATGTGCTACCAAAAAAAAAATTTTTGTTAGCGCTGATTTTCAGCTACATCCATTCCGATTGTTGCGTACTAGCAAGGTATACTTTCCGCAACATAGATAAATAAGGAATTATTTATCTATGCCGCAACTGATGCGTGCAATTGTGATCGAAATGTATACTCGAGAATTGCGCAGCTCTGTGTATACTTTCAACAAACGCATCAATGACAGATTGTTCACACGCGGTCGCCTAATGGACAGCTAAAATGACAACCATGATTTTTGAACCTGTTCTAAAATACCTTTTCAATGCAAGTGCTCGTAAAGGCCCACACTTTTTATGCATCAAAACCGAACAGAAAGTCGATTATTTTGCCCTAGGGCTTTATTATTATTATTATTATTTTTTTTTTTACGAAAAGTTGGCTAACCTGCAACCTTTCCTGTGTACCATAAATGTTATACTTTTTGTCCACTGTTTAACGGCTCTGGATACACTCCTTCTGAACCAATTATAATTTAAAGTTCACAAGATTATATTTGTTTTATTTCCTCACACTATGTAGTAGTATGATACACGGGCGTAAGAGCAATAATTTACTCGGTTACGTTTAAAACACTCGCTACGCTCGTGTTTAAATCGTCCTCGTAATTTATTACCCGACAGTGGCACGAAAGTGTTTTGAAACGCGTCCGGGGAATGTGATAATCACACTGACAATTAGTGCGATTTCTAACGCTGCCTGGGTACCTAAATTTGCCTGACAAATGAAACTACGGTGTTTTCGCGGCTTTCGCACAAAATTAAAAACTAGAAAAAATTATGTAACGTTTCTGTAGGGTTGTAATGTGATATTTTTAGTATAGGACACTTCTTTTTCTTTCCTAGCATCTACAAAAAGCATTTTCAATTTCCCGCCCTTAAATTTCATTTGGGGTTAATTTGACTTTGACGTTTCACGGAAATCATTCGCAAAGGTTTCAAAACCAGAAATTTCTTTCTCTTTCTAGTATAGCTATGTCCCTTAAAAAACGAGTGAAATTTCGCACGACGATCACACGTTTTGAAACGGAACCTTATTAGTGTTATATATAATATCCATTTGAATCTGAAGTTAAATAATAATACTTACATAGAATGTCTGCGTCGTTATTTAGATAGGTACATGAAAATTATGAGTGTCAAAATAGAATAAGCTAGAATATTTCCTGTCTTGTAGAGTAATTTTCTTTCGACTCGTGATTTTCTAGAATAAAACGGGCGTGATATAATACACCCTATCGTTCATATAATACTAGTAATTTAAGATACCTGACAATACATACATTTTATTATTGGGTTTGGTTATTAAAATAAACAGATTCACCACGTTCACCGGACGAGACTGGAAAATAGTGGTCTATTGTGATCTCATACATCCATCCATCAGCCTAGTTCGTCCACTGCTGGACATAAGCCTTTCCAGGACTTTGCCACTCCTGGCGGTCATCCTGGAAGAATTGCCCATACTCAAGGCCCGGTTATTAGGGATGGATATACCGCCATCCATCGGTCCCAGGCATGGTGGGCCTCCTGGTTTTTTGCCTGTGAGCTGTCCTCTTACTCTCCCCCGAATAACTTCGAGGGGGTCACCAAGTAAGATAGTGGTACCTCCACATTCGAGCCCGGCATTAGCTCTACCACCTGCTAAATGTGATCTCATAACCACTCATAACTAACTAGTTATTGTTACCTAAAAGATTTTGCGAAATTAGGAATCTGTTAAAATACAAAACTGGCATAAAGAAGTCTTAGTATGCATATGTCGTGGGCAGATGGCAAAGTATGAAATCGAAAATCTTTCACCAAAAGCCAAAAATAGGTGCAACGACGACCGGAGCGAGGAGTGTGTTAGATATAAATGTAAATAAAATGGTTTTTATTTCGGGATATGCCCAATTCAACGATGTGCCGATGACACATACAAGGTGAATTTGTGATCATCGTCCAAATTCATACTGGAGTTTTGGTAAGTGATCAGCATCATGAATCGATAACAATTTTTGTGAAATTCATATAATTAAATTTCGACTCCCCGTAGTGATTCACTCAGGACTGCGAGGAGTTACTATGGTAATTCGAAATTTAATTATATGAATTTCACAAAAATTGTTATCGATTCATGATGCTGATCACTTACCAAAACTCCAGTATGAATTTGGACGATGATCAAAAAGTCACCTTGTATACAACGTGTAAAAGAAAGGTGTAACCATATTTGAAGAGCTTATTCAGTCAATGGTATAGAACAACTTTTACTATGGAGCCAACCCAGAAATCTCAAAAAAAAAATCTATCCTTCCATACATTTCGGCCGAGCGGCAATGCATTTTTCTATGAAATTGAGGATTTTTTTTCGAGATACAGGGTTTGTTCCATAGTAAAAGTTGTTCTATACCATTGACTGAATAAGCTCTTCAAATATGGTTACACCTTTCTGTTACACGTTGTATAATATAGAAAATACGTGTTCGTCTCCTGGACTATGTTTGATCGGTTGACATTGAGTAAAGGTTATTACCACTTCGCTCTTTATAGCAAGTGTACTGTTTTGTTAAATATTTCTTTGTATATGACAGTTTATTTTTACTGTTTATGTTTTACTGTTTTATTGTCGTTCAATATGTAAACTAATCGGTTTAATTAATTTATTGTCATTGAAATAAAGTGTGAATATAAAGCAGGGGTGGCCAATCGGTCGATCGGTCGATCGTGGCGAGGCAAAAAAAAATGTTTTCCTTCATGATAAAATTAAAAATACTACATAATTGTTTACTTGTTTCATTTAAAATTTCAAGAAGTATGTAATTGGTAGATCGCGCAGGGTTTCGTCTGTAAACAGTAGATCTTGTGTCTAATCAAGTTGGCCACCTGATATAATAGTCCATGATAGTCCATGAACGCTCTACGAGTTCAGTATAATAATGCTTTTAGGATGCTGTTGGGGCTACCTCGTTCATGCAGTGCATCTAGCATGTTTGCAGATGCACGTACAGATGATTTTTATGCAGTACGTCGCAAAAAGTGCGCTTCTCTGCTCTCTAGGGTTCGTGGTAGTAGCAACAGCATTCTAAGGGTGATAGGAGATAGATGGGATGCACTATTGCATTTCTATTGTACAATTTTTAATATTATTTGTAAAATGTATGTTTTGTGTAACTATGGTCTCTAATTGACCGAATTAAACGATTTATTATTATTTATTATTATTATTATAAAGCATAAAGCAGTGCAAGACCTACTGAGCTGCGACCTATTGTTTTAGCGATAGGTAGTGAGAATTAAGAGGTAAAGGGCAGATTTATTTATTTTATTTATTTAGTTATTACTTATTTTGGAAAACTAGCGATTATTTTAATAATAATAGTAAAAATTGTCATTAAAAGTTTCCGTAGATAATTGTGTCGATTCGGCTAACTTATTTGACAGAACTAAACTTCTCGTCTCTGGAATGGTTTACCGGTCAGGATACGAGAATCTCTATCACTAGCAGTTTTTAAAAATAGAGTTCATCAGCACTTTCTTAAAACGCAAACTATTTAGTCGGGTTTTTTTGTTTCTTCTTTTGCACGAGTTTAGAGTCTTGTCTTAAATGTGTATCTATATATTAATATGTATGTATATGTGTATTTATTGTATAGAAATATATATCTATTTTATATTTTATATATTTATAATATATACCTCTATATACTATTGATACTGCTTAGTAAGTAATGGTTTTTAATATTGTGTAAACTTTTTACTATTTAATATTTAGTTATTTATAAGCTTGTACCTATTTAATTATCATTTTATCATCTTTTCCGGCACTACCCTAATTTATCCACATCACCAAAGGTAAACTGGAAGATAATGCTAATTAGCATTAAGTTCGCCTTGTGTACTATGTTTATTAGTGCAATAAAGAATTTTTATTATTATTAATTTGAGCCTTCTGTCTTGTTCTTTCCGTATCGAAAAGACAAAGACAGAACGCTTAAATTAAGATTAGTCCTGTCAAATTACTTAAATTGTGTTTAGCCGAATCGACACCCGTGTTAGCCTAAATAATATTTAATCAAACCATGACAAGTTATAAACAGATTAAAAGGAGGTTAATTAAATACACAAAAAATATCTCTTATGCAAAGAATGGGTTAGTAAGAAGACGTCTCATCGAAGTGATACTGCTATAGAATAAGTCCATAACATTAACATTTTGAGATAAACAATCAAAAGCTTTACAGGTTCGCCAAATATAAGAATTTTGTTTATAGTTAGTTCTTACTGTAGGCAAGAAGAAAGTTTTACATTGCCTACGATTTCAATTTTATATCATAAGAAATTATTACATGTTTTTAATTATTATAACTGAAGCCAGCCACATTCCAAATAAAAATGGTCGAAATATATTTAACTTTTATCACTTATCTACATATCTATATACAAAGTGAATTTTTGATCATCGTCCAAATTCATACTGGTGGCTTGGTAAGTGATCAGTATCATGGATCAATAACAATTTTGGTGAAATTCGTAAAATGAAATTTCGACTCCACCTAGTGATTCACTCGGGAGTGGAACTGAATTTCTATGGGAAGCCGAAATTTCAATTTAGTAATTTCACAAAAATTGTTACTGATCCAAGATACTGATCACTTATTAAGCCTCCAGTATGAATTTGGACGATGATCAAAAAGTCACCTTGTATATAAGGTCTTTCAATTTAAATGGAAAGTAATTTAGGAGGTGATTCAGTATCGTTAATACATCACATTCAGCTGCAAAGCACTTTTTTTTGCGCGAACTTTTTTTTCACTTCTCCGTAGAAAGTGGTCCGATCAGCTGACTCAGTTTGTATGGACAAGTGAAGAAAAAGTTCGCGCAAAAAAAGTACATTTCAGTGGAATGTGATGTATTAACGATACTGAATCACCTCCTAAATTACTTTCCATTTAAATTGAAAGACCTTATATATCGAAAAAATATATTTAAATGTTTTTATTCTCTATATATTTGCCTTAAAGAATCAAATAAAAAGGTAAGATGTTTGATATACAATGTTATTATTTATATATTTCATTTAACTAACAATAACTTAAGGTCACGGAATACATAGGTGATTAAGTTTGCACAGGTGCAATTCATAAATAAATGTATTTTTCACAAACAAGGGCGTGTTACGATCATAATTTAAAGAACCTTGGTCGAGATAAATCGAGCTTCTAGTACTGGTGAAAAACAAGCCACCAGCGGCCGGCAATATGAGTATGAAAATCTATTATCTGTCGTGTTATCACACCGGCTATTTCACTAATGAAAATCCATAACTGTCAATCGATCAATCAATAAACACTTTATTGCACGGAAAATAAAAATAAAATAAAAACACAGAGTACAGAATAACACAGAAGGCAGGGGCGGACTAACTCCTTAAAGAAATTTCTTCCAGTGTAACCAATGACGTGCGAAACGTGAAAATTGTATTAGTATTTTATAATTATTGATTATAACGTAACCGAGTAATTAATTGCTCTTACGCCCGTGTATCATACTACGTTTTTCAATGCATAGTGTGAGGAAATGAAACAAATATAATCTTGTGAACTTTAAATTATGATTGGCTCAAAAGGACTGTATCCAGAGCCGTTAAACAGTGGAAAAAATATATAACATTTATGGCACTCAGGAAAGGTTGCAGGTTAGCCTTCCATTGTAAATAAAAAAAAAAAAATAATAATAATAATAATAGGTTAGGAAATTATACTAACTACTATTATGACAAAGATCAACCCCATGATTTAGTATCGTTTATAAGTAATCATTTATTTTATAATATGCCATCTTCAATAGGCCCTGCTTAACTCTGACAAAGTAAGGCCCCCTTTGGAATCTTAAGATTACCGTTAACTTATCTTAGGTGCTGATAAACGTTAACCGAGGAGCCTTCTGGAAATAAAAAAAACTGTTTTTTTTTTAATTAACAGTTATTTTTTACTTTTATTTTTCAATTACAGCTTTAGGAAAGAATAAAAAGAGAAAATCGTTTTTTTTCCAGAGGTTTCTTGGCTACTATTTATCAATACACCATAAGGTAGCTTCATACCAAATTAAATTTGGTGGTTATATCCGCCCGGTAACGGCTATTTCACTAAGCCACCTGACTATGAAGACAACACCAACTGGACCGGTTTTGAAATGCTTTCGCACCTTTCATTATGTTTAATTAGCTAACTGACCGCTTTGGCACAGTACTGTCTCGTCTTCAAACTCGTAGTCTGGTCTATTGTACTAGATTTGTTTTCTTAACCTATTGTTGTGTCACACACAGCCTTACCTAATTGATAGCAATCAGTTAAAAATGTCTGCTCGTCGCGACTTGCATTTTGGGGTCATGTTATTTGGGATAATCAAGCACAAACACCCTAAGTTTTTATATGACAAAATTACATGGTCCTCTAGCGTCAATCGATATGCAACAAGAGCTTCAGATTACCTCATTATTGTACCCAAACATCAATCGGCTGGATTCAAAGGCAGTTTTCGATACAGGGCGTCAAAAGTATGGAATGATTTGCCCCCACCCATCAGAGAGTGCAAAACAAAGGCAACATTCCGTATTAAATTGAAAAAGTACCTTTTAGACCTACAAAAATAATATAAGCCTTGTAATGAAAATTTTTGTTATTTTATTTTTTTATTTTTATTTTGGTATATATGTATATAATTTATGTTTTATATAAATATAATTATTTATTTATATATATCTCCTGCACATTCTTCTTATCTTTATGTGTATTTAAATATAAGCCACCTAGCATAGGTATAGGTTAAGTTTTAATATTAATTTTAAGTCAGGGTTCAGCAGAATACCAGCGCTGTAGCCCCTACTACAGCATTAAGCTGAGCTGAAATCCTTTTTTATTTACCACTGTTTTCCTAATGTTATGTTTACTCGTACTGTTTGTTATTTGTATTGTTTGTTATTTTGTATGTTTTTATGTTCTTTCTCGTGTTTGTGGTATTTTAAAATAAATTACTTTTCTTTCTTCTTTCTTTCTTTCTTTCTATTCACTTGGATTCCCAACGTTTAGACAGATTTTTATGTTGTTGGCCATCACAACTTTACCGCACAAATGGAGTGAACGCCGACAAGGTTCACCTTCAGCTAATTTATCAGATCATAACAATTACATATTTAGATGACATAATTTTGACAGTGAATAAGTGCGGCTCGACTCAACCACCATCATCTTACTCGCAAACCCTCAAAGCTTTCAAACAGGCAAAACCAGCAGGTGGCTCATCATGCCTGGTACCGATTGATGTCGATTGATTGATGTAATATTAAAATATATCTATTATTAAAAAATAGTACACCACCATTTCAGCAATCATTCTAAACAGTTTCATCCAGATCGTTTTAAGCGATAAGGCCGCCTGTTTGTGCTACATAATTAGTTAGTTAAAAATTAAGTATTTATATTTCTTGATTTTGAACATAAACACTTGTACTAGTTGTTTCATAACATAATTATATTTGTTGCACACTTCCCAACCGGTTTCGGAAATCAATCCATCTTCAGGGGATAAAGAATATTTATTATTTTAATATACGAGCCATAAAACGACAAACGTATGTCAACAACTAGTACAAGTGTTTATGTTCAAAATCAAGATGCTTTCTATGTTTCATCAAGTGCCGACAATCGCAAGTATAAATCATTTATATTTCTGTTTCTTTTTTTTTTGTGGTGTACATACAAAGTTGTATTGTATTGTATTGATGTCAGTATATCTGTCACAGGCAAATAGTAAAATTCGGCATTTTACAAACGGCGTCGTCAGTTTCTAAGCGCTCGCTACTCTGCTACTTGACGAACCTTCGTCATATACGTCATATACTAAACTCACAGAAAGCCCAATTACGAGACTGAAGTGTGTATAGTGACGGTCACCACGCAGGCGAAACTTGGCGTAACATTTTTTTTTTTATTATACTAGTAGAGTGTGCTTTAATAATAATAATAAAATTAAAGGCGTAGGGATGTGACGACCCCATCGCCCTCTGGTACGTCCAGTACGTCCAGTGCAATCAGTCACCGCAGGGCGGCTTGTGGCGAGCCGATGGTGAGTGGCGACACCACGGACCCTACCTCCAGGGGACAATATCACACATGCGCTTACACACACACATATACACAGCAACACACCCCCTGCCTCTGCGCTTGCCTTAACCAGCCGGCCAGAGTGGAGATGCAAGAGCGGAACCTATGCTCCAGGTTGGAAGTGTAAAATGTCATAACGCCGGGGGCACTTGACTGTATAAGGATCTTGCGCCCCGCAGACTCACCTCTCGACAACCTTAGCTGCTTACATAGTGTTGCCCCCTGGCCACCCCATGGTGGCTAGATAGGGGGCCCACAACGGCTATTCTGTTGGATAGTTATTAAGCAGCAAGTCACCATCTGCCATATTTAAATTTGTGAGAGATTTCGAGCCAGATGTCCGTTATCTCACTCCATAGCCCTGTTATCCGGCCCATTTAGCATCCCATCCTCATAGCCCACTCCAAGTCGCTTCCTTCCTGGCAATAGTTTGGCAACTGTGGGGGACAGTCCGTTAGTGTATCACAATGATACATTGAGGGAGAGGCCTCCATGGATGCAGCCATCTCACATTTAGATTAAATGGTACCAAAGGCCTCTTCAATGCTGGCTTCGGCCCCATGAATGCCTTTCAAATGACCGGGTCCCTATGGGCCCGTGACTGAAAAGTGTACCTAGATAAAATTAATAATAATAATCTATTTCCGACTCTTTTGGTGTGGTTTTGGGTTTAACGGAAAATTTTTCAAGGAAAAAAAAAAACGGAATGAGTTTAGGAGAACAGAGTTGTTTGTGCTGTGCTTATAAAAGGACCTTGTATAGTTGGAATAATTGTATATATTTGTTATTTATAAGCTAGTAAAAAAAAGATTTGTATCTTGTAAATAGTTAGCATACTTATAGAATTAGGCTAAGCCTGTAACGACAGGTATATGTGGAAAAAAAAATTTAGAAGATTTGACTGAAAAGTGACAACAGAAACACATGTGTAGTGCGCAAGTTGAAGGTAAAGCTTGACCTGACCACCTGCGCCGTTGTATATAGTATAGAAGTACGCATGCCGCACAAACAAAACTATATATCAGTTATATTTCTTGTTTAAAATCTAAAATTGTAAAGCCTTTTTGCACATCTGCCTCTGTAACTTTCTTGTACTTTCTGACGGATTGAGTGGCAGAAAATGCTTCTAGCATTAAGTCCACCTGTTGTACATTAAACTGTGTTTTGTGCAATAAAGAATTTAGAAGAAGAAGAAATTGGATACATACTGGAGAAGGGAAAACTCAAAAGTACCCGGAATAGAAGAGCTAGCATGACTAGATTGATGGATGTGGAAGAGACAGTAGCAGATGCACATCTGTGGTCTCAGTGTGTATGTCAAACTCACCCAAAAGCAGCAGGATCAGCGGGTTTTGGAACTGCTCGATGTACTTCTTCCAGAGTGGGTCCTCTTCCTTGACCTGGAACTCGTTGGGTCCGACGAAGTTCATGCGGTCGTTAGCTTCCCGCCATGACAACCCGCGTCTCACGTCAACCTTGAGACGGTCTGCCACCTGAGGGGGGATGGGGAACGATTACTTAAGACTGTACCTGAGCCTAGAGCATGACCAACTCCAGTCTATCTAGGATTCGTTTGAAGAAATTCGGACTCTCCTTGTATTGAAAAAAATATATTTGGTTTATTAATCTTTTCTCTAGGGATCTTACGTATAAACAATGTACTAAGATTTATACTTTTGTCAAAAAAAAATGTTTTGCACCCTCTTTTTTTTTGGTTTTCAAACGTTCGCTTGAAGAACGCGGTTAAGAAATCAACTTGATTTTTTTTTCATAAAATAGGTAATAGAAATATGAAGGTATATCACCTAAATTAATTTTTTTGAAATACAATATATTTCAGTATTAGCTAAAAACACACCAATTTGTTGTTTCGCTGCGTGATCACTAGTATTACGTGTCTAAGAAAAAGAGGCCAAAGAGCCAACATATAATCGCCTCTATGAAAAGCAAATAAAGTCTTTGCCATTAGACTTATTGTGCTGTACGGGTAATAAAAAAGTTGCTAGGGTATGCCATCCTCTTAAGGGGCTTCAGAAGCAAAACTGCGTTTACAGACGTTTTCAAATTGGTTTAAACTTTCTATATGAATATTACAAAACTTTGAAAAAAATATATCACACATATTGACCCATGTCCCGTAATTGTGATGTTTTAAAATCTTAAAAGCTTTAACCTACAACGAGAAAATAAATACCTTTAATAACCTTTCAAATGCTTCAAAAAACTGATAAATAGTTTAAACTTTTTAAATTCAAAAGAGTTATAGTATAAGTTAAAACTTATACACACACACGAGCAATACAAAAATCTAACACAATGATGTTTAAAACTTTTAAATATCAAACGTAACACATGTGAAATGTATTATTTTCTCTATTTTGCGCTACGCGGCGACACAGCGATCGTCGTAACAGCCACTTTGCAATGCACTCTGACATGAACTTTATTTCTATTTTGTTATCGTCGATATTTGTACAGACATATTTCGAGCTGCTAATTTAACTTACTGAAGCCTCTTAAGGCGCCTCTTCCCAACGTTATCCGAAAATTACTCTATTGATAAATATTCGGTACCCGAATATTCGGTATTCGGCCAAATCACTATTCGTTGCATCTCTAGTTTACACCCGGTAGTTGCACTTCAATGGTACTTGTTTGTTTACATCCTGTATGCCTCATATATCGTCAAATGACAAGTCACTAGTGGTAAACATTTATTCAAGTGTTTTTCTAACATCTAACATGTTAAGAGGATGGCATACCCTAGCAACTTTTTTTATTACCCGTCCAGCACAATAAGTCTAATGGCAAAGACCTTATTTGCTTTTCATAGAGGCGATTATATGTTGGCTCTTTGGCCTCTTGTTCTTGGACGCGTAATACTAGTGATCACGCAGCGAAACAACAAATCGGTGTGTTTTTAGCTAATACTGAAAAAATCAAGTTGATCTCTTAACCACGTCTTTGAAACGAACGTTTGAAAACAAAAAAAGAGGGTGGAAAACATTTTTTTTTGACAAAAGTATAAATCTTAAAACATTGTTTATAGGTGGAATACCTAGATAAAAGATCGATAAATCAATTTTATTTTCTTTAATATGAGGAATGATCTAGTTTCTTCCAATGAACCCTTAAAAACCTGGTGTTGTTGATGTTCTAGCGTCAGGTGTCCCGTTAAGTAAACGACTGTTTGCCGGACCGAATGGATAACAACACCCACCTTCGCCCGAGGAGGTGAGGTTTAAGGGGCAGGTAGCCACCAACGACCTTAAGTCGACCTGTCACGGTACAAATATCGACAGAAACTATATTGAAATAACGTTCATATCAGCGCGCACTGAAATACGATATCGGTGGGTCTCCGGATAGCGCAAAATAGGAGAAAATAATACTTTTCCCATGGACGCAATGGCCAGAAAAAACTTTTAGTCTAAAAACAGCTTGACTTTGAACAATATTTTAATGCGAGAATAATTTCCATCAGCTGCCATATAAATGCTTCAGGTGTTTGTGACGTCCTGATACCTTTGATCTTAATGAAGCTTTGCACACATCTTTATATATGTTTTCCTTCCCCCCACACCCGCACTCCGACCCATCTCTCATCAATAGGTGCAAGATGGCGAGATATTCAAACGACGCCGAATTTGTGAAATGGTAGGTAAAAACTGTTTTCCATGAAACGGTAACTGTTTATTTATAGAAAAGTGTACAAACTTAATCTTCTTTACAAGAACGACGTCTGTATTTCTCTCTTTTTTTATTTGCAGTGTAGATAAAAATTATACAACTTGCCAAAACTTTGCGTAAAAGCGAGGCAATATTTACGATATCCTGACAGCTATTATGATGGTGTTACATCAAATTTTGCTTTTAGGGATGCATGTCGCTAGATAATACTTATGAAAAAAAAAATAAAGAAAATAAGCTGTTGACTTAACATCCAGTTTTTACCTTTTGTATGAATCTTAACAAAAAGCCAGGCGTAAAGGGGCCTCTTAAATAAGGATGTTCTGGGAAACGCTGGAAAGAGTCGCTTTAACATGTTAGATGTTTGAAAAACACGAAAACATCGCGCAGCGGTTACGCCTTTAGACAAAAAAACGAAATGAAACTTAATCAGTGAAGTGCTGCTTTTGTTGGTGAAATGAAAAAAGGTTTTCAGTTTCTTTTTAAGGGGCTCCACAATGCTAAACATCAGTTTTGTATGGGATTCAGTTCCGTCAATGTAGATGGGAATTTTTTTTTAAAATTATGGCGTATTTTGTGACTCAAGGTTACACTTAATTAATTACACTTTATAAATAGACATACATTCAATCTTCTTTTAATTATATAACTTTTAAAAAAGCATGAATTTCACAAAAAAAGCGATTCAGTTTCCACTTTATAAAACCGATTGAAACGAAACAAACACACGCAGATACTAACTAGAAAAAAACCTTTTTATTACATAAAGAAATTATGGTTAATGTCCTAATGGAGCCGCGATTTCAAAATAACTGAAGTTTTGCGTGCGCGGCATCTGATGAGAGTTAAAAAACAAACGCGTTAGAGCAGGGGCTCTACCGCGTAATTCTCATTTGTATCAACTTCAAGCAAATGCATGCGAAATTCAACGCGTGCAAGAGAGATGGCATGTTAGGCGGGCGTCGTCGCACGCACGTCAAATTTCAATCTCAAGTTGATGTTGATGAAAATGAGAATTACGCGGCAGACCCAATGGACTGAATTTTAGCATTGTGCAGCCCCTTAAAGACGGAAACCCTTGTAGCGAATTTTCGATTATATCTGTCTGTTCAACTCAAAAACGACTTCAGATTTGGTACATATGTTGGAGGTAATCAGTGACACACCGAGAAAAAAATTCGTTATTGCTTTATCTATGTATATAGAAGCCAGCAGTGACCATTTTGGTGAAACAATCGTAAAAAAGCGTCTGATGACAGAGATTCGATGCAACGCGGGTAGAGCCATGGACAAATAACTAGTCATATCTAAGACGAACCAAACGAAGCAGGGCACTAAGTACTTAAAATTTAATTTCCAAAAATCAGACTCGCCAAAGTGAGTACCTCTTTCGTAGGACATGGTATAAGATTTTACAATAAACTTCCAAAAGAGGTCCTTACTTTGTCAGAGAATAAGTTTAAACAGTATATTAAGCAGGGCCTACTGAAAAAGGCATATTATAAAATAAATGAATATTTGGATGATGGTGAAGCATGGTGTTACAGTGATACTGATTTTGATGATAGTAGATAATAATTTAATTAATTAATATAATTTCCTAACTTTTGATTCCTCTTAAGAGTTAAAATTAATTAATTACAGACTGTAAAAGGAAATAGACTATATGAGACAGGTAGGCAAAGATATATATGTTTTTCTTTTTTTATTAACCTGAATTCCTGCTGTCTTGTATTTTCTTATCCCTTGGTTAAAGTAGATATAAGTAATTTGATGTATAGTATAAGTTTATGTTGAAAAAAAAAAGACATGATCTTGCCAAGTTTCTTGCCCGTTCTTCTTAGCAAGACTAATCGAATGGGCGGAGGTAGGCATGTATTTATATATGTAACCTATTACTATGTAGTATATAGGATGGGATTTGGTCGGCTGCCTGGATTCGTGCTGGGGGCTCGGTTGGTGATCATTGAACCTGTTCCTGGTCCCTGGCCGGGTCTCCGGTATGGGTTCGGGCGGTTGATTGGATTTCACCTTGTATAATAATATTTTACCTATAATTTTAATCGTATATATATTGCTACATAAATTAAATAAACATTTAATCTAAGTAGTTCATGTACATTTATTATTTTATTACATATATTTTTATAAGATTAAAATTTGACTTGTGAAACGTGTATTATATATACCTACTTTGCAAAATAAACTTTTTGAATTTTGAATATTCTCGAAGCGTTTCGTCGTATTTTCGAACCCTCATAGCTTCGGCCTGGATAATGCTAGAGATACCAAATTATTAGGATAAAATGTATGTAGTTAGCAGACTTATGAAATATGCTGAGTTTCATTTGTCTAGCTTTTATACTTTGGATTTTATTAATACCTTAAATACATCGATTTCGTCACTGATTGACTGACCCGTGATCATCAAACAAAACCTCTAGCTAGGGTACTTAAAACAAAATAAAATAAGAAATCAGTAACTTTCACCTTTCAACCCCTCATACAGGGGGGTCCAGTTCTGTATTACCTAACAATTTGCTAAAAATCAAGCTGAAATTTCGTATGCAGGCTAGGATTTCCACACAAACAACGAGAAAATTTAAAAATCTGTAACTTTAATCCTCCAACCCCTCATAAAGGAGGGTGCAGGACTGTACATAAAATGAAATCAAACCAAAAACATTTCACGTAAAGTAGATTGCCAAGACTCAAAGCATTCACTGTTAAAAAGTTATGAGATCTCATGTAGAGCCAAGCCCTTTACTCTACAAGGCCCTACTCTACAAGCCCTAACTCTACATCTTGTTAATAGTAGTTTATGCTACAAGGGCGAAAAGGAATAAATTACGAAGACGATTTAAAACACGAGCGTAGCGAGTGTTTTAAACGTAACCGAGTAGTTTATTGCTTTTACGCCCGTGTATCATACTACGTTTTTCAATGTGTGAGGAAATGAAAACAAATATAACCTTGTGAACTTTAAATTATGATTGGCTCATATATTTGAAATTTTGATTTTGAATTTTGAATTTTGAAATTTGAAATTTTGAAATTGAAATTTGCTCAAAAGGATTGTATCCAGAGCCGTTAAACAGTGGAAAAAAGTATAACATCTATAGTACACAGGAAAGGCTGCAGGTTAGCCAACCAGTGCAAATAAATTTAAAAAAATAATAATAATAAAGCCCTAGGGCAAAATAATCGACTTTCTGTTCGGTTTTGATGCATAAAAAGTTGGCCTTTACGAGCACTTGCATTGAAAATAAAAGTATGACTTGGCTATTTCGCAACCGTCGCACAGACAACCCCATGGACACTGGTCTTTAATGTTGTGTCATGCAATAGTTACAAGAGTTAGTTACATTATCACTGATCAATTATTTATCAGCATACGACCTTCTAGGGCAGCTTGTTCGAGCTGTAACTTCCACTTACGCACTATAAATAACTCCGTAAGGAACACATTTCCACGTCATGTAAATCATACATCGACGAATTACTGCACGCCTTGTGAATTTCATGAATTTATGTAGCGTTCCAATATGCCGGAGTAAATGTAAAGTTTACTTCGTAAAAGTGAGAGAGATAAGACAGAGACGGAATCTATTTACTAATCGTTTTGGAACGGCAACTTTGTAAAGGCAGTTTATTTACGTGGCAAAGGATATTTTTTTGTTTATATACTATCATTACCGTAATAAAATGGCTTTACAAATCATTCCGAAGAATTCTATAACCCAGAAACCAAAAAATGGCGCGTAACATGATGACAAATGTCAAAGTGAAAATTTACCCCTGAATTTACGGGGCCTAAAATTCAACTGTCAAAGTAATTTTACATTTCGGACAAGGTTTATGAACGACTTCGAGAATTGTTCGGTATTCACTCGGGTGGTTGTGGAACGGGTGGCCGTTATTTTTTACCTTTACCGCGGCATTTAGGAACGCAACCTTAAGGCGATATGCGAAAAAATACGGGTGTTTCTTTTCTGTGTATTTCATGAAATACACGGAAAATTTTAACAAATTTCTGGTATATGCATTTTGACTATATAATCTAGGGTTTTGAAATTGGAAAACATGTTTGGATAAATTTTTCTCGATAGAAATAATTGTTGAAATGAGGTCTTCAAACACACTTTTTCTCCTCGTTTGACGAATAGGAACCATATACAGAACTCGAACATATTGTATTAGGTGTGTTTTAACAATATCTAGAGATTTGATATTTGAACTTTTGCTAGCTATTTTAGTTTTTTTAATAAAAATATAAAGCCAACTTTTTTCCCTTTTGCCCTGAATCCGCCCCTCACGCACTGCGCGATTTTCGCTTGGAGTGACAGTGACAAAAATAAAATTCGCATAGCCTCTTAATAACACTTTTATTGCATAGAAAAGTGTGATACGCACGCTTCAAGTGAAAACAAAACCGTTATGAATCACCTGATACGCTATAGAAAATTATAACATAACATTGTGAACCATTTATAATAATCATCATACCTATTTATTCATCGAAAAGTAGATGTAATAATGCATATATTTTTACAACAATGCTCTCATTGATTCTGCAAAGAATGTGGTACAAATTGGTACAATGCAAGTGTTTTCAATTAGTCTCTCACCTATCTGTAGAAAGTTATTTGACATGCATTTGAAGAGAAAATTATGGTTCAATTGCTCCTTGCAAATAAATTTCATTTGATAACCGCATGGAATAATATTTTCAAAATTTGACGTCATCGAAGATTCATGTCCAATGAGCGATTTTCACGTTGTTTTTTTTTTCTTAGTTCTTGACTTTCCGCCAGATGTCGCTGTCCATGTCACCATGGGTAAAATATGTTCCGTAGCAATCAATGTCAAAGTGGTTTTTGGTTTGTTTGGAATGTGTGCAAATTTTGTCTTAGATTCTGTTGCCAAAGTACACGACAGTGCCATCTAGGAATCTTATTTAACACTAAATTTGACACAAGGAAAAACGCTCATTACAAGACAAGTTTGAGTTCAGTTGGCTTAAGAGGAGGCATTCTTTTTTCCAAGAGTTTTTGAATGATCATACTGAGTCTACCACATACCCAATCAATGTGAAACTTGCACATAAAAACTTTTGCTCGAGAGATTTTATTTTTGGAAATGGTCACTTTTTGAGTGTTTCTTTTATTTTACTTTTAATTCACCTGATCTTTAGTGTCATATTTTACTATCAATACTAAGATATTATTTATATTCGGCTCAAAAAATTGTAGTTTACAAGGGCGAAAAGGAATAAAATACGAGGACGATTTAAAACACGAGCGTAGCGAGTGTTTTAAACGTAACCAAGTAATTTATTGCTCTTACGCCCGTGTATCATACTAGGTTTTTAATGCATAGTATGAGGAAATAAAACAAATATAATCTTGTGAACTTTAAATTATGATTGTCTCAAAAGGACTGTATCCAGAGCCGTTAAACAGTGGAAAAAAAAGTATAACATTTATGGTACACAGGAAAGGTTGCAGGTTAGCCAACTTCTCGTATATAAATTAAAAAAAAAAATAAAGCCCTAGGGCAAAATAATCGACTTTCTGTTCGGTTTTGATGCATAAATATGATGCATTTACGAGCACTTGCATTGAAAAAAAATTGATTTCATTCTGGATCATTTCGGAGCACGCGATTTTCAACTTATAAGTCGGGTTACCATAGCAAAGCCGATATGCGACGAACTGCTTATTAACTGTTTTTGAGGTTTTCATAGACGCCAAATATTCACAAAAACCTCGCCAGACAGAAGGCGGGGAAAACGCCACGCCACGCCTAAGTGGAGCCTTTCTGGCGTCTCTCATACTTCCACACTAATTTACTCCCCCAAGAACGCCACTCATTCCGTCTGGCGAGGCCTTAAGCCTGACCCCTTATCTCTAACATCGAGCACACTATTTTGCATCAAGTAGAACTGAACTCTACGACGTTACAATATTGTTTTAATTAGCCGCTATGAGCCGTGGCTGTTACAAGCTCTCAAAAAACGCGTTTTTCACTCGAAAAACTTTTTTTTTACAGTGAATTTTTTAAATAAATTTACTCTAAGATTACCTATTAAAGTACGTTTTCTTTAATTACCTGCAATTTTCATGTAATTTGGTTATGTAAATTTTATGAAAAACGAAAAATACGTGAAAAATCGACAAGTTTCGGTTTTTTTTTTCGATCGAGCAACTTATAACGTATCGCAAATTTAACCGTCTGCAAAAAGTATGTAGTTAACATATTATGTTTTTATAAAATATCACAATATGCATATATACAACGTGTACCAGAAAGGTGTAACCATATTTGAAGAGCTTATTCAGTCAATGGTATAGAACAACTATTACTATGGAACAAACCTAGTTAAAAAAATCGACTGTTTCATAGAAAAATGCAATGCCGCTCGGCTGAAAAGTATGGAAAGGCAGATTTTTTTTTGAAATTTCATGGTTGGCTCAGTAGTAAAAGTTGTTCTATACCATTGACTGACTAAGCTCTTCAAATATGGTTACACCTTTCTGTTACACTTTGTATATATTGGTTGAAAATTTATTTGAAGAGACAAAATCGGGATAAACCCCCCTGAAGGGACCTGTTTAAGGTCAGATGCACAGCTTTAAATGACCATTTCACATTGTGTAACTTGGTCAATCAGTTGAATAAAAATAATATAGATAGTAGACTATAGGGCTGATCTAAACATTCAAGAAAAAACAGTTCCCGTGAAGGTCAATTGATGCGAACACTCACCTCCTCCCAGGTGAGGATAGAGCTCTCCACCGCGCTGAGCCACATGTCGCCGGCGCCTGCGCACGCGTCCCCTGCACGCTCCTCGCCAACCCCCTCTTCCGGACTCGAGTGCTGGAACCATACATATGCACGTTGTTTCATCAATTTCATCAGCTAATGGAGATGGTTGTATGGAATAATAAATATGTATAAATACATGCATTTATGCAATAAAGATGCTACACGGACTTATTTATAATGCCCGGGCAAATTTGAGTAATGATAATCAAATCGGGAAAATATAATAGTAGTTTATGCTACTAGGGCGAAAACGCCCGTGTATCATACTACGTTTTTCAATGCATAGTGTTAGGAAATGAAAACAAATATAATCTTGTGAACTTTAAATTATGATTGGCTCAAAAGGACTGTATCCAGAGCCGTTAAACAGTAGAAAAATATATATATATTAACGTTTATGGTACACAGGAAAGGTTGCAGGTTAGCCAACTTCTTGTAAATAAATTGAAAAAAAATAATAATAAAGCCCTAGGGCAAAATAATCGACTTTCTGTTCGGTTTTGATACATAAAAAGTGGTCCTTTACACTTGCATTGAAAATTTATTTACAACTTCATTAATAATTACGTTATCTGGCCATTACAGCAACATGTATGTACTAGTGTCGTTGGGCCATTATAAATATTGCTATATGAATGTTCATCTTCAGTATGTCACCAATTCGTTTAGATTAAATTATGTTAAGCTATTTAGGTGGTAGAGCTGATGCCGGACTCGACTGTGGAGGTACCACCATCTTACTTGGAGACTCCCTCGAAGTAATTCGGGGGAGAGTAAGAGGACAGCTCACAGGCAAAAACCAGAAGGCCCACCATGCCTGGGACCGATGGATGGCGGTATATCCATCCCTAATAGCCGAGCCTTATATGGAACAGACTGGTGACGGGCAGCAGGCTCATTGGTGCGAGGGCTCCGGCACCGCGCTCACCAACCCACCTGCCCAGCGTGTGTGAGTATGGGCAATTGACTGCCGGGAGTGGCAAAGTCCTGGAAGGCTTATGTCCAGCAGTGGACGAACTAGGCTGATGGATGGATGTTCATTCGAAAACCATTTCGAGAGTTAGGTTTAATAAGCCGTATTTTCGAACTTGTGGTCTAAAAAACATCATGATGATGAATATTTTTACGAAAAAGCTGCAACTTCCATTTGCCTTCGTGTCACATCACTTGAGAAATAACTGTTTAGAATTGTGTCCTTTGCTATCAAGATCAATTTATAATAATTTGCTTGATTTGACAGCTGGATGAGTAGACAGACAAAGACAGACCACTTTTTTCATAAGCAATCACACATCACAATCAGTATAATGTCTAACATTATCAAGTGATGTCATTTCGGACAATTCTTTAAATACTATGTGAAAACTATGTCCTAAAATGGCGTATTGGTCGACAAAAAGACACAGGATGAGAGAATTATTCGCACGCTTCACAGACAGCTTTTTTAAAGCCACTGTACTCACAAAAAAAATTTATAGGGAACAAGAAATTATTAAAATTATTCCATCTACTTTTCACCCCCATTAGCCGGGTGTTACCAAGGGATGAACGTACTTAAGAGCGGTTTTACAGCCGGATTGTGAAGAACCCGCCTTTTTCTAATAAATCGAAACATTTTTGAAATTAAAAAAATGTTTAATTCTAATTTACAGAAACCAATGAAAACTTTTCTATGGCAACATACACAATACATAGGTAATAAGGTTTTGTTGAATAACTAATAACTATGGAGTGAATTTTGAATTTAAATGTTCTGTTTCAATAATTAGAAAAAGGCGGGTTTTTCACAATCCGGCTGCGAAACCGCTCTTAAGGTTAAACACTAGTGCCTGATTCTAAGTTTCCTGTCAATAGATGGCGCTGCGGTACTATAATTACTATAATTTGGTTTTTGTATTTAAAAATAGTAAACAAACAAAATATTTCGCTCCGTTGTATGATGCGACAGTTTTAATGTGTTAATTATTTTATAAAGGCAGAATTGTGTCATTTTCTGTTGTATGTTTCTACATCGGGCCCAAACAATCTTAAAATTTGCTGTTTTGTCGTAGCTATGCACGCACACATACACAATGAAATTATATATAAAGTAATTGTTAATTTCAAGGCGCCGTGTAGAGATTGATTGGTCTAACGGTTACACCTGTGGAATTTCGATCTGCTCGAGCAAGGATCGATCCCACATCACTACAAATGTTTTCTTTTTCCATTTTTGTGAAATATTTCAAAATTACCTACTTGTTTTTTTATTTGATCCATCAAAATGATTATTTTCCATCAAATTCAAGAAAATTATTCGATGATGTGACTTTCTGAAGAATCATGTAAGGTGTACTTACAATTACATCCTTTCAAGCAAACTACTTTTAGATTGGAAAAAACATTGAATTATGGGAGAAACCCGCGAATTGAGAGAGATGATGTACCAAACTTTTTTTTTTTTTAATTCATAATATTTACAGGTAATAAACAAATTATTTTACATAAATAATGCTGTTGATATATGCAATGATATAAGCATAACAAGAGTATAATCACATTTTTATCCATTATAAAATCATACAAAAATAAAAAAGCGCTAATGAAGCTCTAATAAATTTTACGAACGAATGCTGCAATTTTTTAAAAAATACTAAATAAACTAGCGCCATCTGTTAGAACCTATCATAACTTCGTCGTAACTGGGACGACTCCATCTCGCTAAATAAGGTGACTGATTGATATTTGAGTAGCCAAATTCATACTGGAGACTCTCGGGGTTGTTCTTGAACAACATAAACATTAAACATAACATAATGCACTCTAATTTTCATAATACAATGCGTAAAAGTACATAGACCGGATTGTAAGTAATCAGTATTACGGATCAATAACATATGCGAAATTTAAAAAAAAAGTTCGTGGCGGTATCTAGGGGCAGAAAGAACGCTGTCCTCTCAGTCTTACTTGAGATCAATAATCCGTCCAAGACAATTAGACAAATGGGCCAACTAATAATCGCCTCTGTCAAAAGGTAATAAAGTCTTCGCCATTCGTCTAATTAGTTTAGACGTTAGTAGATTCAATCCCCGGTCGGGCGACATATATGTATGTGCATAGTATTTGTTCTTACTTACCACTTGCTGAACGGTGAAGGAAAACACTGTGAGGTAAACCGGCATGCCCTCAAACATGTGTTTTTGTCCCCGAAATACGGCAATATCTTTAAACTGCCCAAGCTAATGAGACGAATAGACTTTATTGCCTTGTTACAGAGGTGATTATTGGTTGGCCAGTTCATATAATTGTTTTGGAGTTTATGTGTCTATCTATATACTTAAAAGTATAAAATAATGTTCGATGAAATGCGGGTATACCGAGTGTGTTCTGTGATTTGCAATTCATAGTTCACACTCGGGAACACCTCTGACACCCCCTCGGGGATTCATGTCGTGACGATATGTTGTTGGTGTATAAATCGCTGAAGTTACCGGGTCTTCATTATGAATTTGCCTGTATAATAAGGTGAATAGGTGACTTTGTTTTATATGACCAAATGCATACTGGAGACTTTATAAGTGATCAGATCAGTAACAAGGTTCGATTACTTACCCTACTTTCTGTGAAATACAGAAAATACAATTTAGGCTTTCTATACTGAGTCGGGGACTCGGGACTCGAGGTAGACCATGAATTTGTATAGGAAAACAAAAAATATTTTTCGTATTTCGTAAAACGGGTCATTGAACCTTGATCTTGACGACTTATCGTGTCTCCAACAGCGATATGAATAAAAAAAATATTTATGATAGGTACTTTACATCACTGGTCTCCAATATGAATTTGGTCATATAAATCATAGTTACTTTATATATATTTATAATATAAAATAATATAGGTATAAATTAATACTCGAGGCTTGGTAAGTAAGTAATCAGTATGACGAATTTTGAAAAATAAAATGTTAGTAGGGATTCGGTCTGTGTAGGGTCCGTGCTGAAAGATAGTAACTAACTACCTACCTACTTACTTACTAGCCAAAATGTGGTACCTAAAACCTTTGAATCGGAAACAAAAACGAACAAACGTAGCGAAAGCGTACGAAGTTAGTGTTGCCATACTCATACTCATTTATTGGTAAAAAACAAACTTATTAATCGAAAAACTTATTAATCTGACTGACCTAAAAATTCTGTACCATAGAAACAATATTTATACGAGTAAATAACTATGAAATCTATCAAGATTAGCGATTATTTTTAACAAAAAAACTGAAAATAATGTTGAAAATTCTACATTTAGGTACAAAAAGGATAATTAAAGTCCCTACCTCTATGAAGCGTCCGAATCTCTTCCAAAACTTTTAGCGCTAAATAAAAAACCTCCGTACAAACTCGTTTCTCCGTACATAACTGGTCCAATCTGTTTTCTGTAAATGTTCCTAAATCCCTACAAGTACAGATAAATCTATGTTTATGGCAACACAGAGTCGCCGCCGGCCGCGCGTGCCGTCCCTTTGATATTTGCCGACATTGCTCAATAATGGCGGCTTGAATGAAAGACGATTGTCCCTGCTGCATGTAACCAGGCTCACCGCTACCTATTTGAACACCCGTGTGGATAGGTACCGATTTGCCGCCCTGTTTATCTGCGAATACCCTTCTCCTTGTTACGATATACCTAGGATATAAATGCGAAATAAAGCGTGATAAGTAAGTATTTATCCTGATGAGAGAATACCTAGTGAACGTTATTTTCAGCTAGGAACGAAAAGCGTTCGTTTAGGACGCAAGAAGCCGGAAGTTCTAATCTCCGAGGACAACGTCACTTTTTGTGTTTTTTTTATTTTATTTTATTTATTCATAAAGTAAAGCCAAAGCCGAAAATGGGGGAGAGTTGAATAAACGTGGGCGGAGCTACGGGCAAAAGGCTAGTGATAAAATAAAATATAAATCACAATAATAGATTATTTTGCAAAGATTGCAGGAAAAATGTAGCGGTAAAGAAATTCACAAAAAACATTTTTTCATTTATTACCTATATTTTTTTTTATTATTTAAAAACTTAGCCGCGGTTTTTTTTCTTTTGTAAATATAATTGGTAGGTATGTACTTGCAATCAATTATTTTTTTTGTCTTCATAATCAGTTACTAGCAAAACTTTAACTACCTACCTACTATTTTCAATACGGAACCCTAGGTACACGAGTCTGACCTGCACATGACCGTTTTTTTAAGGTTCATTATTTCATCACGAAAAACTGAACCCTTATATGTAAAATCACTTTGTTGTTCATCTGTCGGTTTTTAATTAGGCACGAACAGCGCCTGGGCACGAAGGAATTTATTTTGGCACAAGTGAAGGAATAAATCCAATAAATAATTTTTATTTATATTTACAATTCTGGAATCAATAATAATAGACATAATAGAAATAATAGACAAAACAAAAACAAAATAAATACATGTGACAGGAATCGAACTCTGAACCTTATGATTTGTAGTCAGACAGTATATCACTTATGCTATTGAAGTATTTTTTATTGGTGTGAAATTTAAGTACAATTTAGTACGCAATCTAATCATGCGAAACCGCCATGTAGTTAAACCGCACACACGTAAAGCATATTCACACACATCTAACAGTTTTATAGTATGACATCCACAACTACACACGTAAAATGATGGACATTTAACTGAACTTTAAAAGCTAAAATAACCCAACTATTGTTGTAAAATATAACTTTTATTTAAATTCGCGACATTCTTGTATTAAAATGTAATAAAATACAGTGATAAATACAAGCTAAAATTTGTACTTCAGCTGATCTTGGTTAATTAATTTTGTATGGAAATTGGCACTATCGTTTAACCTTAAGAATAAAAGGCAAATATTTATAAAATAAAACCATTTTAGAACACTCGAGAGCGAAACCTACATTTAATCCCATCCTGTGTCATTTACCACGGAAGTCGGTAATTTCGCGCATCCGACCGCTGCGAATCAGACCACTGCGCAAGCGACGCGCGTCGCACGCAAACTGTGGAGCGCACGCGCTAGAACCACTTTTATTGCAAACCTGGCTAATAGCATGGTATAGTACTGCGTCGGGTATGCTCTTCCTAGAAACGTATTTGACACGACCTATGTCATCACATCGCGTATTTGTAGTTAGACTCGCACTTGCCTGTTTTTTTAGAGTTCAGTACCCAAAAGATAACCAACGGGACCCTATTACTAAGTTTCCTCTGTCCGTCTGTCAGCAGGCTGTATCTCATGAACCGTGATAGTTAGACAGTTGAAATTTTCACAGATGATGTATTTCTGTTGCCGCTATAACAACAAATACTAAAAAACAGAATAAAATAAATATTTAAGGGGGCTCCTACACAACAGACATGTTTTTTTGCCGTTTTTATAGATAATGGTACGGAACTCTTCGTGCGCGAGTCCAACCCGCACTTGGCCGGTTTTTTTTTTCACGATCTCAGGTTTGTTTCCATAGCAAGAATTGTTTGTATGGACGAGTAGTATAACCAGTTATAGTTATAACCACTTAAATTTCACGGTGTATAAACAGAGATTCAGTGTAAGAAAAGTATTTTGCATCCGTACCCCTATTATAAGTGTGAAAGTGTGTTTGTTTGTTTGTTTGTCCTTCTTTCACGTAGCAACGGGGCAACGGATCTACGTGATTTTTTGCGTAGAGATAGTTTATGGGCCGGAGCGTGACAATGGTATCGATTCGGCATAACACGTCTTAACTTATTTGACAGGACTAACCTTATTTTAAGCGTCCTGTCTTTTTCTTTCTTTATCGAAAAGACAAGGATAGGACGCTTAAATTAAGTTTAGTCCTGTCAAATAAGTTAAGATGTGCTTCACCGAATCGGTACCATTGGCTACTTTTTATCCCGGAAAAATGCAAACTAAATCAGCGCGGGCGAAGCCGCGGGCAAAAGCTAGTTTTAAATAAATATGTCTAAAACACTGTATTTGTATTTTCAAATTACATCAAAGTATTTTGTATTTTAAATACAATATACATACTTATGTATTCATATATATACAAGGTGACTTTTTGATCATCGTCCAAATTCATACTAGAGGCTCAGTAAGTGATCAGCATCATGCATCAATAACAATTTTTGTGAAATTCGTATAATGAAATTTCGACTTCCCATAGTAATTCACTCTCAGTCTTGAGTGAATCACTTGGGGAGTCGAAATTTCATTTTATGAATTTTATAAAAATCGTTATTGGTTCATGATGCTGATCACTTGCAAAGGCTCAAGTATGAATTTGGACGATGTTCACAAATTCACCTTGTATAAGATGAAACAACGTAAAATATAATTTTAGTGAGATATATTTCGAGCCATTCGGGCCCGGCATCAGTCACAATGAAATCATCTTCATTGTGTTGTGACTGATGCATCTCACTAAAATTATATTTTACGTTGTTTCATCTAATTCTTATCATTTATAAAGACAAAAAAGTCAATATTTAATATTTATTTATTTACAATACATACCTATACATATATTTTGTATTTTGTACTTCAATTACAGCTGAGTATATATTTTGCCCAGCTCTGCATACAAATACAAACAAAGATAACAACAAGGATAGATACGTCCACGATAATCTGTGTTTTGACACTTTTATAATACGACATACTCGTATAATGTCGTCGGCCCATCGTAGAATTGGGCATATCATGATCTGCCTGGGGAGACCATATTTCTGCTAAGAGCGGTTTCGCAGCCAGTTTGTGAAAAACCTGCCTTTTTCTAATTAATCGAAACAGAACACTTAAATTTTAAATTTACTCACATTTCACAGTTTGGAACACCTCTGAAATCCCTTCAGGGAAGTTGTCGTGACGATATATAAATATATATATAAACGAGAAAAGATTAATAAGACACAGATTGCAAAAAAAGAAATTTTGTAAATTCAATATTCTTGGATGAATACTTTGGATGCGCAATCGGTAGCACGATTGTCGTGAAAGCAAGAGTTCGCAGGTTCGAATTTAGGCCAGAGGAATTTTTTTCAAAGTATTCATCTTAATTGAAAATTATTTGTTTTATTATTTATTTTTTTATTATATTATGTATTTATTTTTTCAGGTGGTAGACTGATGCCGGGCTCGACTGTGGAAGTACCACCATCTTACTTGGAGACCACCTCGAAGTAATTCGGGGGAGAGAAAGAGGACAGCTCACAGGCAAAAAACCAAGAGGTCCACCATGCCTGGGACCGATGGATGGCGGTATGTCCATCCCTAATAGCCGGGCCTTATATGGAACAGCCTGGCGACGGGCAGCGGCGTCACTGGTGCGAGGGTTCCGGCATCGCGCTTACCAACCCGCCTGCCTAGCGTGTGTGAGTATGGGCAATTCTTCCAGGAGTGGCAAAGTCCTGGAAAGGCTTATGTTCAGCAGTAGACGAACTAGGCTGATGGATGATATATTTATTTTTTCTAGTTTGTAATGCACTCTAATAATATAATTATAGTTAAAATCCAAGTACCGCATAAGCTGACAGCAAAAAAAAGTCTAACATTACAACAAGAAATATTGGTATCAAAATATGTGTAGGTAATAAAAGAATTACGCTACATTTACTTACATATTTCTGTTGACACATAGGTCGTGACAGTTTCGGAGGAACAGACTATATTTTCCGTAAGTATACAATAGCTTTGTTTCGAGGCAAGTTTTGATGACAGCTTCCATGTTTTTTTTTTTTTTTTGTCTTGGCGACGCGACGGCTGCTATTTTAAGCGCCACTTTTTGCCAGTGTCAAGTTAGATTTTGACATGATTAGTTTTTCAGAATTTCATTTCAGACGCCGTTTGTTCATCACGCACGGGACAGTTAAAAAAGGTGAAAAAAAAAACATAGCTATATTTTAATGTTATTTGATAGGATAAATTTGCTAGGATGGTAGCTTATCCTATTCGAAACTAGCAAACTATACTGGTGGACATAAAAATCGACTCAAGCATTGTTGTCCTACATTCAAGGGAATAACTAATCATATAAACATAAACATATGAAATATATATCATTTTAAAGGTTTGGTTTAAAAGTATTCGCTATACAGGACGTGAAATTCATTTAATTAATTAAAAACTTATTAGGTCAATGAAGAACCGGCTGCTATAAGGGCTAGAGGGGGGAACACGATGTACTAATGTTAAACTTAATTAAATAATAAATGAATGATTTTGTAAAAGAAGGTTTTTTGTTTAAATTTTTCGCTATTTGATTATTTCAATATTTATTAATTCATCACTTAAAAAAAAATTACAGCCTGTACAGCAAATACTTTAAGACAAAAATGCATTTAATCAAAGGTGGAGGCCTATACCTTTAAAATGATATGTTATATATTTCATATGTTTATGTTTGTATGATTGGGTTATTTCCTTAAATGTAGAAGAACAATGCTTGAGTCGATTTTTATGTCCACCAGTGTAGTTGTAGTCATATACCAGCATGTAACTTTAATTACAATAAAAATATAGGAAGTTTTCAATGCACATCACTATTTCTTAGATAGGCTAGCCAGTTGATTTTAGGCGAATTGCATACTACGCCAAGTCTAAAATCAATATGCAGCAAGTTGATGATTCATCTGAAACATCTAGATTTAGATGGTGGAGTTTAAAATCAAACAAAATCATGAATGTTTGGCTCAGAGTAGAAGTGAGTTTATAAAACAAAAAGCCAGACCGAGCAATAAAACTTAAATTGCAATTTAGTCATGGGGTTTCTTATTACCAAAACATGGCTTTATTTTATCCTAGGTAGTTTTTCTTTAAGGTTAAACGTCAGTTGCTTAGTGCAAAGTGCATAACATAACTTTGTATTTCTTGTTTAGAAGTTAGAAATTGAAAAAGATTTTGGTATGTGGCAGTTGACGCCTATAGTTCAGTATAAGTGGGTTTATAAAGCATGAGCTTGAAATTTCATGCACAATTAGTCATGATCTTGTCCAAACAAAGTTAAAACTGCATTATAAGTAGGTTTTGAGAAGATCATGACTTGTATACAATTTCAAAATATTGCTTCATAAACCTCACTAACACTGAACTATTGGCGTCAAATGCCGCAGACCAAAATGCTTTTCAAATTTAAATTTCTAAACAAGAAAATCAAAGTTATGTTATTCACTTTGTTCTAAGCTACTGACATTTAACCTTCACATTTGGTTTGGCTCTCAAACCATCTTTGGTAAATATGAGAGAAATCTAATTTATGGCTGGAAAAATCCCTACTAATTCACCTGCTGAGTGCTTATTTTTCTAATGACAATTTGTAATTTTAAAAATTGTAAGATTAAGATTTTTTCTTTAATCTTGGGTGACAGCAGAAAAAATATCTAAGAGGTGCGCCTTTAATTCTTCATCTAGATTAATGACAGAATGAACAATTTTAAATACGAGCTGTCTGACTTGAATCACATACGGTATGATATAATTCAGACTTGGAGGTTTCATCAGTAAATTACAGTGGGCAAACTTGTATGGGAGTTGGTCCAAGCACCGCCAAGATTAAAATGTATGTTAAATAAAAGGATATAATGTAGTCCACTAGTAAGCAGAACCCCATCAGAATAAAAAAAATATACCTAATAAAATAAAATGTATTTAAGATTTTTTAATTTGCAACAACTTTCATAGGGCCATATATTAATTACAAGAATTGAAGTATGGAAGGTTGTAAAACATAATTAGTCATATCTCGAAATATCTCCGATACATTTTGATGTGGTTCTGCTTGGTTGAGGACTACATTACGTGCTTTCATTTTAAATATGTCTTGATCTTTGTGGCGTTTGGACCGAATTTGCTTACAGGTATCATGTTAACCTCAGGTATCCAAAGGGGTTCAAGTGCACCACCTGGCACCCTCCTGCCGGCATCGATGGTTGGAATTGAAAATTCAAATGCTTTTAAAATCTATGCAATTACTTTTATATAAGTAAACAGGAACCACTTCTGCTTACAGAATTACGTTATGAACTTTATATGTTTCATGAAACATTTACAAATTTTTTTTGCATTATCATTTTAATTTTAAATAAACTAACATTTAAATCATTGTCACCCTACGCAACATTTATCATCTCAGAAACATAAAATAGTTACTGTTCACCATTTAATTATTTTTCCATAGGTCTTTATTTCTAATTAAAGACTTGTAATCATAGACGTATTGTAAAAAATATGTTTAGGTATTTATTTTACTTTTTTTTTCTTGGAGGTACTCTTTGTCGATATATATTTTATGTTATGGGACTTTTTTCATAGGACTAATTTAAACCGTGATATAAAAAATACATGGAGAAATAAGCAAGAATAAATCTAAATTTTTTATGAGTTAAAATAAATCTTTCTAACATATCTCGACAAAGATAAGCTGTGGGACAAAAAGTCCTATCACATAAAATTATGTCATTATGTGAAGAAAATGCGCAAATAAAAGTAACTAAAAAACAACAAACAAGTTTTTAAAAATATATAAGTATTTTTAAATTGTTCGCACCTTATCTACATCCAAAGGTCAGCAGGGGCGGTGGCATAATTGTGAACTCCTGGATCATGCCCCTTATCGACACTCTGACCCATTTTTCTACTAAAACCAGACCTAAGGAGGCAGTGGCGTGGATAGAACTTTTTTCCGGAAAAGCAATCAGAAGGTCAAGTTTGACAATAAAAAAAATATGAAAAAATTTAAATAACACTGAAAAAAAAAAGTTTGTATGACCCCAGGGTAGACACTGTCTACCCTAGAGTGAACATTTTCATATCAACTTTATTTTTTAAAATTGTTATTTAATTTTTTCCATATTTTTTTTATTGTCAAACTTGACCTTTTAGTTGCTTTTCCGGAGAAAATTTCTATGCACGCCACTGTAAGGAGGGGTTTAGAGTTTATAAATACATATGTCCATTGGTAATAAAAGTATAACACTAATCTAAGTTTCAAATCCAAATTGTCCAGAAAATTGTTTCAAGCTGCTCATTTTTCTAGACCGTTCATAAACAAATTTTACGTTACCTATTAAAAACCTAAACTAAAACCAACACTAATGCAACTAGAAGCTTAGACGCAAACATACACACTCTCACTGCGTTCACTTTTTAATTCATTACCATGTGATGGAGAGAAAGCGAGACTGACGAAGATGTAAGGTAAGAGGGGCCTAAGAGACCCCACGACATTGCTGCAACTAGGTTATAGGACAAAATGTAAATCAACTGAAAACGAAGTAAAATATATTCTTCTTTGTTTACAAAAGAAATCTAGGTCATGTAAAGCATCTAGAATTGTCGAGGCGGATAGAAAACCCATAGTAACGTCAGCGTAGCCGAATGTCTTGGACACTAATTGAAGCCTAATTGAAGTCTACTCTCATTGATTACTGACGTCATACGTTTACAGCAGCTGCAGTGACTAACACACAACAATATCACGAAAGTAAATCAATAATATTATAAAAGGTATACAAACAAAATCAATATTTTCAGCAACTAACCACACTGGCCGTGTCTTGGCTCCCTATGGAGTACTTGTCGCTGTCCTTTCCGTGCTGGTCGTTGGAGAAACTTTCATATTTACGCGTGGGGCTACTTTTCATTGTTATCACAATGTTTTCGAGCTTACTAAGCCTCGAAAGACATTTTTTCGCCACGAATAACACAACCACACAACTACCGAAATTGAAAAACTGACAGCCACTGAAATAGTTAATTTTAATAACCGAACGAACGAAACGAATTAAAAAGTAAAAGATAGTGAGTGAAAGGAAAGAGTAACGGAAAAAGAGAGCCCTCTCGTGGTTAATTTGTGCATTTATGCCAACAGTTACAGTTGCGAAACAGGTACCCATTTAATCGGCCCCAAACCAAATCTATCTTTATTTTTAGCAAATTTTTAAGATAGAAAAAGAAAGTGAATCTCATGACACTGTACCTTACCGCAGTGTGAAAAAATTAATATGGTTACAATTTTACGACCATGATTATAATGGTCTGTTGATCGAACCAGTCAATAGTTGAAGTCACCACCTTTTTTATTTTTGACCAGTATAAAATTGTCCCCCTTCTGAGTGAAAGATAAGTTAAGGAGACGATCAGAATCGGCCTTATCCGCGTATATGAAATAAATTTATAGGTACTATAATTTCTGTTAGATTATTCGTAGCTAGTTTCACTTTCATCATAACACGGACACAGATATTAAAATAATATAAGTACTTAATGTCGCAGCCGGTCATGAAAGTTAAAGCGAACACTGAACGAAACGAAAGCGCGCCATCTACCATGTAGTCCACAAACTACGCTTCCAGCGTGCTTTGATATAGTCATGCATGACGCAATCGGCAGTCACAGCTTTTTATTTCACGATTCATGCTTTTCTTCTGGATTTTGATAGATATTACATTACGACTGACATTTGAGCATGACCCTTTTAAATATATCAGAATCATCGTGAAACATTGTTACAACTATGAACGGTTCCCAACGCGCTTAAGTTTATTTTCGCTTCGCCATTTGAAAATAACCTCAAAATAAAAACGATTTATCCTTAGAATAAACAAAGGGGATAAAACAAAGGCTATTAAACTTTGTTTAATCTAAGGATTTATCATAAAAAGTTATTAAAAGATGGTGTCCGTTTTAAATGGATAGTCAAACCGTGTTATTTTGAATTTGTTCTTTATCATTGACCACAATACATTTGTTTTTGCTTATGGGGAACTGACCGTCTCCTTTATTTCACGGTGCTTCATTTCAAGAAAGCAGCGTTACAAGGATCTGATGGCGCGTGGAAGACAGTGACAGGGGGGCGCAGTTGTGAAACAAAAAGTATAGTAGCAGCGTTAGTTCCGATTTTGGACACAACCAATCCACGCGCCTTTAGATCCTTGTAGCACTGTAATGATATACGTATACTGACTGTACCTACTTCTTTCGTAAAAATAATGTTACATTCCGTTACATTTGCAATCTAAATCTTGCCCTTTTCCCTAAACTTTATGTCTATCTTGCTTACTCAGTCATACTGTGAAACTTTAAATAATGCATAAAGAACGTAATGATCAGCGTCGGACTGAGCCTGAGGGGCTCGGGTGACAACATTTTTTTTTTCAAAATTCCTAGTCAAGCTTATATTGGGCCGGCCGGAGACTAACGGTTCTCTGATTAACGTATATTAATACGCAAAATGATGAGCTTAGACAATAATATGCAAATTTTACCATTACCTCTGCAAGTAATATTTATTACAAAATATTATAGTTTTTCACTCTAATATCTCGAAAAACAAGCTTTATTTATTGATATGATATGATTCAGATAGGTAGTTTTACAAAATCTTTAGACTAAATTGAAAATGAAAGAAATTCAAAACTTTGAAAATTTCTTTTCGTATATATGTGAACTATTTTGCGTGCTTACTACACTAGTAAGCCCGGGGGGCCCGCGCAGGCGAGGGCCCGGATGGCAATCGCCACCCTGACTCTATGGTCAGTCCGACACTGAATCACAATCACGAAGTGCCATCTAGTGGTATAATGAGTAAACTAAGTAAGTATAGGTATAGATAGGTACGCTGATTTGTCCAAGGTTTGAGTTCTTTCAAATCAAGGTGAATACCAATGCCTATGACGTATATTTTCTTAGTTATATACTCTCCGGCATTTAGCTACATAAGATGAAAACCTCATCCCATGATGAGTCATCCATCGGGGTGTAACGGCATTGAACACAGGTGGTGAGCGCTCTCAGCGTTCTTCCTTTCGTCCGGGTAAAGTTGTAAATGCCAGAAGGCCAACAGCACAGCAAGTAATGAACGTTTTTCTCGTTGTTTTTTTTTCTTAGTTCTTGACTTTCCGCCAGATGTCACTGTCCATGTCACCATAGATAAAATATGTTCCGTAGCAATTAATGTCAAAGTGGTTTTTGGTTTGTTTGGAATCTGTGCAAATTTTGTCTTTGATTCTATTGCTCAAGTATATGACAGTGCCATCTAGAAATTTTAGTTAACACTAAATTTGACACAAGGAAAAACGCTCATTCTTAAAAAAGGCACTGAACACAAACACTTCCAGTCCCTTACCTGCTCACAGTGGCGTATTTTAAAATTTGGCGCCCTGGACCTGTAAGGTGTGTCGCCCCATAAGTTAACGATAAAAAAGCAAATAATATTTCAAATTATGAAATAAAATCCACCAGTGTGTTGATGTGGACTATGATAATAATGAATGAAAAAACAAAACATACCTTACAAAGAAATAAACACCATTTATTCAATATTTACATATTTTCCGATGAACAATTTTTTTTAATGACAGTATGGAGTCAAAAAGCTATATAAATTAAAAGATTAAAAGGTACCTTAGACGAATAAACAAGGTAGCTACCTAACGATAGATAATGAAAGGCGCCCGAAGCTGAGCGCGAGGTGCGGATTGCGCCGCCCCTCGCAGCCTGTCGCCCCGGGTCATGGCCCTTTTGGCCCTAGGGTAAATACGCCACTGCCTGCTCATGGTGCGCTCAGCCGCCTACGTACGCTCTGCTGGCACTATTGGCATTATAAATAGTTATCTATCTATAAACAGACCGTCGCGTCATCGGTATGTAGCGTATCTTTTCAGAAAACTGTTATCACGAAACCTTCTGACCTTCTCTCGCGTCGCCTAACTAATCCAGAGGTCGCGGGTTCAAATCCCGTAGGGACACAATTAGTGTCCGGTCTGCGTACCTCGGAATGCACAGCTTAACTTTGTTTTTCTTGTTAAGGAGTTGAAAATGAAAAAGATGTGGCAATTCATTAGGTTTATAAATAGCTTGGAATAAAATGCACATTTCCCATAGCCTAATTGCTCAACGATTTTGGCCAAATTAGTTACAAAATTCTTCAATGACACTGTCATAATTAACGAATTTTGTCAAGTCAGCTTCTATAGATACCTATTTAGAATAGCTTAATTGCTTGTGCCGCCCCTCGCAGTCTGCCGCCTCGGGCCTGGGCCCTTTTGGCCTTAGGGTAAATACGGAGTATACATGTTAAAAATAACGATACGATAAACAATAAAATCGGTCAAGGGGTTGTAATAAGTTAGGTAGTAGACTTGAATACAATTGTAACAAATATTACAAAATTAATTTTGCAGTTTGCTTAAAGATTTACTTACCTACAATATGCATGATACGACAACTAAATAAGTTGATCAAGTATTCCACATAGAATGAGAAAATTATATTCTTCGGATTTACTCCTTCACTTGTGATAGAAGACCGACTTGTGAATCAAATTCCAACTGGAAGCGCCCTATAAGTTTCACGGTGAGCCAATTTGTTTGAAATTCATTACGTTGAGGCAATAATTCTTTTGATTAATACTTGCGATTGTCGGCACTTGGTGAAACTTGGATAACAACATGATGAATAAATGCAGTTGCACTCGTTTCACAGTTCAAAAAGTAATTTGACCCGACCGGTTTCGGTTTTATACCATCATCAAGGGTTTAGTTAAACTACTTGGACTTAACTTTTTTAAATAACTTTTTTTCACGTTGGGTTAGAAGCCTAATTTATTAACAGAACTTTGGGTGCGTAGACTTCTGTAGGAGGCATCACAGGCCCGGAGAATGGGAGTCTTGACAGAGAGACTGACAACAAAAAGATCCTATAAGGGTTCCCTTTTTTAAATTTAAGGTACGGAACCCTAAAGACAGCGAAACCTCCCACAAAATACGCCTACTTTAATCTGGCGCGTTGGTTGAAGCTAATATATAGATGGTTAATATTATCTCTGATGTGAGGATTCACAGAAAATTCCAAAATATTCGACGATAAAAATAAACACAGCACACTACCTTTTATTACCCAGCGATAAAAATCTTTAAATCACGCATTCATGGATAAGTTTTATCTTATATTACGATTATGACTTATGTGAGTACACTGATAAATATAGAGGTGGTATATACAAGCTCGCTTATATATACCTAATGAAGCATCTTACACGTTAATGCTTGAGAAGGTACAAAAAGCATTTTTATGGTTTATATACAAAGAATATTTTGGCTATTATCCGTTTCTCTATCCCTCAAAATTCTTACTCGGCATGTTGGGTACGACCTCTCTGGAATCAGCAGTTGTGAGTTAATTTTCGCACTAAAGATTTTGAGAGGAGAAATCGACTGTCCTGAGTTGATTACTAGGCTGCTCCGGCTGTTTGCACCGGCTAATTACAAGCAATGACGATCGTGTCGGGAGCGCAAGTTGTTTGCCGTGCCCACCAGCCGCACGCACGCTTACCTTATTCAGCAATGTGTAAAATGACGACAGCTCTCAATAGATTCCAAACCGTCTGCTGACGTGTTCTTCGATAATAAAAGTCAATTAGTTTGTTAGTTAATTAGTTATTTTTTGGCTTAAAGTTATTTTAAATTTAATATATTTAAATACTAAATGTGATAATTATTGCAATTGGGTTCACCCGTAATAATTATAATAAATAAATAAATATCTAATGAACAGAAAATCACTTGTACTATCCCACAAATTTATTTAATACTTCCTGACCGGTTTCGCCAGTGTTACACAGTGTTAGTGTCATTGATCGCATAAAGGCGAAACCAGTCAGGAAGTATTAAATAAATTTGTGGGATAGTACAAGTGATTGTCTGTTCATTATGTATTGCAAGTTTCACCAAGTGCCAACAATCAACAGTGTAAACAAATAAATAAATACGTTTCTAATTAAACAATAGGTTTTGTAACAAAATTTATTTATTATACTTACATTGTTACTTTTATGATCCTTCGTATCTTGAGTTTCCCACATGGGTATCTGTAGGTATTCCTGTTTGGTATCATTATTCTTTTGATACTGTCTCCGATACATTTATAAAAATCGCACCAAGAATGACAGTCGATAAGATAACTTTACGCGTTACCAAATTAAACACATATTTCCAATATTTTGTGTTCGTCTGTACACAGTAACCAAGTTTTGAACACTGCTGCATAGTTTGACATTATATCCATGAAATCACTAATGTAATAACCGGTATTTCTATTGAATACTCGTTTAGTACTGAACTTATCAGTTTGTATAGAAACTTTGTTTGATAAGCAATACGTTATCGACAATTACGCAATTTATACGCTATGGGACGTGAGGATAGCATGAAAATGTCTATTTGTACAAAATAAAACAACCGTCTGGCTGTCTGTATGACCAGTTTAGAACCAGCGAATGGTCTTTAAGAAGATGGCATACCCTAGCAACTTTTTTTATTACCCGTCCAGCACAATAAGTCCTACGGCAAAGACTTTATTTGCTTGTCATAGAGGCGATTATATGTTGGCTCTTTGGCCTCTTTTTCTTGAACGCGTAATACTAGTGATCACGCAGCGAAACAACAAATTGGTGTGTTTTTAGCTAATACTGAAAAATTTTGTAGGGAAAAAAATATTGAATTTAGGTGATATACCTTCATATTTCTATTAAGTACCTATTTTATGAAAAAAAAATCAAGTTGATCTCTTAACCGCGTTCTTGAAGCGAACGTTTGGTAACCAAAAAAAGAGAGGGTGCAAAACATTTTTTTTGACAAAAGTATAAATCTTAGTACATTGTTTATACGTAACATCCCTAGAGAAAAGATTAATAAACCAAATATATTTTTTTCAATACAAGGAGAGTCCGAATTTCTTCAAACGAATCCTAGATAGACTGGAGTTGGTCATGCTCTAGGCTCAGGTACAGGCTTAAGGCGATACGTAAAAGTTTTAGCGTCCCTGTTAATCCATATGCGAAAAAACCCTCAGTGCGAGTGGGATGGACTCGTGGAAAAGTAGCAAAATGTCGGTTTTTTATTAATATAAAATGTAATAAGCTATTTTGTAAAGAAGATTTTCTAGGAGACTTTACAAATACATAATATCCACATTTTGAATGCAATTTCACAATGAAATTAGTTAGGATTTCAGAATTGCAGGAAAAAATAAAACAATTTAGAGGTCTTTTCGGAATTAAATTCAATCGAGAAAATTTCACCCAATCGCGTTTTCCTTCAGTGAGAATCTTAATCAAATACTCAATAAACATTTACCCAAAAATGAAATACATAGATGAAGTTATAGTGGAGTAAATGGATTCGAAAAAACCCCATTTTTTTTTTGGTATATGGTCCAAGGCTATTTTCATACAAACTTGTGGGAACAAATAACGACGACACAAGTATTATGTACCTATAGTTTCGTTATGTTACTTTTTTTATAACAGTTCCATTAATTTTACACCCGCAAATAATCAGTTGCTTTCCGAACAAAATGTTTTACATATTCTTTTGCTATATAAGAATTCTGTCAGTGCTTGAGCGTAACCAGGGAGGGGGTTTTGGGGGTTTCAAGCCACCCCCGAAAAGATTAAAACAACCCTAACCCTGCTTTGACGTTTACCGGGTCAAGTGCGACTTCTGCTAGCAGCTGCTAGAAGCGTTTTGCGTTTGCAAATATTTTTTACAAAAATAACGAATATAAATTTTATTTCATGCACTTATTTTTCGTTTAATTTTCTTGAACCCCCTTCGAAACTAAAATCTGGCTACGGCCGTGATCCAACGTATGAAATTTTTAAATAGGAAAATTAGACTGTAAAACCATTTTTGACAAGCTAGTTGTTTGTAAAAAAACTGATTATTCGTGAATACAAAATTAAGTAATTAAACAAAGAAATTATAATACTTCTGTCGTTGTTATTGGTTCTCACAAGTTTGTATGAAAATTGCGTTGGACCATCCACCTTAATACGGTTTTCATATTATTTATCTAAGGTTTTTCTTGAGGAAGGTTCTCCGTGTATTATTACGGGAACTAAGCAGTGAATTATACCAATACTTTTCGCTTTGATTAAATTATGTTAAGGTGTGTTAATTCGAAATCTATTTCGAGATTTAGGTTTATAAGCCGTATTTTCGAACTTGCCCGTCAGAAAAACCTCATGATAATGAATATTTTTACGAAAAAGCTGCAAAAGCTTCCATTTGCCTTCGTGTGACGTCACTTGAGAAATGGCTGTTTAGAAATGTGTCCTTTGCTATCAAGATAAATTTATAAGGTAATAATTTGCTTCCGACTGATTTGACAGATGGATGTCAGATGAGTAGACAGACAGACCACTTTTTTATAAGCAATCACACATCACAATCAATATAATGTCTATAATTCTCAAATGACGTAATATCGGACAATTCTTTAAAAAACTAGTAATGGTTAATTTATTTACCAAAATAATGTCCTAAAGTGGCTTACCTATATTCACTGAATTTTTTTTTAATCTTTTAGAAATGAAAATCATCAGTCGCTTATGTATGACGCGACAGCTCACGTAAAATATCAGTTACTGAGTTATATTGCATTTTTTTGATACTGTCTTCGATTACCGCAATACTAAGATAAAAACTTAGATATATTATTTTATATCTGATTTGAGATACTGTTAACTAATCGACGGAAGTAATTTGAAAAACTGATTTATTTTATTTATAATTGTAGGCATTAAATATCAACAATAAAAGTAAACTTTATGTTTTACGAAATATTTCGGCCTCTTCAATGAGGACGTCATCAGTCTAATCATTATTGAAGAGGACGAAATATTTCGCAAAACATAAAGTTTACTTTTATTGTTTTTAATGCCTACAATTATAAATAAAAGGCTGAATTTAGCTGTAATTATCTTTATTCGATTTATATTATAGAAGATACAAGTAATATGTAAATAAACTTTGAAAGTATACAAATAATCTGAAGACGATTCGCCCCTGTGACTCGAAGTTTTATGAAAACTTTATTTATTAACCTTCTTTAATTACGTTCAACAGTTTCAAATCACCTTTGGGCGCGACCTTATACTATTTCAACTACTAAAAAATATATATATTGTGTGTAACTAACAAAAATATAATAAAAATTAATACTTACTTCCAGGGATGGACTACCCCGCGAGCCATCTCCGGGCCGCGAAGCGTTGAAATCCGGCCCGCAACCATCAAACAAAAATCAAGTGAAGTTTTCGTATTGTTAGAAATTTCGCAGCTAACTTGAAAGTTTAATTTGATTACAATTTACAATTTCTTCCTTATTTCAATAGTTATTTTGTAATATTGCACAGTAAATAAGTGTTTCAGAAATTACAAACCAATATTTTTATTTCCGTAAATAATATAGCCAAAAATGCAACAACTTGGCCTGCCATATATTTCGTTAGTAAATAAGGCACGCGAAGAAAAAAGATTCCTTGTCCCTGTTCTAATCCATCTATCAGCATGGTTTCAATGGCTTAAAAGAAAGTATATAAAAAGCTAAGGGATATGTACGGTACCCTTTCCCAAAATTTTGATGTTTACATACATAAATGATTTTTTAGTCTTGGATTTTTAAACAAATGCCTTGTGGGCATTATAGCACTCGTACCTTTGCCAGTAACTAATTTTGTTTGTATTAAAAACAAAATGGCGTGCGTAACCATAGAGAATGAGATTTCAAATGTTAGTGACCCTTGACATAAATACAGATAGGTTAGTACGTCAATGTTCATAGACAAAGGTATTGTAGCAATTTAGCCCATATCCTTACACCTTGATCTTTTTTCAAAATATCTCTAAAACTAATGAATAAAAAAATATATTGAAACGTATTTATTAATAAGCACATAAAGGCTTCTCAATGGATTTTTTATTATATTACCTAACACAAAATAAAAACTTGTGAATTGAGGATGAATACACCGCCATTAATTGGTCCCAGGCATGGTGGGCCACCTGGTTTGTTCCTATTTGAGATCTGTTCTCTTACTCTCCCGAATAACTTCCGAGTGGGGAGGGGGGGGGGGGGGGTTGCGCGGAAGATGATGGTACCTCCACAGTCGAGCCCAGAATCAGCTGTACCATCTTTAACATTTACAAAAAAACTTCTACAAATTTGGGAACACCCCCTTTAAGCCAACGGGCACCAAGCGACATAACCAATCTGGGTAACTAACTTATTATGCTAGGTATGTCCTTTATTTTAGGACAAGTCATACAAAGTTCATTAACCTGGATTAAGTTGCTTATGTACTTACATAACTCAAGGTTACAAGCTGCAAAAAAAAAGACTCAACTAAAATAATTCTAACATGATTTATTTAAATATTGCCTATGAAATATATTACAAAACAGATTGGAATTACTTCAACGCGTCTTGTAGCCCAAACCCTGGGCCCGTGGGTTCCTCTGTGAGTGACGTGAGCCCTCCAAGGGGTTCAGACGCGAATCTACCGCTCCTGGACACAAAGTTTATAGGTTTTCAATATTCGGGTAATAAAGGTCAAATTTATGTCGAAAAATCATGTGCATAGTATTTGTATTACCACTTGCTGAACGGTGAAGGAAAAGATCGTGAGGAAACCTGCAAGCCCTAAAAAGCGAGTGTAGCGAGAGTGGACTGTGACTTGCATTTCCCAGGTCACACTTGGGAACACTTCTGACACCCCCTCGGGGATTCATGTCGTGACGATATATTTTATTATTATACAGGGTGTTCATTGGGTCAGCAACTTCCGTCACATGGTAGGTTATATACGGATTTTTTTTTCGAACATTTATTTACGATGTTTTGGAGGCGACAAAAAACGTTTAGTGTACGATCGACATGATGAAATTGACTCAACACTGGCGGAGCGGCGCGGCGGCGGGGAGGTGCACTCGAGTAGGTAAACACTAGCACTCCACGCCGCTGTTACCGTTTATCAAGATAATTTTAGGAAATATAAAAAAGGGCCTCCTTCAAGTATTAATAATTTTTTTATTCTGTTTTTTGAACTACTAATATTCATGTGGCGCAAGTTGTGGACCCAATCTACAACCTGTATTTATATATTTATAAAATAATATGTAAAAAAATAATTATAATTACCTGGGACCAGGCTTTGGTTTCTCGTCTTTCTTTAGTTTTTCAATAATCTCCTTCGTGTCCTCAATAGACAGGTCTTCCTGTAAAAAAAATATTATATTAAACATAATTTTAACGATAGTACCCAAGGCCACGATTTTCTATTCTCTAGAATAATATTTTATGTAAAAATAAAAAAAACAATTGTTTATTTGTGAAACTGTACGTATACAGGGTGGCAAAACAAAACTGCATTCAAAGATATTCTGAAATCCGCTTGTCTCACCCGGGAATCGAACCAACTAAAAATAAAAAAAATAAACCCTCGCTATTTTATTATACGAATGGGTAGGATGGTTGTTCAGGATATAATTTGTCTAATAAACATTTGGTCTTACACTCATCTGTTGTACGAGATACCCATGAAATTAAATATTTATTACAAGTTCTTTATTAACATTTTAACAATACCTAGTACTGTTCACTTGTAACAAGTAAATGACACGTTATAATTTTCTTATCTCTCTTACATCCAAATACATCGTATGAAGTACAAGCTTGCTAATGTTATTTATCTTAAGTACCTTGTTGAAGACTTCAATAAGAAAATCGTTAAATGGTAACAATAAATCTATGCACAGCACAATTTCTTCTTGCACTAGGCGTACTGACGAAAAGTTTAAAAAGGGAACGTATTTTTTTTGCAACGCGGAGCAACAAATTTGAAGTTCGAACGATAATTTTCAACATTTTTAAAATCGATAAAGGTATTCGTTCGAATTTCAAATTTTGTATTGTTTTGCTTTCATTCCGTGCTGTCATTGTGTAATAATGGCGTATCATTATTACTTTACAAGTGAACAGTACTAGGTATTGTTAATAAAGAACTTGTAATAAATATTCAATTTCATGAGTATCTCGTACAACAGATGAGTGTAAGACTAAAATGTTTATTAGACAAATTTTATTCTAAACAATAATCCTACCGATTCGTATAATAAAATAGCGAGGGTTTATTTTTTTTATTTTTAGTTGGTTCAGTTCCCGGATGAGACAAGCAAATTTTAGAAGATCTTTGATGTTTCTTTTAAAAAATAAAGGAATGTTTCCTTTCATAAAAATGAGCTAACTAAAGGGTTTAAGGTAGTTCCCCTCCAGGGCACTTAAATTTTTTCCAACCTGTATAAAAACTAATGTTTATTAAATAAATGTTTATCTCTTTAAGGACCTGCCCCCCTATTCTGTATCTTTAGTTGCCAACTGGATCGGGTGCCTATCATCAAAAACATAGATAAAATCTGAACTTTCTATATTGCTTTTGGTGGGAATTGAACTATTTATGAACTGTGTCGTCACTTCAAGTGCGAACATATCCTTAGACAACCGGAATTCGATAGTATATCTATGTTTTTGATGATAGGCACCCAGTCCAGTTGGCAACTAGAGATACATAATAGGCCCGCTGTTTCACAATTTACTTTTAAAGTGCCTGATAGTATATGTGTCACATACAAATAGGTTCCATATTTAAACTTATGTTCCGTATAACGCTTCTAAGCAGGTGGTGGTAATTGCCCCAAGCACACAAATGACATTTTCACATTGCTGAAACGAAACGTGTTCACATTATTGAAACTGGTCGGCAAGTCAGTTCATAAACAGTTACGGAGGTATGCCGTGTACGCAGAGGCGGCTTTACCTATGATGCAGGCTGTGTAGCGACACGGGCGCAGAGTCTGCGAAATCCCAAGTCTATAAAGTAATTAGTTTTTAAATTAAATATACAAAGTTGTACTTTTTTGTTCTTGTAACCCCTTCCTTCCTAAAAAATACTTTTCAATGCATGTGCTCGTAAAGGCCCACTTTTTATACATCAAAACCGAACAAAAAGTCGATTATTTTGCCCTAAGGCTTTATTATTATTATTTTTTTAATTTATTTACAATGGTTGGCTAACCTGCAGCCTTTCCTGTGTACCATAGATGTTATACTTTTTTTCCACTATTTAACGGCTCTGGATACAGTCCTTTTGAGCCAATTATAATTTAAAGTTCACAAGATTATATTTATTTTCATTTCCTCACACTATGCACTGAAAAACGTAGTATGATACACGGGCGTAAAAGCAATAAATTACTCGGTTACGTTTAAAACACTCGCTACGCTCGTGTTTAAATAGTCCTCTTGATTTATTGATTTTCGCCCTAGTAGCATAAACTACTATTTTACACCGTGTACCTATTTCTTCTCAACGTCATTTAAAATTGCACCATTTGCACCCGAATGTCCGTTCACTGGTGAAAATATAACGGTAAGTATTCCATCGTGACCGCGCGCCTACTAGAGGGCGCCAGGGTATTGATTGCGCACGGGCGGTACTTTGGCTAGACCGCCTCTGCGTGTACGAATGAATACCCTAAGTTCAATTCTTGAAGAGTTATTTCTCACTACAGTAGGGCCTCGGTAGTCCGAACCCCCACAACTCCTCTGCCCCCGCGGAATCACTGTTTCTCAGTAACCACTCACGCCAGGAAGTACAGTGTTTTATATTTTTCAATGCATGTGCTCGTAAAGGCCCACTTTTTATGCATCAAAACCGAACAAAAAGTCGATTATTTTGCCCTAGGGCTTTATTATTATTATTTTTTTAAATTTATTTACAATGGTTGGCTAACCTGAAGACTTTCCTGTGTACCATAGATGTTATACTTTTTTTTCCACTGTTTAACGGCTCTGGATACAGTCCTTTTGAGCCAATTATAATTTAAAGTTCACAAGATTATATTTGTTTTCATTTCCTCACACTATGCATTGAAAAACGTAGTATGATACACGGGCGTAAAAGCAATAAATTCCTCGGTTACGTTTAAAACACTCGCTACGCTCGTGTTTTAAATCGTCCTCGTAATTTATTTCTTTGCGCCCTTGTAGCATAAACTACTATTAGGTGCTACAGTATTAAGATGGTTCTTACATTTGGTGATCGAGACAGCCACAATTAAGAATATATAAATAATAACAAAAATATATCATCTGGAATGATGTGCATTGATTAGAATTTAAAATTTTTATTCATAATTTAACAAATTAAATACCAAAACAGGGTCCGATTTAATTAATTAAGTATGCAAAAAAACAAACTAAAATTTACTCAAATTGGCGATATTATAACAATAAATGAGTTCCATTCTTTATTTTTGGAGAAATTTTGCTATAAACTATTTTATAAATTTTTCAATTATTGTTAAGCGCCTATTTTGCGCTATTCGGAGACCCAGCGACGTAATGCAGTGCGCGCTGATATGAACGTTATTTCAATATAGTTTCTGTCGATATTTGTACCGAAAGGGGTCGGCTCAAGGCCGTTGGTGTCATCACACGCAAACCTCCATGCAAACGCTGTCACCACATTGTGAGGTGTCTATGGATTGTTATAATATTTTAGGCTGAGTCCATTACATTATCTAGATCTATGTTTAAGTCGAACGAAAAATCGTGAAATCTGAGTAAAAAAAACCCCTCAAATACGTAAATTTAACCGTTTTTTACCAAAAGTGCAGCGTAATGTGCCTTTATTGTTTTAGATAAAATCAAAAAATTAATACGAGTCAAACAACGAAAATGTTATCTAGATTAATAATAACCCAAAATAATGTTTGAAAACATCCACTGTCTTACCAAAATCTGGTTTCTCCTGAAAGAAGTTTTTAATTTTGCGCCCGCGACGAAATCGGCACGATTGTATTGTCCTCGCAAGTTTCATGGAACGTGCACTTTATAGCGAAATGAAACAACATGACATTTGGCCACGCCCACAACTGAGTTGGTGGCGGTCGTCCGCCGTGTGCCTTTCCGCCATTTTGTTATACTTATCTATCACTATGGTGTGGCGTCTCTTTAACTATTGAAAATGCCCTTGAAAATATTTACGTACTATAATCCGAACGCTTCGTACATCCGAACAGGGTATTAATTTTGGGTGTTCGGATTATCGAGGCCCTACCCTACTATACTTATACTGACGTAGTAGTCATCGTTGACTTGCACCATGGGCGCGTTCACACAGGCTCCTAGGCATTCCACCTGGAAAGGTAACAAACAAAACTTTAAGTATTACAGGATACATCTGTGCGGGGACAAATATGAATATATTGTCAAACAAGAATTAGAAAATAAAAAGACACAGGTATATATACGAGTAGATATGTATTCACAAACAATATTTACAAGGGACAAAATACATTTACACACAACCGACGAATGAAAAAAACAGAAGACTCATTTCTAATAAAGTGTCAGAGACTGAAAAGAGCAAAAGGCTCATGATTGGTTCGTACTGTTATCATGCGACACTACGTCAGCCGTGATTGGCCGACCAAAAGACACCGTGAGCGGTATTGGAGCCGTCGCTATACAAAATTGCGTTCAACACAATTTATCGTGAGGTAATTTTTCAGCTCTAATCAGACTTCTATGTTTTTTTTGTTCACTGCACACAACATATTTGACAAAGGCAAAGGTGGTGACTACCCCGAAAGAGATCGACAATGGCGACCGTTCTATGCACAGTATGCAGGTAATTAGCGCCGCTCTCAGCAGTGACAGTCGCTGCGACCGAAAACGGCCTTGAAGAATTGTGCAGGTAATTATAACTTGAAATAACTTCTCTATGGTTATATGTCTTCCTCTGTGGTTCTATGTCTACATCTTTTACAAAACTGTCAATGTTGTGTCTGTCCCCGCCTCAGAATAAGGTCCCCGCTATCCCTCTATAATTTGTGGTCCCCGCATTTTCACTTGCGAATTAGGCGCCAATTTTTTTTAACTCTCACGCGCGTAACTTACGCAGCGAACGAGCGGTACTCAGTACTGCATGCACACGATCGTGCACCTGATTTGTGGGCGACGATAAACTCGCGGGGGGAGGTGAGTGTCGCTTCTTTACGGATTAATAGTTTATATTCTTTGGTTCCGGTATGGCTTCCCATGACGTCATACCGTCATACCAGTCACTTGGTGGTACCGTCTCATCGTGAGGGTGGTGTGGTAACAAGTCACGGCCGAAGTCGAAGTGCATGGATTTGTCAGTAAGTTAGATCTTGGTTCTCCTGTCAGGCGTTTGGAGACAGATGGCCAAGCGTAAGCACATTATATATGTAACAAAAATCCATTCCAAATGTCCTAACATACTGTAACGGATTTAGATGCGGTTTTCTTTGTTATCATGATAAAATAACCGCCGAGCCGATAACGGGGCAAAGATTTAATAAACGCGGGCAAAGCGTTTCTAGCATAGACTAAGTATTACTACGTATAGACTAGCAGTTCCCATACATCAGTTTGTAGCCACAAAAAGGTGTAAAATTCTTACGAAATCTAGATGGCGTTGCTTAATCCTCAACGAACATGACATGATGCTAAAAAAGACCGATTGGTGACGCTAGTGGCACAGCGATGTCACGTAACATAAATGTAATTCCCACTTCGATAATAGATGGCGCTGAAATATTCACTGTTAGTGTTGCCAACTTAGCGCAATCTACTTTTTCTAAGCAAAGCTATTACAGCCACATGTTTACTTAGTAACCATGATAGTTTACTTGCAGCCAATTAAACAAATTATGCTTATTTGCAACACTTGGCGACACCTAGTGTTGTAAAGAGGCATACAAATTTTGCTACGCCTTGATGTATGGGAGTTGACGGAGTTATCGGTCTTTACGTAGTAATACTTAATCTATGGTTTCTAGTAATTATTAGACGAATAAGCTAACCTCAGAAAGGGGAGGGGAAAACTATTACAGCCACATGTGTACTTAGTAACCATGATAGTTTACTTGCAGCCAATTAAACAAATTATGCTTATTTGCAACACTTGGCGACACCTAGTGTTGTAAAGGCGCATAAAAATTTTGCTACGCCTTGATGTATGGGAGTTGACGGAGTTATCGGTCTTTACGTAGTCTATGGTTTCTAGTAATTATTAGAAAGATAAGCTAACCTCAGAAAGGGAGAACTTCCCGCAAGGGCTGTTTCCTCCGACTTCACAACCGGTGGCTTCTTTAATAGCCTGGAGCACCTCGTCGGAGCCCCGCAGCCAGCAGGGAGTCGTTGTGCACACTTGTAAATGGTATTTACCGATCGGCCGCCTGAAAAGCAACAGTTTGTACATCAATTTTATTTATGTTCATTATCGTTCTTCATGTAGTACACAAATTCTTTTTTGCTTACACATTCACACCCTCAACATACACAATCTCACACATCCTCCCTTACACAAAGACACCCTAACACAATAAATACAAGTACATATTTCTTAATTTTAATTTTATTTAACGTTCGTTTGTGCTTTTATATTTTGTAACTTATTTTTACAATACAATTATAATTTAAGTTTTAATTGTATCTATAATTGTATCTATTGTATCTATAATTTTAGTTTTAATTTGTCTATTGTTTATATTTTTCTTTATGTTTCTTCTTTTTCATTAAAGGCTAAGGCTGAAAATCGGCGGCTTATTGTGTTTAAAAAAAGTCAATGGCCGAGTCTTAGACCGATTTGTCAAACTTATAATATTATATTATTATAATTTTGTATCGTGTTTTGTGTGTTTTGAGACAAATAAACAGCTTTTATTATTATAATTTAGTATGTACTCAGGCGTAGAATTCTCAAGACAGTTTGTTTAATTTTGACTTTTATTTATTTTACTTTGTCTTTTCATTTTTTTTGTTTATCTGTATTGTTTTCATTTTTGTTTATTATTGTTAAGTATTTCTATTATTGTAATAACTTTTTTAATTGTGTTCGGTTTTAAGTAAACCTGCAAATATTAAAATTATGTAAAAATTTTTAGTTGTTTAAATTCGTTATTGGCATATTTAAATTTTAATCTTATGAATTATGATTGAACTTAATATAATGTGAAACGAGTACAAGTGTTATGATTATTCACTATGTTGTTATCCAAGTCTAAAACAAAAAAAAAAATTAAGGTTATACGTCAGTTGCTTAGCACAAAATGCATAACTTAACTTTGTATATCATGTTTAGAAGTTAAAAATGTAAAAAAATTTTGGTATGTGGCAGTTAACACCAATAGTTCAGTATTAGTGAGGTTTATAAACCATGAGTTTGAAATTTAATGCACAGTTAACAAAGTTAAAACAGCATTTTCAGTTGATTTTGAGAAGATCATGACTAATTGTATATACAATTTCAAACTCTTGCTTTATAAGCCTCACTAATACTGAACTATTGGCGTCAAATTCTACAAAACAAAATGCTTTTCAATTTTAAATTTCTAAACAAGAAAAACAAAGTTAAGTTATGCACTTTGCGTTAAGCTACTGACGTTTAACCGTAATGCTCTAGTTCAAACTCTGCGTTCTTCGGAAGGCATATTTGTGCCCGAAGTACCACCACCCATCACGGGGGGGGGGGCGTAATAATCGCCGGTAAAACGTGGGTGTATGAGTGCGGACTGTGAATTTAATTGCTCAGTCCATACTCGGGAATACCTCTAACACTCCCCTCTGTGATTCCTGTGTTATTTTAAGTAATTGTAATAGTATATTGTAAAACTTAAGAGCCTATGCACACGGCGTATTTACTACGCGCAGACGACGCGATACAGTACCCGGCAGAAAATTATGCACTTCGACTATCTCCAGCGTCGTCTCTGTCACCGAACTGTTAGTGCATCGTGCGACAGAGATGACACTACGATACTATCTGCATTATTTACTGCCGCGATCTGTACAAACGCGCACTATACGCGCGTCAGTCGCAGCCAGAAACATATTCAATACAAATGCAACAGGACTGAAAACGCGCGGTCGTGAAACGCGCATTGTCTGCGCGTATGAAATACGCCGTGTGCGTAGGCTCTTAAATGATATAAGATTAAGGTGAAAGGATAAAGGAATATGACTAACAGGAGACGAATTTTCAGATTTTCCTTGATTTCCCTGGAAAACATCAGAAAGATTAAGAGTTAAAAGTATTTGAAATTAAACCATCAACATTCATTCGTTCTGTCATTTGCAACTATTACTGCGTCCGGAGAATAAAACTGTTATAATCGCATTACATAGTATGAGAGCTTTTGCAAATGAATCAACTTTAGGCTTCTTACAGTTATAGTTCGAAGATACCTAAATAAGAAAGCCTAAAAATGGCTGAGAGTGAGCAGTTCTTTTCACTGTTAAGGGCTTGAAAAAAATGAAATCAACCAATAGCAGCGAAAGGACCTAACCAATCAGGATGGCTTGTCTATGTGTATGCTCGGAATGATACATTTCAAGAAGCCTTTACTTTGTTATTTTGCAAGTTTGGACCCCATATAGTTAATATGGCCTATACTTTACTAAGCGTAACGATTATAAGGTGTCCATTCACCCTTCAGTATTATGATACTTGATTTTAGTAAACGATACTTCCGACATGTGACTTAGCTGTTATAAAATGCAATTACACATGCTTATCAAGTCATGAAGGTCAGGTCACGGGCAGTCAGAGGCCAGCGGCTTCTTTTGTGTTTAGAGTCAAAACGGCAGTATTTTCTACGACGCAGCGGCAGATGTTAGTCAGGGAAATGATCCGCTTTGCACCATCTTAATTCGTTTCACAGTCTCACTAAACATAGTACAGCAGCCAAAGTACCCACTTTCTCTAAGCAAGTTTTAGGTTTCCTTATTTAAATAAGTAAGAAACAACTGAAAGCAAAGTGGGCTTGCCTAAAGCATCTGGGCGTGTAGCATAGCAGACCATTTCGAGTTTTAACCGCTCGATACAACATGTCTATCCCTCTCAAGGTAGATCAACAGAGTGAGAGAGAGTGCTGTATCACGCGCTATCGAGCTTGATATAGTCCACTTTGGTAGTCTTCCAATTCTCATACTCATAGTTCTTCATATCTTTAGAGCGCAATCTATTGCTTTGATACTCTTCAGAACATTTTTTTCCGAAAATTATAATAATATGGTCTAACTAGTAGGACCTAATCTGGTCTGTCTGTAAGTACCAAGTTAGCAATCACAAAATCTAGATATTCGAAAAATCACTCACCTAATAAACATGGTGTAGAAAGTTGCTACTTCATACACCCTCATTCGGGGCAGATTTAAGAGTTCAGCCACTTTGTGCATTGCGGAGATGGGCAGCCAGCCTCCACTCTGTCTCTGGGCCAGGTCTAACAGAGGAATCATGGCAGCACGCTTGTGCCCTTCTGGGTAAATGTCTAACAGGGCTTCAGCACGCTGAAAGAAATATCAACAATTATGAATACTTTTCCTACATAAATTATAATATAATTTATCATTACCACAAAGGATTATAGAAGGTATGCCTTGCATAATTATAAAGTTTCCCAAGGTAAGTTTTTCCTGGGTTATATTCTAAACATAGAGTGAGGATAGGTCTAATCGTTATCTTTGCAAGCCCGTAGGTAAGGTTAGAATGGCAAGTCGCAGAGCGTAGCTGAGCAACCACCCTAGGTATCCTTAATGGTTATTTTTTAAGACAACGCAAGAAATCCTTCAGTTGTGCCCTTTATCAACACTCTGACAGAATCAGCAACTCTTCGCTCAAAAGAAATTTGTTTTTTTTTTTGCAGTCACACAAATATACACTTTTCATGCTTTTATAATTTGAATTTCACAAAATCCTTTCTTAACTTGTGTGGCATAAGGAACCAACCTGCCAATCTGCGTAAGGAACCACCTTCAATGATAGGCAAAAGAAACTTGAATCCACTTACTATAAGAGCCAAGTCGTACTGTATGTATGTAAAGATGGTACCTAGGTCTGTATCAGATTTAGACAGTTTAATATTTTTTTGCTTTTTTTATTTACAATAGATTCTAATATTTAAAAAAAAAGAATTAATCTTCAACCGATCCGTAACTTTAACATAGTATGCCGATCTGCTTGTACACACGAGCCCAGCACACACACATTCACATCATAGCGTGCCAATTTCTATAGCAAGTCCACTCACACACAAACCAACGACATTGCTATGCTTCAGTACATAGTTGCTTAGCTGCAACCCTGTCTGCCTTTTTTAACATCTATGTATTCAACAGATGGAATCGTTGCTATTATGGACCAAAAGGATTGATCTGTCAGGTCTGGCACACTCTCCGTATTGGAATACAACAACCCTTATGAAAACAGGTAAGGTTATAATTCAGTACCTTTTGGTTCGCGGGCGAAAACTCGAAAGGGATGGTAGGGTTGTCTTCCGGGGTGTCCCGGTGGACAAAAAGACTGTCATGCTGAAGAGTCGAGCTCGTCTGGAGTGCCCTTGCTGAGATTCGCCACTGAAATCACGAGAAAACACTATTTTGGTAACACGACAAGCACAGCTGATAATGTCAAAACGGTATTACATAATTTGTATATTTACACAAATAGGCAATCTTCAATTGGACTAGATATATCTATAAAACCTACCAGGCCTTGGGCTCCGGATCTGAGGCTCGAAAGCATGATTAAAAGCCAATTTAATTGTTTTTTTTAGAAGTTGTGCGAAACACTGTTCGCGACCATCAGTTGAATTAATTTTGACAGCTGCGTTCCGTTCATTCTGTTTCGTTTGAAGTTCTTGTATTTGATTGATTTGATTATTGTTCGCTTAAGTTACACAACTTCACAAAATTATTCATAACTTTATACATAATGGGAAACAAACACTATGCAAAGCAAAACAGATGTCATACAAGTCTATTCATGGTCTTCCTTTAAGAGCCTATGCGAATTTTATTTTTGTCACTGTCACTCCAAGCGAAAACACGCTCAGTGCGAGAGGGGCGGATTCAGGGCGAAAGCGAAAAATGTTAGTTTTATAATTTTTATAAAAAAACTAAAATAGCTAACAAAATTTCAAATATCAAATACCTAGATATTGTTGAAACACACCTAATAAAATATGTTTGAGTTCTGTATATGGTTCCTATTTGTCAAACGAGGAGAAAAAGTGTGTTTGAAGACCTCAATCAAGAAAAATGTATCCAAACATGTTTTCCAATTTCAAAGCCCTAGATTATATAGTCAAAATGCATATACCAAAAACTGATTATAATTTTCCGTGTATTTAATTTTTATTTATTTATTTATTTTTAGATATTATGATATTATGATTTAAGATATTATGTTACTCAGAAGAATTTGGTTCTTATAATTGACTCTTTCGTAGTAGGTATCAAAAAGCTTTAAAAATCAAATAAAGTCACCTTGGACATGTATAGCTAAAAATGTTCACAGAGTATTTCTTTATAATGTAGAACAGCAAATCGTTGTTAGACACGGGATAAAGCCGGATTTTCTGAAACTTCCACGGGATAGGAAGAAACGGGATCCGCGAACAACACCGCAGGCGTCCGCTAGTATAATATCTACTTATGGGTATAAATCTCTACCTTTTCAATCACAATCAGAACATAAAGATATTGACAGTGCCACCTCACTTCAGCTAGACTAGCATAATATAGCAAACTATATCGAGCTCGATAGCGCGTAATCAGAGAATATAAGGTATTTAGCGTAATGCTCACTGTTGATCTATTAAAGGGATAGACATGTGTCGAGCGGTTAAAGCCCAATATGGTCTGCTTTGCTAAACCCCCAAGTCAGTCAGCTGTTATTTGTCATGGATTTGTTTTGGGTAAAAGATTCAGTTTTCATTTAAAAACGCCTGATACTTTATTAGTAGCAACCTTTGCTTCGAATAATGTTACGAATAATGCACTGATGTTAATGTTAAAATTGTGTCGATTCGGTGTAACTTAACTTATTTGATAGGACCAACTTCATTTTAAAATATGGTCTTTTCAATGCAGAAATAAGAAGACAGCACGCTTAAATTAAGTTTAGTACTGTCAAATAAGTTAAGTCGTGTAACACAATCGATATAAATGTTTAACTTCGAAGGCAATACTACTGAAAAAAGTTCAAATTCTGTGAAAGTGAAGTCTCAATGATGATGTCTTTATAGTCTACTACCTTAGACCAACATAATATAAGCTGGTTATGTTTGTTATATTGGCTTAATAATTTTTGTATGTTTTAGTATTATTTAACTTTCATTTGCACAGTGAATTGGAATAATTTATAATGCTTTGCAAATAATTTCAATAAATAATTAAATAAGATAATTGAGTTTTTTTTTATACACGCTTTGTATGAATATTTTTAAACGCCTTTTTCTTAGAGGGAATCCACTATAATTTAAGTGGCTCCCAGGCTTGACAGAATTCATCCATCCATCCAGCAGCGTAGTTCGTCCACTGCTGGACATAAGCTTTTCCAGGACTTTGCCACTCCCGGCGACCAAAAGTGGTCTAAGGCAGACCTGTCTGTCTACTCATCTGTCATTCAGCTGTCAAATCAGTTGGAAGCAAATTATTACAACAAATTTATCTTGATAGCAAAGGACTTGAAAGGACACACTTCTAAACAGGCATTTCTCAAGTGACGTCACACGAAGGCAAATGGAAGTTGCAGCTTTTTCATAAAAATATTCATCATCATGAGATTTTTTAGACCACAAGTCCTGACAGCTTATTGAACCTAAATCTCGAAATGGTTTTCGAATTAATAATTTAATCTAAGCGAATTAATATAGTAATACTTAAAGATAGATACCAGGTACCATTTACCTACGCTATAGCATACATACAACCGAACAGAACTGAATAAGCAAACAAAAAAGAAAAGAAAGAAAAATTCGCCGATCGGCAAAACAACGACACAGTTGCCATGGCAACCGCCGCACTTTGAACTGCACCAAAAACGCTACCCCTTCCGTGCATAAAGCCTGCCTACAATGCATTATGTATGTGTAATGGTTTTTTTGGGGTTTTATGTACAGTCTATCTCTTTTATGGGGGTTTTCATCAATGTACCTGTTCTTTCATTTAGCTGTACAGTGCCACCAAATTATCTGTACAATTAAAATGGCCGACTCGAGTCTGTCATTGTCTAATACTCAATATTATCCAATCAGTAGTTTATGCTAGTTCCGCCATTTTCATTCTACATATAAGGTGGTGGCACTGTAAGTATATAGCTATGAAATTCCCGAGATTTTCGTACATATTCATGAGTTCATATTTCCTGTAATTCAATAGCTATTTCAATTATTTGTATAATGTTTGAAAGTTGATTTCAAGGTTTTACATCGCCGTACAATTTTTTTTTCAATTTGTTTATAAAAAATAAATCTTCAAAAACAGTTCGTCCTAAATGCCATCCATTTCCATGACAAGATTCGTAATCATTTTTTACAGCTGACACTTTTCAAAAACTTAATTAATGTTGCTGTTAGCTTAATGTTGTCTCATTCATACACATAAGAAATGACATAATTTGGATTTGTCATTCCTAAAAAAAATGCAAAAATTTTAGTACTGAAAATTGAGTTTCCTTCAAATTCTCTATTTTATAACAACAATTTCATATGTAAAGACCTAATAAAGCCGATTCTGAAGGCTTTAACTTTAGTTTTAGTGCTGTCAATACTTAAATTTTTCCAAAGTAATTTAGCTTCTGTTCTTCACACTTATGAACTATTTTGCAACGATGAAAATTTAGTTTTGACAGTACTAAAACTAAAGTTAAAGCCTTCAGAATCGGCTACAATATCTGTGTAAGTATCTGTGTAAATATAGCTTTTGCTCTCGGTACCGCCTGCGCGCTGATGAAGAAATTCTTCCTCCATATGTGCCCATACAAAGTTCACAGCAGGTTTTCAATTTAGTAAGGAAACAATTTTTTTATTCATTTTCTCAGCTATGTTTCTTTGGGAAAGTTGGTCAGTATGAGCAGTAGATTGTGTGGTTTCTTTCAAAGATACAGAAATGAAATGAAATTATATTTATTTATGTAATGTAGGTATAACAGATACACTTATTGCAGGTCAGTTTTAATGTAATATAAGTAATGAAATATGTGTATAGGTAATAAGGAAAGAAAGAAAGAAAGATAATTTATTTACATAAATTGTGGTATACATAAAGATGGTGAGGTACACAAAATTTGTTCAGCACAGTTTACCTTATTCAGGCATGCAAATTTTAGAGTAGGTATACATTTTATAATATCTATTCATAAAGTTTGTATAATAACATCACTAATTTCTAAGTAACTATAAATTTTCTATATTACAACAGTACTTAAATTCAAAAAATCTTTAATGTCATAGAAACATTGCTGTGTTAAATAATTAAATAACAATTTCTTAAATAAATTGTAGGGCTTTTATTAGGGCATGGTTACGATGTTTTCCTTCACAGTCCAGCAAGTGGTAAGTAAGAACAAATACTATGCACATATTGCACATAACTCATTGGTGCATGCCCAACCGGGGATCAAACCTGGATCTCAACGTTCAGAGGCCACCGTTCTAGCCCTAGTTACCGCTGCTAACTTTTAATATATCACGTTTATTTATTTATTGGTTTGGTAAACCTTCAATAAGCCTAAGAATACTTGAGTTTATATAAATATTATTAAAAATCTTGTGCTGTGGGTTTTGTAGTAAATAATAAATTAAATACATAAATAAAAAATCCGTTTTTAGGACAAAGATCGTCTTAAAACTCGTAAAAACTAAAGGTCAAATGGACCCTAACGCTTGCGTCAGCGTCAGTCAGCCATGGCAACAAGATGCAGATTTTAGACATATTTTTGCAAGTTTATTAGTGGCCATCTTTGTCTGGGTGGAGGTTTTTTCGAGAACTATGTTAGGATTTTGAAACATTTTCTGTCTAGAGAGCCGTCAGTGGAATCCTAGACTGTATTGATGTTACGGTTTAAACTACTGTTATTAGAATCAGAAATCTTTATTTGTATTAAGATAGGTAAATGGTTGTTTTGGCATAAAATATGGTCCCATATGCTTTGCCATATTCGGCACACAAAAAATTCTACTTAATACTAAACAAAACATAAACACAGAAAGAAAAAAAAAACATTATAAATTAGATTAAATTGTCATATGTGAATTCTATTAATTAATATTATACAATTATCGTCTGAAATATCATTTCACATAAAGAAAATAATTCGCGTAGCTTAATTAAAAAAAGTATTTTATTTTAATTTTTTTTTAGAGAATTTACGCGCTTTTAGATCAAAGTTTTCAATATTATGGTATTTAAATTAGTCATTATTTATTTATGATTTTTTAAAGAATTTCCGGATGTTACGTCACATGACTCATTTTAGGCCTGATACTGAATGCGGACTTTTGCCTTGCTTGTAAAAAAAAAATCTGTCATCCACAGAGTACTATATTGCTACATCTGGCAATAAAAAATCAAACAACAACAACAACGGAACTATGTTGAGTGTTACCAACGCCTGCAAAAAAAACCCTAAACTGGTGCCTATTAATCACGTGACGTATATTTGGCTGAAATTTAACGCCCTACCATCTCGGTTATTAAATTTTAAAACGCAAATAAACTAGTCGTTCGCCACGAAATATGAACTCGCCATTCGATCTTGACCGATTTGGCTCGAACTTAAAAATTCAAATTTCATGTCGTTCCGATCAACGATACTCTCGGACAAACACACAACAATTCATACATACATACATACATACATAATTATATTTGGTATCTCTCATGTATGATTGTCAATATTAATCCATCACAGAAATTGTTGTCATCAAAAATTATATTTATTTTAATAATGCGTTACTACATAACAAATAAAATTAACCGATCAATCTGGGATTTCGTAACAAGACAGCAACACTTACTGCGTTCAGTTATATTTATACTGTGACCCAGACATGGACTTCATGTTCTGTTCTGTGACTCTGACAGTAATATTTTTTAACTTGATGGCAAGCGACACATTTCTATACAGCCTTCAGTCAAGTGACGTCACACGAAGGTCAAATGAAAGTTGCAAGCTTTTTCGTAAAAATATTCATCATCATAAGGTTTTTCAGAACAAAAGTTCTAAAATACGGCTTATTAAACCTAAATCTCGAAATGGTTTTCGAATTAACACACCTTAACATATTTTAATCTATGCGAATTCACCAAATTATAGGAAATTTTTAGATCTAAAAAATTAAAGTTCAAATTTTTTTTTTCGTTCATGGCGTCCGTGTGAAAAGTATTATTTTCTCCTATTTTGCGCTAGCCGGAGACGCAGTGGTTGTCGAAACAGCCACTTTTCAAGGCACGCTGAAATGAACATTATTTCAATGTCGTTTCCGTTGATATTTGTACCGACACACATCGAGTTGCTTATTTAGCGTGGTCATACGCCTTAAGTCGTGACGCGACTAACTCAATTCGCGTAGCTTAATTAAAAAAAGTGTTTTTTTTTATTTTTTTTTAGAGAATTTACGCGCTTTTAGATCATAGTTTTCAATATTATGGTATTTAAATTAGTCATTATTTATTTATGATTTTTTAAAGAATTTCCGGATGTTACGTCACATGACTCCTTTTAGGCCTGATACTGAATGCGGACTTTTGCCTTGCTTGTAAAAAAAAAATATGTCATCCACAGAGTACTATATTGCTACATCTGGCAATAAAAAAATCAAACAACAACAACAACGAAACCTTGTTGAGTGTTACCAATGTCTGCAAAAAAAAAAAAACCTAAACTGTACTTTGTCAGTCACAAGAGGTGCCTATTAATCACGTGACTAATATTTGGCTGAAATTTAACGCCCTACCATCTCGGTTATTAAATTTTAAAAGGCAAATAAACTAGTAGTTCACCCCGAACTATGAACTCGCGATTCGATCTTGACCGATATGGCTCGAACTTAAAAATTTAAATTTCATGACGTTCCGATCAACGATACTCGAGTTATGGTCGGACAAACACACAACAATTCATACATACATACATACATAATTATATTTGGTATCTCTCATGTATGATTGTGAATATTAATCCATCGCAGAAATTGTTGTCATCAAAAGTTATATTTATTTTAATAATGCATTACTTCATAACAAATAAAATTAACCGATCAATCTGGGATTTCGTAACAAGACAGCAACACTTACTGCGTTCAGTTATGTTTATACTGTGACCCAGACATGGACTTCATGTTCTGTTCTGTGACTCTGACAGTAATATTTTTTAACTTGATGGCAAGCGACACATTTCTATACAGCCTTCAGTCAAGTGACGTCACACGAAGGTCAAATGAAAGTTGCAAGCTTTTTCGTAAAAATATTCATCATCATGAGGTTTTTCAGAACAAAAGTTCTAAAATACGGCTTATTAAACCTAAATCTCGAAATGGTTTTCGAATTAACACACCTTAACATATTTTAATCTTTGCGAATTAGGTAAGCACATGTTAAAATCTTATTGCAAAAAAAAATAATATATTAATGGCCTGACGTTTACAAATTTGTATCTGTTAAAAACTCCTTTACTGTATAATGTTTTTTTTACAAGAAATTCTTTTAATTTGGTTTTCAATGCAAGTATAAACTACTATTATACCTTGGTAAGGAGAAAGAAAGTAAGTAATTCAGTTTGCACAATCCTATGCGCAAGGCTATGACGCTGAAATGCCTAGCTTGGCGTCCATACACTCGCTAAACTTTTAGATGGAAGTTTTTAATGGAACGATGCAACACCTAGATATCCAACCAATTTAATTGGTCATGGCATGGCATGCCCAACGAAAATTGCTTCTCCGGCCGAAAATTAGATAACGGGCCATCATTGATAACGTGAAGGCGCCATTTTGGACCACAATGCAGATAGAATTGGGTTTTAGAAAGCATATTGTTGCATTTTACAGCGATCAGACAAGATGGCTGATATGGGGCACATCAAAGAAGGTGTGAGGAATTAAAAATGTAGACGTGATGGACTAGTTCGTTATGGTATTTTTAGGGTACCTACATCGAAAAATGAAAACCATGTTTAGTTCGGGTGTCAGTAATTCGGTAGTTTTACAAACTTCTATATGCTATTTTCGTCTGCTTTTTAGAATAAACAGAACAGTTTAGGTACCCATGTTATTTCAAAAATATTTTTGAAGTGGACACTTCTTTAGGCACGTTGAGCGATTTTTGGTAGGCGTAAATCTCATGAGTTCGCGTCACCGACACGCTTGGTAAGCAGTAAAAGTTTTCACTTCTGTCGGCAGTCCCCATGACTGCCTGTTTTTTTTTTGTTTTTGAACTGATTTTATAAGTATTTTAGTATTTACAGGAAGTGACGTCATCACACTAGGTTTAATGGTCGGATTCTTGTCAGACTAGGATGCGTTCAAGTAATATTTTTTGTGGTGGAAATATGTGGTGGGTCGGGATTCGTCGGGATTGTCCCAACATTTCATATGATGTCCTGCGTGCCGACAAAATTCAAATTGTCCCGACAAATAACAAATAACAACGATCGGCGGGCAAAAAAGTATTTTGTTGTAATTACTTTAAATTTAATAATAAAAAATATTTATTTGTTCCGATCATAATCCCTAAATTCCGACTTTTTGAAATTTCGCCCAGATATTTTGGTTTTCCATCTGGCAACCCTAGGTGGGAGGGAAGTAACTAAGGGTCAAATAAAAGAATCCACTATTTCTCAGTTTATAAAAGATAAGCACGTGATAGAATATCCATATTTATGTGTGTAGGCTAGGTTAATTGGTAAATAGTTTTTTAGGTTTATAAATATTACTTGTAAAAAATAATCAAAATCAATGTGATAGTTTTCAGCGACCATTAATTTGTTTGACTTAGGTAGTTACTAAACAAAGATGTTATGTGGATGCTGGATATTATAATTATGAAATACTTGTCGTACTATTGTTGGTATCATAAATTATGATATGATTATGATATGATAACCTACCTCGGACAGCGGATTAGCCTCGCAATGAGCGGTTTTCCAGACTGACCTTGATCAAGCTTTCAGAGGTAAACGCAGATGGCGTTACCCTGCTTTCAAGTGTCAAAAAGCAAAGATTATTTTTTAATCTGTGGGCAGCAAGATAAAAATTGTCAATTCAATTGTTAAATCCAACAAAACCCTTCACAAAGACATTCCCATTTCGTTGTGTTTATATTGTGTTGTTTTCTATCTATATAACTTACGTTAATAGCATGGTATTTCATTCAACTTTCAAAATGGTCAGCCCATGCGTTGTAGCTAATTGTAAAAATATAGGAACACACAGTATAACTAATTACGGAAAGAACAATGGATCTTAGCAATGATACATTTGAGGTATGGATTGACCATAAAAAAGAAAGAAGCAAAGAAGTGTCAAAATCAAAAGAATCCAGTGTTGCCAGGAAGACATTTTTTGACACTTTTAGTACAGGCTGCGCCATCTATTAAGTCGTTCGGTACTACTTTTTCTTTTTTAATTTGACTTTGAAAACCCCTCATCCAACGAGGTAACGCCACCAGCCTGCTGGGGACCCTCCCCTGCGGCAGTGATTTAAACAATATTTTTTATTTAATTTAGTCTATTTTTAATTTTGTATTCTTTGTAGTTAGTGTATATTTTAAGTATTATTTATAATTTAGTATTCTTTATGTTATTTAAGTTTCTTGTTAAGGCGATATGCGAAAAAAATACGGGTGTTTCTTTTCTGGGTATTTCATGAAATACACGGAAAATTTTAATAAATTTCTGGTATATGAATTTTGACTATATAATCTAGGGTTTTGAAATTGGAAAACATGTTTCGATAAATTTTCCTCGATAGAAATAATTGTTGAAATGAGGTCTTCAAACACACTTTTTCTCCTCGTTTGACGAATAGGAACCATTTACAGAACTCAAACATATTTTATTAGGTGTGTTTCATCAATATCTAGAGATTTGATATTTGAAATTTTGCTAGCTATTTTAGTTTTTTTAATAAAAATATAAAACCAACTTTTTCCGCCCCTCTCGCACTGCGCGATTTTTCGCTTGGAGTGACAGTGACAAAAATAAAATTCGCATAGCCTCTTAATAACATACCTGATATGAATTGTTATGTGTAAATATTATAAATAACGATTTACTTATTGGATGTAGACTACGAAAAGTTGCTCTTGGACGGGTAGAATGACCGTCATGGCGGAACGGAATCGGCGGGTCTACCGCGTAATTCTGATTTGTATCAACTTCAAGCAAATGCATGCGAAATTCAACGCGTGCAAAAGAGATGGCATGTTAGGCGGGCGTCGTCGCACGCACGTCAAATTTCAATCTCAAGTTGATGTTGATGAAAATCAGAATTACGCGGTAGACCCGCGGGTCAAAAAATCATTGTGATAAAAGATAAAAGTAATATTATTAGTAAATAAAATATAACTCGGGGTGCAGAGAAGGACACACTTGCTTTTGGAAAAACTATCGAACAGAAATTAAGCTATGGGAATTCAAATCTAAGAGATTTTTTTCAAAAACCTTGTCCCAATACAAGGTGACTTTTTGATCATCGTCCAAATTCATACTGGTGGCTTGGTAAATGATCAGTATCATGGATCAATAACAATTTTGGTGAAATTCGTAAAATCAAAATTTCGACTCCCCATAGTGATTCACTCGGGACTGAAACTGAATTTCTATGGGAAGCCGAAATTTCATTTTAAGAATTTCAGAAAATTTGGTACTGATCCAAGATACTGATCACTTATCATGCCTCCAGTATGAATTTGGACGATGATCAAAAAGTCACCTTGTATAAGTAAATATATTTATAGCACACCGTGCGTAAAATGACCACTTTACGCACGTTGCGCGTGCGTAAAGTCGGCATTTTCCGCACTTGTACTATAAAAAATTATACGAAACTCGTGCGAGAAACTTTTTCTCGACTCGTGTGATTGCAGACTCACACTCACACTCAACTCACACTCGTCAGAAAACGTTTCATCGCTCTCGTATCGTAATGTACTATTCTAATTGTTCATTTCTAGTTTTATATGATCTGTGGTAATGCAATCTAAATAGTGTATATTGCAACTAAGTTTTCATTTTCTTTGTCGGCTTTGGGATACACTCGGATCGCAGTAGAAAAGATAGACACCGAAGCTCATATGGTTTCCATACTTCCGACGGAACTCGTAAAAATCTGCAAAGATTACCAATTAAATAGAGATCAGCCGGTCAGTCACCCCACATAAAATATATTACCGCATACTGTCATGAACTCACGAGCGAGACAGAAAATAGATCATTTTCATGATGGACAGACGGAACCAAGTTTCTTCGTCTCCATCAAAGATTTCAAAAGTTTAGATGAGCCCTGGCACCTAAAAATTATTGCATTGTTTTTTAACGTGTGCGTTAACATAATGTCGACACGCGCGCACAATATGAGTGCGCAATCTGTCTACCTACGGTCAGTGGCGTGCACAGAACTTTTTTCCGGAAAAGCAATCAGAAGGTCAAGTACGACATAAAAAAATATGAAAAAATTTAAATAACAGTTTGAAAAAAAAAAGTTTGTATGACGCCAGGGTAGGCACTGCCTACCCTAGAGTGAAAATTTTCATACAAACTTTTTTTTTTCAAAGTGTTATTTAAATTTTTTTATATTTTTTTTATTGTCGTTCTTGACCTTCTGATTGCTTTTCCGGAAAAAAAAGTTCTGTGCACGCCACTGCCTACGGTCAACAAACTGATCAGACTAATAAAGTCGTAAAAATTCAAAACTTTAAGTGCACTTAAGGCGTCCAACTATCACTGTATTCAAATAAGAACTGATTCCAAACGTGTGAGCGTCATCCATTTAAAGGTGGAAATATTTTGGTGCTGTCATACTACGGTAAAGGCTTATCTTTACTTTTGAAATCTTTGGTCTCCATGCGTCTAGCATAGCAGACCATATCGAGATGTCTATCCCTCTCGAGGTAGTTCAACAGAGTGAGAGAGAGAACTGTATCACGCGCTATCGAACTCGACATGGTTTGCTCTGCTAGACTAGCGTATAAAGATGTGTTCTTTAATTGTTTAATGGTAAAACCTACGGTTACTGTTTGTTGCCTATTTAGTAAACTACCCGTTAAGAGGCTATGCGAATTTTATTTTTGTCACTGTCACTCCAAGCGAAAAATCGCGCAGTGCGAGAGGGGCGGATTCAGGGCAAAAGGGAAAAAAGTTGATTTTATATTTTTATTAAAAAAACTAAAATAGCAAGCAAAATTTCAAATACTAAATCTCTAGACATTGTTGAAACACACCTAATAAAATATGTTTGAGTTCTGTATATGGTTCCTATTCGTCAAGCAAGGAGAAAAAGTGTGTTTGAAGACCTCATTTCAACAATTATTTCTATCGAAGAAAATTTATCCAAACATGTTTTCCAATTTCAAATTCCTAGATTATATAGTCAAGATGCATATACCAGAAACTGATTATAATTTTCCGTGTATTTCATGAAATACACAAAAAAGAAACACCCGTATTTTTTTCGCATATCGCCTGGCGATACGTAAAAGTTTTAGCGTCCCTGTTACTCCATATGCGAAAAAACCCTCAGTGCGAGAGGGACGGATTCGTGAAAAAGTAGCAAAAAGTAGGTTTTTATTAATATAAAATGTACTTAGCTATTTTGTCAAAAAGATTTTCAAGGATACTTTACAAATACATAATATCTACATTTTGAATGCAATTTCACAGTAAATTAGTTAAGATTTCAGAATTACAGGAAAAAATAAAACAATTTAGAGATCTTTTCGGAATTAAATTCTGTCGAGAAAGTCGCGTTTTCCTTCAGTGATAAACATCTACCCAAAAAAGAAATACGTAGATGACGTTATAGTGGAGTAAATGGATTCGAAAAAACCCCTTTTTTACGATTGCCTATTATATTCTAGGAGCAACATGTGTGATTAATTTTTAGATAATTCGGTCGTTTTTAGGGTTCCGTACCCAAAGGGTAACCAACGGGACCCTATTACTCCGCTGTCCATCTATCACCAGGCTGTATCTCATGAACCGTGATAGTTAGACAGTTGAAATTTTCACACATGATGTATTTCTGTTGCCGCTATAACAACAAATACTAAAAAACAGAATAAAATAAATATTTAAAGGGGCTTCCTTACAATTACAACAGAATTATTTTTGTTGCCATTTTGTTGCCATTGAACTCTACGTGCGTGATTCCGACTCACACTTGGCCGGTTTTAATTTTTTGGAACGAAGTTCCATATTGCACGTAACACTCCAGACACTTGTCGAATGAGAGCTACGCCGACAAAAGTGTAAGTCGTCGACCGTCACGACACTTTTGCTATGGTATGTGTGATTGTGTGTTTACAAGCGCATGTCTGTATAGGTATAATTACTGCAGTATAGACGTGCGGCGTGCGCGTCAGCAGCGTAAGGAACTTTGTTCTAATCAGGTGTCCCACGATATCTTTCGTTTTTTTTTTAAGAAGCTGTTGGCTTAACAGCTTCTCAGGAAGTAGAAAAGTGTATCTCAGTCAGTTAATTATATTCATTATAGCCGAGTCATCGCGGCACGCAATAAGAACATTATTTGTATGGACAGATGGACGCACGGGCGTGTAATAATATATATATGTATATAATATACACGTTGTAAGTAGCCGAAAATTACACCCATTACATTTAACAAATTGATTCTGATTGTGCTTTCACGAGCTTAATGTATGGTATAGTTGCGGAAAGTACAACACCGTGGAACCTTGCAGCAGTGGAGGTAACTATGACAGAAATAAATTTCTATGTTTGAACACTTGGCGATTTATCCATCGCAAGGAGATATAAATTAACATTATATTAGAGTTATTTCTCACTAGAGTAGGGCCTCGATAGTCCGAACCCCCGCTAATCCGATATATTCCACTATAATCCGAACAACTCTTCTGCCCCCGCGGAATTACTGTTTCTCAGTAATCACGCACGCCAGGCAGTACAGTGTTTTATATTTTAGGTGCTACAGTATTAAGGTGGTTCTTACATTTGGTGATCGAGAAAGTCACAATTAAGAATATATAAATTAACATTATATCATTATATCATCATATCATTGCAGTATAGAAACGCAGAAAGAAAAGTAAATCTGGATGTGAGGAGCTCTGAACCGGGAATCGAGGATTATTATATCTTATATCTCCTTGCGATGGATAAAATCGCCAAGTGTTCAAACATGGAAATTTATTTCTGTCATAGTTTCGATAAGAGAAATGTGTATTCTTCACTATCCCATACTGTAAAAGGTGACGGTAGGGCATAATGGTCTCTGACTAGCTTTGAATACACTAGCGTCCTCTAGGTGCCAAGTGGCTCACTATAAAGTGGGTATCTATAAATATCATTGCAGTATGGGAAAGCACATCGGTAAATTCACGAGTTGTGTGCGAGACCTGGATAGCTCAGAGGTTAGAGCAATCGCCCGGCAAGCGAGAAGTCCCGGGTTCGATTCCCGGTTCAGAGCTCCTCACATCCAGATTTACTTTTCTTTCTGCGTTTCTATACTGCAATGATATGATGATATAATGATATGATGTTAATTTAGTCGAGGTAACCACAGAACAATAAAAACCGCCGGCCAAATGCGAGTCGGACTCGCACCATTATCGTACGTTCCGTACAATTATCTATAAAAACGGCAAAAAAAACATGTCTGTATTATTTATTTTATTCTGTTTTTTAGTATTTGTTGTTATAGCGGCAACAGAAATACATCATCTGTGAAAATTTCAACTGTCTAACTATCACGGTTCATGAGATACAGCCCGGTGACAGACGGACAGCGGAGTCTTAGTAATAGGGTCCTGTTGTTTACTATTTGGGTACGGAACCCTAAAAACGAGGAGGTAACCTTCTGACAATTTCAATAGTTTTGTTCAAGTCAATTCAATTCAAAATCCTTTATTGCACACAAGAATAAAACGTATGAGAATTATCAGTAAACTTACAGTTTAAGCAAAAGGCGAGCTTATCTCTTAAAAAGATTTCTGCCAGCAAACCCTTGGTGATAGAACCAATTACTCTAACAAAAAGTGAGTATTTCATAAGTGCACACAAAGACAAAAAACAATCCAATTTTTAAAAAACAATTCAATTCTCAAAGTACATTAAAATATTGCTGGTTCCTCCACATACCCGTATTCGCTGGTTCCTCCACATACCCGTATTCGCTTGCACTACTATTAATTTTGCCAACAAATTCCTTCATTTACAAGCTGAAGGCGGTAATACACTTGTAATGAGGATAAGTCACATAACGGGAGAATCCAATTTTGACTATTACATTGCATGTGTTATGATTTTCTGAGTACACTACTTTTTGATTTTTTGAAATCCGTCCATAAATGGCAAAGTTATTTAATATTTTATCGGGCTTGATTTTAAAACGCGCGCCTCCCGCCCGTGGATACCGATGTCGTCATCACACACAGACCCCGCGCGATCGCAGTCGTCCAGTACGCACATTCGTGATTAGTAGCGAACACTCGGTTTTTTTTCGAGTTTTATGCATTATCGGTTTATTGTTTCGGTGTTCTGTAATAATGAGCAACAAATTGGAAGATGGATTCGAAAAAGGACAGTCAGATAATCTACCTAAAGTGGATTCTTTCATGGTTTTTGAATACTTAAACAATCATGTGAAGTATACCAGCGCTGAAATCCGAGGTTGGAAGCTTCAACGGTAAGTACCTACCAAATTTAATGTGTTAGTTAGTGAGTTTAGGCCTAGGTACTTTTTCCCATGGCTGTTGCGGTAGGTAATGTGAAAATAATAAAATAACCTGGGTAAAAAGGTACATGGACAGCATAACACACTCCATCATAAAAACGTTAGTCAAGTCAAGTACCTACATTATTTCTTCCTACGGAGTTCGAGTTGATGTTTTTGTAAGCAGGCAACTGCAGGCATGATTCATTGCGATTTAGTAAGTGCCGGTTTCAAGTTCACCTAAACATTATAGACCGGGAGCGCGCCGTAGATTAACTAACATTAGCGGATACCTACCATGTTTTTTGTTTCGATGCACTTAAATGGTGCAACCGCATCAGGTAATGTGATGTAGGTATTTAATGCTGTATGATTATTACAGGTCTGTACGAGAGTCATATGGCGACGATGCCGTAGGGTATGTCCAAGTCCAAAGAAATGGAAATGTGTGCACAGTAAAGGCAAGAATAACACCGGAGCATAAAGTAAAAACTAAAGGTTATAGCTGCACTCTCAAATGTGAAGAAAATGATAAAACTATTATTGATGTTACTTGTCATGATTGTGCTGCACAAAAAGGAGGTTGCAAACATAGTGTAGCATTTCTTATGTGGATACACAGACGCAGTGAAGAGCCTTCTCCAACTGAAAAAAAATGTTATTGGGCCAAACCAAAACTGGCCACAGTGGGCACAACCTTGAAATTTATAAAAGCCAAAGATATCGGTTCCAGCGCTGGAGATATTGACGATAACGCTAATGTAAGAAGTGAACAATTTTTTAACAAACTGGTGCACAATATACAGTTAAATTCTATTAGGATTCAGTTAACAAGTTAAATGAACTTACGAAATTATCATTGCATAACTTGATAAATGATTATAAAAAAGAAGGTAACGACACGAACAGTGCACAAGGCTTCATCGATTATTGTACAACAAAACAAACACCAGAAAAGTGTTCAAAAATAGAACAAGAAACTCTATCTCAAGCTCAGTCTCCTTTATGGCATGAGATGCGATATTGCAGAATAACCGCGTCAAAAATACACGACGCCGCCCATTGCAAAACCCCTGATGGTTCATTAGTTGAGCAAATATTCGGTGCAACCATACCAGAAACTCCTGCAATGCGAAGAGGCAAAGTACTGGAACCTGATGTTAGGGCAAAAGTAGCAAAATTGAGAAAATTTGTAATCGAAAATGGTGGGCTGTTTTTGAAAAGTGATTGGCCTATTTTAGGTGCATCTCCTGATGGCTTAACACAAGAATATGTCATAGAAATAAAATGTCCCATGACCACACAAGGCAAAGAAAGCTTTATTAAAAATAATCGTCTCACAAACAAATCAAAAGGTCAAATCCAGCTGCAAATGTTTTTTTGCAACAAAACTAAAGGGCTTTTTTGTGTTGCTGATAAGAATTTTGAAGCTAACAAAGAAGTAGAAATCTTTGAAGAAGATTTTGATGAAATTTACTGCAAAGATCTTTTGGAAAAGTCAACAAGTTTTTGGAAACACTCAGTCTTTCCTAAATTGGTCAAAACTTAGGTTAAGGTATAAAAATAAACAGATGGCTTAAGATATAAATATTGTTTTATTTTAAACTTGGTTTCTAAATAAGCATTCTTGAAGATTAACTACTCCACAAGCAGATGTCACAACATAGTCTAATATTCTAACATAATCAATGTCAACACATGCATGAGGTGCAATCATTTCAAACTCCCTTAAACGCCCTATACTTCTCTCGACGTGTACTCGAAGGGCCGCTATTCTTTTAGTTTCTAAAACTTCTTCTTTACTTAGTTTTGATCCCGAATCAACGCTAGGAGGCCTTAAAAGTTTGCAACCTTGACGTTCAAGTAAATGAGCTATATTCTTAAATCCCCTATCAGCCATCACTACGTCACCGGGGGATAACATCTGAAGAAAACCGCAGTCTTCAAAGATAAGGGCGTCCGATGTCCTTCCTCCATAACCTTCGGATATGAAGTTTATAAGTCCATTAGGTGTTATCGATATTAGATATTTTATAGTATTCGCATTTTTATATTGTGACCACGTCAGCGCCTGATGTACTGCTGAGCTAGGTTTCTCGATTTGAATTTCTAAACAATCTATGATGCTGACGACTGTTGAATAACGCCTCCTAAAAGGTATCGGAAGATTTGAGCGAATATCGTCGCGAGGAGGAATAAAAATCAGTTTCTCCATGCATTGAGCAACCTTAGGTATTGTTTCTTTGAAATGTCTGGCGACTGTAGATTCCGAAACTCCAAATTGAACAGCAAGCACGGAATTCGGTTCACGCCATCTCAGTTTTTTCAAGCTCAATAATACATCCATCAGAGGTCTCTCAGTAGATTCACTCAAATATTCTAAACAGAAATACACTTGCGATGGTAATCCGAGAAAAAGCTTAGGTTCTCTAGATATAGACATTAAAGTTCCTTTTTGCATGTGTTCCTTAAATAACTCAGTATCTACTTGTCGTTTCATTTCACAGGCGTCAGTATTTATACTGAATCCACTTAGGCTCGCAGAAACTGATGAGGTATTAGAGTAAGATGTGAAGCTATCATGCATTGGTTCCCGATGATGATCCCGACGATGTTCTTTTGGTTTCACCGTTTTTATTTTAAGAGCAAACTCTTCAACCCGGTCAAAACCGGCGTCAGTATTAATGCCCTTGCTTCGAACTTTTGGCTTTATATTAACTTGCACTGCGAGTGATTTATATTTAGGATCATTGTGTAGATTTGCCGCATTATCTTCTTCAAGCGGGTTTATAGCCTCTGTATCATTTGAATTAAAATCAATCGTTTCACACGCCACGAACTCTTCTTGTGTTATTAGGTTTTCATGACCAACTTCCGGATTAAGCACTCTTTCAAAGTACTCAATCTGCTGTCTTTTTTTATATCCAGTCCGTTCTACAACGGCGTTATCCTTTCTTTGGCAGTCAAATTTATGCGGCAGAACTCCTTTTTTTAGTCTTAGTTGACCACCCATCAATCGGTACCTTATATAATTTTCCATGTCATTTTCGACCTGTAAAAAGTAAAAACAGATTAAAGATTCTTTATTTTATTTTTAAATAATACTTTACTTACTGAGAAAAGCAGATCCAAAAAATAGGTCCTACAGCAAAGAAATTAAAATTCGAATCATTACCTATTGTTGATAGGTATTCATTATCGTAGATAAAAATGCGGTAGTCTCCCGGACTACAAATATCATACCTACGTTGATTATTGTTTATTGTTATTACCTCATACGATTGTGTTAAGGTTGAGACAATATGACATAAAAGGATTAAGTTTTAAGGTTTTTGATTCCATTGATCGATAAAATAGGTGACATTTACTCAATAATACGAGGAAATAGGTATACGTCAAGTATAAGGTATAACGTAGGAAAGGTACTTACGTCGAAATGATCTTCGCAACAGTAATGAGTACTTTTGCTTGATAAAGGATCTCTCTTCATAACACTACACCACTTTTTTCTAGCTTTTTTGTCTGTTGGAACATGAAAAAATAGTTTGTCGGGCGTACTACTACTTGTACTCTTGCACTTTGGCACGACACAATATTTGTAAGACATTTTTAAGGATATTGATACACAACAATAAATCTATAACAAAGCGACCGTGACAAGCACAGCTCAAGAACTGCGCGGGAAACAGAGTACACCTACAGAACTGAAGAGCGCGTGCGGGGTCGCGCCCCGGGTATGTGTGGGATGACGTCACGCGCTCGTGGCTGGTACTGGCGGGCGTTATTTGAACTGCTACAGTAAAATTGCTGTACTTTCGACATTTCTTGTCCGATTTGGATATTTTTTTCACCATAAGTCATGTTTTTTTTACTGTCATCGATCTACATACTTAACAAAAATCGTGACTCTTCCTCATTACGTACAGACAACCTGTATTCAGTGCAAGCCCGAGCTCGCCACCTGACCGGATGGGTGTTCGATGTACAGTTAGTCCTCTGTTTCCGGTACTTGCGAATATATTCGCCTCTTTGTTGAGTTTTTAAGGCTTTAGGGTGTTGGTGGGAAGGAGAAAGCGACAAAACCTTAGTAAAATTTTAAATTATATTATGTATGAAAACTTTGTATGTTTTTAGCAAAATTCATCACTTGGAAAGCTCGAAATATAAAATCTTAGAGCACAATATACAGGATAATTGGTAATTCGACCTATTCCTTTAAATGGGTTATACTAGGGATCATTTCCAACAAATAATGCCTATCAACTATCAATGCCTACCAGTCAGCTGATCGGGGCAATTTGTATGGGAGGAAGAGAAAAAAAGTTGCGAATTTCGCTTAGCTCCCATACAAATAGTTGTCCATACAGACCAGTACTACCTATGTTTTGAGTTTCGCCAACTAATATTATTTAACCTTATACAAGGTGACTTTTTGATCATCGTCAAAATTCATACTGGAGGCTTGATAAGTGATCAGTATCCTGGATCAGGAACAATTTTTGTGAAATTCGTAAAATGAAATTTCGGCTCACCATATAAATTCAGTTCCAGTGCCGAGTGAATCACTATGGGGAGTCGAAATTGAATTTTACGAATTTCACCAAAATTGTTATTGATGCATGATACTAATCACTTACCAAGCCACCAGTATGAATTTGGACGATGATCAAAAAGTCACCTTGTATAGTGGTCCATTCAACCACCAAAAAATCACACGTCGTGACTTTAGATTTCACCAGCTAGAATCGAGCTACCTAATAAGACATTTCATTAGATCAAAATTAAAGCAGAGATCTGGTTTTAGTCAGACCTAGGTAATTTATAATGCCTATTACAACTACTGAGCTATCATTTAGAATTTTAGATAATAAATTTTGACCATTAACCGTGCTTTGCCACAAAAAAATGCATCATCAAAATTATAGTCTCTCTTGATCGATTACCCGAAAGACTTGTTCTTCACACAGATCTACAATGATTTAGAAAATTGCGTTCTTACTTTTTTGAAACTTTATTTAAGGCTTGAATAAGCGTGGATTTGGTATAATTGCGTATATTTAGCTCGACTCTGGGAAATATATATGTACTTAATCATGTTTTTTCTGACGAATTAAGCCTTTATAGATTATCGAAATTTTCTATCTTAACTCAAATAAATATATATCTGTAGGTACCTAATTTCATTATGTACATTCAATTCGCTCGGACACGGAATATGCGTTTGAAATTAATCTTTCACACAATAAAAGATCTCATTATTATCTACAAAAAAGCCTTACTACTTTGTTTCTGTATGTCCTAATGGAGCCACGATTTCAAAATAACTGAAGTTTTGCGTGCGCGGCATCTGTTTAGAGCTGGATAGAGAGTTAAAAAACAAACGCGTTAGAGCGGGACCGAATTTTAGCATAGTGCAGCCCCTTAAGATTTTTATTATAAGGTCTAATAACGCAGCTAATTAATTGCTTTAGAAAATTTCTTCTGACGATTTTGTGGTAACGGTAACGGTTTTGGTATAAAAACCATTTGCAGAGATTATTTTGAATCGAATTGTGTACTCAAAGAATAAAACAATCAAATACTCAAATATCAAAATATAAAGTACCTTCATAAATACAATAAAATTATATAAGGTTAAATAATATTAGTTGGCGAAACTTAAAACATAGGTAGTACTAGTCTATATGAACAATTGTTTGTATGGGAGCTAAGCGAAATTCTTAAAATTTGTTTTCACCTTTCCATACTGCCCCTCTATTCTGTATCTTTAGTTGCCAACTGGACTAGGTGCCTATCATCAAAAACATAGCTAAAAACGGAACTTTCAAAATTGCTATTAGTGGGTATTGAACCATTTACGAACTGTGTCGTCACTTCAAGTGCGAACATATCCTTAGACAATCGGAATTCGTTAGTATATCTATGTTTTTAATGATAGGCACCCAGTTCAAATGGCAACTAAAGATACATAATAGGTCCCTTGGACCAGTCAACTGATCGGGGCAGTTTGTATGGGAGGAAGAGAAAGAAAGTTGCGAATTTCGCTTAGCTCCTATACAAACAGTTGTTCATATAGACAAGTACTACCTATGTTTTGAGTTTCGCCAACTAATATTATTTAACCTTATATAAGCAGAAAGCCAGCTGTCCAGTGACCACAAACACACTAAGTGCCAAATATCTGCACATCACCAATTTAATTAGTCACGTATCAATACCGACCCCATCGGGAATCGAACCTCGGACAATAGTCTCGGTGTAACGGAGGCTCGGAGACCAGATTGTCATTACACGGACTTTTTGTTGGCCGCCTTCTTACAAGCAAAAAAAGATACGATGACCAGTGAACGACGCTATGTGGATTGGCCGTTACATAAACTTTAGTTTGAAGAGTCTCATAGTCTCTCTCTCACAATCAATTAAATACTACACTTTGAAGATATATTGTGGATATATCTTAACTGAGAATAACACTTAATTTTTTAAATTTGCCGTCTTTTACTACTTGGAATTTTCCAGGTAATTTTAATTACTTTACTGTAATAATTCTTATGTAATTTTACAGCTACAAAAATGTTTTTTTTTTTACTTTGTTCAGTATAGCAGTGACGTGCACCTCTCATCGAACAGACAGACGGACAATGAAGTGACGATTTAAAACATCTTAATATTTATGCGTAACAGTCAAGTATTTATTTTTTTTGTGTTTATATCCAGAAATTTTATCGCATTTTGTTGAATGTTTGGTAACCTACGAAATACATTTTGAAACAAACACTCTTCTTGTCAGATAACATAACACGATCCAATAAAAAAAAATCTATATCAAAGTTTTGTATATAGTTAAAAGTACTACATATAGTTAAGCCGTTAAAGTCTTGATTGAAAATACAAACAAAGTTTTAGACAAAAACAAAATAAAATGCCATGACAGAAAAAAAAATAACCGTATTGTTGATTTTTCCATCGCATGGAGATACAAATTAACATTATTTAATTGTGATAAATTATATAAACGTAGAAGAAAAGTCAATCTAGATGCGAGTTAGCGACAGGTCCCGACTTCGAACTGGGTTCAGAGCTCATCTAAATTTCCTTTTCAATTATTAAAACTTATTTCTGCGCCACTGGTCAGTTCAAACCGCACCAACTATACCTAGGTGTCAGCCGCGCGAGCGCGACAAGTGTTAAATTGGACCTACAGCGAGAAAAAGTACAAAAGTGGCGAAAAAAAAAATAAGTTGTCGGAAAAGAGACAAAAAAGGTAAAAAAGGCTCTGCGGCGGCTAGCCGTTATAGCTAGAAGAGTGGCCACTTTCTAGCTTGCGGTCGGATTTATTATACTTATTTTTTATTATTTTGGTTTAGTTGGCACCTCATAATCTATGAAAACATAGGCACGGGTTCCGCCAATGTAGATTTAATTTACATCTATATAAACAAACACTTTTACTGTTTCTCTAATTAAACTTTATTATATTCAGCCAGTTTTACAGTACGGGGCGATACAGTAATGTTAGAGATTTGTAACAAAATATTAAGAAATTATTAAAATATATTGCAACGTATACTAACAGGTGGTAGAGCTGATGCCGGGCTCGACTGTGGAGGTACCACCATCTTACTTGGAGACCCCCTCGACGTAATTCGGGGGAGAGTAAGAGGACAGCTCACAGGCAAAAAACCAGGAGGCCCACCATGCCTGGGACCGATGGATGGCGGTATATCCATCCCTAATAGCCGGGCCTTATATGGAAAAGACTGGTGACGGGCAGCGGCGTCACGGGTGCGAGGGTTCCGGCACCGCGCTCACCAACCGGCCTGCCCAGCGTCCAGGCAAAGTCCTGGAAAGGCTTATGTCCAGCAGTGGACGAACTAGGCTGATGGATGGAAGTGATATTCTATCTAATATATTTTTCCATGTACCTAACATTAACCAATATACGAAGCCGCGAGCGAAAGGCTGGTTCAAAAATAAAACAACAGGCATAGTACTTTTGTGCGCGAGTGTACCCATGCGCAAACCTATCGCTTACAGCGCTCTTCCAACAGGACACGGCCTGTAGCAAGTGGTAAAAATAAGGGAAACACTTCCTTAGAGATATCACTATTTTAATAGTAGTTTATGCTACAAGGGCGAAAAGGAATAAATTACGAGGACGATTTAAAACACGAGCGTAGCGAGTGTTTTAAACGTAACCGAGTAATTTATTGCTCTTACGCCCGTGTATCATACTACGTTTTTCAATGCATAGTGTGAGGAAGTAAAACAAACATAATCTTGTGAACTTTAAATTATAATTGGCTTAAAAGGACTGTATCCAGAGCCGTTAAACAGTGGAAAAAAAAAGTATAACATTTATGGTACACAGGAAAGGCTGCAGGTTAGCCAACCATTGTAAATAAATAAAAAAAAATTATAATAAAGCCCTAGGGCAAAATAATCGACTTTCTGTTCAGTTTTGATGCATAAAAAGTGGGCCTTTACGAGCACTTGCATTGAAAAAATATTTATTAAGAAATTCGTAAGTCCTGTATACGTATAATGAAGGGTGCCTACATTTGATGCAAAAAATATATAATTAACTTTTGTTGAAACATCATCAAACTTCTCAATTTACATGCCAATTTAAATTCCAGTGTAATCTGCCAAACCATGTTGAGTATTCAGTATTGTATAGTATTCGTATAAAATACAGTACAGGTCTTAAATTTTTTTTTAATAATAAACATGAACCCTGACAGGGCATAGCAATTTCTTAAATTTAAATTGTAACAATATTTAAGTTGGTATGCCTTAGTCTAGGAGATAAGTTATTTTAGTCTTTATATTTATATTTATAGCGCGGACAGACAGACAGACCGATACACAAACACTGAAACTTCATTCTCAGGGTTTCTATTTTTGAATGGAACTCTAAATAAACGGAAGTAAATAGGTTTACTTTTTGCCCTGATTTGCATTTGTCAGAACCAAGGTTCAGTGACCACTACAGAGAAATTTTAAAAATACCAGCCAAGTGCGAGTCGGACTCGCGCACCAAGTGTTCCGTAATATTCCGTTATCCATAATAACATAGATCGCGCCAAACATCTAGTCCGCTCGGAAGTTGCTCTTCCCGAGAACGGCCCATACATTTTGTTCCTGCTGATGCGAATCGGCCCGTGTTTAGAGGGGACTAACTAAAAGTTTGGCGCGATCAGCCTACTTAGCTGTGATAGTTTTCCTTTTAATTTCGTTATGTAATATGTAAAAATCCCGGATCAGAGCTCCTCACATCCAGATTTACTTTTCTTTCTGCGTTTCTATACTGCAATGATATAATGTTAATTTATATCTCATTGCGATGGATAAATCGCCAAGTGTTCAAACATAGACATTTATTTCTGTCTTAGTTTCTAAAAATCATAGTTAACGTACAAAGGGGGCACAATCTTTAGCACTGAAGTATTTCTAGGTTGTCATAAGAAATAACTATCAACTCCAATACAATCCAACTGAGACTCGCCATACACTTAACCCAAAGGGACGGCAATTAAGGCGATATGCGAAAAAAATACGGGTGTTTCTTTTCTGTGTATTTCATGAAATACACGGAAAATTTTAATAAATTTGTAGTATATGCATTATGATCTGGGGTTTTGAAATTGGAAAACATGTTTGGATAAATTTTCCTCGATAGAAATAATTTTTGAAATGAGGTCTTCAAACACACTTTTTCTCCTCGTTTGACGAATAGGAACCATATACAGAACTCAAACATATTTTATTAGGTGTGTGTCAACAATATCTAGAGATTTGGTATTTGAAATTTTGCTAGCTATTTTAGTTTTTTTAATAAAAATATAAAACCAACTTTTTTCCGTTTTGCCCTGAATCCGCCCCTCTCGCACTGCGCGATTTTTTGCTTGGAGTGACAGTGACAAAAATAAAATTCGCATAGCCTTTTAATTTTAAGTAGGGTCCGGAATCTTTAGAAAATTCGAAAATTCCAGAGAAAAAAAAACTCTTAATTTTCTATTAATATAAGACCTGCAAAACTAACAATTAATTATTTATGATTATGTTCTTATATAAAATTGCTACATTTTTTGCAATTTTCATACTCTTCGGAAACCTTTTTCTACCCCAAATTCTTCTGTGGATGCAGTTTTATAGATTGGCAAGGAAATATCATCTTGCAAGTTTCATCAATATTATCTCCATAAAAATATTATTTAAATTAAATAATTAAAATTTTTGGCGATCCAAAATTAATTTTTTGCACAAAAAATCAGCACAGAAGAAAGCAGGTACGTACAACCCGTCGGAAATATCTCTGCACCCGAAACCCCCCACCCGCAAGATCTCTACCTACGTTTGCGGGTGAACTGAGGTGCAGAGATATTTCCGACGGGTTGTAAGTTAGGCGGACCGCGGAAGGTCAAATTAAAAAATCAGCACAGAAGAATTATTTTGACCTTCCGTGGTCCGCCTAACTTACCTGCTCTCTTCTGGGCTGATTTTTGTGCAGTTAGTTAAATTTATAGCTGCTGATTGTTGAACTATATTAAAATAAAAACAACGAAAACGAAACCAGTTATAATTTAACAAAAGACTACAAAAACACAACGACATTGTTATTACGCGAACTTATTTCGGTCTTAGCACGAGTCAACGTCCAGAAAACAAAACATGACCGTTTAATCATCATTCTCAACCTTGCAGGGACCTTACGCAATGGCAAAAAGTCCAAATAACCAGGACAGGAGAAACCCTCCGTAATTGTTTCAAACAAATCAACAAAAGCGCCGAACCGGCTCCCACATGAATGGACGGCATGAAAACGCGCGGAAAAACGATAAAAACGACGTTCCATATTCGAGAAATGATTTCAAAAAAAGAAAACGGAAAGAAAACGAATAAGACGGCACGTACAGACTTTTAAAAAGAGAACTATTCCACCGGCGCGTGAATGAAAAACGCGCCCGCTCGCCGCGCGGTAACCGTAATCTTGTGATTATTATTTTTATTTTTAACTCCCTCGCTGCTCCTTTTTTATTATTATTTAGTCTTATTATTTGTTATTTTTATCGTTTTTATCGCATGAGTCGCTGCCCGTATGTAGGTCAGGAGCAGTACTGATTTTTTGGTTTTTCACGGCAAGGTCGGGCGCTCTTCGTTTTGCTTTTGTGTGAGGCAGTAGACTTTTTACTTACATGGTCGGAGCTCAGCGGTGTTTTCTACTTGGTCTTGCTCGTAATGGTTTATTTTTCTTGGAACATGTGAAATTTCAATAAAAGTACCTTTGTTTGGGTGGCTACATGGGGACAATGGCTTAAGGACTTACAGGATTATTGCAGTTTTGGTAACAATTTTTTAATTAATGAGAAAACTACCTAACCATGTTTAATTTAAGTATCTTCTCCTTACTAATTACTTTTATTATTTATTAATTTATCGTCGGTGAAATGCGCAAGTGGACTGTGAATTGCAGTTCAACCTCTGACAGCCCCTCGGGGATTAGTGTCGTGACGATATCGTGTATATATATATATATATATATATATATATATATATATATACATAATTAAACGTCTACGGCGTAGCATTTCCTATAGGCTTTACTGGCGTCCCTAGGTTACACTAAAAACAAATGAAATTTCTTCTGTGAAAATCATTCAAATTAGGAAAGGCACGTTAATAAGGATCAGCTGTTGTAAACGATTTTAACGGCTAGGACACTGCAATAATAACTGACAATAGGGAGCCTGCTATGCTGACGGCCATACATTGAGGACACGGGTCTAACTACACTACAATAACCTCAAGGACTGCGCGTGGGCAAACTGAAAACTGTACCTTCGATGGGGTTTCCATTTCTTTACGAACCCAAAAAGGTGTGCCAGTGTACATTGTAACTAATGAGTTCGTCTACTACATGAAGATCTTTATGAAAATCAATCACGTTTAAAAAGCTAAAGAGAATGGTAGATGGTTATACAAGGGAGGTACGTCATCAATTACACCAGGGATATTTAAGCGCACGAGCGAGCAAGGGTGTTTATGGTTCGCGGGTGTAATTGATCACTTACACCCGAGTGCAACAATCTATTTTTCATTACCAATGCAAGGAAATAAAAAACAACTTACAAAACAACCTGCCTTTGCCTGTAGTTTTATCGATTCAGGCGTCAAATTAAAATCATCATTATCATTTGAACTCATAATTTTGTCGTAAAAATATATTTCCAACAACCACGCCTATTTTCTTTCTTTTTTTTCATGCGATTTTCTTGCGATTGTTTAAAAAAAAATCTTGCCTCAAATATGACGTCTTGTCCTAAAAAACAAAGAAAGGAGCCTTGTTCGCTTTTCAAATTTACTTACCTCTCTAGGGTTGTAAATCCGAAATCGCATTTTAGTGATGAAAAATTATTTTTCAGATATCTCAAAAATTAAGATCGTGACGTCATCGTACACAACGGCGGCATTCTAAAATTTCTTCTGAGCTAAAAGTGATAATTCGCTTAGATTAAATTATGTTAAGGTGTGTTACTTCGAAAACCATTTCGAGATTTAGGTTTAATAAGCTGCATTTTAGAACTTGTTATCTAAAATACCCCATGATGATGAATATTTTACGAAAAAGCTGCAACTTCCATTTGCGTTCGTGTGACGTCACTTGAGAAATGGCTGTATAGAAATGTGTCCTTGGCTATCAAGATAAATTTTGTAATAATTTGCTTCCGACAAATTTGACGGATGGGTGTCAGATAAGCAGACAGACAGAGACAGATCACTTTTTTATAAGTAATAACATATCAGAATCAGTATAACGTCTAAATTTCTCAAGTGACGTCATATCGGACAATTCTTTAAAAAATCATACAAAAATAATGGTTAATTTATATACTAAAATAATGAAAGCTATGCCCTAAAATGGCGTATATTTATTGAAAAAAATTGAAAAAAAAATCTTTTCGAAATATGTGAATTATCGCTGCTTATAACTTCGTTAATAACAGATTTTTTTCTAAAGTTCAAAATGTTTTATAAAAAATATAGGTACTGATATTTCTTTACAGAAGACGAGCTCAGCGTAAAGTAGAAGTTTTATTTGATACTCCACACTTTAATACATATATTTTATTTGATACTCCACACTTTAATACATATATTTTATTTGATACTCCACACTTTAATACATATATTTTATTTGATACTCCACACTTTAATACATATATTTTATTTGATACTCCACACTTTAATACATATATTTTATTTGATACTCCACACTTTAATACATATATTTTATTTGATACTCCACACTTTAATACATATATTTTATTTGATACTCCACACTTTAATACATATATTTTATTTGATACTCCACACTTTTATACATATATTTTATTTGATACTCCACACTTTTATACATATATTTTATTTGATACTCCACACTTTAATACATATATTTTATTTTTCACCCATTATTTTGTAAATCAACCTGCGGATAGACAAACAGACGTCTAAACTTTAGACTCTAAAGGAACTAAATTATACAACGTGTAACAGAAAGGTGTAACCATATTTGAAGAGCTTATTCAGTCAATGGTATAGAACAACTTTTACTATGGAGCCAAACCTGAAATCTTAAAAAAAAACTGCCCTTCCATACATTTCAGCCGAGCGGCATTGCATTTTTCTATGAAACAGTTATTTTTTTTTCGATATACAGGGTTTGCTCCATAGTAAAAATTGTTCTATACCAGTGACTGAATAAGCTCTTCAAATATGGTTACACCTTTCTGTTACACATTGTATATTTCTCTGGACGGAATCCTAAGACAGAGGATATAAAGTATTAAAGAGGACTTAAAACAAAACTAACCGGCTGCAAATTTAGCATAATTTTTATAAAGTTACGATAGTTTTTACATTTGTTTTTGAATTTAGCCTAATTTTTTGAACTTCTATTTTTTCAACTTATGTTTGAATACAAAATAAAATAAAGCAAATTGAACTCTGATAACGAATCACCTAAAGGTTTTTGAATTTAAGCTATTTTTGGTAGGGGAAAATGTATGGGTTCGCGTCACCGTCACCGACATTCTAATGCATCGAGTGCGGAGTAGCTCCAATAGTCTTCTACAGGTGATAGCGGCCAGACTGGATGCCGACTGTGCTTTTATGAAGCACTGGACTAGTGTCCATCTTATTAAAGAGACGATAAATACAAATTTAGCTGTTACAGCCACCTAATTACTTAAATAGTAGTTTATGTTACAAGGGCGCAAAGGAATAAAATACGAGGATGATTTAAAACACGAGCGTAGCGAGTGTTTTAAACGTAACCGAGTAATTCATTGCTCTTACGCCCTTGTATCATACTACGTTTTTCAATGCATAGTGTGAGGAAATAAAACAAATATAATCTTGTGAACTTTAAATTATAATTGGCTCAAAAAGACTGTATCCAGAGCCGTTAAATAGTGGAAAAAAAAGTATAACATTTATGGTACACAGGAAAGTCTGCAGGTTAGCCAACCATTGTAAATAAATTAATAAAGCCCTAGGGCAAAATAATCGACTTTCTGTTCGGTTTTGATGCATAAAAAGTGGGCCTTTACGAGCACTTACATTGAAATAGTAGTTTATTTGACCCCCACCCTGTATAAAATTACTGAAGGTTATTATTAACGTCTTCAAATTATTCCATACATACCTTTTTACATTTCTTGGACACTCTGGACTTCTGCTTTATACAGTTAAATTAATAATTATCATCCATCCCTCCGTCCATCAGCCTAGTTCGTCCACTGCTGGACATAAGCCTTTCCAGGACTTTGCCACTCCCGGCGGTCATCCTGGAAGAATTGCCCACACACACATACACGCTGGGCAGGCGGATTGGTGAGCGCTGTGCCGGCACCCTCGCACCAGTAACGCCGCTACCCATCACCAGCCTGTTCCATATAAGGCCCGGACATAAATGCCTGCTCCAAGATATGCTAGCATGCCTTGGAGCCATACAATGCTTTTTTGTTTTTTTTAAATGCTCAAGCCTGACATTCTTATTGCTTTTCCAGCAAAAATTCCAGGCACGTCAGGATATAATCAAAAAATTTTTTTTTTCTTATATCTTTAATTCTTGGCAGAAATTTTCCTCTTTACCTCTAGATTTCTTCTGTAATCTTTACGACATTTTATTCTAGAAAGAAGCGGTGGCTCAGTCGTTAAAGCGCTCGATTCTCAGTCTTGAAACCCGGGTTCGAATTCTCGGTCGAGCATTTATTATACGATCGTGTTTGTATACATACCACACGTCTTTTTAGACGATGAAAGAAAACACTGTAAGGTGCATGCATGCCCATAAAGCAGGGTTTCTCAAAATGGGGTTCGCCAGTTGATCGTAGGAGGTTTTTGACAAGATTTACGTAGCTGACTGGCTAGCTCGCGCGGGCAACACGAAAATTTAGCAAATTTGCTCCAAAAATCAACTTAGTTTGCTACACGAAACAAGCCCACCTATCACATTAACTAATTAACAACATTACTTTCTGTCTGTTTAAATATCTTTGATATTTAAATAAAAATTATTTTATGGCGAATTTGTTTTAAAGGGGTTCGCAGTCGACTGGGAAACTTTATAGGGGTACGTGGAGCTATAAGTTTGAGAAACGCTGCCATAAAGGAGTGTTTTTGTGGCCGAAGTACAGCGATAAAGCTCAACTCTTATCACACTATCACTATATCATATTAAATCATGGCTGAAAAGAGGTTGTATACGAGTGTTGACTGTTTTTATTTATTAAGGCGATTACCGTCGCCAAATTAGCAGCTCGATGTTTGCCTGTATGAATATCGACAGAAACGACATTGAAATAACGTTCAAATCAGTGCACAATGCGTGGTGGCTGTTACGACGCTCGCTGCGTCCTTGAAAGGGCAAAATAGGAGAAAATAATACTTTTCACATGGGCGTCATTGTTCGATTGAATAATTCTATGTTATATTTATAGCTATCAAGTTTATCTATTTATCAAAGCATAAATGAATTAAATCACCTAAGCCGCTTAGGAGCAGTAGGAAATTCAAGCCAAAAAACACCATTCAGTTGAAACAATTTTTCATATAGAAGTTTTGGTGGTACGAAAAAGAAAAATGTTGCATATGTTGTCCTAGAGTTGATAATCCATAATACAATTTTTCAATATTTTTGGTTTGGTCATAAAAGAGGAGTAGGCTTTAGAAAGTACCCATTTGGCGGTATTAAGGGTCTTAAGCTCGCAGAACCTGTATTAGGAGTGACCGCTCTTTCCTGAAGATCGAAGCGAACAATACTTAATATATGTAAGTATCTACTTTTTTTTTCAATAATATCTAATGCGTCATCTTATTTCCTATTCTTAGTATTAATTAAAATAACATTTTAATATTCTGAATTTAAAATTCTGTTAGCGTTAGTTTTAGTTTTACTCTATCAATACTTTTATATATATATTTATACATAATAGCTTTAGATTATTGATTGAGTATTATCATGTATATTGTACTTGTTACATTTAACTTTTGATAAAGCTCTCTGTTATTTGTAAACGGATGCTAACCCTACATATTTACAAGTATTATACTTTTTGTATATGTAACATAAAACACATTCTTAAATTTAGGGTAATCAGTACAATTTAATACAAACAATATATTATGTTAACATTAAAACAGCTGGTCACTTTATTTGCATGCGACAATATTCTTTAAGTCTAGTGATAGTCCATACTTGAAAACACCTCGCGAATATTATTACGTGAAACATATTTTTATCCTAAAGCTCTTTTATAACAAAATTCAAGAAATAGTCCAGATAAATAATCGTATAAGAATCCAAATTGCATTTTCCGCGATCCCCAACCAAAGAGAACAAAGAGAAGAGGTTCCAAGTAATTCTGACAACCTAACTACGCATACTGGCCATAAACAAGCTTCGGCAATATTAAAAAAAAAACAAGCTTTAGCTCGCCACTGCTGCCTTCTTAACACGTTTAGTCATCTTTCCGAGTAAAAAGTAAAAATAACTCTGGAGACTGCGTCTCTGTCTCAAGGTCAAATCCTTACGAACGAGACACCCTTACCGTTTCTACATTCGAGTAAAAAGGATGGAGGAATTCTGGTGTCTTCGTCCTTTGAAAAGGGAAAGTGGCTGTTAAGGCGCGAGTGAGAGTGAGATGAAAAAATGACCGAAGGGTGGAAAGAGAGGCTTATTAGGATGCGCGGTGGGTAGAAGGGAGAAGGGAAAAGGGAACCGGTTAATTTTGAAGGGCTCGGTCCAGGACGTGATGCTGTATAGAACTATAATGGTGCTCATGCTGATGTATAGGCTATCGGAGGAGATTTAGTTGGGCTCGGAGTAGTTGTGGCTTTATAAGTTGTACATGCGTATGCGCAGGTATGGTTGTAGCTTTACAGTCGTTGAAACTTTCACGAAGGTACTTATTAGAATCCTTTTTTACAGAACTTTATAAAACTTTTATTGCATAGGAAAAATCTTTTCACGGACAAGTCACTGTTTTTCTTGAATTAGCTAGTTTAAATAATAATTTAATTTTGTTATTTTTAGGGTTCCGTACTCAAAAGGCAAAACGAGGCCTTATTAATGTCACTCTGCAGTCCGTCTGTCTGTCTGTCCGTCTGTCCGTCCGTATATCACTCACGGGTCTCTAGCTCATATACGGAATGAGTTATATTATATACAGACCCAGCTCATACTTTTTCAGCCTTTTGGCCCGTTCGACCTAGCTAAACAAACTAGTTTATCGTTAAATCTGGTTTGTGCCGTAACACATCAAGGTATAGATTTGGTCCACAACTATCGTCAATATGAATATAAGTATACGTGATGATTATTTCAAAAAACAGTATAAATAGTTATTTGTGCAACAAGAGAGCAAAAATGTTTTTGTTGCGAGTGCCGAGGTTGAATCCCGAGCAAGCGAAGGATTCTATAATTGAATCACGAGCGTAGCGACTGATACTAAATTAGAATCCTGAGCGTGGTGAGGGATTCAAAGGCACAAGAAAAAGACAGTCTCCTGTGACACATACAACTTTTCACCTCACTAGCGAGAAATACACAGATGTAAAGACACCAACTTTTCGAACGAACTTATAAGAATTCAATGGATTTTTTTTTTTAAACAATACACCATATAAAAATTATGCACATAATATAAAATATAAGGACTGTTAATTGAAACCCAAAAGCCGCGAAAAATCGGAAAATCTTTGATAAACCGATCGAAAACCCAAAACATAACCATCACGCGCTTTGTATGTGGACAAACTTAGAAATCAGTATAGCTCTGCATTCAGCGTGCTGAAACCTACACAAATAAAACCGGCCAAGTGCGTGTTTGAGCAAAGTCGACATTTCCGCATTTTTGTATGGAATTTCATTGCTGCCACGTCCGCGCTATAAAGGCCTCGACCTTCGGTCTCCGCCTTTGTTCCAGCTTGTCTATCAAGGGCTGCGAAGTTGACCGCGCTGTGTAGACCTGGAGCTGCGGTACGCTGCGCTTTTGGTCATCATCAGCGCTGTCAACAACGCAGTCATTATAGGCCACGGCAATAATGTACTTATTTTCTCTTATTTTGCGCTATCCGGAGACCCATACTCATACTCATACTCATTTATTGGTAAAATACAAAAACATTTACAAGTCATTTCAAGCACTACAATTATGCGGTATACAATTACAATTTTATTGATATAATAATAATAAAATGTGATTTATTAGAAAATTAAATGTCAGATAAGGTCAAATAGGAAATATTACAATGCTGTCTTAAAATTAATATCATAAAAGTCTTTCATGTTGTAAAAGGCATTTAGTGTGAGCCATGTCTTCAGCTTTGTTTCGAATTGTGGTTTTTCAGTTATGGAGAGAATTATATATATATATATATATATATATTTTTATAAATTTTTGATAGTAAAGATTCAATAAAGCTTCTGTCGATATTTGTACCGACACAGGTCGACTCAAGGTCGTTGGTGACTACCTGCCTCTTAACGGTCGTATTAAGCCGTGAACTCATTTTATATGTTGATAGTGAACTACGAAGTTATTAGTGATTAATAATAATTAATCCTTCCTTCAAAGTTTTGCTTTTAACTTCGTTATAATATACTAATTACTTACTATCTTGAACATTTGACTCTAACAAAAACTAGCATTTTTAAGCTTAATATTTTGCCGACGGATCCCTCAATTTAAAACCGGCCAAGTGCGAGTCGAACCCCGAAGGGTTCCGTACCATTATCTATAAAAACGGCTAAAATAACATGTCTGTTGTATGGGAGCCCCCTTTAAATATTTATTTTATTCGGTTTTTTAGTATTTGTTGTTATAGCGGCCACAGAAATACATCATCATCATCATCATCATCAAATACCTTATAAATGTCGTGGCGATATGTTTTTTTTAACCGCCACCATAGGCCAGCAATAACAAGCATAAACTTGGAAACAAGGCTTTCTGTTCTTAGACGGAACAGTAAATGAATGAACCCAAGAGAGCAAGTTGTAGGTTGTAGGTTGGACTGGAACGGATGATTCGCGGGAACAACGAGTCAACGTGGTCCAAGGTCAGCTGCTGCGGCGCAAGAAATACATGGAGATGGCTTCTTATGTAAAATTATGTTATTTTAGTATTTCATTGTGAATTCGCGACAGGTGTAGGCGACGCATTTAATTGTTTTATTATTTTGTTTATACCTATTTTTAATTTATAGTCCAAACTAAGTATTTGTTTATTGAAATTTTTATTAAAAAAGTCTTTATATTTGTCTTTTTAACTGCTGCCATCTGTTGTTTATTAAATGGGACTAAAGATCGACGCACATATCATCATTCATTCATTTTTTTAATAGAAATAGAAATTGTTTATTTGCAAAAAACTTATCTTATTACATTAGGTGTTGGAACATCCCTTTAAGTATTAAAAATCCGTGCCAGGATGCCCCACTCTTTCATAACTATGGTTATAGTTTTACAAAATAAACTTAATAAATAATTTTAAACTTAGTTATTATATAAAAGTGTGAATGTGTGTTGAGTGTTGAAGGTGTACGTGTTGGGTATATATATAATATGAGTTTAGTTATGAGCTTCAATCAATCAATCAGTCACTTTCAAGTAAAGAGTGAGTATATACCGCGACAAACTACTGTGCACCGATTTACTTTGTTTCAAACTTTGATTAATTTAGTGATTTCAAATCGAAAATTGTGGTTTTATTAGTAGAGTGTTTTTGAAAAACAACCAATGTCACTTTACAGGAAGTAAATATCAACATTAATCAATCCACATCTAACAACTGTTGGGCATAGGTAAATAATAAAACCTTATAAAATCAGTTACATGGAAAGATCCCTATTTATATTTTTTTGTTAAACTTGGATATTTAAATAATTTAAATACTTAATTTTGTAAAAAAAAATAATAAAATATTTGTAAATGTATTGGCTATTCTTCATAGAAATGTTACTGACGTTGGTGGTTTTTCCGTAAGCACTCTGTATTTGTAGCTACATTTTCAAAGGACTTAGGTTGTTTTTGATTCTAATATTACCAGATTATTGTATGCATAATAGAAAATCCATAGAGCGAAAAAAAAAAACAAATTCTAAGAAATCGGACATTGGTTGTTTTTCCAAAACACTCTTCTTGTTTTATCGTAACTACAAATATATTTACTACAGGCTAGATTTTTTTCGCTAAATGCCGAAAACTGGTGATAGTACTAGCCTATATAAACAACTTTTACTATGGAGCCAGCCAACAATAGACGAATACAGCCTACAGACTCCTCATAATAGGCGCCCGATTTCTGTCAACACATCTGACTGAATCAGCAGATATAATTCACCACTCCAAAATTATGTTTCGGTAGGCCAAACCAAAATGGCTTCAAGATTCTTCGTCTTCGAGAAAACTAAGTTTGTGGCGCTATACATAAGACTGGAAGAGCCAATAAGATTGCAGTTTCCTGTTTCGATTGTTGACAGAATTATTTGTACGCAAGATGTTGAACAATAGACGTCTTTCTGGGCTGTATTGTCTATGCAGCTAACCCATAAAAATCGCATATAAAATCTGTTGTTCGATTATGGTGTCGATTCGGTGTAAAACAGTTTAACTTATTTGACAGGACTAATCTTATTTTTAGCGTCCTGTCCTTGTCTTTTCGATACAGAAAGAAAAAGACAGAACACTTAAATTAAGTTTAGTCCTGTCAAATAAGTTAAATCGTGTTACACCGAATCGACACAATTCACTTAGATTCAATTATGTTAAGGTGTGTTAATTCGAAAACCATTTCGAGATTCAGGTTTAATAAGACCTTTTTTTGAACTTGTGGTCTTTAGACATTATGACATATATTAGACATATATTAGGTCATTATGATGGATATTTTTACGAAAAAGCTGCAACTTCCATTTGCCTTCGTATGACGTCACTTGAGAAATGCCTGTTTAGAAATGTGTCATCAGTCGGAAGCAAATTATTATAAATTGATCTTGATAGCATAGGACACCTTTCTAAATAGCCATTACTCAAGTGACGTCACACGACGGCAAATGGAAGTTGCAGCTTTTTCGTAAAAATATTCATCATCATTTAGACCACAAGTTCTAAAATACGGCTTAATAGACCAAAATCTTGAAATAGTTTTTGAATAAACACACCTTTACATAATTTAATCTATGCGAATTCGTTTGGCAATGCTGACGTTATCAACAAAAGTGATCCGATTTGAGAATCGAACATTATCGGACTAACGCCGGGGCCATAGCTTCAGGCTTCTGGCGGCACTTCTTGCTGCGCTTCCAGACGGTTTTTGCGACGGACTTTGCCCTGCCATGACACCCGTCGGCGCCTTCCACCGCATGTATAGTGCGCTCGCTCGCTCAAAGCGCTCGACACTACGTTCGTCCTGTGCGCTCAATCATTGTTTCAACCACCCGCCTCCCAGCACACCGCCGTCCCGAGAGCGCAAGTCACTCGAAGCCGGACAAGACGCGCGAGCAGCGACCCATAGCTGGCTCTATACAACTTCATACATTTGTTCTCTCCGCGGCGCCGGCGCCGTCGCAAGAAGAACCGCTTGGCGCGCCTTCTCGAAGCCTGAAGCTGTGGCCGACTGGTTAGACTGCAATAACATTGCTTTAAAAGCTGCCGATAAGGTTTTTACTATTTTAGGTTATAAAATTAGTCGTATATCCTTAATCTATAGTTTATTTACAGTTCCGGTTTACAAATAGTTTGATTTTGTCCGATCCAACATTGAAATATTGTCAATGAATTAGATACCATTTTTTATAATTTCCCTTGGAGAAAAGCACTACCTATATTGGCTGTGACAGAAATAGCATTAGCTGGACTCATAAAACTTATCCTTATCCGGTAAATGCCCACTTTCTGTCTTTCAGAAATAATGTTCTATAAAAGGAAAATCTTATAACTAAAATTCTTGCAGCATCTCCACCGGGCATCTTCACCTCTGTTCCCAAGTCAACATTTACCAATAAGTATTTGTGTCCCCACGCACACATGCACATCTCGCCACTCGATGAACGAGTGTGTGTGTGTCCAACACACTGCACAAGAATGCAATGCGTTGTTGACACGGCCAACTTCGATATTCCTTTATTTATTGCTATAAAAACCACTGCCGAAACTTGAAATCATTTTCAGCTCTAATTTCGAAGGTGTAAAGTTGAATTTTCATTGGTTGAGGAAAATCTTGTGACGTTGTAGCATAGGGGTGGCTTTTTAAGACGTTATTTACTTTGAGTCGTATTACAAAGTAGTTAAAGTCGTGATTGGTATGTAACCTTCCGGCTATTTATGTCCAACGGTGTTGCAGTCCGAAAAGAGGTATATTTAAATAAGGATTTATGCTTTACGTCTGGGTTTTTGGCCAGATTTGTGGATAACGAATCGCATGGTATTATAAAATGCGAATTTCTGGACTTTCGGGAGCTTACAATGGGATTTGGAGACGTTGAAAGAGAAATTGGCCGTGTGGACCGTAGACGACCGTCTGGGTAGGGCAGGCAGGACTGATTTGGGTTCTTGTTTTGTATAGTTTAGGAACCTCTTTTTTAGGGTTCTGCTTTGGTTTCTGTACGCGGCGTAAATTAAATACGCCTAGCTGAAATTTTGACTTGAAAAAATGTTTTCTACCCTCTTTTTTTGGTTTTCAAACGTTCGTTTCAAGAACGCAGTTAAGGTGATATGCGAAAAAAATATAGGTGTTTCTTTTCTGTGTATTTCATGAGATACACGGAAAATTTTAATAAATTTTTGGTATATGCATTTTGACTACATAATCTAGGGTTTTGAAATTGGAAAACATGTTTGGATAAATTTTCCTTGATAGAAATAATTGTTGAAATGAGTTCATCAAACACACTTTTTCTCCTGGTTTGACGAATAGGAACCATATACAGAACTCAAACGTATTTTATTAGGTGTGTTTCAACAATATCTAGAGATTTGATATTTGAAATTTTGCTAGCTATTTTAGTTTTTTTAATAAAAATATAAAACCAACTTTTTCCCCTTTTGCCCTGAATCCGCCCCTCTCGCACTGCGCGATTTTTCGCTTGGAGTGACAGTGACAAAAATAAACTTCGCATAGCCTCACTTGATTTTCTTTTTCACAAAATAATGAAGGGATTCTACTTAAATCCAATATTTTTTTCTTTACAAAATATTTCAGTACCTATTAGCTAAAAACACACCAATTTGTTGTTTCGCTGCGTGATCCCTAGTATTACGCGTCCAAGAAAAAGAGGCCAATGAGCCAACATAATATAATCGCTTCTATCAAAAGCAAATAAGGGCTTTGCCATTGGTAATAAAAAAAGTTGCTAGGGTAGGCCATCCTCTTAACAGACTTGGTTCCTTACTTAGCCCTTTTTAACTTTTTGGGGGTTTAATTAGGTAAAACTTGAAATTTCTTTCTAGAAGATGGGTAAGAAAAAACTTTTCCATCAATTTAAACTTTAAATTATGCAAACTAAGAAAGTTCTTCACGTTACTTATTAAATTCGATATAATAAAAATTTGGTTCTAGCTTCATTTGACCCATTTGTATGAACACTTCATAATGTTTTTTTTTAGTCACTAGAGTTCTTTTTAACGCAATTCAATTTCGCCCTAGTGACGAAGTACCTAATGGTAATTCACAAAACATTTTGCTCAATGCATTGAAATTTAATTAACTGCATTTCTTGCAATCTCCGACAAGTGATCTGCTTTACTTGTGTGAAATATGTGTGTGCATGCATGCATGCATGTATGGGTACGACACGCTCCGGCAGGCACGCACACTAACGTAACGTGCATAATATGTACACGACTTACAACAAGGAAAGGTCGTCGTGGATTGCAAGAACTGCGGGTCTACCGCGTAATTCTTATTTGTATCAACTTCAAGCATTGCATGCGAAATTCAAAGCGTGCAAAAGAGATGGCATGTTAGGCGGGCGTCGTCGCACGCACGTCAAATTTCAATCTCAAGTTGATGTTGATGAAAATCAGAATTACACGGTAGACCCGCTGTACAACATCAACAAGTGTGTTGGGGACAGCATAGTCTTGAGCCTTGAGAACTGACGTGGTCGTCGGTCGGGATGTTGTAGTGTCTGTCTGTCAACATAGATTCTGAACTGCATGACTGCAGGTAGACACTATTCACAGAATCAGGCGCCTTATTGTCTAACTTCAACATCTATTGCTATCGTTATCAAAGGTGCCCGTGATTGTCTAGAAATAATGTGTCACGTGATTACTAGCGAACCATGATAACTTTGAAAGCGGTAGCGCTAGATGTTGAATTTAGAAAATAAGGTGCCATACATACCTATGGCTAAAATAATAAAACTCTAGCAATCTGGAATTTGTGTAATATTAAATAATTCAGCCGTGAATATAATATGAATTATGTCTCTATTTTGTAATTATATTACTCTCTTAACCCTTAAATGCATCTTGGGTCGAAAATGGCAATTTTTATTATAAGGAATTTTTATTTATTATTTACATAAATTTATGTAAAAATTTATAATTATATGATTGTATGAGCTAAAAATATGTTTGGCAACAACTTCAAATTTTTGTTTATTTAAAATTCATTCATTTATTTTCCTTTGTTTTTTTTATTTTCTCGCATTTTGGCGGGAAGAGAGCTTTTGGAAAAAAAATCTAATAAATATTCTGCTTGCATATATTTTTATAGTTTTTTGATATTAAAGTCACAAAGAGTTCAGCTTTACGGGTACCCAATAAAAAAAAGAAAAACTAAAAAAGTCAATTTTTATCGCAAATTAAATTTGTTTGTTTTTTCTTTTTTTTACTTGTAAAAACCCCCTTTCAATCAATAAATATTTTTTTCATATTTTTTTGGTATTTTTCTATCACTGTTTTCAATTTCATACAAAAATAAAATCTCATGCAAGGGTTAAATAATTGATGTTGATAATGTGCAGCAATATTTTATAAATTGCTATTCTTATTTTAAATTGAAAAAATTGTCTTTCAAATGTAGTTACAATTTCAACAACTAAATAAGTTTCTAACGGCATAGATAAATTTTATTTATCTATGCTAACGGCAAAGAAATCAAAAGTACCTTGAATTCAGGAAAAAGATTCTCAATTAAAGCGTCCCTAAAATAAATCAATAGATAAATCTAAATTAAAATAATAGCTCAGCCAAAGTAATCAAAAACAAAGTCACGTAAAATGTAAATATCGTTCGATCGACAAAGAAATCGAAAGTCCTCCGAAATCGATAAAAACCTATTGAAAAGATTCAAAAAACACTTTCATTATACCTTTCCCACCATGAACCAAACCTGTTGCGATACCATCTTTAAAAAAATATAATATTAATTTGGGATACCCACAAAAAACGAAGATAGCCAGACGAGTAAAAAAAGCTAATGGCCAGTAAAAAACGAAAAAGGATTGACTAAAAAAAGTAAAAATAACAAAAAAGGATGCACGCTCGAAGAAAGGGTTTTGGCTCTACAGGTTGATCCCATGAATGGACGAGTTTTGTAGCTTACTTTATCTAAAATAAATAAATAAAAGTTTTTAGTCAGTAAGCAGTAGCTCAAATACCTTCTTGGGAATTTGTTTTTTTTAAAACAACAGTTAGGATCGTATTAAATCTGTAAGATGGATCTGAGTTACGACCAGGCCCCGTAGCATAATGTTTAATCGCGCATACTGTATAATTGCAAAAACATCGTGTCACGCTCATCGCACCTGTGTTTTAACTAAGTTGAGTCGCGAGCGATTAAACATTATGCTACGGGGCCTGGACGATATAATATTGTTTTATATCGCTTTAGCTATTTATTGAGAATTCCCATAGCTTAGTTTTTTAAAGATTAAAAAAAAATCATAGAATACACGCCGTTTTAGGACATAGTTTTCATTATTTTGGTAAATAAATTAACCATTATTTTTTTATGATTTTTTAAAGAATTGTCCGATGACATGTCACTTGAAAATTTTAGACATTATACTGATTGTGATGTGTGATTCCTTATAAAAAAAAAGTGGTCTGTCTCTGTCTGTCTACTCATCTGTCATCTATAATTTGACAATTAGTCTGAAGCAAATTATTATACATTTATCTTGATAGCAAAGGAAACTTTTCCTAAACAGCCATTACTCAAGTGACGTCACACGAGGGCAAATGCAGCCTTTTCGTAAAAATATTCATCATCATTAGGTTTTTTAGACAAATTTTCGAAAATACTGCTTACTAAACCTAAATCTCGAAATGGCTTTCGAATTAACATACCTTAACATAATTTAATCTAAGCCAATTAAGAGGATTAAAACAGCAATGTTATAAAAATAGTTCAAATACCTAAATCAAACATGTCTAAATTTAAATGAAACTACTAGTATATAACAATGATATTAATTCGATATAGGTACATCATATTACTTGTTAGTGTTGTGTAACAATTAAACTAAATGAATATAAAACGGGGAAATAGAAATATAATATATCTTCGTATATCTATCATACATAATACACAAACAAACTGCATCCTACACTCAATAAAACAAAACAAAAATAATGCCCCTGTATATCTGCATTCCATCGAAGCCTACTCCAAGTATGGTATAGTAACCTACAGGGTGATTTTATAACTTGGACATGCGATGCGTAAGATGAGTAACTACAATCAAATCTGACGTACGACGATACAAGAATTTACAAGAGGCGTAACTGCTCAACCATAACAACCTGTCTGTTCGTTTGTATGTCAAGAGATTTTTTCGTTTTTAGGGTTCCGTAGTCAACAACAAGGAACCCTTATAGTTTCGCCATGTCCGTCTGTCTGTCTGTCTGTCCGTGGCTTAGCTTAGAGACTATTAGTACTAGAAAGCTGTAATTTGGCGTGGGTATACATATTTATCACGCCGATAAAGTGGTACAGTAAAATTTTGAAAAAGATTTTTTTAGGTTACCTCCCTTACTCGTAAAGTAGGGATGATTTTTTTTTCTCGTCTATCCCCTAGTGTGGGGTGTCGTTGGATAGGTAATTTAAAAATATTAGGGGTGTGAGAAGACCATTTTTTGATCCAGGGTTCTGTTTGCGTAATTTAAGCTTACAAGTGTTAATTTTTGTTAGAGTCAAGTGTCGTCGTCCCCCCTGCCAGCAAAACGGTTGTATTTGGAGACGTGAAAAAAATCACGGCAGTAGTATACACAACGAAATTAGAAGGAAAACTATCACAGCTAAGTAGGCTTTACAAGTTAACAAGTACAGATCGCGCCAAACTTTTAGTCCCCTCTAAACACGGGGCGATTCCAATCAGCAGGAACAAAATATATGGGCCGTTCTTGGGAAGAGCAACTTCCGAGCGTACAAGAAGTTTGGCGCGATCTGTATTAGTCAACAAACTTATAAAATGTACTTGGAGAAGAAGTCCGCATATTGTGCAGGGAAACTACGGAACCCTGCACTGCGCGTGGCCCGACACGCACTTAGCCGGTTTATTTTTATTTTTGAAGTTCCGTCAAAATTTGTAAATCCGATGAGTTTTTACTTTGCTTATTTGTCTGTTTGTTTCGAGAATAGCTCTCAATAACTGCAGTTGCATTGTGAAAAAAATTGCAAATAAGGTCAGAAGAATAAAGATATTACCGTCATCAAATTTTGTATTCACAATGGCAAAATATCTAAGCAATTGCAAATTTCAATTCATTATATGACGAGACGATACGACACGGGATAGTGTTTCCTTTTTTTTTTTAATCTTTATTTACTGTTGGAGATCGAAAGTAATCGAAGCAAAAACATGTCCGATCAAAAATGTTTAAAGTGGTAATTGAATTTTTGGTAACAGGAAAATCATTTCAAACTATATAAAGAAATTAACTACCTGTCTAGAGCATGGTGAAAGTATAAATATTATGGAATAAAAAAACCATTGTTAGGGCAGTTCAATTTACACATTCACAAAGTTTTTTTTTATTCGAATTCGATTTATAAGCGCAGTCCAATTTGGAGCACAAAAAGACTTTTTTAAACACGCTGTATTAAATATTTTTTTGGTGTCAATGTTAGGGAGGTCAAATGATATCTGTGTCCATATCCCTTTATTTATAGATATGATGCAGAATTTAGATATTATTAAGAGATAAATTATAGCAATTTAAACGTAGGGTTGCTGTGAGAGAAACTTTAGTTTGCAGCGTGTTACTTTGCAGTCACCATTTTCTCATCAGAAACAAATTAGATAAGTATTTTACAAAGTTTTTAAACGTATCAAACTGCATGAACTATTAAAAGTAAAAATAAATCTTAAGAGGCCGGTGGAGCATGCCTAGTTCATGCAAACGAAATACCAAAACCATTTGTAAATCATAGGTATTCTTAGGATAGTTTGTGTATATTCCCATTGTATTACAGAATATCTAGGTTCCCAAATATATATTTTGAATGGACACTGATTTAAAGGCGATATATTTATGTAAGCAATTTGAAATTTCCATGGAAAGCTTATTTTTCTCATATTTCATGTTTAAATCAGTCTTCTTATTTAATATACAGTGTGTCCCTCATACAAGTGCACATCCGAAAAGGGGTAAAACTAGACCTTATTTTATCGACAAAAAATGTTTTTTTTTTTACGCTTTAAATGTTTTTTTGCCTACCCTTGAGGGTATGTATAAAATATGTCATATCGCAAGTTATGCAATGATATAAAATCTGTAATAATTCTTAAGAATAGACGTTGCATACCAAATCAAAAACAAAAGATAATCAACTACCGTTACCATAAAAATAATATCCTAAACTATTATTTTTTTAATTTTCCGTCATTTTTTTAAGTTATAGTCAATTTTTTCAAAATAATATCTCCGTTTTACTATACTTTTATTCCTATTTATCATAGCCTATTCCATTACCTTTCTGAAAAAAAAAATACAACGTTCTATCATAAATACAATATTTTCTACGAGCGTTTAACCAAAGGCACTGCGCTCGCGTCCCATACAAAGATACCCAGGTCAGAGAATATAAAGTATTGCCCAGGTGGAGAATTTTTTAAAGATTAAGAAAAAAAATTCAAAAAAGAATTTTTTTTTCGTTTTTGTCGATATACAAGGTGACTTTTTGATCATCATCCAAATTCATACTGGTGGCTTGGTAAGTGATTAGTATCATGGATCAATAACAATTTTTGTGAATTTCGGAAAATTAAATTTTGACTCCCCATAGTGACTCACTCGGGACTGGAAGTGAATTTCTATGGGAAGCCGAAATTTCATTTTAGGAATTTCACAAAAATTGTTATTGATCCAAGATACTGATCACTTATCAAGCCTCCAGTATGAATTTGGATGATGATCAAAAAGTCACCTTGTATTTAGATCTAGTTTCACCCCCTTTCGGATGTGCACTTGTATGAGAGACACACTGTATATTTGGAAACCTAGATATTCTGCGATGCAAAAGGAATAAATACACACTACCGATTTACAAATGGTTTTGGTATTTCGTTTGTATGAACTAGGATTGCTCCGCAGGCCTCTTAATGCCTAGATTACACGGGTAGAGTCGTGTTACACTGAATCGATGTCATATATCTGAAATGTTTGTGGTTCCTTTTATCGACACTTAAAACTCAACTCATATAATATGTAAATAGAATAAATTAAACCTCAATAAAATTAGATAAAAACCCTTTCCCACGTATCACACACTTTATTTTACCACTACTTGCTTTTGCCAACCAAAATCTACTTTTATACATTCCAAAACGAACTCTATTTCACTTAAAATAAGGAGTAAACCACCTGAACACTCTAAATCAGTATTTGATTACCTTCATTTTCCACACCAAATTATAAAAAACTACTATTAACCCAAAACCAACCTTATTACATAACACATTAAAATCCTATGATAAGAATAAGGTAAGTTGGTGAAGAGATAGGGGTGAGATACGAAGGTACCCGAAGGTGGCCGAGGGCGCCCGAATGCCTGCGGCTCGAACAGGTGCTCGATCCATCTTCTCACCGGACGCTACGTGGACTAAATAGTTTTGATACTGGGAAATTCTGTGATTAGATGGACCATTAAGGCGAGGGTATTCAGAGAAATTTACCCTGCTTCAACGCTTTTATTTTACACTTTTCTAACCTGCTCAGTGGAAGCGAGCCGCTCGGAAAATTTGCGACTTCGAGGTGTTTTTATTATCTTTTATTTTGGAATTAACCTTTTAATTGTGGGTCTTAATACGCCGTCATATTTTTTACGTCGTTTAATTACATACAAGTATTATTGTCTAAAACCTAATATAACTCAAATAAAATAATATTTTCAATGCATGTGCTCGTAAAGGCCCACTTTTTATGCATCAAAACCGAACAGAAAGTCGATTATTTTGCCCTAGGGCTTTATTATTATTATTTTTTTTTAATTTATTTACAATGGTTGGCTAACCTGCAGCCTTCTCTGTGTACCATAGACGTTATACTTTTTTTTTCCACTGTTTAACGGCTCTGGATACAGTCCTTTAGAGCCAATTATAATTTAAAGTTCACAAGATTATATTTGTTTTTATTTCCTCACACTATGCATTGAAAAATGTAGTATGATACACGGGCGTAAAAGCAATAAATTACTCGGTTACGTTTAAAACACTCGCTACGCTCGTGTTTTAAATCGTCCTCGTAATTTATTTCTTTGCACCCTTGTAGCATAAACTACTATTAGATCATAGTTCAGACCTATCTTTGCGATTTTATTGGATGCAGAAAATGTAAGTATTCGAATATCGAACGGCCGAAATATCAAGACGTGAAATAAGAAATAAGAAACGAAAGACAGCATATTTTGGTCACATTTATCAAAATGAAAAGTATAGCATGATGAAGAACATTATAGAAGGGAAAATGGACGGAAAACGGGGAAGGGGGAGAAGGCGGATGACATGGAGTGATAACGTAAAAACTTGGACTAACATAAAAGACGCTGCCAGTCTCTGCAGACTGGCACAGAATAGAGAAGAGTTTCGTGTGGTTGTCGCCGATATCCGCTAGGATATGGCACCCCCAAAAAGAAGAAGAAATAAGAAATATTATTATCATAATTTAATTATCATAATTTCATGGCTGAAACTTCATTTGAAAACAAAATCGGGGTTATCCCCCCCCCCCCTCCGCTTAAGGCATGTCTAGTACCTATTATTTATTTTGTGCTAGTGCTAGTGACGTTTTGATCATTAATCCAGAGGTTGTGGATTCAAATCCTGTGGGGTTTGCGTTTGATCTGCGTGCTTCGCAAGGCACTTCATGCTTTGCCTCCATATTTGTACCCGAAGTACGCCGATAGGCCTCACCACCTATTGCGCTCGGACGTAATAATCGTTTGAGAAACGTGGGTGTACGAGTATGTACTGTGACTTGCATTTCACAGTTCACACTCAGGAACAGCTGTGACACCCCCTCGGAGATTCATATCTATTATTAGCAACAAGTATCAAGTCTATTCCGTCCGTCTTACCCGAAGGCACAACAAAGAATGTAGTCGTCGTTTTTGTCGGATCGTACCCGCTCATTACCGCGGCACAGCATCTGTGCACAGCCGGAGCCGGGGCACTGGTCTAGTGTTATACGCGCTCCTTACACCACGCAAGGGATGAACCCGTGTACTAAACGGGAAAATTGCAGTGGGTCGGGGATAGTTTTCCAGATAGTAAACATACAGTGATCACCACGACACGACGCGGTACTACGACATTGTTCAGATTCTTATTTCTTCTACTTGAAAATAATGAAAAAAAAAACAAGTAATTAAGGGGGAACGAGTCGTATCCTCTACGAAACGCACAACTTAAGGGCAGGTTATCCGGGACCTGTAGGTATTTATCGCTACCTCAGCCCCCGCCAATTCACCGCGACGTATTTATTTACGATGCAACTGAGCGGCTAGAATCGTGACCTCACGTGACTCGCCACCGACCGCCGTACATTAAAATAGGTTCGGGGCCAGTAACTGTACTTCGTACTAATAAGAATTGATTCCGATAAATGAACCAACATAAACTATTCCTACTAAAAAACCGAGTTAGTACAAATAGAGGGGAGTTTATTACATTGGATCATATGAGCAATATCTAAGCACGCTCTTGTAAAACATTTGGAAGTACAGCTAAAAATATTTAATACACTTGGTAACCATATGAGCTAACAAAGCTGACTCTGAAGACTTTCATTGTAATCTAGGAGCTATCAAAACTAAATTTTGTTTATTACAAAATAGTTCATAAGTATTAAAAATAGAAGCTAAATTACTTTGGAATAATTTAGGTTTCGACGGCACTAAAACTAAAATTATAGGCGTAGTATTTAAATGAGCGAATATAAATTCAAATATATGGTGTCAAAAATACTGAATATAGCGTACTAAAATACTAAGTGGGCGAAAGATTGTGAGCGAATAAAAATGTTGTAAACGGCGACTTGAAATTACAAATTTGAGGTGAGTTGATAATTCTCAGGCGAACAATTTTCTATTTTAGTGTCAATTTCATTTTAAGGCGCTACGTAAAAGCCCCTGTTACTCCATATGCGAAAAAACCCTCAGTGCAAGTGGGACGGATTCATGGAGAATTAGTAAAAAAATCAGTTTTTTATTAATATAAAATGTACTAAGCAATTTTGTCAAAAAGTTTTTCAAGGAAACTTTACAAATACATAATATCCACATTTTGAATGCAATTTGACAATGAAATTAGTTAGGATTTCAGAATTACATGAAAAAATAAAACAATTTAGAGGTCTTTTCGGAATTAAATTCTATCAAGAAAATTTCATCCAATCGCGTTTTCCTTCAGTGAGAATTTTAATCAAATACTCAATAAACATTTACCCAAAAATGAAATACGTAGATGACGTTATAGTGGAGTAATTGGATTCGAAAAAACCCCATTTTTTTCCGCTTCGCTCGGCTCCTTATTTTATATTACATGTAAACCTAACTCGCTCCTTCTCGCTTCGCTCTTCGTCGCACCTATTTTTTGATTTTTAGTGAAGTATTTTCGATTTCATACTTTAAATTCGCCCACTCGGTATTTTTAGTCGCACGATTTGTTCAGTTGTATGTGTGCTAGTGCTAAGACCCGGTTGCGAGGTGTCATAACTTGATTGTTGCTCTGAGATAGGTGAAGGATCCACGTTTTCTTATTAAATATTATTTTTATTATCATGCAAAGTCAGAGTTCTTATAGGCATCCCGCGTGTATACCGTGGGTTTACTATACCATGTTGTTGTTTTATTTTATTATTTTATTTGTAAATTTCTATTTTTATTCATTCCATTTCTGAACATGTCTTTTCTCTCTAATTTTTTTTTGCATGACATCCATTACAGTCTATTCCATTTATGAGGTAAAGTTACTTAGTCAAGTTTTTTAATTTGATTAAATACTATTATTTTTCAATTTTATCAGCATGCGACTTATGCGTGCTCGCTATTCAAAATCGTTGCATCATATTCATTGTCACCATCGTCGTCATCACCCTCACCATCGTCTGTAGGATCCACCGTATTTATTATAATTTGGTTATCTATTAGGGCATCGATATGCACATCCCGGTCCCAATCAGCGAAATTTAGATTTAATGTTCGTAAAACCACACTATTCCAATTCGCAGCAGCAACGTTATAGCATGCTTCTTGCAACAACGACAGCATTTTGTGCGTATCGACCTTCTAACTTTTTTCTTAAGTGGCGATTTTAATTTATTATCTTCTGGTATATCTTTACCATGCTTTTCCTTACTTATTTGGGAAACAGTTTTTCAACTGATAACGAAAGAGTGGACTACCATTCTGAAACTCACATTCAAAGTAATGTTGTAGGCGTACCACAAAGTCCCGCGCTTGACTGCCCAACACTGTTCTTTAAGTGGTCAAGCAAGAAGAAAACACACGCACGCAACGTATACAAGGCTTCTGCACCGTACTGAACAGACAAACAATATGGCTGATCGTGATTGCCATGGTAACCATGGTGATTGCGAGGTGGACCATATTTTTAGTAGATTTTTATTTCCTACGACCTCGGTACACAAGAGAATAATCGATTAACTAACCGATTTTATGAGATTTTTTGAGCTACGTCACTATGTTTAAAAGTAAAAAATAAATCATAGAACTTAAACGCGTATTTGCAGTAAAATATTATTTTATTTTAAAGTAATACTTATTTTCAGCACGATATCTAAAAAAAATACGTTGATTATGTTTGTGAATTAATTGTATAATGTTTTGAATTGATTGTGGTTTTTTCAAACGGTGATTTACTGTCATAAACAAAGACTATTTATTTTTTCAATTTATGTGAAACGTGCAGAGTTACGTTCTCAGAAGTGTCAAATGTAACCTCGTAAATGGAATAGACTGTAATTATTTTATTTGTAATTCTTTGTCAAATTAATTATTTTTTAGTGTGTTTTCAATATTATTTCAATTATTCAATATTATTTTTATGAATAAATTATTATTATTCATTATTTTCTTAGTCAATAGTATAATTGTACTAGTTAAAATTCTTAATTATTAATTATTATGTTTTACTTCTATTTGCTATTGTGTTTTGTTCATATGTGGCAAACTGAAAATCAGAGCTGCAAGTTACTTGAACGTGTAGCATTTGATAAGCTTGCTCCTTTTTGCCATTTTGTTTTGTGTTGTACTGTGTCTTCTTTTTTTATATGTCTCTGGTATTACACATTTTATATAAAATTGCATTAGCTTCCTCTCCATCTTCGTCATCCAAAAATCATCATCTCTTGTAATGCGTTCAATATGTACAAGTTCATTATCTCCTACCCAAATGCCAAAGAGACATAATCGCCGTTCTGTCACGTAAAGCTGTCCTTGTACCTTGTACCTTGTACCTTGTTACTGTTTTTATCGAGTTTTGTCGTACTTGTTGCCTCTATACATTGTCTCGATACGAAGGTGCCCTGCTCAGTACGAAGATTTGATAAGCTGAAGTTAAGAAATTTTATTAAATCACTTAGTTACATACGATTCATACTTACGCTTACAAAAAAATAATAATACGTAGATCCAATCGCATTATTTTATATATATATATATATATATATATATATATATATATATATATATATATATATATATAATATATTTACATAATATGTACATTATATATCTATACATTCTGTCTGACTGCAAGAGTAAGTACTGTTACATTTTACTGTTGTACAGTTATATTCGGACTCAAGAGTTGTTTACATTTTTTGCGTAATTTCAAAAGTTGGTTGTTCTGTATGATCAATAAAACATCTCATTACAGTTTCAAAGAATTGTTTTCTTATCTTCAGCACTCTCAAATTTGATGATTTGTATGGTTCCGTAGTACCTAAAAGGTACAAAAGGAACCTTTATGGTGAGACTCCGTTGTCCGTCTGACCGTATGTCACAGCCTCATAACTTTAGCACCTTTAAAGATAAAGACATGAAATTTGGCACAAAATAGCATTTATTTGCCCACATATCACGATGTAAAAAAAGATTGAAATTATTCAAAATATTTCCAAAACAAAACTGAAAAATGTTATCCTAAAAATACAATATGGGTATCAAATTATATATATCAAAAAGCTGATTGTAAAAATACATTGATATAAAAAAATGTATGTCTTTATCTCCAAAACTGGTAGACCGAGCATTATGAAAAAAATCATGGTAATAGTGTTTACGTAAAGATTACAGGAAAAATAAAGCAGTTGAGAAACTCACGAAAAAAAATAGTAAATTAAATTTATCATCCACAATACGGAACCCTAGGTACGCGAGTCTGACTCGCACTTGGCCGGTTTTTTTCTTCTTATTTCTAGTTTCCATTTTTATTTTTAAACATCCAAGCAAGATACAACTAAATGATTTTTATTTACATGTACACACAACTGATAGTTTGATGTCTATTTACACGATTATTTAAATAATGATAGTACACTCTATCAGAGCTTCGAGGCGAGTGAGGGGGAACCAGGGCTCAGAAAATTGACATAGGTCTTGCCTCGACAGCCGCTGGCGGGCAACTGGCGGCCGCTCGCCGAGTAGTCGCGAATCAATTTTTCTTTTTAAATTAAGGGAAAAAAACGATTTTCATTAAAAAAAAAAGTAACCACAAAAGTTATTAGTACAATAGTTTTACTTTAATTATCTGCAATTTTCATGCAATTTGGTTAAGTACACGTTACATAAAACGAAAAAAATCTTAAAAATCGACAAAGTTTCGGATTTTTTTTCGATCGAGCAAAGTGTAACGTCTCGCAAATTGAACCACAAAAAACACTGCACAAAAGATGTATCTGAAACATATATTTTTTTCAGATTTTAAAAATAACTATTTGATGCTTTAAAATGAGTTTGAAAACAGACAAAATTGGGATAAGCCCCCCTTAAGATGGTTCTTCTTATTTTTGAATTACAGATATTAAATAAATGTGATTTATGGCATTTCGCGAACATAGTTTAATGTCAGTTGGACTTTTCCGGCAAAATGTTGTTATTTTATGCATGAGGTTTAAAATGTATGGGCACACAAACTTAAAACACGCTTTTAATTATGTGTGCCCATACATTTTAAACCTCATGCATAAAATAACAAAATTTTGCCGGAAAAGTCCAACTGACACTAAACTTTGTTCGCGAAATGCCATAAATCACATTTATTTAATATCAGTAATTCAAAAATAAGAAGAACCATCTTAAGTTGTGCGTTTCGTAGAGGATACGACTCGTTTCCCCTTAACTATAATATAATTTCACCACACTCTATACTAGAATCCTCTGTGTGATTTGAACAGGATGGGCTTGACCCCATAGCATGAACAACGCCAGGCTTTCGAGGGTTCTTTGGAAGAAATAAGGACACTCCTTAAATTGAAAACAATATAAATATTAGGTCTTTACATATGAAATTGCTGTTCTCTATAGAGAATTTGAAGGAAACTCAATTTTCAGTACTACCATTTTTGCATTTTTAATAAGAATGACAAATCTAAATTACGTAATTTCTTTTGTGTATTAATAAGACAACATTAAGCTAACAGCCATATTAATTTAATTTTTGAAAAGTTTCAGCTGTAAAAAATTATTACGAATCTTACCATGGAAATGGATGGCATTTAAAACGAACTGTTTTTGAATATTAAATTTTTATAATCAAACTGAAAATAAAATCAAAATTGAATACGTAGATGTAAAATCTTGAAATGAACTTTCAAACAAAAAACAAATAATTGAAATAGCTATTGAATTACAGGAATTATGAACAAATTCAAATTCAAATTCAAATAGTTTATTTTGCAAAGCAGGTATAGATATATACACTTTTTACACGTCAAATTTAATCTAATAAAGAAAATATATGTAATAAAATAATAAATGTACATGAACTAAATTAAAGGTTTATTTAATTTATGTAGCAATATATTTACGATTAAAATGATAGGTAAAATATATATTATACAAGGTAAAATCCAATCAGCCGCCCGAACCCATACCGAGCCCCCAGCACGAATCCAGGCGGCCGACCAAATCCCATCCTATATACTACATACTAATAGGTTACATATATAAATACATGCCTACCTCCGCCCATTCGATTAGTCTTGCTAAGAAGAAGGGCAAGAAACTTAGCAAGATCATGTCTTTTTTTTTCAACATAAAACTTATACTATACAATATATGACTTATATCTACTTTAACCAAGGGATAAGAAAATACAAGACAGCAGGAATTCAGGTTAATGAAAAAAAGAAAAACATATATATCTTTGTCTACCTGTCTCATATAGTCCTTTTCCTTTTACAGTCTGTAATCAATTAATGTTTACACCTTAGAGGAATCATAAGTTAAGAAATTATACTATTTATTTAAATTATAACTTACTATCATTATCACTGTAACACCATGCTTCACCATCATCCAAATATTCATTTATTTTATAATATGCCTTTTTCAATAGGCCCTGCTTAATATACAGTTTAAACTTATTCTCTGACAAAGTAAGGACCTCCTTTGGAAGTTTATTGTAAAATCTTATACCATGTCCTACAAAAGAGGTACTCACCTTAGCGAGTCTGATTTTTGGAAAAGCCAGTTTATGCTTATTTCTGGTCTCCTTACAATGTTGCTTACCAAGCCTTGGGAAAGACTCAACATTTTTTCTGACATATCTAAGGACTTGGTAAATATATTCACAAGGAACCGTTAATATATTAATTTCTTTGAACTTTTGTCTTAATGAATCCCGGTGCTTCATATTATAAATAGCCCGAATTGCTCTCTTCTGCAAAACAAAGACTGCGTCTGTATCGACGGCTCTACCCCATAACAGCATGCCGTATGACATAATGCTGTGAAAGTAACTAAAATAGACTAGTCTAGCAGTATCTACATCAGTAATTTGTCTTATGCGTCTAACAGCGTATGCGGCCGAACTAAGTCTACCACATAGGGCTTCTATGTGGGGACCCCACTGAAGACGAGAGTCAACCGTAATGCCTAAAAACTTTGTTTCGTTAACTAACTCCAGCTTGGACCCCTGCAAAAGCAAATTACCATCCACTTGAATTACATTTGGTAACGTAAATTTTATACACTTTGTCTTTTTTGCGTTTAAAACTAAATTATTTACAGTAAACCAATCAAGCACCAGTGATAAAGTTGTATTCGCGCCGTCAAGGATATCTTTACGTCTATTAACTTTAAAAATAAGTGACGTGTCGTCTGCGAATAATACTATCTTCGTTAAGTCTTTAACTAAATATGGAAGGTCATTTATGTAAATTAAAAACAGCAAGGGCCCTAATATGGAACCCTGCGGGACACCCATTTTAACTAATGCTCCTCTTGATTTTACCCCGTTAATGTCTACCTTTTGAATACGATCACTAAGATATGACTTCAATAACGCCAAAGATTTGCCCCTCACTCCGTAGTGATCCAATTTACATAAGAGTGTTTCATGATTAACGCAATCAAAGGCTTTCGAGAGGTCACAAAATACACCAAATGCATCTTGCTTTTCTTCCCAAGCATCAAAAATGTGCTTAACTAAAGCAACTCCTGCATCTGTGGTTGACATCCCTCTAGTAAATCCATATTGTTCACAGTGAAGTAACTTATTTAAATTAAAATGAAATAACAATTGATTAAAAACGATTTTTTCAAAAACCTTACTCAATACCGGTAAAACTGACACAGGTCTATAGTTTGAAGGGTCCCCGTTGTCGCCTGATTTAAAAAGGGGGATCAATTTACTAAACTTCATTAAGTCAGGAAAGATACCATCATCTACACATTTATTAAAAATTAATGCCAAATAAGGAGCTATTAAATCAATAACAGAACTTATAACTTTCACAGATAGGCCCCATAAGTCCTCGGTTTTTTTCAAGTTAAGCGATTTAAATGCTTTAATTACAGTTAATGAATTAATATGTTTAAAAGCAAATACAGAAAGACACTGAGGTACGTGATCTATTAAAAGATCCTGCGCAAGCCCAGGGCTTGAATTTAAATCTTTAGTTGTTAAGGAAGGAATTTCAGTAAAGAATTGTTCAAAGGCATTCGCAACTTCTTTATCTCCTGTAACGACTTCATTGTTAATACTTAACTTAAGTTCGTTATCTCGTTTCTTACTTTTCCCAGTTTCAGTATTTATGATGTTCCATACTGTTTTTACTTTGTTATCGGACCTTTTAAGTTTTTTATTCAAGTAGATACTTTTTGCTTTTAAACACACCAATTTAAAGATGCGTGAGTAATTTTCCACGAATTCAGTAAATTTAACATTATTATTGTAGGACTTTATGTCGTATAATTCGTATAAATGATTTCTGCTTTTATAAATACCTGGTGTCGCCCAGTCACTGAAGGTGATTTTACTTTTGTTAGAAAGTTTTTGCATCTTAAACGTATTTTCGAACTCTTTAGAGACTATGTTGAAAAGGTCTGTAAAGAGAGCGTTTGGATCGTCTTGGAGAAGATTAAAATGTGCTAATTTAACTTCTAGATTTGCTTTGAAACAATCTACTTTGAGAGTTGTAATAGGTCTGCAAAAGACTTCTTTGGGCAGTTGTTTTACGCTTTGTTTAATGGTTATAGTTTGGCCACTGTGATCGGACTGCAAGCGGTTGATTACTTTATTGTCTGAATACTCACAATCACAGAATATATTGTCGAGGCATGACGCAGTATCCCGAGTAATTCGAGTAGGTTCTAAGAACACATTAGACAAATTAAATGATTTGAATAAATGTAATAATTTTGAGCGCATAATCGATTTTTCTAGTAAATCTACGTTAAAATCTCCACATATAATAACTTTTTTCTTTGTATCAAATAATAATTTTAAAACCTCTTCCATTGCTTTTTCAAAAATGTTGTAATCTTGTCCTGAGGGTCGGTAAACACAGAGAATAATATATGTACTCATTTCTATGCAAGCTAATTCTAGTTGATGTTCTACAGAAAGTTTTACAATGTCTTTTCTTTCCTTTGCTTTTATACTATTTTTTACAAGAATCATGGAGCCACCTTTTAGTATTTTTAATCTATTGTAGCAACTAAGAACACTAAAATTATTAACATTAAACTGCATATTATGTTCATGTAGATGATGTTCGGTTACACACAAAATATCTGTTTTTGATTCCTCTAAGAACAACTCGATTGAAAGTATTTTGCCGAGAAAGCCGCCTTGTATGTTTTGATGTACCAGCTTTAATACAGGCGGCTTTCCCATTGTCTTCAATTCTAAAAAGAATTTTTTACAATTTTGTTAGTACTTGTACTAACCGTGTCAATAGGGACAAAATTATGTAAATAATTAACATTACAAATACCATCAATTATAACTGGTATTGGAAAATTTCCTGTTACACTCTTTGTAACAGATTCACTACCTTCTAAAATGCATGCTAACTTAGTAGCTAATTGTTTTTTATAATAATTTGCAAAGTACAAAGTACCTTCTGTCAAAAAAAAATCACGAATGTAGATATTCGTATCTAAGTAGTGCACCTTGTCTCATGAATGAATGAATGAACTCATGAATATGTAAGAAATTTCGGCAATTTCATAGGTAAAGACCTATTAAATATGATCTGTTGATCTTTTATTAAGTCAACGTACTCATAAGCTTTTCGTCTAAAAAAAAATATACTCCCAACCTAGTATTTTTTTTTGTTTTTAAAAGTTTTCTTGATTTTTTTTTTCATAAAATAGGTAATGGATATACCTATGAAGTTGAAACTTTTTGCCTACAAAATATCTCAGTATAACCGAAAAAACCCTCAAATTTTTATTTTGCTCCGTGATTATTAGTATTACCCGTTGAAGACAAATAGGCCAATGAGCCAACATATAATCGCCTCTATCAAAAGCTAGTAAAGTCTTTGCCATTGAACGTTTTGTGCTGGACGAGTAATAAAAAAAGTTGCTTGGGTACGCTATCTTACTTTGGCCGGATCCCAATGTATTAAATAGAGTGAAAGAGCACTACTTTTCAATTTCATGAGTATCAATGGTACATCCAATGGTCTTCTACAGATGATAGCGGCCAGACTGGATGCGGACTATTGCGGACTGTGCTTTTATGAAGCACTGGACTAGTGTCCATCTTCTTAACGGGACACCTGGCCACAGAATAAAACCTGACGATAGAACATCAACAACACCAGGTTTTCAAGGGTTCATTGGAAGAAACTAGATCTTTCCTCATATTGAAGAAAATATATTTGATTTATCGATCTTTTATCTACGAATTCCACCTAACAGTGTTTTAAGATTTATACATTTGTCAAAAAAAAATGTTTTCCATCCTCTTTTTTTTAGTTTTCAAACGTTCGTTTCAAAGACGCGGTTAAGAGATATACTTGATGTTTTTTATAAAATAGGCAATAGAAATATGAAGGGATGTTACCTAAATCCAATATTTTTTCCCTACAAAATATTTCAGTATTAGTCAAAAACACACCAATTTGTTGTTTCGCTGCGTGATCACTAGTATCACACGTCCAAGAACAAAAGGCCAAAGAGCCAACATATAATCGCCTCTATGAAAAGCAAATAAGGTCTTTGCCATTAGACTTATTGTGCTGAACGGGTAATAAAAAAAGTTGCTAGGGTATGCCATCCTCTTAAAGAGACGAGAAGGGCAGGGTTTCTGAAGCCCTTTCCTTAGCGTCTCTTTATTGTCTTCTACTTTAATTATTTGTTTTGTTTTAAATTGCCTGTTACTAACATAGTAAATAAGTATCTAATCTGTTACTAACACAATATGGAGCTTGTCTCTGAAATAAAAGATTTTTATTTTTATTATATTTATAGATAGTACAATATTTATTTTAATTATCGTTGTGTACTTATTACGGATGAAGCTGTAGACCCTTGTGACAGACAGACGGACGGACATCGGAGTCTTAGTAATAGGGTCGCGTTTAGCTCTAAAAACGTTATTTCAAACGCATTGACGAAACCTACACCATCTTTTAGTTTGAGTGGCCCCTTCCCGCTCAGCTGCCACAAATGCTTTAGGTGTTTGTGACGTCCTGATGGCTTTGATCTCAATGAAACATTGCAAACATCTTTAGATATGTTTCCCTTTCCCTCGACACCGCATTCCGACCCATCTCATCAAAAGGTGCGAGATGGCGAGATATTCAAACGACGCCGAATTTGTGAAATGGTTTCAGGTAAAATCAATTTTCCATGAAACGGTAACTGTTTATTTATAGAAAAGTGTATAAACTTAGTCTTCTTTACATGAACGACGTCTGTATTTTCTCTTTTTTATTTCCAGTATACATATGTAAAAATTATACAAATTACTAAACTTTGCGTAAAAACCAGGCAATATTCATGACAGCTGAAATGATGGTGTTTCATCAAATTTTGCTTTATGGGCTGTATAGAAACGTAGTCAGATGTCGGTAACACATAAAAAAATGAAGAAAATAAACTTTTGACTTCACAATCAGTTTTTACCACATTTTTACCTTTTGTATGAATCTTGAAAAAAATCCAGGTGTGAAGGGGCCTCTTAAGTTTAGTGTTTCAATTTAATTATCCGAAATTCAGTTATTGCAGAGATTGATGGATCCGCTAGATCCCCAACGAAGCATCGCAGCGCTGCGCCCACGCACTCAGCTGTGACGTCACGCCCAAGATTAACGTCGCCTCTGTCTTTTGTCGTCAATTTCTGTCTTTTTTCACGGAGCCTACGTTTCACCGGCCGCCAAGTAGCGGCGAAATGTAGAGTAGAGAAGCATACAGTGTGAGCACAAAATAACCACTTACAGACGGTTCACTCCGCATAATTAGCGAAAACAGGCGCACGCACACATAGACGCGTATGTATGACAATCTCGGTCGAAGTGGGTCGAATGTCAATACGAAATTCTGCCGAGATCATCATACTCATACGTACGCGTCTAATCATGTGTGCGTCTGTTTTCGCTCGTTATTGGAGTCGGCCTTCTGGTAGTATACAGGGTGATTGGTAATTCGACCTATTCCTTTAAAGGGGTTATACTAGAGATCATTTCCAACGAATTAAGTCCTATCAACTAGGTGTTGAAAATGAATGATCATCAGTTACGAAGGTTTTTATATTGTTTTTCAAACTTTCAGACTATTAACCAAAAATAAATAATTTAAAAATAACTAATCCTCTTTTAGCATTTATTTATTAATATTTCTGATCAATGATAGATGAGTGATCATTTATAAAAAAAATACGTGCCCTTAATTCCCATAATCTCAGAATTAAAAGGTCTTAAGTGGAAAAAAACCTCTTTTATTTTGTAATTTTTGAAATATCGACGTGTTTTACTTGAAAAAAAAATACCATTTTCGACCCCTAGTTAATAGGCATTATTTGTTGGAAATGATCCCTAGTATAACCCCTTTAAAGGAATAGGTCGAATTACCAATCACTCTGTATATTTTGTGGTGTGAGGTCTACATCAAAGCCTTCGATCTAATCGCCATCCTTTTTTTATAACTTTGGATCCATATCTGTGGTCAGACGTTACGTATTTATTGGCTTGGTTATTGGGTTGAAGATTTTGTTGGTCAAAATGAGTTGCAAAGTTTTTTTTAATATTTCGAGTTTTTGTTTCGTTTGTCTAACAGACTTCTTTTCGTATATGTATACAAGGTGACTTTTTGATCATCATCCAAATTCATACTGGTGGCTTGGTAAGTGATCAGTATCATGCATCAATAACAATTTTGGTGAAATTCGTAAAATGAAATTTCGACTCCCCATAGTGATTCACTCGGGACTGGAACTGAATTTATATGGGAAGCCGAAATTTCATTATACGAATTTCACAAAAATTGTTACTGATCCAAGATACTGATCACTTATCAAGCCTCCAGTATGAATTTGGACGATAATCAAAAAGTCACCTTGTATATTACGGCTAATGTTAGGTTTGACGATAAAGTTTTAGCCTTACCCGGCTAATTTTAAGTTTAGATTTGAGCACTAGCTAATGTTAGAAATTTCCCGTATTGTTCCTCAAACATTTTTCCGCAATTTAAAACAAATACAACATAAACAAAACAAATTTGTGTTTCAATTTTCCAGCAAAAACCTTAAGAGTATTTTAGTCTAAAGACCACTGTATTTTGTGTACACTATGTGAACTGGAACTAGTCTCAGTGGCCACAGATGAGGCGTGAATTAAACGCTCTTCGAAGATTATCCGCAGTGGACGCAAATTAAAACAATATCTTTACATCCGTTGAATAACTGGTTCAAAATTAGCGTAGAAGTTACTACGACGTAGCGGGGTCTACGAAGCTGGAAACTACACGTAGTGCCCGCGCTTGCTACGCCGATTAAAGAGTAAAATATGGTGTAACAAAGTCTCTCTATAACTTAGAAAACTATAAAATAAAAGCTACTAAGGGCCGAAATATATTTCAAGTTCAAAATTTTCTTTTATTTATTATATATATTTAAATTATTATAATTGTATAGAAGAACAGTTAAATGAAAATTTTTGTGAGATATATTTCGGGCCATTCGGGCCCGGCATCAGTCATCATCAGGCCCGAATGGCCCGAAATATATCTCACAAAAAATTTTCATTTAACTATTTTTCTATACAACTATAATCATTTAAAAGACAAAAAGTCAATTTTCAATATTTATTTATATATATTTAAAGTTATATATGTGTAATTGCAAATAAAAATCTAATAGAGGCATATTATATATTTATTAAGGTATAAAATAAACACTCACACAGTATATGTCTGAGTATGTACCCTTTATACTCGTATAATGAATTAGTATATGTTTGTAGTCTATATTCTTTTATACAATGAATGAGTATATATCTGTAGTCTGCACTCTTTTATATATTGAATTAATATCTATATTTTTGTAGTCTGTACCCTTTATATGATGAATTGATATTTGTTTTTAGTATGTACCCTTTTATATAATGAATTAGTATATGTTAGTCGTGTGTAAGTAGTTGTGTCCACCTGTAATACTCGTATTAGATACTTATACTTATAAGTTAACATTTGCGTAGTTGTTCATTCGATAAAAAGAAAAAAATACTTAAATTGCCCTCTAGAAAGACCTAAAACATGGACGCGAAGAAAAACTCACTCGGCGGAAAAAATATACATTTGATGGAGTGTAGTTTATCTTACAACTGAAAAAACACTCTGAAAAAATATCGTGCGCTAAGAAAAATATTCGAAAATGAAAAAACAGCAGTCGCGCGCGCGCCCCGTTTTGCGTAGGGCTGCCTCCGCTTCTATTTTTAACTGCCGTATTTTTGTGTCAATTTCATAAATTAAAGTGGCAATCCGAAAAGCGTGATAAATATTAGCAGCCATTTATAAAATCTATATCTTTAAAAAATAGAAACATAATTATTAATAGAACTGTAACCCCCGGTTTCTGAAAGGCCAATCAATGTTAACAGTAGATTAAAAAATAATTATCTGCGGATTAAGCCAGAAAAAGTGGGAATTTTACATTGAAATCAAAAATTAACTAAGTTAATTATTGATTCATCACTATTCAGACTTCATATATGCTTTATTTTCACCGTTATTTGCGGTTAAAGTTTTTTTAATCTACTGTTAACTTTGATTGGCCTTTCAGAAACCGGGGGTAAAGATATGTACTTGAAGTTTTAACTGTTATGTAACGAATCGTGGTAATATATAAGAGTACGATTAAAACCCGTATTGTACATTAAATATTTGTCGTAATTAGGGTTACCAATTGTCAGGAATTTTGTCCCTCTGTCAAAAATTCAGAAAAAAAATTGATTTGTCCGGAATTTATAAAAGATAATTAATAAATAATATTATGATATTTATTGACTAAAATTGTGTTTGTAAAAACTGTTAAAACTTGTGCTACTTTTACGAAAATGTCAGGAATTGTTTTGAATTATTAAGGACTCTGTCATGTCAGGAAGACACGTTACTGGATCTGGTAACCCAAGTCGTACTGAATGTGAGAGTTCTGTCAGTGTACTCGTAGTGCTGAAAATGCAACACAATTTTGTACATCGTCATGATTTGAATACCCGAACGGGTTTGGGAGTTGTTTCCGAGTATTCGCTGGATTACGTCATTTCCGTCCTAGTGTGAGGCGAACCTTTCGCCGTACTTTGGCCACAAGGATAGACCCACAGCATACAGACCGAACATAAATGTGCCCTTACAAGATTTGAAATCGACCTTCGGTTTAGCGGTCAAGCGTACGCACTACTACCCTACATTTATTCCAAGTACTTTCAAAACGGATATTAATAGTTTGACCATCTTAAAAATACTAGATGAGCAGCAAAATTACTAAGTAGGCATCAACTAGGTTAGGTAAGGTTTCAACATATTATTTTTGATGCCAATTTAGTAATTTTGATGCCGATTCTTGTATTTTTTGACGGTCAGTTAATTACAATCCTTTTAAAACTAGCTGACGGAACACACAATTTTGTTATTTCTACGGAATCTAAAGAACTTTATAAAAAGTTAACAAAATTTGAACATAATGAGAAAAAGAGCGGTGCAAAATAAAAAAGATGAACTTTCGTCCTTGTGCCAACCCTACGAAACAAGCCCACCGCTCTACAAAGAACCGTCTTGCGAATAGAGAAGAAGTAGAAGTGACATCGCAATGAGACCTTACGTGAGTACCTACACGATTGTTATACATACATACATCCCGTTGGATATATCTTGGCACCTCAGTTTACCTAAGACACATTGCGGGAGGGGGTTTCGCGTTTTCGGGGGTTAATTTTATGTTTTTCTATTCATTGTTATTTATGTATTTTATATCTAAGATAAATATCTGTATACATAATTACATAATAAGGTATAATAAGTACATCATATAATAAATTTATATATGTAAGTACATCATAAGTATTAAAGCATATATAGTTTTTTAGGTAAGGTTAAGTTACCTAGTCATTAGTTTAGATTTAGAGTAACTTCTAGCATAAAAAAATCCGTTATTGGCACAATAAGAAGATATCATGTTTAAGAAATCTGAATGTACTTGCTGTGGATTTTTGTTGATGAATAAAATAAATAAACTTTAATTACTTTGTTATTGTAGTTTTAATTTCTCCTGCACGCCTGCCAACTACTTTTTATATTTCTTGTACCATCTTTGGGTTGACTGGTAGAGAATGCTTTATGCATTAACTCCGCCATTTTGTACTTCTTATTTGTGCAATATTAAATTTATGATGATGATGATGATATTTCCGATACATAAACTTACGCTTGTCTCCCAGTTATGGGTAGACAAAGGATAAGACCGCCATTAATTGTGATCCTATACATTTACACGTAATAATTGCAATTATCTTACCAAAGGCTTGATCCGCCGATTAAAGGTCGCTCAACGAGCTATAGAGCGGGCTATGCTTGGGATATCTCTGATGGATAAAATCTGAAACGAAGATATCCGTCAGAGCAGAGATCGAAGGTGACCGACATAGCCTGCCGAATCAGTAAGTTGAAGTGGCAGTGGACTGGCCATATCTGTCGCCGACGTGATAACCGTCGGGGCCGTAAGGCATTGGAATGGAGACCACGTACAGCAAAGCGCAGCGTAGGCCGCCCTCACGCCCGCTGGACTGACGATCTGAAGGACGTTGCGGGTGGCGGCTGGATGAGGATGACTGAGGATCGCCAAGAGTGGCTTAATATTGGGTAGGCCTATGTCCAGCAGTAGACGAATACGGGCTGATGGACGGATGAATTGCAATTATTACAAAAGTACATGCTAGTTTTAAACCGCGTAGAATCAATCTTGAGACCCAGATTCAAATCATGCAGTGCAGGTCAAACATAGAACAATGAGTATTTCCGATTCTATGTGCATAATTTGTACTATTTGTATACTTACCACTTGCTGAATGGATAGTGAAGGAAAACACTGCGAGGTATACCTGAAAGCATGTATTTTTGCCCAAAGAACGACAATAAAGCTCACCCTCTCTACGCTGGGACGTTAACGTCGTCGGTGAAAAGATTGTTTGTAAGAGTAATCTCCTGCACATTATAATAGTATATACAATCGGGTCTATATATTTTTTTGTCTTTTTACAAAAACGTCACTCGTCATTTTGAGGCAGTTGTCATGTCTCGTGGTCTATAGGAAACTGACATGTATAGCGAGGCTTCGACCAAAATAAATTTTGGTCGAAGTAGCGAGGCACAGTGATGAGTGAGATGTGTGTTACCAAAGTTTATTTTATATAACATATTTGTTAAGTGACATTTAAGTAAAATGGCAGCTAGTTGCCCCTCTTGTTTTTTCTGCGCCCCTACAGGGCGTCACTTGCACTTTTCCTTCATGAAACATCTTTCATACTTGTGACTTGCCAATAAATAAATGATATGATATGATATGAGATGCAGGTGACGAGCCTCTTGGGTACGATTTTCACTAAAAACTTCTATGTATTTATTTATTTATAACCCTTTTTGCACATTTACACAAATAACTTAAAGACGAAAAATAATTAAACATGGTGTACAAAGGCGGCACTTATAACATGTGGAGGTGTAAATACGAATCAGAAAATAATAGGGAGATCAAGATTAAAATATAAACCCAAATATCTATGACATAAACTTATATACATATACATAAAAAATAAAAAATAAATTATAGATCCGATTGTATTCACTTATCGATTGTATATATTACTCGTGTAATGTGTACGAAACGCGAGAGTTTTTAGTTATATAATCTCCTGCACCTAAGCAACAGCTGTCCCCTCTTTTTAAAGACCACTGACGATAGTACCCATGATCAACAGCTTAAAATGCTTTCCAAGGTACACAGACTGGATTTACTAATTATGCTGCTGTGGGATATGATCCCATGACCTCCAGAGCCATAGACCACAAGACCACAAAAGTTCGCTACGCTACTATAATGCAAAGAGAGAACATCGTTCAATGCCTAGGAAATGTTACTTTTTAAACGTGCCACAAAAAGACCACCGTGTTTTGATGGTTTAACGTAGTTAGGTTAAAATAATCTTGTACTTGTGTCTTCACAAGTTTGTTTTACATTAGTAATGCGTTTTTATAATAATTCTAACTGATAGGTTCTGATGATTTTTTTGTTATAGTACGATTATCTTGACAAATAGCCTTGAAATAGTATTTTGTGCAACTGTGACATAATTTGAGACATTGAGACACGAGTGCTTATTAACGAAACGAACGAAGTGAGTTTCGTAATAGACTTGCACGAGTGTCCCAATGTCCAGTTACACATAATACTTTTTAATACAGTTGCTCAAAAAGTGGCGTATTGCAGGGACGTATAGCGTTCGGGATGTGGGCTATTACATACTCGAGCTTTTTCTTTACCTTTTCCGAACTCGTGCGTTCTCTTTCCCAACTGTCAAAATAATGTCTATTAAAAAGAAAATAAACAACCACGAAGTTTTTACTAAAAAAAATTCATAGAAGTTTTTATGATTCATGGAAATATTTCTAAAAAGAAGCTACTAATTTGTTTCAATATCAGATTTAATGATTTGATTCAATGCGTTAGGTTAGGTTTCATTTCATTTCATCTCATTAAATTAAATTTTCATTTCATATCAATAAAAAAAAATCTGCTGAAGACTTGGCTGTATGGGCATAGTTCCCTTTGCCTACGCAGAATGGGTGAAGAAAGCGAAAAAAAAACTCTGCTTAGTTTTTTACGTTTGGCGCCATTTTCCAAAAATTTTCTTTGCGGGTTTAGTTGTACATACGACGATTTTATTGCGTGGAATATTAGTTAGTTGAGTTTATTGTGTTTTTATTATTTTATTAAATTGCTTCATTTTTTCGCAACTGTATTAAAAATAGTTGTTCAGTACACGTGCGGAACCGTCATTGCAACTTGTTCCGACTGTCAACCCTCACCTTCGGCTGCGCCTCGGCTCGGGTAGACATTTGTCGGAACTCTTTGCAATGACAGGCATTCCGCACTCGTAATGAAATATACTATTATCTACGACCAACAAAAACCGAAAATAGAACACGCGTCATGATACTGTCGTGATACGTCATGGTACCAAAACCTCCATTTGTATGTACTCCTGAGACCAAACTGAAGCGTGAAGGGCAAAGGGCGTGGCTTGAGAAATGAAGACAGACTATTATCGCTTGTGATTGGTTCTCTAGCGGTGTTATAATAAATTTAACCAATATCAGCGCAGAATTGTGGAGTTACGATGTACACACATATGGTGTTACGATGTACACGCACATAAATTACAACAGATGAGTGTAAGACTAAATGTTTATTAGACAAATTTTATCCTGAACAATAGTCCTACCGATTCGTATAATAAAATAGCAAAGGTTCATTTTTTTTCAATTTTTAGTTGGTTAAGTTCCCGGGTGAGACAAACAAATTTTAGAAGACCTATGTTTCCTTTCAGTAAAATGAGCTAACTAAAGGATTTAAGGTAGTTTTCCTCCAGGGCCCTTGAATTTTTTCCACCCTGTATAATAGTACTGAAGATAGTATATTATGCTAAAGATAGATAGTACTATTATATATATGTATATAAAGAGAGTACTATGTGTTTATAGCAGGGAGAGTAGAGTGGATAACGCATGTTTTAAAGTAGTGGGCTAATAAAGCCGATTCTGAAGGCTTTAATTTTAATTTTAGTGCTGTCAAAACTGAATTTTCTTCATTGCAAAATAGTCCTTAAATGTTAAAATAAGACTTGAATTACTTTGGAAAATTTTAAGTTATGACAGCACTAAAACTAAAATTAAAGCCTTCAGAATCGGGTTTAATAGTAGCTAATAGTTACTGTTGCGGATTCAACAAAGGAGTACTTAACTGTTTTGTGGACTAACTCCAGTTGTCTATGATTTGAGGATGACAGAATTTGTCTCTTTCAAATATGTAACAAGATTACAGATATTTTTTAGTTATTTTAATTTTAATGTGTTTGCTTTTATTTATGGTCGGTAAAATATAATTATTAACATCCAGTATTTTTAATTCATCTTGGGGATTCCCTACAGTTACTCTACTTCTACCTAGCCTAGGTAGAAGCCTAGCCTAGGTAAACCTAGGCAAAATAAATTGGTGGTGAAAAATTATGTCTATATCAAAATGTAAACTTCAACGAAAAGTCTAACCCGTCTAGAAAGTGTGGTGATTATGGCAAACTCTTCCACCTTGGAGAAAGACTGCTGTATTTAATGATGATGGAGATGAAGTACTTTTAAACACTTTTCTGAACCAGTTTTTGTTCAAAAACAAGGGAGGTTCGGTGAAAATTCAGAAAAAGCAAGTCTGAAATGAATTCTGTACATACACTTGTTATTTTTCGCTTAGTGAGCCTAATATTTTCACAGAACCTAAAATAACAAGGGTGAACACGATTTTCGGGAGTGTTTTTGTAACGCCGTCGCTTTTATTGGGGTGCTTCATCTTTATTTTATAATGTGTCTCTGGTGTGGAGGGACAGGGTTTAAGGCGCTTCTTTCCAGTGTCATCTAAACAGTATGTATATATTGTTAGATAAACTATAAAGAACACTTAAGCATGAAAACATTGTTCAAATTCCAGCTTTTTTTAGAATAATATCAAGTAAAATTGGTAATTTCTCTAAAAGCACTAATAGTATTTGTATAGTTCTTGCACTAAAATACAAGAAAAATATTTCTTGGAAAATTTATTTACGGAATTTATTCCGTCCTTCGCGCAATGCACATCGTGTCCATGTCAAAAGTATTACGGTGTTACCACAAAACGGTGTTTAACTTTAGACAGTGTTTAAATCTGTTGCTGTCACTTTTTTACAATATGAAAGAAACGGCGACAACAACAGATTTAAACACTGTCTAAAGTTAAACACCGTTTTGTAGTAAGACACTTATTTTCTCCTATTTTCCGCTATCCGGAGACCCAGCGACTGCGCGCTGATATGAACGTTATTTCAATATTTTCTGTCGATATTTGTACCGACACAGGGCGACTCAAGGTCGTTGGCGGCTACCTGCCCCTTACGGATTGTACAATATGTTGTTTGGTATCTGTTTCATACGTCAGAATTAAAACCACCATAGTTGCATACCATAGTGATTAGATTAACTTTTTACTGATCACCATTTTATTTAAATATTGGTGAACATTTTTGTTTTGTTTACGTTAAAACAACATTTTCTATTATTTAAAATAATTGTTTTGTGTAATCAGTGGTTTAAGTTTTGTAACAGTTACACTAGGATGTAAAACATTGCATCGTAACAATTATAAATATACATAAATAAAGTTGTCGTATAAATGGTGTAAACTGCTTTTTCGCGAAAAACCCGCTTTTTCATGACAAACCTAATTATTGCGTTAAAACAGGAGCCGTATTTTTGAATCGTTCGTTTTTAATTTACGTGCGAAAGTATATAACCGTCTCACGTAGCACATCAGAACTTGTCATTTGCAAGATGAGACAGGTATATATTTTCGCACGTGAATTGAAAAAGAACGATTCAAAAATACGGCTCCTGATCAAGTGTTATGACACTACCATACGAAACTATCCCGCTTTTTGCGAAAAAAATAGCTATTTCACAGAAAAGCAAGATCAGAAAGTCTTTCAACAACAAATTAATATAAAATAGGTTAGCTAGTTAGCGGAGTGAGTTGGACCGCGTTAGATTTACATGTAAATAAATTTTAATTTCGTATAATCACGAAATGAGACTGCTTACTACTCTGCTTATTATTATTATTATTATTATTATTTATGACACAAAACTTTTACCTATACATAAAGATTATTTAATTACTTATATTACATTAAAACTGACCTGTAATAAATGTATCTGTTATAACTACATTACATAAATAAATATATTTCAATTCATTTCATTTCACATAATTCGATTTTTCACGAAAAAGCGCGCTTTTTCGTCAACATATAAACCAGGTGTAATAAAACTGCTATCTGAGTAGAGTATACATACACTATTGATCATACTGAATACTACTGACCAACTTTCCCATATAAATACAACCGAACAAATGAAAAAAAAAATTGGACCTGCACTTACAAAATTTACAGTAGGTTCATAAATTATGTGTATGGATTTTGTATACAGTTTCAGATAATTTAAAGATAGCGACGTATAAATAGTAGTTTATGCTACAAGGGCGCAAAGGAATAAATTACGAACCGAGTAATTTATTGCTCTTACGCCCGTGTATCATACTACGTTTTTCAATGCATAGTGTGAGGAAATAAAACAAATATAATCTTGTGAACTTTAAATTATAATTGGCTTAAAAGGACTGTATCCAGAGCCGTTAAACAGTGGAAAAAAAAGTATAACATTTATGGTATACAGGAAAGGCTGCAGGTTAGCCAACCATTGTAAATAAATAAAAATAAATATTAATAATAAAGCCCTAGGGCAAAATAATCAACTTTCTTGAGTGCTATGAGCACTTGCATTGAAAAAATATTTATTTGAATTCAAAATATATTTCGCCTCGTGTGGAAATCATCAGTTGAAATATGTCGATATTTTTTTCATTTGTATAATTATGTGTTCTGTATATTTATATAGTGGGTAAATAAAACAAGCTTTATACAGTTACATAGAAATAAATTTAATCATAACAATTGTGTCGATTCAGTGTAATATATTTAACTTATTTGACAGGACTAACCTTATTTTAAGCGTCCCTACGAATAATAAGAATTATTATAATAAAAATAAGAATTATTATTCGTAGAAGCGTCCTGTCTTTTTCTTTCTGTATCGAAAAGACGAGGACAAAACTCTTAAATAAAATTTAGTCCTGCTACTCCAAATCGAAACCAATATGACGTATCAGGACAAAACCTACTTTTTGGATACTATCCTTGGACGAATAAGCATCAATACAGCGTGTCCCTTCTATTTGTTTTAGAAATTTATTTTTGGAAAACTTAAGACTACTACAATTTATTTTCTGCCAATCTGCATAACAGATTGTTGGCAGATGAGTTCTTAGTAAACTTAGATATGAATAATAAGTACTAACAATTTACATACTTATGGTAGCTACTTACAGTATATGCTTACATCACATTTTTATACTATATATTTAATAATTAGGTTTGAGTTTATGATATAACAAGTATTATAATTTGTTAAGCGCATTCATTTTCTAGAGAAAAGTATTTATACTAATTTAATATTTCACTTTTTATTTTTCCGTCTTTTTTTTTCAATAATAGTCGGGAGGTCGCGAGTTCAAATCACGTTCGGACATATTTGTGTTCTGTCTGCGTCCTTCAGAAGGCACGTAAATCTGTGGGTCTAATTTGTACCTGAAATACGGGAAAGGAATCACCACCCATGACGCTGGGACGTAATAATTCCTGGTGAAACGTGGGTGTACCAGTTCGGACTGACTTACAACCCACCCTCGGAAACACCTCTGACAACCCTTCGGGGATTCATACCGTAAAGATGTACTTTTTTTTTCAGGTTTCTGAGTACTCGAATCGATTTTTCGCAGTACGCCGCCGACGCGGCCGTTCGCCTCGCTGCGCGCGCGCAACATCAATTCCAGCGCGTCGCGTGCCCGCATTATCACGCACGCGCGTTGCACGCTCACCTCTGATACTGTGTCTCTTTTAATGAGATTCGGGGTCCGTTGAAATCGTGCAAACCGAAATTCAAGGTTATAAATTATAAAAATGTATAGTTTCAGCTTTCAGCATTGGTAGAATGTTATGGTATACCTATAGAATATAATGCCCCAAAACAGCGAAAATAGTCGGACAACTAACAATGTAGAACACAAGGTGTTAAGATGATGTTGCGGAAGCCGGAAATTGGCGATAGTACTCGCCTAAATGAACAAATTTCCGTGGGAAAAAAAACGAGAAATCGTGTAAAGAATATCAGTTGTTTCATACATTTAATCAAGTGTGTATGTAACGTTTCCATGGAACAGCTGATTATTATTTTCGCCATTTGAGAATTTATTTCCTTATTAAGGCGCTCTTATCCCAAAATCAGTAATTTCAAAGTCAAATAGACCTTTCAAATATCGTCTAAAACTTCCAAAAAAAAATACGCAATATAGTTCGAACCTTTATCTAGGTCTTCCACGCATGTGTTACACAATCAGATAAACTTTGCTTGATAGAAATAATTCACGAACACAGCATGTAATAAGACCTTTCAAATCATGCCATTTCCATAATTCCACTCTTTTATTAACGAAACATATCTGGTAATATTGCTCTTTAAATTTTCTAGATCGACCACGTAAGTAAGTTTTAATAAACATATCGCTTATTTTTAAACAATTTAAAAACCGATAAAAACAACGAAAAAGTACAAAAGTGTGGTTATTTCTTTACTCCTTACACGTAAAGAAAAAGACAGAGAGTCACTCTTCTGGTATAAGAGCGCCTTAAAAGTTATTCGTATGGACGAGTACTATCGCCACTTTCCGACATAGTACAGTAACCAATCGAGAACCAAACGAACATCATTCCAAAACGCACTTCGCCGGCTTTTTAAAGCCATCAACCGGCTTTTTTACAACTTTTTTGACTACCGTCTTGTCTGGGAGCAATCTTCTTGAGTTTGGTAATTTGTTTTTTTTTTCTTTTTCTTTTTTACTCTCTATTGTTGGTTCGATAGAGCGCAACTTGTTTCTGATTTGATATTGATGAAGTAGAGGTCCAAACTGACCGTTAGGACACTTTTTTGGTGACTTTCAACTTTGTCATGCTTTTCTTGAATTAAGTTTAGTCTTTTTGGTAGCCTTAGCTGTACTTTTGTTTATATCATTATTAGCCGTTAATTGTACACAGTTGACAGCCATTTTGCTTTCCTATTTTATTTTAAGTAGTTTTGAGAAGAAAAGCGCAAAATATCCCTGAGATAAAGTGAGGTCGAATTTATTTTTCTTCTTTATTTATTTATCAATAAATAAACAAAAGGACAAGCGTTCTGGGGTTACGTATCATTATATGATTTGACATTCGTTATTAATATAAATTATACATATACATTTTTTTTATTCATGCAAAATACCACAGCACATATTAAAAAATTATAAAAGAAAAGATCAGCTGAACAGAGACTTATAACGAATTTTTGTTATATAGATATTAAACTTAAAAAAAAACAAATGAATTTGTGAATAAATGAACACTCGGCCATAAAGTCCAGTGTGTCTGATGGTATTACCGCTAGGGAACAAATAAGAAGCGAGAACGAACTAAGCTATGCCCTCTTTACTCGTAGTCGCTTGTGATTGGTTCTATGGCGGTGTTATAATAAATTTGGCTAATCACAGCGCAACATTGCGGTGTTAGAATGGAACATTATAACATCGGTCAAACATGTACGTGCTTAATAATAATAATAATATCTTTATTGAAACAAACATTTACATATTTTTACATGATCTCTAGTCCTTACACTAGGATTCCCTTTATGCTGTAGGTAACTAGCCTCTAACGCTCAGTACATTTTCTAATAAGTTTAGTTCAATTTAATAGAATTTATATAATTGAGATACATTTTAGAAATAGATTTTTCAATAAAAACAAAAACAAGACACTTATGTACACTTTCAAACTTATCTAAGAAACAACTTATTCTATTATATAATTGTGGTGTATGTGTGTGTGGTGGGTGTGTGAGGGTGTGTGATTATGTGTGATTGTCTGTAGGTTGTACGAAAGAGGATGTGCAGGTATGCGAGGGTTTGGATGTGAATGCTTATAAAATCGCTTTTGATGTTGTGACCTTATTGTATGGTGATATGATGTTACCTTATTGTATGGATGGCAGTAGATAAAAAACTTTGTTTCACGGTACCGTAGGGACCTTCGCCATATTATCTGCACAATTCAGCATTTTTATGAGAGACTTTGCCTGTCTCAATAGATTTGCTGAAGTTTTGGAAGTGAAAATTGTCTGTGACACGCGAACTTTGTGTGTCTGCGACAATTTCGTCTGAAAAATTTCTAAATATATGCAGATTGATTCTGATATAAAATTATGAATAAAAAAAAAACCGGTGCAACCCTGCCGACAGTACGCCCCTGCCTAAAGTTTCACAATTTAAATACCTCGGCTCTGTATGACCACAGACGCAAATGTAGACGAAGATGTTACCCATCGGGTGACCGCGGGGTGGCTTAAATGGAGATCCCTGACTGGTGCATTGTGTGATTCCAGAATGCCAATTAAAACTAAAGGCAGGATATACAAGACTGTAATTAGACCCGTACTTATGTGTAGTTCAGAATGCTGGACTACAAAGAAAACCCACGAACAACAACTGCACGTAGCTGAAATGAAAATGCTGCGCTGGGCTGGCGGTGTCACGCGTCTTGATAAAGTGCGAAACGAATATGTGAGAGGCTCTTTTAAGGTTGCACCTATTACTGAGAAGTTAACGGAAAGCAGATTGAGATGGTATGGACATTGTAGCGTTAAATTTGGATATTGAAACTAGTTTATAGGATCCCAGAAACTAAGATTTCGCGGAAGTTTTAATAACTTCTAGTCAAGAGAAAACGTAACTTTAAGGTGTTAAGAGCAATCGTTATCTAGCTTTACACTAAGGAAGAAAATAATTGATGCTGGATATCCAGACTACTGGATGCTGGGCTACAGATACAAAAACCTGGTAAGGGTGTCTTCGTGACTTAGGTGTTTGCAGTCTTCCTGGGAGTAGTCAATCAAGCCAAGATCGTCTGGCGCCAACCTCTGTTATAACACAGGAAGCTCACCCCATCAGGGCACGCGATCCGTACATCCGGCCTCAATATGTGCAAACATATAAGATGGTGGGAGAAATTGAAGAAAAATTGGGAAGAACCCTTAAAAAACCTGAAAGGTCGCTGTAAAGAAATAAAACAACAGCGTCAAGACATGCTTATGAAATCTGGGAAAGGAAATTAACGTATTGGAAACGGGACAAAAGGGATTTTCAGAGAATGAAACCAAAATTACACAAAACTTACCAGGAAATGCAGAAAAAAACTGACTTTCACAATCTTTAGAGCAAATGTGCTCTGTTTCGTGTATAATATCGTGTATATTTGATATTTTGAATTTACTGTGGCAAATTTCCTTTTCCTTGTACCACGATACTCTTTGATATCAGAAAAATAACAAAAAAATATGACAAGATATTCCAAATTTTCGAATTTGAAAATTCAGTAAAGCAATCAACGATAAAGAAAGACTAAAAATATATGAAAAAGGTTGAATACCTGTAGCGAATGCTCATGTGATGAGGCGAGAGGAAAACTACGTCGTAAAGAAAGCTATTAACATTCCAAATAAACCAAGAGGGAGAGGACGACCACCATCAACCTGGTGGTCCAATATCGAGAGGGAAATTAAAGACCAGAACCTGCCCACAATAACAACCCGGGATAGAATATCCTGGCGCCGACATACGAGGAGGCCCGACCCCAGCTGAACTGGGAAGAGGGCTAGAGAAAGAAGAAGACCCTGCCGACAGTACTTATTTTTTCTTTGTTGGTGTTTTCTCCAATTTACATTCTTTTTAGGTAGGGACGGTTTATAGTCCGTCTGTCTGTCTGTCTGTCTGTCTGTAAAGACTCTAGCCTTGTATGAGATATCAAGTTGGAGCTAATACTTCCTACAGAAGTCTAAGGCCTCATGATGCGGTAAAAAAAAGTTTTTTTTTGCCGTTTTTATAGACAATGGTACGGAACCCTTCGTGCGCGAGTCTGACTCGCACTTGGCCGGTTTTTTTTTCTCGTCTATCCCCTATTCCCCCCTCCCTGCCAGCGAAACGGTTGTATATGGAGACGTAAAAAAAATCACAGCAGTAGTATACATAACGAAATTAAAAGGAAAACTATCACAGGTAAGTAGGCTTTACAAGTTAACGAGTACAGATCGCTCTAAACGGTAGGTTTAAAAAAACCGGCCAAGTGCGAGTCGGACTCGTGCACGAAGCGTTCCGTATCATTATCTATAAAACGGCAAAAAAAACATGTCTGTTGTATGGGAAACCCTTAAATATTTATTTTATTCTGTTTTTTAGTATTTGTTGTTATAGCGGCAACAGAAATACATCATCTGTGAAAATTTCATCTGTCTAACTATCACGGTTCAAGAGATACAGCCTGGTGACAGACGGACGGACAGAGGAGTCTTAGTAATAGGGTCCCGACCCTTACCCTTTGGGTACGGAACCCTAAAAATTGAGAGGCAAGCAATTTTTCTGTTACAATGTCAACAATTTTCCCAATTTGAAACTTATTTGAATACAAAAGTGTCTCATTTGTCCTAAATTATGTAAACGTCCGCATAACGAGTCATAATGACACATCTGGAATCTGATCAAGAACCGATAAAAATACTCACTCTCAAGAATACTCTCGCTGTGGCAATAATTTCAACAGATATATTAGGAATATATTTGTTAGTTAACTCTGGTTTGCAACGGTTTGATAACATTTCTATTAAGGCGATATGTAAAAAAATAGAGATGCTTCTTTTTTGTGTATTTCATGAAATACAAGGAAAATTTTAATAAATTTCTGATATATGCATTTTGACTATACAACGTGTAACAGAAAGGTGTAACCATATTTGAAGAGCTTATTTAGTCAATGGTATAGAACAACTTTTACTATGGAACCAATGCTGTACCTCGAAAAAAAAAAACTATTTTATAGAAAAATGCAATGCCGCTCGGCCAAAATGTATGGAAGGGCAGATCTTTTTTTCGAGATTTCGGGTTTGTTTCATAGTAAAAGTAGTTCTATACCATTGACTGAATAAGCTCTTCAAATATGGTTACACCTTTCTGTTACACGTTGTATATAATCTGTAGTTTTAATAAAATAATCTAGGGTTTTGAAATTGGAAAACATGTTTGGATAAATTTTCCTCGATAGAAATAATTGTTGAAATGAGGTCTTCTAACACACTTTTTCTCCTCGTTTAACGAGTAGCAGCCATGTACAGAACTCAAACATATTTTATTAGATGGGTTTCAACAACATCTAGATTTTTGATTTTGGAAATTTTCCTAGCTAGTTTAGTTTTTTTTTTAATAAAAATATAAAACCAACTTTTTTCCATTTTGCCCTGAATCCGCCCCTCTCGCACTGAGCGTGTTTTCGCTTGGAGTGACAGTGACAAAAATAAAATTCACATATCCTCTTAACGGCTTTTCTATACGACTCTACCGCTAAAACGCAAGCAAGTAAGACGGGTAAATGGCAAGTGCTAATGTCATAATTACATCATTATCTTTTTCAAAACACCTTCCAAGTGTGAAAATTTTTCACACTCACATTTGTTTGTACACTCAACAAGATTAGTTGTGGAGCAATAAACATTGAGTCTTGCTTGGCCCAGCAAATTCTCTTCCATCAATTTGGGATTCTCAAGCGCTTCTTTTCACGAGTTTAAAACAATAAGAAACAAAACAATATACCAGACAACTTAAAATCAAAACTAAAGAGAAACAAAAGAAAAACTTTGCTTTGCTTCTTGTGGTTCCGTAGTGCCTAAAAGGTACAAAAGGAACCTTTATGGTGAGACTCCGTTGTCCGTCCGTCCGTCTGTCCGTCCGTAAGTCACAGCACTGTTAAAGATAAAGACTTAAAATTTGTTACAAAAATAGCATTAACGTGCCCACATTACACGGCGTAAAAAAAAATTGAACTTTGTAAATTGTAAAATTTGTAAATTGTTCAAAATGTTAATATATAGAGAAAAATAAATTAAAAAGTTCTAAAAATACATAATGTGTATCAAATTGTAGACATTAAAGAACTGAAACTAAAAATAATTACTGGCACTGATTTCGAGAAATCTTTGAAAGAAATGTACGTCCAAAACTGGTGGACCGGAAAAATATGAAAAATATTTCATAACTGGCCAATTGCATAAAATCTATTGCGATTTAAAAAAAAGTCCGGTCTTTCTTTTGGCCGAGCCTAGACTCCTTGATGATACATTTTTATGGTTGCGTCGCGTCGGCCCTTATTTTCAAATTATGTGATATGGAAAGCTGTTTCTCTTTCTTCCCTTGTGTCAAGAGGCTGAATTTTTTACAAATTGTACAGGCCTATGTGCTTGGTAAAAACATGAATTAAATATTATGAATTTTGAATTAAATTAGCTTCCTTCCCGAGAAAAAGATCATAACAGAAGACAGACGGACAATAAAGTTATCCTTTAAAAGCTCCCGCTATTTATTCTAAAAACTCTTCATATGAACTATGTTAACAAACCAACACCACTTCCAGTGGCGAAAGTACACAAAATGCCCTCTATACAGACAAGTGCTATAATTGGCATAAGCAATTAGCAATACAAGTGGTTGATTGATGGATGAAATGCTTTAAAATGTTCTAAAAAGCAATTTCAAAAGCGTATACCGTTATAATTGTTGCAATTTATCAGATTTTTTCCCAAAGCTGACCATGGATGGTTCGGTGGGCCGAAGTTGTTCTGGCAATGCCCAGATTCTTCATGGTATCTTGCCAAATAAACATAAACAAATATAAACGTTACTGTGCTAAGACAGTTTGGATGAAAAATCTGTAAAATTCTAGCTTCTATTCTATTCTAGCTAAATGAAGTTTTATAATAATTACTTATTCTTATTACCTATTATAAAAATGCTATTTTAATAATCTCCCGCAAAAAAATCTTGTACACGTATTTTTGACATCTATAAAACTTAATAAAAAAACGAAAAAAAAAAACAAAAGAAAACAAAAAAGTAAAGTCAAGAAATGGCAGGTGGCAATCGGTCCGATTCATATGCGCTAAGTGTTAAATGTTATTAAGACGATTACCATCGCCAAATTAGCAGCTCGATATTTGTCACTACAAATATCAACGGAAACGACATTGTAGTAACGTTCATATCAGCGCGCAATGCATAGTGGCTGTTACGACGCTCGCTGCGTCCTTGAGAGGGCGAAATAGGAGAAAATTATACTTTTCACTTGGACGTGATTACTCGATTGAATAATCTTATGTTATGTTTATAGCTATAAAGTTTATCTATTTATCAAAGCATAGATGAATTCAATCGGCCAAGCCACTCAGGAGCAGTAGGGAATTTGAGGTCAAAAAACACCATTCAGTAAAAAAAAAAAACATGTAGAAGTTTTGGTGGTATGAAAAAGAAAACTGTTGCATATGTTGTCTAAGAGTTGATTATTCATAATACATTTTTTCATTATTTTTGGTTTGGCCATAAACGATGAGTAGGCTTTAGAAAGTACCCAATTATAACCATGCTAAATAAGCAACTCGATGTGTGTCGGTACAAATATCAACGGAAACGACATCTTGAAAAGTGGCCGTTACGACAACCACTGCGTCTCCGGCTAGCGGAAAATAGGAGAAAATAATACTTTTCACATGGACGCCATGAACGGAAAAAAAATTTTGAACTTAAATTTTTAGATCTAAAAATTTCCTGTAATTTGATGAAATAATAATTAAAATCGCCTTAGGCGTTTGGAAGGAGTAAGAGAATTCTTGTGTTAATCATGTGAAACTTTCGATGACTTTTGATTTTTTTTGTCAAAACTTATAATAGAAAACAGTTTATGAAACTTAAAATTTATTTTTGACTCTATAATGCCTATCATATATTTTTATGAAAGTTTTTGAACCACCCGTGTGGGAGGAGTAGGCCTTCAAAGACAGGTCCAAATTGCAGTTGGCGTATCCATTCGGTCGGTGTTCCGAGATTCGGGGTTCGGGGTTATGGCTTTTTAAGACGGTAAAAATTCAAATTTCTGAACAAAATAAATACCACTTGTTACCTTACAAGATGAAGTGCAGGTTCATTAAAAAAATCAGGGGCAATAATGTATAGTAACTTCAGAAAAAAAAGAGGAATTTCAAGAAAATCTCTTTAATAGCATTGCAGCGCTACGGGTGTAACCTGAACTTGACATCCTGTTTTTTTTTCTGAAGTTTACTATACATTAGTGCCAAGATTTTTTTTAATGAACCTGTACTTCATCTTGTAAGGTAACAAGTGGTATTTATTTTGTTCAGAAATTAATATTTTACTATCTTAAAAGCCATAACCCCGAACCCTGTTTTGCCCAATCTCGGAACTCCGACTCTTAAGGGTTTTCGTTTCGTTTTTTGACGGAACAACCTAAATACCCGTTTAAAAGAAAACCCAGAGATGACCGGAAGCCATCATCAATAACTACAAGTAAATTGTAACAATTTGATTGCCCGTGAAGATTGACAGCACTTAAATCTCAAAACGCGGGTAGTTCACATTCTGACGTATCACGAATAGCCTGGCTTCTGTCTGCTAGTGCGTGACTGAAATAAAGTTGATGCGTTATTGATAGATAAGCTTTGGAATGCTATACAAAGCTTTAAAAGTTTGTGGCTGAAAATTTTAATTTTCTTAAAACGGGGTTGACAAGTGTCTATAACCTGGATTACAAACCACTCTTACAGTTTTTTTCTTGTTTTTGAACGCACACCATTTCCGTATTTACTTACCCCACATTATAACTTCATATCTGAGAATTGATTCCACGTGTCCATAGTATTCAACATTCATTGCAGCATCAAGTGACATGACCTGTTTTACTCTTTTTAAAGCAAATATAAACCTATTAATTATTTTACAGACGTATTCAATGTGTGGCTTACAGCTACAATGTTTGTCAATAGAGATTCCTAGGAAATTTGTGGAATCTACTTCCTCCAAAACTTCATTATCACACTTTACTTGAAGTTATACGGGACTTGCCTTTTAAGTCTAGAAATATATCATTTTACATTTGCAGTCATTAATTTTTAACTTAAGATTATATGTTTTTATTGCAAAATCCATCGCTTTGAATACTCTAATTATTATTAGAGTGCATTGTAAACTTGAAATCAATACACACAAATTTAAAAGCACAAATATTTTGAAAAAATTCCTCGGTCCAGGATTTTCTGATTTATTTCAAGTTTGTAATGGACTCTAAAAATAATTTTTAAATTATTAATTTCTAAACAGTATATAACGTCTTTAAGGGATTTATTTATATCCTCCTTTAAATAAATTCTTATTCTGACATTATATTACTAGAGTAGTATCATCAGCAAATAAAACAGAGCGATGGGAAATATGTAAGGGCAAGTCGTCTATATGCAACAAAAATAAAAGTGGACCAAGAATACTGCCCTGTGGCACTCCAAATCTATTTTCTCGGTATGATGATCTATTAGCTAGTCTTTGATTGTTTTCAGTCCTATTAATTTCCGTGCATTGTTGCTTGTCTTGTAACTTTCAAACCATTTATATGCTGGTCCTTTAGTGGAACTCAACCCTACAACCAAAGCTACCGGCGCGCGGCGTCGGTCCAGTAATACATATCGGGCACACAGACAGACAGACGGACGTTCAAAAACGTGATCGACGCGTCGAATTAGATAGGCTACTCTAGCAGCGGATCCCTAATCGATTCTAAACATCTCGAACAATGTCGGTAATCTCGATACACTTTGAATAGAATATCGTCGCCCGATTTAGCGCCTCAAAAAGTAGGACGCCATTTTGTTTCTGGGTTTTGCTTTTAAATATATTTTTAGGGGCATGCTTATTACCCCATAACACGTGTTCAGTACAAGGTTTTGTTCTTAGGAAACATTCTTTTGGTGGAATTATGAATTTTTGAAGTGGATACTTCTTTGTTCACATCCTGTATAGGTGGTGCCCCCCTATACAAATTTTTATTGCTCGTATATTAAAATAATAACTATTATGTATCCCCTGAAGATAGATTGATTTCCGAAACCGGTTGGGAAGTGTGCAACGGGAAGTGTGCAACAAATATAATTATGTTATGAAACAAAAAGTACAAGTGTTTGTGTTCAAAATCAATATATTTATTTATTCAACTTACATCTATCTTTATAGGACTAACCTAAGACGATAGTGTAGTTACTAACTTAAACATTATACAAATATCAACAAAAAAAAAAAAAAAATACACAACAGAAAATAATAGAGATACCACAAAGTTTTAGACCTAATTTACGCATAACACAAAACACACAATGGTGTCGATTCGGCTAAACACAATTTAACTAATTTGACAGGACTAACCTTATTTTAAGCGTACTGTCTTTGTCTTCTCGATACGGAAAGAACAAGACAGAAGGCACAAATTAGGTTTAGTTCTGTCGAATAAGTTAGCCGAATCGATACAAATGTAGCTTTTGTGAATTCATTCAAAGAGCAATGAAACACGTCAATGTTTTCCGCCACCTTATTGATTGTACGAAAGTGTGTGAAATATGTGGGCGTCCATACACGGGAAAACCTTCGACACCCTTAGCGGATTGTCTATTTTAAGAAATAATTAACTTAAAGTTAGGTTGCCATTTCTATCAAAAATTGATTACAATTATATAAGGTTAAATAATATTAGTTGGCGAAACTCAAAATAAAGGTAGTACTAGTCTATATGAACAATCGTTTGTATGGGAGCTAAGCGAAATTCTTAAAATTTGTTTTCACCTTTCCATACTGGACCAGTCAGCTGATCGGGGCAATTTGTATGGGAGGAAGAAGAAAAAAAAAACAAAAGAAGTTGCGAATTTCGCTTAGCTCCCATACAAACAATTGTTCATATAGACTAGTACTACCTATGTTTTGAGTTTCGCCAACTAATATTATTTAACAGAAAGGTGTAACCATATTTGAAGAGCTTATTCAGTCAATGGTGCAGAACAACTTTTACTATGGAACAAAACCTGTATTTCGAAAAAAAAAAATTAACTGTTTCATGGAATAAATGCAATGCCGCTCGGACGAAATATATGGAAGAGCAGATTGTTTTTTGAGATTTCAGGGTTGGTTCCATAGTAAAAGTTGTTCTATACCATTGACTGAATAAACTCTTCAAATATGGTTGCACCTTTCTGTTACACATTGTATAAGCAACATATGTAAAAGTAAGATCTAAGAAACATTTTAATGTCTCAATCCAAACGTGGTACATTTGAATGTTCCAATCTAAATGCGGTACATTTAAAACGACATTTAGCTTTCTTGCGGTAAATGCTCTAGTCTGAATACATTAGTAACATGAAAACGATGTAAAAATTAACCTATTTGCTTGTAACCGCGAAGATATGCAGACAGATCAAGAGTCGCTGGCATAGAGGTATGTTATATACACCTACAGGGATATTGGTCTCACGTGTATCAGAGCCTTAAGGCCCTTAATATCGCCAAATGGGTACTTTCTAAAGCCTACTCCACTTTTATGGCCAAACCAAAAATATTGAAAAAATGTATTATGGATTATCAACTCTAGTACAACATATGCAACATTTTTCTTTTTCGTACCACCAAAACTTATATATGAAAAACTGTTTCAACTGAATGGTGTTTTGTGGCTTGAATTTCCTACTGCTCCTAAGCGGCTTAGGTGATTTAATTCATTTATGCTTTGATAAATAGATAAACTTGATAGCTATAAATATAACATAGAATTATTCAATCGAACAATGACGCCCATGTGAAAAGTATTATTTTCTCCTATTTTGCCCTTTCAAGGACGCAGCCAGCGTCGTAACAGCCACCACGCATTGTGCACTGATTTGAACGTTATGTCAATGTCGTTTCCGTCGATATTCATACAGACAAACATCGAGCTGCTAATTTGGCGACGGTAATCGCCTTAAGGCTTCTACCAACGCCAACGACCTTGAACTAAGTAACTTTGTAACCATTTTATACGGTAACTATAGCATTTTTCAACAGAAGAAAAATATATAGTAATCTGCATGATACAAATAGTGATGTGGTTTTTCCTGAATTTCATTATAATATACAGAAGTGAAGCAAGAAAATTCTAAGTTTACTCTTATTTCTCAAGCTTTTGTTCACTTGTAACTGCTGCAGTTTTTATCGAAACAATATGAAAATTTATAAACTTCTAGACAAAATAATATAAAATGATTTGGTTTTCTCAGTTCTTGAAGATTAATTTTATTTTAGATAAAATAAATTAAAAACACACTATTTTCGCACTTGTCAACCGCAGTGACTGACGTAACAGCCTTGTTGCAGTGCGAGCTGATAAGGACTTTATTTTAATATGGTTTTGTTCGAAATTTCAACCACCACGAATCAAGTTGCTAATTATTCCGACGGAGCCTTAATGGGAAGTAAGATTGCATTTTATTACAATTTAATTTATTTTAATTTTACAGTTTTAATCATATTTATTACAAATTTACTCTTTTATACTAGTTTTTTAAAACTTTTAGGATATTTTGTGGTCTAGTTGTAAATTTTTTGTCATTATTAGTGTATTATTGTTTTTGTATTTTGTTTTCTGTGTGGCTTATTGGTGCCTGGATTAAAGATTTATTATTATTATTATTTTGTATGGTTTTTGAACTGTCAAATGTCATCATTTTAGTGCTGTCCAAAATATCCGTTTGAACTAACAAAAAAAACTGTTTTATTGATGATTTTTTATATTGATAGTTCTGTAAAACTACGATTTCTTCTTATTTTAACTAGTCATTTGGTACCTCAACCAAGCAGTTGACCTCGATTTATTTTCAAGTGAAATCTTCTTTGGTGAAATCTTCTTCACCGATTTTTGGCAGGGGAAAATCTTATGGGTTTGCGTCACCGTCACCGACATGCTACGTTGATAGTAAAGTTTTCACTTCTGTCGGCAGTCCCCATGACTGCCAATGTTTTTTTTTGTGTTCTGCTGATCTTGAAAATTCGCAAATAGCGCGCCAGTTAAATAGTTAAAATACATAAGACTACTTATCAAATATACAAAGTTTAACGCTATTTACTACATGAACCTGAACCGGGGTTTGTTTAAAACTTGGTATCACAAACTTTGTGTGGCTTTGTTTCTCTAGCACTAATACTGCCATTACTATAATCGTTGGTTTGGTGATTAGGTATGGCTGCATCTGCATAGGTATACACTGGTGGACAAAAAATCGACTCAAGCATTGTCGTCTGACATTCCGGGAAATAACTGAATCATACAAACAAAAAAATATATATATGTATGATATGTACGAGTAGGGAATGCAATTCCGGTATCCCGATATACCGATATACCGCGATCCCGCACGTATTTTGCGGGATTAGTCCCGCGCGTAAAATAATAATAATAATATTCCATTTATTTCAGATACCAATGATCCATAAGTGTTAGTAACAATTATCTTAAAAATTATGTTAGTAAAAGAGAATTAAATTAAATTAGAGAGATTTGACCACAGGCCACACTTAAGCAGTGCCACAACACAGGACAGTCGCAGCTGTCCGCCACCGCCTGCAGGATGCCGTTGTCGCTGGCCCGCACTCTGCGCACTAGCGACGCAGCCCGCTTGCGCAATATGGCTGGAAATCCGTCCACGCATGCTTCGGCAAACATTCCCGATGCACTACAGACGCGGGATCCCGCTAGATTAGCGGAAATATGGGGAAATATCGGGATAAGCGAATAATCGCCACGCAAACTGATTCGCTTGTGACGAATCGACTGCTAAGCGCACAGGAACTGGGTGGGGTGCGTAGCGGTGCGCGCCGTACAATATTTTGTCAGTTACAATTTGTCACCGTGGAGTAACCTAATTACGCGCCCAAAATTTGTTTGTTTTAGTAAATTAAACGGAATTATTTTACAATTTTTGAATTCAGTTTGTTTGTTCAGTATTTGACTATGTCGAACAATGTGTACAAAGACTTTAAGGGTGCTCAAACAAAAATCTGTAAAATCCACGAACCATCATGGAAAACTGTTTCTCCTGGGCAACCACTCTATAAAAAAAATACTTTTCATTCAATAAGAACTATTACGAAAGATTTGATCTACATGATGGTTCATTATTTTTTGCTATAATTTCTTAAAATTCGAAGCTATTAAAGATATAGTAGAATTTCTACTATTCAGAATATTAATTTTAAAAAAATGTAGGTCAAATCGTTCGTAATGGTTTTTATTGAATGAAAATAAAAATAATATTGAAAATAAAATTTTATTTATGAAATAGCTGCCCAGGAGAAACAGTTTTTTTATCATATTTCGTGGATTTCACTGATTTTCGTTTGAGCACCCTTAAATGTCCTGTTATTTATTCTGTGGAAGCATTTTTTGATGGCGGAAAATTCACAGACAGAAAAATGCAAGTTGTGTAGGTCAACAATTAAAACGACAGAGCGTTGTGCATGTAAATTGAATCCAAACATGAGATTTAAACAAAATTGAATTATATGGACGACTTATCAACGTCAGTAGCTTTTTGCCCCACCAACTCCACGTCGACAGTACCACCTTCTCTTCACTAAAATCCTCCTTCAACTTTGTCAAAGAAAATCAAAATTACTGATCACTTTCATAGAGAAAATAGTGTAGAAAAAAAGAGGGCGTCACATATGGTGTCAAAGGATGGCCTACCATCTTTTTACATCAATGCCTACCATTTGGTGTTTTCTGTACTTCACCGGATATGCGAGATCTTTTTGCAAATACCGGGATTCCGCGGGACTAAGAATCATCAGTCCCGCAAATACCGGGATCCAAATTTTATTGCGGGATTGCATTTCCTATGTACGAGGCATGCCTTTTAAGTTTTGTCCTTTGAAGAAAAAAAAAACTACGTAGAACCTTATAATACTTTTTATTGCGTTTCAAAGTATTTACCGCGTAGTTGAAAACACTTAATAATAATAATAATAATAATAATTCGTTTGAACCAGTTATCAAAACATTTATTCCACCCCAAAGTGGGAGTGTTCAATATGGCTGATTTGAAAGCGTCACCTGCTTCTTCACCGGACTGGAAACTTTGACCACGAAGAGTTTCTTAATTTTAGGAAATGTAAAGAAATCGTTAGGGCTTAGGTCAGGACTGTATGGAGTATGGTCAAGAATTTCTACGTTTTCCTGATTCAAATACTCAATCGTCTGACGAGAGCTATGTGAGCTTGCGTTGTCATGGTGTAGGATGATACGTCGCTTTGGGTTATATTTCCGAATAGGCCATCATCTTCCCTCAATCCGGCTGCGAAACCGCTCTTAACAAGAAAAACAAATTTAAGTTATGCACTTTGCGCTTTGGCAAATTGTCCTCACGCGTTTGAACCTGCGACCTCCGGATTAGTAACCGGAGACTCGACCAGAAGCGGTCACAAAAAAAAGGTACATAAATTGTGACCTATTCGATACGAAGGCCTTTTCTTTCCACATTCCGGTCGGCACTCTATCAGCAGATCTCCAACTGTACTGTAATTATTATCTTCTCCGATGGGATAGATTCGGCAAATAGACACGCACTTATCACTGTACGGTTAGCAAAAAAATCTGTAGTAGTCATAATGTTACTTTTTCTACTGACTGAACCTCTTTCCGCCAAAATTCAAATAAATTTGGGCTTGTGTGTTTTCAATTTGGAGAAGATATTTAAAATTAATAGAAAAGAAAAAGAAATACATTCTTTTGGAAAATGTTCAGTTTGATCACGAATCACGATCTATTCGTTTACACCCGGTGCTAGGTACTAAGAAACATTGTTTTTTAGTCAGACATGTCTGAACATAAACATAAAAATAATTTTCAATGCATGTGCTCGTAAAGGCCCACTTTTTATGCATCAAAACCGAACAGAAAGTCGATTATTTTGCCCTAGGGCTTTTATTATTATTTTTTTTTTATTTGTTTGCAATGGTTGGCTAACCTGCAGCCTTTCCTGTCTACCATAGATGTTATACTTTTTTTCCACTGTTTAACGGCTCTGGATACAATCCTTTTGAGCCAATCATTATTGAAAGTTTACAAGATTATAGTTGTTTTCATTTTCTCACACTATGCATTGAAAAACGTAGTATGATACACGGGCGTAAAAGCAATAAATTACTCGGTTACGTTTGAAACACTCGCTACGCTCGTGTTTTAAATCGTCCTCGTATTTTATTCCTTTTCGCCCTAGTAGCATAAACTACTATTTCAATGCAAGTGCTCATAAAGATTGACAGTAAAGAAAATTCACAATACAAGACTTAAGCAACGGGCCCCGCACTAGAGATAACTCTGAACTGCGGGCTCCCAAATAACACATTACATAATTACACATTTTGCTTTACAGTTACTAGATAAATTACTAAATTTAATTACACATATTTATACCAAATCAGAACAATTTTCACGTACAAACTAAAATTGCACAATAAACCTGTTATATCTAGTTCAATTTTTAAACAGTAAACAGTTTCGAAAGTAACATTTTGTTTATGTCATAGCTTCGTTTTTTAGGGCATGCAGGTTTCTTTACAATGTTTGCCTTCACCGTTCAGCAAGTTATAATGGTAAGTAAGAACAAAATACTATGACTTGCATTTCACAGTTCACACTCGGAACACCTCTGACACCCCAGCGGGGATTCATGTCGTGACGATATGTATATATATATTTTTTTATAACTTGTGCTTTTACATAGTATTAGATAGAAAGCACAAATGGAACTGGTTATGTTCTATGTGACTTGAAACAGTTAAATAAATATTTGAAAAGACGAAATATGCCGAGCATCTCATTTCTTTCTAATTCGAAATAAATACTAAATTATTATTACATACGGCTTGAACACTCACGTGTGATTTATGTTGACTATATGCCAACCGTTTCACCGATACGATTTGTAACCAGTGCCCGTTTGATAACGACGGTGAACGCCGCGTCATCGTCCTAAGAACGACACTCGCCTTGATAATGTATCGGTGAAACGGTTGGCATATAGTCAACAACAATCACACATGAGTGTTCAAGCCGTATGTAATAATAATTTAGTATGTAAGCTCACGCGAGTTTTAATAATATTAAAGAAATCAATATTTCAAAATTTTAAAAATCCATGTCGTTTGAATATATTCAATTTCGCTATAGGCAATTTTCTGTCATTGAATTGAATAATGTAATTTTCCAGTTCTAAAATTCATAAGAGAAAGCAGTTACCTAAGAAAGGAAAATACTGTTAGAGCATATTTAGCACATGTCAAGCATTTTGATTACACCTTGTACTTCGAGGAACTTAATTTTAATCAAACAATTAATATAGTTTTGATGATATCAGTGACAACAGTAATAAAGTTAACTGACATCATAACTCACGCGCACGATGAAAGGCGGAGGACCTTCGGTAAAGGGAACCCGGAAGACCAGCAGACCTTGGAGAACGAATCTGACAGGTTCTGTTCTGATAATCGCGATATGATGCAATTTACATTTCCTATAAAGACTAAATATATTATTTATGGTAGGAAATAGCACATGTAAAAAAGCGAATAACGTGTAACGGAGAATACTATGAGAATAATATTTATAGTTATTTGTTTCATAGTTATTTATTTTATTTATCTACATTTATACGTATATCGTAAAATGCTGATTATGAACTCATAATGGCAATTTTTGTTACGGACGTCACTAACACTGAAAAAAATAAAATAAAAGTACAGTTTTTTAGGAAAAAAGAACCTTTATGGTGAGACTCCGTTGTCCGTCCGTCCGTATGTCACAGCCTCATAACTTTAGCAACGTTAAACATAAAGACATGAAATTTGGCACAAAAATAGCATTCATTTGCCCACATATCACGGTGTAAAACAAAGTATGAAAATTTTAAAATTGTTCAAAATATTTCCAAAACAAATGTGAAAAAAAAAATCAAAATTTTATCCTAGAAATACAATATGGGTATCAAATTGTAGATATTAAAAATCTAATTGTAAAAATATATAATTTAACGATATTTACTGGCAATGGTTTATAGAAATCTTTAAAAAACCACAAAAATATGTATGTCCCCCCCTTATCTGCGAAACTGGTAGACCGAAAAATATGAAAAAAAAAAAACGATTATAGATCATAACTGGCCAATTACTGGAAAACTAATGCGATTGAAAAAACGTTGACCACAAATGAGATATATAAAAAAAGAAGTAAAACAAATATTTAATAAAATACATGCTATTTTTGCGCCAAATTTCATGTCTTTATCTTTACCGGTGCTAAAGTTATGACGCTGTTACATACGGACGGGTGGACGGACGGACGGACAACGGAGTCTCACCATAAACGTTCCTTTTGTACCTTTTAGGTACTACGGAACCCTAAAAACAAAGATGTTTTAAAAAAATTCTTGACAATTTTATCAAAATACTTCTGGTTCACTGTACTCGTTTATTTATTATAACAAATATTCTGCTCTATTTTATCTGCCAACCGTATATTTCTGGTCAGCAGAAGCACACGTAAGGAGATGGGCATGACATGCACATTGTAGCCCCGCGCATGACATGACTTCATTAAAATTCTATTAACGGAAGCATTCGCCATACTTTTGTAGCACGTAACATTCCAATACCAGAAGAAAACAGCGCATTGTGGACCTTGATACTGAGGACGTAGATTTTGGTTTGCGTTGAACTGACGTGAGGTGCATAAGGAATTCTGGTTAAGTTGTGCTGGTTTAGGGAATTTGAACCAAAAGGTGTTGAATTTAAAGTGCAGGATTGGTTGTAAGAATAATTTCTCAAAAAACCTTTGATGAAAGAGTGAAGAATGTTTTTTTTCTCATTCAGTCGCAAATCGAAGATCGGAAGTCAATTTAATGTAAAAAAAAAAAGGGAATGTGTATGAAATGTGGGAAGTAGCCCGCGAAAGGTAAAAGATTGTTTATGTTGTTGCTAACAACTCAAATTGACGTTATTATGTGCTAATTTTATACATTTTATAGCTTTTAGTGTTGGGGTAATTCTACTCATCATAGTTTCGTTCTTAATACAGGTTGAAAATGAACCCCCTTGCTATATTGAAATATATGAATTAGAATCAGCACAGAGTCGTAAAAAACGTTTTCTTTTTCTCATATTTTTAATTGGCATCATTTTCAAAATTTCGAATAAATGGCTAACCTACGCGCCGCGACATGTGACTGACAATAGACCGTAGGGCCTTCCCCGTTACGAGCCTCCGACCCCGACGCCCTTGGCACCCGTCCGCGCAATCCACCCTCCCGCCCGCGATCGGCTTTGACGCTCGATATCTTTATTTTTTATTACGAAACAAGACAAAAATAACAAAACATAATTTTTTTATTATAAACCTTTTATATATACTACCCAAATTATGTTTCAATGTTCAGTTGCTCGAGTAAGGAGTTAACACTCGTGAAAGAAATATCTGTTCTGGTTTTAAACAACAGCTTATAAAATCAGTAAGTTTATTCTGGCTTAAAATTGTACAAAGTATAATATTATTAAAACTCGCGTGAGCTGACATACTAAATTATTATTACATACGGCTTGAACACTCACGTCTGATTATTGTTGACGGGCACGTTTGTGAACGCCGCGTCGTCGTCCTAAGAACGACACTCGCCTTGATAATGCCGAAATTGTATCGGTGAAACGGTTGGAATATAGTCAACAACAATCACACGTGAGTGTTCAATCCGTATGTAATAATAATTTTGTACAAAGTATGTCCGCCAATTTAAAAAAAAATTGGGCGTTGGTGCCTATTTTTTAAACTTCGATTATTATTATGCAAGGTACAGGATAAGATTACAATACTAGCCTTTCGCCCGCGTTATTTTAATCTTTGTCCCGTTTTTGGCTTGGCGATTTTATAGCCTATATTGTTATATAGGTCACTACGATGATAGTAAAGAAAACTTTGAGTGGTTCTCTAGTTAAAACGGAACATACAGACAGACAGAAATTATAAAAAAAATTGTTTAGTCCTCAATACAATACTAATAGCTCATTTCATTTTCATTTCGCAAAAATAAATAATATGTCATTTACTATGAAATTGCCGAAATTTTCTTACAGATTCATGAGTCCATAATTCCTGTAATTCAATAGCTATTTCCATTATTTTTTTTTTGTTTAAAAGGTGCTTTCTATGTTTTATATCTACATATTAAATTCTTTTTGTTTTCAGTTTGATTACAAAAATTAAATCTTTAAAGACAGTTCGTCCTAAATGTCATCCATTTCCATGATAAGAGTCGTAATATTTTTTTACAGCTTACACTTTTAAAAGTTTCAATAAATGTCACTGTTAGCTTAATGCTGTCTCATTCATACACAATTTTTTAAATAAAATTTGGATCTGTTATTCCTAAAAAAAATACAAGAATTTTTGTATTGAAAATTGAGTTTTCTTTAAATTCTCAATAGAAAACTACAATTTCATAGTAAATGACCTAATATTCAATGTACAGACACGACTATTTTACTAATTTATTATCAGTATTCAACAATATATGTTCCAAATTCTGCATTTTATGTTATTTTATTCTTTTTATTTTTTAGTTTTTCCTGTAGAGTTATGTATTCTAAGGTGTATAAATAAGTGTCTAACATTGACAATGTAACCTAAAAAAAAAATACGTGCTGTTTTAACGTTTTTGTGATTTAATGTAATTATTTTTTAACTGTATTCCAACTTATTATACACCGATGTTTGGCTTAGACTGAAAATCGGTTGCTATTAATCTGCATGCGTCTTTGACCACTTTGTTTTCGCCTAAATACTTCAAAATTTAACAGATTTATTTTAAATAAAAATCTATTCTATATATTCAGAAAGCTTTTTTTTATCTTACTTCATTGCAAGTCTGGTGTGTAGGTATTGTTCGAATCAGCATAAATCTCGTACATCTCAGCCGCAGCTTGGCAAGGATCTAGTTTGGTACTGCCAACTTCGCAGAACCGGTTAACTAACTGAGGAATTACATTTTGTAAGATTTACAAAAATGCTGCCATCTTTCTTGAACTTATTCAGCGCTAAGCGTAATTGGCATAGATTAAATTATGTTAAGGTGTGTTAATTCGAAAACCATTTCGAGATTTAGGTTTAATAAGCCGTATTTTCGAAGTTTTGGTCTAAAAAACCTCATGATGATGAATATTTTTACGTAAAGGCTGCAACTTCCATTTGCCCTCGTGTGACGTCACTTGAGTATGGCTGCTTAGAAATGTGTCCTTTGCTATCAAGATAAATTTGTAATAATTTGCCTCAGACTAATTTGACAGCTAGATGACAGATGAGTAGACAGACAGAGACAGACCACCTTTTATAAGCAATCACGCATCACAATCAGTATAATGTCTAAAATTCTCAAGTGACAAGGTCATCGGACAATTGTTTAAAACATAATAAAAATAATGTTAATTTATATACCATAATAATGAAAACTATGTCCCAAAACGGCGTATATTCTCTGAAAAAAAAAATCTTTTAAAAATTAAGCTATGGGAATTGTTTTTGGGATATTTTTATTTGCACATCAAAAATTATATTTTGCACACTAAATTTGCCATCAGAAATCCTTCAGCGCAGAAGAAAGCCGGTAGGTTAGGTTAGAAGGCTAACCTTCGTGGTTATTTTTTTATGACAATCCAGAAATCCTGTAAGACCACAATTAAGTAGTATTTTAGTGTCAAAGTTAGTATTTTATTGATGTGCAGTAAGTATTTTTGATAGAACACTGTAGTTTTTAGTATTTTCTGTTGTGCGTTTAAATACATGCCTTTGATTTTTGGGTTCCGTACCCAGAGGTTAAAAAAATAATCCTTTTTTTATTGTACTAGCTTTTAGCGGCTTCACTCGTGTAGTCCTAACTAATCTGTCAGTATTTACTTACATATATTGGGATTTTGGGATTATGGTCGGGACAAATAAATATTACGTTACGAATCGATTTTTTTTATTTATTGTTAAAATTAAAGTAATTACAACAAAATACTTTTTTGCCCGCCGATCGTTGTTATTTGTTATTTGTCGGGACAATTTGTATTTTGTCGGGACTCTGGACATCATACGAAATGTCGGGACAATCCCGACGAATCCCGACCGTCTGGCAATCCTACTGCTAACCCTAAGGTCGTGGGTTCAATCCCCGCGGTGCACAGTAATTTTTGTTCGGTCTGCGTTCTTAGGAAGGCACGCTGTTGGTCCATCTGTGCTCGAAGTACGGCGATAGGGCTCACCACCCATCACGTTTGGGACGTAATAATCGTCCGTGAAAAGCGGGTGTACGAAGTGTGGACTGTGACTTGCATTTCACAGTTCACACTTGGGTACACCTCTGACACCCCCTCGATATTGTATGTGTACTATTATACAAGGTGACTTTTTGATCATCGTCCAAATTCATACTGGAGGCTTGATAAGTGATCAGTATCTTGGATCAGTAACAATTTTTGTGAAATTCGTAAATTTAAATTTTGCCTTCCCATAGAAATTCAGTTCCAGTCAATACATGCCTTTGTTTTTTGGGTTCCGTACCCAGAGGTTAAAAAAATAATCCTTTTTTTATTGTACTAGCTTTTAGCGGCTTCACTCGTGTAGTCCTAACTAATCTGTCAGTATTTACTTACATATATTGGGATTTTGGGATTATGGTCGGGACAAATAAATATTACGTTACGAATCAATTTTTTTTATTTATTGTTAAAATTAAAGTAATTACAACAAAATACTTTTTTGCCCGCCGATCGTTGTTATTTGTTATTTGTCGGGACAATTTGTATTTTGTCGGGACTCTGGACATCATACGAAATGTCGGGACAATCCCGACGAATCCCGACCGTCTGGCAATCCTACTGCTAACCCTAAGGTCGTGGGTTCAATCCCCGCGGTGCACAGTAATTTTTGTTCGGTCTGCGTTCTTAGGAAGGCACGCTGTTGGTCCATCTGTGCTCGAAGTACGGCGATAGGGCTCACCACCCATCACGTTTGGGACGTAATAATCGTCCGTGAAAAGCGGGTGTACGAAGTGTGGACTGTGACTTGCATTTCACAGTTCACACTTGGGTACACCTCTGACACCCCCTCGATATTGTATGTGTACTATTATACAAGGTGACTTTTTGATCATCGTCCAAATTCATACTGGAGGCTTGATAAGTGATCAGTATCTTGGATCAGTAACAATTTTTGTGAAATTCGTAAATTTAAATTTTGCCTTCCCATAGAAATTCAGTTCCAGTCCCGAGTGAATCACTATGGGGAGTCGAAATTTCATTTTACGAATTTCACCAAAATTGTTATTGATCCAAGATACTGATCACTTACCAAGCCACAGGTATGAATTTGGACGATGATCAAAAAGTCACCTCGTATATAAGATTAGAAAATATTACCGTGTATGTTTGTAAAACAATACTTGTTTGTATTTAAGCCTGAGGGGGAAACTATAGATTGCATCTGCGTCCGTTTCTGCGTCTACGCAGATTTATCAGCGCTTCCGCTCCATTGGCGATGAATGATATCACAACGCACTTCATTGGCTGTTCTCCCGTGCCCTCGCTTCTAATTGGTCCCAATAATTGGCGCGAAGAATCGTGATACGTGACTAACAGCGACGCCCGCGCACGTCGGATGTACGGGAAAATTAATTTCGTTGCTATCACCGGCGAGGCTTGCTATTATATTGAGCAATATTTATTATCTTTTTAATATGTAATTACAGGTTTTTGTATCGATACCAATAGTAATTTAAGTATTACAAGCAATATTTTATTATTTATTTATAAATTATATTACCAAAGTATTATCATTTTAAGAATAGGTACTTTAATTTTAAATTTTATTTACGCCTGTAATTGCGTTATTTTGGATCAATCGCATCGCCATGACATATATCCACCAGTGGGTGTCAGAAGTGTTCCGAGTGTGGAGTGTCACTGGAACAGTCAACAGTCAACACTCATAAAAAACACTCTCTTTTCATCGACGATTTTAACCTCCCAACCTGATAGGGAGAGCTTAGCCACACTCCTGGCAATATCAATAGAATAAAAGAACCGGTCCAGTGCGAGTCAGACTAACGTACCTAGGGTTCCGTAATTCGATAGTTTTGAGAATTTTGTCATTTTGTTTTCGTGAATTTCTTTAGGGAATCATTGAGTTAGAGCCCGCGGCCGCGATAAACCGTGGGCAGTGGAGATCAGAGAGTCAACCGTCGCTTGAGCAGATAAAGTCCAATTTGACATAACACTGTACAACCACGCTAAGTAGAGGTTTTACAAGGAGGAATTGTATTCACAAGTTTTAGTTTAAAAAAAAAAACTAAACGTTTTAGGAAAAATCTGTTCATTCAGAGTGTAATAAAGTTTATACAGGTTTTAATACATAATTAATGTGTATGGAATTTTGCTCAAGTAATCTTAAACCTCGACATTACAACTTTTTTTAAGAGCAAACTTTGTTGTTTTTTTTATCATTACTGGAATGATTTCAGATGATTCTCTTTCGCTAAGTGTGTGCATTATATTCTAGGCAGAAATACTTTCTTTTTTCTAGATTCTTCAAACCACGAAGAATAAATTAGGGAACTTTGATGTTTTTGCGGGGACTATCCTCAATAATAGCCACTATATTTTTCCTGTAATCTTTACGTAAGCACATATTACCATGATATTTTTTTATATTTTTTGGGCCACTAGTTTTAGAGATAAGTGGCATACATTTTTTTTGTGGTTTTTCGAAGATTTTTTTGAAAAAGGTGCAAATAAATATAGCCAATCTATATATTTTTACAATCAGCTTTTAATACCTACAATTTGATACCTATATTGTATTTTTATAAAATATTTTTTTATTTATTTTACATTTTTTCATTATTTTAAATCGAGATAGTTTTCCTGTCATTAGTTAATCGACATTTTTTTCATATTTTTCGGTTAACCAGTTTCAGAGATAAGGGGTTTAATTATTTGTGGTTTTTCAAAGATTTCTCAAAATTAGTACCAGTAAATACAGTTAAGGTACATATTTTTACAATTTGCTCTTTAATATCTACAATTTGATATCCATATTGTATTTTTAGGATATTTTATTTATTAATTATTGTTTTATCTTTTGTATTGGAGATATTTTGAACAATTTCAAAAATTTTCACATGTGTTTTTACATCGTGTTATGTGAGCAAACTAATGCTATTTTTGTGCCAAATTTCAAATCTTTATCTTTAACGGTGCTAAAGTTATGTGGCTGTGACATACGGACGTGGACGGACGGACAGACAACGGAGTCTTACCATAACTACGGAACCCTAAAAATACTCTCCTATATTTTAATTCTTGTATGTACACATATTTTCTATGTCATACATTGTACATTAATTATACATATTTAAATTAAATGGTCTTTATTATAATAGGTTTCAAGTAATACACCCTGTATGTTTCCAAAACGTAACAGTATACTAGTACTGGGGCAGCCGTTACTATATTACGTATATACGGGGTGCTCTGAAATTCAAACTATTCCTTGAAAGGAGTTATCCTAGAGATCATTTTCAACAAATAATGCCTATCAACTAGGGGTCGAAAATGTTTTTTTTTTTTCAAGTAAAACACGTCGATATTGCGCAATATCGACTTGTTTTACATTGTGGTCTTCTTTCCACATAAGACCATTTATTTCTAAGATTATGGGAATTCAGCGCATGTTTTTTTTTTATAAATGATTACTCATTTATCATTAATCAGAAAAATTACAAATAAGTGCCGAGAGAGAAATCATTATTTTTGAATAATTAGTTTTTCGTTACCAGTCTGAAAGTTTGAAAAATATCTTAAAAACCTTCGTAACTCGGAGACCATTTATTTTCGACCAATAGTTGATAGGGCTTTATCTCTAGTATAACTCATTTCAGGGAATAGGTCGAATTTCAGAGCACCCTGTGTATATACACATAAAGGCAAAAAAATCGTACAAAAGTGGTATACCGTAGCAGCGCATTGCTTTGTGGGCTGTGACGTAAGTACTATCATATCAAGAAGTACCCTTCCATTTTACTAAATTTAAAAATGTCAACTCATCTAAATAACAGTACAGCGGTCAAAGCTACAACTAATAATACAATAGGGTGACCAACATGTGAACGCGTCGGGACTCGGGACCAGGCTAAGTGTAGTTCGGGCGGCAGCCACCGCTTGGCGCGGCGCCAGCGTCGCTGACGGATTTATGTCCGACACGCTACTATGACTTACAGCGCTATTATCGGCCCCGGACCGTCTCGTCTCAGTACTGAGGTGGAATGGCTGTGTTAACGCACCTTTGGATTAGGGCTTGTTTATTTTTATTCCTTTGCTTGGGCAGGGTCAGGAATATTTTGCAAAACAGAGCTCGAAAAACGAAAATTACTTAAGTTCAACTGTCGCTTACAATGTGTTCTGAATTTGGAAAGGAAACTAATTAATACATCGATTACATAGTGTACGTATAAAAACCAACAAATCAAAAGTGAATAAAACCCTTACCAATCACAAACAAACGAATCCTTAAACCACTTAGTTTTTTTTTTAAAGATAACTATTAATTACAAACAAAGAATAAAAATGGAAATATTAGACAAATGAGTACAATAACGAAACATCTCTTAAACATAATTATTTCTCAGTAAGGAACTTCTCGATCGTCGCAAGGCGCTAACTTCGGCCCTGGCGAGCTGCCAGTGACGGATTTATAGCCGCTAGTAGCACCATGAGCTTGTGGATGCACTTAACTTGGGACTTTGTGATTATTTTATTTTGATAAATTCAAATTCAAATAGTTTATTTTGCAAAGCAGGTATAGATATATACACTTTTTACACATCAAATTTAATCTAATAAAGAAAATATATGTAATAAAATAATAAATGTACATGAACTAAATTAAAGGTTTATTCAATTTATGTAGCAATATATTTACGATTAAAATGATAGGTAAAATATATATTATACAAGGTAAAATCCAATCAGCCGCCCGAACCCATACCGGAGACCCGGCCTGGGACCAGGAACAAGGTTCAATGATCACCAACCGAGCCCGATATTGCAATTCGCATAGATTAAATTATGTTAAGGTGTGTTAATTCGAAAACCATTTCGAGATTTAGGTTTAATAAGCCGTATTTTAGAACTTGTGGTCTAAAAATCCTCATGATTTTTACGAAAAAGCTGCAATTTCCATTAGTTTCATATGACGTCACTGGCTGTTTAAAAATGTGTCCTTTGCTATCAAGATAAATTTATAATAATTTGTATTCGACTGATTTGACAGCTGGATGACAGATGAGTAGACAGACAGAGACAGACCCCTTTTTCTTTATAAGCAATCACACATTACAATCAGTATAATGTCTAAAATTGTCAATTGACGTCATATCCGATAATTCTTTAAAAAATCATCAATAAATAATAGTTGATTTATATACCTAAATAATGAAAACTATGTCTTAAAATTACGTATATTCTGCGAAAAACAATTTAAAAAAAATCTTTTAGAAATTAAGCTATGGGAATTGATTTACCTATGATCCCTCAAAAAATTTGCTAAAAAGCACAAAAATCTTTTCATTAAAAATATATTATATCTACCAATATGCATAACCTGAATCCCTATATATGATGATAAGCCATATGATTAATCGACTGAACGCTTAGTGATTGATAACCAATACAATTTTCATTGTTTTGGTAACCAATAGGATTGGAGCCACGATCTGGTCCGCGATATATAGGTTTAGCGATTATGAGAATTAAGAGGGATAGTGACAAAAAGATGCATGAAAAAATTAAATGTCAAACAATGAGCTACTTAAGTAATTAATTAACAACGACTAGATGTTTGGTAACTTTATGTGTACGTTAGAGAGGGAAATAAAATTTGAAGTAGTTTTCATAATCGACATTTAAGTGCAAAAAAATTACATACTGTATAACATATTTGAAGAAATAGACAATCTGTCAGGTGACCTTAAACTTTACTAAGTAAGTTTATTTTGAAACTTACCACAGTTTCTGAGATAAGTTGATACTAGAGAATACTTTTTTCATGTTTTAGTGGAGTCAGTATGTAATCTCTTTAAATTAAAAATGTAAAACATGCCAGTGAAGATATAACTACATATATACTTATTTATATACATATATATATCTAACGTTATAGTCACCCTACCTACATGCACTCACGCATGCAGAGGAAAACACAATGGATGGTGTTTTCAACTTTTCAAGTCCGAATTAGGTCGTTGAGAATTTTTACAGTAACTAGAAAATAGCCACTGGAAATATTTTTGAAAGCTGACTTTAAAAGAAAACATTTTACAAAGATATAAGAGAGGTAAAATAAGATTTATTATAATAGAAAAAAAAAATGTCAGTATGTAGATAGATAGATAGATAGATAGATAACTTTTTTATTCCATTTCCGCAGCATTACACGACAAAGAAAACAAAAAATACACATTTTACAATTAAACAATTAAAAAAGAGAAAAAAAAACACAACTAAAACTAATAAATAATGTAAGTGCTGTGGTAGTGGAAAAGGTCCTCAACTCAGCATAATGCAGAGGCAAGCCACTGCGCTGATTTTCAGTTGAGGCCCGTTTCCAAAACCGACCTTATGTAATACACAAAATAAGCTGAACAATTACTAAGAGCCGGTGGCAATATTAAAGTTAAATGTCGTACATTGTTTTAGTTCTGCGGAAAAACGGAAAGGCGAAAAGGTAGTTGAAATGAAACAAGATTAACAAAAATAAAAAATACAGATTGTCTAAATATTTGTTATTATAATTAATTATAACATATACCTACCTATTATTATATCAACTTTCACACAAATAAAAACAATCTTATTCATCCCCTAAACTGACAAGACTTCCTAAACAAAACCTGCGCAAAAAATAATTAACCCTCAAAAACTATCGCAAAAATCCAACCCTTAATTGCGAACCCATCAATTACGAGTAAACAGAGAGCGTCCGAAACGTCGCGTCAAACTTGAAGCCTGCAGCGGGGGCACCCCCCAACCCCACCCGTTCCCTCCCAACGCCCTGCGGTGCAATTTTTTTTCAGGAGGGGCCTTCTGTACCCCCGTAGCAGACGGTTTGGTGACGGTTGCACCTCTATAGTGCGGATGGTTTAAATTGGCCGTTGGACAGTACTTTTATGTTAATATTGTAAAACTACAGCTTCTAACTGCTATTTTATGAAGTAGACTGTGGGAGACAAAAGATAGTTAGTAAAAAATTCTCATTTTTCGCGTCCTTCCTGTATTACAAAAAAACCGAGTAAACTCGAATTTCATCCGAGCAATGAGGGAGTTAGATCGTGTTTCTGTGAATTCCAGTAATATTGAGAACATCGCTATAATTTTCCCGTTTTATTTACATCGCATGTTTTAGAAACAAAAGTTGAAAACAGTCTTCACGGTCATTTAGTCAAATTACCCAATACACAATAAAAATCAAATGAAAATAGCATTTAAATTCGTAAGTTAATGCCCTTAATATCCCTTCTGCTGGGTTAGTTAAATGGCTGTGACAGACAGACAGACAGACGAACGGTCACACACACAAGACATACAACAAGTTTCTTTTTTCTCATTTTGAGTGTGGAAAAGACGCAGCTAAAATTCATAGCATGTTGCAGCCATATTCAAAATATATAGAAGAATGAATGCATTTTAATTATTATTATTTCGGTATTTTAGAATATTGTTAGTACACAAAAATTTGTGCGACACGACTGTTCTTTTGCGTATGATTCCAAGTTTACAATTTATTTGAAATTTGACTTTTACGGTACATAAATATTACACCTTATATCACGAAAGATAAAAGTTTGTAAAATTTTTCTTAAGGGGATAACGTTTTAAGTGAACTTAATAGTTCTAGACATTACTAATAAAAGACATATTGACCACGTATTAGTCGCTATCTGTGTCACTGATTAGTCTGTGACCTAAGCCTTTGACACTGATTAGAATCAACGAGATAAAAAATCCCATTTCATTATACCAGTTGACCAAGAAAAATATTTATCGGCCAATCCAAACAGCGCCGACTACATCCGAGTCCATTTTGACGTGGCGGGTATTTTTTCCGTGTTTTCGTTTATTTCGCGAGCGGCACACATGCGCTGATCATACGCGCCTTATCGATCACGCTGTTTCAACGTCATTGGATTCATATGCAAATAATGAGGGTGCACACTTGAGAGCCGGATGGGGAATGCACCAGCGCGTAGTGCGGTGAGTAAAATGAGATAGGGAGGCTTTAAATTGATATTACAAAAGCATGCCAGGTGTATTTTTTATTTGCTAGCAAAAAGCGTTTTGTTTGACACTTTAAACGTATTTTTAACAATTTTATTTTTAAAGGAACATCAGGCTTATATGTAGTTGTTGAGTAAATGCGCAGTATACGAGTAAAACAAACGAATCGGCTACTGGTTTTTGATGAAACCAATATTTCCCAGCAGAATTGAACGACAAATGTTTTCACAAATGTACATTCACGCCTGTCTCCCAGAATGATAGGCTGAAACCACAGATTTCCGTCTGCTACGATCATGACACACCACTTTCGCACATTTCCAGGGTTCCGTACCTGAATACTTGACGGACGTATTGAGTTGGTAATTTTTATTCAAATAACTTAAGTCTATTAACTTATTAGAATGGTACGGAACTCTCAGGGAGCGGGTCCTACTCGCACTTGACCGTTTTTTTTATATTCACGTCATAAACGTACTGCACAATTTTGAAACTTCAAAAATCTTATTATGTTACGTTTAACATTATAAAAGACGTTGACCTTAAAAAATATATACAAGGTGAATTTGTGAACATCGTCCAAATTAATACTTGAGCCTTGGTAAGTGATCAGTATCATGAACCAATAACGATTTTTGTAAATTTCATAACATGAAATTTCGACTCCTCATAGTGATTCACCCAGGACTGCGAGTGAATTACTATGGGAAGTCGAAATTTCATAATACGAAATTCACAATTATTGATATCGATTTATGATGCTGATCACTTACCAAGCTTCCAGTATGAATTTGGACGATGATCTTGTATACAGGATGTTTGGGACTTTAACTCTTTTAAAAAGATAATACCGTGAGTGTGAGTATACAACAACTAAATTGTACCGTTCGTTACCTGCTTCGTAGCGAGCTGGTAGCGTGTCACTCACATAAACCCGACGGGTTTCAGAGGGACGGCTTAATTATTTAAGATTCTTTTTTGCTGTAATCTTGATAAACAAATTTAAAAAAAAAAACAAAAATGTCGATGTTATTTTCAGGGATGATGAAGGAACTGATTTTGAACATTTTTAATTGAATTTACTATTTTGCAAAGTTTTGTAGTTCCCGAGATATAGGCATTTTTCAGTTTTGTCCACTTAAAATTACAATAAAACACTATTTATAGCTAAAAATCTTATTTTTATTTTAAATTATTTCTTAATATTTTTCTATTGAACAAAAAAAATTGTTAAATGTGTTTAAAAAGAAGTGAAAATAAAACATAAAACTAAATACGGTACGAAGAAGTATAATTAATTTGTTAATTAAATTTGAGTAAAAACCGAAATAATAATTTTTAACCATAAAAAGTGTTTTATAATTTTTTTAATGCAGTTACCTAACTTTAGAAAGACAAAACTGAAAAACTTCTATACCTCAAAAACTAAAAAACTTTGCACAATACATAGTAAATTCAGTCAGAAATGTTCAAAATCACTTGCTTTATCATCTTTCAAAATATTCCAAACATCCTGTATAGTAAGTATACTTTTGTATTTACTAGTGTCTAATTAACTAACGACAACGTGCAAAATTAAACTGATGACGTCAATAAAAAAATGAGTCTTTATGACGCACTTACCCCCAACGCACGGGGTATAAATATCTGTGCAGTGCAAACACCTAACCAAGCCTTCCCTATCGAAAATTCGAAATAGATGTTTATCGTATGAAACAGTTTATAACTTTGCATTTGATGGGTACCCGTACGCATTTATGTATATAGTATGAATGAATGAATGAATGAATGAATTGACACTTTATTGTACACAAAAGACATATAAAAGAAAACAGAGTATTGTAAACATAATTTTGTACAAAGGCGGACTTATCACTTAAAGCGATTTATTCCAGCCAACCTTTAAGTATTATTGTAACTATGACAGAAATAAATTTCTATATTTGAACACTTGGCGATTTATCCATCGCAAGGAGATATAAATTAACATTATATCATTGCAGTATGGAAACGCAGAAAGAAAAGTAAATCTGGATGTGAGGAGCTCTGAACCGGTTTTTTTTTTTTCTATACTGCAATGATTTTAATATGATTATGATTATAATATGTTATTGTAACATTATGCTCGCTCAAACGCTTCTTCTTCAGGCGATTACCGTCGCCAAATTAGCAGCTCGATGTTTGTCTGTATGAATATCGACGGAAACGACATTGAAATAAGTTCAAATCAGTGCACAATGCGTGGTGGCTGTTACGACGCTCGCTGCGTCCTTGAAAGGGCAAAATAGGAGAAAATAATACTTTTCACATGGGCGTCACTGTTCCATAGAATAATTCTATGTTATATTTATAGCTATCAAGTTTATCTATTTATCAAAGCATAAATGAATTAAATCACCTAAGCTGCTTAGGAGCAGTAGGAAATTCAAGCTAAAAAAACACCATTCAGTTGAAACAATTTTTCATATAGAAGATTTGGTGGTACGAAAAAGAAAAATGTTCCATATGTCGTCCTAGAGTTGATAATCCATAATACATTTTTTTCAATATTTTTGGTTTGGCCATAAAAGAGGAGTAGGCTTTAGAAAGTACCCATTTGGCGATATTAAGGGCCTTCACATTATCGACTATGGTGATGTTTGTATTCTTGATGTCAACAAGGAGTTGTCAAGGTGATATATCGTCCATGTAAAGGTCCCCGTTACTCCACTCCAGGTGGAAAGACCTGCAGAGCGAAAAGGACGGACTTGGAGAAAATTGTCAAAAAGTCGGCTTTAAATTAATACAAAATTAACTAAAATAGCTATGAAAATTTCCATAACCAGTAATTTAGGTATTGTTAAAACCAATCTAAATAAATACTTTTGAAGTCTGTACACTCGTACACCAACATCTCACCAACGATTATATACGTCCCAGCATGACGGGTGGAAGCCCTACCCACCTATAGTCTTCCTCTGGACATCCGACAATCTCCCACCATCTCTACCTTTAAAACCAGAGTCTATCAACACTATCTACGGCTACAGAATCAGTCACCACGCCTGTAATAATTTTCACTTTGTCCCCTGAGTCATCCTTCTCGTAACTACCGATATATTGTTGTATATTTATTTATGTACAGTATATACACTAATATGTATATTATATGTATGTATATTTTTGTATTTATATATTTTTATGTAGATATTAAAGCCGATTCTGAAGGCTTTAATTTTAGTTTTAGTACTGTCAAAACTTAAAATTTTCCAAAGTAATTTAGTTTCTCTGCTTAATAATTTTAAGGACTATTTTGCAATGAAGAAAATTTAGTTTTGACAGCACTAAAACTAAAATTAAAGCCTTCAGAATCGGCTTTATTATATGTTATATTATTATGCAGATATTATTAAAAGATAATATTTATTAATTAATTAATTAATTACTTATTTGGCACTACCCTTGTAATCTCCACATCACTAAAGGTTAACTGGTAGAGAATGCTAATTAGCATTAAGTTCGCCTTTGTGCATTGTATACTTATTTTGCGCAATAAAGAATTTACATACATACATACATACATACTACTACGTACCGCTTCAATTATCACCACTCCGGTCTAGTAGTTTGCGAGTACTCTAATCGTGGGTTCAAATCCTGTCGGGACAAATTTGTGTTCGGTCAACGTGCTTCGGAAGACACGTCAAGCTGTGGGTCCAATAGACAGGCAAGTAATCCTTCCACGAAACAACATTCGTTAGAACAAGTGACCCATGATTCTGTCCAACAAATTAGCAATTAATGAATGCAGTAAAGGGACGAGGGGAGGGTGCGACTCCCAGGGGGGGGGCTGGCAATTTTTTGTTACTATATAGGTAGCCTGGACCGGACTGATAGGGTGTGACTGCGTTGTGTCCTAGGGATACGTCTGGAGATAAAAGAGTGATGTTTGGTCAGTTCTAAAAGCAGGGATTGCGACGAGCTCCACCTTCTCTTCACTGGACCAGTTTTGTGTCAGCATGCCGAAGCTGTTCGGCTCTACTTCAAGAAGCTGTAATGGGATGGCTGACTGACTGGGGGAAGTGCACAACACTCACGATCGCGGATAATCAGTGCAGGTTTCATCGCTCCCTCCACGAATTGGTCAGTTCTGTAATCTTCAGCATGAATGTGTGTATCTTCACCAAGGTAGAGGCTAATTCTTAGGGTTCCGTACCCAAAAGGTAACCAACGGGACCCTATTACTAAGACTCCGCTGTCCGTATGTCTGTCCGTCTGTCGTCAGGCTGTATCCCATGAACCGTGACAGTTAGACAGTTGAAATGTTCACAGATGATGTATTTCTGTTGCCGCTATTACAATAAATACTAAAAAACAGAATAAAATAAATATTTAAGGGGGCTCTCATACAACAGACATGTTTTTTTTGCCGTTTTTATAGATGGTACGGAAACCTTCGTGCGCGAGTCCGACTCGCACTTTGCCGGTGTTTTTATATATTTTTTAATTAAAGTAAATAGATATTGACATATATAATATAAAAGTACATGACATGACAGGTCATGACATAAAAACATATCAAACCTAGACTACCTATTTTTATAATTGTCATTAATAATGATAACAGTATTTATATTTAAATTATCATATCTATCATTACCTATTTATATTAAAACAAAAAACACTTATATAAAAAATATTTAGAGTATCCTAATCGATGGATGTCGTTATAAGAAGAAAAATATGGTGGCATGTCGTCACAAGCATCTTGCGACCCCTCTGCAATGTGTAGCAGTCATTTTCAGCTTTTTTCGCATCGCGCCCGTTGCAGCGTTCGTTTTTCTCGCGGCCCCCCTCTCACCCTTCGACCGCCATTTTTTTCCATCGCAGCTGCCCCCTTACCCCCTTTTTGGGGGATGCAGGCCCCCAATAGCACCGTGCGCGGAATTTGATTAATGCAATGCTCACGATAATTATTCCCTACAATTTTTTGACATGCTACAGTTTTTCGTTCGATCAGATTTTTTTATTGATTTTGGCGTGTGCTTGGCTGGGAAAATTTAACATTGTTATAAAATTCTCGTGATTTTGATTGCAATTTTGCAAGAGGAAAGTTTGATTTACTACAGAAATGGAAAACACACGAATTGAATTGAACCTTGGTCCTGATCCTTACCAAGTCTCCGTATGAATTTAGCTATATCATGCAAAGTCACCTTACTAATTCCGTATATAATAATAATGTTTTTGTTTTTATTTAGTTTACTTTATTTGATTTCCTATATATATATATATATATTTTTGTCACCTTTTTGTTTGCATGGGATTTATGACACTGTTACCCTAAGTTTCAAGTTTACTTAGATTAGAGAACAGGGCTACTCCCTTGGTACAGCTTAGATTATATGTAGAAATAAGTAAAGTTAATAAGTTGTTAAATATAAGTAAGTTGTTAAAGATTAAATATAAAAGATATTAAAGATTAAAGATATTAATATACTAATTCCGAGAATATTTAGTTTTTCTAGATTTCATGTAACACTTTCAATTGGCCCACGTTTATTGAGCTATACGATACAAACAGACTAACATACACAAGGAACCCTAAAAATGCCACACATTTCGATACCATTAAGCCCTTTTTAAATCACAGTTTCACCACAATCACAACCCAATACAATCCATTACACTACCATCTCCTTTACTCAAATCCCATCTCTAATACCATCGCGTAAAAGCGAAACTTGGTCGACTTTTTCAAAACTAGTAGGTAAAGCTAGAAGCTACGGAACCCCCGGATATTGTCCGGAGATTGTTTTACACAGAACTTTGTGTCTGACCTCCGGAGAATGTTTTATTTTAATTTTCGCGATACCTTATTAACCTCCGAAGCAAACAGAGGGGTGTTGTAAGTTTGGCGTATGTATATGTGTGTCTACCTGTGTGTATATCTGTGGCATCGTAGCTCCCAAACGGATGAGCCGATTCTGATTTAATTTTTTTTGTTTGAAAAGTGACCTGAGGGCCTATTACGTATCTTTAGTTGCCGTTTGAACTGGGTGCGTATCATCAAAAACATAGATATACTATCGAATTCCGATTGTCTAAGGATATGTTCGCACTTGAAGTGACGACACGGTTCGTAAATAGTTCAATACACACTAAAGGCAATTTTGAAAGTTCAGTTATTATCTATGTTTCTGATGATAGGCACACAGTTGGCAACTAAAGATACATAATAGAGGGGCTGATCGAGAGTGTTTTTAGTTCCTAGTTTGTGCTCGCGGCTTCGCCCGCGTTTGTTTAGTTTGTGTAGCCCTCAAACGGATGAACCGATTTTGATTTTCTTTTGTTTGGAAGATGACTTGATTGAGATCGTTTTCAAGAGTGTTCTTAGCTACCCATGTTTGTTAGTTTTAGTGAACTGCCCGTCGCCAGGGAGCAAATTATAGCCTATAGCACTCAGGTATAATCAGCTTCCTATTTTATTAGTGAAAGAATTTTCAGAATCGGATGTGTAGTTTCAGAGACGTCCTTAGGGAACTCCCCGTCCTCTATGTCCCTAGGGTAGTGCCAAGTGTGTTGGGGGTTTTTTATTTTTATTTTTTTATTATAAGTGGGAGAACTTTACAGGGTTGCGGCAAGGGAGAAAATAAGAAAACGCATTTAGAAAGCTTCGGCATCTAACTAGGAATTGTACCTTTAACTGTATTGTAGGATTTATAGAGAAGCTTTCCAGAAAAAAAAGCGGTAAAGTGCGAGTCAGACTCGCGTACCTAGGGTTCCGTATCATGGATTTAAGATTTAATGTTGTCATTTTTTTTCATGAATTTCTCAACCGCTTTATTTTACCTGTTATCTTTACGTAAACCATGATTTTTTCATATTTTTCGGTTTTGGAGATAAGGGGGGGGCATACATTTTTTGGGGTTGTTCGAGGATTTCTCGAAATAGATGCAAGTAAATATAGCCAAACTATATTTTTTACATTCAGCTCTTTAATACCTACAATTTAATACCCATAATGTATATTTATAAAATATTTTTTATTTATTTTACTTTTATTTTATATTTCTCCTTTTTATATTTTTTATATTATTTGTGTTCAACATTTTTTTAAATCGCTATAGTTTTCCGGCACTTGGCCAGTGTCTACATTGACAATTTTTTCATATTTTTCGGTCCACCAGTTTCGGAGGTAAGGTAAGACATACATTTTATTGTAATTATTCAAATATTTCTCGAAACCAGTGCCAGTAAATATAGTAATTGTTACAATAAGCTATTTAACATCTACAATTTGAATTGCAGATATTACAGAACCCTAAAAACGATAACGGATACCGCTATTCCTATATTTCGGTATCTATGTGTCCGCCTGAGCCTTAACGCCGTAAATTTGTTACAAATGCATTCTCTTCAGGGCATGCTAGTTTATCTCACAGTGCTATTTCTTCACCGATTAGGGGGTCCAGTACACACATGATCTTGCTAAATTTCTTGTCCTTCTTCATACCAAGAGTAATCGAATGGGCGGAGTTAGGCATATATTTATAATATTATTTATTCCTTATTCCTTTATTTTTATTTTATTCAAGTTTATTTTTTTTTTATTTAAGTAAACCCAACCTTTATTATTCCCCTGCGTATTTCCCCATATTATTATTTATGACATAAAACTATTACCTACACACATAGATTATTTAATTACTTATATTAATTATTAATATTGAAACTGTCCCGTAATAAGTGTATATATTATACCTACATTACATAAATAAATATATTTCATTTCATTTCATTTCATTTCTGTCGATACAGTTTCTTTCCATCATATTTGCTCACTCGCACATTAACAACGCGGTATGTGTGTGAGCGCAAGTAGGATAGATAGACACTGTATCTCTGGCGCATGCTAGCCACGCAGCAGTTGGTAAATATAGAAATACTCAAGATATAAATTACGAAAATCCCATTGGTGTATGCTTGACCGGGTAGGATTTGAACGTGTCCCAAGATGAGAGTTCGGTGTTCTTCCGATTGCTACTATTCTTACTTCTTTTAAAAAAATGTTTAACATTCATTCATTCATTCATTTAATTCGTTTAACAATAAATATTGCACTTGAATATTAATCCTTAGAAACTAAAATACTGTGTACAAGGTTAAATTAAAAATAATGACAAAAAAATACATTAAAAAAACATGGTATAAATTAAATACAAAAATAAATATAAAGGAAAAATAAAACATAAACCCCCGGTTTCTGAAAGGCCAATCAAAGTTAACAGTAGATTAAAAAAACTTTAACCGCAAATAACGGTGAAAATAAAGCATATATGAAGTCTGAATAGTGATGAATCAATAATTAACTTAGTTAATTTTTGATTTCAATGTAAGATTCCCACTTTTTCTGGCTTAACCCGCAGATAATTATTTTTTAATCTACTGTTAACATTGATTGGCCTTTCAGAAACCGGGGGAAAGCCATTCATATGAATTTCAACAAGTTAAAACATTACAACTCGTCTACTTCGTAAAACACTGTCGTAGCTTAGTTTTGTACAAAAACGAATGCAAATAGGCGAGCTAATCTCTGAGATTTCTACCAGCAAACCCTTCCGAGTATTTCAAATGTGTACACACAAAAATGACTTGACTCATAGTAACATACAAAATGAACCATTCAGGGGGGCCGCGTATGCTACACCTGATCTATCAAGGAAGGTTTACCTTGAATACATTACACAGGGTTGTAGAATAGTGAGACCGGGGAATGAGTATCGGAATTGTCTGCATCATCAGCAGCTTCTTGGATAGACCCTCAGACTGGACCCTTCTGATTGATGGCAGATACTTTTTTATTTACAATGGGTTTAAACTAGGCCTTTAAATTGCTATGTAAATAAATTAGGGGTGTTTTTTTTGTAAATTACACGAAACACGAAAAATCATAATAAAAAAAATGCAAATAATAATAATAATTTAATAATTTTTCTTTCCTTGGGGCTCTAAACCTTGGTCGACTGTGCTTCTGCCAGGGGTGTACCGTCCCATTTTCTTTAAATTCTTTTGGCCAAGAGGGAGAGACGAGATCAAAAATTCCCAAAATATTAATAATAATAATTCCTAAATATAAAAAATGAGCTAAAATCTCGGGGAATATCTTGTACAATATGCATTTCGACTATATACCTAATCTAGGGTTTTGATTTTGAAAAACATGTTTAGACAGATTTTCCACGATAGAAATTATTAATTGAAATGAGGTCCACATCTATCAATCCGATCATACAACTTTTGACATTGCCCTTCAGTATGTCGCCAATTTGGTCAGCATATGCCCTTCTTGGGCGGTCGTCGAGCTTCACCTTGCACTGTCGTTCATCATCTCTATATAGATGGATATATAGATAGGATGGATAGATATTTGGATATATATCCAAAGTCCAAACCACCTAAGCATTTCTTATTCTATTCTAGTCGCTATTTATTTTCAGGTCTTTCATGCATACATATACTTACGCCTGTCTCCCAGAGGGGTAGGCATAGACTACAGATTTCCATCTGCTACGATCCTGACACACTCTTTTTGGCGATAAACATTTATTTTTAAACCAAAAATAAACAGTAGGTAAATAAAAACTTGTTTTTCGGTGTACTTTCAAAAGCCATAGAATAAAACCTTTTAGTGTGTTCAGTTTAGTTTACGCTACTAATACCTCCAATAGTGATCTAAGGCTTCATGGCCGAGTTGGTCTCCCGCCAACAAATCCACCGTGGATCAACCGGTTAGACCACTTTTTGTCGGATTCCACCCTCGTCGCCCTGACTACATCTTGAGGTCCTTCAGACCTCGCCCTTTGATCCGAGCTTAATCACCTATACATAGAGCTGAAAATTGATCGGCAATTCCAAGGCTTGACAGTCGTCACGACCCATGTGCAAGGATAAATCTAATAATGATCGATAATTTTTCTAATTTGGATTTTAAAGGTCGCAGAATAGAGTGGAGATTTAAATGGGAGTGGATAAGATGAATAATACCTTTGATTTTTATCAAACGTTTGACCTATCATGTCCAACGCCCTGGGAATGTTCGGAAGGCGGTTAAATTCTTAATATTTTGGGGAGACGGTAATTTAATTATTAAACGCGTAACAGAAAGGTTAGAAGAGAAGAAGAGATTATTCAGTCAATGGTATAGAACAACTTTTACTATGGAGCCAACCCTGAAATCTCGTGAAAATAATCTGCCCTTCCATACATTTCGGCCGAGCGGCATTGCATTTTTCTATGAAACAGTAAATTATATTCGATATACAGGTTTTGTTCCATAGTAAAAGTTGTTCTATACCATTGACTGAATAAGCTCTTCAAATATGGTTATGGTTACACCTTTCTGTTATACGTTGTATAGGCAAGTCATATAAATATTTTTTTTGGTTATTTCTTATTTCTATTAAAACAATATATGGGTTATTTGTTATCGGTTACTGGCAAAAAGTGGCGCCTAAGAGTGTTTTAGCAGCCGGATGGTGAAAAAGCCGCTTTTTAGGTTTCCGTAGTACCTAAAAGGTACAAAAGGAACCTTTATGGTGAGACTCCGTTGTCCGTCCGTCCATCCGTATGTCACAGCCTCATAACTTTAGCACCGTTAAAGATAAAGACATTAAATTTGGCACAAAAATAGCATCAATTTGTCCACATACCAAGGTGTAAAAAAAATAAAAAATTTGAAATTGTTCAAAATATTTCCAAAACAAAAGTGAGAAAAATAAAAAATATTATCCTAAAAACACAGTATGTGTATCAAATTGTAGATATTAAAAAGCTGATTGTAAAAATATATACTTTTACTATATTTACTGGAACTGGTTTCGAGGAACCTTTAAAAAAACACAGAAATAAAATAAGTATGTCTTCCCCCTTATCTCCGAAACTGGTTAATTTAAAAATATGAAAACAATGTCGGTTACAGATCATAACTGGCCAATTACAGGAAAAGAATAGCGATTTAAAAAAAAGTTGAGCACATGAGAAATATAAACAAAAAGTAAAATAGATAAAAATAAATTATAAAAATACAATATGGATATCAAATTGTATATAGGTATTAAAAAGCTGATTGTAAAAGCTATATTATTTAGCTATATTTAATTGCATCTGTTTCGAGAAACCTTTGAAAAACCATGAAAAATGTATGTCCCCCCCTTGTCTCCAAAACTGGTAGACCGAAAAATATGAAAAAAGTCATGGTAATATGTGTTTTATGACATAGAACCCTACGTACGCGAGTCTGACTCGCCCTTGGCCGGTTTTTTTTTCTTTATGGGGAAGTCAAAAGAACGATAGGGTCATTGAACTTTATATTAAAAAGAATATTAACTACACATACATACGTATATATGTATTGTAATTCGTGTCGGCTCGTTTAAGTACTTCTTAATTTTGTACGATTTCATTCAGTAAGCACATAAACTCTTTGGTTTCCGAACTGTTTATTGATGTGTCGATATTAAAGTCATCACAAACAACAACTTTGCGCGGCCACCCCCCTCTAATGCCATATAATTGCTTTAGGTGTTTGTGACGTCCCGATGGCTTTGATCTCAATGAAACTTTGCACAAATCTTTATACAAGGTGACTTTTTGATCATCGTCCAAATTCATACTGGAGGCTTGATAAATGATCAGTATCTTGGATCAGTAACAATTTTTGTGAATTTCGTATAATGAAATTTCGGCTTCCCATATAAATTCAGTTCCAGTCCCGAGTGAATCACTATGGGGAGTCGAAATTTCATTTTACGAATTTCACCAAAATTTTTATTGATGCATGATACTGATCACTTACCGAGCCCCCAGTATGAATTTGGACGATGATCAAAAAGTCACCTTGTATATTTGTTTCCCTCACCCCCCACTCCAACCCATCTTTCATCAAGAGGTGCAAGATGGCGAGATTCAAAAAGCGCCGAATTTGTGAAATGGTTTCAGGTAAAAACTGTTTTCCATGAAACGGTAACTGTTTATACATAGCAAAGTGTATAAACTTAGTCATCTTTACATGAACGACGCCTGTATTTCTCTTTTTTTTATTTCCAGTATAGATAAAATTATACAAACTTGTTGAACTTTGCGTAAAAACGAGGCAATATTCACGATATCCTGACAGTTATTATGATGTGTTTCATCAAGTTTTGCTTTGTGGGCTCTATAGGGGCGTAGTTAGATGTCGCTAGATAATACTTATGAAAAAAAATATGAAGAAAATATCCTTGTCTTCACAATCAGTTTTTATCTTTTGTATGATTCTTGAGAATAATCCAGGTGTAAAGGGGCCTCATACGCTGGAGAAGTGCTTTCTATGGATACTTTATAATATTTACATTATTTATGACATGTAGTCAGTGAAAATTACGAAAATCACGTCGGCAAACATAATACCTTTGCTTGGTAAGAGATAAAATCATATAGGAAAAGTATGTAATCCCATTGACTGGCAAGTGATTGAAGAATTTTTGCCATCACATAATATTTGAATTAAAAATGAGGAGCTTTCCAGGCCACATTACTCAAATATCTCATAGATGGCGCTGACAAACCCCTTCACATTAGACTGCATTAGTTTGATATCCTTTGCTCGTTTAGAGCAATAAGTTTTTTTTTAAGAAAACTAGTCATGGTGTTAAATAGTTCTGTTTATTTCGTTTTCGTGATCGTATTTCTTTCTGACTTTTTTCTGCTATAAATTGAACTGCATGACTTTGGACTCTGACTACCCCTACATATATGAAATCCTGGCTACGACATCTGGACACCGATTCTACTGCGCATGGAGAAACTGGCTGTGACAACTTCTTGGACTATTAAAAATTAAAAACACTATAATGATTGGAAGATGTGTTGTATATAGTATATAAGTCTCGATATCCAAACAGTCCTAGCCAGGTCTTCAATGTGCAGTACAATTGGTATCCAAATGACGTAGCCAGGTCTTCATATGCAGAGTTAACACGTTCACTGCATAGCCAAATTTATGATACCTATTACTGCTGCATCACGAGGTCTAAAAGAACTCGTTATTGTCTTCTCCTAATGACGGGACGAGATTCTTTAGGTGTCGTACGGACTGTCACCTTAAAATCGAAATATTTTTATGAAAAAAGCTCAAAATGAGTTTTTTTTGTATGTATCGGTAGATAATACATATGTAATTATGTATGTAAGCTCGCCCGAAGAAAAAGGAAAAAAATAGCAAAAAGAAGTGCAAAAACAAAATTACGAGACCTTTACGATTCCGTAATGCACTGAAAGTAAAAAAATACGAAACGTTTTAGATCGCGTAACGCACATGTTTCTAAATATCGATAAAAACAATAGTGATGGTATATTGAAAGAAAAATGCATTGTCGAGAAGGAATAAACGGATCATTTATTTTTGGTACACATACAGATCAATGTGAAACAAATCAATGTTTTTCGTTAAAACACGTTAGGCACAAACTTTTATTGCTGGTTTTAGTTTACTATTTTGGTGCTGGAAATACGATTTGCTCTAAAATTTTGATATTTTTAGCCCGTGAATCTAGATAATCTTGTACTATATTAGCTGTACGAGATGACAATAATGCTGAATCATTGGAAATGTTGCTGCTGGTACTAAATAAGTGAGGGTAGTTTGATAATGATTGCAATTATTCGGCATATCATTATCATCACAATTAGAAAATGATAATTCTAAAATTCTACGTGACCTTTTCCGGTCATTTTTTCCATGATAGCAAGCAAAAGCAGTTGCACTCTTCAAAGTTGACACAACACTAATTGATTTATGAACAGGCTTCGTACGAGATTTTTACGAGATCCAATGAGTCTCGTGTCGCACTAAATGAAAATTTTTACTATCTGGTCGCTACGAGGCCTATAAGATCTCGTACGTTTTCATTGATGAAAATATTACATTTACAGTACTTAGAAATGGTGGGATAAGGCATCTCACTCTCACATAAAATTAACCTAAAGAAAATTCACTAGCCCGAACGGGATAGACATACAATTACACTTCCGTAATGAATCGAAAACTCCTACGAGAACCATTTGATCTCCTAACGCACTAGCCGTGTTAATCAGACTTCAAAGTCACGCAGTTCAATAAAAAATGTCACGCGCGATAAACAGTTTTTCTCCACCCGAGCAACGGGCATCATACTCACGCCATCTTTGAGATTTTTAAGGAATGTGGCTTGGAAAGTTCCTCATTTCACACAATTATTTTGTAAATAAATAAATTACTACGATAATGAATATTAGACATAATAAAATAAAATCTGCAATAATCAAAGTCTTGTGGCATATAACACCCACTGTCGAATGTGTATTGTAGAATCAGCTGTTTTACAAAACCGCTAGTTGTTTTACAAAATAGCTCCGTTATATAAAACAGCTAAATTAGATTCAGCTGGAATGTCATTGCGTTAGTTACGTTCGACAATGCTGCTACGTACCTACGTTTAGGCGTAATGTAAAAAGTCTTTTAACCAAAGTCAAAAATAGGTGCGACGACTAGACAGACATTCAGTTAATATGTAAGATAAAATATAGAGACGAATGAGGAATCCCAGAAGATTTATTTCTTACAGATAAAGTTCAATGTCGTATTAAATTGAGGCTAGACTTCGTTAAGTGCACAATAGATGGCGCCACGGATCGTCTACATCGCGATGTCGTTTGTTCTTCAAAGTTGTTTATACTTATTCTGAAACCGTGTGCAATTACGAAACTCAAGCGTATCGTTTATAACCTATATTATTTTTGGAGGTCTAGTATTTTACTATACTAGGCTATATTTAATATTAAAACGGCTGTATAATACTAAAAAGGCTGTATAATAATAATTACATACACCCACGAAGGCAGATACATTCATATCATAGTTCATTCTTCAATTAAGGGTCGGTTGCGTGTGCCAAACATGCCCTCGCTAATACTTTATATTCTCTGCCCTCGCGTTTGGACAATGTAGCTTATTAAAACAAAATATTTTTAAAGAATAGAATTTGTGTAAGAAGTTGAGCACAAATTATAAATAAAAAAAATATTTTATAAAAATACAATATGGATATCAAATTGTAATTGTAGGTATTAAAACCTGATTATAAAAATATATAATTTGGCTTTATTTAATTGCATCTATTTCGAGAAATCCTTGAAAACCATAAAAAATGTATGTCCTTATCTCCAAAACTGATGGACCGAAAAATATTTAAAAAGTCATGGTAATATGTGTTTACGTAAAGATTACAGGAAAAATAAACGGTTGAGAAATTCACGAAAAAAAATTACAAAACTAAATTTATTATCCACAATACGAAACCCTAGGTACGCGAGTCTGACTCGCACTTGGCCGATTTTTTTCTAATTAATTGAAACAGATCTTCAAAATTTACTCAATAGTTTCTCAACAAAACTTTATTATTATTACCTATGTTTTGGGTAAACTGTCATCGCAAAATTTCCATTGGTTTCTGTAAATTAGAAGTTGAAAATTTTAAATTTTATTTATTTATTTATTTTTCCTTCTTAAATCTATCTTTACAAGTTTGCACTCAAAACGATAGCGTAAACAAAAACAAATCAAGGCTAAACACAAGAAAAAAATAATTGTTTTGCGATGGCAACATACACAATACATATTATAATAAGCATTTGTTGAATAACTATGCAGTGAATTTTTAGTTTTTAAGTGTTCTGTTTCGACTAATTAGAAAAAGGCGGGTTTTTCACAATCCGGCCGCGAAACCGACCTTAAAATAGTAGCCGTCTCAAAGGCACAAAAAAAAATTAATTTATGCGTCAAAGTCGGGTACAGTGCGCGCCAATCTTTTAGTCGCCTCTGATTGAGTTACGAGTGCAAGCTTGCGCAGGTACAGTCAAGGAAACAATAATATGAACGGTTGATTATTAAATGTTTACTATAAGTGGGAAGGTGTACTTGTTGTACCTACCTATTTGATAAATATTTATTATTTTAGTGCAATCTTAACTGTTTAAATAAAACAAATTAATATAAACACCATTTTCCTACATTGTAGCCTTAAAACGCTATAACGACCGCGAGGCATAACAACAACAATAAACTTTAACAAACTAAATCAACAAAACAACAAAATAAGGCAAACACAAACAGATTCAATGATAAACTTAACGAATCATAGAATTTTTTCCACGAACGTACTTTTCATGCAACGCGCGCGTGTGTAGTGTACGGACGTAGCACTAACACTAACGCATAGTGTTGACACCTGCTAAATGGCGAGCGGGGGGTGTGGTGCGGCACGCAGGCGGGTGTGCTCCGCGCCCTCGCTCCTGTAACGTCCCCCGGACACCGTAAAACGGCTATTGCGTCGCTTCTTGCGTCTATCTTCAGAGGCGACTAAAAGATTGGCGCGCACTGTATTTGTGAGTAGGAGAATTATTTTATTGTTTTTTTATTTAAAATTAATCTTTCTTTAATTCTGCCATGAGTGAATGTGCCAAAATCGATAGCGGCTATTTTTATATTCGACACCCCCCTTCTCTAGCTAGAATGGTAGCTTTTCTTAAATGAAATTTAAGTATGCACGAAAAAACGTACAGTAAAACGTTAGAAATATTACTGAAAATATTAAAAAACCGACCAAGTGCGAGTTGGATTCGCAATTTTATAAAAACGGCAAAAAAAAGCATTTCTGTTGTATGGGAGCCCCCTTAAATTTATTTTATCCTGTTTTTTAGTATTTGTTATTATAGCGGCAACAGAAATACATCATCTGTGAAAACAACTGTCTAACTATCACGGTTCATGAGATACAGCCTGGTGACAGACGGACAGCGGAGTCTTAGTAATAGGGTCCCGTTGGTTACCCTTTGGGTACGGAACCCTAAAAGGGACAGAACATTCCCCCACATTGCTCATATCCCCACCCCCCTAAGTTTAAAGCCATACGTAATTTATTCCCACAAATCCTCAAAAATTCTCTTTTGTCACGTCATTAACCACGGGATCTTGTCTAATGACCTTATAATGCTACACATATGTCTCTATATTCAATAATTACGTTTTATTTGGTAACAAAATACACCCTTTTCGATCAACAGCCGAATCATTTTAAAATGCGTTTCACACTTGACAGTTTCTAAAACTTATTTTTTTTCCAGAAACAGTTTTCGCCCCTTTTACACATGTCACAAGATGGCCGTTTTTTTTTTTCAATTATTTTAATATTAATCTCGTACAAATTATTACCATATTTGAAGTAAAGAATTTGATCCGTGTTAGGGTTCCGTAGAAATCTATATCTATCTGTTTTCAGATAACTCCAAACTGCCTACCTATACTAGTATTACAGGTACTTAGTCTATGCTCGTGCGAAATTTAAATAATTTATCTGTTTATTCTGCAGTTTTTTTCTGTTGAATTTGGGAATATTTCTGGCCATTACATTTCGAAATGAATAATGTTTTAATAAATATACAAATACAAAAAAGGTTTTAACCCATTTCGAATGGAATCCTAAAAATATTGCAATTTTGCAGTCAATGTCCGATTCTTGTAGAATGTTGTACTGCGCTGGCGCCAACCTTGTGGAGTTCAACATTAATAATAGCCCGATATGAATCTTGAGCTACTACAATAGAGTTGATTTCAATAACTCCAGTAGCCTAGTTACTTTGGTCTGTTTGTAAAGTGGTATTTTTCATTATCAAGGCTAGATGATTACTATGACTCTTATAGCCTTGGCATAAGAATTATTTTAATGAGTTTGTTAGTATAGTTGCTTTGGGTCCTAGGTAAAGTTTATCATCAAGGCGATGGACAACCTTTACTTTTCACGCCAAGTTGTTTGTTTCTTATGCGGATTTTATGAAATCATAATTATGTTGTTACAATGTAAGGAAAATTGTGTAAAGTGTGAGTTGTTTGTTAAGGTTCTGTCAGTAAGTCGTTACCTGCTTCGAGAAATATGACCATTTTATAAAATATAACCTCTTTCAAAGTACTTTTTTAAACAAACTAAGTAAATAGGGTAAAATTTTAGGGTTCTGTCAAAAAAAGGAGCCCTTTATGGTTAAATTTCGGTGTCCATATCTCCGTCCGTATAATGAATATAATAAAATAATAAAAAAAAACTCGAAGACTACTAGCTTGTTCCACTGGTACAGCGAAATTTTATTGTGATATATTATTCAAATTCAAATTATTTATTCACATAAGAAAGAAGTATATTTTATAATTACAAAATAGTTTGTAAAAGTAAGTACAACAATAGTAGACAGACATCCTCTAGTCCCCACAGCAGTAATAAGTACAACAATATAGTAGACATCCTCTAGTCCCCACAGCAGTAATAAGTACATACAACAATAGTAGACATCCTCTAGTCCCCACAGCAGTAATAAGTACAACAATATAGTAGACATTCTCTAGTCCCCACAGCAGTAATAAGTACATACAACAATAGTAGACATCCTCTAGTCCCCACAGCAGTAATAAGTACAACAATATAGTAGACATTCTCTAGTCCCCACAGCAGTAATAAGTACATACAACAATAGTAGACATCCTCTAGTCCCCACAGCAGTAATAAGTACAACAATATAGTAGACATCCTCTAGTCCCCACAGCAGTAATAAGTACAACAATATAGTAGACATTCTCTAGTCCCCACAGCAGTAATAAGTGTGGTATTATCTATGAATGTCATGTCATTGTGATTGAGAACGTCATGGATTGAAAACAGATATACATGTCATTTGAACCTTAGTTATTTATTTTACTACATTTTGTTGGCGACGAGCGTAAAATAGCAATAATGACGCAACACAAAGGTTTGGAGAAGTTCTCCTTCGAACATTTTACCCAAAACGAAGATTGGGAATATTATATACAAAGATTCAAGATCGAACTTGATCTTCATGGCTTGTTGACAGCGGAAACAAAAAGCCAAAGAAGAAACATTTTACTTTCAAGGATTGGACCTCAAGCTTTCAAGGTATTAGTTGACCACTTTCGACCAACGAACGTTACAGAAAAATCATTTGATGATTTAGTAAAAGTCCTCAACGACTACTATGGCAAAAAGACCTACGTACTGTCAGAGAGAGTAGGCTTTGCAACAACGATACGAAATACCAAAACGTCAATCTCGCAGTTTTTACTAGAGCTACGATCCCTTGCCGGCCATTGTGAGTTTGGAAATACCTTAGACGAACGAATCCGAGACCAACTAGTTATTGGAATTAACAACACAAAGTGGCAAGAAGAACTTATACGGGAACACCCCACCAACAAATCAAAACTTGTCAATGTCATAGCAACCGCGGAAAAACTAGAACAAGCAGAAATACAAAGCAAACGTATTAACCAAACTTCATCTGACAATAACAACGAAGAAAACACTATCAACAAAGTATCAAGGAAGAAAACAAAACCATATCCAATTAGCAACAACATATTTGAGAGAAGAAAATCAACAAACGATGTCAAGCGATGTATTTTCTGTGGGAGAGGATTTCATGATGACATCAATGACTGTCTAGCAAGAGGTCAAACTTGTAATGCCTGTGGAAAGAAAAACCACTTCTCGCGTGTTTGCATTACATCTGGAAAAGCAAAAATCCAGAACTTTAAAACGAGATTCATAAAATATTGCAACAATCAACAAGATGAGGATAATGATGGCTTTACCTCTGATGAAAATAGCGTACATACTTTTAAAATTAATGAACAAAATAATATAACAAAAGTCATGATCCCGATAACACTAAACGGAATAAACACAGAGATGTTATATGACCCCGGAGCTGTCCACTCTGTCATCAGTAAAAGTCTTTGGAAGACTTTGGGGCGACCAAAACTAACAAAATGCAAAAATTTGGTTGCTTACACAGATATCAAAATTGAAACACTTGGTATATGTCAAATCCAAGTAGAAGCATTTAATACGGCTAAGTCACTAAAAGCATATGTAACAAAACACAATGATGTTCCCTTGTTTGGACTTGATTGGTGCCTCAGTTTTGATGTTCCACTTCCACAAGGAGCAAAGCTATGTAATATTAAACAAAATAATAAAGAACAAAAACACGAAATAAAACAAAACGATATAACAAAAGACAAACAAGAAACTAAACAAAATAACAAACATTGTAATATAAATGAAACTAAACATGAACATAACTACGATAAAATTATAAAAGAAATAAAACGAGATTTTAACGCCCTGTTTAATGGAAAACTGGGAACCATAAAGGGACATTACGCAAAAATACATATCCCTAGCGATGTGAGACCTAAAACATTTAGGCCACGACCAGTACCACTGGCCCTTAAGGATCAAGAAACAGCTGAATTACACAGGCTGGTAGATGAAGGTGTTCTAGAGCCAGTTGATACAATGGAAACACCTGTAGAATGGGCCTCACCTATCGTAATAGCAATGAAAGCAAACGGAAATATACGGATTTGTGCAGATTTCAAAGTAACAATAAACAGTCATGTCCAAATCGACGACTACCCTCTGCCACACTTTGAAGAAATAACTTCGAAACTATCAGGCGGTGAGATATTTACAAAAATAGATTTAAAAGACGCCTATCTACAAATAAACGTCCATCCCGACTCAAGAAAGTACCTAACTATCTCAACTCACAAGGGATACTTTCAATATAAACGCCTACCCTTTGGTATATCATTTGCTCCAGCCGTTTTTCAGCGAACGATGCATCAGATACTTAACGGAATTGACGGCGTAGTCTGCTATCTTGATGACATATTGGTGACAGCCAATAATTTATCTGAACACATATATAGAGTAAAAACAGTACTACAAAAACTTCAGTCAATCGGTATCAAAAGCCAAGCATCAAAATGTGAGTGGTTAAAGGAAAGTGTGACATTCCTTGGCCATAAAATTGACAAATATGGACTACATCCAACAGATGAACGAATCAAAGCAATAAAGGCTATGCCAATACCAACAAACGTCACAGAACTTAGAGCATTCCTCGGATCAATAGCATACTACAGACGTTTTATTGACAAACTGCATGTAAAATGTGCACCACTCCATAGACACCTCAAGAAAGGTAGCTTTTGGAAATGGAATGTACAAGACACAAGAGTTGTTGAAGACCTAAAGAGTATACTGACATCCAGTGATACTCTGGTCCATTACGATGAAAATTTACCAATTTATGTTAGCAGTGATGCTTCAGAAAAGGGAGCTGGAGCAGTACTGTCCCATAAGAACAGTAAGGGTGAATTAAACCCAATTGCATATGCATCACGAACGTTTTCTGATGTTGAACGCAGATACTCAACTATCGACAAAGAAGCACTCGCAATAGTTTACGCTATAACCAAATTTCATCAATACCTTTATGGAAGGAAGTTTGTATTGTTAACTGACCATAAACCTTTAGAAAGAATATTTAGCCCAGACCGAGAAACACCTAAAGTAGCAAGCAACAGACTTCTACGTTGGGCTATGATACTAAACAGTTACGATTATATCATCAAATACCATCCTGCCAAAGATAACACCCCAGCTGATGCATTATCCAGATTACCACTACCTAATATGGATCAAACACTTGAAGAACGAACAGGCCTACCACAGTTCGCACATTTACTACACCTAAGACTACAAAACACTCCAATAACAAAGAGACTTCTACGTGAACAAACCTTAAAGGATAGAACACTCCTGAAGATAAAAACTTTTATAACAACTAACTGGCCGGAAAAGAAAGAACTCGATACTCACTTGTATACATTCTATGAAAAACGTCAGGAGTTATCTTACGAGGATGGATTCATCCTTTGGAACGGGAGACTAGTAATACCACAACAATTACAGCGAATCATCTTGAAAATGTTACATGATGGCCACTGTGGAATTAGCGCAATGCAATCCTTAGCAAGGTTGCGAATGCTACAATGTGTATTGGCCAAACATAGATAAAGACATAATAGAATTCACCAAGCAATGTCAGTACTGCCAACAATCACGAAAAAACGAAAACATAGCACCAATATACTCGTGGGGAATTCCCTCAGAAGTCTGGTCGAGAATTCACATAGATTTTGCTGGACCTTTTCTTGGAAACATGTGGCTAGTGGTGATTGACGCCTACTCAAAATGGTTGGAAATAGTACAAATGAAAAGTACTACCTCTGTATCAACAGTAAACAGATTACGAAGCATCTTTGCCACATACGGGCTTCCCAAATTTATTGTTACAGATAACGGTCCACAATTCACTGCTGAAGAATTTAATGATTACTGCAAAGAACAAAACATTACGCACATCAAATCAACACCCTATCATCCCAGAACAAACGGTCTAGCTGAACGCGCTGTACGAACGTTTAAGGAACGAATGTCAATACAATACAATACAATACAATAATGTTTATTGCGTTCCACAAATGGTAGTACATGGTCTTAGATTTATGTAAATTGTAGCTTAAAACATTTGTAGACCCTGTTGGGCACAGCAATCTGGCGTAGGAGAGGGGAAGAAATTCATATTATTTAAGTAGTAGGCAATTTATAACAGTATAATTAAATATTTATGTATTAGATGTCGGCAGCAGACAATTCTGAAAATTTACATGAAAGGCTGTGTAGTTTTCTGCGCTCTTACAGAAACACAGTACAAAACTCAACAGGCAGATCACCCTATGAAATGTTGTTTGGGAGAAAAATGCGTACAACCTTTGATTTACTCAAACCAGATGTAACAGGCAACATGGAAAAAGCCCAAATACTGCAACAATTACAACAACGCTCCAAAAACACAGTCAGAATATTTGAACAAGGGGAAGAAGTATGGGTTGACAATCCTACAAAAAAGGGTTCATCTCCTGGCATCATAGTTGAGAGAACAGCACCTTATTCCTACTTAGTAAACGTGAACGGCTGCATAAAAAGAAAACATATCTATCAAATGAGAATAAGGCACAAAAGTCTGCATATTGCGAGTGACCCTAACATAACAAACACAGACACTAACAATAGATTATCTAAAGGTGACACACATGTCGGTAAACAAAATAACAGCCGACCTGGGAACGACAAAACGAATACAAGTAGCCAAAGTTCTTATAAGCGTAAGACCACATACTACTCGTATTACAAAACAGAGCCGCAAGTGCAACAAGCCGAACACGACGCTCAGCAATCTGTGTCACCACCACCACCAGCTGACGGTGTGATATTATCGCGGGAGCCTTTACCTCCAGAGCCCGATGGCGCAGTACCATCAACATCAAGCGGTCCTCAACCAACGACACCAACCCAACGCCCACAGAGAGTCCGAAGACCCCCAGCTCGCTTCGGCTACTAAAATATGGAGGGAGTAATGTGGTATTATCTATGAATGTCATGTCATTGTGATTGAGAACGTCATGGATTGAAAACAGATATACATGTCATTTGAACCTTAGTTATTTATTTTACTACAATAAGTACATACAACAATAGTAGACATCCTCTAGTCCCCACAGCAGTAATAAGTACAACAATATAGTAGACATTCTCTAGTCCCCACAGCAGTAATAAGTACATACAACAATAGTAGACATCCTCTAGTCCCCACAGCAGTAATAAGTACAACAATATAGTAGACATTCTCTAGTCCCCACAGCAGTAATAAGTACATTAAACAATAGTAGACATCCTCTAGTCCCCACAGCAGTAATAAGTACAACAATATAGTAGACATCCTCTAGTCCCCACAGCAGTAATAAGTACAACAATATAGTAGACATTCTCTAGTCCCCACAGCAGTAATAAGTACATACAACAATAGTAGACATCCTCTAGTCCCCACAGCAGTAATAAGTACAACAATATAGTAGACATTCTCTAGTCCCCACAGCAGTAATAAGTACATACAACAATAGTAGACATCCTCTAGTCCCCACAGCAGTAATAAGTACAACAATATAGTAGACATCCTCTAGTCCCCACAGCAGTAATAAGTACAACAATATAGTAGACATTCTCTAGTCCCCACAGCAGTAATAAGTACATACAACAATAGTAGACATCCTCTAGTCCCCACAGCAGTAATAAGTACAACAATATAGTAGACATTCTCTAGTCCCCACAGCAGTAATAAGTACATACAACAATAGTAGACATCCTCTAGTCCCCACAGCAGTAATAAGTACATACAATAATATAGTAGACATTCTCTAGTCCCCACAGCAGTAATAAGTACATACAACAATAGTAGACATCCTCTAGTCCCCACAGCAGTAATAACTATAACAATATAGTAGACATTCTCTAGACCCCACAGCAGTAATAAGTACAACAATATAGTAGACATTCTCTAGTCCCCACAGCAGTAATAAGTACAACAATAGTAGACATTCTCTAGTTCTCTATTCTCATGATAACTGATTAAGTAGTTACTGCAAAGGAATATCTTAGACTGCAAAGAACATATTTATCACTTTTCGTATGAAATATTGTCGGATGACGTCACGATAAAAAATAATTTTTCAATGCAAGTGCTCGTAAAGGCCCACTTTTTATGCATCAAAATCGAACAGAAAGTCGATTATTTTGCCCTAGGGCTTTATTATTATTTTTTTTTATTTATTTACGAGAAGTTGGCTAACCTGCAACCTTTCCTGTGTACCATAAATGTTATACTTTTTTTTCCACTGTTTAACGGCTCTGGGTACAGTCTTTTTGAGCTAATCATAAATTTAAAGTTCACAAGATTGTATTTGTTTTATTTCCTCACACTATGCATTAAAAAACGCAGTATGATACACGGGCGTAAGAGCAATAAATTACTCAGTTACTTTTAAAACACTCGCTACGCTCGTGTTTTATATCGTCCTCGTAATTTATTCCTTTTCGCCCTTGTAGCATAAACTACAATTACTACTGTCTTTAGCTTTTGAAACGCAATTTTTTGTCGTAAGGATGTACCTAGAGTACACAATATAATTTTTTAGACCACTACAATTAACCCAATAAAATAGTTCCACGGTTCTGTGTGATTGGTGTCTCCTCAGGAATCTTACGACTATTTTTATAGCAAGTCGTTTAACCGGTCTATAGATAATGGTCATACGGAGGCTCTATTTATAGACCCACTCTCGGTTTCAGACGCTCTGCTATCGCGGTTGTAAAACTGCGAGAAAATAAAGATATGGTCCAAAAACGGAGACACTTGAGCTCAGTAGAAATTCAGGATGCAGTTTTTCCCGTTGATAATTTATTTATTATCTTTTTATTAGGGAAACAAACAGTTACATACAACATATAAAAAAGCACACACATAAAAATAACATAAACCAGCAAAGTTTCCACACATAGATATACATAAGAACAAGAACAAGAAAATACAGTCAATATTTAGGATACTAATAAGATAAAAAGCGGCGGTAGCTCAGGGGTAGATCGCGGGCCCCACAATCTTGAGATCCAGGTTCGGTCCCTGGTCGGGCATGCACCTTTGAGTATTTTGGAATTTATGTGCATAGTATTTGTTCTTACCACTTGCTGAACGGAAACCTGCATGCCCTAAAAAGCATGTAATTGTGCCCAAAGTACGGCGATAGAGTTCATCACCCATCGCGTTGGGATGTAATAATCGTCGGTAAAACACCGAGTGTGGAAAATTACTATAATGAAACCAGAAATACACATAAAATTAGACTTGTCAAAGTAGGTACTTCTTTCGTGGGACATGGTATACGATTTTAGAATAAACTTCCAAAGGAGGTATTTACTTTGTCAGAGAATAAGTTTAAACTGTTTTTTAAGCAAGGCTTTTATTGAAAAAGGCAAATTATGAAATTAATGAACATTTGGGCGATAATGAAGAATGGGATCATAAGTCATAATAATGATAGTGATCTTTGTCATAATAGTAGTTACTGTAAAAGCAGATGGACAATATAGCACAGGTAGACAAAGGCACATTATATTTATTTTTCCTTCATGACATAGATTTCTCCTGTCTTGTATTTTTTTTTCTCTTTATTCAATTAAAGTATTCGATATTTTGGTCTGGTGTTTTTGCAAAATTTGTTACAGATTTTTTATTATTTCAGGTAATTTTTACGAAATTTTACCATCAAACATACCACAAACATACCACAAACAGCAATATCCTGTTTATATTACCTAATGAGACCTGAAACTTACTGTATTTCGATCAAAGTTTTTTTTATCTAGCCAGCAGTACTAGCATGAACTTTGTATCGACTTGACATCGCTTCGATAAATAAAAATGTAACTCTTATTTCATTGCAATAAGGGTTATCGTTTAGAATTTATCGATTCTATCTGTCAAATTTATCTAATCGACGCGTACGCGTGCTCGCATAGCAGTACCGCTGAATATAAAATATTGAAATTTTTGCAATAAAATATTTTAGCTTTCACTTTTTTCCAACTTTAAAAATAAACTTGTATAAAAGCATAAAAGTGAGTGTTATGTTTTTTTGTTGCAATATGATCATTAATAGACACAAATGGATTATGATATGTATATATAAATGATAAATATGAAAATATTTTCTTCGTTTGTGTTAAATGCTTGTTATGCTTACATTTTGTTTTTTTTTTATAAGTAGAATAGAATAATGTTTATTTGGTACACAATAAAACAGTTTACAATCAAAAATGTACCAAAAGTCTCCGCTCAGCTTGATACCATGACAGGGCCACGTCGCTGATTTTCAGCGGATACCTAGTACCTTATATTATACATTAAAACATGAAGCATAACTATAACAAACATAAACAATTTTTTTTTATCGTTGTACTAAAATTAGTAGAATATATTATTTAAATTTCAACAATAAATTTAATGATTCGCTATATTTTATAAACTGAACTTATAATAATGGACTTATCTATACTTAACAAATAATTACAAATATATTATGCTAAAGTGTAACATTTAGTAAGTTTAGTTTTTGTAAAACAAAAAAAAGGAAAGGGTAAAATAAACAGTTTAAAATATAATAAATAAATATACAGTTTGCGTTAGAAGTTATGTTACTTTTTCTTTTTGTATCGCAAGTAAATATTGTTTATATATTGTTTATGTAAATAAGCAATTATAATAATGGATTCATTGTAATATTTATAAGCCAGCACGAAAGATTGTGTAACCATTTTTTCAATGCAAGTGCTCGTATAGACCCACTTTTTATGCATCAAAACCGAACAGAAAGTCGATTATTTTGCCCTAGGGCTGTATTATTATTATTATTTTTAATTTATTTACAATGGTTGGCTAACCTTCAACCTTTCCTGTGTACCATAAATGTTATACTTTTTTTTTCCACTGTTTAACGGCTCTGGATACAGTCCTTTTAAGCCAATCATATTTGTTTTATTTCCTCACACTATGCATTGAAAAACGTAGTATGGTACACGAGCATAAGAGCAATAAATTACTCGGTTACGTTTAAAACACTCGCTACGCTCGTGTTTTAAATCGTCCTCGTAATTTATTCCTTTTCGCCCTTGTAGCATAAACTACTATTAATGGTCTTGGTGAATTGAAAAATAAAAGAAATAGCGCAAAGTTTTAATTTGTGTCAAAACAAGCTTTACTATGCAAAGAAAAATAATCCTTAACCTTTTGTAAGTAAGGTTCAAATAGGCAGTGTAGGAACTTGGCGACTAAGTTTTATAGGCCTTCGTCCTCGCAAGGTCGCGTAGTTTAAAACTAGATGAATCGAGTAACAAGATGTAACCAATTCGTAGTTGTGTAGGAGCAAAAACTACACCAAAATAAACAGGGTTGGCTGAGCGCAAACAGGAGCATGTTGTACTTGCTACCTGTACAATACAAAACATTTTGAATTTGCTGCGTGTTACCGATTTGAAAACAATTTGCTATAAACAATTTGATACAATTTGCTAAACTTTGCGTAAAAAGGAGGCAATGTTCACGATATCCTGATAAATATCCTATTATTTTTTCATCAAATTTTGCTTTTTGGGCTATATAGAGACGTGGTTAGATGACGCTAGATAATATTTACGAAAAAAATATGATGAAAATAGTTAACTTTACAATCAGTTTTTACCTTTTTTATGAATCTTAAGAAAAATGGAGGTGTGAAGGGGCCTGTTAAGGAGTAGATTAAAAAAAATCCTTTCTTAGTTGCTTTTTTTACACCCCCATATGTGTCTGTCTTCAGTCATTTAAGGCGATTACCATCGCCAAATTAGCAGCTCGATATTTGTCACTACAAATATCAACGGAAACGACATTGAAATAACGTTCATATGAGCGCGCAATGCATAGTGGCTGTTACGACGCTCGCTGCGTCCTTGAGAGGGCAAAATAGTAGAAAATTATACTTTTCACTTGGACGTGATTACTCGATTGAATAATCTTATGTTATGTTTATAGCTATAAAGTTTATCTATTTATCAAAGCATAGACGAATTCAATCGGCCAAGCCACTCAGGAGCAGTAGGGAATTTGAGGTCAAAAAACACCATTCAGTAAAAAAAATAATTCATGCAGAAGTTTTGGTAGTACGAAAAAGAAAAATGTTGCATATGTTGTCTAAGAGTTGATTATTCATAATAAATTTTTTCATTATTTTTGGTTAGGCCATAAACGAGGAGTAGGCTTTAGAAAGTACCCATTTGGCAATAGTAAGGCCCTTAAGTTGTGTGTTGTCTGTCTGTCAGTCAGTCAGTCACGGAACTGTTATACAACGTGTAACAGAAAGGTGTAACCATATTTTAAGAGCTTATTCAGTCAACATGGGTTCAACCCTGAATCTACCCTTCCATACATTTCGGCCGAGCGGCATTGCATCTTTCTATGAAGCGAGTAATTTTTTTTTTCGATGTACAGGATTTGTTCCATAGTAAAAATTGTTCTAAACCATTGACTGAATAAGCTTTTCAAATATGGTTACACCTTTCTGTTACACCTTGTATATGGTGGCTTTGATTTTTATAGCCAAATTCATACTGAATGCTGGGTAAGTGGTCATGATGTAATTTTAATGACCCTTTTGCAAAAATACGAAAAATATTATTTTGTTTAAGAACAACCCCGAGTCAATTAGTTATTTATTATTTATAATTCAATTAATTATATTTATAATTTATATAATTGGTATAAATTTGACTGTATCAATCACATTATACATATTTTTTAACATACAACTTTACTTTCTACCCAAAGGTTGCCTGGGAGATATTGCTCTAAGCAGTGAGTGCCGCCTTTGTACACAAAGACTGTTCTCTGTTAAATTAAAAATGTGTAAATGTACGAAAATAATAAAAAATATATATTTTTACTATTAACATTGTTATTTTTGTTCAAAAGTAGGTTTCGCTCCGACCGACCCACGACGCAAAGTGGGCCGAATTATTATATAAATAAATAACTAACTATTTATTTCTGTTGGGTATATAAGTATTAAATAAAATGAAAAGCTTACTACAGCAAAATATTAGTAGTTTATACAACAAGGGCGAAAAGGAATAAATTACGAGGACGATTTAAAACACGAGTAATTTATTGCTTTTACGCCCGTGTATCATACTACGTTTTTAAATGTATAGTGTGAGGAAATAAAACAAATACAATCTTGTGAATTTTAAATTACCATTGGCTCAAAAGGACTGTAACGACGCCCCCCGCGCCCCTCTCACGTGTTGCGTTCAAAAACTATGTTTGTTCAAACTTTGAAATCTGCCACTGGACAGCCTGTATAACATTTATGGTACACAGGAAAGGTTGCTGGTTAGCCATTTTCTCGTGAATAAATGTATAAAAAAATAATAATAAAGCCCTAGCGCAAAATAATCGACTTTCTGTTCGGTTTTGATGCATAAAAAGTGGGCCTTTACGAGCACTTGCATTGAAAAAATATTTATTTCAATGTACAAAATTGTAACAAAATCGCATCTTACGGGTTTTAAGATAAAATTCGGTGCCATATTTATTTTGCTACGAGGAATATCTCAGCTCACATACCTCATATATTCCGTTATTTTCATTTCCATGCTATGAATTTTTACAACATTTTAATAATCCGACGAAAAATATTTTTTAAATCCATCACCATATTACCGAACCCCCAAAAAATACCATTTTAGAAATAAACATTTAGTGCGCAAGTAAAGTATCACACTCGATGCCTCCACTCAGTGTGTTCCACGGAGTTTAACTTATGGACGGAGGCTTCCACTGAATGACATTGATTTCGATGACAATTCTAACATAACCTAGTTATAAAAAAATACGAGAGCGAACGAATGTCTATTAGCGCTTAAGCAGTGAATCTGCAATGGAAACTTAATCTTGTGATCTTTTTATACATCGTCACAACACGAAACTCCGAGTGGATTACACTCTTTTCCGAGTATGGACGTCACAATACGACCTGACCTACGTTTAACCAAAATTTATTACTGCCCCGCGTGATGGGTGGTAAGCCCTATCGCCTTCTTCTTCTCTTCTTCTTGGTGGGCTCGGTTTCCGCACCTAGTCTCTTTTTTGGACCTTTGTGCGTGGAAAGTGTGGAGCCGGCTATTCTAGCCAGCCCAGCTCACGCCAAAATCCCAAGAGGCGACCTAGGTCGCCACAGGACTGGCGGAGCGTCCTCGGTTCACCGAGGATCTTAGCCCGTTGTGTGCTGACTCCTACGCAATCTACTGTCACGTGGGTCGGCGTTTCTTCGACCTCCATACAAGCTCTGCATAGAGGGCTGTCCGTTAGACCTATAATATAGAAGTGTCTGTTAAGGTTATTGAGTCCTGTGATTAGCCCTACCATCATGCGAAGGTTGGATCTATTAAGACGTAGTAGTTTCTCTGTCAGACGACGGTCCACGGTAGGGAAAACCGCTTTTGTCTGTCTGCAGGCTGTCATGCTTGCCCATTGCTCAGCATGTTGAGAGCTGGTTCTTTCACGCAGCCATGTTCGTATCTGGTTAAAGGGCAAGGGAACCAGGGGTTCAGCACCTACTGGTTTTTACCTTGCGCCTTTTTTCGCCAGTTCATCTGCTGCGTCGTTGCCCAGCGATCCACTGTGTCCTTTTATCCACTGGAGGGTTACATTATTATGACGACTTACCTCTTCCAGTTGATTAAGACATTGTAGTATTAGCCCAGAGTTTACCGTGGTCTTGCTAAGGGCTCGTAGTACCGCCGTGCTGTCAGAAAGTATCCTAATATTGAGGCCTCTAGCTTCCCTTCTGAGTACCGCGCTTGTCGCCAGGATAATTCCGATGCATTCCGCTTGGAAAATCGTATTGTGCTTACCCAAGGTTGTTGATTTGTAAATGTTAAGTTCGGCTGAGTACGCTCCGGCCCCAGTACCCTCCTCTGTTTTGGAGCCATCTGTATATATCCTTACCTCGTGGATATTAGAGTGGTCTGCTGGTTCCTCAAATAATTGAACGTTGTAATGTCTATTAAATACATGTTTTCTAGGGATTCTGTCACACGGCGCGTCCATTAGTGGTTGGTGGGACAAGGCCAGCCCAAGAATGCGCGTGTGTGGTGCCCTGTCGTCGCTTTTCCACTGTCCGGCTGCCCTGAGTCTGAACGTAGTCGCCTTATTTCGGACACTAATATGGACACAGCTTATCGTTCCTTCTGAAGGACGCAAACCGAACACAGTATGCCCGAGATCATAGTCGAGACGTTCGAATCACTAGATCAAAGAGGTGATACTCCTTGATTGTAAAATTGGACTTGATTTGATAAATAACCGCTTCGTTCGTAAGGTTTATATTAGTATTCTATATAACACTTTCTTAAGTCAAACTTAAAGCCACGTCTTAAGATAACTTTACGTTCTTATTACCACTGCAATATGGGTGAGAACTGGACATTTAGATTATCTTCAATATAATCAAAGCAGTGGTAACTCATTGGGTAGAACACCGGAGTTTCAATCTTGGAATCCGGGTCTAAATTCAGCTTGTATAGCATGCACCGATGAATCTTTCAGAATTAACGTGCATATGATATTTGTATGCTTATCACTAGCGAAATGGTGACGAAAAATGTTGTGATAAAAATCTAAGGATTATGCGCGTAGTAATTCAATAGTCTTATCCTTTATCGTCTTAAGAGCTTAAAATCGTCTGAAAAACAATGGTGTACAAGTAAATTTACCTCTGAGACTGTCGGATACACGTCGGGACGAAACACACGGCCGCGGTATGGTATGGTATACCTATTTGTAAGATCTGTAACGATATAACGTGATGTACAGTACTCCCAAAGTAATAATGCGCATACAAATCTTCGCCAATGTTCGGCAAAGTTCGTATTTCTTTACACTTTCTACACAATCAATAAGGTCACGTGGTACGTCCGTTCGCTCGGCTATAGATTAGTATGCACATTATTACTTTGGGAGTACTGTATTGTAGACAGCACCAACCTCCATGAGTGAAGCTCCGTGGGATGTGCAGTGAGTCTGAAATTCATCTCAGCGGGGAGCGCGGAGTTTCCAGAGGCTTTCCATAAATTAGCGGCCGTCGCCCGTCGTGACGTTGCATCCGCACCTTGTGGACTGGCTGCCCAGAAAAGGGGGCTCAAATCTCAAATCTTTATTGCTCATGTTGTTGTATAGGTCTTACTTAATCACAGAGTTTCAAACATGGCCCAGTTACAGTGGCGTGCACAGAACTTTTTTCCGGAAAAGCAATCAGAAGGTCAAGTACGACAATAAAAAAAATATGAAAAAATTTAAATAACACTGAAAAAAAAAGTTTGTATGAAAATGTTGACTCTAGGAAAGGCAGTGCCACCCTGGCACCATCCAAACTTTTTTTTTTAAAAGTGTTATTAAAATTTTTTCATATTTTTTTTATTGTCGTACTTGATCTTCTGATTGCTTTTCCGGAAAAAAGGTCTGTGCACGCCACTGCCCAGTTAAGGCATTGCAAATTTTAGTATTAATAATAATAAATAATAATTTATTGAAGAATATTCTATATATATATATATATATATATATATATATATATATATATATATATATATGTATATAGACTTAAATAACATTATCCATCTAAAATTCTAAACAACTTCAAAATTTAAAACTTAAAAAATAAGTGAAACTAAAACTTCTATAAGATTAAAATGCCTAAAAAAATAAACTTAATTAAGAAAATTAATTATTAGTATAAGAATTTATTTAATTTTCTTGATGTGAAGGAAGATTTGAAAATTTTTCTTCTTTTAGCATTTATTTTTACTTTATCTGTACGATAGACCCCAGCTACTATCTGGACGACGATCTATAGTTTTAGCCACAATGAGAATTAATAGGGTTGATTTTAACTGTTTTCCAAGTGCCGGCAATCTTAAGATCAGATTATTGTTATGGCACATTTTTTATTATTATAGGAAACGTTTACACTCGAATAATGCGGTAGTTATCCCAAATTTAATGTAGGTATCAACGAAAATTTTCAATTTAGGGTTTAGGACCATAATCTTATGAAACTTTAAAAATAATATCTTTGATTTTTTAAACGATAAGAATGAAAAATTTAAATTGCCTTAGTAAAAGTTCCTCATATAAGAGCTACTCGTGCAAATAACATTTTCCGATATCGGTACCTTATAAAACGTTTTTTTTTTCATTAGCCAATAAATAATTAAAATGAGAAGAGAGGTGAAGAAACACTCCAGGACTTTTCTGGTATTTATTCTAGGTATTTGCTATATTGCTATCCATTTAATTATTATCATTTATTTTGTGTACCACCTTCGCGTTATATTTTCCAACAATTAATTTCCACCCAAAGGTTGTCTGGAAGAAATCGCTTTAAGTGATAAGGCCGCCAATTGTTACCTTCTTCCATAGGTTTTTTCTTTTACCGTATTTATTTATTTTGGTGTACAATAAAGAGTATTTGTCTTGACGTTCCTTCACATTTTAATTTCAGTAGATACCCAGTCACTTCTAGCAAGCACTAATACTTTTAGCGCGCAGTGCACCGATCTGTCAGTAACTTTAGCCATGCATCGCACGAAGACGAATGACGGAAGTTCACGAAGCGCACAAAAACGCGGGAAAAACTGAACGAAGTCGGAAAAGTTTACTGTAACCTGAGGGTCCATTGGTGCAGGCGTTGGTCTGCCAACGATGTGGAGGGTTCTTTTGGTTTACAATTTAAACTTATACAATACTAGCTTTTGCCCGCGCCTTCGCTCACGTGGAAGTGCCTTTTAATCATCGTATTTATTGACAGTTTTCGGCTTGGTGGTTATTTTATCAGCATATCTTATAGCCTATATGTTGGCCAGGGTTACTACACCGACAAAAAGAAAACCGCATCCAAATACATACAGACAGATAAAAATTCTGAAAAAAAATTGTCGTGACCTCAGTACAATACCTATACCTATTTCATTAACAATTTTGTAAAAATATTCAATGTCCAAACACGAATTTGTTGCTTCTTTATTATTAGTAAAAGATAGATTATATATGTCACAGTCAAAAGTCATAACTGGTCAAAACTACTTTTCACTGCGAAAAAGGACGTAGTGTTGACTGATATTCGCAGGCAAAATTAGTTTTTCGGATGTCCTGCAGCGCAGAAGAGAGCTGGTAGGTTAGGTTAGAAGGTTAGGTATGGCAAGTCGTGGAACGCAGTTCCGCGACCGCCATACCTGACCTTCGTGGTTATTTTTTTATGACAACCCAGAAATACTTTTTAATCAAAATTACTTCAGACCAACTTAGTCAAAACTAGTTTTGACCGACTATGAGTTTTAACTGCAACATATACACTGACTTTTTGATCGTTGTCGAACCCTATAGACTCTACGCCGTAGCATAATCGTGTAGACGTAGATGTTTTTAAAATAATATTTTGTTAAACTTATTCAAGTCTTTCCAAAAAAGTAAAGACACCTAACAATTTTATTTAGTTATTCCTGGAACCATACTTTTATTTAAGTTTATATTTATTTATATATGTTTTATTTACGTTTTCTTATTCGAAAAACTTTCGAAACAACGCGAAAAAAGATTAATTTTTCGAATTGTTTCTATTGTTTTTCACCAAAGTGGTTCAGTATAATCAGTAAAACAAATAGTAACATTTTCTGAATACGTCATTAATACTCCATTTAAAATTTATATCGTTTTCCGTGTTCATGATAAGCCGTACCGGGACAGTGGTCACAAACAGTTGTTTTAGTCATTGGTCCATTACTGATTTTTATAGATATAGCGAAATGCCCCTGGATAGAACGATTAACGCCTCGCTTGATTTCACTCTCCCATTTTCTGGTCGAGGGCTCTTCATCCTTGGTCTCGTTTGGTTTACATCAGGCGCGGTAGTGACCAAGAGTAAGCTCATTTTAAAAAAATATATACATATTTTGAAAGAAAGAAAGAACTAAAAATGTTTATTTGGTATTAAAACTTAACTAGTTATACATAATAATGAAGAATTTTTAGGAACATTTTAACTACTCAAAAACTAAATGATACCAAAAGGGTCTCCGCCCAGCATAATGTTGCAGCTGTAGCCACGACGCCGATTTTCAGCGGATGCCCAGGTTTTTAGATTGGGTTGGCATCCAGTCATACACATTTATAAACAACATTATACATATTTTTAAACAATACGAATTACAAATTTATGAACAAGATTATATAACAAGATTTGGTTGGCAATTTGGCATCCAGTCGTTAACATTTATAAAAAACAAAAATATATTTTGACGTTTGATTGTAAAATCCGATAGTTTATAATTAATTTCATTAGTGAGATTATTACTTTTTTGTAATCGGCTCACTTACTTGTACTTATTTGTAATCGGCTTATTTGTAATCATTTGTAATCTAAAACTGTAAGTTAAACTTTTATGCCCCTACGGCGCACTTATTTCACAGTATAAGAAATATGCTGTGCTTATTTGTAAGCTAAAACTGTAATTTAAACTGTTAAGTTAAACTGTTGTGCCCCTACGGCTCATTTCTATTTAATTTTGTCATCCATTAGGTCAAGATTTTTTTATCGGCATTTAGTTATTTATTCATAATTTTTACTGTACCTATTTGTCTGTTAATCTTCCTTTGAGTAAATAAATAAAAATAAATAAATAATTTCGCAATAGTTTTTTATTAGGTCGTTTAAAAACTAACCTAACCTATATGAACTATTCAATCTCATGCTGACATAATTGGTGAAATTTATTCAACCGCCCGAATTTCTATCGGAGTTTCAGTAGGTAATAGAGACTATACGTGTGAAGTTTCAGGTGGATCAGATAAGGTAATGGCAGGTGACGTGACATCGAAAATCGTATAAAGAGGCTATGCGAATTTTATTTTTGTCACTGTCACTCCAAGAGAAAAATCGCGCAGTGCGAGAGGATTTATATTTTTACTAAAAAAACTAAAATAGCTAGCAAAATTTCAAATATTAAAGCTCTAGATATTGTTAAAACACACCTAATAAAATATGTTTGAGTTCTGTATATGGTTCCTATTCATCAAACGAGGAGAAAAAGTGTGTTTGAAGACCTCATTTCAACAATTATTTCTATGCAAGAAAATTTATCCAAACATGTTTTCCAATTTCAAAACCCTAGATTATATAGTCAAAATGCATATACCAGAAATTTATTAAAATTTTCCATGTATTTCATGAAACCCACAAAAAAGAAACACCCTTATTTTTTTCGCATATCGCCTTAATGTGTGAATACAATTTCAATTCAGTTGTGTGGGTGGACACCGTGTTTGTGTAGCTTTGGATTTATCGTGTAGAGTCTACCCACCTAAATTAACATTATATCATTGCAGTATAGAAACGCAGAAAGAAAAGTAAATCTGGTTGTGAAGAGCTCTGAACCGGGATTCGAACCCGGGACCTCTCAGGTTCGATTCCTCAGAGCTCTTCACATCCAGATTTACTTTTCTTTCTGCGTTTCTATACTGCAATGATATAATGGTAATTTATATCTCATTGCGATGGATAAATCGCCAAGTGTTCAAACATAGAAATTTATTTCTGTCATAGTTTTTCTACCCAACTACTTTGGTAAATGCACTGTTTTGGAGTTCATAATAAGGATTTTACGCTATGAGTGTAGGTAAAATCTTTTTAACTGTCCCGTAGCATTTCGTTATACCACAGTCTGACAAAATCCGTGAAAATGGTTCTATTTTATTTATATTTCAAAGAACCCTGCAAACGAGTGCACCGCACAGTGAACATATGTGCAGTTCGGAATCGAACCTGGAATAAATTGGTAAAATCTCATCACAAATTCAATAGTAGTTGATTTGCTCCATTTTTTCACGAGCCAATCAATCGCCAAAAAACGGCCAAGTCTGTTATGTTGCAGCGAGATTAAGGTTCTCTATTTGCTGACTGTTGTGAAAAATTTATATGACTAGATTGGTGGATGTGGAAGAGGCGAAAGAGGTGTGTTAGAATCGTAGCAGATGGAACTCGGTAGTGTCTGCCTACCCCTCTGTGGAAAACAGGCGTGAGTGTATGTGAAAAAGGAAGTACCATTATTTTGCATAACCGTTTTCGTTTTGTTTACGATTAAACGTTTATTGCCACAAAATTCATACTGGAGATTCTTTGGGGAAAAACCATGGTTCAGTTACCCTTTTGGCATAATTCTAAAGATATTTATTTCTGCACTGTTCTTGTTTTTCCCATTCAAACGAAATGGGAAGCCAATTTTCATTTATTTTGCAAAAATTGTGATTGAATCCCGTGACTGATCACTTATCAAGTATCTAGCATGAATGTTTATTTTTTTCGTCCTTTGGACAGCGTTGATAAGACGTAGGATGAAGAGCGCTTGCCCAGCAAGTATCTAAAAGTGGGATAACCACTCCCTCGTGCCAGCAGTGGCGTGCATAGAACTTTTTTCCAGAAAAGCAATCAGAAGGTCAAGCTTGACGATAAAAAAAATATGAAAAAATTTAAATAACACCTTAAAAAGAAAAGTTGGTGTGAAAATGTTCACTCTAGGGTAGGCAGTGCCTACCCTGGCGTCATACAAACTTTCTTTTTTCAAAGTATTATTTAAATTTTTTCATATTTTTTTTATCGTCAAGCTTGGCCTTCTGATTGCTTTGCCGGAAAAAAGTTCAATGCACGCCACTGCTTGTCAGCTACTCGTGACATCATTGCGGGTACACATAATTTCGTCATGAGGGTAGTGGTGACAAGCCACAGCTGAAAGACAGTAAAACTATTTGATGATTATCTGCTGAAACTGGTCTCGGCTATCCTATCCCGATCAAAAATAGTTATTGATTTTTTGCAATAATCATGTTTTATCTTCAATTATATAAATGAGACACAATTATTATAAGATATCACAATAGAGTCCAAGATATATTTCGGGCCCCACTGGGCCCGGCATCAGTTGGAGTAATAATGGTGGCAGGATGACAGATAAATTACTCAAACTGATGCCGGGCCCGAAATATATCTTGGACTCTATTGTGATATCTTATAATAATTGTGTCTCATTTATATATATTTACCTTTATAATTATATATCAAAAATAAAAGAAACAAGCTGATAAAAGCAATATAAATATATTTAGTTTTATCCTCAAGTATTTGTAGTAATAGAGGTTGTTTCGCACTTCACGCAACGTGGGTTACAAATACAAGTTAGATAGTAAGTTTTATTCAAAAATACTACAGTTAAGATAATAAGTTCTTTTTTTGACGATTTTCAGGTTCGTAGTAACCAAAATGAAAAATAAATAGCAAGTTTCATAAATTATAATGGTTTTCCGAACTTAAAACGGACCCCTGGCCCATGTCTCCCCCGGACTTACTGCAGTGCGCATAATCGGAAAAATCAACAGCGGCCAGATTAATTCAAACACGCCCTGCATGCAATAATGAACGGGGCACCGTTACGTCTTTTTCTTGGCTGACTGTACTTCGATTGAACTCGTTGATTAGTTGTAATTGGTTACTTTGACTATACTCATATCTACAGTGTCGAAATCATGCGCAAGCACAAGGAAAAGTCAATGGGGGTCTTCAACTGATTAATTAATAGGTCTTTACGTATGAAATTGCCGAAATGTTCTTACAGATTCATGAGTTCGTAATTTCTGTAATTCAATAGCTATTTCAATTATTTGTTTTTTTTTTAAAGTTGATTATAAGGTTCTACATTTACGTATTAAATTTTGTTGTTATTTTCAGTTTGATTATAAAAATTAAATATTCAAAAACAGTTCGTCCTAAATGCCATCCATTTCCTTGATTAGATTCGTAATATTTTTTTACAGCTGACACTTTTCAAAAATTAAATTAATATTGCTGTTAGCTTAATGTTGTCTCATTCATCCATATTTTGTCATACCTAAGAAAAATGCAAATGTGTTAGTACTGAAAATTGAGTTTCCTTCAAATTCTCTATAGAATACAGCAATTTCATATTATGTAAAGACCTAATATTATTTATTTTTTTACTTTACATACTTACGTAACCAAATTATAAGGTGATATTAATTTATGCAGCCAAATTCATACTGGAGACCCGGTAAGTGCACAGTCTCTCAAGATGACCCTTTTTGTGAAATTCGGTAACTGTTTTTTTCGTGTTCCCTACAAACGCAAGCGCAGCCTAACGCAAATCAATGTCACCTTGTATATTTGTTGTTTATGTTTAGGATTCGATTAGATCATCGCATTGACTTAGTTGGATCATCGTATTTGATTGCAAAAATGACAATGACAATGACATTGATGTCAATGACAATGACATTGATGTATCATGATATTGGTGACCAGTGGCGTGCATAGAATTTTTTTCCCGAAAAGTAATCAGAAGGTCAAGCTTGACAATAAAAAAAATATGAAAAAGTTTAAATAACACTTTGAAAAAGGAAAGATTGTATGACACCAGGGTAGGCACTGCCTACCCTAGAAAGAACATTTTCTTAACTTTTTTTTTCAAAGTGGTATTTAAATTTTTCCATATTTTTTATTGTCAAGCTTGACCTTCTGATTGCTTTTCCGGAAAAAAGTTCTATGCACGCCACTGTTGGTGACGTTTTATTGGGTAACTCTTATTTGATAAGCCACGAAATCCCTACCGGAATTTGAGGACCTCACCATGACTTTTAATGACAAGTAATACAGACTATTTTAATAGAGTCCATGTCCCAAATGAAATACCCCGCATATACTATAGTCAAACCTGTGTAACTGTGAAGTAACGTTAAATTTGACACAAAAACTCAAAGGGTTTATGTCCAGAGACAGTTTCCTAGGGATACGTCGTAAAACTGCAGGAAAAATCTATAAGTACTACAAAAAATATAACTACATGAACATCTATATAAATTTTCAAGCATTATACTAGGTTTAAATTTAATTAGGTTTGTACTTTTGTTTTTGAGTAGCATTTCTTCTTCTCATAGATAGTGATGAAAAATAGTGTGTATAAAATAAGCAACTCGATGTGTGTCGGTACAAATATCAACGGAAACGACATTGAAATAATGTTCATTTCAGCGTGCCATGAAAAGTGGCTGTTACGACAACCACTGCGTCTCCGGCTAGCGCAAAATAAGAGAAAATAATACTTTTCACATGGACGCCATGAACGGAAAAAAAAATTTGAACTTAATTTTTTTAGATCTACCTATCTACCGATCCACCTACAATTTGGTGAAATAATAATTAAAATCGCTTTAGGCGTTTGGAAGGAGTAAGAAAATTCTTGTGTTAATCATTTGAAACTTTCGATGACTTACAATAAAAAAACAGTTTATGAAACTTAGTTTATTTTTGACTCTATAATGCCTATTATATATTTTTATGAATGTTTTTGGACCTACCGTGTGGGAGGAGTAGGCCTTCGAAGACAGGTCCAAATTGCAGTTGGCGTATCCATTCGCCTTAAGTAAATTATTCCCCAAAGGCAATATTCTAAAATGCTTCTATTTCTTTAGTTGAATTCTAATACTTCCCTCCCACGCCCGCGTCACCGACTACTGAGGTAGGTCAGTGATGATAATGTATGTAAACAACTGGTTACTGGTTGGTTTGTCTGTCCATGTATGAGTATCTTGTTTTATGATTCAGTTCCTCTCTGGTGAACTTTTTAAGGCGCTGCGGAAAAAAAGTCGACACTTTTAGAACTTGCATATCTATTTCAGTAAAGAAAGTAGGTATTATTTTGATAAAATAGTGTATTATTTTTGGAATCTTTTTCCAGAGATCTGTTAAGCAGAAACGCGATTGGAGAAATTCGGCTCGACAAAAATATTTTTGAAATGAAATCGTTTTCGACACCATTTTGACAACCGACTGGTTTGACAATTAGGAATGACATATGGATGGCAATTATATTTTATTAGATGGGTTTTAACTGTATCTTAGACCTGAGATAATAAATAACAATTTAGAATGTCTTCATTTAATAATATAATATATAGTAGACAATTAAATTTAATTAAATAAGTATTTCATAATATAATGAATAAGTAATGCCAATTAACTTTTTTGCATGTATATTTTAATATTTGTATACTGTATAGTACATTAACATATGAAGATGCATTTTCATTTTCATTATCACACATTCTAGTATGTAGTATGTAGTAATACTAGTATGTCTAGTATGTAGTAATGTCTTGTATGTATACAGGATGTAAATAGATATGTACCTAATGCAACTACAGTAATAATGCGCATACAAATCTATAGTCGAGCGACCGGACGTACCACGTGACATAAGATTCTTATGTCATTAATGTCAAAGATTATGTTTTTAGAGATTCCACAATGCTAAACATCAGTTTTGCATTGTATTCAGTTCCGTAAATGTAGATAGTAAATATTTGAAAAAAATATGGCGTATTTTTTTACTCGAGTAAATGATTAATTACTCTTTATAAATAAACATACTTTCAACCTTATTTTAATTATATTACTTTAAAAAAAGGCATGAATTTTACGAAAAAAGTGATTCAGTTTCCATATTTCAAAACCGATTGAAACGAAACCAACACACGCAGATAATAAGTAGAAAAAAACATTTTTATTGCATAAAGAAATTATACTTAAAGTCCTAATGAAGCTGTTTTTAGAACAGGATAGACTGTTAAAAAACAAACGCGTTAGAGCAGGACTGAATTTTAGCATTGTGCAGCCTCTTAATATTATGTCATCAGGTTAAGATCTAAATACTCTCATAAAAACATGTCATAAAAACATTTGTTTAGTAGCCAGACATTTAGTTTCCTTTTCATCATTTTCAAAGGCATGTCCTTAAATTCTTCTGTCAGCTTCTTACAAATTTTGATACACACATGTCATTTTCGTTGCAAATATTTAACTTAAATTTGGAAAAATATAAACGTTCTTTAATTCTTGTTTGTTGACAAGAAATCTGATGCATTCTATATTTTCTATGATCGTATATATTGATCATAGAATCCTCGCGTGATCTTCCCACTTTTTTCTGGTCCCTCCAAGTCACAACTTGCATACGTTGACCGAGCCGAACCAGCGACCATATATTAGAGATCCAACCACTGGCTACAGGGATTAATGCATCATTCTGCTGCGAAGACGGCGCACGCCATGAGATGTAGCGGGTCAGAAATAACCCTGCCCATCCGATTCTGCGACACGTGTCCGTGGCATAAACAGACGAGTGACTTATTAGACCACACGACACGAGTGTCTTAGTGGCTAGTTATGCGCAGTCGCACTTTTTATACGATCTAGTTGACCCAATTCCCATAGCTTAATTCCAAAGAGATTTCTTTTTAAAAAATTTTTTTTCAGTAAATATACGCCATTTTAGGGCATAGTTTTCATTATTTTGGTACATAAATAAACCATTATTTGAGAATTTTAGACATTATACTGATTGTGCTGTGTGATTGCTTATAAAAGAGTGGTCTGTCTCTGTCTGTCTACTCATCTGTCATCCAGCTGTCAAATGACTCGGAAGCAAATTATTATAAATTTATCTTGATAGCAAAAGACACATTTCTAAACAGCCATTTCTCAAGTGACGTCACACGAAGGCAAATGGAAGTTGCAGCTTTTTACTTAAAAATATTCATCATCGTGAGGCTGTTTAGATCAAAAGTTCTAAAACACGGTTTATTAAACCTAAATCTCGAAATGGCTTTTGAATTAACATATAAGCTTTTCAATATTGATGTGCATAGTATTTGTAGTGAAGAAAAACACTGTAAGGTTGCCCCAAATACTGCATGCTCAAAAAAGCGTGTATTTTTTCTTGAATTATAATAGGCTCGTCCCCACGTTGCGACGTTAAAAATGTCGGTGAAAAGAGGGTGTTACAAGTGTTGACTGTTCTAGTGAAAGTTTACACTTGGAAATACCTTTCACGATATGTAGAGCAAGGCCTATACCACAACCAAAGATTCCAAAAGTAAAGATAAGCCGTTACAGCACTATAACAGCACCAACATTTTTTCACCTTTAAATAGGTGACGCTCACACGTTTGGAATCAGTGCTCATCTGAACTCAGTGATAGTTGGACGCCTTAAGTGCACTTAAAGTTAATCATTTTAACAACTTTAGTAGTGTGATCAGTTTGCTGACCGTAGGTAGACAGATTGCGCACACAAAAGTGTGCGCGCGTTGGCATTATTATAACGCACGCATTCAAAAACAATGCAATAGATTTTAGGTGCCAGGGCTCATCTAAACTTTTGAAATCTTTGACCACAACTAACAATTTACATCCCATACAGATGTTTGTCATATTTTTGACACTTGTCATTAAAGGTCTCGGAATGTGACAGTCACAAGCGGCCAGCACCCCACATCCCGCTCGTCTCCCCCCACTTGCACCACACCCGAAGCTTGCATTCTCTGCCCCCTCCCATCGGGACGTGAAGTAGATGGATTACAGTCTTGAACATTTGTTGGAGGTTACCAACCGGGAACTACCCTCCTCCCACTAGTAGGTAATGTGCTTTTTAACGTAATTGCTTTTTCAATTAACGTACTCGGTAAGTCGGTTTTTTTTTACTCTAATGATTAAGGCTTTGATTGATACTCTGTTTTCAGGTTACAAAGAAACGATAATGAAGAAAATATATATCTGTTCTATATATAACAAGGTCATCCATCAGCCTAGTCCGTCCACAAGCCTTTCCAGGACTTTGCCACTCCCGGCGGTCATCCTGGAATAATCGCTCATACTCACACACGCTGGGCAGGCGGGTTGATGAGCACCGTGCCGGAACCCTCGCACCAGTGACGCCGCTGCTCGTCACCAGTCTGTTCCATATAAGGCCTGGCTATTAGGGATGGATATACCGCCATCCATCGGTCCCAGGCATGGTGGGCCTCCTGGTTTTTTGCCTGTGAGCTGTCCTCTTACTCTCCCCCGAATTACTTAGAGGGGGTCTCCAAGTAAGATGGTGGTACCTCCACAGTCGAGCCCAGCATCAGCTCTACCACCTGTCAATATAACAAGGGGAAAAGTGCAAATTATCTTTAAAGACCAAAAAACAAGCCAAGCGGTTATTTAATCGTTATTACATAAAACCTGCGAAACTAATTTCTGATAGTATCTTTAAAGTTTTTTTTATCCATTAAAAATTTTTCCGCAAAAGCTAGATCAGATTTTCCTATAAAATGAGAAAATTCTTTTCATAACAGTGAAAAATTGCTCTGTGAATTTGCATTATTATATTGCAAACAATTTGTTCAACTTGCTAACAGTTTTCAAATGTTCTTCAGTAAATAAAAAGTATGCTTTGCTATGAAATAATGATCAGAATACCATGTAAAAATTTGAAATAACTACTAAACTATTCTAATCATTATTCGAGTATATTATATCACTAGTTCACACTCGGAACACCTCTGACACCCCCTCGGGGATTCATGTCGTGGCGATATATAAGGTCTTTCAATTTAAATGGAAAGTAATTTAGGAGGTGAAAGTTCGCGCAAAAAAGTGCTCTGCAGTGGAATGTGATGTATTAATTAACGATACTGAATCACCCCCTAAATTAGGTACTTTCCATTTAAATTGAAAGACCTTATATACTGAACCAACGACTAAAATTCCGAAAAGGATCTGCCCACACACACAGACCCACTCTCATTAAAAATTTATATTTTGAGAGGAGGCCGAGGATGCCATAAAGGCGGTGTGTCACTAGCGATACGCAAAGGGATCCGTGTCAGGCAACTGCAATAAGCTAATAATATTTGTTGTTATTAAATATTAATATTTTTTCGGTGTCTTAGTGAACTGTCACGCAATCAGCGTAGCCTATTTTTCTGAGTGACAGGCGTATAATATAGCTAAAGTAGGGCCACTGAGTGATGGCACTTATGACAGCTGCATTTAGTGATGAGGTACATTTCAAATTTCGGTTAATAATAAAAATCAAGTGTGAGTTTACTCAACATTAGACACGTCATTCAACATTCAACATAATAATACAAATGGAAAATGTGCCAAAACCAGTGGCGTAGCTATCGGAGGGCTATGCGGTGTAGTGCCCCGGGGCCCCCAAGAGATGTTTAAATATCTAAATCGAGAAAAGTATTTTACTATCATTTATTTTCGTTTAGTTTAACTTCGCCATTGTTTTGTTTTTAATTAAATATTATTGCGTAACTTGGCGACCTCAAACACGACCTATAAAAAGTGAGAAACTTTTTGAAAAAAAATCTTTGTTTCTATACGAATTCTATTGCACAATAAAGCAACATTCAAATCGAAAAATAATAACCGAAATAAGTAGTACATCACTATCAACAATGAAGTATTACATTTTTTAATTCACACTTGCTTATAAATAATTACGATACTTTGTAGGCATTTAAACGTCATAGACGCCATCACTCAGTGGCTCTACTGTAAATACATGTATATACTTGTAAAGAGTGTTCCAAGTTTCAAGTAAACTGTACAGTGTACGTACACTCACTTTTCACCAAAAATTGTTGCGTCCCGGGTTTGAATCCTGCCGGCCGAATCAATGAGATTTTCGGAATTGATTTGTATAGTATTTGTGTACTTGCACTTCCTAACGGTGAAGGAAAACACTGTAAGGTATAGTTTAGGAAATATAATTTGAGCCAATTCGGATTAACTTTGGATAACAATTGAACAATAGAGGCACGTACCTTGAACAATAATAGAGGCACGTACCGGTAAGTCACGACTCACGCTCACGGCTATCTATAAACTGTGAACAACAAATGTTGAGACTTCTAATTCTTTAGAAGTAACTAAGAGAATTGTAAGAAAAAGGACTTCATTTTTACCCAATATTTTTATTTACAACCACCCACACCGGGTTATGTACGAGATAGTAAAATAATATTAAGTTTTGAAAACATTCACTAATGGGTTAATGTGTGTTGAACACCAGGGCCTAGCATAGTAGCCAGCGATATACTGCAGATAGGCCCTCACTCGCCAGATCGTATCAAAGTAATTTTGTTACATTATGAAACGTGACACCATTTTCCTTGCACGTGTTTGTGCTTGTATTTTTGCACTTTCCAAACACGCGCGACGGCATTTAAAGCGGATAGTTTCCTCGTTGATACCAACAAGTCGCGCACTCCTTTCGACGGTCAGTAAGCAACTAAAACGTGATGTGCCAAGGCGCACGTTTTAATGTTGACATGCTATTGCTCGCCTAATCTCCGGTAATTTGTATTGCTGATAGTAGCATAGTGTTTAATCGCGCGCGACACCACTAATTGAATCACAAGTGCGAGGAGCGTGAGGTACCGTTTAATCGCAAAAACATCGTGTCATTCTCCTCGCACTTGTAATTCAACTAGATGGCGTCGCGCGCGATTAAACACTGTGCTACGCTGGCTAGATGGCTGTTCTCATTAAAATGTATCAAAACCTTTTATTCCATTTACATTTTTTGTGTAAACAGGTATTCTGATTTAATGGCCCTGTTATAACACAATCATTCATCAGCCCAAATTATGTTTCCTGAACTAATAACCTGCACTGCACGCCCTAAAAAGCATGTATTTGTTGCCGAAGAACTGCAATTTCCTTATCACGTCGGTCGGGACATAAAAATATTTTTTTACGAGTGTCAATTGTTCTACTGGCAAAACCTCTCGGAAAAACCTCTGACGTCCTTTCGAAGATACATGTCGTGATGATTTCTTTTTTTTTTTGAGTAATTTAAGAGTATTGCATACCCTAGCAACTTTTTTTATCACCCGTCCAGCATAACAAGTCTAATGGCAAAGACTTTACTTGCTTTTCATAGAGGCGATTATATGTTGGCTCTTTGGCCTTTTTTTTGGACGCGTAATACTTAGTGATCACGCAGCGAAACAACAAATTGGTGTGTTTTTAGCTAATACTGAAATATTTTGTAGGGAAAAAATATTGAATTTAGGTGACATACCTTCATATCTCTATTACCTATTTTATGAAAAAAATATCAAGTTGATCTCATAACCGCGTTCTTGAAGCGAACGTTTGAAAACCAAAAAAAACGAGGGTGCAAAACATTTTTTTTTCCAAAAGTATAAATCTTAGTACATTGTTTATACGTAAGATCCCTAGAGAAAAGATTAATAAACCAAATATATTTTTTTCAATACAACGAGAGTCCGAATTTTTTCAAACGAATCCTAGATAGCCTGGAGTTGGTCATGCTCTAGGCTCAGGTACAGTCTTAATAATACAACTTAGTTCCAGTAAATTTGGTCTACTGGTTTTATATTTTGGTAAGCATCTTCTAAGATAAAATCCGTTTTTTATAACAAAGCAACCGTGATCTCGTCCACGGTTCGTAAACACAGACAGCTATGACAATGCAAATTAACAACACATACAATAACACTATTTCTAGACCGACCAAGAAAAAGATTGCACTTTACATTAACACTTGCTTCAGAAAATTTCAATTTTAGTCCGCCCTTAACCCAAAAATTTGCCTTAAAGCATACGAAATAGAATCGAAAATCGATTGGTCCTCCATCTTCATACGATGTATCGAAATAGCAAAGCAGCTGACTCATTTCTCCCGAAACAAAAACTTTGACTATAACCATGCTTATAGGTTAGAGCGAAACAGGTATATGTTGCAGGGTTCCGTGGGGAAATGTCTGGCTAATGCACTGCGAGGCTGTCTTCTGACTAAGATTGATGGCTGCTGCTTAGCAGTTGACTGACTGCAGCATCTACAGGTTGTTCAACAAATAACTCTAGAGTTAAAAACGTTTAAAGTTTCCATAAAAAAATACTAACCTTTATAGGAAAAACTTTGGTGTTGTTCGTGTACATTGTAACTCAAAATCTCTTCTATGTTCTAAAGTCTAAACATTTTTATAGATATATAATAGTAGTCTATGCTACAAGGGCGAAAAGGAATAAATTTCGAGTGTTTTAAACGTAACCGAGTAATTTATTGCCCTTACGCCCGTGTATCATACTACGTTTTTCAATGCATAGTGTGAGGAAATAAAACAAATATAATCTTGTGAACTTTAAATTATGTTGGCTCAAAAGGACTGTATCCAGAACCGTTAAACAGTGGAAAAAAAAAAGTATAACATTTATGGTACACAGGAAAGGTTGCAGGTTAGCCAACCATTGTAAATAAATTAAAAATTATAAAAATAATTCCCTAGGGCAAAATAATTGACTTTCTGTTCGGTTTTGATGCATAAAAAGTAGGCCTTTACGACCACATGCATTGAAAAATACTTTCTAAGAATCATCTATTTTTAAACCGTAGTTTCATCCGCGAAGATTTTGTTATCGTGTAATCACTAGAGAACTGTCCAATTTCGGGGTATAAAAAATAGACAATCTTTTAGCCTGGATAACAATCTATTCTGCTGTAAAAGTTTTATCTTAATTTGTTGATTGGTTACAGTGTAACAAAAAGTACAACTTTTTGATGAATTACTTTTATTATTTGTTCTTGACCTACGCTCAGTCAGATCTTATTTTAACAATATATCATTGCGGTATAGAAACGCAGAAAGAAAAGTAAATCATAATGGTAGGGCATAATGGTCTTTGACTAGCTTTGAATACACTAGCGTCCTCTAGGCGCCAAGTGGCTCACTGTAAAGTGGGTATCTATAAATATCATTGCAGTATGGGAAAGCACATCGGTAGATTCACGAGTTGTGTTAAGACCTGGATATCTCAGTTGGTAGAGCAATCGCCCGGTAAGCGAGAGGTCTCGGGTTCGAATCCCGGTTCAGAGCTCCTCACATCCAGATTTGCTTTCCTTTCTGCGTTTCTATACTGCAATGATATAATGTTAATTTATATCTCCTTGCGTTGGATAAATCGCCAAGTGTTCAAAGATAGAAATTTATTTCTATCATAGTTTAGATCTTATTTTGTCTCAGCCCTAAGATTTTTTTCACAAAATGATTTGTCATTCAACATTAAACAACTTTTTGATTCAAATAATTGCAGGGAAGGGTTAGAGACAGAACTTTAGAACAGACTAACAGGTTATAATATTAACACCCCTCTATAGACGGGATGGGTAAAACAAACTATATCTGAGGGCAAAGATTTGGTTTAGACGGATTGTGTGCAGTGTGTCGAAGGAAAAGGTAATTAGTTAACAAAAACAGATTATTTAATTTGAAAGGATCAGCCACAAAATAAAGCCCTAATTAATTACAGACTTAGTCTTGAGAAAATTGCATAGTAAGAATGTAAATTTTACAAGTTATTTTTATGAATATTATTCGAAATTCACGGAAACATCTTCGTTGAAAACGGCAACCTTTGTAGTTTTATTCTTTTGTTCGTCTTTCCGTATGTCTGTCTGTCTGTAACTTAGATTTCAAGCTAAAATAAGGCATCTATATACAATGTGTAACAGGAAGGTGTAACCATATTTGAAGAGCTTATTCAGTCAATGGTATAGAACAACTTTTAGTATGGAGCCAAAACTGAAATCACAAAAAAGAAATCTGCCCTTCTATACATTTCGGCCGAGCGGCATTGCATTCCATAGTAAAAGTTGTTCTATACCATTGACTGAATAACCTCTTCAAATATGGTTACACCTTTCTGTTACACGTTGTATATCGATGTATAGACCCATTAACACACTCGCGTCCATCTATCCCATATCTTTGTAGAACGTCGAAGTTTGAACGTATATGCATTAGAAAGCACACATACGTATTAATACGCTCGTGTCCTCTGACGCATATAAACGATTAATTCTCAGTAGATTCATAATAGTAGTTTATGCTACAAGGGCGCAAAGGAATAAATTACGAGGACGATTAACGTAACCGAGTAATTTATTGCTTTTACGCCCGTGTATCATACTACTTTTTTCAATGCATAGTGTGAGGAAATAAAAACAAATATAATCTTGTGAACTTTAAATTATAATTGGCTCAAAAGGACTGTATCCAGAGCCGTTAAACAGTGGAAAAAAAAGTATAACATCTATGGTCCACAGGAAAGTCTGCAGGTTAGCCAACCATTGCAAATAAATTTAAAAAAAATAATAATAATAAAGCCCTAGGGCAAAATAATCGACTTTCTGTTCGGTTTTGATGCATAAAAAGTGTCTCTTTACGAGCACTTGCATTGAAAAATCTATTATGAATCAATTATGGTGGCGACACGCCGCAGACGGACCTACGTGGAACGAGATGGCAAAAGGATTCATTGCTCAGAACAACGATGAGGAACAAGATAAATAGTCACCCAGATAAGTCTGGTCATCGAGGGTGACCAAGACCAAACCTCACTGGCAACAATGAGAGCCCTACCATGTCCTAACTAGGACCTAACTGAATGTGACAAATGATCAATGGAAATGTGTGTTTGTGGAATTTATGTTTTTTTAATTCAATTTAATTTAATTCAATTCAATAAATAATATAATTTTATTTTGTTAATTATCATATATGCTTAGTGTTTTTAGACAAGTTTATAATTATTCGTCAATGTATTTTGTTTCAAATAAAGGCTTTATTATTATTATTAATAGATTCATAAAATAAGATCCTTTTTCCTTTTTCCCATTAAATCCAGCCATCTTACTGGATCTACTGAGAATGATCGTCAAAAGTGGATCTACTGACACTTTTTTTTTCCTGATTTTACTATAAGGATCTACTGAGAAACCTAGACATAAACGTAAATACCAGGGCGTAGCGGATGTACAAATTGGGAAAACATGGAGTCGTAGCGCTAGCTACGCCGCGCCGCGCCACCCCGTAGCAAAAAAACATCGATTTATAGTTCTACAAAGTAGCCGATTCTGAAGGCTATAATTTTAGTTTTAGTGCTGTCAAAACTAAAATTATTCCAAAGTAATTTAGCTTCTGTTCCTAACATTTAAGGACTATTTTACAATAAACAAAATTAGGTTTTGACAGCACTAAAATTAAAGCCTTCAGAATCGGCTTTAAAGTCTAACAAAAATGATGTGGGTCATCAAATGATGCATAACCTAAATCTGCATCTATATCTAACTATACTAATAATAAGGTCGTGTCTATAAAATGTATATTTGTGCAAAATTTTTAATAAATAGGTTATTCATTTATTATTCCCCTGCATATTTCCCCATATTATTATTTATGACATAAAACTATTACCTACCCACATATATTATTTAATTGCTTATATTACATTAAAACTGAACTGTAATAAGTGTATCTGTTATACCTACATTACATAATAGCAGTTTTCAATGCATGTGCTCGTAAAGGCCCACTTTTTATGCATCAAAACCGAACAGAAAGTCGATTATTTTGCCCTAGGGCTTTATTATTATTATTTTTTTTATTTATTTACAATGGTTGGCTAACCTGCAGCCTTTCCTGTGTACCATAAATGTCATACTTTGTTTCCACTGTTTAACGGCTCTGGATACAGTCCTTTTCAGCCAATTTCAATTTAAAGTTCACAAAATTATATTTGTTTTATTTCCTCACACTATGGATTGAAAAACGTAGTATGATACACGGGCGTAAGAGCAATAAATTACTCGGTTACGTTTAAAACACTCGTATTATACTACAAGGGCGAAAAGGAATAAAATACTAATAATAATTTATTGTTCTTACGCCCGTTTATCATACTACGTTTTTCAATGCATAGTGTGAGGAAATAAAACAAATATAATCTTGTGAACTTTAAATTATAATTGGCTCAAAAGGACTGTATGCAGAGCCGTTAAACAGTGGAAAAAAGTATAACATTTACGGTACACAGGAAAGGCTGCAGGTTAGCCAACTTCTCGTAAATAAATTAAAAAATAATTATAATAAAGCCCTAGGGAAAAATAATCGACTTTCTGTTCAGTTTTGATGCATAAAAAGTGGGCCTTTACGAGCACTTGCATTGAAAATAAATATATTTTATTTCATATTTTATTTTAATATTTTACTGAGGCCAAAACATTTTTTTTAATGGTCCATTTTAACTCGAGAACCATTCAACGGATTTGGATGCGGTTTCTTTTGTTATCATTTTAGTGACTCTGGTCAACATACTATAAGCAATGTTGATAAAATAACCGCTAAGCCGAAAAAAAGCTAGTTTGGTCTATAAAATATATTTAACTTTATTTAATTGTATAACCTTATTAAATTTTAGCGACATATAAAACATTATTTAACATACTTATTAGACATTCAACATATACTTACATAACTATGTCTTTGATGTACAGACAGCAAAGTAGATAAGAAACCAGGCCCGGCGCAAACACTTTGATGTACAGACAGCAAAGTAGATAAGAAACCAGGCCCGGCGCAAACACTTTGATGTACAGACAGCAAAGTAGATAAGAAACCAGGCCCGGCGCAAACACTTTGATGTACAGACAGCAAAGTAGATAAGAAACCAGGCCCGGCGCAAACACTTTGATGTACAGACAGCAAAGTAGATAAGAAACCAGGCCCGGCGCAAACACTTTGATGTACAGACAGCAAAGTAGATAAGAAACCAGGCCCGGCGCAAACACTTTGATGTACAGACAGCAAAGTAGATAAGAAACCAGGCCCGGCGCAAACACTTTGATCCTAAGACCCACACACAGGTGAGTAATAGATGACATGTGAAATACTTGATCAATACATACACACTTGCACTATTTATTAAGAATTTTTACTCACCGATTCGAAGTGGTAGAGCTGATGCCGGACTCGACTGTGAAGGTACCACCATCTTACTTGGAATCCCCCTCGAAGTAATTCGGGGGAGAGTAAGAGGACAGCTCACAGGCAAAAAACCAAGAGGCCGACCATGCCTGGGGCCGATGGATGGCGGTATATCCATCCCTAATAGCCGGGCCTTATATGGAACAGACTGGTGACGGGCAGCGGCGTCACTGGTGCGAGAGTTCCGGCACCGCTCTCACAAACCCGCCTGCCCAGCGTGTGTGAGTATGGGCAATTCTTCCAGGATGACCGCCGGGAGTGGCAAAGTCCTGAAAAGGCTTGTCCAGCAGTGGACGAACTAGGCTGACGGATGGAATCACTCACCTGTGAGTCTTAGGATCAAAGTGTTTGAGCTGGGCCTGGATACTTATCTAGTTTGCTGTCTGTGCATAGTAAAGAGTAACAAAACAAAATGTCTTTATAGCCATTGTTAGGGTCTCCTACCACAAGAGCTAAAAATAACAATTAAAAGTATATTAAATTAAATTACTTAGTATACCATGTTTTTTTTTAAATGTTTAACTTTTCATTTTTACTAGATTTTACTTTTACTTTTATATTAACGTTTGTGTTCAATACCGATGTTTTGTTTTGTTAATATACAAAAATATTTAAAAGTGTAATATGTGTAATAACTAACTACTAAACTAATAACTACATTTTTAAGAATATTTATAATTTAAGGCAGAAAATTTCGTACTATGTATAAAGACTTAATCTATAACTACCTCTAGAAAATTGTAATTGGCCTTCTGTAATATTTCTTTTAAGTTTACATGCTATTTCTTGTGCTTTAAGTTTTCCGAATAAATAAATAAATAAATATATCTCCATTGTTCTTATTAGCATAGCCAGATGATGCAATCCTTTTCTGGCTAATCCAGCCACATCTCCGCATCAATAGGTTGACCACGAGGCCATCAGCAGACCTGCCGCAGGCAAAGACATTCCTCCACAAGACACTGACACTGAAACGTAACTCGTACAGAATACACGGGTTCCTTCAATGTGTAGAACCTACTTGAAAAACGGCTTCATTGTGCAACCCATATTTAGGGTTACCATTTCGAAATTTTTAAAGTGCTGGAAGTCAGACATAAAAAAAATCCTAACGTTCTATTCATTAAAAAAAAACACTCAAATTGAGAACTTTTTTCAAAGTCGGTTAAAAGTAAATCTCACGCGCAGCATACGTTTTACAGGGATTGCAGGTGCTATTATGCAGGTGTAGGTGATATTATGTTTGACCTAGAATGAGGCTGTCTCGTACATGGAGATTTTTATGAAAATCAATTGCATTTAAAAAGCTAAAAACAGTGGTAAAATTATTTTTTCGATATCTCAAAAATTGACGAAGTTATTGGCAATCAAAGTGAGCTTAACGGCATGTCTCGTGACGTCATTTGACACGATTTCATACTAAAAGTGATAGATATCGCTATCACCAACTTCGGTAATATTTTTTTTATTTTATTATATTGTTATTACAAAAACCACAGCCTGAAACATTTATAATCGTAGCTAATAACATCAAAACTTATACCAATTACGGTTTTATATTTTCTACAATAATACATTTAAAACGAACTTCAAAGACCAAGAGGAAAAAATACATACATTTATATACAGCAAAATAGTAATATTGAAAGGTTAGCGGCGTAGGATGTCAGAGTAAAAATAAGTGTGTGTGTGTGCTAGGGTAGGGAACTAAGATAGAAGATGTTGATAATTATTTGTTACGAATATAGTATGCAGTGACATTCTTATAATAGTAAATTTACAAAAATTCCAAAAGTTTTGTGCTTTGCTACAACTAATTAATCAGTAACTATAAAAATATACTAACATTTCACTGCAGGAGGCGCGCCAGAAAATTCAAAATTCAATCACAACTTTTCCATGTACGCCAAAAAACAGAACAAATAAAAATCCGGACAAAGTCCGCAAAAATATTTTATCACTTATGAAAACATGAAAACATGTGAACTCTCTTGCGGAATTTATCGCGCATGCTGCTTAGTTGAATCACAGGTGCGAAGATCACAAAAACATCGTGTCACGCACCTCGCACCTCTGATTCAACTAAATTACGTCGCGCGCGATTAAACATTATGCTACGGGGCCTATTCGTTCTAACCATCTTTTTTTGAAAGTCTGTGTAACTGGTCCAATTTCAGCACAAATTAGCCCACACTACCTAAGTTCTTTAAATAGCACACAAAAGCTTCACTAAAAACTTTTCCGTTTTTCAGAGAACCCTAAAACATAAATAAAGGCGGCTACACACGTCCGTTGATGGTCGGACGAAACTGAAAGCGGTCAGACAAGGCCGACCGCTCGAAGCTTCCCGGTCGGACGGTCTGAGATTCTGTTACTAAGAAGTTGTAAAAGCTCGTGAGAGCTTTTGGTACTATGTGGCCTTTGCCCGCGATACTGCTCTTGTGTACTTTACAAAAGTAGTTCGTAATAAATTCCAAACACAAAGTAGAAGATTCGAAAAAAAATGGCAATCATATCAGCTTACCATTAAACGCATGTTTAATAACGAAATAAATCGACCTTCTATGATAGAAAATGATTATTTTTTTATAATTTTAGTTCTTTTAGTTTATCATGGCACATACTCTCCATGGTCTAGTCTGGGAGCCACTGAATGCTGCTTCAATTGTAAACTGTTAGTAAAATTACCCATTATCACAAGAATGGTTCGAGTACTTGACTACTAATCCAAAGGTCGCGGGTTCATATCCTGTTGGGGCACATTTGTGTTCGAGCTGCGTGTCTCGGAAGGCATGTTGAACATTGGGTCCGTTTGTGCTCGAATTACGGCGATAGGGTGAATTGTGTATTTAACAACACGAGTGTGGACTGTGACTTGCATTTCACAGTCCATGCTTGGTAACACCTCTGACACCCCTTCGGGGATTCATGTCTTAACGATGTACTCGTATATAATGGGTTGTTTGTATTATCAATCACAATATGAAACAGTTATCACGAAGTCTTGCTGTCTGTCTGGCCATCTCCATCCATCAGCCCGTATTTGTCCACTGCTGGACATAGGCCTCTAAAAAGATCGTCAGTCCAGCGGGCACGAGGGTGGCCTACGCTGCGCTTTGCTGTACGTGGTCTCCATTCCAATGCCTTACGGCCCCAACGGTCATCACGTCAGCGACAAATATGGCCAATCCACTGCCACTTCAACTTACTGATTCGGCAGGCTATGTTGGTCACCTTCGATCTCTGACGGATATCTTCGTTTCGGATTTTATCCATCAAAGATATCCCAAGCATCTGTTCATCTGATGACGGCATAAACCAATCGAAATTAAATTAAGACCCCGGAAAACTACAAAAAACTTGATAGATAACGTCATACCTTTGTATTTTGAAAAGCGTGACCTATTTTATGGTGATGAACAAATTATGTCAAACCCATAATTTATCAATAGCGAAAACATCAAAATACATTACGACTTAGCTTTACTTCACCCAGTCAACTTAAAGTTGTGAGCTTTTCTTGAAAATTGTAAATTGAATTACGTCTGGAAAATATTTTTTTATAAAAATAAACATCTAAATATATAAAACTCTGAAAGTCTGTCTGTGACGAGGTCACGATTCAGAATGATTGATGAGTCTGGGATATCCCAGGGGTTTAATAAGGAAGCCGAAAGAAAATGTAATATTACTTTGGTACATAAGCTGCTGCTTATTTGAAGGGAAAATGTGATTTTTATAGTTTTACATTTTGCAGTAAATAAATTGATTGAACTAGTATGTCAGCTTCAAAATATCTTCTTTATACTATTCTAATTGCATTTTGAAATACTTGAATATCTACAACATCGATATTATCAGTAAATACACTACCTGCGTCATAATGTTATTTCTGAAATAGTACCAAGACAGTTACCGATCATGAAGATGATACAAGCTGTAAGTTAGTATAACCATATACTAAGTATTACTACGTATAGACCGACAACTCCCATACATCAAGGCGTAGCAAATTTTTTTACGCACCCTTGCAACACTAGGTGTCGCCAAGTGTTGCAAATAAGCATAATTTGTTTAATTGGCTACCAAGTAAACATGTGGCTGCAATAGCTTTGCTAAGAAAAACTAGATGGCGCTAAGTTGGCAAAACTAACAGTGAATATTTCAGCGCCATCTATTATCGAAGTGGGAATTATTTTTATGTTACGAGACATCGCTGTGCCACTAGCGTCACCAATCGGTATTTTTTAGCATCGCGTTCGTTAGAGGATTTAGCAACGCCATCTAGATTTCGTTAGAATTTTACACCTTTTTTGTGGCTACAAACTGATGTATGGGAATTGCTAGTCTATACGTAGTAATACTTAGTCTATCGTATGACTCATAGGGTATTTGCGGCGACTTTAAATAGTATACCAGTACCAGTTGTACACAACTACGTACACAATAAGACGATTTGTTAAACTTAAAAGGGACTAATCTCGTGGACACCCCCACTGGTCATTGACTTCTGATAGCGTCAGTAGCACAGAACACAATTACTCAGTGTGATCGGTCGGGACCGCGCTACGGGGTGGATGAACTGCCTTGATAATAGTGCGTAGCGAAATAATATAATTATTCTAATTATTATTAGAGTGCATTAATAACTTAAAAAACAATCAGAAACAAATCAATCAGAAACAAATTTAAATAAAAGCACAAATATTTTGAAGGCCAAGATCATGGCCCGAGGAATTTTTTCAAAATGTTTGTGGTTTTAAATTTGTTTCCGATGGATTTCTAGTTTGTAATGCTCTCTAATAATAATTAGAGTATTCAAAGCGATGGATTTCGCAACAAAAACATATAATATTGTAGATAACGAGAACTGTGAATTTCTTAACTGTCTGATGCAACAGGTATTGTAGTGACGACAGCGCCTTCTGTTCAGAATGAGCAAGTCGTGAAATTACATAACGCCCTCGTGAGCGTTCTGTATGTGCATTAAAAGTTGGTATACCAAGTAGTCACAAAAAATCAGTGTACAGGTATGGTGGAAAAATTCGTCGTTCCGGATACGAACCTCGGTAGCGCAGTCGGTAGCCCGCCTGTCATGTAAGCAGGAGGTCGCAGGTTCATATCCTGGACCGAGGAATTTTTTCAAAATATTTGTGCTTTTATATTTATTTCTGATTGAAATCAACTTTGTAATGCACTCCAATAATAATTTAAGTATTTATTTGCAATAAAAACATATTAATTAGTGAAGTCTTAATATTAATTAGTGAATATTTTAGGCATATATTTTTATCGTAATGGTTTTATCGCGTATATTTTCATACAATAAATGGATTCTAGGGTTTGCACCGATAGGGACCGATGGATAGTGGTATATCCATCCCTAATACCCGGGTCTTATATAGAACAGACTGGTGACGGGCAGCGGCGTCACTGGTGCGAGGTTCCGGCACCGCGCTCACCAACCCGCCTGCCCAGCGTGTGTGAGTATGGGCAATTCTTCCAGGATGACCGCTGGGAGTGGCAAAGTCCTAGAAAGGCTTATGTCCAGCAGTGGATGAACTAGGCTGATGGATGGATGGATGGTAACACATGCAATTCTCTTTCTCCTCCCCTGAAGCGACAAAATAATTCAGTACATAGTTACAATATTCACTCATGGAGTGAAACAGTGCCTTATTTAGCGCTAGTTGGTAACACATGCATTTCTCTTTCTCCTCCCCTGAAGCGACAAAGTAATTCAGTACATAGTTACAATATTCACTTATGGAGTGAAACAATGCCTTATTTAGCACTAGTTGGTAACACATGCATTTCTCTTTCTCCTCCCCTGAAGCGACAAAGTAATTCAGTACATAGTTACAATATTCACTTATGGAGTGAAACAATGCCTTATTTAGCGCTAGTTGGTAACACATGCATTTCTCTTTCTCCTCCCCTGAAGCGACAAAGTAATTCAGTACATAGTTACAATATTCACTTATGGAGTGAAACAATGCCTTATTTAGCGCTAGTTGGTAACACATGCATTTCTCTTTCTCCTCCCCTGAAGCGACAAAGTAATTCAGTACATAGTTACAATATTCACTTATGGAGTGAAACAATGCCTTATTTAGCGCTAGTTGGTAACACATGCATTTCTCTTTCTCCTCCCCTGAAGCGACAAAGTAATTCAGTACATAGTTACAATATTCACTTATGGAGTGAAACAATGCCTTATTTAGCGTTAGTTGGTAACACATGCATTTCTCTTTCTCCTCCCCTGAAGCGACAAAGTAATTCAGTACATAGTTACAATATTCACTTATGGAGTGAAACAATGCCTTATTTAGCGCTAGTTGGTAACACATGCATTTCTCTTTCTCCTCCCCTGAAGCGACAAAGTAATTCAGTACATAGTTACAATATTCACTTATGGAGTGAAACAATGCCTTATTTAGCGTTAGTTGGTAACACATGCATTTCTCTTTCTCCTCCCCTGAAGCGACAAAGTAATTCAGTACATAGTTACAATATTCACTTATGGAGTGAAACAATGCCTTATTTAGCGTTAGTTGGTAACACATGCATTTCTCTTTCTCCTCCCCTGAAGCGACAAAGTAATTCAGTACATAGTTACAATATTCAAGCTAATTGACGACGCGAGCACTAAATAATTGAGCTCGTTTTTTCGGAAGCGCTGGCTCGACTGTAATTACATCTGCACATTCAAACTGAGGTGCGAAAGAATAGCGTGGATATTGTCTTATTTATATAGAACTTATTTTTATGAAATAAAAACTTTAATTTTATTTTTAAAGTAGATTCTTATTTGTTTAGTTTTTTAGTTATATTGTATTAATTAATTATTGTAAATTTATTGTTTTATTATCAAACAAAACATTTTATATCAGATTTTTTTTATTTGCCAAGTTTGTATTGGGCAAACAGTTGACAAAACACAATCATATTTTAAGATTATTTTTTTTTAGAATATTATTTGTGTAAATGGATAACGAAATCCAAATCTTTCAACATTTGTTGTTAAAAAAAACACAAAAATTGGGTCGCTTAGATTTCATTTAATTTAAAGATGAATTTACTTGCCAAATGATTCGTGAGACGTTTTTATTTATTATCGAGTCGAAAGTGTTAGTCCTCGGTCAGTGAAAATAATTACACACAATAAATCACAGCAGAATACTAGAGCTGTTGCTTTGGCTGTGGCATTAAGCTGAGCTGAACTCTTTTTTAAAAACTACAGAATGTTACTTTTTGTTTTTGAAAACATTTGGACAAGAATTGAAATTAATTTAAAACTGCATTTTTTTACTATACAAGTTATATATTTTCAAATAATTTCTTTATATTCTTATTTTATCGTCTGATCAATAAACTTTACTAGCAGACAGTTAACTTATTTACAATCAAATCTATAAGAGAGAGATAAACTTGTATATTTTTGACACTTGTCGATTTATCTATGCTGGGGATGCCCGTTTGATACCCTCACATTTCGTCTACATTTCTATACCACAATATAATTGAAGGGTGTTTTGGAAAAACAACCAATGTCCAATTTTTTTGAATTTGTTTTTTTTTTGCTCTATGGATTCTCTATTTTACATTTAATAATCTGGTAATATTAGAATCAGCAAAAACAACAAAAGTATATTCAAAATGTAGCTACAAAAACAGAGTGCTTCCGGAAAAACCACCAAGTCAGCAACGTTTCTATGAAGAATATTCAATAAATTAACAAATTTTTTATACTTTTTATTTACAAAATAAAGTATTTTTATGTATCCAAGTTTAATTAAAAAAACATAAATAAGGATTTTTCTATGTAACTAATTTTATAAGGTTTTATTTACCTATGCCCAACAGTTGGTAGATGTGGGCTGATTGATGTTGATATTTACTTACTGTAAAATGCCAAAAAAGTGACATTGGTTGTTTTTCCAAAACACCCTTCAAATGTAAAATTCAATTTTCGTAGCAGTAATATCCACACTTCGATGACTTCAAGGTGCCTGCTCTATAGATACGTAAGTAAAGTAGACGAGGAGTCTTGATCGCAACTTGTAGTGATTGTTTACATTACTATAACACCGATTTACATTTAGACACGGGAGCTTAATAAATATAGTCGTTATTGCAATGCAATAAGGGTTTCGACGATTCTTATTATCTTGGATATTTGCCTTAGTGTTGAAATGATGTACAGGTGATGGCAGTTTTGGTGATTACATTTTACTGGGTTTAGTGAGGATGTCAAATTCTTAATGACGCCCAATGTTATCAAATTCCCATTTACATTCCTTTTTTTACCGGGCAGATTAGAGATTTTGTAAAATAAAAATTTGGATAAGTATGAAAAATTATAAAAAAGAAAAATCTCTGTCAGTCCTAAATTGCTTTGTTTACACGTTTGTAAGTAAAAAACATGATTTTTAAAGGTAAAAAGTATCGTGGCTTGCATACTATTTTATTATTAAAATTACATATCAAAAATATGCCATTATAAAAAATCGTCAAGATTTGTTGCCTTGCCTCTGACAAATATTTGTGTATACCTTATTATTTTTCAGAACTCATTAATCTAATTAATTTATTATCGACCAAATCTGATTTTAGGATAAATTATTCAAAAACTTTCTGTTAGTTAACTACTATGTGGCGATGCTTTGCTCCGCTCCACTTCGCTTTGCTCGGCTCCGTATTGTATTACTTTAGTACTGTTCAACCCAACCAAAAAATACTTAATTATTTCAGAAGAGCTTCATCTATTATGTATAAACGAAAATTAATAAATATAAATTATAAAATTTAACTATTTTATATCTGAAATCTGGATCAGGCGCGCGTAACTTATTAAAAGTTTGCAATTTTTTTTAACATGGCTTTTTTCTGTATATCAGCATTGTACTTATATATAATATTATTAATACATATATCATTTCAACTGTTGCAAGGCCCAGCCCAGCGGGGCCCGATTTATATCTTGATTTCCTAAAGTTTATTAATTATATTGTGCCTTATTTGTGTACTTTTATAATAATAAAATAAACATGTAAAAACAAAGCAACAAAAGGCGAAAAAAATGTAATTTTTTTTCTGTAAATCAATGTCAGAAAATGAATAAGTTACTCATTAAAATAATTGTGAAATTAATAATAAATAATGATACCATATACATTTCTGCATCACAATATATTTGTCAATACTTTTAACAATATTTTTCACTATGTACGGGATAACTATTTACTCACTAATAACAGCGTCGCAGATTTCGGTTTGCGGCATTATGCTGAGTCGGAGCCTTTTTCTCTTTGCCGCGACACACATACCACTAGGATAAATTTTACTTTCTTTCTGTGTTTTAACTTTTTTTTTCTTTTATTTAAGTTCTTATTTATTTAAGTATGTGTCGTATTTTTGAGAAATAAATGTTATATCTATCTATCTATCGCTCAAAAGCCAAAAACTGGTCTTAATATTGGTATATAGAAACAACTTTTACTAACCAACCCTGAAAACGCAAAATAAGTCACCTTTTGACAACATTTTGGCCAAATAGGTGTAACATTTCTACGAAACAGCTGTCTGCTGAAAAGCGGCTTCTCAGCGACAAAAAATTCAGCCATTATTTAAGAATAAGAAACATTTATTGCCAAATACACACAAAAAAGAAAAATGAGTACAATCAAATATTAAAATATAAAAAATTTAAAATACACAATTTAGGACACAATAAGAAAAGGGCTGTACATAAGTGTGTAAGGTTTATGTTGTGTCTGATGTGTAGTGTTATGATGATGAAATAGTAAATTTATTTTAAATCCAAAATATGTTGAATGTAATGTAGTGAATGTTGAGTTTTAGATGAGGGCATTTTATCTATATAAAGGTTTATTATGTTTTTTGGTATAGAGATAAAAGATTTGACCGAGTACCTATTACAACAAAACGAAATCATACCTTTTAGTCGAAGTAGCCAGTTTACCCGCCAGGTGTACACTAAGCGTCACATACTCCGGAGCTACGAGACGTTGGTCCAGTTACTGACCTCTTTTTTTTCTCTCTCATCTCTAATAACGTAGTATTTGGGAGATTAATACGCTGTACGCTAATGCATATCATTACTTTGAGTGCTTTGTAGGGTTCCGTATAAGGACCCCTAGAACTTAGTATGAAGTCCAAACAACAAGACTTTTTTGAATATTTCCGAATTTTACAATTATTTTTGTATGTTTTGCGTGTCATAAAAAATGTACCAAATATACGTATTATACAGCGTGTAACAGAAAGATGTAACCATATTTGAAGAGCTTATTCAGTCAATGGTATAGAACAACTTTTACTATGGAACAAAACCTGTATCTCGAAAAAAAAATCTGCCCTTCATACATTTCGGCCGAGCGGCATTGCCTTTTTCTATGAAACAGTAAAAATATTTTTTCGAGATACAGGTTTTGTTCCATAGTAAAAGTTGTTCTATACCATTGACTGAATAAGCTCTTCAAATATGGTTACACATTTCTGTTACACGTTGTATATTGGTAACTTGGTTAGTTAATATTATTGCTAACCAATTGTTTTCCTTTTTGAGTCAAATTGTTACACAATAGAGTTTTGATTTCGTCTAGAACTTGTTAACCCGTTGATGTCTTTTAAATTAAAATATAATTCGACTGACGATGACCCCAAGTATATATATACATATTAAATAAAATTTTACATATTTAATATATTGAAATTAAATTTTATGTATAATAATAATAAAACAGTAAAAAAAGCTTTTATTAAATAAAAATATTTATTATCAAATTAAAATATAAAAACTGAACTCTCCATATCTACAATTTAATCAAATCTTCATACAAATCTTGGTTTCTTTCAAATTTGAGCTTTTTCTGTATGTATATCAAACTAACATCAACTAAAAACCGTTGCGCAAAAACTAAAAAAGTCAAATACCAAACGAAATTATTTTTACCGAGAAACGCAATTCTGCTCTAAAATAC